>OY759254.1:6973362-9373362 GCA_963662185.1 Eilema griseolum | reverse complement strand
ATTTAAAAGAAATAGAAATAAAATTGGTTTGTAAGTACATTACTGGTTGCGCCGAAGTAGAAACTGTATTTTTGACACGGAAACACACTCCTTTTATACCCGTCTCCTCTTCCGCACTAACCATAGATGTAGCTTCCGTCCGCCATTTGTGAAATATAGACACTCAGTCTCGCTTTGAACTAGCCAGCGTGATGACGGACCGCGCTCGCGTCTCTCAAAAATGATTAATATTTGTTACATTTTACCGCTTCATAGACCTTTACCGATCGGATTGTGCCTCTCGTGTGTTCCTCAAGTGATCTAGTGATGCTGACGGCAGCTCCTGAGCAAGGAAGAGAAGATCCGTGTACCGGCTGCGATGAAAACACGTGTGTCGTGAAGGTTAGTGCATCCTCTCCTAATTTCTCGGGTTGCATTCATTGCTTGGATCACTCCCGCGGCAACCCGACCACCTGTCCTTTGTGTGTAAAGCGTCAATGGAACAGTTAGCTACTTCCCGCAATACAGTCCATTACCGCACGCTGCCACGCGCCACCATTTTTGGTCCGGATCGAGCCGGATTCTTAGCCGTAGTTCGTATTTTGTTATTATTCTAATGGGAATGAGCGCACCGCACCTAAGTGCCTGGTTATTTTAGTAGAAAACCCCGCATCCAGACACTTAGGATTAGATTTGTTGTCCGTTCGCCGCTGGCTCGCATTGTACCTACCTAATACATAAATAGGTTAGGTATCATATCAACACTTAATCGTAGTTCGCAATTTTCGCATCGCACCTAAGTGCCTGGTTATTTTAGTAGAAAACCCCGCATCCAGACATTTAGGCTTAGATCTTAGGTATACTCAGACACCCTAGTGCATAGGCACAGTGTAATACCTAACGCATTTGGCTTTGTTTTGTTTTTTTCAATTACGTTGTTCTCGGCTCGCGTCGTATTTGCCTAGTACCTGCGTGGGTGGACACGTGGCTGTACCTACCTCGCTCGCATCTCATCCCAATTCATACGAAAGTATTTTAATTTGAATAGATATTACGCAATACTTAATCTCTGAAATAATAGTTGAACCTAGACAGCGACCATCGCGTAGGTGCGACCTTGTTGCTATGCGCGTTAGTTCAAGCTTGCACTGGCAGTCATAAGTACCTACCTACCTACGGTTATCGCTCGCGCCGCCTCGCTGCTCTGTACCGCTAAGATTAAGTCATTTCATATTTGTTATTTACCGCACTTTAGTTTGAGATTTAATTGTAAACATGTCCCCAAAGGTTGATAAGACCGGTAAGGTTCAATTGAAACTTTTATACGCTAAAAAAGAAATGATTTACTCTCGCGTACAATCGATCTATGATAATGCACTTAAAACCTCTGATTTGGTCATCAGAGATTCGTTCTTGTGTTCTATAGAAAACTTAGATAGTCTACGCGCGGATTTCGAAACCTTAGTACATGACATCAATGTTTTAGAGTTGAATTTGGATCCCGATTACTCAGTGAGTTATCAAGCCTTGTCGTCGTTTGACGATTTGTATTGTCGTATCAAACGCGTCGCTAGGAGTTTGGAGAAACCGGCTGACCTACCCAACCCCACTCGCGACCGACCTAAGTTGCCACCAATTCAAATACCCGAATTTGATGGTAACATTCGCAATTGGTGTCTATTTATAGATAGTTTTGAGAATACGATAGATAGGAACGATTCGTTGACAGATCACGAAAAATTGCATTATCTCGTTGAAAAATTGACTGGTAAAGCTATAACCGCTTGCGCTGGAATTACGTTTAGTGCCGGGAATTATAATTTAATTTTAAATACTTTGAAAGCTAAGTATGAGGATAAAAGATCGGTAGCTAACGCCTATTTAGATCAGATGTCTGATTTGAAATCTATTACGGCATGTAACGATCAAAACTTAGAGAAATTTCTAGATACTTTCGCGTCAGCTGTTCGCGCCGTAAAGAACTTGAAGATCGATGACCTCTGCGACTTCGTATTTTTGTATATGGGTTTAAAGAAATTAGATTCCGAAACCATTCGTTTGTTTGAGTCGGATCATCGCGGCAGTAAAATTCCTAAGTTCGAAGACTTAGAAAGTTTTGTTCGCGAGCATATAAAGGTATTGCAACGCTCTTCATCGAAACATGAAGGCGCGAAGAAGGTTGTTACTTCTGCACGCAAAGTAGATGCGTCATCGAAGTCACTGAGGTCAACTCATACTTATGTTAGTACCGCACCAGCACATGTACAATCACCTGTTTGCTCTTTGTGTAGTACTCATCATTCGCAACTGTACAGGTGTCCTGGTTTTCTAAAGTTGTCACCTAGTGATCGTTATAAATTTGTTCGCGCTAATAATTTTTGTTTTAATTGTCTCGGTACTAAACACCGCGTTGTTTTATGTAATAGTAGAAATAGTTGTCGCAAATGTCAAGCGAGACACCACACTTTGCTTCATTTTGAGAATAGTAATGCCGCATCCAATGTGAGCACGGTTGGCTCGTCGAGCGGTGACACACGGCGGCCTGCGCCGCAGCCGCAGCCCGCGCTCGCGCGCGCTCCGGCCCGCCCGGTGACCGCCGCGGATGACGTCACCTTGTGTTCGTTCTCCGCTAGTGCTGCACTCACTACTGTGTGTCTTGCGACCGCTCGCGTTGTTATTGTTGATGCATTAGGTAAGCCGCGCATTGTTCGAGCGCTGTTAGATGGCGCTTCGCAAAGTAATTTCATTACTCAAGATTGTTGTCGGCGTCTTGGTTTCAATGTTGATAAGCGTTCAACCCGCTCAGTGGTGAAGGGTTTTGGAAGCTTACAGTCAGCTGTTCGTGGCACCGTTAAAACAAGGTTTAGATCTCGTTTTAATAATAATATTTGGTTTGACATGGATTCGCTCGTTATAGATAGAATAGCTGAACAGTTGCCTACCGTCCCGGTTGACACGTCTTTATTAACGAAATTTAAAGACTTGCCTTTAGCAGATGAGACTTACGCTGTTCCTGGAGTCGTCGATATATTGATCGGCGCTTCGATTCTCCCGCACCTCCAGTTATCACGTAAGGTTCAAGGGGGACCGACGTACCCCGCTCCGCACGCACTGGAAACAGTTCTTGGGTTTGTTATAATTGGTTCCGCACCCGCTTCTATGGATAGTTTTAGTCACTCGACTGCTTCGTTCTGTTGCACCGTCGAGCCGCCACTGGAGTCTACCATCCGCAAGTTTTCGCTCGGTGGCTCCCGTGTATCCGCTGAAAAACGCTTTCTTTGTTTGGAACGAAAGATGCAGGCGTCCCCAAAGTCGAAGCGGGCCTATGATGAGGTTGTTAACGAATATTTAGATAAAGGTTACATCTCACCTGCGCCTGCGGACACTGGCGGGACCCAGCCTTCGTACATTATCCCGCACCGCGGAGTTATTAGAGAAGATAAGCTTACTACTAAAACTCCGTGTAGTTTTGGATGGCAGTGCTAAGACTAGCACTTCCGTGTCGCTTAATGGCATAATTGTAAATTTTCGCATTAATATTAGTAATTTTTAGCTTTTAGGACTCAACAGTCGCTTTGTGTTGGGCCCACTCTTCGCCCCATCGTTGGGACACATTCTTACGGTCTAAGTACTACCAAAGTGAATTCGCTCACATCTTAGCCGAAAATCGCATTGAATGGTACTTTAACACGCCTGCCGCTAGTCATTTTGGTGGTAATTGGGAAGCGAATATTAAAAGCCTTAAGTCGCATCTGTTTCGCGTCATAGGCGAGCAGATTCTCTCGTTCGAGGAGTTGAGTACCGTACTCGCTCAAGTAGAGGCAGTGATGAACACGCGTCCGCTGTGTCGGACTCTATCTAGCGATCCGTCAGAGCCATTAGCTCTGACGCCAGCTCACTTCTTGAATACGACTCCTCTAAAATATTTGCCCGCAATAGATGTTGATGACGATAGAATGCACCTTCTAACTCGTCACGCTCTTTTAGATAAGTTGGTCCAATCGTTTTGGAATCGTTGGAGAACCGATTATTTGCACACGCTGCAGTCACGTCAAAAATGGAATACTCCATCCAACCCAATTACTGTAGGTACGGTGGTAGTCCTTATGACTGAGAATGCTCCTCCTTTACATTGGCCTCTGGGAGTAGTAGAGGAAATTTTTCCCGATGCCCGCGGGATAACTCGTGTTGTACGGGTTAAAACTGCAACCGGATCGTATCTGCGCCCGGTTGTTCGCCTCTGCCCTCTGCCTAGCCAGCAGTAGGCACGAGTTCCAATCTATGTTTATATTTTAGTTGTTATTTCACAAACCTAGATTTAGATTAGACATTAGATTTGTTCCACATTTTCGTTTCGAAGGTAACCCTTCAAGCCGGGGGGAATGGTTGCGCCGAAGTAGAAACTGTATTTTTGACACGGAAACACACTCCTTTTATACCCGTCTCCTCTTCCGCACTAACCATAGATGTAGCTTCCGTCCGCCATTTGTGAAATATAGACACTCAGTCTCGCTTTGAACTAGCCAGCGTGATGACGGACCGCGCTCGCGTCTCTCAAAAATGATTAATATTTGTTACATTTTACCGCTTCATAGACCTTTACCGATCGGATTGTGCCTCTCGTGTGTTCCTCAAGTGATCTAGTGATGCTGACGGCAGCTCCTGAGCAAGGAAGAGAAGATCCGTGTACCGGCTGCGATGAAAACACGTGTGTCGTGAAGGTTAGTGCATCCTCTCCTAATTTCTCGGGTTGCATTCATTGCTTGGATCACTCCCGCGGCAACCCGACCACCTGTCCTTTGTGTGTAAAGCGTCAATGGAACAGTTAGCTACTTCCCGCAATACAGTCCATTACCGCACGCTGCCACGCGCCACCAATTACCATAAAAGTTCGGGCGCCTTGGAGATACACATGCCTAGGATAATCAGCGGAGATTGGAAACTTTTAATCTGCCGGAGGTGAGCTAAATGAAACCAAACGGTGAGGTTTAAGGTTTTATTGTCCACTCCAGTGTGCATTTAGAAATAGTTGCAAGGATACATTCCTAATGTATATCTAACCTTAAATTTAAAATTAGAGTTTTATAAGCTAGGTCAATCTGATCCTATGTCAATATGATCTTATGTCAATATGATCTTATGTCAATATGATCTTATGTCACCAATGCATTTTTAGGTTATTTTGAAGTTTAGATTTAAAATATAATTAAAGTAAGCTCACGGCATCCCTCGGCGAGTATATGTAAACACAGCAGCGAGAAAGCTCGTAGCAGGCGAAGTTTTCAGTTTAACCTTCTGTGACTGACGTGGCTCATATTGTACAATTGTACTGATGTGGTAGTCCACGAGACACCATTTCAAAAGCAAATATTTTTATTGAATTACATTAAATAGCTATTTGATATATATTTATTAGATTTTTAGACTATTCTTTATGTTAAATGAACTATAAATAAGAAAAACAACTTGTATTATTAAAATTAAACATTTTTTATTGTCTTGACACAAATCAGTCTATGAATCTCTACTTAAACATTAATGACATAGAAAAAAATATAAAAGAAACTTTTTTAAAGTTTAACATTAGCAATTTTTAAAATTAACAATTACAGTAATCAGTCTAGGAAATATAAGATACATTCATTGGTTCATTTAAAAATTAGACAGTTTCAAAATCACAGCTTTGTTTGGCAATTTTCACAAAGTGGCTTGGAACACTGAAGGCAAATTGACTTCGAACAATCACAGCAACAATATTTTGTTTGCCGTTTAATTTTTGTTGTACAAATGTAACAGAGTTGTCTGCCACCTGGTGGAACAGACCGAACTAATGGTGGTGGTGGGGGGATATCTTTACCTAAAATCCTAGTGATATTCATGCGCAGCTCCCTTGGCAATCTTTCATTGTATACTCGGGTTTTCATATGATTCAGCACTAAATCTCTTGCCATATTCAATAAAAAAGTTGCTCTTCTCATTTTGTCATCACTGTCAGCACAACTTTGATACAATACAAAGCTATTTATGCCTGCCATGTCCACCATCCTTTGAAAGATTGCCATAGGTCAACGTCAAGTTTTACGGCTACGATAATTAATCGAGCATTTCTTATCCACCTCGTCAACTCCACCTTTTGTATGATTATAGTCTGCAAAATTAACTGGTTTTCCGGTATCATTATCTGTTTCTTGAATATGATGCGAAGAAGAAACCAACAACACGGCTTTATTCGGTTTTGGTACATATGACAAAATTTAATAGTCTTTCGTAAAACCTTAAAATGAACTTTCTATCGGTCTATTTCTGTTTGGTAAGAAACAAGGTGGTATTTCAGCTTTATTTTTTTTAAGAGGGCCCAGATAAGTCAGTCCTCTTTTCAGCAATATTTCGACTAGTGGTATCGAGCTAAACCAATTGTCAGCAGTAATATTTTGGTTCGAGTTTTCAACCACTTTCGTAAGTCTTAGAACAGACTGAGTGGGAATTGCCATTTTTTTTCGCTAATCGCTAAACTCATGTTCACTTTCCTCATCTAGCCACGCTACTATTTAATCTTCGTGACCTACAAATGTTCCAGCGGACGTTCTTTTACGAGTAGAAGAAGTATCTGTTGTAGGGTTTTTACATGAGTCAGCCATCTAAAAAACAAGGTTTTATTTGTAAATTATAAGTATACAATTAGCTTTCCACCGCGTCAAAGAATATTTCGCATATAACCTATGTTGTTCAGTGAAAATATTAGTATAGAAGTATAGAAATATAAATGTATAATAAAAATAATAATGCATAATATGTATATAATGTAAAGATAAATATATAGTGTATATATAATATTTAAGTTACGTAAATAATATCAAATTCTGAAATAACACGAAATAATACGAAAAAATACATTATCATAAAATAAAATAAACGTATTTACTGATGTGGTTGTTTAGGAGACACGATGGAAATATAACCATTTTACTGAGGTGGTAGTATAGTAGACACTTACCTTAACACTGATGTGGTAGTTTCGTGGACACCTTACGCCCGCCACGCACACTTGCACTCGCTGCGACCGCCCCCCGCACACTGACCGACGTGAGTGCTGACTACGGTAAGGTACTAAGAGCGGCGGCGCTCAAATTTGAAAATTAGCGGTATTGAACCGAATTTTATATTTCGCAGTGTCCGTTGGACTACCACGTCAGTCGCAGAGGGTTAAGCCCATGCGGTACATCCAGGTTTGAGGCGAAAAGTCCAAACCCTCCATAAGGAAATGCAGATGACCGAAGACAAAGGTCCAAAGAAAAGATCCAAAGGCAAAAAGAGAAAAAGTCCAAAGGAAAAAGAGAAAAAGGAAAAAGGCGGTTCCAATTTGGAAACCTGTAACAAAATTGCATGTCATTAGAACAAACTCCAATATGAACACGAGGTCCTAATTTTTTTATAAATTTGTGCGACTTACCGCCTTAATTTGCTGGAACAATGCCAATAGCAAAAGAAATCATAATATTCTCAGATTAAGAGCTGAAACAATAGAATTTTAACAATTATTTTTCAAATTAGGAACGTGGCGAATTCCAACAAAGTGAATCTTATTAAAAAATGACAACTCACCAGAAATAAACTATAATTCCACAAGAGGATAGTTGTGAAGACACAAACTATTATCCTTTAGGCAAAAATACTCTCATTTTTATGAGATTTATTGAAATTAAGTTACGAAGCCATGAATATCGACCATCCAGCCTCAACGCTAGGAAGAAAGGTGCTTTGACAGCTATACGTCAAAATGTCATTCACTCCGCGTTCCGAAACTTTTCGTTCAAAAATAGAATTAAAACCGGTGTGACGACGTTTGCAGAGCGCGTCGTTACAATGTGTCACCATAACAACACACACATTCTCCGAGCCAACCTCTGACAAGGCCAGAAGGCTATGTCATTTGGTCACATCTGTCAACAGTTCCCAACAGTGAGGTTAGACTAGGCGTGAACTGGAAACAATTGGAAGGAAACAACAAAGAATGTGTTACTGGTACAGGGTACGATGGGGTTGACATATCTATGTAGATAAAAACCTTAGAGTAATAAGAAAATATATGTATACTCTAAGATAAAAACGCCCAAAAAACCAGATTAAAAAAAGAAAAAAAAACACATTACTTCTCAAAAACTTTGAAATTTACAGCATGTACTAGCTGACTTATCCCGACCTCGTCCGAGGCATACTTCGAAACTCCATATCACTTCTTTAAACTGTTTATGCCTTCAATTTACTTATTTCCAGATAATGTATGGGAATTTGCCAGATTTATTGACATTTACGGTTATTGGGCCCTTGATGTAGCAGCGGTTTTTTTTTAATACCACTTATGTGATAGTTAGCCTATAACCTTCCTTGATAAACTGTCTATTCAATACAAAAAGAATTTTTGAATTTGAACCACTGGTGTCCGAGATTAGTGCATTTTTTTAGTTTTTAGTACCTACTACAGATTATTAGGATTAAATCGAAATTGTAGAGGACACAACCTTAGACTGCAAAAATCTAGTTGGAATACAAACCCACACAAGAACTTCTTGAGCAATAGAGTGGTTAACGCATGGAATAGGCTACCTGAGAATATTGTGACAGCAGAAAACATTAACCAATTCAAAAATAGACTGGATAAACACATAAATCAAAAAAAACATTGAGTAGTGAAAACAGTGTAGTGAACAATGAGATGCAGGCTGATATCAGTTGTTTCAACTGCTGGCCTGTTCCCCAATAATAATAATAATAATAAATTGTCAATTTTATTTATTCATACCTTCTTGAATGTGTGTACTGTATTCTGTAACTTCAGTTGCGGTGTTAAGTGCTGCTATCTCATTTAGTGTGTCTTTGTCTATGATCTTTGAATGTTTCTGAAGGAAATCTGAACTGAGATTAACATCGCTTTTTCGTGTATTAGCTGCTTCTGTTATTTGTGAAGTAGCTGCCATTTTACTGTGTGGACCTCTGTATGTTCGTTTATCAGTTCTACATTCATTAACAGCCTTTTGTGCCTTTCGTTTTGTTATATCCTTAAATGTGTTTATGTCTTTTCTTTTACGATTACGGAGAGCATTATCTAACCACCAACACTGAAAGAAAAATGTTTCATGGAACTCATTAGTTTTAACAGTTTGATATTATCTCATAGGCAGCCTTTTGTGGTACAGTACAAGTATGCCACCCATCCTCTCAACATTTTCTGACTTTCATTGGGGACCGCTTTCCAGTTTAATGGAGAAGCGGTTGAACTTTGTTATTTTCTATGGAACAACTACGATTCGACCATGAGTGATGACATGAGTGATGTCGAAACTGTAATTAGACTAGTCATCACTCATCAGAACTTTTAGGGCTCCAAGTATCCAAAGCAGCTGTTCAAGTATATAACATAGATGTTCGTATGACAACTGGGTTTGAAGGCTTAATGTGTTTACCGAGACATGGAAAATATATGATAACTGACTATAATACAAACTAAATGTCCTATAAGTAATATTATTTCAAATTAATGTGATATCCCCTGATTTAGCCACTAAAATTGCATGCCTAAAGGTAACTTACTGCGTATAACATCTTTATGCAGCCCATGCTTAAAATGATCTTAATTAATAAGTAAAGTTTTCACTTACTCTTCTCCAAAGAAGACCTGTTTTTTTAGGCCCTTTTAGAGCATTTAATTTTTCCGCCGCTGAATCCCATAGAGCCCTAGATTCTTTTCTCACACTGTAAGGTGCCGTTGAGAATTGTTTACCCAATTCTCTGAGAAGATTCTTTTGTGCAGCTGTAACTCTTTCAGGGAGCTTGCATTCTTTTTTCTCTTTTTCTTGATTATCCATAATATCAGTAATAAATAACGAATAAATTAAATATTTTAATCATTCTGCCACGAATTCTTGGTATAATTATATTGTTATATTAGAGCACGCACCAAGCACTGTAAATATTCAAGTTTCAAAATATTGGTAGGTATGAATGTTTATAATTTTGACTTTTTGTTTTGACACACTGCACCACTGCACAACAATGTTGCCATAGACCACGATCTGGATTCCCCACAAACCTGACTGAAAACCTCCAATTTGGATTTGGGGGTTCATGAAATTAATATATGAATATAATATTAATATTTCGACGGCACAGAAACTCTGTGCTTACAGGGTCGGCAGCGCGAGTGTGGCTTCTCTGGTGTTACACACGTCCATAGGCCACGGGAACCACTTTCCATCAGGTGGGCCGTGTGCTTGTCTACCACCTAAGTGGTATAAAAAAAATCCCCACACATCCTCCACAAATCAAATCAATCATTTCATCAATAAAATCTTTGCAAATATATTTTTTGCGCGTATTTTGTATCAATATTTTTGTAAATTTCATTATTAACTGTAATGTTCCAATCAGCTGGTTGAAAAGTACTTAATTAGGTACCTAGACCTCATTCATTATCACTTTTCATCGTTATCGTTAGGTTTGTATTAAAAAACACCTCGACAGTGAATAAAATAAAATTAAATTATTAATCATTTATATGTTCCGTAGCTCAAAAGAAAAAAAACAGACACGTTATCACTTCATCGTAAAACCTTTTCCTAGGTATCAAGTTGAAATTAATGTCAAATACTCTGCAACTTCTATGTCACTGCCATAAAAATATATAGGTACCTAGATGATGGGCTGTTTGCGCACTCACGAGTACTTAGCAAGGAAATCAAGAATTAAAGACCTATAGAAAACTCCTCGTTGGGTTTGAATGAATTTTAGACATTGGTAACATTACCACTTTTCATGATGTTTCCCAGTCCCGGAGCCTTTAAGCGGGGCGTGAAAAAGCATCTGATGAGGCCGCCAAGCTGAGTGCCACCATTGTAACAGTGTCTGTTATGGTGACCCTCTTTCCTGAGACTTTGCCTTTAGCTTTATATTTAATACCGCGATATCAAGTATAATCTTTTATATAAAATTTTCGTGTCGCGGTGTTTATGGTTAAACTCCTCCGAAACGGCTTCACCGATTCTCATGAAATTTTGTGAGCATATTGGGTAGGTCTGTGAATCGGACAACATCTATTTTTCATCCCCCTAAATGTTAAGGGTTGTCCACCTTTAACGTTATATGGTAAAACAACGTTTGCCGGGACAGCTATTTTCATGTAAAAATGAGTATTTCATTACACTACAATCAATGTTATTTTAATACTAGGTACTTACTTTAAATTTGAAAAAGACCAAACCACGACACAAGCCCTCAACTGCGAGTATTCTTGGGATAATAAATAAAGGATTTTTTTTTGCTCAAGGCGCCGCCCTCTCCTGCGAGAATGTAATACACGAGGAGGCGGTAGAGTGGGTCCAAGTGGAGGCAACTCGAGCCTCGTAGATCACAGAACAACCTCCGTAAAACATGTTCAACATAACTAGGCCCACCGGAAGGGGGGGGGGGATGGGGAGCTGTTCTCTCGAGGGATTTCTATACTTAAAAATAAGTGACCCCCCTCCCCCAAAAGTTCAGTCTGCGACCGCGCCTGTAAGTATTAAACGCTTAAAGACATGTAGGTGAAAAATTGTTGTCATGTTACGTTGATGCTATTATATTGTGAACAGGCGTTCCATAACAATATTTATTTTAATTTAACGGGGACAAGTTCTTAAAGGAGATAGACCAGTTATAAATAGCCAATAACTTGTACCTGTCTACAGTAATCTCAGACACGCACGATTATCCTTAAAATTGTTGGCATCAGGTAATCTTAATCGCGGTCGTACTGGCTGTTGCAACCCGCCCACTATTAATCTATACTAAGTATATAATATTATAAAGACCAAAGATTTGTATTTTTGTATGTTACGAATAAACTCAAAACTACTGGACCGATATTAATAATTCTTTTTTCATTAGAAAGCTACATTCTTCGTGAGTAACATAGGTTACTTTTTATCCCGATATTCCCATGGGATCAGGATTTACGCGGGTGAAAATAAAGTGATAGTTTCAGTGGATGGTTTCAGGCGACGGTTCGTTGGCTTAGCGATCTGAGCTTCCACCTATAAGGGAAAGATCGCTGGTTCGAATTCCACCTGGAGTGTTTAAATTTTTTCTATCTTAATCGATCTTGAATAGTAGCATACTAAATGCTTAAAATTTCATTCATCCTTTTTTATATTTCTGCCACTTTCTTAGGTACCTATCTTCTCAGTATTTCTGTTAAGAATATTTTCAGTTCCTAATACTACAAAAAGTTTTGCAGTACCTACTCTTTGTATGGGTACCTACCAATTTTTTACTATGTACACGTTGTTTACAGATGAGTACCTAAATCCATCTAATGATGGGTAGTACCCAATTATTCATCTTTAGATGAGGTTAATTAATGGCGTCAAAGGGCTATCCCGTGAACTCATTAACTAATGAAAATTTAGTTCGCTTAATCTCATCAAATGTCTCGTCACACATTTAATATTGAGAACACTTGTACTTTTTCCACAGTATTTATTATTGGACATGACCGGTTGACCGGTTTCGCCTTACGGTGTCCTAAAAAAATATCTAGTCTACATAACTCATCATTATCTTAATCCACTTTTAGACTTTTTTTTTATACCACTTAGGTGGCAGACAAGCACATGGCTCACCTGATGGAAAGTGGTTACCGTGGCCTATGGACGTGTGTAACACCAGAAAAGCCACACTCGCGCTGCCGACCCTGTAAGCACAGAGTCTCTGTGCCGTCAGTGCAGAAGACAAAGCAGGACAAGCCTTTAATCTTCCCACTGACAGCACAAAATCTCCAGTGAGCTCTGGCTACCCTACTCACCGCTGGGAACACAACACGAAGTTATTATAACCGCGGTATTCTGTAGGGCCCTTAAGGAACTATAGTAAATTGACGTCTTATAAAATGCCGCAGTGGAGTTTGTTGCGCCGTTTCTTGTCCACTATCGCCGTAGGAACCGGTGGTAAACCGGTGGTGGCATAAGTAGAATTGTTATTACTAAGTCTTTAGAGTTGTTCCCAATTCAATCTGCCCTCTCAACTCTAAGAAATTTCATCTTAAGGTTGGGAGGGTAGATGGTATTCGCTCCCATAACCACTAGATATCCACTAGAATAACCGCCGTATAAGTCAAATTGGAAGGAATATAAGGAGTCAGCGAAGGAATGGGCTACAAGATGAAACTCCTGAGTTTCATCTTGTAGCCCATTCCTTCGCTGACTAGGCGGAGCTCACTAGGCGGTCCCTAGCCTTCCTAGATGCTCCTAAGTCCATCTGGATGCACTCGAGAACTACGTTAAGATGACGATCCAACTTGTAATAATCATCATCACTTCCGATTACCGCTTCTCCTCATTCATATTAGCCTGGTATCTGGCTCATGCGATTTTTTTGGGAGCGACTATCATTTGACCTAACCTAGAGAGGAAAACCGGCGCCAGAACCCGTTCATCAATCAGCAGTTGAGGCTGGAATGGCCCTAAGGGTGGTATTGGTAGATTCTCTTGCACTCAAGTAGGGCAACTAACCTTTCATCCCATAAAAAAAATAAAAGCGGACAACTATTACGCTGCGGCATTAAATTTCATTTTCCAAGAAGTAAGTATCGGACTATGACTCAATACATGCTGTTTGTATTGTATGTATGCATATGCGTGTCTAATCTCAATATAATGAAGGCAGGTGTTAAACATACCGTCATGCGCATGTACACACGGAAGTAAAGTGTTATGGAGTGTGTGAGTGTAGATATACATAAGAGAGAATTGTAAAATCTCGTAGAATCGACATCAGCTGAGCCCTTACTCGGCTTGACCAATCGTAGTAATAAACTGCGCGCGTTTGTATTCGCTCTTTTTTATGGTAAAATTATGAATTTTGTGTATGGCTTAGAGCTTTTTTATTTCAGTAGGGATTAAGGGAAATTTGGGGTAATTAAACTTCAGGTGGTAGCCCTGTGTTTACCATGATTTTACCAATTTATTAAAGGGAATTCCCCATAATCGTATAGAGTATATGTAATCGAATATAATCCGACAAATTTCAGTTTACTTAGGTATTGTGTTTTGTGCTATAATCGAGTTTATACATATTGACATTGACTCGGCATTAGTGCTCTAAAAAATTGCAAAAGTAATACTTCGGCAAGTGGCTGATTTGGATTGAGATTTAATTGCGAGTATATTGCAATTTATTCCTATTTTGTGTTATTGAATACTCATAAACATTACAAATTGACATTTTATTAAAATGTTACACCGTAATTTAATAGTTTCTTAATTTTTTGGGTACCTATTGGGCGAATTTCTGAAAAATTTGGGGTATAACCTAGATCTTAAGTGGAAACACTGATTCGCATTAGCCTAGAGAGTGTGTTTTAGTCGGTTCGAGTCCGACATAACCTCTCGCACCGGATCTGGCGGAGGGTGTGTCCAGGAGGATGTTTAGTATGATAAAAAAGAAACCACCTTGGTTATTTCGTCTAACCACCCACCGCATGGTCTGGCTTTGGTCTACCTCATTTATTATTCTATTGAATAGTAATGCATTCCTTTTTTGTGCGGAAATCCCCAAGAATATCAACCCAGTTGGTCATCAATGGCGGTTATGTCGCACCAACTAAAACCGTACGCGCGCTATCTAGAGATGCATAAACATAACATAACAT
Source organism: Eilema griseolum (assembly GCA_963662185.1). Lineage (NCBI taxonomy): Eukaryota > Metazoa > Arthropoda > Insecta > Lepidoptera > Erebidae > Eilema > Eilema griseolum. Next base: position 9,358,703 of record OY759254.1, on the reverse strand, counting down.
AAACTCACGCCTATATCCCCGAAGTGGTAGGCAGAGGTGTTAGCACCCACATTTCGCCAGTTTATGTTTAGGTTCCAGTGTACCTACTAGGTGGCGAGCCTATTCCCATTAACCGGGCACTCAAAAACCTGTGATAAATACACACATAACTTCGAAAAGCATCGAAAAGTCAATGTTGTGTGCAATGGTAAAACCTGGGATCCAGACCTCGTCTCAGCAGTCTATTACCCATACCACTAGGCTATCGTGGTTTTTTATATATGTATAATTGTTGTCGCATATGTAGGTATAATTTTTGTCGTTACACATAATTCGTTACCTCAATGGCAGAGTTACAAATCTGTGTTTATACAAATTTACGGGACAGCAAAAGAACTCTTTTTCTTTTTTTTTAAATGGCACGATTTATTAATTTGATATTTTTTAATGTCGGTGTAGAAACAAACAATAGGATAGTTATATCGAAATAATATAGCGCGCCATTTTAAAAATAATAAAAAGTGTGCTTTTGCTCTCCCTTAAAGTTTTTGAAACACAGATTCGAAACTTTGCCATTGAGGTGAACTTTACCATATGGTATGCTCACATTCTAGACGACTACTATCAAACTGAGGTACCTGAACCTGCCCATAAATTTCAGGGCAATATTAGAAAAAAATGTGTGTACTAATTCCCATGACAATTTTTGTACTTACTTATCCAAATTAATAAATTCTACGACATTCTACAGTTCTACAGCAATGTAAACCGGTGCCCCTGCATAGCAGTCGAACCTTACCGCTTCATCACTGAGGTCGTCCATTAGTAATATTATTTTGTAGCCGAGCTACTATTTAATAGCAATCTTTAAAAAAAATTAAAATGACTTACTTTACTGTGAAGTACGAAGGTATTCAAAGAGAAAATCACAGGAGAAAAAAGTCTCTTCTTCGTTTCTTAACGATGAAGAAGGGCTGTCGATTATAGCAATGTTCGCGTAATAGCGCAGCAATAGCATGTTTAATCCAATAAATAAATAAATTTGACGGTAGGTACCATACTTAAAATGCGTTTCGTGATCTAATGTCTTGTGGTTATCTGTAAGGACGATGTGCTAACGATTCATTATTTATATTCAATTATCGGCGATAACCACGCCCACACATGAGACCATATTTAAATATAAGAAGGTACAGTCAGCATAACATCGATCTTGACGAACAAAGTAGGTACTCAAAATGATCATAATGCCTTGCCCCCCCCACCCCCCTCCCCCCTCCTTTACTGGTACACACCTTTAGTTCAGAGAGTTTTACAATTTAAATCAATAAAATATTTTGATTTACCCTACTCGGCACAGTCTGCACCAAATTACATGAAAAATCGGTACTTATGGATTTAATATTTTAATCTCCAATTATGTTTTTGGATAACCTATGCATTATTGATTGTAAAATTCATGGCAAAAACGATTAGAAGTATTATAGATAGATAGATAGATAATTCTTTATTGTACATCAATAGATTACAGTAAAATTTTAGAAGGTAGCATTGCATACAGTATTATGTATTGAGTATTATGTGACCCTTGTAATTACATGACGCATCGTAATCTTACGATATATTTATCTAAATATCTACATATTATTACCTATCATACTTTTGTCGTAGCATATTATGTTATTACTAGCTGACCCACCCCAGCTTCGCCCGGGGTATATTTTGAAGCTTCATATCCCTTTGAGCCCGTATGTTTTAGTCTTCTAAATATGTATGAATAATTGCCGGATTTGTTAACATTTATTATCAATGCTCCGCTCTCTTAAGTAGTAGCGTGATGATATATAGACTAAAACCTTCCTCGATAAATGGACTACCCAACACTAAAAGAATCATTCAAATCGGACCAGTAGTTTCAGAGATTAGCGCGTTCAAACAAACAAACAAATAAACAAACTCTGCAGCTTTATAATATTAGTATAGATTTATAACATTGTAGTACGTGCACTCCACTTTCTCGGTCATCAACTAGGGCCCCGTGAATCAGGAGGCTTAGTGTGCGGGGCCTTAACAAGATCTCCGAGGCCATAAACCAAATCGATATTTTTTTCCAAGATTTTTTTTTTTTTTATATAGGACACGTCAATTGGACTTCGCCTATAGATATTGTTCGATGACAATGTATTTTTATTATTTCGCTATTGAGTTGTGGAGATCAGATAGCAGTCGCTTCACGGCCAATATTGAAGTTTAACCAAATTCGCAGTTAAACTGGTAAAGCGGACCCAGAGCACAGATTAATAAATATGTAGTTACTACGTATCCAGACTCCGAGGTATCGATCGCCTTGGATGCGACTGGAATTAACGGTAAAATGAAGATAAAGAAGAATGTACCTACTTTTATTCCCATGTTTTTTTTTCTATTCAAGAGAGTGTTATTTGTATCTCTCTCTGAACTCATAGACAAATATTTTTATTTTATTGTTATCAGATTCAAGATTCAGGTGTTACTAACCTCTTTAGATATGTACCTACTACAAATAAACTGCTCAGCTACACCACGGTGTGGCGGTTTGGGTACCTACCTACATAATTAGAGCTAAGAGACGTGTTTATATTATTTAATATTCTTATATTATTTTTTGACATAATTGTTAAATTTTGACGTTCATATGTGCTCTTTATGTGCCTAAGCTGAATAAATGAAATTGATTCTTTGATTCTTTGCATCCTAGGCTAAGGCGAACTCGGAGTTGAACTGAACCTATCTAATCAGATCTAAACTCCTAAAAACGTACCTACCTATCTAATTTTACAGTATTTAGCTTATAGAATGACTAAGTGACCTACCTACATGGACTATGTTTAGAAATATATGATAAGTAGTAGAGAGAATGTATTATCTGTACTAATAGGAATCAAATGGATTTGTTATCTGTCAACGACCTAGGAAACAGATAAAATAAGGCGATCTGTAATCTTTTGTTACTAATTTTTATCTACGATATAAATTAGTAAACCTAATTTTAATTGCAATATAATAAATTAATTCATTATCGTATTTTGATTGACCAGTGGCAATCAAATAATAGATAACTACATTAGGTAGGTACCTTAATCATTTCAGGTACCTATCCTTAAAATGCAAGTGATCTGAATAATTTATACACCGGGTCAGTTAAAAATGTTAGAGAATTAATTAATAATTAAGTAATAACATCATGAGACCTATTGTAAATGAAAGGAAATATGGTGAAAACAACGGGAAAATTTTATTAAACCAGTTATGAAGTACGAGGGTGGAAAGAGGTGCATTTTAAGGTTGATAAATGATTTGCCACGATTTGCAGCGCATCTAAACCTCCCATCAAAAAACTTAAATACAAAGGTTGTAGGTAATAACAAGGTCTACAACTTTTGTTTGAACCGTTTATCACATTACCTGACAGTATTCGAGTAAAATTAGAAAAATAGTTTTTTTGGTATTTTGTTCTTAATAGCCACAAAAACTTTTATTTACCATTAAATTGGGAGAAATTTTACCTCTTCATATTTTAGACACACTCAAATTGCTTTTTAATCCATATATTTATATTTACGTGTTATTTAGATGCTCTAGTAAAAAATAGACCAAATTTTCAAACGAAAATGACCAGTGATTTTTCTCAATTCTATATTCGAAAATATTGAATTGATTCGCGGCGGCGCGACGCGTCGTCAGCTCAAATGATGAGATAATGCATGTACCTACTTATGTAATATGGGAGGAACGGAGAAAATGAGACTGTGCTAAGTCGCAAAATTATAATGTATTTATTTATAAATTCGTATTAGAATCACTTGCGTCATGAAATTCCTGCGCATCGCAGTAACTATTCGAGTGGCGAGCGCGCCGGAGTAGTTAGAGATTATACTTGATAAAGTACCTACCATCAATACCTATTGCCATTAAATTCATCAATAAATGAAAGTATTAGTTAACTAAGTATTAGTAAACTAACTTAACGTAACCCAACACTAGTCACCCATGTCACAAAAAACTTCTAAAAGGGATGCCAGTTGAAAAATAATTTCCTCAATCTATATTATACTTACTCCATTCGGTTAGGAACTTAACTAAACGTAAACAATTTTGGTGTACTTTTTATATATGTTTTACTTAAAAAGTCAGGTTTTTTATTTTTATAAAGCTCATTTTAAAGACTAAAACCCGAAATTAAACCACTAGTTAGTCAGTTGGCCTAGTTTAGTTTATTTGTTTAGTTTTATATACCGCAGTAGCCTAGTGGTATGGGTAATGGACTGCTGAGACGAGGTTTTTCGACTCTTCCGAGAGTGAAGTGAGTCTCGCCTCTCAATCCAGAGAGAAAAGCTTGTGCCTTAGAGAGCTTCGTCTCTTGTTTAACAGGTGCACTGACGTGCTGGTGAGTTTGCCTGGGACTCTAAAGATGCTGGTAGGGCCCTATCAGCCAGTATGAGGGTCCTATATACACCATATAGACGTCCTCTATGTACTACAAGCACCAGTAAGTACCTATTGTTAAGGAATTCTTTTTAGGTAGTGACTGACAAGTTCGCGACCACTATGTATTTTTTTTATACCACTTAGTTGGCAGACAAGCACACGGCCCACCTGATGGGCAGCGGTTACCGTGGCCTATGGACATATGCAACACCAGTGGTGTCACACTCGCGCTGCCGACCATGAAGAAACCTTCTGATGCCCCTCTTGAAAAACACCATATTGTAGGCGCTTGAGAAAACCGCAGCAGGGAGGTCATTCCACAGTTTGAGTGAGCGTGGGATGAAGTTTCTTTCATACCGCACAGTGCGCACCGTCTCAGGTCGCAATGTGTGAGGATCGCCAGCATCTAAAATTGTGACACTTTGACTTCGTTTAGCTTCTTAGATTGTAGGAACCCATATATATTGATTAAACTGTTACTTTAAGAAGCCCTAAACATTGGACGCTAAACTCAAAGACAGGTTCAAAAAGTGCGAAAATCTCGGTGAAATCTACAACTTTTAAACGGGTTAGAGTGCAGTCAATTAAACATATTGATACATACATACATGCATATAATTTATCCCTGGGGGGTTAGGCAGTGGTGAATTAACACCCACATTTCACCAATAATTATATTGGATTCCACGTAATAGGGGGTGGCTGCCTATTGCCGTATTCCGGGCTCTATTGTTGACTCGACATGCATCTGAGCCTGAGTCTTGGCTGTATATATATCTGTCTGATGTAAAAACAGCCCTCTCTCTTAGTCGCCATGTACGACACCGCATGGGAAGAGATGGGGTGGCCTTAATTCTACTCTGCCGGAAATCACTCGGCTTACATATATTAACCATATTGATACTATTTAAATATCAACAGTATTGTACATATTCTCATGTTATCAAACGATGATAATGCAGTTGATCGTATTAAGATTTTTTAAAACTGTCATAAATCAAATAGATATTTTTTTTTCAAAATATTGTTAGATGACAATGTACTTTTATAATATCGCTATTGAGCTGTATAGGTCAGGTGGCAGTGGCTTCACATAAAATATTTTAATGAGGAGGTAGGACACGACGGTATTCCCGTCCGAATTGAGCAGTCCGACTGGGGAAGTAGTCCTCCACCGTACAGAATACCACGGCTATAATAACCTCGTGTTGTGTTCCCGGTGGTGCGTTGGGTAACCAGAGCTCACTGGAGAGTTTTTGTGCTGTCAGTGGGAAGACCAAAGGCTTGTCCTGATTTTGTGTTCTGCACTGAAGGCAAAAATTTCTGTTCTTACAGGGTCGGCAGCACCGATGTGACTCCTCTGATGTTGCACACGTTCATAGGTCACGGTAACCACTTTCCATCAGGTGGGCCTTGTCTGCCACCTAAGTTGTATAAAAAATATATACATCGAAGTTCAGCCAAATCCACAGTTAGACTTGGTAAAGCGGACCCCACACTCCGAGGTGAATGCTTCGGATGCGATAAGATGTAAAAGATACTATATAAATTATAAATGACTTAGAATTGAGACGTTGGCATTGCTTATAAATAAAGTATAAACATCTTAGGACGCAGTGTTCTAGCCTCAACTATAATTAGGTACCAGCACATGCGTCATTCCATTCATTGTGTTTTTGCTGACGTTACGTCATCGTATACGACCAAACTGTGTTATCCTTATCATCGCGATGACTTGTTTAACCAGATTGTAAGCTTACTTTTAAATATTCATACAACGAATACTTAAAATTCCTGCTTCAAGCCCCACCTTTTGTTCGCAAGAAATACCTACCAATCATTATGTTAGTAATTTTGCTTAGAATGCCATTTCAAGACTAGATTACGATAACAGCAGCTAATATTTGACTTCCGTCATTGATTCAACTGTATTTTTATTTATTCATAGATAATAAAAACGGTACATGACCAGTAATAATCAACTTAGACTAAATTACATATAGTATCTACCTTAAATAATAAAAAATAACAGGTCATATTGAGAGAATGAATGAAAGAAGACTAACGAAACAGTGTTGATGGTACCGTTGATGGTAGTCGCTTGGGAAAACGACAGCAGCATTCCAATCCACTTAGGTGGCAGACAAGCACACGGCCCACTTGATAGAATGTGGTCACCGTAGTCTATGGATGTGTGCAAAACCAAGAGAGTCACACTCGCGCTACCAACCCTGCAAGCATTGAGAGTTTCTGTGCCGTCAGTGTAAAAGACAAAGCAGGATAAACTTTTGGTGTTTCCATCGACAGCACAAAAACTCTCCGGTAAGCTCTGGCTACCCTACTCGTCGCCGGGAACACAACACGAAGTTCTTATGGCCGCGGTATTCTGTAGGACGGAGGTTCCTACTTCCCCAGTCGGACTGCTCAATTGGACGGAAATACTGTCGTGTCTTACCTCCTCTAATTTTCAGTATCCCTGGGTCTAGTATCCTAAGGTCATAAAAGTCTTTGCCTTTTGCTGATCCGTTTTAACCTCTGTGACCTTTAGCTGGGTCTTTAGTAATAGCTTAGAATAAGTAATAGTTCTAACAGTTGATAGACTCGTACCATATGACTCAAAACTCATTAAATAAGTGTTAAATAAAGTTACAGGTCTGTACACTTTACACAACGATAATGGCGAGACAGCTAAATAATACACTCGACAAATTGAAACACCTAGATGTAGGTAGAAACACAACTGGTACTAAATACATCATAACATAACATAAACTCACGCCTATATCCCTGAAGGGGTAGGCAGAGGTGCTAACACTAAATATAAGTTGTATTTTAACACATTGGAGACGATAACCGATGCTGATGATGTTAGGGATAAATTCAGAACCGGAAAAACGTTTGCTATAACCCTCTGTTATTCTGGAGAGGAAGGATATATATATATAAGGCTCCTCTTTCTTTGTTGAGACTGTTCGCCTAGGTAATCGGAATTTGCAGGTTGAAGGCATAACCTAATTAATACAATAAACTACCTAACTGCCGCCTTCACCTCACCTTAATCTCTGCCAAGGCGAGATAAAGACTGTGGGGTCTTCGCACGTAAAACTAAAAATAAGGAAAGAATGAAAGAAATACTTTTATTCTACACAAACATACACATTTCAGTGTTCTAAAAATGTGTTGAGAAGTTACTGTTCAAGTTTCCAACTTAGATCATTACAACAATCCCAAAATAGATCTGCGAAATCTGTCAAAGATTTCGGATCTTTTTTTTTTGACAAGTGTGCTTGTCTACCACCTAAGTGGTATAATTAATACATGGCCCACCTGATGAAAAGTGGTTACCGTGGCCTATGGACGTGTGTATCACCATAGGAGTCACACTTGCGCTGCCAACCCTGTAAGCATAGAGTATCTGTGCCGTCAGTGTAGAAGACAAAGCTGGGCAAACCATTTGTCTTACTACTGACAGCACAAACTCTCCAGTGAGCTCTGGCTACCCTACTCACTGCTGGGAACACAACAAGAAGTTATTATGGCCGCGGTATTCTGTAGGGCGGAGGTACTTCCCCAGTCGGACTGCTCAATTGGACGGAAATACCATCTAAGTATTCGATTTCACTACTATTCGGCCCTCTGCAATTAGTGTACTAAGATTTTATTTGCAAAGATCACGCCATTGCCTGAGACGATAGATTGTCACTCTATACGATGTGATCTATTTAGTTAGTAAACAATCCTTTATGGCGCCCATTTCGGCGATATCCTTCAATAAACAAAATTCTTTAGCCAATTGTGACTCACGCGGAGTCATGCGTTCGTTCTATGTACAGAATTATATTATATTATCTGTGTGTGTGTACCGAACTAACGTAACCAAACACTCTTAGTATCTATTTCAACTTTTTATCAGTATTTCCTATTTAATGTTACACTTGCCACGAGTAATGACAGCATTAATTAGTTAAGTACTCTTTCATTTTTTGTGCTCTAATTTTCACTACAATTTCATTTTACGTTTTTTTCTGAAGGAGGACATTTTCGCTTTATCACTTTCTATTATTACATACATACATATAATTACGCCTTTATCCCTGGAGGTTAGGCAGAGGTGAATTAACACCCACATTTCACCAATAATTGTATTCGGTCCCACGTAATAGGGGGTGAGCCTATTGCCGGGCACTATTGTTGACTCGAGCCATGCATCTGTGGCTGTCTGGGCTGTGTATATCTGTCTGATGTTAAACAGCCCTATCCCTTAGTCGCCTTGTATGACACCGCGTGGGAAGACATAGGGTAGCCCTGATTCTACTCTGCCGGAAATTTTCTATTATTGCCCTATATTATTAGTACGTGGGCTATTAATTACCGCCAGGGTTCCGATTTAATAAGATTACGTTTTCGTATCGTCTAATTTCAAGTTCGATTAAAAGTTTAATTTTGTTAAATCTTACAATTTGTTATGGATACATTGCTAACTTTATTAGGAATTAGGGGGATTATCTGGACCAAACCACTCTCATACCGCAGATGCTCCTAAAAATCCATTAAATTTTAGACTTAAAAATTTAAAATGCTTTTTGTAAAGTGAATGAAAAAGTGTACATACATAAACTCACGCCAATATCCCCGAAGGGGTAGGCAGAGGTGCTAGCTTGGCAAAATGTGGATCATTTTGCCAGTTTATGTTTAGGTCTCAATGTAATATGTGGCCAGCCTTTGCCATTAACCGGGCACTTATAAACCTGTGATAAATACACACATCCTTCTCTATCCTTTGGGTACACGTAGAACATGGCCCTACGAGTCAGATCTATGTGTGCCTCTAACGTTCCCATACAGGAGATGCCGAGACAACTCGACTCTTTGAATATCTGAGTCAGGCGGCAGATGATGCGCAGGAGCGATTTCTGAATGCTTAAATGGTATTTTTGGGGTATTTTAACGCCCACCACGAGATCTGGTTGGGCTCCGCCAAAAGAGACCATGCGGGAAGAGCCGCCCACGCATTTGCTCTGGCGCACAGCCTGACCCAATTGGTGCACGAGGTCACTAGGATACCAAGAAGGTCGGGCCTAGCACACTCTCTGTTAGACCTTCTGCTGACGAGTAACCCGGACGGGTACAGTGTGTCGGTGCGAGCCGCTTCAGGCAACTCCGACCACTGCCTGGTCTGTTTCACGGTGCCTATTACCTGTATAGCGCCCTCACGACCCGTGCAGGGGAAGCGGCGTCTCTGGCACTATTAGTCAGCGGGCTGAGATGGACTTCGCGACTATTTTGCGTCCATCCCGTGGGTTGAGAGCTGCTTTGAAGGTAAGAACCCTTCGGATTGTGCAACTGCTGTTGCCGGTGAGATCGGTCTGGGTATGGAATACTATATCTCATATACCGATATCACCGGTGACCGCGGGGTGCGCCCTTGGTTCGGGCGCGAGTGCGCAGAAACTGTTGAACAAAAACAGTATGCGTACCGCGCTTGGGAAGGGGCGCGCGCCACGCGCTATCCCAATCTGGGCCACTTCAAGGCGGCGTGCAACAGAGCCACAAAGGTCTGTAAAAGGGCCTACGTCAGAGCGGATGCCCTGCGCATAGCGCGGCTTGGTCAAGATCTAGTGATGCATTCCACGGGAAGCCGTGGCTACTGGCGACTGGCTGAAGCCGTGCAAGCCAACTTCTGCCAGCCTTCGCTGCCTCCGCTGCGTAACCCTGATGGATCCTTGGCACATGAGCCGCAAGAGAAGGCAAATCTCCGGATGGTATTCCAGCGGTAGTTCTGCAAAAATGTGCAGCGGAGTTGTCTCCAATGCTTACGCGCCTGTACCGGCTGTTCTACAGTTCGGGTACAGTGCTTTTGCCTTGGAAAGAGGCGAATGTTCAGCCGATTCCCAAGAAGGGGGATCGTTCGGAGCCAGCCAACTATCGACCCATAGCCGTCACCTCAGTGCTGTGCAAAGTGTTCGAGCACATAACTAACAAACAGCTCATGCGGCAGCTAGAGGATCACTCCTTAATTAATGACCGGCAATATGGCTTCAGGTCGAAACGGTTAACGGGTGATCTTCTAGCATACGTTACCTATCTTTGGGGTGAGGCTATGGACAAGCAGGGCGAGTCACTGGCAATTAGTCTTGACATCGCCAAAGCTTTCGATAGAGTCGGGCACACATCGCTTCTTTCCAAGCTACCTGCTTTTGGTCTGCCTCCTAGGCTGTGCAACTGGGTTGCTAGCTTCCTGCAGGGGCGCCGTATTCGCGTCCGTTGTGTCGGACGAGCTTCGGAGTTTCTGCAGGTAAATGCTGGCGTCCCTCAGGGGTCCGTCTTATCACCCACTCTCTTTCTTGTGCATATCAACGACATGCTGTCCACCGGCAACGTTCATTGTTATGCAGACGATAGCACATGAGAGTTATCATGGACATCCTGCGGCCAAGCAGCCAGATATCGCAGAGAAGAGACAGCTTCTTGTCACTGAGCTTGACGGGATCCTGAATCACATTTCTCAATGGGGCTCTGAGAACCTTTTTTTTTTTTATACCACTTAGTTGGCAGACAAGCACACGGCCCACCTGACAGAAAGTGGTTATCGTGACCTATGGACGTCTGTAACACCAGAGGAGTCACAGTCGCGCTGCCAACCCTGTAAGTACAGAGTTTCGTCAGTAGAAGACAAAGCAGGACAAGCCTTTAGTCTTCCCACTGACAGCACAAATTCTCCAGTGAGCTCTGGATACCCTACTCACCGCTGGGAACACAACACGAAGTTATTATAGCCGCGGTATTCTGTAGGGCGGAGGTACTATCCCAGTCGGACTGCTCAATCGGGCGGAAATACCGCCGTGTCCTACCTCCTCGTTGAGTCCTGGTTGAGTTCAATGCTAAGAAGACGCAGGCATGTGCGTTTACAGCAAAAGTATCGTCTTTCCTTCCCCTCCCCACCACTCCTTTAAGCGGGGCGTGAAAAAGCATATGATGAGGCCGTCAAGCTGAGTGTCACCATTGTCACGGTATGTGTAAGTAATGGTGACCCTCTTTTCTGAGACTTTGCCTTCAGCTTACCATCAGGAAAGGCGAAGTCCAATTGACGTGTTCTACATTTAAAAAAAAATTGGTGTGAGTCATGGCAAAACCTGGGATCGAAGCCGAGAACTCGTCTCAGCAGTCCATTACCCATACCACTAGGCTACCGCTGTTTTAGTGTAATGTGTATATTCCCACCTCCTTCCCATGGCCCTCCCAACCGTCTTGGTTATAAGTAGTTATAACGGGCCGAATCTTGGGAGATGCGCACCTTACTGGCGTCTGCTCTCTTTCAGGCGCGCATTTCTTGACTCCCTACAAATTATTTTATGTGCCCCACCATTTTCGCTCTCTCCCCTTTCTGGGGCAGCACGCCACACTAACAGGCTTCGTCGCCGTTAGAGACCTCACGAGCTTTGCGCCTCTCGTGCCAAACGCGCGTTGTGTAATGTGTATAGTGTAATGAAACTCTTTTCATTTAATTTTAATGTCATTTTTGCAGTGTCTGTGGTAGGACACAGGTTCTGCTTTAATAGAACCTGTCAGAACCGTATAGTGATTAATTAAGATGAAGAAGCATTATTCTAGTATCTTGACTATGACAATTGTCTATGGATTTCTCATTACAGCATTTAAATTCCTTTCTTGTTTGTTTTAAACAAATTACTTACTGTTTTACATACTCACTCGGCGCTAACGATGTTATAATGAGTGGTCGTCAGCGAACAAGAAGTGTACAATCTTATTCATAACATTTTAAAACTACAGACAGCCAACAATAAGTTTTAATTCAGGACCCGCATTTGAGTGTTTGTCTCGCATTGCAATAAATCAATAAAATAGTCATGCAAAGCGATTACCTAATGTGTCCCGCATTTCTAATATTACCTAATATAACTGTTCGTCATCATTCATGGAATTGCAAGAGTAACCACTTCAAATAAACAAAGAACACACTGTTACTGTCACAGATAAGCGATATCCATTGTTACCGTATGGGGTCGAGACGCTGGGATCATGGGGTCCAAGTGCCCGTCTTTTGTTTCGTGAAATTTCAAAACGTTTAATTGACGCTACCCGTGACTAGAGGGCTGGTTTATTCTTTGCGCAAAGGATTGGTATTGCCATTCAACGTGGCAATGCCGCCAGCCTACTGGCTACCCTCCCAGACTTTACTTCTTATTTTATAGGAGGTAGGACACGGCGGTATTTCCGCCCAATTGAGCAGTCCGACTGGGGACGTACCTCCGCCTTACGGAATACCGCGATTATAATAACTTCGTGTTGTGTTCCCAGTGGTGAGTAGGGTAGCCAGAGCTCACTGGAGAATTTGTGTTGTCAGTGGGATGACTAAAGGCTTGTCCTGCTTTGTCCTCTACACTGACGGCACAGAAACTGTGCTTACCGGGTCGGCGGCGCGAATGTGGCGCCTCTGGTGTTGCACACGTCCATGGGCCATGGTGGCCACTTTCCATCGGGTGGGCCGTGCACTTGTCTGCCACCTAAGTGGTAAAAAAAAAACTTCATTTACTGTTCTCGACCTAGGAATCGAATTTCAAACTCATTTAGTGTCATAGCCCTGGACATAGGTCTCTTATACAATGTGCACCATATGACTAGAATTGAAGATTTTAGCCCACTATTACCACCACCACACTGGGAAGATCGGTTGCTTAATGCAGCCGGGGTGCAGAAATCAGCATTACCCCTACAATTAACATTTACCCCCTACATAACATTTATCCCCTACAATAACATTTATTTATTTATTTAACACTTTATTGTACACTAGGTAAGTAAAGAATACATGATTGTATCAGTATCAAATTAAACCCGGCCTGGGGGTGACAGGTGAAGCCGCCTGTCACCCTGGCAGAAGCAGGCCGCGGCGGTGGCGCGCGTGGCGCGCCTCCCCGTTTCCGGGGACGAGTTGGGGACTCTGTAGTCCCCACACCCGAGAAGAGGGCCAGATCGTGAGAGATGGCCCTGGGTCGGCCGGGGTGCGAGGGATATGCCTGTCAACCTCACCTTCGGCAACCAAAACGACCCACAGGCGGCGTGCGTTTTAGTCGGTTCGTGTCCGACATAACCTCCTCCACCGGCTCCGGTGGGGAGGTATCCGTGGGGATTTTGCGCACGTAAAAAAAAAAAAAAAAAAGTATCAAAATAAACGGGATATTTACCATGTTTCATTGTTTTAAGTTTCCGATATGGTAAATATTCCGTTTATTTTGATACTGGTGTGAGTGACCATGATAGTTTAAATACCTATACATGATTGTAATTTAAAATTCGCCGGGATATTTACCATGTTTATTATTTTTTTACCTCGGTGAGTTTTATACCAGTATAATGACTATGTCAATCTCAAATCATACATAATTGTAGTTGTTTTGGCGTATTTTGATAATCTAAATGTAATAATAACATTTTTACACCCTACCATAATTTAAGCAGCGTATTATGTAAATAATTTTGGTGCCAATATTTTCAAAACTGATAGTCATGATATTTTAGGAATGATATTATCAGCTTGAGCCCCCTAAACCTAACGCCAGGGTACCACGCACCCTTACATGTCCCGACAATGATGACCCTGGTACTATAATTATTTATTCTGTGGCCCTGGATACAAACATAAGGTTAATGCACCCACGCATTCTTAAAGCCTTTGCAAAATAACTTCATTTATTATAAATACGTAGGCGTAGTTAAATTTAAGTGAGAAATAGTCTGGTTTAGGGGTCAAGGGCGAGCGCCGGCATTCAGACACCGTCTGCGCGTGAGTCGCCTTATCACGCACGTATTTGATATCGGAGGAGTCACCTCACGAACAACACTATGTAGTTCGTAGTGAACGAATAGCTTTGTTATAAGTCCGTTATCACTTCACACACATTATACACGCAAACACGTTTGGGCGTTTATGATTTTACAAGCGTGAATTCTTGTGGTTTGTAGTGGACTTCTAAACCACAATACAGCGACGACAAAATGCTATAATAGAACTTTTTTTTGGTCATACATACATACATATAATCACGCCTTCATCCCCGGAGGGTTAGGCAGAGGTGAATTATCATCCACATTTCACTAATATGCGATGCTTTTCGAAGTTATGTGTGTATTTATCGCAGGTTTCTAAGTGCCCGGTTAATGGCAATAGGCTCGCCACCTATTACATTGGGACCTAAACATAAACTGGCGAAATGTGGGTGCTAGCACCTCTGCCTACCCCTTCGGGGATATAGGCGTGAGTTTATGTTATGTTATGTTATTTCACTAATAATTGTATATTGCCGTATTTCGGGCACTATTGTTGACTCGAGCCATGCATCTGAGGCTGAGTCTGGGCTGTAATATCTGTCCGATGTTAAACAGCCCCTATCCCTTAGTCGCCTTGTACGACACCACAAGGGAAGAGATGGGGCGGTCCAAATTCTACTCTGCCGGGAACCACGCGGCTAAATTTTTGTTCAAGCAGGAAAAATATAACCTGTCCAGTTCGGGGATATCGGGCCACGGGTAACTCACATCTCGCTTAAACAACCAACCGTATTCCATATGCTTCGGACCATTAAACCTTCATATATACTACGCTTTCGTTGACGTATAGGTCTTACGGACGGATGTCTAAAAAGGCCATTATTGGAATCGTATTAGGATAATATTTTATCTGGCGGCGATATTTACACGAAATTGGAATCTGCTTGGTAACTGTATTGTTGTAATTATACTCATATGAGTGACCATCTAACTAACTTTATAGGAATCTATTGAGATCTACATCAGTATTTATGTGGTACTTTGTGTAAAGCTGTATATTAATTTTATTTTACTTATACTTTACTCTCTTTCTTTTGTTTTTAATACACTATCTATTTAAGTTTAGCCGGTAACTACACCATATCTTTTGTTTTTATAACATTACAGTCCATTCCAAGGTTGCCTAGAAGAAATCGTTTCAGCGATAAGGCCGCCCATTGTACATTGAACTGTATACATGCTACCTACTTGTCCTACGGTAAATCTGTTGGTGTACAATAAAGAATTATCTATCTATTTATCTACTGAAAATTCATAAAGGTATTAGTTTTAGGCAGAATCGCTCAATGTGACTTTTTTAGACCCACAGGGTACAAATCAACCTCATCTGCAGACGGATCAAGGCTTTCCTTTCGAGAAAAAGAGTTGCAGGAGAACTCAAGAATCTTTTTATTATTATCGTAGCATAGCATAGCATAAACTCACGCCTATATCCCCGAAGGGGTAGGCAGAGGTGCTAGCACCCACATTTCACCAGTTTATGTTTTAGGTCCCAATGTAATAGGTGGCGAGTCTATTGCCATTAACCGGGCACTTATAAACCTGCGGTAAATACACATATAACTTCGAAATGCATCGAAAAGTCATTGGTGTGTGCCATGGTAAAACCTGGGACCGAACCCGAGACCTCGTCTCAGCAGTCCATTACCTATACCACTAGGCTACAGCTGTTGTTTAAATTATTATCGTTTCTTAGAATAACTATTCATTTCATAATGTTATCTGCGAGGAAGCCGATATACGTAATGGAAGTTATCGCAAACTACGTAGTGATTGCTAAACAATAACGGAACACTCGTTTGCGGTAACTATTGAAATGATAGTAGTAGGTAATTTACATCACCAAGGGCATGAGGAAGTGGTTATGTTAGAGGCGAACCGACTAAAACCACATTATATTTTCAACTTCACAGCTATTGGTGCACAGACTATTTCAGACCAGACAACATCGCATTATAAGAATGCATACTGCATTACCACAAGGAGATTGCTCGCCGGAGTTAGGCCGTAATCCGCAGATCTTGTGTCTGAAAAGGTCACTTTGAGCGATTCTGCTAAAAACTACTAACTTTATGAATTTCCAATAGTTTTCAATAGATTTCTATAAAATTCGTTAAATATTAATTCATATGAGCATAATTACAACAATTCATTTACTAAGCAGATTCAATTTTTGTGTAAATATCGCCAAAAGATATAATGTTATCCTAATACGATACCAATAAAGTGGCCTTTTTAGACCTCCTTTAGGCTTTAACCTGAATTTTAAAGGTCTTTAATATTTAATTTGTGAACTTTTTTTTATTTCTTTT
This sequence comes from Eilema griseolum, assembly GCA_963662185.1. Taxonomy (NCBI): domain Eukaryota; kingdom Metazoa; phylum Arthropoda; class Insecta; order Lepidoptera; family Erebidae; genus Eilema; species Eilema griseolum. The sequence continues at coordinate 9,342,096 of OY759254.1, read as the reverse complement.
TTAAATTTTTTTTATTTTTTTTTTATATAGGACACGTCAATTGGACTTCGCCTTGCCTGATGGTAAGCTGAAGGCAAAGTCCCAGAAAAGAGGGTCACCATTACTTACACATACCGTGTGACAATGGTGACACTCAGCTTGACGGCCTCATCATATGCTTTTTCACGCCCCGCTTAAAGGACCCGGGACTGTAGGAAGAAGGAAACACGTGAGCTGGTAATGAATTCCAGGCCTTAATGGTGCGACAGAGGAAAGAGTCTCCGAACCGCTTGGTTCTTGATCGGATGTTTTGCACCGTGTGCGGATGACATCTAAGACCTGCACGCGTTGTCCTGTGTAGGAAAGGGGAGGGTGGGACTAATATGACAGTTGTCAACGTATGTCATAAATGTCAAATCCCATACTTTCGTCACTCTATTCTATAATACGCTGCCAATGAATTGCCACTTGAAAGTCTACTCTTAAAAATTGAGGAAGTTATTGAATTTGCAAGGGCTTTGTATATTTCCGTATTGTTTGCTTGCCAAGTTTGCGAAATGTGTCTTAATCTTGACTAGGTAGGTAGGATAGGCAAATGCTAATGTTCTTTACTATCTTTTGTACCTACTATATAACACGAATATTGTCGTTTCATTTATTTAAGAGTTATGAATCTATATTTTGAATAGTAACAAAATTATACCTAGATACAAATATAAAATACTTAATAGAATAAAATCTTTTATTGGCAATACTTAACGAAAATAGCGGTATATTGTCTATGGTCGTAATTAAAACCTACCGTTCCGTCACAGGTATATTGTACTATTACGGGGTATTCCCCGGGAATGTATTCTGTGCTCCTCGTATCGTGCGGTGCCGTCGCGTCTTCTGTACGATGTGAGGACACGATCATTATTTATCTCTATAGTTACCGGCTTATATTTCAACCCCAGTCACACCATAAAAGTCAGTAAGCGTTTTTGGGGTGTCTTTTCAGGATAGCGTTGGAGCTCAAATTCACTGATCATATATTATAAACCAAACCACGCGCGCCAGGGTCCCATTTCTGCCACTATTTGGGTCAAGATTCAAGATATAATATGCCAATGATACAAGTGCCGTCTACATAGCTTCTGAACATTTAACAGTAATAATTTATATAAGTATATAAGTCCTAATGTCAACATAAGAGACACTTAGGCACGTTTACATTATCAACCATGGTCTTATTGTGCGCAGAGCGGTAAACAGTTTGAAGGGCTTTCACTTACGCACCTGATAACGATATACCTCGGGAGATATATCTTGGACTTAAAATGAGCTCAGAATATAAATTAAAAAAATAACTGTAATTAAAAAAAAATGTAAGGAAAAAGGAATTCGAGCTGCAGATTTAGGGTCAAACCCACATTCAAATGGGGAGGATTTTTCTCGATCTGATATTGTTTTTTTTGATAAAATAATTGATAATAATATTAAGATATTAACAATAATTCTAACTCTATACGAGCAGCCGGTGCAGTACATTGGTGTCTTTTGAAGAAATCACAGTAGGTACGGTGGTGGAAGAGCTGAAATTCACCAAAGAGATTATTACAAAAAATCTGCGCGCGCCACGGCTTCGTTGGTTTCGCGACTTACATACATATAATCACGCCTTTATCCCCGGAGAGCTAGGCAGATGCTTTTTTTATACCACTTAGGTGGCAGACAAGCACACGGCGCACCTGATGGAAAGTGGTTACCGTGGCCTATGGACGTTTGTAACACCAGAGGAGTCACAGTTGCGCTGCCAACCCTGTAAGTACAGAGTTTCTGTGCCATCAGTGTAGAAGACAAAACAGGTCAAGCCTTTAGTCATCCCACTGACAGCACAAATTCTCCAGTGAGCTCTGGCTACCCTACTCACCGCCGGGAACACAACACGAAGTTATTATGACCTCGGTATTCTGTAGGGCGGAGGTAATTCCCCAGTCGAACTGCTCAATTGTCGGAAATACCGCCGTGTCCTGCCTCCTTTAAAAAAAACTACTTATAAGGTGTATATACTTATGTGTACTGAGAAGTATACAACCTGACCATGTACATATTGTATTTTTTTCGTGTTTATTACGTCATCATCATTATCATTTTAAGTAGCGGAGACAAACTGTTGTTCCAGAATAATGTGTAACGTATTTGAAGGTTATCTAATCTTATTAATTTTATAAACTAGCTGTGCCCAATTTTCTAACTAGCTGTGTCCGTGTGGGCTTAGGTCTGGATTTTAGAAGAGAAAATTAAGACGCGGAAAATGCTCAAATTTTTGTATTTCGAAAAAACAAATGAACTCGCGAGACTGTTACTGTTAACGTTTTCAACATCTCTATATAAGTATACGTACCTATAAAGAGTATAATTAGTATACTCAGTAATAATTCTATTTATTAATGTGGTGTTTATTTTATTGGACGGAACGGAATCCTTAAACTTTCTCCAATATAAGCCAAGGCCTTAAGATGACCATAAGTTGGGCTTTTTTACATGTTTTCCCATCGCGTAGGCCAAAACGACGTCATTTCATTTGCTACAAATGCTACGATCTTGGCATACGTCCTTCGCTCCTTAGTTTTACATTCAATATGTCTTTTTATCGAGGACACACCAATTTGACTTCACCTCTCCTGATGGTAAGCTAAAAGCAAAGCCTCAGGAGAGAGGGTCATCATTATAGACACTAAGTAATGTTACAATGATGGCACTAAGCTTGGCGGCTTCATTATATGCTTTTTCACGCCTCGCTTAAAGGACCCGGGACTGTAGGAAGAAGGAAATACGTGAACCTGGTAATGAATTTCAGTTCTTGGTGGAGCGACAAACAAAAGATACTTACACGCACGCCGCCTACTAGGTACTACCTATCTATTATTTATACTCGTGACGGCCTTTCTTTATAACGTCATCGATAAGATTAACATCCCTACGTAATAAATACGTACCTACATTATAGATCGACTTGATAAAATCAGGCGCCAAAATAACAGAAGATTGGTATTAACGTCAAAGTAACAGTGATTTAAACACAATCATCAGTGAGAGCACTGAGACGGATACAGCTATCTGTGATGATAACTGATAATCCACTTTTAAGTAGTTTCACAGTCAATCTGGCATTATCGAGCGAATGACAGAGAAGACATGATTGCATTGAGTCTGATAGTAGGTACTTACAAGGGTAGATTACATTAGTGCTAAAAAAAAACGAACAAGTACTAGAATCTGGATCCTTACCACTATCTCTGTCCTAATACATTATAAAATTTATAACTCAAAGGTGACTGACTGACATATTGATCTATCAACGCACAGCCCAAACCCTTAGACGGATCTGGCTGAAATTTAGCATGCATGTAGATGTTATGACGTAGTCATCCGCTAAGAAAGGATTTTGATCCTATAACCCTAAGGGGATAAAATAGGGGATGAAAGTTTGTATGAAACTTTGTCAATTTTAAACCGATCGGGCTGAGACTTTACATGCATAAAGCTACTATGACATAGGCATCTCCTAAGAAAGGATTTTGAGATGCAGGCTATATATGACTAGCTGTTGCCCGCGGCTCCGCCCACGTGGATGTCTGTATAGTAAGTAATATTATTTCAGACTTACTTTACTTTCATAGTGTGAATCGAACTTGAACCGTTTTGGTCAATCGATATTGTGTCTGAAGCCAAAAGTGTAAAATCTAACAAATTTTTGGCTGTCGAAGGTGAGGTCACAGGCATATTCCTCACACCCCGGCCGACCCAGGGCCATCTCTAACGATTTGACCCTCCTCGGGTGTGGGGACCACAGAGTCACCTACTCGTCAATCCCATCCACTATCAACTAATTCCACCATCTCCTTTCCTACATACGACAACACGTGCAGGCCTTAGATGTCACCCTCACACTGTGCAGAATATACGAGCAAGAACCAAGCGGTTCGGAGACTCTTTTCTTTGCCGCACCACCAAGACCTGGAATTCGTTACCAACACACGTTTTTCCTTCTTCCTACAGTCCCGAGGCCTTTAAGCGGGGCGTGAAAAAGCATCTGATGAGGCCGCCAAGCTGAGTGACACCATTGTAACACTTAGTGTCTGTAATGGTGACCCTCTTTCCTGAGACTTTGCCTTTAGCTTACCATCAGGCGAGGTAAGATCAAGTTGGCGTGTCCTATATAAAAAAAAAAACGGGAATGCGCGCTAAGATCGCCGCCGCACGCCGCGGCCTTATTCTGCCAGGGTGACAGGCGGCTTCATTATACAGTACCTAAGAGATACTGATTTGACCCAATTTGATAGAATTTGATACTATAACATGATAGTTACTTGAGAATTCACACTATTTATTTATTTATTTGGCACACAAAACAGAAAACAATCAAAACTTTACAAAATATCATTTGAAGGTAGTATGTCAGGATCGTAGCAAATGGAGATCCGTGATCTCTGCCTACCCCTATGGGAGACAGGCGTGATTTTTATGTATGTATGTATCATTTGAAGGTTCGGTTCCAGATTGAGTTCCAAAACATGTGTACTCAGCATGGTATAATTAAAAACTATGAAAGATACACAGTGCTAGTCTTGGATCCCGTTGCATCCAAGACTCTTAGTTTGGAGCCTGAGCCCTTCTTCCATTATTAATTTAGCCCATCTTAGTTTTTATAAAAGCGACTGCCGTTTGACGTTGACGAAAGATGAAAGATTGGTAAAAAAATTCTAAATAGTTTTTTTTATGTCGTAAGTACAATATGCGAATCTTCAAGAGGGGTATTAGAACCTTGAAGAATACTTCAGAGTCGGCACCTCGAGTGTGGTCCTGGTGTTGCATACGACCATAGGCCACGGTAACTACTTCCCATCAGGTGGGCCGGCCAGCTAAGTAAGTGGTATTAAAAAACCCATACCTACACCAAAATATTGCAATACTTCGGTAATTAAAAAGATTTTAACATTGTAAACAGCCACGTCAAATTGATTTATTTTTAATATCGTTTAATAATTATGAGCTATTCATAATTATTAAACGATATTATTACAGATGCCAATCCCGCGGCGAGATATTTACGCTATTCAAATAAACATAGCGGATGTTTACTATATCGCGATAATTATCGTTGGTAGTAGGGTTGTAACGGAACTTCGCCTCCGCCTCCGTTACTGCGGAAGTTCCGCAAGAAATCGTCCCTTCGCCTCCGCTTCCGCCTCCGCACAATTTTTGCGTAGTTGTAACGGAGTTTTATTTACGTAATCATATAGCAATACCTTTTCACCAACACAAAGCGTGCATTCGAATCTGGCAGACATGTTGACAAATCACAGTGACAGTGAAGAGGAAACTGAAAATGACGACAGCAATAGTAACCTCATGATATGGAAAATTTTAATTAATGAATATAATAAAGAAAACAGACTCAAAATAGACCATGATCCATTATTGTGGTGGAGAAATAACAATAAATATAAAGCTTTTTCTCCCATCGTTCGCACGTACTTATCGGCGCCGCCAAGTTCAGTGCCAAGTGAACAATTATTTAGTTCAGCTGGATTAATTTATGAATCCCTTAGAAATCGTTTGGAAGGTGATAAAGCCGCAAAACTATTGTTTGTCAAATTTAATTTACCTCTCCTTAATTTTGATTACAAAAAAGTTAACTTAAAATTTTTACTTTATGTTTCAAATGTTTACTTAAGTGTTAAGTATTTAATATGAAAACTTTTGAACCTTAAATTACTATTTTATTTACATCCACTTTCACCTTCGCCTCCGCTTCCGTTAACCTCCGCATCCGCGGAAGTGAAACTCATCGCCTTCGCATCCGCCTCCGCCTCCGTTAAGAAGGCCTCCGTTACAACCCTAGTTGGTAGTATACAGTGAGTAGGTACAAGTTCACTGAAACACCATTCGACAACAAGCCAAACTAATGGGTGAGAAAATAAATAAACTTTTATAAAACAACTGAATGCACTTAATGGTTTTATGATTTTACATGAGATTATTTTCCTTTCATACAAGCATTTGAAACCGGCAGCCTTGAAGTTTGTGAAGTATGTAAGAAAAGAAAAGACAGAAAGAAAGAAAGAAAGAAAGAAAGAAAGAGAGAAACAAAGAAAGAAAGAAAGATTTATTTGGTGCAAGGTGGTCATAGAGATAACAATAACCAACAATATAAAAAGTAAGAAAAACAAATAAAACAGAGTGGCTCGCAGATACACCAAATAGGTGTCCAGTTCTGCATGTGCCAGATAGAAACCTGACGCTGGTTATGTAAAGATCGAAGCATGCGTGGAATACCACTCGCACCTCTGGGATGGCTCCGCGAAATACCTGCTAGATGCTCTCGACAGGTTGCAGCGACGCGCGGTCCGAATTATTGGGAATCCTTAGGTCACGAACACCCTCGAGGCTTGGCAGATGCGTATAGATGTTGCTTCCTTGGCTGTATTTTACCGTCTCTACCATGGTGAGTGTTCTGATGAGCTCTTCCAACTAATCCCACCCTCTCCTTTCTTACATAGGACAACACGTGCCACTCTCACACTGAGCAGAATACACGAGCAAGAACCAAGTGGTTCGGAGACTCTTTTCTTTGCCGCACCACCAACCACCAAGACCTGGAATTCATTACCAGCTCACGTGTTTCCTACTTCCTACAGTCCCGGGCTTTAAGCGGGGCGTGAAAAAGCATCTGATGAGGCCGCCAAGCTGAGTGCCACCATTGTAACATTACTTAGTGTCTGTAATGGTGACCCTCTTTCCTGAAACTTTACCTTTACCTTACCATCACATGTCCATAGGCCATGGTAACCACTTCCCATCAGCTGGGCCGCCTATAATTGAATATTGTGACGTCACAATAATTTATTTCATACAAGTTTCCTTATAACTTATATCTTAGGTACCGTTTTGAAGTTTAGTAAAATATAACTAATTTGATTAGTCAGTTAAATACCCAGTTGGCGAAATGTGAGTGTTAATATACCTCTGCCTACCCTTTCGGGGCTAATGCATGTATTTTTTACGTTTCGAAAAGTAGGTAGTATCATCCTTCGAGCTTTTTCCAACTCGAAATGTGAATAATGATGTCATTATGAATAATGTGAACATTTCGAAAATTCGACGGTACCAGTAATTTGGTTACAAGCATGTTACTTGTAACCAAAATTACTGGTAGGTAAGTACATATAACTATCTCATCGAGCTAAGAACAAGTTCACGTCGTCGGTGTAATAGCCAGGATTCGAACCCAGGAACTCGCGATCGACCTTTACACGGAATTAAACAAAAAAGGCGCAGTTGATTTACCTACATTTTTCTCAAAATTCATCCTTGAATTCGCAGCTGACGTTTTTCTTGAACATCAAATTAAAAAAAACTAATACATTTTTAAAAGACACTCACACAGAATAAATACATAACAATATCCTAATACGAATAAATTTCTCGTATGTTGAGTAGTTATGATTTGATTTGTTATTCAACAGCTGTTAATGAGATGTTTTAAGAATAAAACAATATTATAAATAGGTTAGCAATAACGACAAGAATGTCAAGGTCATAGAATATTTTTGCTATGCTTTAGTATTATGTTATCTTTGGCTATGCTTACATGTTACCTGACATGTTACAGAGATACCTACCAAACCTATGTAAATGATAACATCTAGGAAGTAATACCTGTGACAAACAATAAATGAATTTGAATTTTTTTTTACTTGATACACAGTGCTAGTCTTGGATCCCGTTGCATCCAAGACTCTTAGTTTGGAGCCTGAGCCCTTCTTCCATTATTAATTTAGCCCATCTTAGTTTTTATAAAAGCGACTGCCGTTTGACGTTGACGAAAGATGAAAGATTGGTAAAAAAATTCTAAATAGTTTTTTTTATGTCGTAAGTACAATATGCGAATCTTCAAGAGGGGTATTAGAACCTTGAAGAATACTTCAGAGTCGGCACCTCGAGTGTGGTCCTGGTGTTGCATACGACCATAGGCCACGGTAACTACTTCCCATCAGGTGGGCCGGCCAGCTAAGTAAGTGGTATTAAAAAACCCATACCTACACCAAAATATTGCAATACTTCGGTAATTAAAAAGATTTTAACATTGTAAACAGCCACGTCAAATTGATTTATTTTTAATATCGTTTAATAATTATGAGCTATTCATAATTATTAAACGATATTATTACAGATGCCAATCCCGCGGCGAGATATTTACGCTATTCAAATAAACATAGCGGATGTTTACTATATCGCGATAATTATCGTTGGTAGTATACAGTGAGTAGGTACAAGTTCACTGAAACACCATTCGACAACAAGCCAAACTAATGGGTGAGAAAATAAATAAACTTTTATAAAACAACTGAATGCACTTAATGGTTTTATGATTTTACATGAGATTATTTTCCTTTCATACAAGCATTTGAAACCGGCAGCCTTGAAGTTTGTGAAGTATGTAAGAAAAGAAAAGACAGAAAGAAAGAAAGAAAGAAAGAAAGAAAGAGAGAAACAAAGAAAGAAAGAAAGATTTATTTGGTGCAAGGTGGTCATAGAGATAACAATAACCAACAATATAAAAAGTAAGAAAAACAAATAAAACAGAGTGGCTCGCAGATACACCAAATAGGTGTCCAGTTCTGCATGTGCCAGATAGAAACCTGACGCTGGTTATGTAAAGATCGAAGCATGCGTGGAATACCACTCGCACCTCTGGGATGGCTCCGCGAAATACCTGCTAGATGCTCTCGACAGGTTGCAGCGACGCGCGGTCCGAATTATTGGGAATCCTTAGGTCACGAACACCCTCGAGGCTTGGCAGATGCGTATAGATGTTGCTTCCTTGGCTGTATTTTACCGTCTCTACCATGGTGAGTGTTCTGATGAGCTCTTCCAACTAATCCCACCCTCTCCTTTCTTACATAGGACAACACGTGCCACTCTCACACTGAGCAGAATACACGAGCAAGAACCAAGTGGTTCGGAGACTCTTTTCTTTGCCGCACCACCAACCACCAAGACCTGGAATTCATTACCAGCTCACGTGTTTCCTACTTCCTACAGTCCCGGGCTTTAAGCGGGGCGTGAAAAAGCATCTGATGAGGCCGCCAAGCTGAGTGCCACCATTGTAACATTACTTAGTGTCTGTAATGGTGACCCTCTTTCCTGAAACTTTACCTTTACCTTACCATCACATGTCCATAGGCCATGGTAACCACTTCCCATCAGCTGGGCCGCCTATAATTGAATATTGTGACGTCACAATAATTTATTTCATACAAGTTTCCTTATAACTTATATCTTAGGTACCGTTTTGAAGTTTAGTAAAATATAACTAATTTGATTAGTCAGTTAAATACCCAGTTGGCGAAATGTGAGTGTTAATATACCTCTGCCTACCCTTTCGGGGCTAATGCATGTATTTTTTACGTTTCGAAAAGTAGGTAGTATCATCCTTCGAGCTTTTTCCAACTCGAAATGTGAATAATGATGTCATTATGAATAATGTGAACATTTCGAAAATTCGACGGTACCAGTAATTTGGTTACAAGCATGTTACTTGTAACCAAAATTACTGGTAGGTAAGTACATATAACTATCTCATCGAGCTAAGAACAAGTTCACGTCGTCGGTGTAATAGCCAGGATTCGAACCCAGGAACTCGCGATCGACCTTTACACGGAATTAAACAAAAAAGGCGCAGTTGATTTACCTACATTTTTCTCAAAATTCATCCTTGAATTCGCAGCTGACGTTTTTCTTGAACATCAAATTAAAAAAAACTAATACATTTTTAAAAGACACTCACACAGAATAAATACATAACAATATCCTAATACGAATAAATTTCTCGTATGTTGAGTAGTTATGATTTGATTTGTTATTCAACAGCTGTTAATGAGATGTTTTAAGAATAAAACAATATTATAAATAGGTTAGCAATAACGACAAGAATGTCAAGGTCATAGAATATTTTTGCTATGCTTTAGTATTATGTTATCTTTGGCTATGCTTACATGTTACCTGACATGTTACAGAGATACCTACCAAACCTATGTAAATGATAACATCTAGGAAGTAATACCTGTGACAAACAATAAATGAATTTGAATTTTTTTTTACTTGCGCAAAAGCCCTACGGATACCCCCTCACCGGAGTCGGTGGAAGAGGTTATGTCGGATTCGAACCGACTAAAACGCAGGCCGCCTGTGGGTCGTTTTTGGTTGCCGAAGGTGAGATTAACAGGCATATCCCTCGTACCCCGGCCGACCCAGGGCCATCTCTCTCGATCTGGCCCTCGGGTGTGGTGACCACTGAGTCCCCAACTCGTCCTCGGAAATGGGGAGGCGCACACCCGCCGGTGGCTATGCTTACTTGGCTATGTTCTTCGACCCATGTTAAACAAAAGAAATAGGTACCTACCAAAAAAATAAGTTTAAAAATGATTCATCATTCATTAGTTCCGATAGTTCGTACGAATGTCGGTAGACGTAAGACACCGTAAGACGGATATATGTATGGAAGAATTTGGATGGTTTCTGGCGATGGTTCTGTAGCTTAGTGGTCAGAGCGTTCCCCCTGTAAGGGAAAGATCGCGGGTTCAAATCCCGCCTGAACCGATCTTATTTTTCCTATTTCTTAATTTACAAAATCTTTTACTTTTATCAAAGGCTTTGTACCTATATCTGTACACCATAACTTTAATTAAATACATACATATAATCACGCCTTCATCCCCGGAGGGTTAGGCAGAGGTGAATTAACACCCACATTTCACCAATCATTGAATTCCGTCCCACGTAATAGGGGGTGTGCCTATTACGTGGAATTTTCAGGCACTATTATGAACTATACCAAACATCTGAGGCTGCGTCTGGGCTGTATATACATATTTGTCTGATGTTAAGCCCAATCCCTTAGTCGCCTTGTACGACACCGCATGGGAAGAGATGGGATGGTCCAAATTCTACTCTGCTGGGAACCACGCGACTATTTCTTATTAAATATAAGCAGTAGTTTTGCCACAATATATATACAATATGGGGTTCTTCAAGAAGAGCATTAGATTGTTTGTACAGGGTCGCCCGGTGGGCAGTGCGAGTGTGACGCCACTGGTGGCGTTATTCACATCCATAGGCCCCAGCAAATACGGCTTCCATCAGGTGGGCCGTGTGCTTGTTTGCTACCAAAGTGTAATTCTTTTTAGTTTTGTTTATTCACCATTACATAGTATCTAAGTAACTTAGAATTTTTGTTCTGTATTCAGAGCTGACTGCCATATTTGTACGTATATTTATTCATACATACATACATATATTCACGCCTTTATCCTTGGTGGGTTAGGCAGAAGGAAATTAACACCCACATTTCACCAATAATTGTATTCGGTCCCACGTAACAGGGGGTGAGCCCATTGCCGTATTCCGGGCACTATTGTTGACTCGAGCCATGCATTTGAGGCTGAGTCTTGGCTGTATATATGTGTATTTACGTTAAACAGCCCTATCTCTTAGTCGCCTTGTACGACACCGCATGGGAAGAGATGGGGTGGCACTAATTCTACTCTGCTGCTCTATCTAGTCAATAGTATCTATATAGTGGTAATTTTTTTTTATACCACGGCAGTCAAGTGCACGGCCCACCTGATGGAAAGTGGTTACCGTGGCCTCTGGACGTGTTTAACACCAGAGGAGCCAGACTCGCGCTGCCGACCCTGTAAGCACAGAGTTTCTGTGCCGTCAGTGTAGAGGACGAAGCAGCACAAGCCTTTAGTCATCCCACTGACAGCAAAAATTCTCCATATATAATTGCTTCTAAAGGAGCCTACACGTAGGCTAGGTTACGTTGTTTAAATGAATCACGGAAGATCCGCTTATTTTTATCTTATCGCGGTATAGTATCTTGTATCTTCAATAGTTAAACACCATTGGAGTGTTCTACTCAAGTGATAACACTTCTATAGGTAGATCCTACCGCGTATTAATCTATATAAAAATACCATTAACTGATTAATTGCTAAATCCCAGAAGCTATAATAACATCTACAAACTTGAAATTTGGCAGGTAGGTTCCTTATAGGGAGTAGACGACCGCTAAGAAAGGATTTTACGAAACTCCACTCCGAGGGGGTAAAATCGGGTCCACGCGTACAATGTCGAGGGTGGCCGCTAGGAGTTATATTGGTTATTTTTTACAATATACAATACTCAATACTCAATACTCAATACTCAATACTCAATACTCAATACTCAATACTCAATACTCAATACTCAATACTCAATACTCAATACTCAATACTCAATACTCAATACTCAATACTCAATACTCAATACTCAATACTCAATACTCAATACTCAATACTCAATACTCAATACTCAATACTCAATACTCAATACTCAATACTCAATACTCAATACTCAATACTCAATACTCAATACTCAATACTCAATACTCAATACTCAATACTCAATACTCAATACTCAATACTCAATACTCAATACTCAATACTCAATACTCAATACTCAATACTCAATACTCAATACTCAATACTCAATACTCAATACTCAATACTCAATACTCAATACTCAATACTCAATACTCAATACTCAATACTCAATACTCAATACTCAATACTCAATACTCAATACTCAATACTCAATACTCAATACTCAATACTCAATACTCAATACTCAATACTCAATACTCAATACTCAATACTCAATACTCAATACTCAATACTCAATACTCAATACTCAATACTCAATACTCAATACTCAATACTCAATACATTTATTGCATTCCATAATGTGATACAGATGTCAGATTAAGATTAAGTTACAATTATGGACCCTGTCGGGCACAGCACAATGTTTGAAGAGAGGGATAATTTACTATTATACAGTTTCATTACAATTTTAATTTTAGATATATATTACGTTTTTTATACCTTGTCATTTGAACAGTGATGATATGATAATGATAATGATGAGAGCAGAAGTTATAATCACTGTTCAAGAGTAGGTATATGTATACAATAAGGGAATTTAAATATAGGCAATATTAACTGATAATAATAAATTTAGTTCTATGTCGTATTAACTTTGGTGGTAGGCAAGCACTCGGCCCATCTAATGGAAAGTGGTTACCGTGGCCTATGGACGTGGGCAACACCAGGGGATACACACTCGCAATGCCAACCCGGTAAGCATAGAGAGTTTCTGTGCCGTCAGTGTTAAAGATAAAGCAAGACAAGCTTTTGTTCTTCCCACTGACAACACAAAAACTCTCCAGCGAGCTCTGGCTATCCAACTCGCTGCCAGGAATACTACACTAGGTGATTATGGCTGCGGTATTCCGTAAGGCTACTTCCCCAGTCGGTCTGCTCAATTGGACGGAAATACCTTTGTGTCCTTCCTCTATCAACAATTATCTAATCTAGAGGGTTAATACTAGAAGCGTATCTACATGACACTTGCGTGACGCAAGGTTTCTATTTATTTGTCATAGTTCTATGCTCAAGGGAGCATATACCAATTACATCACCAGGGGAGGTACTCCGAAGTATGACATCGTGTGTCAAGAGAGTAACGTGTTATACCGAGCTTCGTGATCGTGCCATATGTATCAATATAAAGTATACACTTCACAATGGTTTATGATGGACCACGGGCCACGGTAAGCCATCACCACAGTGTATAGCCATACAATATTCATTTTTACTAAAAACATGACTATTTTAGGCAAACTTCAGAGGATACATAGTATAGCAAGGAGCAGTGCTCCATTTGTGTGAACATCTATGTGATGGCAACCTGGAGTTACGCAATGTGTGACATTACATAGCACATTTATACACATTATGGCAATACATGTTTAGTAGGAGGTAGGACACGGCGGTATTTCGGCCCAATTGAACAGTCCAAGTGGGGAAGTAACTCCGCCCTACAGAATACCGCGGTTATAATAACTTCGTGTTGTGTTCCCAGCGGTGAATAGGGTAGCCAGAGCTCACTATAGAATTTGTGCTGTCAGTGGGATGACTAAAGGCTTGTCCTGCTTTGTCCTCTACACTGACGGCACAGAAACTCTGAGCTTACAGGGTCGGAAGCGCGAGTGTGGCTTCTCTGGTGTTACACACTGGTCCATAGGCCACAGTAACCACTTTCCATCAGGTGGGCCGTGCGCTTATCTGCCGCATAAGTGGTATAAAAAAAAACATTACAGATAATAGTCCATCACTGACCACTGTGTACTAGGGACATAATTAATTAAAACACTAAAGTTCATTCACATAATTAACTCTCAGTTGTAATAACAGTTACCTAGCTGTACATACTAGGTATATTTAATTAATTTACTCATACAGCGTAAATACTCTTACACATATTAAGCCGCATTCAAAAATAATTGCATTTCCCGCACTGTGAAAAGTATGAATGTGAAAGTATGTAAAGTGTAACACCGGGGGTGTCGGGGTGCGGGTTGGGTCGGGGTGCGGGTTGGGTAACCTCCACGTTGGCTTACCTGTTTCTTATCCCTCTGGACCGCGGTCCTGGGGAACGGAAGCGGGGAGGCTGGTGCACCCTGTACGACGGTTAGTAGACTCTGACTCCAAGGAGAAGGAGCTCTGCTAGCCGTCGACAAATAACCCGACAAGCCCTTTTTAGGGCTAGCTGACCATGAGGAGGTCGTGGTATGGCGGGTCTGCAAGGCTCGCGGGAAGGGATTCGTAAAATCCCTTCCATCCCAAACAGCCCTTTTTAGGGCTAGCCGACCCAGGCCTTTTAAAGCCTGCGGTCCTGTCGCTCCCGGTATCCCTCTGCTTTCAGAGGGACATGGGGGTGACACAGGGATCCATGGGATCCAGAAACGGGCCGGCATACTGCTCGCGCAGGGGCTGGCAGGCATTCGTGCCACCGTCGGTGTTGGGAGAGTTGGCTGCTCTCCTGCGTCGCGTAACCTTCAGGATATCGACAACGACCTGAGTGCTAGCCACACTTGGGAAGCCGGTAACCTGAAGACCGCGGGGCTTGCCTTCATTGGCCGGCCCGAGACAAGGAAAAGTCTGAAAAACCCGACAGCGAAGTCGATTAAAACCTGTGGAAACCTGGGGAAATCCACAGTATTTACCCCGCTTCTCGGAATGAGCGTCACCCGGGAAGTGTATCTTAGATCGTCTCTACTCGTGGGATTCGAATGGATACTAAAAACTTAAAACACAACAAAAAACCATCACCAAGCGCAACAGTCTGCGCGGAGGTCGTGCAGCACCAAGACGCGGAGGTCGCGTCCCAAGCAGGGACGGTGTCGGAAGAGAGGAGCAGGGCGAACAGCCCGGTGGGTCTGCAGACCCGGAAATCTGCACAGCGGAAGCGCAACCGCCGAAAAAAAATCATCCCCCCAGATAAGACCGAGTCGGATCTCGACTTGACCCTGACCGACTCGTCTTCCAGCAGTTCTGGTGGGGATGAGATGATGCGTCCCCCCCCACCCAAGCAGGTTGCGGTTAGCCGCCGAAAGCTGCAGGGTGGGGGCACCAAAGCCGCCCCCTCACGGGCCTCAGCCAGGGAAGATGTGGGGGCGCCGCCGAGTCCCTCCGTCTCGGCGGCGCCGGCGCTTCGTACCGACGGCTCCACGTCCAGGGACGTGATGGAGGCCCTGGAGAGACTGGCCGGGGCCCGCTCTGGACCTCTAACGCCAGAGGAGGACCGGGTCCGGCTGGCTGCGACGCGCCTCGTCGAGCAGTTTGAGCTGCTCAAGGTGGAGCTGGCCGAGTCCCGGAACGAGCGAGCTCAACTTGGCAGGAGGCAAGTTGAGCTCCTCAACAGCGTAGAGCAAACAGCGGCTGAGCACCGCAAAGAGATGGAGAGGATGGCGGCCGAAGTGGCGAACCTCCGTCAGGTCGTCGCCGGGCTGCCCGCGGAGCGAGTGACGCGGTCGGCGCGGCGACGACTAGCGGTGCAGCCGGAGCGGCCGGTGCCATCGGTGCGGTCAAGGCCGCCGGTGCGACCGGTGCGGCCGGAGACACCGGTGCGGCCGGCGTCACCGGCGTCACTGGCGCAGCCCGCTCGGCTGGAGTCGCCGGTGCTGCAGCCGGTTAGGCCCGTGGACCCACTGGCAGCATGCATGGCGGCAATGGCTGCCATGGAAAAGCGGCAGGAGGCGGCGGCGCTGGCTGAGCAGCGGAGGTGGCAGGTGACGCAGGAGGAGCGCACCCGGAGGTTCATGGAGGCGGTCATGGACTCCAGCCGCCGCCCGCCCTTGGCGCCGCCGACGGGGTACGCCGGAGCGGTGAGAAGCGGTCCCACCAGTCCGGCGGTGGCAAGGGTCCCGCAGAAGTCGGCCTGCAGCCCATCCGCTGTGCCTGCCACTCCTGCCGCTCCGGTCGCTCGAGCCGCTGTTGCTCTCGAAGTGGGAGCTGGGAGCTCCCAGGGTGCCCGGGCCAAGGGCAAGGGGAAGGGGAAATGGGAAGAAATCCTCGGCCCTAGCCTCAGCCCCAGCGCCGGCCCGGACCCCGGTGGGGATTGCCTCCACAAGTTCCCCGCCGGAGGGAGGCTGGGAGGTGGCCGGAGCCTCCAAGAAGCGGCGCAAGGCCAAGAGGAAGGCAGCCAAAAATGCCAAGAAGGCTGAGGCTGCTGCGAGGGGAGTGCCGGGGAGGCTGCTCGTCCCCCGCTCAACCGCCGTCGTGCTAACGATGACGGCGGAGGCGGCGGAGAGAGGCGTGCAGTACGCCCAGATTGTCACGCAGGCGAGAGCCTGCGTCGACATGAGGGCTCTCGACATGCCGGGCCCCATCCGGGTGAAACCCACTCGGACGGGTGCTCGGTTACTCGAGATACCCGGCGCATCAAGCGGTCCCCAGGCCGAAGCCCTAGCGGCTAAGCTTCGGGACACGCTAGACGCAGCCGACGTCCGGGTGTCCAAGCCCAACAAATGCCCAGAAATGCGCATATCGGACTTGGACGACTCCATCACGGCGGAGCAAATCCGCCTCACCGTGGCGGAGGCCGGGGGCTGCCCCCTAGAGGCGGTGAAGGTCGGAGCAATCCGCTTCGGCCGCCGTGGACTGGGGGCGGCAGTTGTCGGCTGCCCCATCGCAGCAGCCAAAAAGGCTGCCGACCGGGGGTTCCTCGCCGTTGGAGGCGTGATGCGGGTGCAGGTCCGGCTCCTGCAGGCTCGACCGACCAGGTGCTTTAGGTGCCTATCGGTCGGCCACGTGGGGGTGCAGTGCACGGCGGCGGTGACGGTCGGTGACCGCTGCTTCCGCTGTGGCCAACCCGGCCATACGGCCGGTGGATGCGAAGCTCCGCTGCACTGTTTCAGGTGTGCAGCGGGGGGTAAACCGGCCGTGCATAGGGTTGGCAGCAAGGCCTGCACCGGGGGGGAGCCGAAGCCGCAAGGCGGGGGCTCCACCCAAAGTTCGCGGTGGGATGCGGAGATGGTTCCATAATGGATCCCCAGCTCCGCATCCTGCAGGCGAACGTGGGCCACGGTGCCGATGCTCAGGGTCTTCTGCTCCAGAGCATGGCACAGTGGTCCATACACGTCGCCGCTGTCGCCGATCCGTACACTCACCGGCCCCTTGGGCCTGCCTGGGTGGTCGACCTGGACGGGTCGGCGGCACTGCTTTACAACGCCGCTATGGGTGCCCCCCCCTCTGTTATCGTGGCAAGGGAGCATGGCATCGCAGCGGCGGGTGTGGGGGAGATTGCGGTCGTGGCCGTCTATCTTACGCCGAGCCTACACCGACGCATAGGGGAGTACCGGCAGTCGCTGGAGCGACTGACCGACGTCGTCAACGCCTGCCATCCTCATCCGGTTCTTGTGCTCGGGGACTTCAACGCCTGGTCAGTGACCTGGGGGCCCCGGCACACGAACCCACGAGGTAGGGCTCTGGAGAGCTGGGCCGCTAATCACGGTCTAGTTCTCCAGAATCGCGGGGCCGAAGCCACGTTCGTGGCCGCGGAGCGCAGTTCGATTATCGACCTATCGTTCGCAGGCGCTTCGCTATCGCACCGTGTGCGGGACTGGCGTGTTGTTGTGGGGGTGGAGACACTGGCGGATCATCGATACGTTCGGTTTGATGTCTCCCCCCCCCGCGGGTGATGCGCCGGTCATACCGGCCCCACGCGAGCCACGCTGGGTGCTTGGGAGACTGAACCGGGAGGTCCTCCTGGAGGCCGCCATCGTACAGGCCTGGGCCATTGCGCCGGACAGGCTTGTCGATATCGACGATGAGGCGGTGTGGTTCCGGGAGGCCATGACCCTATAGTCCGAGGCGTCGGGTCTACTGGTGGTCTGCGGAGATCGCGAGGCTACGGCAAGCCTGCGTGATCGCGCACCGCCGGTGGACCAGACTCCGTAGGAGGCGTAGCCGAACCGCAGATACGGAGCCCCGAGTGACGGAGCTTCATGTGGGATACAGGGAGGCCAGAGATGCCCTCCGAGCGGAGATTAAGCGGGCGAAAGCCGCGGCTTATAAGGAGCTCATGGAGACGCTGGAGCGGGACCCATGGGGGCGACCTTACCTTATGGTAAGAGGAAAGCTGCGCCCCCGGGCCCCGCCGTTGACCCGGGTTCTCCAGTCAGCTCTGCTCGGTGGAGTGGTCGAGTCCCTGTTCCCGGCGCGAGCGGAACACGTTCCGCCGCAGATGACTCCGCCACCTCGGTCGCCTGTGGCGCCCAGTGTGGTAGTTGACGACGAAGTCCCCGAGGTCACTTGGGTAGAACTGGAGCTGGCGGGGCGAAGGCTTAGAGCCAAGAAGAGCACCGCCCCGGGACCCGACGGCATTCCAGGCCGCGAGTGGGTCCTAGCTCTGGGAGAAGACGGTCTCGAACCCCGACTGAGAGGGTTCCTCAGCGCATGCTTGGAGCGGGGCCAGTTTCCGAAGATGTGGAAGACGGGGAAACTGGTCCTCATCCGAAAGGAGGGTCGCCCGGCGGACGAACCGTCCGGCTACCGGCCCATTGTGTTGCTCGACGAGGTGGGCAAGCTCTTTGAAAGAGTTATTGCGAAGCGCCTCGTCGAGCACCTCTCTGGTATGGGGCCGGACCTGGCGGATGCTCAATATGGCTTCCGCCGGTGGCGGTCCACCGTGGATGCCATCATGTGCGTGAGGACTTTGGCGGAGGAGGCAGTTGCCCGGGGTGAGGTGACGTTGGCGGTGTCCTTGGACATCTCCAACGCGTTCAACACCTTGCCCTGGAGTTGCATCAGGGAGGCACTCGTGTACCACGGTGTGCCTCTCTACCTCCGCCGCATAGTCGGGGCGTACCTGACGGAGAGAGCCGTCATCTACCCAAGTGCGACCGGCGTCGGTCGGCGTGAGATGTCGTGCGGTGTTCCACAGGGATCGGTTCTTGGGCCGCTACTTTGGAACATTGGATACGACTGGGTGCTTCGCGGTGAGCTTGCGGACGGCGCCGCCGTCACGTGCTATGCGGACGACACGCTAGTGACGGCGAGCGGGGCTACAGACCGCGAAGCGATCCTGAGGGCCACGACCGCGGTTGCTCGAGTCGTGGAACGGATCCGGCGGCTGGGCCTTGAGGTGGCTTTGCATAAATCCGAGGCCATGTTCTTTCATGGACCTCGGCGCACGCCAGCACCTGGTTCCAGTCTCACAGTGGGAGGCACTCTCATCGGCATCAAGCCCCAGATGAAATATCTGGGGCTCGTGCTCGACGGCCGGTGGGACTTCGGGAAGCACTTCCGAAGTCTGGCGTCAGAAGTTGGCGTGCCGCATCATAAGGGGGTACCGCACGATATCATTCAACGCGGCGAGTCTCCTCGCCGGATCGCCACCATGGATCCTGGAAGCGAGATGCCTTTCGGCGCTATACCGGTTCCGAAAGGCGGCGCGGGAGCGGGGTCACGATACTGAGCCCGAAGATATTCGGGCCGTGAGATCCCGGCTCCACATGGAAATGGTGGCGGAATGGGAGATACGACTTGGGCGACCAGGCGCAGGGCACGCCGTAGTAGCGGCGGTAAGACCCATCATGGGGGAGTGGCTAGAGAGGTCACACGGCAGCCTCTCGTACCGTCTGACGCAGATGATCACCGAGCACGGATGCTTCGGAAAGTATCTGCGTCGGATGGAGAAAGAGCCAACGTCCGATTGCCATCACTGCGACGCGAGCGAGGACTCAGGTCCGCACACGCTCACCGAGTGTCCGGCGTGGGAGACGCCGAGGCGGGAGCTTGTGGCGGCCCTGGGAGTGAGGGTTCTCACGCTCTCCACCTTGCTCGCGGCGATGGTTCGCTGCGCGGATGCGTGGGCGGCCGGCGCCTCCTTCTGCGAGCCAGTAATGCTCGTGAAGGAGGAGGCGGGGCGGGAGCGGCAGCGGGAGCGACGTAGGATCGCAAGACAAGCTGCCCGCGTACGAAGGCAACTCGGGCGTCGGAGGTCGATGAACGACCTCCGCCCCCCATGAGCGCCGGCCTGGGGGTGACAGGTGGAGCCGCTTGTCACCCTGGCAGAAGCAGGCCGCGGCGGTGGCGCGCGTGGCGCGCCTCCCCGTTTCCGGGGACGAGTTGGGGACTCTTTTTTTTTACGTGCTTAAAATCCCCACGGATACCTCCCCACCGGAGCCGGTGGAAGAGGTTATGTCGGACTCGAACCGACCAAAACGCACGCCGCCTGTGGGTCATTTACAGAGTCCCCAACTCGTCCCCGGAAACGGGGGTCATTTTTGGTTGCAGAAGGTGAGGTTGACAGGCATATCCCTCGCACCCCGACCGACCCAGGGCCATCTCTTACTATCTGGCCCTCTTCTCGGGTGTGGGGACTACAGAGTCCCCAACTCGTCCCTGGAAACGGCCAGGGTGACAGGCGGCTCCACCTGTCACCCACAGGCCTGCGCTCATGGCGGGCGGAGTTCGTTCATCGACCTCCGACGCCCGAGTTGCCTTCGTATGCGGGCAGCTTGGCTTGCGATCCTTCGTCGCTCCCGCTCCCGCTCCCGCTTCCGCTCCCGCTTCCGCTCCCGCTTCCGCTCCCGCTTCCGCTCCCGCTTCCGCTTCCGCCCCGCCTCCTCCTTTACGAGGATTACTTGCTCGAGGGGTGTTACACTCGGCCAATGCTGCAGAAACTTTCTAATAATGTCCTTCTTGAAGACCCCCCTGCTGTAGTCGTTTAGACACCGTTTTAGTTGCTAAGTGAACCAGTACGAACTGGTTATGATTATTATACTAGCTGACCCACCCCAGCTTCGCCCGGGGTATATTTTGAAGCTTCATATCCCTTTGAGCCCGTATGTTTTAGTCTTCAAAATATGTATGAAAAATTGCCGGATTTGTTAACATTTATTATCAATGCTCCGCTCCCTTAAGTAGTAGCGTGATGATATATAGCCTAAAACCTTCCTCGATAAATGGACTACCCAACACTGAAAGAATCATTCAAATCGGACCAGTAGTTCCAGATATTAGCGCGTTCAAACAAACAAACTCTGCAGCTTTATAATATTAGTATAGATGTGTGATAAGTGTAACAGATAAAACCAATAAACAGACGATTTATAACGTACAAAATTATTCATATGAAGTTTATTGAGAAAGTGTTATGATAGTGATAACAGGAGTCCGTGTTGTAAATGCATTACCTACTGATTATGAATAGCATTCAGGCGTATGGCTGATGTGTCGGGCTGTCAATATTTTTTATTGAAATGTATGCATGTAGAGTGCCGGGTTTGTTTCCAGTGGCGTAGAATAGTGTCACCCCACGCCCATCTCTTCCTATTCTTTATAACAAAGTGCACATGTAACGTGCTCTGCGAAGCACATAAGCGTCTCAGCATGTTAAAATTGGTACAATAATATTTATCATAAAGTAAATACAGAATACCGCGGTTATAATAACTTCGTGTTGTGTTCCCAGCGGTGAGTAGGGTAGCCAGAGCTCATTGGAGAATTTGTGCTGTCAGTGGGAAGACTAAATGCTAGTCCTGCTTTGTCCTCTACACTGACGGCACAGATACTCTGTACTTACAGGATTGGCAGCACGACTGTGACTCGTCTGGTGTTACAAACGTCCATAGGCCACGGTAACCGCTTTCCATCAGGTGGGGCCGTTTGCTTGTCTGCCACCTAAGTGGTATAAAAAAAACAATAATTATCAACAAAAAAGACAACAAAAAATTTAGCTATTATTTTACCTTTATTTTTTAGTGCTTGTTGCAGTTATAGTACATGTTATTTGACCACGTGCAATCTCACCCAACGCTACTATATTAGGGATTCCCAGCGGCCTGCCAATAGATGGAGAAAACAACCCAGTGTCAGCAAATTTCAGCTCCTTATACGTCGATGGTGTGACAACCCTAAGCACGGGCATGACACTCAATATGCAAACTGTAGTAAATAAACACATTGATATTAGATAGTACAAATCCGTTATAGATTAGCATACGCAAATATATTTTTACTATCTATCTTCTAAACACATAAAATTCGTTTGAAGTTAATATTAATAGTAATAACCAGATGTGTAATAATTGTAATGAATAAATATTTTTTATAAATATGGTTTTGCACGTACATTATTTAAGGTTTTATACTAGTGTCGTGTTGGTTACGGTGAAGTACAATAATAACATGAGACCGAAAAACATAGGTGGCGAACGTGGGTGTTGCTAATATTTACCCTGGTAGAAGCAGGCCCTACACCCGAGGAGAGAGCCTGATCGAGAGAGATGGCCCTGGGTCTGCCGGGGTGCGAATAATATGCATGTGAACCTAACCTTTGGCAACCAAAAACGACCCACAGGCGTCGTGTGTCGTGAAATTATCATTAGTGAAAATCGCTGGATGGCTGATAAAGGGATGTTTGATCTGTCTACCCCGGAGGAAAATAGACGTGAACTTAAGTTGGCTCAGATCCGTGGTGCAGATGATATTGCTGATACCTACACCGACAGAAAAGAGGCGAGATTGTATTTTTATGTGTAGTAGAGTAAGTACCCCGCGAGACAAACAGCTCTCGTGACTGAAGCGGCTGATCGACGGGCGAGTCAGACTGCGGTTTTAAATACCGACGAACCTGGCTCGCAGCTCGTTGGTTCCGATCGACTAGCGAGCAAAACAGTCGCAAACATGTCTTGTACCGACTCTGAAGCCTTGTGTGAACATGGCAGAAGGAAAAAATCAAACCAGTTTGCAATATCCTACTTTAATATCTAGGCAAACTTTGGGAAGAATTATTCCATACGCCGTGATCGATACGCGGTTTTGCATGGCGAGCCGAGTAAAAAATATTGCGTGACGACGAGCCGAGAGCCAGGCTCGGCGGTATTTAAAACCGCGGTTTTGCAATGATACACCGGCGAGCTTTACCGACGACCCATTAAACCGCGGTCTTACTTGCCCGTCGATCACGGCCTTTAGACGCAGGATTCTAATCCCGGTATAAAACGTCACCTATTCCAGACAATATATCTCTATGCCAAATTTCATATAAATCCGTTCAGAGAGTCGTTCTGTATTCTGTTTTCTGAGACCTAACCAATGTAGGTAACCTAACAAATTTTCTATTGCCCGTCAGTAGGACAACGACACCGAAAGTGTATTATTATTTGATTCGACCTGATGTCATTTTTTATCGAGCGGAGTGTGACCTTCAATGTTCGTTAATAATTTAGTGATACAATACAATATGTGCCCAGTGCCCACGGCTACGAGTGCCCGAAAACAATACGAGAAATTACAATTTGACTTCCTCATTGTAACATGCTTTGTTTAGCTGATGAATGGGACATTTGTGGTAGTAAACGTAATCAAAAAAGAATATTTAAGAATGATTGCAACATCATTCATTGGTTCTGATACTTCATACGAAGGTTGGTGGATGGCTCTTAAACGTCGCCGTAAGACGGATAAATGTATACAAGAATTTGGATGGTTTCGGGCGAAGGCTCTATGGCTTAGTGATCAGAGGAGTCCCTCTGTAAGGGAAATGAAATGAAGTTTTATTTGCAAGAAACATGGTTTAACAATGGTAATAGGTTGTTATTTTGATTAGTGCAGCATGATTCACCGTCCTTATTCACTGCGTAAAAATAAAGTTTAAGAAAGATCGCCGGTTCGAATCTCGTCTGAACCAATTCAATTTCATTATTATTATTATTATTATCTTACGGATATTACGATAGGTTTATGCTGAGGGCGCAGGATAGGGCTGCCCTTTTTAGGGTACAACAAGTGTAATAGACAGCTAGGAGTTAATAGAATTAAAAAAATAATAACATCAATAACATTAATTGTTGTAGTGGCATCGTTCTTTACTACAAAACTATTTGAAATGTACAGTGTGAATGTTATAACAAACATACATACACATAATCACGCCTTTATCCCCGGAGGGTTGGGCAGAGGTGAATAAACACCCACATTTCACCAATCATTGAATTCGATCCCACGTAATAGGTGAGCCTATTGCCGTCTTCCGGGCACTATTGTTGACTCAAGCCATGCATCTGAGGCTGAGTCTGGGCTGTATAAATATGTCTGATGTTAAACAGCCCTATCCCTTATTAGTTGGGTTGTACGATACCGTATGGGAAGAGATGGGGTGGTCCAAATTATACTCTGCCGGGAACCACGCGGGAATGTTATAAGTATAATTATAATTTTGATATGTCTGTTGGTTTTATAGTTATTATTTTCCGAGTACATACATAAATTAATCTCCGAAGTGGTTAAGCCGCGCCCCGCGACCAGGGCCGTCTTTAAACTATTTGAGGCCCTGGGCACATTAGGATCATGGGGCCCCTAGGACCTTCATCAAATAGTGTTTTCTCAAAACACTATTTAGTTACAATAGATAAAGAAAGACAAACAAGGTTCTAAATTTATTTTTATTTAGTTACTAACTATAAAAAAATAGGAAATATAAAAAATAATCTACAAAAGTAACTCGCTTAACATAAAATCCTTAGATTAATTCTATGTTGATTGCAAAGGTACCCTTCTAGATTTAAGATGAGCAAAATCGTTAATCACATCTTCAAAATCTATGGTATTGAGAATATCACAGTCTATGGACATCAGCGACAAACTAGTTAATCTCTCTTGAAGCATTGTACTTCTTAATTCATTTTTTATTCGTTTCAATTTGGAGAAGGAGCGTTCTCCGCTGCAGTTAGTTACCATCATACTTAAAAATATTCTCAATGCAATTTCTACGTTAGGAAATGTGTCTTCAATTTTGTTTTGCTTTAATAGATTATATACTTCCTGTACACTGTTAGATGCTTCATTTTCACTCTGAACATTTTTTAAGTATTCTTTTAAATGTTGACATTCTATTTCTAACTCTTTTTCATTTACATCTTCGTGATAAATTTGAGAAAATTCTTTGCATCCTTGTCGTATCTCTTCGGAATTCAGAGTTTTTAAGTGAAAAAATAAACTAAAACGTTGACTGACGGTCTCATATGAACTTTGTCGCTGTTTTAGATGAACACTCAAGGTATCGATTATTGGGAGAAAGGTTTCTACGTTGAATCGCTCTTTTCCATTCAATTGGACTGATGGCGCAGAGCTATCAAAAAAAATCAGCCGTGAGCTTCTACGTCTTGTTCTTTGAGATAGATCTTTGTAGTCAGATTCTGGGTTATTTTCTTTGGCAGATGATTCGAAGTTATCAAATTTATCCCTGAGGTTAGTAATAAAATCATAAAGTGAAGTCAACAAATTGGTTGCAACGTCCAGTGTTATTGTTTCTTTCTGAAGATAATTACTTGTTTTGTCTATTCTTTCCAATATGGTGCTCCAGATTTCCGTCAGTATAATAAATTCTAGATTTCCCATTTTTCTAGACAGACTACGGGCTTCGTCTCTTGTTTCTCGTGCCTTTTCAGTATCGTTTGCGATGGTGATTAAAGCTTCTAATATTCTTTTATAACCCCCATGCAAAGCACTTACTGCATCAGCTCGGGCTGACCATCTGGTTTGTGAAAGACTCTTAACAACTTTTTTTGAACCTAAATGTTCTGTTAATATATTCCATCTGTGGGTAGAGCCCGAAAAAAAGTTGTACACTTTCTGAACTATTTCAAAAAACTGTGATGCCTCCGGTACACACCCAGCAGCATGGACACCTACCAAGTTTAGTGAATGTCCTGCACATGGTATAAAGGTGGCAAATTCACATTTTTCCTTGATTCTTGTTTGTAGACCACTATACTTTCCCGACATATTTGAAGCATTGTCGTAGCTTTGTCCTCTGCAATCTTTTATGGGAATATCATGTATCTCTAAAAAATTTAAGATGGTCTCCGCTAAATACTTAGATTTATGCTCTTTAATAGGTATAAATTTCAAAAACCTTTCAACAGGAACACAGTCTTTTACGTATCGAATGATGAAAGTTAGCTGGTCAATATGAGACAGATCGGGCGTACTGTCAACGCTTATGGAAAAATATTTTGATGATTTAACTTCATTTATAATTTTTTTTAGAACCTGTTTTCCCATTACTTCAATAAACTCATTACAGATATTTGCTGATAAATAAGAAATGTTACCCTTTCCAGGATTCCCAAATTTTTTTAAGTGATCTGCAAGAAATGGATCAAATTCACTCAATAATTCCACACAACCCAAATAATTTCCATTGTTTGGAGATCCTAGGATTTCATTGTCGCCGCGAAATGGAAGCCCTCTCGATGCCAAAAATTTTACAACAGCTACAATCCGTTTAAGTACGTTTCTCCAGTAATCCACTTCCTTTTGATGTTGAGATAATAACTCTATATCTACTCTACCAACCGCTTTACTTCGTGCCAGATAAGTCATCATAGATTGCTTATGCGCTGGGCTATTTTCATGTGTTAAAATTATGTGATTAATATGCTTCCAATCATTACATCCATTCCGAGAGCAAAGATTAACATCAGTTGGGTTAAATAAGCAGCATGAAAAACAAAATACAGAGCATTTGGAAGGCGAATACAGCAACCATTTTCTTTCGACGCTTTCATTGTTCTTTAATTTGCGAATAAATAATGCTTTGTTGAAATATATCGTCACTAATTTATTACCATCTTTGTAGGTTCTGGATGCCTCGGAAAAGTCAGAATCTTTATTTTGAAAATATACTGGTCCCTTACGAATTAAAATTTCGCGATTTATTTCAACAAACTTTTCGTGAAAATAATCGGCGGGATCGTGCGATATTAATTCTTCTGTGTTGGAAAACTGCTGTTCAATTGACACAGTTGGAGTTGTCGGTTTTAGTGAAGTTACTGAAGTCGTTGCACTTTCGTCGTAGGAATAGTCGCTTTCTGATTCAATCTCTTTTTCAAAATTGGAACATGAAGGTTTAGAAATTCCCGCAATTTGTAATTGAGCTGAGTCATCATGTGGAACATTTATGAGTTGATTGCTACTTACACAAGTTTCTCCAGTAGTAGTAGTAAAATATGATGTTAATTTTGGTAACTTTTCAATTACTTCTTTCTGATGTAGAGCTTTTTTCCTTTTTTCAGATCCACTAGGATATGACCGTTTCGACATTTTATATTATAATTCAGTATTTAATTAATTTTATAACGAAAATATTCGCTAACACAAAACAGACAAACGACGATTTAATCAAACAATACTATTTTTTTGTCAGAGCTCAAGCACAGTCAGTAACAAACTAACAACTACAAACAAAACCTATCCTACAGCCCCCAAAATTATAGCCAGTGTTGAAGACTAAACCACCAGTGGGGCCCCACCTCGATGATGGCTTGAGTCTTTTTCATTTTATTTTCTATATGTTTTCTTTTGGGGATGACTTGGGATTTGAACATAGGCTCCTAATATGTTGGATATTATGGTAGAAGCGGGTTGTTAATATGTGATTTGAAAATTGAGTAGGATGGTATGTCTTAGTGTGGGTAGATACCTGCTTTGATTAAAATATACTTAGTTTATAATTATTATTTAAGTGCCTAAATGTAAGGAGGTATGTAATGGTGTAAAAATATGTGAATAAATTATCTTATCTTATCTTATCTTAAAACAAACGCCACAACATCGCAGACAAATACTTGAAGGGAATTCCCGTTCGTCAAGTCAAACGACGATCGGGAGTCGGGAATTCCCCTTTTTTGTCTTTGGTATTACGAATGACGTTCGAATAGGTTTCTTAAAGACATAAACCACACCGGATCAAATAATTCTTCTTTTTTTAATTTAATAATTTTTCTTTTAATTGTATTCTTATACTTACATATAGGTATTTAAATTAACCTAAATATACTAATATCGGAAAAACTCATTTTTGAGAGAGAGTGGAGTACTTATACCCTGTTTATTTATTAGTTTGATCTTTCTTTTTGACGGATGTCAAATCTGAAATCGATATAACTTTGCAACGACGAACAATATTTTCTTATTTTAATAATATTAAAAATTGATAATAATCATAAGAATATACACACAACATAAGAGTACCTGTTAAGGACTCAAGCATTTTCCGAAAGTCTTAAGTGGTTTTTATTGCTTCGAAGTAAAATTTAAATAGAAAAACTGAAAACAATGGTACCTACCCAATGTTTTTATGTCTAGTGCAATAAAATTGATTGACGAATGAATTTATTTATTTTGAATAGTTTAAAACATACATACAGCCACATATTTAGCCAACACATTTTTTACACCAATAGATATTTTCTGTTTCCCATCACTGACCCATCTGTCAAAAAGTTCAAGCTATGTTGTACAAGGTATAGCTATCCGCATGCGGCAAACTAAAGCTAATATAATAAGCGTAGGTATTGTAGTAAGTCATTATCATCAGATTTTTCAAAATTAATGTTTTTCGGTAATACCTAAATATCGGTTATCATTTGGTAATCTGGCAGGAACTAGGGGGCCCCATTCGATCGCGGGGCCCTGGGCACGTGCCCATAGTGCCCAGTGGGGAAGAGGGGCCTGCCCGCGACCAAAATAGCGAGTGCTGCTAATTTATTATAACATATAAGTAAATATAAGTAAGATTTAGTTAACTACAAAATAGATTTTATTTTATTTTTTGTTAAAATATTGCAAATTATAATACACAGACTGCTAAATGGCGTACATACAGAGGAGTATTAATGCAATAAGCAATAATGTTCCGTTAATTATCGAAACCCTAAAAAGTATAGGTAATTAATTACCGATACAAGAAGCATTAACTCCCTTAATGAAAGGCAATGACCTCGTTAGCACATTGCCGTGTCAAGAACCTCGTCTACTTTATGGTCTTTATTGAGAACTTGTCGGAGGAAGCGTTTAGGTATACCACAGATAATATAATATAGGTATACTCAGCCCATAATTTGTTATAGGTATTGCCACATTAAAATATACAGAAATTTGCGATTTCCTGTCTGTAAAACCTTTTTTTAATTGTATTTTAATGACATTAACAATTCATTTTGACTTATCTATAGATTGACCTTAATTTATTTGAATTTTTATTGTCGGATATGTCATGTGTCATGTGTAAAACCGTTAACAATCAGTCCGGAACATAGATTATATGTACATAAATGGGTTTATTTTATTTTTATTATTACTTTACCTCGTTCATTGTTAGTTCTATAAATTATTATTCCTTCCTTTATAATATACTGATACCGTTTTTTCAATGAGTGTTGATTAAAGTATTTTTTTACAAGAAACAAGCAAGTAGTATAACAATAGGTACAGCTCAATGATATTACATAAAAAAAAAATATCATTGGTACAGCTGTAATGGTGAGGGATCTCTATAACTCAATTGCCACCGGCTGCTCTTTACAGAGATTGTTTAAATTTGTACACTAGCTAGCCTTCCGCTCGCAGCTCCACCTGCGTTTCATTTATCTCCGGTTCTACTCAGCAGTGGTTCCCAGCAGAGTAGAATTAGGGCCACCCCATCTCTTCCCATACGGTGTCGTACAAGGCGACTAATGGATAGGGGTGTTTAACATCAGGCAGATATATACAGCCCAGACTCAGCCTTAGATACATGACTTGAGTCAACAACAGTGCCCGGTATACGGCAATAGGCTCACCCCCTATTACGTGGGACCGAATACAACTATTGGTGAAATGTGGATGTTAATTAATTATTCACCTCTGCCTAACTCTCCAGCGGTAAAGGCGAGATTAAATGTATGTATGTATATATGGTATGTATGTATGTCTACTCTGCCGATTGCAATCAAACAAACGCCAGATATAAAATCTGACCAAGACCGTTCCTACAAAAAAACCGCATCAGAATCTGTTCAGTAGCTTTTCGTCCATCGCGAACAAACATCTCAAATGTACAATTACATTATGGTAATTGAATGAAATTTTAAAGCATTTAGTATTGCAAGGTTTCGGGCGAAGGTTTTATGGGTTAGTGGTCAGAGCGTTGCAGCTGTAAAGGAAAGATCGCGGGTTTGTCTCGCCTGAACCGATTCAATTTTTTCTATATTTTAATCGATATATTATAGTAATATTAGAAGATAGGTAAATATAAGATATACTTATAGTGTATAGTGAAGTTGGCAAAAGTAGAAACATCGGTAGTTTTTTTTTTTTACGTGCGCAAAATCCCCACGGATAGCTCCCCACCGGAGCCGGTTGAGGAGGTTATGTCGGACTCGAACCGACTCAAA
Source organism: Eilema griseolum (assembly GCA_963662185.1). Classification (NCBI taxonomy): domain Eukaryota; kingdom Metazoa; phylum Arthropoda; class Insecta; order Lepidoptera; family Erebidae; genus Eilema; species Eilema griseolum. Next base: position 9,311,453 of record OY759254.1, on the reverse strand, counting down.
CGCACGCCGCCTGTGGGTCGCTTTGGTTGCCGAAGGTGAGGTTGACAGGCATATCCCTCGCACCCCGGCCGACCCAGGGCCATATCTCACGAACTGGCCCTCTTCTCGGGCTCACCCCCAAACATCGGTAGTTAGGTAGGTATATTAGGTACAAACCAATCAGTCGCATGGTACGAGACAAACTAGATCTAGGGAAAAAAATATAGGTGTAGGTAAATATAGGGTGAAAATTGTCAAAAGTGAAGCATGACATATTGCCAAGGCCCCTTTTTACCAATTCCCCCCCAAAAAATATTTGTTCTCGATTTCCCTCGAAATCTCAAAACTCGTATAACTCATGCACGTTAACATGATACCTGGCTCACTCGCTCCCCCAAAGATGGCTCTCTACTAGACAGGCCGGGAGTGTACAAGATTGAATCTAGCTGTGGCAGTTCTTATACTCGTATAGAACAAACCAAAAGAACGGTTACATATCGAATCAAGGAACACATCAGGGCAGTCAAAAACAATGAACCGCATAAATCTGCAGTCGCTCAACATTTATTGGAGTCCGGTACTGACCACTGGATCTAGTTACATCTCAGATGCTCTCGACAGAACGCCACTATTTACCAAGATGAATTAGGGAAGCGATTGAAATCGGAAAGTATAAAAATGTCAATCGTGAGGTTGGGTTACAACGTCTGGCACCCAGTGGTCTTTGCAAAAACCACCGGGAACAAGCCAAAACTAAATCGCGAGTGGATACAGTAAGCATCGTGTGTCGTGAACATGATCGAGATCGGGTTCGAGTTTGTAGTGAGAATGAAACCAGCGGTAGTGCAGATACGCGTAGTAAAAGAACTCGAAAGAAAATAGATCGATATATTTACTCCTAAAAAGCTTTTTCACTGTTCACCGCTAATACTCCAGTTCAGTATCACAATAAACGTGACCATGTTTCATATCTTTTTTTTTTCTATAAATTTTCTCTGTTCACCGCCACTACTCCAGTTCCTCCGTGATCATGGTGCTTGCAACAGCACTGAAATATCGGAAACTCAAAACAATAGGCACAACATGGTAAATATCCCGTTTATTGTTATACTGATGTGAGTGACCATGATAGTTTAAATACCAATACTCCAGTTCCTCGGTGATCACTGTGTTTGTAACAGCGCCGAAATATTTTTTTATATTTTTTTTATATAGGACACGTCAATTGGACTTCGCCTTGCCTGATGGTAAGCTGAAGGCAAAGTCCCAGAAAAGAGGGTCACCATTACTTACACATACCGTGTGACAATGGTGACACTCAGCTTGACGGCCTCATCATATGCTTTTTCACGCCCCGCTTAAAGGACCCGGGACTGTAGGAAGAAGGAAACACGTGAGCTGGTAATGAATTCCAGGCCTTAATGGTGCGACAGAGGAAAGAGTCTCCGAACCGCTTGGTTCTTGATCGGATGTTTTGTACCGTGTGCGGATGACATCTAAGACCTGCACGCGTTGTCCTGTGTAGGAAAGGGGAGGGTGGGAAACTTAGAACAATACAACATGGTAAAAATCCCGATAACTTTAATACTAATGTGAGTGACCATGATAGTTTAAATACCTACCTAAATATTATATTATTTCACGTTTGTAGGTCAGTACCGAAGGTTAGTACAAATGGGGTGAAATTAACCGACCCTGTCCTACATCGGACAAAACACCATGATAAGGAATGCCTAATCTTCGTTATTGCCACTCTGTTGTTTCCATAGAACAAAAACTACAAATAGGTAAATAATAAATAAATATATTTTCTAAAACATTCTACACAACGCTATTTAGACCTACTAATACTAACTAGCTTGTGTTATGGAATTTAGAATGTGGATAAACGTACTTGGATACATAAACATAACATAACCTCACACATTACCATATATAATACCATATCATACATACCATAACATATACCATATACCATAACATACATATACTCATGCCTATATCCCCGAAGGGGTAAGCAGAGGTGATAGCACCCACATTTCGCCAGTTTATATTTTTAGGTCCCAATGTAATAGGTGGCGAGCCTATTGCCATTAAACGGGCACTTATAAACCTGCGATAAATACACACATAACTTCGAAAAGCATCGAAAAGTTATAGGTGTGTGCCATGGTAAAACCTGGGATCGAACCCGAGACCTCGTCCATTACCCGTAGTCCATACACATTATACATAGAATACATCCAGACCAAAGCAAATAGACATAAGTATTCATGCATACAAATATTTGCACTGAGCGGGAATCGAACACGCGCCCTCTGCGTAGCAGTCGAACAATCTACCGCTACACCACAGAGGTCTATACCCAGTTCAGTATATTAAATTCAGGCGGTCTTATTACAAAACACGGACTAACTCTAAAACCAGGTTTAAATCGTCTTTAGACCATGGTCTAAAGAAATTTTTATTACAAAAAGGGTTTTATTACTAAACCATGGACTATCTCTGGTCTAAAGATAAACCTGCGTGACCCCTAGTTTAACGTTGGTCTAAAGTGTAAATCACAATAATAATATGTCAAACTTGCCATTTTGAACTTAGCCGGTTAGCGTCAGATAAATTCGTTTACTTTCTTATAATACTATGCTCGTAATGGATATTGACGCAGTTGATCTGATGGATATCGCAGATATTAATATCGTGGAGTCATTGGACATACCACGCTTACCTAACAGACATCGTATTCCTGTAAACCCCTTTATCGAACTATCTGAAGAAGCTTTTTATGCAAAAGTATAGGTTTACTAAACGTTTTAAATAACTTGCAATAAATATATTTTAAAGTACCTAGGTATAAAAATTGGGAAAAATTTGATACCAAGTCAGCGCGAACGGAAAAGTTCGTTCCATTTCACGTCCATAGATCTCCCAATATCATACATAACAATGATTGCTAAATAAAGGCATCATAATGATATTTTATTATAAATTAAAGTATAACTATTATTCATAAAATTGAATTTAATGAAAATGTATTATCTAAATCTTTTTTTCATCATTTTTAGTATATATTATTTATTAATGATGTCAGACAATTTTTGTTTTCGGAGGAAACGGAACGTTGCGATTGAATGGTATCATAATGAACGAACAATAGTTTGAGTAATCTGTGGTTTTATTTAAGTCAAGGTCTAAATTATGGTACTAAGTAGTCTACGGATAATTCAGCTTTTGTAATAAGGAGAAGTTTAGACCATGGTCTTGAGATTAAGCCTAGACTTTATAGTTCAGGTTTAAACCTGTCTTATTTCCGTTTTTTGTAATAAGACCAAGGGAGTTTAGTTTGGTTTTCCCAGGCGGCTACAATATGGGGTTCTTCAAGAAGGGCATTAGAAGATTTCTACAGGGTCGGCAGCACACGTCCATTGTTGTGATGCGCGGTCGGCGACGGTCGCGTCTCACTAATGCATAGCTTCGTAATTAATTAATAAAAATAATTAATTCGCGAAACGCGCCGCTCGGGCGCCGCTGCCCTACATCGCCACGATGGCTACCAACAAGGCGATCATAGTGAACGAGTTACTGGCGTTCATCCAGAATGCAGTCGACACTATGGACGAGATCAGCATCCTGCAGATCTGCAAGTCCAATTTTAAGGAAGAGGAGGTCTGCAGCGGGAAGGCGCTGCAAAACTGCCCAGATGCCATCCCGCAGAAGGGATGGAGGGGAACGAAGTGTGCAGGACATCATGACCCTGCTGAAGGAAACCGACTCGGATGACGTGCCAGATTTCGTCGCAAGGGAGCTGCACAAGCTTCCACCGGTGGGATTCGACCACGTAGATGTCACAAGACTTCTCAAGGACATCACGTTCTTGAAGTCCACCCTTGCTGATGTGTTGGCAAAATTAGAGGCTTCTGATAAATCTATCAGTGGACTACAAGCGGAATTATTGCTACTCCGTAACAGTAATACAGCTAGTACGACACATAATGTAGCCTCTAATAATGTCAACGTACGACGAGGCGCGCAGAATGCGTCATTTTGCAGTTTCGAGTCAGCAAAATTTGATTCGCCTGAGACGCCGATGGCCGAGGAGCGTGCTGCGAACACTATCGCGCCCCGCCGTCCCCGCTGCCCCTTCATCACCCGTGAAGAGGCCGAATATCACGTTGCAAGTTCCTCAGCCACGTGACTACGCCAGCACCCCTACAGCCGTACCAACAAAGATACGACAGTGTAGTGTCACTCAGTGCAACACTGCATCCGTCAAGGCGCCGGGGAAGGAGCCTTGTAATGTGGAGGACTTCAAAGCTGTTGAGAAGAAGAAGAAGTCCTCCCGCAAGAACCAGTGTGGTACTGCAGCGAGGAGCATTGAGCAGCAGTTCCGCGCAGAGGTCCCTTCGACGATGGTCTACGTGTCACGTGTACATCACAGCGTGAAGATCGTAGACGTCGCGAACTATCTCCAAAAGAAAACCGGGATGGGCTTAAGGGTGGAGAAGCTGGACTCTCGTCACAACGTGAGCTTCAATTCTTTTGTGGTGCGAGTTCCAAACAGCCACACCGCTACCATCCTGCGTCCTGACTTTTGGCCGACGGGGGTGAAGTTTCGGCGCTTCCGAGGACGCCTGCCGACACGCGACACCACGCCCCGTGATACGTCGACGTTATTACGTGTTCTTTAGGTTAAGATAATTATATTATATGTATTTTTAGTTTTAAGGTATATATTTATGGGCCGTAGAATAAGATTTTTAACATCCTGTAACTTTTCTATTATTGCCTGAAATAAATGATTTATTATTATTTTTTTTATAATTATAGGCCACGTAAGTTCTTTCCATCAGGTGGGCCGTGTGCTTGTCTGCCACTTAAGTGGTATAAAAACTGTACTATGTGTATACATTATACCACAGATAATTAATAATAATTAAGGCTATGTAAGCCTAAGTCTACACGTTTTCCGGTGTGGTTTAGCTCAGCTCTTATACGTACTTTTAAAAATAAAGAACGCGCCTGGATTAAGTGGAAAAAATACAAAAATTTATCCCATTACGAGATATTTTCATTTTATCGTAAGCAATTCAAAGCCGAATCAGGTAAGTGCTTTAAAAAATATATTGAGTCAGTTGAGGATAGTATCCCTCTCAGCATTAAACGATTCTGGACTTATGTGTCACATAAGAAGGGAAAGTCGGGTATCCCGGCCAACATGTACCTCGATAGCCGAAACTCCAATCATCCAGCTGAAATATGTGATATGTTTTCCACTTTTTTCAAATCTGTATATGAACCCTCTTTTCTTAACCCTGTCGACTGGGAGCCCCCTAGCACATACGCTGACAACGCAATATGTATCTCCGACATACAGCTGCCACTGGACTCTATTAGATGTGCTTTAAAAAAGTTGGATGTGCACAAGGGCCCGGGGCCCGACGGCTTGCCTCCCCTATTCATTAAAAAAGTCTCTGAAAATATTGCACTCCCGTTATATTTAATATTTAATAAATGTCTTAATGAAGGCATTTTCCCAAACATATGGAAGCTCGCGTTTATCACGCCGGTACATAAAAGTGGGGATAAGTCCAATATTGAGAACTACCGACCTATTTCTATACTGTCCGCCTTGTCGAAGCTTTTCGAGCGCTTAGTGCACAGTAGGTTATACCCACTAATGCACCAGATTATCATATCGGAACAGCATGGTTTCGTTCAACGACGTTCGACTAATACAAACCTAATGCGGTTTACCAATTATTTATTTGAGAATATGGACAAGCAGATTCAGGTGGACGCTGTGTACACGGACTTCCGGAAGGCATTTGATAAGGTGGACCACAAATTACTTTTAGATAAAATAGCATACAACGGCATACGTGGAAATTTGTTGCGGTGGTTTATGGCCTATATCTCGAACAGAACTCAAAAGGTGGTCGTCAATGGTGTGGAATCTGGGGCTATTGCGGTCACTTCTGGAATTCCGCAAGGGTCCATAATTGGCCCGCTCCTCTTTATTCTATATGTCAACGACATTAAACCTTGTTTTATTAACTCTCACTTTTTGATGTATGCGGATGACATAAAAATATACAAATCCTGCAAGAACATACACGACTGTGCACTACTACAGGAGGATCTTGACAGGCTGTCCTTGTACTGTACAGTTAATAAACTTCAGCTTAGTCTACCTAAATGTAGTGTAATATCTTTCACTAAAAAGAAGAACAAGACCTCTTACGATTATATTTTGCAATCCACCCCACTAAAGGCCGTTTACTCTGTCCGGGATCTCGGCGTAACACTAGACTCCAAATTGCATTTCGACCAGCATGTAGATAATATTATTGATAAAGCATACCGGATGTACGGCTTCATTATGAGAACTTCCAATAATTTTAAACGCACTTCTACCTACTTACTGTTATACAAAATACTGGTACGTTCTCAGTTGGAATTTGCAATTCCTATTTGGTCTCCTTACTACAGCTGTTACGTGAATAGGCTTGAAACGGTGCAGAAAAAATTTCTTAGGTCGATGCATTACAGATGCTGCCGCTCAAGATTGACAATGTCCTATCCTGAGACCCTTGACCATTACAAACTTATTAGCCTGGAGTCTAGACGTAATCTTCTAAAAGTCATGATGCTGCATGGAATGTGTAACAATAGATTTGATTGTTCCAATATTTGTAACAATATATGTTACATTGTACCAAGAACTGTAAACCGGCGAGAGGCGCGCGTGCCCAGGCTCTTTCACACTGCGAAGTGCAGAACCAACGCCGGGGTACGCGCGCCCCTGCGTCGCCTTTTGGATAATTATAACACGCACTTCCCTAATTTAGATATTTTCGCACTTTCGCACAAAGAATTTAGAAAGCAAGCTATATCTACACTTCTTTGAGTCAATATGGCTCAGGATTAGCACAAATTTAACTCTTTATTCACTATATTATTTTGCGGACATAAGTGTGGGTTATACATTTACCAAATTTAACAATGGTAACTTTCATTTTGTATGACATAATGTGTAACTGTTTTGTGTCCCAATAAAAGAAAATAAAATAAAAAAAATAAATAACATAAACTCACACCTATATCCACGAAGGGGAAGGCAGATTGCTAGCACGCACATTTCGCCAATTTGTGTTTAGGTCCTAATGTAATAAATAGGTGGCGAGCCTATTGCCATTAACCGGGCACTTATAAACCTGCGATAAATACACACATAACTTCGAAAAGCATCGAAAAGTCATTAGTGTGTGCCATGGTAAAACCTGGGATCGAACCCGAGACCTCGTCTCAGCAGTCCATTACCCATAACTTACCCCACCTAAGTGGTATAAAAAACTATGTGTATAAATTATACCACAAATTATATAAATTAAACATACCTATCACTCTTTAGACATTTAAAACTAAGAAACTGCCTAATTTATCTTTTTTTTAAATATAGGTCACGTAAATATGACTTCACCTCGCCTGATGGTGAGCTGAAAGCAGTCACAGGAAAGTGAGTCACCATAAATATCAATGAATCCTCGAAATGTATGTGTGAGCATAACGATCGAACATACATGCATATATTCACACCTGTAAATCCCCGAAGAGGTACGTAGAAGTGTATTAACATCTACATTTCGCAACCTATGATCTTCTGTCCCATGCTTAGATGAATTATTATTTTTTTAACTCATCTAAGGTCCCATGTAATACTTTATCGTCAAATGGGCACAGTAGATACAGATAACATATTCGTACCTAATACTAAAGTTTCATGGGCTATGTTTACTGTCAGATAGAGAATAGCCAATTGTATACCAATCTTAAACATACATACATTTAATCACGCCTTATTCCCCGAAAGGTTAGGCACTTAGGCAGAGGTGAATTACTTAATACTCATATTTCACCAATCATGGAATTCGGTCCCACGTAAAAGGCGGTGAGCTTTTTGCCTTCTTCCGGGCACTATTGTTGACTCAAGCCATGCATTTGAGGCTCAGTCTGGGCTGTATTATATCTGTCTGATGTTAAACAGCCCTATCCCTTAGTCGCTTTGTTCAATCATGAACCGGATGAAAATTAATGAGTCCCGCCTGCCATCAAACTTGTTTAGATTTTTTCAGCAGGAGTAGGGTTTTTTGTGTTAGTTTTTGTAAACCACTTATTAGTTCTTCGTAGAACTTTTACCCTAATAAATTAGATGATAAATTGAAGTATTTCATGCCCATAATTTACAAATAGGTTGACTGTCAAATTAGTATATTTTGAAACAAATTGTGAAGTAAATTGGTCTCGAGAGCTTGTCACCATTACTAGTAATTTAGATAATAAGCTAAAGTAGTTCACATCCATAATTTAGCAATAAGTTGACAGGCAGATGTGTTTATTTTGAACCCCCGACCAAAAACGACGGAGTGTTAAAGGTTTGTCTGTGTGTGCGTGTGTGTCTGTGGCATCATGTACCGACGGATGAACAGATATATATTAGTCGGAAGTGTTCTTAGCTATGTTTGGAAAAAAAATTGGTATAAGATGGCCACCGCTACAAAATGACGGAGTACCTGAAGCGGAGTACATATTTTTTCACAAAACCCAATTGAGGGAATGCTTTCATTTCGTACCCGTATTAATGGGTATCAAATGAAAGGGTTTGACTAGTAGATCAATTAAAAAGTGTAAATTAATTTCAATTAAAAATTTACAAAACTTCCGTCACTGAAACAACCACCAAAAAGGTAAAAATAAAATGTGTTGGTTAGCCTCTTAACTTTGATATACCTTGTGATATTTTGAATTAAGCGTTGTCATATCGGAAGGACCTTACATCGTTCCGATAATATGACAGCTGGGGACTGGGGACCCTAGCTGACTATAGCAGATAATAGTTAGTAAAAGATAGTGGCTGACATTACGCAACCATAGATAACAAATTGTGGCGGGTCTGAGGGTTTTGAGTTTTTGTGTTTGTTGTGTCTTTATTTCAATTTTTTTTTTGTTTTTTTTTTATTCTTAATTGTATATAGGTACCTACCTAAGTATGTAATGTGCGTTGTGTTTTGCAATAAACTATTTTCTTTTCTTTTCATATCGGTTATCTACAATAAAAATCGGTCCAGCTACCTCAGAAGCCACTCAGAGATGATGAATGATATGTGTATAGACCACAGAATAGATAATAATTTTTTAATAGTACCTATCTACAAACGGTATCTAGTATACTTGATGTTAAAGATAATACAAACATAAATTTGGATTATCATTAATCCTAGATATTGAATTGATAGGTACATAAGTGTATGAATGAAAGATTGTGGACTAGATTACCGCTACGAATGATATCATTATTATAATAATACCTAGACGATTATAATATAATACTATTCTTTTTATTTTACGTGCGATAAATCCCCGCGGATACCTCCCCACCGGAGCCGGTGGAGGATGTTATGTCGGACTCGAACCGACTAAAACGCACGCCGCCTGTGGGTCGCTTTGGCTGCCGAAGGTGAGGTTGACAGGCATATCCCTCGCACCCCGGCCGAGCCAGGGCCATCTCTGACGATCTGGCCCTCTTCTCGGGTGTGGGGACTACAGAGTCCCCAACTCGTCCCCGGAAACGGGGAGGCGCGCCAGGCGCGCCACCGCCGCGGCCTGTTTCTGCCAAGGTGACAGGCGGCTCCACCTGTCACCCCCAGGCCAGCGCTCAGGGGGGGTGGAGGTCGTTCATCGAATATAATACTATTCTCGATAATCGATTTTCGCGTGGTGTGGCGGTTAGTGAATGCGACTGCAATGCAGGGGGCTCAAGTTCGCTTCCCACTTTGTGTAAATATTTGTATGTAAGTATGTTATGTCTATTTCCATTGGTCGCATATTTTCATTACCTCACATAAGTAAATTATTTATGTGGCGCACAGAGGCCTATGTCCAGCAGTGGACAGCGGTGGGCAAATTGATTTGATTTGACATAAGTAAATTACTTGTTTAACTTCGATTTGGGTAAATGGTACGATTGAGAAGCCGCAATTAATTAAAACAAAAAACACTAACCAATGATGTGTATATTTATATGAGATAACAACAATAGCAACAATGTAAAAAATTCGTATGCCTAATGCAGGCGAGATATGCTGTACTATCCACACTGGACAAATTAACACCTTTATCTTCACCGTGTCTCTTACGAATAAATTTTCATTTCATTTCATTTCATTTCAATATTTTCAAGCATGGACCAAGTAAAAAGAAGTTCTTTATAGGTACATACTTACTTGGTCGAAGTATTCAAATCTATTTCACGGTAAGCCAAGCTGCCCGCGTACGAAGACAACTCGGGCGTCGAAGGTCGATGAACGACCTCCGCCCCCCATGAGCGCCGGCCTGGGGGTGAAAGGTGGAGCCGCCTGTCACACTGGCAGAAGCAGGCCGCGGCGGCGGCGCGCCTCCCCGTTTCCGGGGACGAGTTGGGGACTCTGTAGTCACACCCGAGAAGAGGGCCAGATCATAAGAGATGGCCCTGGGTCGGCCTGGGTGCGAGGGATATGCCTGTCAACCTCACCTTCGGCAACCAAAACGACCCACAGGCGGCGTGCGTTTTAGTCGGTTCGAGTCCGACACAACCTCTTCCACCGGCTTCGGTGGGGAGGTATCCGTGGGGATTTTGGGCACGTACAAAAAAAAGTATATTTCACGGTACGCTGTATTGTATCTAGGTACTACCTACTGCGATCAGCGTTCGTTTACAATTTTCACAGCTTTATGAATAGTAAGTACCCGCCTGCCCATCATAATATGATGGGCAGGCGGGTATTATCTTAACTTTTATCTTAACATCGTGCAAACTGAAAACAAATGCTTTCAGTTCATTACCCTTTACTGATATTGTGGATTACGACTAAACCAACTATTCACATTATCTGTGATTATAGGTAGAGGGGCACAGATAATCATACAGCGTCGGTAGCTTAGTGGCCTTACGAACAAGAGGTCCCGGGTTCGAACCCTGGCCATTACACTACCGACGTGAACCCCCTCCTAACACAAACAATTTAGCTTAGCTGGAGGGGTTAGAGGGAATATTAGTAATTTCGGTTCCAATATCTTTAAAAATATATATAATTCTTATAGTAGGGGTCACACAAAGAAGGAATTAGAAATAATACAATTTCTAATTAAGCGCTCCGACACTTCCCTTCTTCGTAGCATGATAAAGAAGTAGAATACTGCTCTTTTCTATAGTGTGGAAATCCCCACGAATCCCATCCCTTGCCGCAGACGGTGGTGGCGTGGTTGGATAGGAGACGCAACGCGCCGGCACAGTACCTACTGCAATCTTAGATGAATTAAAAAAAAATATATTCATCTAAGACTGCAATATATTTATTTATTTACCATAATATGATTGCTTACGCTTCGACATATCATCAGATAACCGGTCAAAGTCCTTGTCATCAGACAGGGACTTTGACCGGTTCCCTGTCAGCACCGGCCTACGTAGTAGCTACGGACTCCCTGATGACACGAGCTGATCAGAGGTGAATTTATACTGTAGCGCCGCCGGCAAGGAAAGCTCTAACCGGGCACGTGTAAGAAAACACGTGCTCGGATAGAGCACTGCTTACAATTCCGGGCTTTCTGAGCGGGTTATCAAAAAGCATCTGTCGATGCCATCATGATAAAGATCATCTAGAACGGTGGACCGTGTCTTCTGAAGTTCACCCTAGCTTCTTACCTTCAATAGGGGTGTAGTGCAGTCAATTACTGGACTGAGTATAAAAAACCAGCTAAGTGCGAAGGAGACTCGCGGTACACAAAGGGTTCCGTACCAAGGCTTGTCCTGATTGTTTCTTCTGCACTGACGGCACACAAACTCTCTTTTCATACATAATCGGTAGCACGGGTGTAATTCCCCTAGTATTGCACACGTTCATAGGTCACGGTAACTACTTTCCACCACACCACACTTTTGGTGGGCCGTATGCTCGTTTGCCATCTAAGTTGTATCTAAAAAAAAAACTTTAACCTCCTTTAGGCCCGTATTCTGTCTATCTCGATTTATTTCAGGACAGATTATATAGACAGATTGACAGATTTGACACATTGTCTATGCACTCTGTCCTCAAATAATTCGAAATTCAAAACTGAGTTCCATTCTGTAATACGCGCCTAAATATTTACCTACTTTATTCAGATTTTTGTAGATTTGTTGTGACAACAGAAATATCTATATCATGTGATCATGTGCGAGAATTTCAATTGTCTAGCTGTCACAGGGCATGAGATACAGCCTGGGCCTCAATTTAGCTAAAGCATAACCATATGTCATACCATGGACACTGCTAAAAATCCATTTAATTTTAGACTTTAAAACAATACGTCTAAAGTTCAAAATTAAAAAGCTAATTACGAAGTGAATGGAAAAGTGTACCTTTCCATTTAATTTTGATCTTAAAGATAGAAATAAAGTCTAAAATGTTCTGCCATGTTTTGCAGTATCTGTGGTATGACAGTGGTTTTGGACTTTGGTTTAGTAGAATCGAGGGCATCAGAGGGCATGGTGAGTGGTGACAGACAGACAGACGAACAGACCCTTTTAGTACGGAACCCTAAAAACGAAAAATATTAGCTGTCGGAATGTAATACAGATTCATCTGCGCATGATCATCGAAACTAGTTCTAGTTCACTCGACCAAGGTCACGCGCACACTATGTCAGGTATTTTAAGCCGCATGATATAATACTCTCTATGACAACCGGGTACTATTTGGATTATAGCCACGAAGTTGTAATTGTGACGTAGGTAAGTGCCTAGGTATTTAAAAAAATACTATATTTTCCTGGTTTTTCTACCAATATTATAAATGTGTGTTTTTTAACTATCCGTGTGGTGACGGAGAAAGATTACAAATATCATCATCCCATATCATTCGAAGAGGGTGTTGTACGAGGCGACATTTTTTTTAACGTGCGAAAATTCCCCGCGAATACCACCAGAGCCGGTGGGAGAGGTTATGTCGGTCTCGAACCGACACCTGTGGGTCGTTTTTGGTTGCAGAAGGTGAGGTTAACAGGCATATCCCTCGCAACCCGGTCGACCCTCTTTCGATCTGGTCCTCTCCTCTGGTGTGGGGACCACAGAGTCCCAAACTCGTCCCCGGAAACGGGGAGGCATGCCGCTGCTTATGCCAGGGTGACAGGCAGCTCCAGCCGTGACCCCCAGGCCTGCGTTCATGGGGGCGAGGTCATTCATCGTGTACGAGTCGACTAACAAAAAACAAGTACAGAATTCCACACGGCCCCCTTTGATACTAGCGTGATGATATATTTTTTTTTTTATACAGTGGTATAAAAAAAAAAATATGGGAAGCGGTTACCGTGGCCTATGGACGTATGCAACACCAATATGTTACTCAGTGATCCAAATGTAGATTTATAATCACAAAAGAAAGAAATCGGTTCAATAGTTTTGAGTTTATTCGTTACCTACATACCTACCACGCACTAACTCTGCACCACCCAGTGGTAGACTGGACTAGGGCGCGCCGTAGTAGCGGCGGTAAGACCGATCATGGGGGAGTGGCTAGAGAGGCCACACGGCAGCCTCTCGTACCGTCTGACGCAGATGATCACTGAGCACGGGAGCTTCGGGAAGTATCTGCGTCGGATGGAGAAAGAGTCAACGTCCGAGTGCCATCACTGCGACGCGAGCGAGGACTCGGGGCCGCACACGCTCACCGAGTGTCCGGCGTGGGAGACGCCGAGGCAGGAGCTTGTGGCGGCCCTGGGAGTGAGGGTTCTCACGCTCTCCACCTTGCTCGCGGCGATGGTCCACTGCGCGGATGGGTGGGCGGCCGGCGCCTCCTTCTGCGAGCAAGTAATGCTCGTGAAGGAGGAGGCGGGGCGGGAGCGGCAGCGGGAGCGACGAAGGATCGCAAGCCAAGCTGCCCGCGTACGAAGGCAACTCGGGTGTCGGAGGTCGATGAACGACCTCCGCCCCCCATGAGCGCCGGCCTGGGGATGACAGGTGGAGCCGCCTGTGACCCTGGCAGAAGCAGGCCGCGGCGGCGGCGCGGCTGGCGCGCCTCCCCGTTTTCCGGGAACGAGTTGGGGTGAGTTGAGTCCCCACACACCTGAGGAGAGGGCCAGATCGTGAGAGATGGCCCTGAGTCGGCCGGGGTGCGAGGGATATGCCTGTCAACCTCACCTTCGGCAGCCAAAACGACCCACAGGCTGCGTGCGTTTTAGTCGGTTCGAGTCCGACATAACCTCTTCCATCGGCTCCAGCGGGGTGGGGGGGGGGGGGTATCCGTGGGGATTTTGCGCACGTCCAAGGCCGCCAATGTAGGTACATCGTGCATAAAGAATAAAAATAAATAAATAAAATATACAAATCTTTCTTCTCTATAATGTACTTACTTACCTATTATTTATAAAAATTATACAAAACTATGCTGACTATACAATATGGTGAGTGTGTTCTGATGAGCTCTTCCAACTAATCCCACCATCTCCTTTCCTACATAGGACAAAACGTGCAGGTCTTAGATGTCACCCTCACACTGTGCAGAATATACGAGCAAGAAACAAGCGGTTCGGAGACGCTTTTTTTTTCCGCACCAACATGGAATTCATTACCAGCACATTTGTTTCCTTCTTCCTATAGTCCCGGGGGCTTTAAGCGGAGCGTGAAAAAGCATCTGATTAGGCCGCCAAGCTGAGTGCCACCATTGTCACAACAGTTGTAACACTTAGTGTCTGTAATGGTGACCCTCTTTCCTGAGACTTTGCCTTTAGCTTACCATAAGGCGAGGTGAAGTCAAGTTGGTGTGTCCTTTATAAAAAATATATGTATGTACATATATACAAAAATGAAATAGAAAGACTGCAACTTTAGACATCGAAAAATTCCTCCCCATCGATCTCTACTGGTACCGTGCCCAAAAGGCTGCTGGCGGCATTAGGTACCTACTTGTAGAATAGTGTATAGAAGACTACAAAGAACGTGAACTCGACATTCATTTATGTGTACTTATTATTTACCAATGCTATGTTGTTACTAATTGATAACCGCATGGCAACACTATATAGCGGAAAAATTACTGGGTATTTCAGAAAATAAATAGAGATTAGTTACTACATTACGTTATGTCCGTCAACTGGTTAAAGTTATTTCTACACCAAATTCGATGCAGTAATTTAAGCGCGAAAGATAAAAACAGACAGAGTAGGTATATTAGATATGTACATTCAGCATCGGAACGATCTTGACGAACAAATTAGTCAAAATGATCTTAATGACTTGGTTTGCCCCCCTTCCTGTTGAATAACTCTTCTGATTGTTTTTTTTATACCACTTAGGTGGTAGACAAGCACACGGTCCATCTGATGGAAAGTAGTCACCGTAATAGGCTACGGTGACCACTTTGCACGTGCAAAACCAAGAGTCACACTCGCACTGCCAACCCTGCAAGCATTGAGAGTTTCTGTGCCGTCAGTGTAAAAGACAAAGCAGGACAAGCTTTTGGTCTTTCCACTGACAGCACAAAAAAAACTCCAGTGAGCTCTGGCTACCCTACTCACCGCCGGGAACACAACACGAGGTGATTATGGACGGAAATACCGTCGTGTTCTACCTACTCGATTGTTCTGATATCCGGTACACATCGAATTCAGACAATAATACAATTTAGATTTAAAAAAAAAAAACAGTTTTATATTAGGATCATTTTCAGACTTTGTCTTCAAGATAATTCAGACGCTGACTGTACCTACTATTTACTATGCTGGAAAGGGATCTGCAGGTCTAAAAACACCACTTTATTGGAATCGTATTAGGATAATATTTTGTCTCTCAGCGATATTTACACGAAATTAGAATCTGCTTAGAACATGAATTACTGTGATTCGACTCATATGAGTGACCATTTCAATTATTTTATAAAAATCTATTAAATTTAGTAGAAATTCCTAAAGTTAATAGTTTTTAGCAGAATCGCTTAATGTTTTTTTTTTACTTGCGCAAAATCCCTACGGATACCTCAACGCACGCCGCCTGTGGGTCGTTTTGATTGCCGAAGGTGAGGTTGACAGGCATATCCCTTGCACCCCGGCAGACCCAGGGCCATCTCTCACGATCTGGCCCTCTTCTCGGGTGTGGGGACTACAGAGTCCCCAACTCTTCCCCGGAAACGGGGAAGCGCGCCAGGCGCGCCACCGCCGCGGCAGAATCGCTCAATGTAGCGTTTTTAGGCCCGCTAATAACCCGCAGGTCTAAATGGCCACTTTATTGGAATCGTAATTTGACAATATTTTGTCATGCGGCCTTATAGACCCTCTGGTCGCGGTTTCAAGCATCGTCGTAAATGATAGATTTTTCCGAATAATACAGATTCATTTTATGTCAAGTCAAATAACCCGTCCCGTATCGTTCCCGGCGCAAAGGTGCCTCGCTGATCGCGATGGCAATCCTTTGCCCCAGAAACGAACTGGAGCGGTAGTTCCGAATTAAATAAATAAGAAAAAGTAAGCATGATGCTTAAATTTTTCAATAACAAAATGTGTTTAGGTTCTCAAACAAACATTTAAGTACCCGAGGAGAGTGTCAGATCGAGATAGATGGCCCTGGGTCGGCCGGGGTGCGAGGGATATGCCTGTCAACCTCACCTTCGGCAACCAAAACGACCCACAGGCGGCGTGCGTTTTAGTCGGTTCGAGTCCGACACAACCTCTTTCACCGGCTCCGGTGGGGAGGTATCCGTGGGGATTTTGCGCACGTAACAAAAAAAACAAAGTATAACCTAGTTTTACAAGGGAGTGGTATGAGTACAAAGAGCCCTCTGCAAATGGCGTGATAGTTAAATTTAGCGTGAAATATGACGCACAGTTGATAGATAGTATACTAAATTGTTTATAAATCAAAGGTTATGACTCATCGGCGTCAATAACAAGATCCAAACAATTGTTAGTGAAATTTGAGTGTTGACACACTTCTGTGTATACCTGTAGAGTATATAGCGTGAGTATATGTACATGGTACCAACCGCGGTAGCCTAGTGGTATGGGTAATGAACTGCTGAGACGAGGTCTCGGGTTCGATCCCAAGTTTTAACATGGCACACACCAATGACTTTTCGGTGCTTTTTAGTAGTTATGTGTGTATTTATCGCAGGTTTTTAAATGTCCGGTTAATGGCAATAGGCTCGCCATCAATTACATTGTGACCTAAACACAAGCTGGCGAAATGTGGGTGCTAGCACCTCTGCCTACCCCTTCGGGGATATAGGCGTGAGTTTATGTTATGTTATATGTACATAGTGGGTGTATGTTACTATAATATAAAGCCGGTATACCAACTTGCTGATTGACGCACGAGGCTGTGGTACAGGTTTTCCTCTCGGGGTTAGGGAAATCAGACCGCAGTTTCTCTAGTAAAAGCTAATGGAAAGTGGTTACCGTGACCTATGTACGTGTGCAATACCAGTGCGCATTAGTCAAACCTGTGATGCTGACCCTGTCAGAACAGAGAGTTTCTGTGCTCTCAATGACGAAAACACAATCAGGATAAGCCTTTGGTCTTCCTACTGACAGCACAAAATCTCTCCAGTGAGCTCTGGCTACCCTACTCTCCGCCGGGAACACAACACGAGGTGATTATAGCCGTGGTATTCTGTACGGTGGAGGCACTTCCCCAGTCGGACTGCTCAATTGGCACGGGCATACCATCGTGTTCTACCTCCTTTTATAGTACAGGACATGTCAATTTGACTTCACCTCGCCTGATGGCAAGCTAAAGGTAAAGTCTCAGGAAAATTAAAGACACGTAGCATGTTACAATGGAGGCCCTCAGCTCGACGGCCTCGTAAAATACTATTTCACACCCCGCTTAAAGTACCCTCTCCCTGATAAATCATTTATAAGCCTGAGTGGAAGAGAGGCCTCTGGGCTCCAAAGCAAGAGCTTCGGATACACCTGTAAGTAACAATGTTGATGATGAGTATATTATGTATACAATTATTATGCTTACATGCATTTTTCAGACATACTAATATTTGAACTATGCTGGAATCAAACCATACCATACCATAGATCAGTAATCTTTCTACCTGCCACTACGACTGGCGGCAGACGAGTTCTTGGTAATGATACTGATGATACATACACCCGTGCCTAAGAAACTGGTCATCATCACTGGTGACGTAATTATATAGAGCATGTCAAATTGAAATCTCACCGCGGATTCGTTATCGAGTTCGTTCGATCTTTCGAAACGTTTTTACAGCATGTGCCTGCAGTTGTCGAAATTTTACCCAACTACGGTGAAGCAAAAGGAGGGTTATGATTTTGACAGGCTATGTATGTATGTATTTATTTATTCAACTTTATGCACAGTAATTTGTACAAAGGCGGACTTAATGCCAAAGGCATTATCTAACAGGATAGGACAGACCTACAAACTACACTACAACTATCTAACAGGATAGGACAGACCTACAAACTACAGACCCTACAAACTGGGCATTTATAAATAAAGAATTTTTTAAATTTAAAATTTAACAGTCAACCTTAGGGTGATGCAGAGATACATTGAGATAGGTGCAGGCAAAATAATAATCCATTTATTATCATATTATCTATCTATGTTCACAATAATAATACATACATTATACATCAACATATATTATATATATAGAAATTCATACACACACCTTTAAATATATTAGGTACTTATATAGGTATATTCGTATAATATCTTATAAATAAAATTCTCGTGTCGCGGTGTTTGTGGTTAAACTCCTCCGAAACGGCTTGACCGATTCTCATGAAATTTTGTGAGCATATTGGGTAGGTCTGAGAATCGGACAACATCTATTTTTCACCCCCCTAAATGATAAGGGTTGTCCACCCTTAACATTATATGGCAAAACAACGTTTGCCGGGTCAGCTAGTATACTTATATAATTATACATAATGATAAAATGTATGTAGGTTCATCTGTTACCTCGTAGTTCCTGGATGGTACTTATTAGAACTGGACAAATGAGGTATCATTAGAATAGTCTTGGTCGTGCCCTGGTTATAGGCTTTACTTTATGAGGTACCACTGAATCTAACGTATCGCCATTTAACGGTCATAAAGTACCGTGTTAAAAAATAAACTTAAGATAAATATACCGTGATTGGTATCATCTGAAAGAGCTTAATTATCACATTAAAAATGTGTATAAATTATAGCCGTTGCTTGCCCCAGAATAATATAATTAAAAAAAATAAGTTCAAAACTAAAAAACGACCACCGAAATATCTGATGTAAGTACTTACTGAAATATCGGGTTTTAGTTTTAAACTTATTTTTTTTATTTTGGGCAACGATTAGATGATCGTACAGTTCGGCAACCGGAACACCGGCTTAGCGTGCTCTCAGTGATTAACTTATATTATTATACATGTGAAATTTAGCTTTAATTTAAATCTAATCTTATCACAATATGTAACGATGATTGGTGCTGTGCATACCTGCTGTAAAACAAAAATACAACGTGATAAGCTCAGTGAATCATGCGATGTTTTCATTTCCACTATCTAATAGGAAATAAACCAAAAGTATTTTGTTTTTCATGAAATGATCTATTTCATCATTATTTGAGAGCCAATCAGGGTTTTTTTTTATCTAGGACACGTCAACTTGACTTCACCTCGCCTGATGGTAAGGTAAAGGCATTGATATATAAAAAAAAGGGTTTTTTATATCAATGGGTAAAGTCAAAGTCTCAGGAAAAGAGGGTTACCATTACAGACATTACAGATTTGTGTGTAAACGACCCTGTAATTATGTTAAATGATGACCCGGCTTATGTTAAAATACATCAATTTCTAAAATGTGTTGGATTTTGAAGCAATAATTCGACAAACTTCAATAAAGTGTAATATCCTAATGATGCAAATACCTCTATTTCGACTTAATAATGCTTAAATTACGAAAGAAACCAAATAAACTGTAATTTGTGAATTCAGCGCCATCTAGCGAGAAAATGGCAGGGAACAGCCCGTTGCTTCCACCTTAATGCATTGCAAATTGAAAGGAATGTTACTATAGTGGCACTTAGCTTGGCGGCCTCATCAGGTGCTTTTTCACGCTTAAAGGACCCGGGTTTTTTTTTACGTGCGCAAAATCCCCACGGACATATATTCCTTACTGAAGCCGGTGGAAGAGGTTATGTCAGACTCGAAGCGACTAAAACGCACGCCGCCTGTGGGTCGTTTTGGTTGCCGAAGGTGAGGTTGACAGGCTTATCCCTCGCACCCCAGCCGACCCATGGTCATCTCTCACGATCTGGCCCTCTTCTCGGGTGTGGACACTACAGAGTCCCCAACTCGTCCCCGGAAACGGGGAGGTAGGTAGTAGGTAGGTAAGTACTGTTTGTAGAGGTTTGCTATCGTCGGACAGATCTCTACATATAAATAATAAATATAATTCATGGGTGATTCAATTTGAATTATGTTTAGTCTGCCACCTAAGTGGCAGGAGGTAGGACACGGCGGTATTTCCGCCCAATTGAGCAGTCCGACTGGGGAAGTACCTCCGCCCTACAGAATACCGCGATTATAATAACTTCGTGTTGTGTTCCCAGCGGTGAGTAGGGTAGCCAGAGCTCACTGGAGAGTTTTTGTGCTGTCAGTGGGATGACCAAAAGCTTGTCCTGCTTTGTCCTCTACACTGACGGCATAAAATCTCTGTTCTTACAGGGTCGGCAGCACGGATGTGACTCCACTGGTGTTACACACGTTCATAGGTCATGGTAATCACTTTCCATCAGGTGGGCCGTGTGCTTATCTGCCACCTAAGTTGTAAAAAAAAAATAAAAAACATTTGGCCATGCGAGTCGATTCAGTTAATCTTGTGTGTTGTGAACATGAACGAGTACAGTGCGAGAACATGGACTACTGAACACCGCCGAACTAGTTCTTATTGGGCAGACCACATCGGTCTACCCTCTTCCGCACTCGTTTATTACGCGCATCGCCCCTACTAAAAATAAATAAACTCAAGCCTATATCCCCGAAGGGGTAGGCAGAGGTGCTAGCACCCACATTTCGCCAGTTTACGTTTAGGTCCCAATGTAATAGGTGGCGAGCCTATTGCCATTAACCGGGCACTTATAAACCTGCTATAAATATACACATAACTTCGAAAAGCATCGAAAAAGTCATTGGTCTGTTGCATGGTAAAACCTAGGATCGAACCCAAGACCTCGTCTCAGCAGTCCATTAGCCATACCACTAGGCTAACGCGGTAGGCTACCTATCGGATAGCTATCTTACCTAAGTAAGATCTCAACACAGACTACCTACCTATATCTGGATTTTAATTGAGTGAAAATAGAAAGTAGAACAAGACAAGAATGAAACTGTTAAAAATTTCCCGTCAGAGTAGAATTTGGACCACCCCATCTCTTCCCATGCGGACGACACCACTACACTCGAGAATACAGCTGTTTAACATCAGACAGATATATACAGCCCAGACTCAGCTTCAAAGTATGGCTCGTGTCAACAATAGTGCCCGGAATACGGCAATAGATATTTTTAATACCAGTGTTTCTAAATTAAAAAAAGTCTCATGTTTTAAATTTTTTGGAAATGCCTCAGTGTAGATGCGGAGGTGTTCAGTTACACGGGCACGGCAATTTTCCATGTTATTATTTCTTTATTTGTGTCGAATTATTATCAATGTATTTATGTATCTTTCGCTATAATATGTTCTTATTTGCTGTTGCTGTTTACTAATCTAATACTAATTATCTTGTTTATATGTGAAAACTTCTAAGTGGCCTTTTCATACTATTTACTTTTGTATATATGTATATTAGCTGTAAGTTTTCCGAAAAATAAAAATAAAAATAGGCTCACCCTCTATTACTTGGGACCGAATACAATGATTAATAAATTGTGGTTGTTAATTCACCTTTACCTAACCCTCCGGGGATAAAGCCGTAATTATATATATTTATAAAGTATGTAAAAGTAAATAAAAAAGAGAATCACGTTTCTAAAAGTAATCTTGTCTTCTTGATTTTGTAAATCCTTCGTAAAAGTATCCAAAGTACTGGTGCCTACGTACTTGATTATAAGTACATATGTACTGAATGTCACGTACCAAACGTCACGAGGAAAATATATGAATTATTGATAAGTAATACGACGGTAAAACCTTTACGTGATTCATTGTATTTTTTTCAGTCTCGCCATCAGTAATTTCTTCGTAGGTAAACAAGGTCAAAAGCCTGTTAAGTAAGCACTGTCGTGATTCGAGTGGCATGTTTTGGATGCATTTTCAGCTGTGAGTCACCATAAGTTAGTGAGGTTGCTGGCTTAGTGTGTGGAAGTGGTCAAGGTCAGGTCATTTGACTGTTTCCAAAGTAGATATAAGACTAGTAGCTACTTCACGGACATCGAATACAACTTAGGTCATTACATATTTGACCTACCTATTTATTATTCAACTACTTATTCATATTCTTATATATAACCGCAGTAGCCTAGTGGTATGGGTAATGGACTGCTGAGACGAGGTCTCGGGTACGATCCCAGGTTTTACCATGGCACACACCAATGACTTTTCGATGCTTTTCGAAGTTATGTGTGTATTTATCGCAGGTTTATAAGTGACCAGTTTATAGCAGTAGGCTCGCCACCTATTACATTGGGACTTAAACATAAACTGGCGAAATGTGGGTGCTAGCACCTCTGCCTACCCTTTCGGGGATATAGGCATGAGTTTATGTTATGTTACGTTTATAAACTTAAAATAGTAATACACATAGTGCCATCGTGACTATGCCACGTCAAATACCCCACCCTGTATCGTTTTCGGATTTATCACTTTGGGGACCGACAAGCACATGGCCCACCTGATAGGTAATGGTTAGCGTGGTCTACACCAGTGTGGACGTGGGCAATTCACTAGTGCTGCCGACTCTGTAAGAACCTTCTGTGTTTTCATGCCTTTCTTGAAGAGTCCCATATTGTAGTCACATGGAAAAATCAAACCAGGGAGATTCATTAAACGTTCACAACTTAAACGTGCGCGGAATGGAGCTCCTTTCATAATTCACTTTTTATACCGTGGCCTTTTTTTTTACGTGCCCGAAATCCCCACGGATACCTCCCTGCCGGAGCCGGTGGAAGAGGTTATGTCGGACTCGATCCGACTAAAACGCACGCTGCCTGTGGGTCGTTTTGGTTGCCGAAGATGAGGTTGACAGGCATATCCCTCGCAACCCGGCCGACCCAGGGCCATCTCTCACGATCTGACCCTCTTCTCGGGTGTGGGGACTAATATTGTAGTCATATGGAAAAACCAAAACAGTCCTCCCACAACTTAAGCGTGCGTGGAATGAAGTTCCTTTTATAATTCATATACCACTTAGGTGGTAGGCAAGCACACATCCCACTTGATTTAGTTACCGTAGCCTATGAACGTGTGCAACACGTCTATATATAGTGGATCGGATTTGACGTTTATGAGAGTCAAATCCCATACATTCATACACTCGTGCTGCCGACCCCCGCCATCAGTGCAGGAGACAAAGCAGGACAAGCCTTTGGTCTTCTCACTGACAGCACAAAACTCTCCAGTGAACTTTGGCTACCGTACTCCCCCGCTCGGGGACACAACATGAGGTTATTATAGCCGCGGTATTCTGTAGGGCGGAGGCACTTCCCCAGTCGGCCTGCCTAATTGGGACAAGAATACCGTCCTGTCCTACCTCTCTAGCGGTACTGATGTGGTAGTCGGTAGTGGTTGCTACAAAAACCAAACCAAGAGGAGAGAAGGCAGACCCCGGGCTCCGATATTACAGCCTCGGATGCAACCGGAATCAAAGCTAAGATATTGTTGAACGCCATTGTCAAATGACATTATAAAGTTTGAGAAACGCTGTGTACCTACGCTAGAAAGTTTAGAAATTGAAATAAATTTACTAAAGTTATTGATGGCCTCTGTGGCGTAGCGGTGCGGGTGCGGGCTATATTTCCGCTCAGTGCAAATATTTGTACGCATGAATATGTATATTTGCTTTGGTCTCGGTGTTCCTATGTATAACATGTGTGTATTTACAAAAAAAACGATCTCAGTATGTTTATCCGCATTCTAGATACCATAATACAAGCTAGTTAAGATATGCTCACTATGGGTCTAGACAGCGTAGTGTGGAATGTTATAGAATATTTATTTAAATTACTAGTTGACCCACCCTAGCTTCGCCCGGGGTATATTTTGAAGCTTCATATCCCTTTGAGCCCGTATGTTTTAGTCTTCAAAATATGTATGAAAAATTGCCGGATTTGTTAATATTTATTATCAATGCTCCGCTCCCTTAAGTAATAGCGTGATGATATATAGCTTAAAACCTTCCTCGATAAATGGACTACCCAATACTGAAAGCATCATTCAAATCGGACCAGTAGTGCCAGAGATTAGCGCGTTCAAACAAACAAACAAACTCTGCAGCTTTATAATATTAGTATAGATTTATATTCTAGGACCTATCCATATGCCGCGGGCCGGAGTGCGAGGGTTATGTGTCAGATAACCTCACCTCCGGCACCTGCAGCCCACACAGTCGGCGTGCGTTTTAGTCGGTTCAAGTCCGACATAACCTCCCCCATCGGCCCGGTGGTGAGGGTATGCGTGGGGATTTTGCGCACATTAAAGAAAAGTACCTACCTATTTATATATTTGATTTTAATAAATAAATTACAAGTTTAGATTTTTACTGTGTGACATTACTTCTTTTCCTCTATTTTGACATTAAATAATATCATAAATGACAAACAAAGACAATGCAAATTTTTTATTAACATATTTTTAAGTGGTTATATTGTTACTAACAAGATATGGATTCGTTGTTGTCCGAAATAAATTATTTTTTATAATTTTTTAATTTTTTTTTTTTATTCATATGCCTAAATGAAAATTTAACGACTATTAAACTTCGATAACAGTGTTGTATACCGTAGGAGATAAAGCTAATCTTATCTTAATAGTAGCAATCTGTTGAAGACCTCTCACAATTTTGCTAAACACAATACGATAATATTTTGTAATAAAGTTTGCACTTACCTTAGGAAGTAATAATTCAAATCAAATCAAATCAAATCAAATCAAATCAAATCAAATTCATTTTATTGCGATATATGGGTAGGTACACAGTTGTTACAATTTATGCATTACATAGTTTCACCATATTTCAGCCAAATTGACATGCAATAATCTCATATTATAGAATTGACAGCAAAATTTTGGGAATTTAATAATTAATTACATACTTATCAGAATTAGGGAAAAGAATAGATTAAAGAGGATGCTTCTTCATCTTAGCGTTAATCCCAGTCGTATCGAAGTCTGAAGTACTCCTTCGAAGTTACGGACAGACCCCTTTACAGGGGGTGTTTCGTTGCCGAGGATACGGCCCCACCCACGTTATACAGGAATGCAAGGTGTATTACCTTAATATTTTTAAAATGGAGTACAGTTTTATGATGTGCGGTCTGAAACGACCCATACTAAATATACTGGGCAATACGTACTACTCCAGTCACGCGCCGTCAGGTACACCACATCACCCACACCCAAGACCCGGAGAAATAACCAAAAAAATAAAAAAAAATTATAGCAGGCATAAACCAAAAGAAAATTAATGTGTACCACCTGCTATCAAGCAGTTGGGTTATTTATTTTTTAATAATTAATAATAATAATATATATCTTTATTGTATGTACACAAAGAAGGGATACAGAAAAAAATACAATAAGTAGGTACATCTTTGTGGCATTCAAGTGGCGGCCTTATTGCACAAGGCAATCTCTACCAGGCAACCATGGGATGGAGTGAGATAGATAAATAGAAAAAATAAAATAATGAATTATATTTAAAACTTTTTAGTTAGGACATATTATATATTTGTAATACATACATATAATCGCGCCTTTATCCTTGGAGGGTTAGGCAGAGGTGAATTAACACCCATATTTCACCAATCATTGTATTTAGTCCCACTCGAGTCGAGTCATGCATCTGAGGCTGAGTCTGGGTTGTATATATAAGTATCTGTCTGATGTTAAGCAGCCCTATTCCTTAGTCACGGTGTACGACACAGCATGGGAAGAGATGGGGTGGTCCAAATTCTACTCTACCGGGAACCAAAGGAGGTAGGACACGGCGGTATTTCCGCCCAATTGAGCAGTCCGACTGGGGAAGTACCTCCGCTCTACAGAATACCGCGGCTATAATAAATTCGTGTTGTGTTCCCGGCGGTGAGTAGGGTAGCCAGAGCTCACTGGAGAATTTATGCTGTCAGTGGGAAGACTATAGGCTTGACACCTCTTAGATGTCTTAGCTTGACCTGCTTTGTCTTCTACACTGATGGCACAGAAACTCTGTACTTACAGGGTTGGCCGTGCAACTGTGACTCCTCTGGTGTTACAAACGTCCATAGGCCACGGTAACCACTTTCCATCAGGTGGGCCGTGTGCTTGTCTGCCACCTAAATGATGAATAAAAAAATAAAAATAAAAACCACGCGGCTATATATTTGTTATCTTATAATTCTCTTTATTTCGATACCCAATTCGATTTCCGGACAACTTGTTTTGACAAACTTGTTGACGCCATATTTATTTTATCCAAGTACCTAATGATAGGTACCTAATCGTACAAATGCGCGTGGCACGTGCTTACACACTTAGTTTGTATCGATTCTCGTTATCGTAGTGACTAATAATTAATATATCAATGTAATTAACGCAGCTGCAGCAGGATATATCAGTAGCACGAGTTATGTTATAGGATAGGTAAACACCGTTTCAGACATTGGCAGAATACCTACTCAGCAAGGAAAGAGCGGCAACGTAACCTCGTAACAAGCGCCGGAGCTGGACGCGCCGATTCTGTTTACTTTATGTCATCATTACAAAGATAATTTTATGTCATTGCAAAACCACTGATACTGCAAAAAATGATATTAAATTAGAAACTTTATTGGTATATATTCTTAAAGTCCAAAATTTAAATTTAAACTCACTCAAACTCAAACTTTATTTCCATAGAACATGGTTACATTACAGGTGTTGTAATTTTTTTTAAATGAGTTCTTTCACAATGCAACATGCCATATAATTTTAGACCCTAACAGCTTAGCGGTAAAGTCTAAAATTTAATGCCACTATTTGCAGTGTCTATGGTACGACAGTAGTTTTGCTTTAGTAGAATCGAGGGCCAATGAGAGTGTATGGAATATCGCCGCCATCTTTTACGAGGCAATGATTCGTGTACATACCAAAGAGGCAGTAGAAAAATAACAAAAGATGTCAAGATATTCTCGCCGCAGAAGATGCACCTAGCGCTAGTAACACGTTACCCAATAGTCGATAACTATAATTTAGTATAAAGAACCTATGAGGAGGTAGGACACGGCGGTATTTCCGCCCTATTGAGCAGTCCGACTGGGGAAGTACCTCCGCCCTACAGAATACCGCAGTTATAATAACTTCATGTTGTGTTCGCAGCGGTGAGTAGGGTAGCCAGAGCTCACTGGAGAATTTGTGCTGTCAGTGGAATGACTAAAGGCTTGTCCTGCTTTGTCTTCTACACTGACGGCACAGAAACTCTCTGCTTACATGGTCGGCAGCGCGAGTGTGTCTTCTCTGGTCTTACTCACATACATAGGCCACGGTAACCACTTTCCATCAGGTGGGCCGTGCTCTTGTCTGACACCTAAGTGGTATAAAAAAATAACCTAACTGCGCTAAAAAAAATAGGTACAACGCTAGTATAGACGTTGACTTCAATCAATAAATTTCCATCCTTATCAAATTATTTTCACCTACCTATTCATTAAGGTAAGTAGGGCAACACTTAACAATATAATATAAATAATATCTTATCAGTGTCTGGCTGGAACGGTTTGCAATACTAACAGCCTTGCATTGTGATGTTATTGTACACCGAAGGTTTCACAATGATAACGGTAAGCATATGGTAAGTACGACATGGATGTAATATAGCGTTTAGCCGCGACTTCACCCGCGTGAAGCCTTTATCTCTAACCGGGAAGCCCATGTAATCTACAGTGTTAGCCGCGTGGTTCCCGGCAGAGTAGAATTTGGACCACCCTATCTCTTCCCATGAGTTACGTACAAGGCGACTAAGGGATAGGTCTGTTTAACATCAGACATATTTATACAGCCCAGCAGACTCAGCCTCAGATACATGACTTGAGTCAACAATAGTGCCCGGAAGACGACAATAAGCTCACCTCCTATTACTTGGGACCGAATTCAGTAATAAGTCAAATGTGGATGTTTATCTCTGCCTAGTCCTCCGGGGATAAAGGCGTGATTATATGTGTGTATGTACCTATCTATATAATCTACAATCTGATTCAAATATCATTCAGATTGGGTCAGCCGTTCTGGCTTGATTGAGTAATAAAGTGGTTTTATAATACCACTTAGGTGACAGACAAGCACCCGGCCCACCTGATGGGAAGTGGTTACCGTGGCCCATGGATGTATGCAACACCAGGATCTTTACACTCGCACTGCCGACTCTGAATAAACCTTCAAATGGCCTCTCTTGAAGAACCCCATATTGTAGGCGCTTGGAAAAATCGCAGCAGGGAGTTCACAGCTTGTGCGTGTGTGGAATGAAGTTTCTTTCATACCGCACAGTACCCCTTCTGACCCATCGTTACATTGATGACGCACCGTCTCAGGTCGCAATGTGCTAGGATGAAATCCTTGACTATGGCGAGCGGTGCGACTACAATATTAACGGCACGAGTATGTCGCCCCTGGTGTTGAACTCGTCCATTGGCCACGGTAACCACTTTCCATCAGGTGAGCCGTGTGCTTGTATGCACCTGCCACCTAAATGGTCCGGTATGACAGTAGCCTACAAAAAAATTGCATGCATTAGTGGTCTTAACGATGCATTATAGGAGGAAGGACACGAAGGTATTTTCATTCCAAATGGGGATTACTTCCTGCCTACAGAATAACCTCGTGTTGTTTTCCTAGCGATGAGTAGCCGGACCTCACTGAAGACTTTTTGTGCTGTCGGAAGACCAAAGGTTTGTCTTATGCACTGATGACACAGAAACACTGTGCTTGTCTGACATCTAAGTTGTAAAATAAAAATACCAAATTTGTTATTCCGTAACTTCTGTATATATATATATATATATATTTCTAGTCTAGTACCATTGTCAGTCTATATTGAAGTCATTGAACTACCTATTTCTAGACATTCCTACCCAGTATAATAACTGTAGTAAAATATATAAACAACCAATCATGCCTTCCTTTCGAAACCAGTTTTGGTAATAAACGCAATTTGTGCAAGTCTCGACGAAGCGGCAGAATCCGCGATATCAATCAAAGTTGTTCTAATGTAACTTGCTATTTATGGATTCTATTTGTATCGTCATATCGTCCTTTCCAGCAATGAGTTGGGTAGCCAGAGCTCACTGGAGAATTTTTGTGCTGTCTGTGGGAAGACCGAAAGCTTGGCCTGCATCGTCTTTTACACTGACGGCACAGAAACTCTGTGCTTACAGGGCCGGCAGTGCGAGTATGACTCCCTTGGTTTTGCACACGTCCAATAGGTCACGGTAACCACTTTCCATCAGGTAGGCCGTGTGCTTGTCTGCCACCTTAGAGGTATAAAAACTCTGGTGGCCTCTGACTCCTTTGAGCCGTTGCGGTAGAACGTTCGATTGCTACGCAGGGGGCGCGGGTTCGATTCCCGTTCAGTGCAAATATTTGTACATGTTGTATACAATGATTGGTGAAATTTGGGTGTTAAATCAGCTCTGCCTAATCCTCCGGGGATAAAGGCGTAATTATATGTATGTAGGTATGTATGTATGAACATGTATGCTTGTTTTGGTCTGGATGTTTCTATGTGTAATATACCTATATATAATTATTTACAAAAAAAGTATCTAAGTATGTTTACATATTCAGGATTCCATATGATTACCATGGGTCCAGGTAGCGTTGTGTTGGAGGAGTGGTTAGAAAGGCCACACGGGAGTCTCTCGTACCGTCTGACGCAGATGATCACCGAGCACGGGTGCTTCGGAAAGTATCTGCGTCGGATGGAGAAAGAGCCAACGTCCGAGTGCCATCACTGCGACGCGAGCGAGGACTCGCGGCCGCACACGCTCACCGAGTGTCCGGCGTGGGAGACCCTGGATGTGAGGGTTCTCACGCTCTCCACCTTGCTCGCGGCGATGGTCCGCTGCGCGGATGAGTGCGGGGCCGGCGCCTCCTTCTGCGAGCAAGTAATGCTCGTGAAGAAGGAGGCGGGGCGGGAGCGGCAGCGGGAGCGACGAAGGATCGCAAGCCAAGCTGCCCGCGTACGAAGGCAACTCGGGCGTCGGAGGTCGATGAACGACCTCCGGCCCCCATGAGCGCAGGTCTGGGGGTGGCTGGTGGAGCCGCATATCACCCTGGCAAAAGCAGGCCGCGGCGGCGGCGCGCCTGGCGCGCCTCCCCATTTTCCGGGGCCGAGTTGGGGACTCTGTAGACACCACACACCCGAGGAGAGGGCCAGATCGTGAGAGATGGTCCTGGGTCGACCGGGGTGCGAGGGATATGCCTGTCAACCTCACCTTCGGCAATCAAAACGACCCACAGGCGGCGTGCGTTTTAGTCGAATCAAGTCCGATATAACTTCCCCCACCGGCGTCCGTGGTGGAGGTATCCGTGAGGATTTTGCGCACATTAAAAAGAAAGAAGAGAATTTGTACTGTCAGTGGGAAGACTAAAGATTTGTCCTGCTTTGTCCTTTACACTGACTGCACAGAAACTCTGTGCTTACAGGGTCGGCAGCACGAGTGTGGCTCCTCTGGTGTTACCCACGTCCATAGGCCACGGTAACCACTTTACATCAGGTGGGCCGTGCGCTTGTCTGCCAGCTAAGTGGTATAAAAAAAAGTAAGGTTTTATAGTACTGGATGAAAACGAAAAAAGGCCATTGCCGTCATAGCTTACCTGGTCCTTAATTCTGCTAAAGCAAAACCATTATCATACCACAGAGTGCAAAAATGATATTCAATTTTAGCCTTTGTCTAAAGTGTTTTTAACTGTAGAATCGACATCAATAGGTAGGTACCCAATAAATCAGAACCCAAAGAAAAAATCTACCTCGTTAGAGATGCCTTTCAATTTTTTTCGGGTGCCGTGACAAATGACATTGGCTGACGTAAATGTTTACGAGATAGAATTAAAAGGTAGATTGCATTCTTTTGCGGCTTTCGATTGCAGCCTTGTGGCACAGAACAAAATAACTTGTACTGAATGAAATTTTAAACTATTTAATATGCTAACTACTCAAATCAATTAAAATAGGAATAAACTGAATAACCGCGGTAGCCTAGTGGTATGGGCAATGGACTGTTGAGACGCGGTCTCGTTAATATTTTAACAGTTGCTTCTCAATACATTTATGAAAATATCTTATATGTACGAAAAAACCTAAATATTTTCGAAAAACTATCTGATGTACACAATTTTAAAACGAGAAATAAAGATAAACTAGTTGTACCAAAACTTAGGCTTCATTTGTAGACAGCTGCATAAAAATATTTAATAAAATTCCTCAAGACTTGATTAATATGCCAATAAATAAATTTAAAAAAGAAGTGAAAAAATTTTAATGAGTAAAGGTTACTATAAAGTGGATGAGTACCTCAATGATGTTAATGCGTGGTCAACATAAGTCTCTTGCTTGCTCGCACTAAATAAATTGTAAACAAATTTAAAAAAGAAAAATAATCTAGTTCTAATGTAATTCGCTGAGTTTCTTGCTGGTATCTTCTCAGTAGAACTAATCTACCGAACCAGCGAAAGAATCATTTTCCAATGGTTTATTTTTACATTACTTATTTACTTAATATTTTTATATTATTTCTTGACATACCCAATTGTAAAATTTTGACGTTCTTCTTCATATGTGCTCTTTGTGTGCCTAAACTGAATAAATTAAATTGATTCTTTGATTCTCGGGTTCGATCCCAGGTTTTACCATGGCACACACCAATGACTTTTCGATGCTTTTCGAAGTTATGTGTGTATTTATCGCAGGTTTATAAGTGCCCGGTTAATGGCAATAGGCTCGCCACCTATTACCTACATTGGGACCTAAACATAAACTGGCGATGCTAGCACCTCTGCCTACCCCTTCGGGGATATAGGCGTGAGTTTATGTTATGTTATGTAAACTGAATCAGGTCCGGCGGGATTCGAACCCACGATCTTTCCTTGAATGAAAGAATGCTCTGAACACTAAGCCACTGAACCTCGCCTGAAGGCATCCAAATCTTCCTATATAGGTCTATTCGTCTTACGGAGACGGTGGGAGCCATACACCGATATTCGATACGCCGATAGTTAGTACGCAGAATATTTGTAGTTCAGCAAGCGGTTCGGATACTCTTTCCTTTGTCGCACCATAAAGGCCTGGAATTCATTACCAGCTCACGTGTTTCCTTCTTCCTACAGTCCCGGGTCTATTAAACGGGGCGTGAAAA
Source organism: Eilema griseolum (assembly GCA_963662185.1). Lineage (NCBI taxonomy): Eukaryota > Metazoa > Arthropoda > Insecta > Lepidoptera > Erebidae > Eilema > Eilema griseolum. Next base: position 9,278,870 of record OY759254.1, on the reverse strand, counting down.
AGCATAAATGATGAGGCCGTCAAGCTGAGTGTCACCATTGAAACATGGTATATGTAAGTAATAGTGACCCTCTTTTCTGAGACTTTAGCTTACCATCAGGCGAGGCGGAGTCTAACTGAAGTGTCCAATAAAAAAAAAGTTGTATTATTCTATGCAGATGCAATAATGAGATATAATTGAAGTGATCAGATTCATCTTTCTGCAGAGGAAAAGGTGAATATGCACTCAAAACCAAGACGTGCTTGTTTGATGCAAGGTTTGATGACAGTAGAAGCTCATCAAGTGTTTAAGGGTAAATGTAGAAGGTGGATTGTTGTCTCTGCCCACCCTGGAGGGAAACAGGCTTGAGTATATGTATACATATTTGTAACTACCTGATTGTAATTAATTTTTTACCAAACTTCCTGGCTGTCACAGCGCTGTGCTTAACGCTGTGTACTTAGAGAATTACATAACAGGAAATTTGGTAATAAAATACTGTACTGTACTGCTGTACTGCTGTACTCGATGTGCTGATGATAAATCAAGGAGGTTTTCACAAAGGTTTTTATTTTTATCTAGGACACGCCAATTTGACTTCCTCTCGCCTGATAGTAAGCTAAAGGCAAAGCCTCAGTAAAGAGGGTCACCATTACAGACACTAAGTAATGTTACAATGGTGGCACTCAGCTTGGCGGCCTCATTGGATACTTTTTCACGCCCCGCTTAATAGACCCGGTACTGTAGGAAGAAGGAAACACGTGTGCTGGTAATGAATTCCAGGTCTTGGTGGTGCGGTAAAGAAGTCTCCGAACCGCTTGGTTCTTGCTCGTATATTCTGCATAGTGTGAGGGTGATATTTAAGCCCTGCACGTGTTGTCCTATGTAGGAAAGGAGAGGGTGGGATTAGTTGAAAGAGCTCATCAGAACACTCACCATAGTAGAGACGGTAATTTATAGGGAGTATTTCTCCTCTATAAAATTATATTAATATTATTCTATTCAGTATTGCATTTGTAATTACAATGACCTAATTAGATAAGAAAAATGATAATAGGTATCGCAGGTTTTTTCTTTGAAAATACTACTAGGTTATCAGAAAATTTGAAGATTCTCAATATAGCATAAGAATAACTCAAAAGTAGGTACAGTCTTATAACAGGTCGGTCTTGACTACCGAAGTGCTCAACTAAATAAATCTTATCGCCGGATTTCATTTGAAATGTGTCGTACGAGGCGACTAACTGAAAAATACGATAACTAAATCACTGCGAGAGAAGGAAAACTCGAAATAAATCCCTGTACTAACCCGTCTGATCAGCGTGGATTATCTTAACATAAACATAACATAACATAAACTCACGCTTATATCCCCGAAGGGGTAGGCAGAGGTGCTACATTTCGCCAGTTTATGTTTAGGTCCCTATGTAATAGGTGGCGAGTCAATTGCCATTAACCGGGCACTTATAAACCAGCGATAAATACACACATAACTTCGAAAAGCATTCAAAAGTCATTGGTGTGTGCCATAGTAAAATCTGGGATCGAACCCGAGACCTCGTCTCAGCATTCCATTACCCAATCACTAGGCTACCGCGGTTACACATAACATCTAAGTGAGTACTAATAATGTAAATACCAAACTGTTTTATTGATTTAAACGGTAGCGTTCGAGCTAAAGGTAAGTCGGAACAAAATATCAGAAGAATCAGTTAAAAAGATGGAGGAAAACCAAGGCATTAAGATGATTTTGAGGACTTTGCGAGTCAAGATTAATCCTGCCTGAAAAACAGGATTACCTAGTTCAGGCACAATCTATGTAGCACAGCTTAATAACTATAGCGTAAGATTGATTTGACAATTATTGTAGAGTTTATGTATAAAGTATGCATTAAGTATAAAAGATAGCAATAGATTATGAAACTATGTAACATATACTATTTAATTAATGAAATCAATTACTATTATTATTATTATGCTGACTGCACCCGTTGTTAGAAGGAACGGCTTTTTTTCGTGCGAGTTTGGAGCTCCACATTAGAGCCTGGAGTTCGCGCCTTACTCCGCCATTATGTTGATAGGAGCTCAAATATTCTGGGTTCATTATGTCAGGCTCAGGCCTCCATTGGTGAAATATTTAATAAGTGAAGCAACAATATTGTTGAAGAGAAACGATGCACACTGATCACCGAAGCACAACCAAGGTCATCATATTAATCTATGATGTAACGTTTCTACGTTTCTTGTTGCATATGCATTGTTATTTATATTTTACTAACGCAGTGTAAGAAGTTGTTGCGACTCTGATACCGCTAGCAGATGCCCGCGGGTCCGCCCACGTTTATTGAGATTTTTGCTCACATCTCCGGTGAGTATTCAACCAATTGCAATAATCAATCAATCAATCAATCAATCAGACCACCGCAGTCCATTGCTGGACATAGGCCTCTCCCAATATGCGCCATTTTTGCCGATCTTCCGCCTAAATATCTCGCCTATAATTGCAATAAACAGCATTAAAATCCGTACTTTTTACGTAGGTAGGTAAATGGCGAAAAAAACAGACAGGAATAAAAAATAATTTGAATACAGAATCGACAATTTAACTCAGAACACAACTTTTTTTAAATCTTCTACGTTCTGTTCAACGCAAAGATACAACAAAATGTACCAACTCGCCAACAAAGAGGTGGGTAATGTTCTCCTATTAAATTGAGGTACCTACCGAGAAGGAAACCTCGTCAGTCAATCAATAAATGCACCAGCTTACAGATGAGTTCCTCCAAGATTGGCCTAAGTGTGGTCTTCGGAACAAAATTCGGTCCCGAAGACGTTATGATATTGGTACATACGTCAATTAAGAAAGCGGTGTGAGCTTAGTGGTTATGGAGTCGGTCTTACGATCGAGAGGTCCCGGCTTCGAATCCTGGTCATTACACTACCGACATGCACCCACTCCTAACACAAGCAATTTAGCGTAGCTTCTTTAAAATATAATATATAAATATAAAAAAAATACGGAGGCCAATCAACACCTTACATATGGGACATGGGCGTGATTTTTATTTCGTATGGTACGCGAGATAAAATATACGCAAAATAAACTAACTGGTTCGTGCTAAGGCGGTTTTCCATGGTGGTTCTGAGGACAGATGCAGATAAAGTCGCCGGTAGAACAGCAATTGGTACTAGTGGTACTACGCTAGCGAACCGCGATGCACTGCGCGTCGGATCTGCAGCAAATAGATCAAAACCGTGGAAAGCATGTTTTCATAACGATTCCGTCAATATGACTTTTTTTTTATATAGAACACGTCAATTAGACTACGCCTTGCCTGAAGGTAAGCTGAAGGCAAAGTCTAAGAAAAGAGGGTCAGCATTACTTACACATACCGTGTGACAATGGTGACACTCAGCTAACGGCCTCATCATATGCTTTTTCACGCCCCGCTTAAAGGACCCGGGACTGAAGGAAGAAGGAAACACGTGAGCTGGTAATGAATTCCAGGCCTTAATGGTGCGACAGAGGAAAGAGTCTCCGAACCGCTTGGTTCTTGATCGGATGTTCTGCACCGTGTGCGGATGACATCTAAGATCTGCACGTGTGAAAGGGGAGGGTGGGACTAATTGGAAGAGCTCATCAGAACACTCCCCATGGTACAGACGGTAAAATACAGTCATGGACGCAACATCTCTTCACGTTCCCTGATGATATGATTGCCAATGGACGCCAATAACGTCATGGCTCTCAGCTTCACACTTATCTGCTTGAAGGACAAGGACTGTAGGAAGAAGGAAACACTTGAGTTATTAAATAAGTACCTAATTAGGTACAAGTATTTATGGTGCGGTACAGAAAAAAGTGACCGCGTGGTTTCCGGCAGAGTAAAATTGGACGTCCCCATCTCTTCCCATGCGGTGTCGTACAAGGCGACTAAGGTATAGGACTGTTTAACATCAGACAGATATATACAGCCCAGACTCAGCCTCAGATGCATAGCTCGAATCAACAACAGTGCTCGGAATGCGGCGATAGGTTTACCCCTATTATGTGGGACCGAATACATAAAATTATTGGTGAAATGTGAGTGTTATTTCATCTCTGCTTAACCCTCCGGGGATAAAGGTGTTATTATATGTATGTATACAGAAGAGTTACCGAACCAAGGTAGGATACGACGGTATTTCCGTCCAATTGAATCGTTCGACTGGGGAAGTACCTCCGCCCTACAGAATACCGCGGCTATAATAATTTCCGTGTCGTGTTCCGAGTAGGGTAGACAGAGCTCACTGGAGAGTTTTTGTGCTGTCAGTGGAAAGACCAAAGGCTCGTCCTGCTTTTTCTTTTACACTGACGACACAGACACTCTCTGCGCATACAGGGTTGGCAGCGCGAGTGTGTGTGTGTGGTTTTGCACACGTCCATAGGCCACGGTAAACACTTTCCATCAGGTGGTCAGCTAATTGGTATAAAAAAGCCGTTTGATTCTTCAAGGAATCTTTTGCACAGTAGTAGAGTCATGTGGGGCAAGTGTGCGCAGCGAGTAAGTGTACGCACGCGAAGTATCTCGAAAACCGTTTATTATTACGAACTGACCACCCCCCTCCTCAGTGCCGCATACAACGCCATACGTAGTGCACGCATGTCACTGCTCGCCGGCGCACCATTTTGATTTCGAAGGTGAGTATCGTTTTTTGTTTGAATTATTACGATTTTTGTTGCAAATTAGGCATTCATTTTTTCTTTGCATATACATGCTATGAGATTATTATATATATCATCGAACAATATATATTATATAATTTTAACCGTGCTTAGTATTTTAATGCTGACAATTACGTATTCTTGGTTAGTTTTGATTGATTCTCATATTGTCGGTTTGGGGCAAGTGTACGCATATGAATGTCGAGTAAGTATGCGCATGCGCACGCTTACCCCGCATCGCTTTGGCTTTGTACTTATGCTGCAATTTTTTATTTCAGAGTGTTGTTATACAATAAAAATGCCTCGAAATTATACGAGGAACATGCCGGACAAAAGTGTTGTCACAGAGATACAGCTAGAAGCTGCCAAAAAAATGATTTACCTAGTATTTTATCTCAAGATGATTTGATTAGCCCTCGTGTACCAGTACCGCTAGCAGTCGTAACTGTGGACAAATGTGTGGCACCCGCAAGTATGAGTCTACCTTCGACTAGCAAGGAATACATACCACTGTCATCCATTCAAGAATTACCCAAAGCTAAGATTCAAAATCGGCGAAAGAAAGGTAAAAAGTCAATCATTGCAACTGACAGTCCCTATAAAGTAGAATTGAAAGAGAGAAAAATAAAAGAGGAAGAGGCATTAGCTAAGAAGAAGATACGACTAGACCTGAAAGAAAGACTGAAATCTAAAATGACTTGTAAAAACCCTACGAAGACTATTAATAAAAAGGTTGTTGAAGTTAAAAAAAAATAAAGAAAATGATGAACAGGAATACTTTTGCCCCCTGTGTGGAGAAAAATACATATATCCTCCAGACGAAGATTGGATCCAATGCAGTGTCTGTAAGAGCTGGTGGCATGAACAATGCAGTAACTGTGATAAGGGAATATTTACTTGTGATAATTGTGATAATTAGTAACATTTTTTTGTTCTCTAATTTACTAGGATATACAATATTGATCTCACTGATTTATAATAGGTTAAAGATGTTGATTTTCTAGTTTACTGTATGAGTCTGATATCAATTTCTGTACCTTATGATGTTGCGTACACTTACCCGCATATATTCGCACAGTTACCCCTATAGGTGGGTAAGTGTGCGCATTAGGGCTATTTTGATTTTGTTGATTTCCAAAGAATTTGTGCTATTGATAAATATTTTTTTCGTGTTTAAGTTGTTCATCATTAAATATTTTAACTAATAAAACTTGTTTCGTTTCATTCAACTTCTCATTTTTTATTAAGTGACATTTCAAACCTTAAGTGCGCATACTTGCCCCACATGACTCTATGAGGGTCACAACACAGTCCAGCACGTCTTTATTGTCTACTAATATGAAAGGAGATGCTGTTCGTGGACGTTTTCCGTGCGTTATAAATCTGCAGAATCACGCACCATGGTAAGCCGCCTTTAGGTGTTATTTATAGCTGTTGTTATCTATGTACATACATTATCTATTACAGGTTATTATATTGATCCTTGTAGAAAAAGAACGTGGTTATTAACGATGCTTTAACTGCTTGTTTGTGAATAAGATAGTGTTTAATGTTACATGGTACTGTGGGTGTTTGGTTTAGAAAGAGAGAGAGATGTATTATAATAGCATAATTCAAATCCTGCCAACTTTTATTTAAATATATTCAATTAGTAATGTAAACAAACTTGTTACAATATGGTCTGCAATTGTTTTTTTTTCTTCTTTTGATCGTTCCATTACATCTTTTATAATCTGAATATTAAATTCACCTTTACGATGCATTCTTAGTTTTTTTTTATTTATTTATTCAGTGTTGCCGTAATATCCTCAAAATACAACATGTTATTGGTAATAAATTGTAAATGGCCTTCAATATGTTATTTGATTTTCACCTAATGTTATTTTTTAGCAGTAAATTTTCTTAAAATGTTAACATAACATAACATAAACTCACGCCTATATCCCTGAAGGGGTAGGCAGAGGTGCTAGCACCCACATTTCGCCAGTTTATGTTTAGGTCCCAATGTGGTGGTGGTGGCGAGTCTATTGCCATTAACCGTGCACTTATAAACCTGCGATAAATACACACACAACTTCAAAAAGCATCGAAAAGTCATTGGTGTGTGCCATGGTAAAACCTGGGATCGAACCCTTGACCTCGTCTCAGCAGTCCATTACCCATACCACTAGGCTACCGCGGTTAATAAATATGTATTACACTTTTTTTTGAGGTACCAGTAAACAGTGAGGGTTTGTATCGGTAGTTACTTTGTAGATTATCGGTATACAAGTAAACTGCTAAACGCATTACATCCTGGCATTTGAGGCCGGAGACGGTCTGCAGTTTTAGTCAGTTCCGTCGGAGGCATCCGTGAGGATATCGGCACTATCCGCAGGAGAAAACAAGTAGTTAATCTACTAATAATCCATTCACACTAATATTATAAATGCGAAAATAACTCTGTCGATCTGTATGTATGTTACGCTTTCACGCCTAAAGCACTGAAACGATTTTGATGAAATTTGGTATTGGATTACACCTTGAGATAGGACAGGCTACGGGTAGTAGGAGTCCTAAAAAGTATAATAGCTGGTCTACCTGCAAGGCTTCTACATCTCCATTGGGTTTTGGATCTCTACATCTCTATGGTTTTTCATAACATTTTTATGATGTTTGGCACTTTAGAGAAATAATACTTACGTCTTCACCCTAGCGTTATCCCAGTCGCATCCGAAGCATTCACCTTTTTTTTATATAGGACACGCCAACTTGACCTCACCTCGCCTGATGGTAAGCTAAAGACAAAGTCTCAGGAAAGAGGGTCGCCATTACAGACACTAAGTGTTATACGAGCAGCCCCGGGACTGAAGGAAGAAGGAAACACGTGTGCTGGTAATGAATTCCAGGTCTTGGTGGTGCGGCAAAGAAGTCTCCGAACCGCTTGGTTCTTGCTCGTATATTCTGCACAGTGTGAGGGTGACATCTAAGGCCTGCACGTGTTGTCCTATGTAGGAAAGGAGATGGTGGGATTAGTTGGAAGAGCTCATCAGAACACACACCATGGTAGAGACGGTAAAATACAGCCAAGGAAGCAATATCTCTACGCATCTGCAAAGGCTCGAGGGTGTTCGTGACCTCAGAGTTCCCAATAATTCGGACCGCGCGTCGCTGCAACCTGTCGAGAGCATCTGGTAGGTATTTCGCGGTGCCATCCCAGAGATGCGAGCAGTGTTCCACGCAGGAGCGAATTTTTGTCTTATAGAGAAGACACCGCTGCTGTGGTGTGAAAAAACGTCTCACTTTGTTCAGGAATCCGAGTTTCCGCGAGGCTGATTTGATGATGCTCTCGATGTAATTTCTGTTATTCAGTTTGCAGCGAATATCCATGCCTAGGATATTGAGATTGTCCTGCAGTGGCAGTGGCGTGCTCTGAAGAGTGGGAAGAGGAAGGAAAGAAGATAACTTTGCTGTGAACACACAAGCCTGCGTCTTCTTGGCATTGAACTCGACCATGTTCTCAGAGCTCCATTGAAAAATGTGATTCAAGATCCGGTTCAGTTCAGTGACAAGCTGTCTTTTTTCCGCGATATCAGACTGTTTGGCCGCAGGTTGTCCGTGGTAACTCCCGTGTAAGGTGTTATCGTCTGCATAGCAATGTAAGCTGCCGGTGGACAGCATGTCATCATACTTATCATGACATGATTCACTAATTAGTTTGTTACTGTCAGATTCGATAGCAAAATATTTAATAAACAAAAGTCGGTGCATTTTATGCAACATAAATAATGTGATTATCTCCCCCTCGTTTTCACCAGGAAACAAGTTGTATACTTGTTGGATACAAAACTGGTTGTCACCCTCACACTGAGCAGAATATACGAGCGGTTAGCACTCTTTTCTTTGCCGCACCACCATGACCTGGAATTCATTACAAGGTCCCGTGTTTCCTTCCTTTAAGCGGGGCGTGAAAAAGCATCTGATGAGGACGCAAAGCTCAGTGCCACCATTGTAACATTACTTAGTGTCTGTAATGGAGACCCCTTTCCCGAACTATGCCTTTAGCTTACCATCAGGCGAGGTGAATCAAATTGGCGTGTCCTAGATTTAAAAAAAAATTATTTATACATGTGTAGAGACTGTATCAGATACTTTTTCATTCATAAAGTATGTATAGCCAACAAGTTGTGAACAAGTTTAAAACACATTTTGCGTTCACACTGAAGGCTGTGACATATTGCAACTTATAAAATACATGTTTTATACTTAGGTGAAAATGAGAGGTAACAGATACTGGCATCTCAGTCTCAGATTAACTGCTGTAGTCATGATCATAAAAAATGACATGACCATCTCTCTGATCGAATAAATTCCATTATAATAAATTATCCAAGGTTTGTCTGACTGCAGCTGCATTGGTAAAGCCACGCTTTTTCCGGCACGAAACGGCCTACTCATCCGAGGCAGAGTTAACAATCTTTTTTAGACATACTAGGTATGTCTTAAACCCCTTTTGTCATAGGCGTTTATATAAATTAAATAATCCTAATTTTGAAAAAAGAAAAAATTGTCTTGTTAAAATGGCTGCGATAAAGATGCCTTCGCCGTGACATGGCCTACGAGTTTCAACATATCAGTAGCGTGACTGTTATGGTTACAACATGGTTGCCGGCAATGGGTGGCAATGTTACATGAGAGTGGATTTAGTTCGCGTAGATAATGGAGTTTCTAGTTAACTACATATCATTGCAGCTGAACCTAAACAAAGACTTATAGGTACGTATATTTACTTGCTTATCTATAAATACCTTGACCGCAAAGACGTCAAACAATGTACCTACTCTTTATACGCGTTTTTCGGTGTCTTATGAGAATAGTACGGGGTGATAAGACCGCGGAGGAGTTCAAATTCACCAATTACCTATATATTATATCAAATCATAGCGCGCGCGTCAGGGAGTTGTCGTTTCTCTCGTGACTTGGGGTCAAGATATATGTATATAGGGGACTATATATATACAGGTAGTACAAAAATAGCAGTTTACTATGTAAATTCACCGTTCAGGAATAGTTCTTTCATAGATATAACAGTGAAATAAATTTCCAATAAGTGATATCAATTTCCAAATTAAACGATTTTTATCATGCGCCTTGCATTGATTGCGGGGACATTCCGCACAAACATCGATAAAGTGTTCGTGGTTTTAACGAAGACTTTTGAATGCACAAAATGTAAAGAGGATCAGTGCAATCGCCGGTCTGGAGGGAGCAGTTTGAACCTCCGGTTTTCCAGTCCGGTTTGTCAGTGAATCAATCCAGTCCAGTAGTTAGTTAACTCGGAAACCACATCGTTATCAAAAAAAATCCGGTCAAGTGCGAGTTGGATTTGCACTTCGAGGATTCCATACGAAATTGTATTCAGTCACGAATTAATGCTATTACGAGTACTTATGTAGCATAAATTCGTCCCTGAATACAGTGCACTGCAATATATTTTGATTTGGAAGATTGACTTGGAAGTTTGATCTTGGCAGTTTTAAGATGTGACAGTCGTGAGTATGTGGTATGGATTGCAACTTGATACCTCCAGGCATTTCTGAGACAAAGATCTGTAGAGACAGACAGACGGACGACGAAGAGGTCATATAAGAGTTCTCTTTTTACCGCTTGAAATATGCAACCCTGAAAATTTCCAAAGAAAACAATGTGTTTTCACGGGCAAACTTTCAATACGGTACTAAGTGCTGGTATGGTTGTGTACACTATTCCAGTGACGGCCCTGGAATGGGCTGGAATCAAAAGTAGACCACTGGATTTAAATGGAAAATAACTCACTGAAAACCTTTTAGTACTGGTTTACATTGTTCCAGTAGCATTCCCGCACTGGATTCAGTCACTGCTTGGAAAAAATGTGAGCCGGGCGTAAGGACGTATGTGGCCATCTTTAGTAATCTGCGAGGAAGCCGGTAGGAATCCTGTTATATGGAGTATTTACATTAACTGTATTTTTATTAAAACAGGTTTTAGGCCTGTGAAGTAGTGAGAAGAATGAGCGGAGTCTCTTCACACTCATTGTTTTATATTAATTAAATAATTATAATACTATAATCTAATATTATAATACTACAGTCCGACTGGGGAAGTACCTCCGCTCTACAGAATACCGCGGTTATAATAACTTCGAGTTGTGTTCCCAGCGGTGAGTAGGGTAGACAGAGCTCACTGGAGAATCTGTGCTGTCAGTGGGATTACTAAAGGCTTGTCCTGCTTTGTCCTCTACATTGACGGCACAGAAACTCTATGCTTACAGGGTCGGCAGTGTGAGTGTGCTTCTCTGGTGTTACACACGTCCAGAGGCCACGGTAACAACTTTCCAACAGGTGGGCCGTGCGCTTAGGTCTGCACCTAAGTGGTATAATAAAAAAAATATACGAACGTAAGATTTCCTCTAACCAAAATCTTTCTAATAAAAAAAAAACGTAGAAAAATCCAGTCAGTAGTTTTAGTAACCATTGCGAACAAACAATAATTTAAAAAAAAAATGAGTTTACACTCGTTAAACTCACAACCCAAGTATTTTTTAATATCTCTAATGTACAGACAGGCAGTTACTTTACAATTAAATAATAATATCTTCTATGCCCGTGGCTTGGCCCGCATGGAATACTGTTCCTATGACTCAGGGAATTTTTTTTTAGTCTTTTCTCGTAACCTTTAGAAGATTCGAAAAAAATATTGCCGATTCGCATAGAATTCTGTTCCCATGACTCAGGGATTTTTTTTAGTCTTTTAGCGTAACTTTTAGAAGATTTTAGAAGTTATTGGCGATTCGGACGAACCGTTCTGGAGTTCTGCGCTTAGCATCATCCATTTTTATTTCTAAGATAGAAGTGAGACAAAAATGAAAGGTCAGGGTCTTGTAAGTGAATTAATTTATGTCTGACAGCCCACTATTAGTCGCATGCTCCATTACGACCACGGTGTTGATATTATTGCTATTAAAAGCCATACCTACTTGATTAATGATAATTTGTACGATCAATCCTTTCGATTCAATATAATATTATGTTTTGTGTCCTATATCGTCGGCCGGTTTTACGATCGAGTGGCACTGGGTTCGAATCCTGGTCATTACACTACCGAAGCTTTCACTTCTTTTTTTTTTTTTTTAATATAGGACACGTCAATTAGACTTCGCCTTGCCTGATGGTAAGCTGAAGGCAAAGTCTCAGAAAAGAGGGTCACCATAATTATGTGAACCTAACACAAGCAATTTAGCTAAGCGGAATGGGTTTTATTATTATATACATAGACATTTTCTTTTATGAATTCACACATGTAAGTACATAGAAACACCCAGACTTAAAAACAAATAGACATCATGCATATAAGTTATTTGCATGATGCAGGTATCGAACCAGAGACAAGGGGCCACAGAGGTCATTGAATTTCATACCAATTCTTCATGCTTGCATATTTTTTCAATTCTTTTAAATGCAATACAATGCATGCATGGGCAAAATAAAACATAGTTGCATGTTGATCACAATGTATTCTTTTGAGTATAACCCTGTACTTCTTGTATTTAGAATTAGTTTACAACAGTTGTTATATTATGGGAACCATACATTTGGTTGATGGGTAATTAGATAGCTACATATACTATACTTCTCCTTACCATGCTCTGGCATATTCACAATGTTCATAAAAATGCAAGAAATACTTTCATGAATGATATACTGACTGGCACTAAGGTTATCACATTATATGTTAGACTTAGATATGGTAGCAATATCTTTGTTCGTTGAGTAATAACAACATTATAGGCACCTGATCTCCAATGCTTGAGCAAGGAACAGTGTGGTACTGGTTTATGTGAAAAATATCAATTTTAACATAAATTAAAACATGTTTTTTAAAAAAAAAACTTTTTATTTTAAACATTTTAATTCTTGTTTCAAAGGTTTGCTGTTTTATTATTATCTATATGTACACTTATCTTGTACTAATTTTTTGTGTACTATTTAAAAATTAAAGTAGATAACAAACAATGTTATGAATTATGAAGTTGTAATGTGATAACTTTAGCACCACTCTTTATAAATGTATTGTTAAGATCATTTGTTCATAAGAGAATTATTTCGATATAAATCTAAACTGTATGCCACAGTTTAAGTGGAAACTTGAATGAGTCACTGATTGTCAGGTACAATCAGCTGATTAAGAAAACACATTAATCACATCATAATAATTATTCGACATTACCCGCCCTTGTTGACCATGACAATTATGCCCAAGAACCCACGTGACAAATCAGCCGCAATAAAAAGAAATTATTAAAAAATAAATAATATGTGAGACATAACTTTTTCTCTAACAAATGTACAATCATTCTAAAATAAAAGCAACTACTAATTAATCACTGTATGTCGTTTCAAAACTAACGCCATTAAAATATAATCTTAAAAACTATATTAACTTTAAACTCACATTCTGAACTCACTCATATCCAAGCATACTTATTATATACAGGTAAAACATAAACATTCACCAAAATTAAAGCTTTCGAGTATGAGGAGGGATGGGGCTCAGAATTTGAGCTTGGGCTTGAGCTCATGAGCCCTGCCGCCCCAGTCTAACCGGTAGCTGCGAGTCCGCCATGAGATCTCCGGGCTGAGCAGCGCAGCCGCCAGGACGAAAGGCGCACAGCACTCACTCCACACCCAGCCCAGCAAAAACTGCACTTTCGTGAACGGTGGCGAGCCGTTCTGTACTGCGCGAAGCATTAGCCAGTCCGAAAGGAACCACGCAAGCACATGCACTAAAAAAAAAGGAAGCGGCTCCGCGCCGAATAACAGTCCTGCTGCCCATGCGGCGCCGGCGCCCAGGGGCATACACTCACTGAGAGGTTCTAAAAGAGCAGTCGTCGGAACCATTGCGATCCTTAAACGCGCCCACCGTCGTAACCGGGCCTGCAGCGCGCCGACTGATCTCGTCCCTGAATTTTGCAGCGCCGGTTGAGACGCCACACGCATTTTCCAATGTCGTGATGTGATATCTTTCGCTAGGAAGTAGTCTTCGGCGAGATATTCTCCGAAAGCACGGAGTCCGCCCGACTCCTCGAGAGCGCATCGCCGGACCAGCGACGACATGCCCACATGACAGTTGATCCCCAAGAGGTCAGCACACATGTACATGCGCGCTTGCGCAGTACCGAAGAACACCTTCTCGTAGACGGCGGCGAAACCCTCAGCATCATAGGTGAACGGCATCTGATGTACGATGGCGACGTCCTCTCTCATATGTTGCACCATATCAAGGAGCGAGTCGTCTCGCATTCTGATGCCTGCGTCGCTGATCAGTATCAGCGGGTACTTTGCCGCCAAATATGCCGGCTGCATGTTGTTGATCTTGGGGTTGACGCCAACTGTCATCCCTCCCGTAAAAAGTTTAGCATCTATATGTGGATATTTATGTTTCAGACTGTTCACTAACATCACTGCGGGATCGTGTTCATTTTCGACACAAAAAAGCACTTCATATGTTGGATAGTCCTGGGTGAAAAATGTTTCCAAGTTCATGAAGAGATTCGGATCGACGCCGGTGAGTGGCTTCAGGATGGAAACGCCAGGATACGGCTGCTCAGGCGGTGACCGGTCCACAGTCCGATAAAGCTTCCACTTTGAATATGAGTAAGCCATTATGTGAATTAACCACAGACACACCCACGCGACAATAAAAAATATGGCAAAACCATACACTGTATACACCATAGGCATCATAATTGTATCCTTATGTAGTTGTCGCGTTCGGGCCGCATAATATCGACTGGTTTTTGTTAAGAGCCGTGCGCTACGACGCGATCATAACACTGAACTGAAACTGTGATAAAAAAAAGTTGTAGCGAGAAGGATATACACTCCATAAAACGATTCACCATTTTATAGAATCGTTTTATCTATAAGTGATGTTTTATCATTGTTTAGTGCCTGCGCGGTAAATTACGATACACGACCCGCAACCGCGTCGGATCCTCTTTAGAAAGAGGAATTGAATCGAATCGAAAATTCTTTGACAATGAACAAACAAACTTCAAGCGTCACTGCTACCAACATAATAATTATAACAATTTAAGTTACGTTACTTGTGTTGTGATCTAAACGAAATATAAGGTGCAATTTCATTTGAAACATAATAAAGCTCATGTTTAATCACATCAGTTGAAATCTAATATATTTTCATATATCTCTTTTAGATTTAGACAAAAGAGAGATTTAAATATAATAAAGTATAAGTTGTGAGTTACACTGTTTCAGTAGAAATAAAACGTAGTTCTATATTGATTGATTTGCATGCCATAGTAGTTTTTGCTAGTATGTAAGTCCATAGACATAAAAATTATCTATAAGGTAATTTTTTTTTAATAAATCAATTATCATAACATAAATAATATTAGGAGAAAGTATCAGTACTTAAATTGTATAGTTGCGATCTAAAAGTTAAACATAGATAAAAAAGTAGGTAAAGTCATAATTTTTAATTTTATTATCCAATTTTATACCTTATTAAAAACACAAAATATATACTACCAGATGTCAGCTGCTCCGTCCGCGTGAATTTTGATAATTACGACTTTTAGTAGTTTCAATCACTTATTATACGGAAATATATTAAAATTTATTTTTAATTTTACAGTTTGTAATGAGTAGTACAATAAAGTTATGTGGTAAGTATAAGTACTTATAAATGACGACCAATTAAAATCCTTTATAATGTATTCGTATTTTTAGTACTTAAAAATTATAATATTATAAATATATTGTATTGTATATCTATAATGGTAATTGGACATTACTTTATCAGGCTCTAATTTGACTTGTAAAGTTATGTCAGTCAGACTCAGTATAAATGAAAACAGGAAATACCAACCTTTCAACATCAACGAGAAGAAAATAGCGTCGTTTCAAATTTTTTCGCGGCATTTTGCATTCTTCTATCTATCTATTTTGATTTTGTAATGAAGATTAAATCATTATAGAACGCCAAAGAAATGGATGTCGGGAAATTATTAAAAAACATAAGTTGTTTGAATGAATACATTGCTATTACTCAAGATAGCACAGAAAAATGTAGAAACTCGAGAATACAGCTGAACATGTCAACTATTCTTGGTTTGAAGAAAATTCGATCATTTGAAATTGAAGTAAGCTTTTTTATTTTTATCACTAGAATTGACCGTAAGCCTGCAATTTATTATGTTACTGATCGGGTAACCTTATGTTACTCAGTAAGTTAATTTATTTCTATGATCATTTTAGTACGTAAACAAATGTGAAGAGAATGGGATTGCAAGTGTAATATTTGAACGCATATTGCATTTGCCACCTTCTAAGACTTGGGGAGTGCTCAGCAAAGAGATGGTGAATCTGCTGCAGTACTGGCTTGATGCAGTACGGAAGCATTTGGTGAAACATAGCCCACACTGGTGGACCTTTCTGAAGTCATTACTCAAATTTTTAAAAGTAAGTTGGTCGAAGCCATAGTCAGCCATAATATTTAAGTTTACTACATAAATTTAAATGGACACTTCTCGACCTGGTACTGTCAAAATGTGTAAATATTGTACCAAAATATGTTTCATTTCTATGTATCAGTGGCGAAGTGTAAAAATTTTCAAATAGTTAGCTGTTGGAAAAAAATTACCTCATTCTAGTTTATCATGCGCCATGTGACCCATTGGGAAGCCAGCAGGATTTGGATTACAGGGAACCCTTGGCACTAATTTGTATCCATTATCTTCTCCTATATCCCAGTCGCAGCTTTCACCTCAGTGTCTGAGGTCTGCTTTACCGCTCTAACTGCGGATTGGACTGAACTTTAGTTTTATCCATTATATATGCGTCAATTAAAAAAATTACATTCTTTGATTTGGGAGCCGGTTGCTGGACAAGTTATATATGTAAGGTGTTATTACCAGGGATGCTTGATATTAATTTTTTTATAACAGGAAATCCGTCAAAAGGACAGCTCTCTTCCCAATATATTGGTTGAGCACACAGCAGAGTGCCTATTTGATTTAGCCACAACTAATGGGCCAGATGTAATGCAGCGGTATGAGATTCTACATTGCTTCAATATGTACTGTTCAGAGTCTAGCAGGGAGTTAAGATTTGCACTGAGGACCAAGTTTGGACATTATTTGTAAGTATCAGTGAAGTAGCATGCAAATTAAAATTAGAAATAGATATAATATAGATAATTAAAAGAATATATGATACCCAGATACCCTAACTTGTCTTGGCTATTAAAAATGGTTAAGTAAGAGTTGGAACTTGTAGGGAAAGGATTTCATAATGAAGAATATTTCTTGAATTTTTTTTTAAAGCATGCATACATATAATCACGCCTTTATCCCTGGAGGGTTAGGCAAAGGTAAATTAACACCCACCCCATCTTTCCCCATCTTTGATTTTTTTTTTTAAATTTGCAATATTTCTGGCTTTTCCTGAGATATGATCTGATCCATTTTTATTGATTGCGCCAGCCATTTTTGAGCCTATTGTCTTCAATTGAAGATCATTGGTCATACAAATATTAACGAATTATTAAACCTAAGCTCTTAAAAATATTCCTATACAGCACTAAGCTTGCAAACTATATGGGTGATTGTGGGAACTTGGCAACCCAGTACAGTATCATGGAGACTCTCCTCCGGTGGTTGCTGCCGCGCCAGGATCGCACTTTGAGGATCACGTCGGCTTCTAAGTGGTTTCCCGCCAGGCTATATGCTGACAGCGTCGTTGATATCTTCTTGGAGAGACCTTGGATGAATTTCTTTCAGGTAATTCTACGGTCAAACCTTGAATCACTAATTTTTATTAAAGAACTGGCTAAAACTCGCGGCTTCTCGCGTGTTGAATTCTATTCCACTTCGCGTTCTATTCCCGTTTCCGTTCGCCCGCGTAAATTTCTCTGCACGTTCCCGTTCACCCGCGTAGAATTCTATTCCTGTTCTCATTTGCCCGTTTAGAATTCTATTCCCGTTTCCGTTAGCTCAAGTAGAATTCTATCCTGGTTCCCGTTCGCCCGCGTATATTTTTATACTTACGGGTATATGTATGTATAGAGAGAATACTGTAGAATTATTTCTACAGTATTCTCTTTAACTCCTAAGATAATAGAAGCAATATATTAGAAGTGAGTTCAAATTGGTTTTGTAAAGGTTAGGACTGTAACCCAGAACCTCTTGTAACGCCGACTCCATAACCACTGACCTACCGACTAAAGTATTTATTCACATTTGCAGGATGCAAGAGATTTCTTGAACGCTCACAACAAAAGGAGCGACCTCATCACTTCGGTTGTTTGCCGGAAGCTTACCGTCGGTGATATCATTATTATACGTGTGAGTTGGGCAGTTTTAAAACTAAGTATTTAAGGTGGCTATAAGTATTCAAAGCTTTTACTATGGAGCCTGGAATGTGGAGCGCATGAAATGTTTTGTAACTATCTATGTTCTATATCTGCGCTACGGCGGTGGACGAACCACACCCTAGAAACATGTAGGTACTGCGCGTATACAGAGCACATTTAGGGTTTTTTACATGGGAAAAGTCCCCACGGATTTCCCTCTC
This sequence comes from Eilema griseolum, assembly GCA_963662185.1. Lineage (NCBI taxonomy): Eukaryota > Metazoa > Arthropoda > Insecta > Lepidoptera > Erebidae > Eilema > Eilema griseolum. The sequence goes on along the minus strand of OY759254.1, from coordinate 9,260,573 downwards.
CCCGCCGGAGAGGTTATGTCGGACTCGAATCTAATAAGACACACGTTGTTACGATGTATAGTAGGTACATAGGATTGTTATTTTCCAGGATACAGAAAAGACAGACTCGTGGATAGACTTGAACTCAGCTAGCAAGTGCATTTCAGTGCTGTTAGACCCCAGGGTGTTAGACGCGTTTGGGTGTACGAACCACAAGTCGTTTGAGACCTTCGTCGTGAGTGAGGACAACACACAAGTCGCGAAATTGTATAGGTAAGTTAAAGTCAAAAATCATTTATTCTGTATAGACCATTATATCGGCACTTACAAAACGATAGTCTATCATCGTATAGGTACCTATTAGTGTTGCTCCCAGTTGCACTTGCTTCTATCTCAGAGTTTGGGTCAGGGTTTGGCTTGTTTTTGGGAGTATAGGTATACCACAAAAGAAAATAAATACGATACCCTTATAGGGTCACTTTTTTGTCAGTCTGTCTGTCTGTCTTTTCTCGGGAATGTGTAGATCGATCAAGTTGAAATTTTTACCAAATACTTAAGATTGCAACCTCTTACAGCTGTAAATAAAACAAACTTCTAGTTAAATTAAATTTTAGAGCATTTAGTATGCACTCTATTCAAATCGGTTAAGATATATTTCCGCCCAATTGAGCAGTCCGACTGGGGAAGTACCTCCGCCCTACTACAGAATACCGCGGTTATAATAACTTCGTGTTGTGTTCCCAGCGGTGAGTAGGGTAGCCAGAGCTCACTGGACAATTTGTGCTGTCAGTGGGATGACTAAAGGCTTGTCCTGCTTTGTCTTACAGGGTCGGCAGCGCGAGTGTGGCTCCTCTGGTGTTACACACGTCCATAGGCCACGGTAACCACTTTCCATCAGGTGGGCCGTGCGCATGTCTGCCACCTAAGCGGTTTAAAAAAATGAGTTTTTAAATCACTTCAATTCCCTTACAGGGGGAATGCCACCGAACCTCGCCTGAAACCATCTAAATCTTCCTATATATATTCGTGTTACGGCGACCGTGAGAGCCATCTAGTATATTGTAATTGTAATGCAAACTTCTAGGTCAACACAATAAAAAGATATTGCTGTTTAGCGGCACGCGTTCGTCCCTCAATTCAGTTTTGTACCTAACCCTAAGTGCACAAGTCCTCCGGGCTGGAGGTGACAGGTGGAGCCGCCTGTGATCCTGGCAGAAGCAGGCCGCGGCGGAAGCGCACCTGGCGCGCCTCCCCGTTTTCCAGGAACGAGCTGGGGACTCTGTAGTCGAGGAAGGACAAAAAAAAAGGGAAGGTCGAGGAGGAGAGGACACCCGAGGAGAGGGCCAGATCGTAAGAGATGGCCCTGGGTCGGCCGGGGTGCGAGGGATATGCCTGTCAACCTCACCTTTGACAACCAAAACGACCCACAGGCGGCGTGCGTTTTAGTCGGTTCGAGTCCGACATAACCTCTCCCACCGGCGCCGGTGGGTAGGTATACGGAGGGATTTTGCGCACGTAAAAATAAAACAGTGCGCAAGTCCCACTTCGAGTCGATAACTTTACTTCTTTGTCGGATGACCTCAGTACGAATATCCTTATGTATAAAATTCTTCTCTACTCTGCCGCGTGGTTCCCGGCAGAGTAGAATTTGGGCCACCCCATCTCTTCCCATGCGGTGTCGTACAAGGCGACTAAGGGATAGGGCTGTTTAACATCAGACAGATATATACAGCCCAGACTCAGATTCAGATGCGGGGCTCAAGTCAACTATAGTGTCCGATATACGGCAATAGGCTCACCATCTATTACGTGTTGTGTGTTAATTCACCTCTGCCTAACCCTCCGGGAATAAAGGCGTGATTTTATGTATGTATGTATGTTTGTATTTGTCACAGTGTTAGTGTTTATACTCCTCCGAAACGGGTTGACCGATTTTGATGAAATAGATAGATAGATAATTCTTTATTGCACACCAATAGTAAGTATTATATATCGCAGTACTAAATTTTTACCCTCCCACCACCGACCCCTATGTTTTGATAGCTGATCAATTATCACTTGGTGAGTTATCCCCCCCAGGCGTCTACCGGTGTCACTTATATGGCAAAACAACGTTTGCCGGGTCATCTACCTAGTTATCCTTTTAAGAAATTCCAAGTATCTGCCTCAAACCCATCCACCTTATCATGTTTCACTCAAGTAGACACTCGACGTTATCAGCTAAATTGCAATCATCTACGCGTTATACGTCATGTTTGAGATATTCTAAGTATATATTTTGATTCATATTATTACTATTTCCGGTTCAACAAACTGGTAGACTTTACAAACAAACGCTGAGTTAATCTATTCTTTATAGTTCAAGCTATTTTTAGTTTGAATTTAGATAGTGCTATATGTACTAACTATTTTTATTATTATTATATGTACCTATTACGACTATTAGGTACGAGTACCGTTCACCACAGGCCACAGGCAGGGAATCCTGACGCGTTGAGTCACACAGTGAGGTTCGAAAGGAAGTTAATTCCGCGCACACTTAAGCTATGGAATAATGCTTTTTTACGTGCGGAAAATCCCCACGGAATCGCCAGCCACTGTGTTATACCACTTTTTGCGTGAAAGTGGTATAAAAATTGATTCTAGTAATTAAACCATGGAAAATAGGGAAGTAGTATGGTAGTTAACTAAAGTAAAATATACAGTAAGCATCAGATCGACCTTAAAGAATAAAGTGCTCAATATGATCTCAAAGCCTGGGCATTCCATCAGGAAAGTTACCATTTGTGTGGCTTATTTGCCTCCTCCGGTAAGGTTACAGTCTTTGTCACTTTTAATATCAAGCATAGAATTAGCACTACCCCATACTGACGACTTTATACTGGTGGGGGACTTTAACTTACCTTTCATAAAATGGAATGTTCAAGATAATCTTAATTATCTTATACCATCGAACTATAATAATTCTCTGGGTAATTTGTTGACTGATTTTATGACCACACACCAGTTACATCAATTTAATCCAATTGGCAATAGTGACAATCGGTATTTAGACCTAATCATAACGAACCTCCAACATAGAGCCAGTGATACCTTGAGTAAGTGCTACTCTAATCACCCCCCTTTGTTGGCTTCTGTTTCTTACCTTGATGTTAAATACTTAAAACCTTCAACTCATACTGTCTATAATTTTTACAAAGCAGAATACAATAGCATTTATGTTTGAGCTAACAAACATTGCCTGGCAGAGTGAGCTATGTGGATTGGAAAATGTTAACGAGATGGTCTGTAAATTCTATAATATTTTACATGATATAATCAGTAGATTCGTGCCAAAGCGTAGGTTGTTCAAGCCTAAATATCCCTCATGGTTCAGCCCCGCTCTAATAAAACCATTGACCGAAAAAAATAAAGCTCACACTAGGCTGCGCAAATACCAAAACCCTCGCGATGAAATTGAATTTAAACTTCTCCGTTCTAGATGTCATAAACTATATGATAAATGTTACAAAAATTACAAGCAGACAATAGAGTCTCATTAAAAGTAAACCAAAAGCATTTTGGAGTTTTGTTAAAAATAAAAGAGGTGGTCATCCTGCTATGCCAGCCAAAATGTATCTTAATAATTCTACAGCGGAGACTGGGATAGATATTGTTAATTTGTTCGCTGCTCATTTCTCATCCGTGTACAACTCTCAAACACCGCCTCATAGTAGCACCATAGCTAATAAAATAGATACGAGTAGTACATTCTTAACTAGTATACATCTCACTGAACAGGGGGTTCTCCGAGCCATCAAGAAACTGGATGGCACTAAGGGAGCAGGCCCTGATTCTATACCACCATTATTCGTGAAACGATGTGGATCGGCGTTGTCTTTACCTCTATCTCTTCTATACAATCGCTCACTTATTGAAGGAAATTTTCCCGAAATCTGGAAAAAAGCACGTATCCTACCAATTTTCAAGAAGGGTAATTTTTTTTTTTTTTTATATAGGACACGTCAATTGGACTTCGCCTTGCCTGATGGTAAGCTGAAGGTAAAGTCCCAGAAAAGAGGGTCACCATTACTCACACATACCGTGTGACAATGGTGACACTCAGCTTGACGGCCTCATCATATGCTTTTTCACGCCCCGCTTAAAGGACCCGGGACTGTAGGAAGAAGGAAACACGTGAGCTGGTAATGAATTCCAGGCCTTAATGGTGCGACAGAGGAAAGAGTCTCCGAACCGCTTGGTTCTTGAGCGGATGTTTTGCACCGTGTGCGGATGACATCTAAGACCTGCACGTGTTGTCCTGTGTAGGAAAGGGGAGGGTGGGACTAATTGGAAGAGCTCATCAGAACACTCCCCATGGTACAGACGGTAAAATACCGCCATGGACGCAACATCTCTACGCAGCTGTAAAGGTTCTAGGGTGTTCGTGATCTCGGAATTCCCAATGATGCGGACCGCACGTCGCTGCAACCTGTCGAGAGCATCAAGTAAGTACTTTGCTGAACCATCCCAGAGATGCGAGCAGTACTCCACACAGGAGCGAATTTGTGTCTTGTATAGAAGACACCGCTGCTCCGGCGTGAAAAATCGTCTCACTCTGTTCAGGACTCCGAGTTTTCGTGAGGCTGTTTTGATGATGCTTTCGATGTAGTTTTTGTTATTCAGGTTGCAGCGAACATCCATACCTAGGATATTGAGATTGTCCTGCAGTGGCAGTGGCGTGCTCTGTAGAGTGGGGAGGGGAAGAAAAGAAGATACTTTTGCTGTAAACGCACATGCCTGCGTCTTCTTGGCATTGAACTCAACCAGGTTCTCAGAGCCCCATTGAGAAATGTGATTCAGGATCCCGTCAAGCTCAGTGACAAGAAGCTGCCTTTTCTCTGCGATATCTGCCTGCCTGGCCGCAGGATGTCCATGATAACTCCCATGTAAAGTGCTATCGTCTGCATAACAATGAACATTGCCGGTAGACAGCATGTCGTTGATATGCAGAAGAAAGAGAGTGGGTGATAAGACGGACCCCTGGGGCACGCCAGCATTTACCTGCAGAAACTCCGAAGCTCGTCCGTCACAAAGGATGCGAATACGGCGCCCCTGCAGGAAGCTAGCAACCCAGTTGCACAGCCTAGAAGGCAGACCAAAGGCAGGTAGCTTGGAAAGAAGCGATTTGTGCCAGACCCTATCGAAAGCTTTGGCGATGTCAAGACTAATTGCCAGTGACTCGCCGTGCTTGTCCATAGCCTCACCCCAAAGATGGGTAACGTATGCTAGAAGATCACCCGTTGACCGTTTCGGTCTGAAGCCATATTGCCGGTCATTAATTAAGGAGTGATCCTCTAGGTGCCGCATGAGCTGTTTGTTAATTATGTGATATACAGAATTACCGACCAATTTCTATCCTTTCTTGTTTCTCGAAGCTGTTTGAGGTTCTTTTATACCCTCTGTTGTCTAATTTGGCTGAGGTTTTCGAGTCGGTCGTTCAATCGAGTCGAATCTTGTTCTGTTTGTCTCGGATCTGTGCCAGCAGGTAGACAGAGGCCTACAAGTGGATGCTATTTATACTGATTTTAGCAGTGCGTTCGATAAGGTAGATCATGAGATACTTCTGCAAAAGCTAAATAACTTCGGGGTGGGCGGCATCTTGTTAAAGTGGTTCGAATCATATCTCAATAATAGACCGCAGGCCGTTGAGGTATGTGGATATGCATCACATACTTACCTGGCCAAATCCGGTGTCCCACAGGGATCTCATTTAGGCCCAATTCTCTTTCTAATATTTGTTAATGACATTACTGATCATATCAAGCATTCTAAGTATTTTCTATATGCAGATGATTTGAAAATCTATAATGTCGTAACCAATGACGGAGATGTCGCCTTAATTCAAAGAGATTTGAACAGTATTATGTCGTGGTGTAGTAGCAACCGTATGACTCTGAATGCGGAGAAGTGTTTCTTTATAAAATATTGCAGGAAAAAAAAACCGCTTGTTACTAGCTATGAGATAGATGGCGTACAATTAACAGAGGTACATGAAATCCGTGATCTTGGTGTGGTACTCGACAGTCAGCTTAGATTTCACACGCATATCGACGCAATTATTAAAAGGGCAGCACAGTTGCTTGGGTTTATCAAAAGAAACACTAAGGAATTTACTCAGTACCAAACTAAGGTAACTCTTTACAACGCCCTGGTACGTAGCCGACTCGAGTTTGCCTCGGTTGTGTGGAGTCCTTTTTATGACACTCACTCACTGCGCATAGAAAGTATTCTGAGGGCGTTCACTAAACACCTTGCTTTTCGGGCCACGGGCTTCTCACATAGGAACTCCTATGACCGTCGTCTTAGTAGGTTTCAAATGAATAGACTACATGAATACCGAAGACAGATGCTGGATATCTGCTTTCTGCATAGGGTGGTAAACAGTCAGTTTAAATGTAACGAACTTCACGGTAAGATCTTATTCTCCGTCCCTCATGGCTATCCCAGGCAACCGATAGTTAAACTTTTTTACACACCATTATGTAGAACCAACCTTGGTATGCAATCGCCTTTGATTCGAATTTGCTGCAACTGTAATGACAGGGTCAGCGAAAGCGATGATCTCGACATTTTTGACATCCGCTTAACCGACTTAAAATCAAAGTTACTACCTAATTGTGTTACTTGAAAATTTTGGTTTCATGTTTGTATTTTATTTGTAGTCGCCATTACAATTTGTTTTTGCTACTGGCACTAGCACTGTTCTGATATTTTTGTGAATGTTATGTACACCGTAATTGTTAAATGTATCGGAGACTTTACCAATAATTGAAATTTGTGTGAATTGTGTAATACATGTAATGTGGTTGTACTTATTTAATAAATAAATAAATAAAGCCTTCGTAATTTATTAGGGGGTAGGACACGGCGGTATTTCCGCCCAATTGAGCAGTCCGACTGGGGCAGTACCTCCGCCCTACAGAATACCGCGGCTATAATAACTTCGTGTTATGTTCCCAGCGGTGAGTAGGGTAGCCAGAGCTCACTGGAGAATTAGTGCTGTCAGTGGGAAGGCTAAAAGCTTGTCCTGCTTTGTCTTCTACACTAACGGCACAGAAACTTTGTACTTACAGGGTTGGCAGCGCGACTGTGACTCTTCTGGTGTAACAAACGTCCATAGGCCACGGTAACCACTTTCCATCAGGTGGGCCGTGTGCTTGTCTGCCACCTAAGTGGTATAACCCCCCCCCCTTCCCCCTCCACTGTTGACTGATTGTTCTAAAATTTCGCACACACCTTTATTTCAGTCAATAATACAATTTAGATCTATAAAACAGTTTGGTAATGAGAGTGAATGAAGCGAGAGTAGTATGTCAGGATCGTAGCAAATGGAGATCCGTGATCTCTGCCTACCCCTATGGGAGACAGGCGTGATTTTATGTATGTATGTATGTATGTAAAACAGTTTGGTATTCACCTTGGTATTCAGGATTAATTTTGATACTTAGTCGTCAAAATCATTCTGACGCTGACTGTACATAGAATGTCCAAATCATAACCCTCCTTTGGCTTTGCCGTAGTCACGCAAAAATTCCTCCACAACTTGGTTTGCTTTCAGAGAGTCCGAAATTCTCACCCTATCAGTAGAAACATTATCGCCGCCCCGAGTGCTTCCGTCGTGTATCAAGCTAGGCGATGACGTCAGCTGCCATGTCACTGCAGTGGTGTCGTCACGATCTGACGTCAGGAGGCTTGACGGCGCTCTTAGAAGGATCTTCGATAGTAAATATCAGGTACGAGTGCGAATCGATTCTCATTTCTCGGTAATATAAGTACCTACTACTGTTGTTTTGTGAAATTTTTCAGTTACCTATTGTTTTTTTTAGCTATTACTGGACTTGGAAAAGGAGTTGATATTATCACCGCCTAAAGTTGTTGAACAACCAAACAATAAATCGGTTAGTAAGCTACATTGTACATATTGATTTGTTTGTTAATTTATTAGTAACTGTATGAAATCTGCTGTACGACATTACAAAAAGGAGCGCTATGTATCAAAATTGATTGACTTATTAATCTAGTTCCTATCAAAGAAGTCATTAAGTTTTCTTATAATCAGTAGAAATAAAAGTATGGTTTATAACAAAACAAGCCTCTAATTAAAATATTTTTAACTAGCTGAGCCAATGAAATAAAGTTTTATAAAAGAGTAGGAAAAAATACGTCAATTCATATTTTCTCGTTTTGATTAATAATTTTCAATCAATCTCCCAACCAATAAACTAGTCAAAAACGACGATACCTCATTGTATGCATATAATACAATTTACTGTTTTGACATTTAACAAAAATTTAACGACCCCATTATTGATATCTAAATGCGGGTAGTCTGTAATTTATTTAATAGAAACTTTCATCAATATTTTGAAGTGTAATGTGGGTAGATACATAAATAACGTAATCAAATGTGTCAGTGTATCACGAAAATATAATTTGTATTGTTTGTAGGAACAAGATGCGAGATTTTCTAATCCAGCTGAAGTGAGACGCCGGAAACATTCAGGTGAGTGCTTTAAATATCTTTGTATTCTTATATAACAACCGCTGCCAGTAATCATCACCCTTGCACTAATCCTAGTCGCATTTGAGGATTTTTTCTCTAAGGGGCTAAGGGGTCTTTATAGATGAAAGATTATTTATTGGCAGCGACTGCCATGTGAACTCCCAGTCTGTCTGTTTGTTATCGGCAACGACCATTTGATTGTATGGTCGTTGGTAATCGGTAATCTCCAAAGTAGCTGGGCCAATTTTAATGTAATGTTTATTGTAGAAAGCTGATATTATGAGGAGTAACTTAGGCAATTTTTTTTTAGAAATTCTTAAGAGTTCTGAGCAAAAAAATTAAAACTTAGTTCGAAGTCCCCGTCGATCAAGTCGCGGGCACAGGTAGTCATAAGCATAACCAAGAATTTTATATTTATAAAAAATTACAGGTTATATAGTAAGGTCGCGACAACCACTTTCGTGTGCGTCACCTTCTACAGCATCTACTAGTTCTTTAGCACAGGTAAGTTTACTTATTATTATTATTTTTAAATAAAACTAACATTAAAACTAAGCCTATAAACTAAAGCCACGTGGTTCCCGGCAGAGTTTTTTTGGACCACTCCATCTCTTTCCATGCGGTGTCGTACAAGGCGACTAAGGGAAAGGGCCGTTTACCATCAGATAGATATATACAACCCAGACTCAGCCTCAGATGCATGGCTTGAGTCAACAATAGTGCCAGGAAGACGGCAATAGGCTCACCCTCTATTACGTGACACCGAATTCAATGATTGGTGAGATTTGGTTAATTCACCTCTGCTAATTAATTCATCTCTGTAAAGGCGTGATTACATATATGTATGTTTTAAAACTAAGGAACAAAACTATTTTAGCCGTCTGACCTCCCAAACCTGAGAGGAAAGCCTGCACTAGAGCCTCGCCCGTCAATGGGCCGGTGTACTGGCCCTCGATTCTGCTACACTACTAAAGCAAAACCACTATCATACCACAGACACTGCAAAAATGTCATTCAATTTTAGATTTTATTCATTATATACTTAAAACTAAAATTAAATGAAAAGTTTCATTAACACTTTTTCATTCACTCTGCAAAAAGCCTTTTAATTTTGGTTTTAACTGCATTGCTTTAAAGTTGAAGATTAAAATAAAAGTGTTATCTACAACAGGACTAAATAATTTACATTAACATCTCTTCTAGCTTCACGAAAAACTAGCAGCATTACCCCGATACCAATTTGACAAGGAACCCCTGGGAGTTTGTGCTCCACCTGACCTGTCTATAGTGACTGAAGTCAGTGAGGCGGATGATCGAAGTACTACAACTTTGAATTGTAAACCATACGGCGTTTGCCAAAAGAAAAATTTTACACCAGTCCCTAATAGGCAGTCTCAAAGTGATGGTGAGACTAATAGAAGATGCCCAGAAGCAAAGAGCAAAGCGCAAAGTAGATTGCTGTCACCTGTAGTCCGTGAACATACACAAAGCTGTTTGTTAGTAGCTACTATAGGATCTGCAGACGATTCTGTTATTAATGATACAGTTGAAAGATTATCCAAGTCCAAAGATTATGATCCAGATAATATTGTCAATTTATTAGTCCAAGAAGCTTTGACCGCCAAACTAGAAAAAGATAAAGGTCAAATCGGTGGTGGCATTGATACAAGAGAAAAAACGTTAGAAGAGTTAAAAGAAATAGGTGATGTAATTGAAAATACACCTAATAAAGAAAATGAATTAATTAAAACGTCAGAAGAGTTACAAGAAAACGGTGACGTAATTGATAATACACCTAATAAAGATAATGATTTGAATAAAACAGTCAAAAAATGTACCAAGGTAGTGTCTTCATCTGATGAATCTAACACAGAAGCTATAAGTGATACTCCTAATGTATATGTTAGTACTCGTCGAAAGAAAAAAGATGTTGCCAAAGGTGATTCTTCAGAGAAAAAGTGTTTTGATGTTCAAGTAGTTGAAGAATTTTTTTCACAACATTTTACGGAAAATAGAGCACGTGAAAACATTATTAGCCCAACACTAGCTAAGAAAATAAATGAAACAAGTTCTGAGTTCAGTGATGACCATCTAGATGATGGCCTGATTTTAATGGGAGATGATATACAAAATCTGGACTCCTTCAACTTTAATAATATTGAGGTAATCGAATGTCTTAATAATATTGTGGATAAAGTGTGCGAAGAATTCAATAAATGTTCTAATTATTTAAAAGTAGATCAAAAACCTGCAGCAGATAACACTTCAGATCTGGAAGATGATTTACCATTGAAGGATATTCTTAATAAAATCCAGAATATAGATTCTAAAAAGAAAAAATCTGTGGCACCTAAAAAAATAATGTTGAAATACAAAGTTACATCTAAAAAAGACAACAACAAAACTCGTACAGCGAAACAGAAAAATAAATTGGATACGCCCAAGATGTCTACCATCATAGAGGATAATGGGGATGCCATTGATCTTTCATCAATTGAAGTAACTGGAGATAATACAAAAACTAGCAAACCAAATTTAGTTAGTAATAATGCAGCTGACGCTGTAACACCACTGATGCGTAGAAAACGTAAACTGTTCTCCCCCAAAGATGTAAAAATGACCGATGAAGCACCTGTGAACTCGCAAGAAAATGATTTCACTGATCCTAAAATAAAGAAAACACCAAAATCGGCGCCTTCATACAAACCATACAAAGACATAGAAAGAGAACGTCAAAGGCATATCCGTATGCCACGAAATAGGAAGTCTAGAAAAATTGAGCCCCCATCTCCGAGATCAAAAAAAATGAACGATTTATTTGATAAAGTAAAAGAATCTGCTAACGGTGAACATGTAAAACTAGTTGACAAAGCATCTGACGTTTATAACTTTTCCACCGATAGCGAAGATGATTTTAAGGCGAAAAAGGTTGAAAAATCTAAGAGAAATAGTACAACTACTGCCTGCAGTGAAGAATCTACTGTTTTAAGACGTGGCAGAGTATTCAAACGTACAAATAATTCAGTTAAAGAAGAGGGCAAAAAAGGTAAACGAAAAAGTAACGGACGACAAAAGACGAAAAAAGTGGTTAATGTAGAACTCGCTAATGATTTAATCGACGAAAGAATGAGAGATAAAAAAGAAGTGCTGGACACCTCTATTGTCATTCATAACCCCAAAACTGTTAATCAAGAACCAATATTAATACTAGAAAATGTCCCAAAAATGGAAAGCATTACTGAAAAAGACGTAAAGTCAAATAAAAGTCAACACAAAGGAAAAACAATTAAAAAAAATAAGGCTAAAACAATAGATGTAGTGAAGGGAGATAAGAAAACTTCTAATATAAAACCTAATACTGACAATGATAGAACTGAAAGTCCATTACCAGGGCTAGTCGTTGAAGAGACGTTAATTGCAAAAAATAAAGAAGACGGAGAACTTTCAGCCAATATGGTAGACAAATTTAAGAAATTATGCCAGAATCCCGAACAATACATTAATGAATCATATAATACTCAGAATTTGTTATCCGATAACGAAAAAATTCTTTACAGTCCCCAAACTATTAATATTACAGACGAGATAATACAACTTGAAACACAAGCCAAAGAATTCAATTCAAAAGGTAAGAAACCAAGTAACAAGAAACCGAGCCCTATCAAGGTAAAGAAAGAAAAAGCTAAGAGAACATCGGCGTCAAAGATAACTCATTTTCATCTATCTGACTCAGGATCAAAATCGGAACAATCTATAGCTACTGTTGGTATTACTGGACATGGTGATTCGGAAGAAGCCCCGCCGAGCCCTGAGTTAATCACAGAACAGTTGCAACATCGATACTTAGAGACAGAATATATGGATCACTCTGCAAAAGATTATTTTGAAAAATTGACAGAAGAAATTAACATTTTGTGTCATAATGATGAAATTAACAAAAGAAGTATTTCAAACAAATCTGGAAAACAAAATCCAGTTGATATAAATACTAAAAGTAGCAATAGTCGGACATCCTTACGATCCCCTGTAGTTTCTATCGAAAGAATTTCTCTAGAAGATATCAGTAGATGGCTACCTTCTAGAAGGAATTCAGAATCAGATAATACATCTCCTAGGAGTAATAAGTCACAAACTAATAAAGATGTTGAAAGTTCTAAAGAAGTTGTAGCCGAACAAGTATCCGACTCCGAAAATGATCCAGAAATACTAGAGGCTATAAAGAGATCTTTAAAGGTAATGCTAGAAAAGTCGCCGGCGAAAACAAACACTAGCAAGGAACGCAATGAACTTTTCGCTGACAGTAATAATTGTAGAGTAAACAATACAAAATCGAGGGTAGCAAAGAAAATTGAAAAGAAAACCAGAGTACAAGCTACAAGACAAGTTAAATGTATACCAAAATCTAATATTTCTCCAATAAAATGTTTTGACAGCATTAAGAACGCCGACGTGCTTTCACAAGCTACTTTGTCAGATGATGAAGATTATATGAATGAAATAAAAAAGACTCTTGCTAAGAATTTAGGACGAACACAATTTCAAACTCAAAGCTTGAAAGATGAAGCAGAATCTAGTAAACAAAAAAATAAAATCGATATATCAAATAACAGTATTATTCCACTACCAAATTTAACACAGAGTACTGATTCTGAGTCGATTCAGGATAAAATGAGCACTTCAACGAAGATAGAAGATTCTAGAAACTTAAAAAGAAAATTGGAAGATGATTCAAATGATTGCAAAAAGAAGAAAATAGAGTATAATAATAATATAGGGGACTGTCTTGATGGAAGCGGTATCACGGGTTCCAGTGTGGATGATTGGTTTAAAAGGAACGAACCTAGTAGCAGCCAAGGTGAGTTTAATTTCGATACGTTAATATTAAAATAGGTAGATACGGCCCTAGCATTTGGACCACCCGTTGCCTTATTCGAGTACCCGCACTGCGTACTGCTTCGTGCAAATATGGAAAACAGCGTTCATATTTCACAATATTGTTGTGAAAAACAGAAGCTTTTGTGGCCTTTAACATTGGCTATCGCTACTAGACAAATTTACCTAAAAGTATACCGTCATTGTATACCAGAAGTCATAGCCGTTCTTATTCGGCCTAACTGTCTGGAATTCATTTCCAGCTCACGTGTTTCCCTCTTCCTACAGTCCCGGGTCTTTTAAGCGGGGCGTGAAAAAGCATATGATGAGGCCGTCAAGCTGAGTGTCACCATTGTCACATGGTATGTGTAAGTAATGGTGACCCTTTTCTGAGACTTTGCCTTCAGCTTACTATCAGGCAAGACGAAGTCTAATTGACGTTTCTAGATAAATAAAAAACTGATTAGAGCATGCTCTCTTCTTTCCCAGTAAATTAATTTTTTTATTTTTCTTTATTTATAGCTCAAGCTTTAAAAATATCAGCAAGTGAAAGCATAAAAAATGTTATGGAGAAATTGGATACAACGCTCATTGAGATTCATCAAAATACCAGCAAGAAGTGAGTAGCCATTCTCAATTTGCTTTCCACCCCTCCTGCGTCATTTGATCTTCCAAGTTTTTCGTCCAAATCTAGGTTAAGATTTTTAGACTTCGCACCTTTCGTTAGCACTATTAATTCATGACGCTAATTACGTATGCATAACCTTTACTTATTTACTTACAGCAAATAAATTGAAGTAATTTACTATACTAACTTTTTTGTAATCTGATAAAATTAGCAGCTAAGACCGCACCTACGGAGTGCTCTACCAACTGACTTATTCTTCTCTTCTTGCCTATCCGAGCGGTAATTCCGGTTGCATCCATACAGAGAGAAATAGTAGAGGATTATCATTATCATTTTTATTTAAATGCGGAAATCCCCTCCTGGTTATGTCTGACTCGGACCGACTAAAACCGCACGGCTGTCTCAGGCCATCAGTTGCAGGGGGCGACGTAGTCTTTGGCATATCCCTCGCGCACCCTACCCAGGCCATAGAAGGTCGGGCCAGATCGTGAGAGATGGCACTGGTTCGGCCGCGGCCGAAGTTCAGCCAAATCCGCAGTATCTAAAGCGGACCCCAGACTCCGAGGCACAGTATATTATTTTGCCTCAGTAGCGGCCATCCTCTTCTTTTTATGTTTTAAGATGGATAACAACCAAACTAAATTCGTAGTAAAACTCCTAAATTTTTATCTCTCATGGTTTCAGGGAAATTATGGAAATCGAAAAAATCCATAAAAACCATTAATCTCCTTTGTTATTCGTTCTTATTCATGGATTTTTGTTATATGATACTGTTATTATTTAGGTACCGATTTATAAAAAAAATGTGAAATAATCTTGTCTAATTTAGGGAGAATACTTTTTTTTTCAATTATTTCATTTATTTTTTTAAAGACGTATCTCTGTTCTGTCGCTTGTTTTTTTAATACCAAATTGTTAACTGCAGTTATAACTACTACCACAAAAAAAATTTAATGCTACGAGCTTAGGACAGCTGCGATATTCAGTTATTAAGTGTTTAGTTAGGGTTGTCTCTCAAGTCTATGGTATAGTTCAGCAAAGAAACATCAATACTCAATCAGTCAATAATCAATACTCCTGCAATAAGTAAGTATAAAGTAATATGTACCTACATACTATGTACATAGTACATATTATTGGGAGCTTTAGCCAGTAAAAACTGTTACCGCCTTCACCGCGTGGAGGTACTCCCAGCTTATGTGATTATTAACACGTTGCCATCCGCGACTGACAAACATACATATTATGTCTGAAACGTCTTACAAACTTTAAGCTAAAATTAAAGAGTTCCGCAATACCTTAGGCTCAAAATAGGGCTGTATCACTAAATCATGCTAAAAATTTAAGCCAGTCTAACTCTATCTCAAACGTACCGTCAATTTGAATATTATAAATTTCGGATCTCTATAATTTTTTTGTGACAACCCTATTTCCATAGAAAATTTTAAAAAACTTAGAAACGTCATACCTCAGCTGTCCTACAACAAAAATAAACGAAAGTTTGTATAAAGGAAGCCACATTGCTGGAGTATATTTTGCCAGCAAAAAAGCATGCGACAATCGTTTAGAAAATTTATTATTTTTATTTTTCTGAAATTTGAAAAATATTTTTGTTCTTATTTCAGGATAGTTACAGACTTGTGATTTTTACACTCAATTACTTATATATTCTTCCATTATTTGGTAATTTTAACTAACATAAATTTTCATTATTTCGCGCTAAATTTGTAAAAATCTTTTTGTCAAAGTTCAATGACCTTTCAGAAGAAGCTATATAATATTTAAAAAACCAAGCAATATTTTCATTCTGATGTATCATATTATGCTGTGATACGATTATATCTATCGAAATTGGCTATAAAAGGAGGATGTCCGCTACTGAGGCAAAATAATATACTGTGGGCCGGGGTGCGTGGGATATGCCTGTCAACTTCACCTTCGGCAACCAAAAACGACCCACAGGCGGCGTGCGTTTTAGTCGGTTCGAGTCCGACATAACCTCTTCCACCGGCTCCGGTGCGGTGGGGGGGAATCCGTGGGGATTTTGCGCAAATAAAAAAATAAACAAGGGCCATAGAAGGCTCCCTCGGGTGTAGGACTCCGGCGTCCCCATCTTTCCCCAGAAAACGGGGGGCGCACATCGCACCACAGTCTCGGCCTGCTTCTGCTAGGGTAACAAGCGACTCCACCTATTTCCATTTCCCAGTTCATTATTATCAACGGCTCATGACTGTGATCCTATGAGGGGTGCGATGGGAATCCAAAATAATTTCCAGCGCATCCACCCTTGCAATATGTATGTGGTCGGATGGGACAACAATCTATTTACCCCCAACTCCTGTAAAGAGAGAGAATTAGAGAAAGGATGTATGTTTTATTTGAATGTAACAATTCCAGATTCGTACACCTATTCGTGGCCGCTCAGAAACAGTTGTGCGAACTGAAGCAGGAACGAGAGCGACTGTTCAAGCGGGTCGCGACTGGCTTGTTGGCCGATATGGTGCGGCTCATGGACGACACGTTCAGTGGCTTAGATCAAAAGTAAGAGACCACAGTATGGGGTTCTTCAAGTAGGGTTTTAGACGGTTCACGGACATCACTAGTGTATTGTATTCTTCAATAGGTCACGATTACCTCCGTCATCACACAATAATAATACGCCTAATAATAATCTATTCAAATTTCAATCTCGATCTGTCAAATAAAATGTCACAAAATTTATTTTCGTAATACAATTTACAAACATATACCTATATGTTATCGTTTTTATTAATACTAGCTCGAGTTATGTCGGAAAAAATGTAATTACGGGCATAGGCCCTGGTTTCATTGAAATCGTGATACCTATTTTTGACATTTGAGAGTTTGAGATTAGATCGAGACCGAATGCATTTTAAACGTTTTAAAAAAAAAGGGGACGTGAAACGCATATGATGAGGCCGTTAAGCTAAGTGTCACCATTATAACATGGTAGGTATATACAAATACCATGTTATGTACCTACCGTGTGTAAAATGATGACCCTCTTTTCGGAAACTTTGCCTTCAGCTTACCATCAGGCGAGGCGAAGTCTAATTTGACATGTCCTATATAAAAATAAAACAAAACAATAAAACTTTATTTGCAGGTCCCAGGAGCAAGACATGAATTTCATGAAGCATTTGAAAGAGCAAGCTTCGACGGTGATCCGCGAGGACTGTAAACAGAAGCGAGTTATGGTACAACTGCTCAGAGAAGACGTCCAGGCTGTGCTTGAGCACATGAAGCGAAACAGTAACTAGAGTTCACTTTATCAATATTTTGGATTCGAGCAGGTAAATCCTCGAAGGGGTAGGCAGACGGTGTATTGACATCCACATTTCACCAACTATGATTTTTGGTCTCACATAATCCCCTATTACGAGTCTGTTGCCGTTAATCGGACAGGCAGGTCTATTGTCTTGTGACGTTTCAGACTACACATACCTATACTTAGTGCATCACATGTGATTTACTTTATGTATTTGTAATATACCCATTTACTAATGTTATTAAAACTGCAATATATTTTTCTGCAAACCTGATAATGGTGTGTTAGTGAAAATTAATTCTTATGTATGTTAACAAATGTACAACTTTTCTAGGTAATAAGTTGTTGTTGTTTTTTTTTTAATTCTATTAATTGTATGAAATGCCTGAAGTAATTATTATTTTTATTTTTCTAAATATTTCTAAGCAATTGTTATCAAATAAGCAATGATATGTTTTCGGTTGTAAATTTTCTAATAAAAGCAAATTTATTAATTTATCAATTTATTTAATAACTTAAGTACGTACACACTTATATACCAAACAACACTTATTTAAACAAACATTATATGGAAGTCTTACTGTAAAAATGGACCTATTTATCAAGATTAGATTATTTTGTAAACACAATGACTTCTAATGTATACTACTAGACTGGGCCTTGTTTCTGCTAAAGCAAAACCACTGTAATACCATGGACACTGCTAAAAAATCATTTAATTTTAGACTTAAAAGCAATGCAGTTTAAGTCCAAAATTAAGACTATTTGCAGAGTGAATGAAAAACTGTAATGAAACTATTTTCATTTAATTTTGGAATTTAACCATAATTCCAAAATCTAAAATGTACTGCCTTGTTTTGGAGTGTCTGTGGTATGATTGGTTTTGGTTTAGTAGAATCGAGGGCCTGATTGTACGGAAGACAAAATATTGGTATAGCAAAATGACAAGTAGTCATTAGCCCTCAGTACAACTATCAATTATTATACTTTACATATAAAAATTATGCTATACTATGTAGTAGTAGGTTATTGGGGTTTAACCACATTTTAATAAGCTGATTATAAAAACAGATAGCAATATGATATTATATTTAATAAGTAAATATATTAATTTCTTACGGATTATATTTTTCAGTAAATTCAGTCCAATTGATTGTGATATTTTCGTTTGTATTTTTTATTATTTATGAAGATCCATAAACTATATAGTAACGTCCATTACCTACTCTGTCAGGGCCGAAACTGCGTCAAGCGGGTGCGGGCGCGGTTTCATACAAAAGTGCTCCGTCGCGGAGACCCGCGCGGGCGTCCGTCACGGGGACGCGCGCCCCGCGCCCACGCAGCGGGGCGCGCCTCCGTACGACGGAAACAGGCGCGGGGGCACGCGCGGGAGCCCGCCAGCGGTAACACGTACGGACTTGTTCGGTCAATAGCGCTAGCTCATCCGGGTCGTACGCACGTTCTTAGAAAAATGTTTTTCGACACCGAAAGAGTTATTGTGGAAGTACAGTGCCACCCTATCTTAAGGGACCTGATATAGATTTTACTCTTAAATTGTATTCGTTCCAAAATTCACCCATTCCCTACGATCAACGCCTTTTTTTAAACATATAACAATTTTGAAAAACGTAGACGAAATTATAGAAAATACCCTCACCAAAATTTTAAATGTGGCCTTGGATGACCGAGCTTTACTACAAGCGACTCACTCTACCGATTCGCTTGGGTGGGCTCGGTATTCGCAAAATTTCAGATGTCAGCTTACCAGCGTTCCTGTCTTCAGTCCACAGTACCGAAGAATTAACTAGGAAAATCCTTGCACCTACACTAGTTAATTCTGAAGTATTGTGTAAGACTGATGCAGTGAACGCTTGGAAAATTGCATGTCCAAACACCGATCTCCCAAGGAACCTCTTCTCACAGCGTCAGTGGGACGGGCCGCTCTGCAGCTTAGTTGGAAAAAAAATTACTAAATACATGTTCTAATGCTGCTGAGCGTGCCCGTTTCCTGGCGGTTGGAGTGTGGGAATCGGGTCTTTGGCTACAAGCTCTTCCGTCATCTAACGTAGGGACTATGTTAGATGACACTACCTTCCGCATCGCAACTTGTCTCCGTTTAGGTGCGCCGTGTGTTTCTTCGCATCAATGCCGTTGTGGAGAAGCCGTTGACAGACTCGGACACCATGGTCTGTCGTGCTGCAGGAGCGCAGGGCGAATTCCACGGCACGCCAGCCTCAATGACATAATCCGCCGTGCTCTTGTCACCGCCGGTGTACCAGCTGTACTAGAACCAAACGGTTTGGCGCGTGACGATGGCAAGAGACCGGATGGCATGTCGTTAATGCCATGGAAGATGGGTAGGACTCTGGTGTGGGACGCCACATGCGTTGATACCATGGCTCCTACCCATATAACTAGCACGGCTGGCTGTGCTGGAGCTGCTGCTGCTTCTGTAGAGGCTCTCAAGCGGCGCAAATACTCCAATCTCATCGGAGATTATGAATTTGTGCCGTTTGGAATCGAGACTTTGGGGTCATGGGGTCCGAGCGCTCGCAACCTCTTCCGTGAGATTGCGAAGCGTATGGTCGACGCTTCTCGTGACCAGAAGGCTGGCCTCTTTTTAGGTCAGAGAATAAGCATTGCCATACAACGTGGCAATGCTGCCAGTCTTCTGGGAACGCTGCCACAAGAGGCATGCAATTCTACGACGCATTTTAATTGTTCTTAGCTATAAGTTGTATAATAGTTATTTTATTTTTATTGTATTTAATATTTATAAATTATTTCTGTATAGATTACTTAGAATGAGAATAATTTAATTAACTTCTACCATCAAATAAATTTCTCTTAAATTGTTGACCTTCAAATATGGTTCCAGTTTCGAAAATAATTCGTCATAGATCTGTACCGATACTTTAAAATAATTGTAAAATGAATTTTCATTTTCTCTTAATATACTGAACTTTGCAACAAATTCCCCGCACAGCAACAGCAAAGTTTCTTTTTTGCTAGTCGTCGTAGTTTTGCTACGTAATAATACAATAAGTTCTCCATGGAAATGACTATACATGCACGCCGCTAAAATTGAACTAGCGACACTGCGATAGACGGTCTCCGCGACGGGTGCCCGCGACGGGTACCGTCGCGTGACCACGCAATCCGCCCGCGTGACCACGCGCGTAGACACGCGACGGGTGCCCGTCGCGGTCGCCCGCTTAACGCAGTGTCGAGCCTCAGGTTGTAAACAACATCTTTCCTATCCAAGAACTATGTAAGCGAACGAGGAGACTGACAATAAAAGAGTGAAAAAACGACTAAGACAAAATACAGCGCCATAAGTGCAATTTACAATTGAATTAGAACCCAGATTTTAATTTGGTACATCGAGTAACGAGGAGAAATAATCGGCTAACATCAACTTGATTCGGTTTTGTAAAACATTCTCTTTATCGCATATTGGACTTATAGTATGGTACCTTTATAGAGTAGCTAAAACCGTTTGTGTTTAATATAAAATATCAAAAATAGTAAAAATCTGTTCATAGATGGCTTTAAAATCGCGTAACAAACATACAAAAAAACTAACATACCGATCGAATTGAGAACCTGCTGCTTTGAAGTCGGTTTTAACTACTCTAAAACAGACTTCCATGATTTATTTCGCCGAGAAGTCCCGATACTTTGTATAATTAGCTTATTTGGCTCACTATGTTCATTCCGTGCTGTGTAGATAAATTTAAATGGTCTTATAAAAGTTATGAGTGATGTTAAGTAAAAAATTGTGGATACTCATTTCTTTAATAAGAATGATGTACAGTCAACAACAACACTTGTTGAGCACTAAAATAGTCAGGTATAATGTAAAAAAACAAGTGATGTATAAGTAGTCTAATAATCTAAATATTTATGAAAAGAATACCTTATTTGGCATCCTTAAGACAGATTTGCGCTTGCCTAGTATCATTTAACAGCAACTTTTGTTGTTGACTTTTTACTTTCATTCTCACAAATACAATCTTATAACTAGTATGGAACGGAAATGCTAGCATTGAAATAATAAATTCAATCTTTTGATATCAAATCTCTACATAGAGAGCAGAGGTAGCCAACCGGTCTGTCATGGCTATTAGTCCATTCAATAGTATATATATATAGGCAAAAGAAAATTTACTATAATTAATACCTGTGTAAATAGACTGATGTCAATACCTATCCTTAAACATGATTACCGACATTATGTTTTGGCTTCTCATAAAATAAGAAATTTTTATAATACTAGTAAGTTTACAGGGTATATGGGGCTTCACCGGGAACTTCGTATCCAAGCCAACGTGACCTGCAAGGTGATTCAAACCTCTCAAATGTGAGGCAGGCTCCCGACTCCTTTACCACTAAGCTAGATCGCACAGGGTTTGGTTGGTGAACAGGTCATTGGTGGCCACCCCTCATTTATGTATAGAGACATAATTTCTTCAACACACAACACTGGAACCGATATATCAATAATTAGCATATCGCAGCCCACTGCTGGACATAGGCCTCTCCCAATGTTGGGAGGCTTTGGCCTATGGTTTCCACGTTGCTCAAATGGGTTGGTACAGGGTTTTATTTCAATTTTACCTTTGCTCACAGTGATCTGCGTCTGCGTATTTTTACGTTAGTCGCCTCTTACACGTACGACACCCTTCGGAAGAGATAGGGTGATGATATTTGTATTTTTTCTCTGTCACCACATTGCACAATCACTACACTATGTCACATTATCACAAATTTTTATAGTTCTCACTTCTTCACGGCGGCACGCCGACACTAGGAATCTTGCGAGTTCGCCACTTGCGCCAGGAACACTTGTTGTTGAGGCTGATGCTGTTGGGATGACACCTGTAATGAAAGATATTTGGATCAAATCTTTGCCATCACGATCATCAGGACCCTGCCTTCACTTACTAGTCCTTACACCTGCCCCCCTAAATAAGTGGCAATTTGTTCTAGAATAACAAATCATCAGCATGTGTCGATCCCATAGTCCCTTATCTAGAGGAGCTATCGGTTGACGGATGAGGCTCTGGTTCAGACTTTCCTCTCGGGTTTTGGGGGATCAAACAGCAATAGTGTAGTATCCCTGTAACTTATTATATGTGACTATCATTATATGTCTTAATACTGTCACTTGACCTTTCTAATCTGCACTTTAATATTCATCTCTAGTTAACATCATACTTATGTCTTAACGTTCTTTATCGGTTGTCAGTCTAGTACGACAGTTCCCGCGCACGGGCTGTCACACTGACAGCTCCCTAAGTATTAAGTATGTATATCCGCATTCTAGATTCCATAGCACAAGCTAGTAAAGCTATGCTTGCCTAGTCTAGATAGTGTTGTGTAGAATGTTATAGAATATTTATTTAACTTCCCATGTGAAGCGAACTGTTAATTCAACATCAACCGTCTTCTCCCAGTACCCTTACCTGTATAATCTGTGACTGCTGTGGTGTTTGTATGATGATGGGCTGGTTCGGGTTGTTCTGCACTTGCATGCGGATCATGTTCAGTTGCGCCTGGGTCAGTTGGATCTGTAACAAATCAGTATTGTAGTAAATCTTGTTATTATACTCTTCAAGGTTGAAGAAGTTGAATGTATTGTACACTCAAAGAAAATGAATGTTTAGCTGTGATCATCTTCATAATTTGTTTGTATTATAATGATCTTTGCCCTGAAGTATTACTTTTTACTAGCTGACCCGCACTAGCTTTGCACATGGTATATTTAGAAACCTCATATTACCTCTTTAAGCCCCTAATTTTTAGTCCTCAAATAATGTACTGCTTTGTCTATTACGCTGACGTTACAGAAACTCTCTGTGCTTACAGAGTTGGCTGAGCGAGTGTGACTCCCTTGGTGTTGCACACATCCATAGGCCATGGTAACCACTATACATCAGGTGTGTCGTGTGCCTGTCTGCCACCTAAGTGGTATAAAAAAATGTATGGAAATCTGGCGGATTTGTTGATATTTATGTTGTGGTCACTGCTCCGCTCCTTTAAGTAGTGTTTAGCGTGATGGTATATGTCTAAAACCTTCTTCAATAAACGGACTATTCCAGACAAAATGAGATTAGCGCGTTTAAACAAACAACAAACAAACTCTTCAGCTTTATAATATGAAGTATATATTTTATACAAGTCAAAACATACAAAAGTTTTCTTTTCTTTTAGCCTTTTTTTTGAAGAAGGCTTAATAAAATCACGCGACGACCGTTAAGAGCCGAGCAGTAAGCGGGTGAAAACACACAGCTAGTGTTTTTTATAATTCTTACCGGTAGCTGCAGCAGCTCTCCAGACGGAGTGACGACCTGCTGTGCCAACGTTACAGGCTGTTGTGTCACAGCCACATTGCTGGCGGCCGCAGACGAGCCCGCCGATGTATGCAATATTCGACTCGCCTGCTACGATAACACGCTTGTATTAGTTAGGTTGTATGTTGAAAAAAGGCTCAAGGAATAATGATGACAATTTTCATCATTGAGCACCATACACTGTTAAAAATAAGATTGTACGCAATTTGTTTCCGTGTAACGTCGGTAGCGCGGGTGTGACGCCACTTATGTTGTACACGTCTATAGGCTGCGGTAACCACTTTCCATCAGGGCCTCGATTATGTTAAAACTAAACTATTGTCATTCCACAGACACTGCAAATAATCCATTTAATTTTAGACTTCCAAAATTAAAAGGTTTTTTGCAGAGGGAATGAAAACGAGTAATGAAACTCTTATCTATCTAGTACCGCTGTAGCCTAGTGGTATGGGTAATGGATTGCTGAGACGGTCTCGAATTTTATTCGGTTTTACCATGGCACACACCGATGACTTTTCGATGCTTTTCAAAGTTATGTGTGTATTTATCGCAGGTTAATGGCAATAGACTCGCCACCTATTACATTGGGACCTAAACATAAACTGGCGACATGTAGGTGCTAGCACCTCTAGCTACCCCTTCGGGGATATAGGCGTGAGTTTATGTTATTACAGTGTCTGTGGTATGATAGTGGTGTTGCTTTAGTAGAATCAAGGGCCAGGTCGACCGTGCTAATAGAATAAAATAACTTACCTGTTCTGCAGGAGGACTGCTTCTTGATTGTTCGTACCGCGGTTTGTGGACCTGCTGTGGCTTTACCTCGTGCCGTGGGACTATGTCGATCAGGAAGTCAAATTGATCACACTTTGAGATAGCCATCGCTATGTCGTTGCGCTGAAATAGAATTGAATAAGTTTTAGAAAATGTGCCCTCTGTTACATATAGATGGGTTGTGCAACAATTGCCAAGTCGGTCTTAGGATGGGTGACCATTTTAGGACATTACGCCGGTTCCAGTTACCACCATATCTACGAAAATCGGTGGCAGACGTTACGAATAGTTGGAACCCTAAAAAGTCCGGCAACTGGCATAACTACAGAATTGATTTGATATTGCTAACGGGTTGTGGAGAAAAGATGGCCGTCGCTTCACGGAAAGGATACGCGACATTGGTGACAAGGTATGCTCTCACCTGCAAAGTTCTTCTTTTGTTATCCTCGGTGTGCGACCAAGCCCTGAGCGTCAGCTCATGGATGAATATCTCCGCAGCCTTCGCAAACAGCACAGGCGCTTCAGCCGATATCATCTTCACTTCCTCGTCCAATTTCATTATTTTCTTTATACGAGCTAACGGGAGAGCTTGAGACTTGAAGTCTTCCTGGAAAATCAGGTAAATATATATTTTGGATTACATTGGGGATACATATCTGTAGTTCTATCAGGTTCTATTCGCGTGGTGACGGTGAAAGAATAAAAGTATCACCACCCCATCCCATCCGAAGGGAGTCGTAAGAGGCGACTAACGGAAACATACGCAAACGATATCACTGCGAGAGAAGGAAAATTCGAAATAAATACCAACCCGTCTGGCCAGCGTGTAAACAGTAGGCCAAAGCCTCCGAACATTGAGAGAGACCTAGTCCAGCATTGGACTGATATGGGCTAGTTGATTGATTGAGTTCTATCAAGACCCTTGAGGACTATGGGCTCCGGGATGAGACCTCGAAAGTAGTCCCTTACGGAGAGCCTTGATCCTATAACCAGCAAGTAGCTTGTGGATTTTACGGCCCGACCAGCGCCTGATCCTGGGTAGAGCGAGAGGAGAGGTAGCTCTAGGCTTCAAGGGAGAAGAGAATATACGCGAAAAACCAAACGTGAACAGACAGAGAATCATTTACAAGATGTCCGTTATAAAGATATTATTGCATTTGAAATATTAATATGTATACCTGCCTACACAGGTTAGTTAGTATTCTAATAAATAAGAAAATGTACTAACAGAATTGACTTTCTTGATGTCATCCGTGACTTTGTGCCAGAACTGCTGAAGGGTCTTCTGGGAGGTCTCCGCGGGGGAGTGTTCTTCACCCACCTCGCCGTCTACTTCACACCCGTCAGCTACGGAGGATGGGCCAGCCTGGTCTCTGTGGACGAAACAATAACACTGAAGTGGTTGATTTAGCGGCGATTCGTTCATCATATGTACTGCCAAGGAGGAGAATGCCTTGTCCAAATCTGTTAGCTACGGTTGTTTTCAAGACTATTAGGTGACAAGTAGTAAGTGTCATGTAACAGCGGTCAGACGCGACAAGCTTCTCCATAAAAAAAGTTTTCAGGTCCTTCCACTTTCCTCATCCTGTCATGGATGCAACTGGAACTAGCGCTATGGTTAGTGCCGGTTGCATCTAAAGTTTTTATGCTGTGATTTTATAAATGACTACAATATGTGCTTCTTCAAGAAGAGCATTAGAGAGTCTCTCTAGGGTTAGCAGTACGAATGTGATACGTTGTAATATCCTTTAATCCGGGGTCCGCTCTCTTACCCTATCTCTGAATTTATAGGAGCATTGTCGCGTCTTGACCTTTTAAAACCCCGAGAGGATCTCCGACCCCAAAGCCTTTTTCGTTAATCAGCAGACGTTAAGACTACCGCCTAACAGGAGTAGGTAAGGTTAGATTTGGGGGCCCCACCCAAGATATTCGGATCCCAAGCCATGTCTCCAGTGCTCATTTTCTATACTTGCTGGAATACAAACAAGCCGACTCTTCGAGTATTTAAAAATTAAATCCATTTTATTATCTCTAGTTACATCATCAATGTGTTTTATTGACTGTCAACGACAATGCTGCTGTTCGGTATTTTATTATTTGTGACCGGTATCAGTTCGGGAATCATTTACAGTGCCGGCGAATTAGGGCCACTGGCGCCCCTGGCAAAAATATTGTGGCGCCCACTTAAGGAGAACTGTTATACAAGTACTATTTATCATCCGGAAGAAAATACTTCAGACTTATGAGGTCGTGCATATCCATCAATATGCTGAGTTTATTCTGGAGATTTGAACATAGCACTGCGACTTTATTTTTGTTCAGATTTTTTTAATATCGGGTAAAAAAACACGTTTCCGAAATTTTCATTCCGGCAATAGTTCTTAAAACACCGAAAATTATAAAACCGGGAAAATCGTATCGTTAAAAACCTTTACCTTGACCAAAGTAAAGCTAATGCATAAACAGTAGGTATAACAGCGCGTTCCCGAAGACCGTTCCAAACAGAATGCAATTCACAGGAGCATATACCTACCATGTTTTGTGCTGGAGCATCTATCTGGATTTGCATATTAAAATCAGGGACATGAAGAGGTAGTCATAACTTGCAGAGGATCTAACACCGAAGTGTAAAAAATGGCATCACTTGCTGAACGCCATTTAGTTAGTGATAGAACATCTTAAATCAAAGGCAGAACGTCGTGCATCATCTATACGGTTTTATATGTATTTTTTTTATAAATGGTCACCTTCGTCGATAAACGGACTATTCAATAAAAGAATTTTTTTTCAATTCGAATAAGTATTTCCGGAGAGTAGCGCGTTCAAACAAACAAAGTTTGTTTCAGTTTCAGTATTATATAGTACTTACAGATATTACGATACGGTGGCAAATTGTTAGTGCAATTTGGTGTGACCTGGCGAACAAATCGCAACCTAGTGACAATAATAATAAGAGCGCGTTGTCATCTGCGCAATGCAGTAGTCGGCAAACGTTTAGTATGTTACAAGTTCGATTCTCATGGGCCTTAGGCGAAAATACTTAGGTCTTAATAATAACACAAAATAAATAAATAATGAAGAAATAAATACTTTTCATATTTTTTGCATTATTTAATCTAATAAGTAAGTTATTTTATGCTCTATACCTATTGAATGGCATAAAATTATAACACAATTAAAAAACATACACCCTGTGATTATAATCAGCTCGGCGAACCTTGATCCCTATGACAGTTCATACTAGTGACGGGTCGTGTCGATATATCGCAACTTTTTATAGGCAAAGGCGTGACTTGCATTCAGCCACATCGATAAACATGTTTTTAAAATATAATCTACATTACTATAATTATAATGCTTGTTATATTTACAAGTATCCGTGTATTTGTATATGGGGTTGCCAATATTCCGATGCAGAGGTAACATGGTCGGACTGTATAATTTTAATGTGAATTAAAATTTTAGTTATAGCAACACTATCTGATCTGTCACTACGCTAGTACTGTCAGTTCGCTACGCCAGTACGAGTGCTAACGCCTTGTATGCGCCACGTGTTTTCTTGTGTCAACGGAATCCTTTGTTTGTTACTATTGTTGTTTTCTGTTTTTGTTATTGTTGCTGTTTTGTGTTTGTTGGTGTTTCAAAATGCCGAAAAGACTGAGAAAAACTGTACTCAACAGTGAAACGCGGGAGTTTGTTGTACGCTTGCGTGACTATTTTGCTCGCGAACTACAAAATGGCGGACCTTTGTTGCCACTTGACAACGTACGCGACCGTGTTGCTGATGCTTTGGGAATTGGCAAAGCTACCGTTTCCCGAATTACAAAGGAGAAGTTCGGCGAATCGTCGATGGAGGAGAACAAATTATCAACTCCAAAGAAGAAAAAACATAATAGGGCACGACCCGTAACTAACCCCGATGATTTCGACATGGCAGCGATACGAAACCATATTTACGGCTATTATTTTCGAGGTGAACTGCCGACTTGCACAAAATTATTAGCGTCGCTGAAATCGGCTGATTTATTTAAAGGTGGATTCACTTCTCTCAGACAAGTTATAAAAAAATGTGGATTTCGTTATGGGAAGTGTGACAAAAGAAAAGTGATAATGGAGCGGAAGGACATTGGATTGATGAGGTGTGATTTTCTACGACAAATAAAAAACATCGAGAACTGGGACAAGGTGGTTTATCTGGACGAAACGTGGCTCAACGCCAATCACTCAGTCTCCAAAACATGGACAGACGACACAGAGAAATCCTGTACCAAAGCACCAGAAGGCAAGGGCCAGCGTTTGATTATCTGCCACGCTGGCACAGCCAAAGGTTTTGTACCTAACTGCTTGTGGGCCTTCAAATCCGTGAAAACAAGTGATTATCACGAAGAGATGAATTTTGAGAATTTCAAGAAATGGTTCACAAAACTATTAGACAATTTAAACGAGCCCCACTACATTTTAATGGACAACGCCCCATACCACTCTGTGCAAATTAATAAAGCGCCTACCGCGAACAACAATAAAGGCGAAATAATAGAGTGGCTGCAAAACAATGGTGTGGCAGCTAATACTCAAATGCTGAAAAAGGAATTAGTTAGATTGTTGAACCTTCATAAACAGCAAACAAAGAAGAAATATTTCTTGGATGAGATGGCAAAATCAAAAGGGCACACCGTGATTCGGCTACCGCCCTACCACTGCCAATATAATGCAATCGAAATGATATGGGCGCAGATCAAAGGTGGGTTGATTTGTATTTATTTTAACATGTTTTTATTTAGGTCACTGGTGACTGTCTAGTCGGCTAGTACTATTTAAAGCTATTTTATTTCACTAGCAAATTGCATTTTTATTTTTATCCATGTGCTTATATCAATTACACACTTTTAACGTACAAAATTATGTACTTATAATGTACTTACCCCGATCTCGCTCTTTGACTTTGCATCATTTTCAATCTAAACCATTATTGTTTCAGGTTGTGCAGCCAGGCTTAACACCACTCCACCATTCACAGCTAATAAAATGCTTACGTTGCTACAAGAGGCATGTAGTCAAGTGACTCCGGACAATTGGAGGAAAGTGGTTGAAAAGACGAAAAAGCTATGCTTAGATGATTGGAATCGAGACGTGCGATACGACAATATAGTAGACCAGCCGTTTATCATAAACATAGGAGAAAGCAGCTGCAGTTCGGATTCCGAGTCTGAGACGCAATCGGTGACACCATTGTCAGATTCAGATTAATGTATATTAAAAAATCATAAATAAACCGCTTTTGTTTTATTTGAGTAGGTATATACAATAAATTTGTTAAATCTCCTTTATTTTATTATCGCAAACAACTTAAATGATTATAAATCTGACACTAAGAGCGTAGGTGCTCTATTGATGTATTTTGTACACTCGTTTCCATTTTCGATATTTGTTTATCGATACTTTTCCGCACTAGTCGATATCTTCCAAACGGAGTAACTTTTGCAGGACGTCAACGTAAAGTCTGATTGAGATAATTTCTTGTAAGTGTTAATAATTATTATAATTCCAACGGGATATTATTGTAATTGCATATATCTGCCTAAAATTAATAAATATCATTTTTAGACACCGCCAATTCGATTATAATATAACGGTGACGCTACTACAAGGTTGTGTCGTGGGAATAACTGTCAGTGTCATAGGGATCAAGGTTCGCCGAGCTGATTATAGGTCATGTGAAATAACATAACCATATCTGTATTATTCTGTATCGTTCCCTTCCCGGTACAGAAGGTAAAATTATAAAAATATCACAATTTTCAACTCGTTGTTAAAATATTTAAAAAATGAATATATTATAATACATTTTAGCGTATTGTAAATATCTAAATACTCTGTTACAACAATAAGCAGTCTATAGTTTGATAAAAGATAACAGTTTTCTGTATGACTTGTACTTTATATAAGTAAAACCAGGCTGAAATTGAGAATACAATTAAAGAACATAATTATTTTTTTGTTTAATTACAGTTCGGCACCACATAATATCAACAAAATAACTTGTTTTAAATGAAGGAAAAATATTTATACCAAGAATATTATGATAATTTATTATCGCTAGAGGAACTTACGCAGGCACAAAGAAACACACGGACATCTTGTGAAAGAAGCGAACGACACGCCGACCTAGAGTTTTTCACAAATTACACTTTCTTTGCAATGTAATAAATTATTGTAAATCACTAATAGAAAATTAGTAACCGCTTCCAAAGTTTATAAAAACACAGTAACCAATAATCTGTGTAATATTTGGAGATCTCCAATCAACAATTACTTAAAATGCGCCAGACACACGATTCGTCCACCGATGACCAGTCACAAGCTTGACGTTTGTTGGTGTTACCATAATATTTCGTGATGAGCAAACTACTAGGCACTCCATTTCTTCGAAACTTAGTTTTGCTAAACAATTCAACTAGTAGTTTCTGAGCGCGTAATACAGCTAAAAGTGCTAAAACTGATTTCTGATGTAACTGAAAATAATACTTAGGATAATTAGCTTATTTTCCAGAATTGTTAAGAGTGGTATGTATATGAAACGGCACACTGATAGCACTAAAACCGGAAACTGCTGAAACGTCAGATAACGTCACCAAAGTTGACCAAAGTAGCGTCTGCTACTGCTAGGAAAATGGCGGCGGCCGAAATTCAGATAGCAAATCCTTCTAATTTAGCTAAAATAGAAAGGTAAATAGAATATTTGCAGTTATAGTGGTGCAGTTTTATATTATTTATTAAATAGATATTAATATTACGCTGCGGTGAGGTATTTAAAATTATTTATGGCTATTTAATGTGCGGCTTCAGTTTACATCTTACCATGGTATGTTTCAGTTTTCTCAATGATCCGAGCTACAAAGAAATTATTGAGAATTCGTCGACATTTAATTCACGACTATGTGCCGAAAGAAGGATGCGCATGCCGTTTATCGATACCCAGACAGGTAAATTATTGATTTATTCATTCTAACAACGCAACGCCCATGGTCGTAGACTATTGATTTTGTAAACATAGTCTCTATGACCTCAATTTCAACTCGATATACAAGAATCAAATTATGGTGATGTAAATATATGGTACCGGTAGTTATTACTACTATTGTTAGTTATACCGGTAAAGTATTATTTTACCTAGTTACAAGTTTCTAATGGTTTTGGCCATGTAGTATCCCATAAAACCCTAGATCTAGTTATTTCCATTTTATTGATGCTAGTATATGTACTATTTATTAGAGCACTTAAGTATTTCGAGTTTCAGGTAATGTTCTTATTCGATTTTTTTTCGTAGGTGTCGCACAGAGCCATTGTAATTTATTTATGACCAGAAGGCAGCGGATGCCTGGCCAAAGGGAGGGACAAGTGTACACATATCCTGCACAGAGGTTTGTAATATGTAGTAACTGTAATTAGCCCTAAATTGTCAACAACAACCATAGATATATTCTTATCCGATTATGGCGAAGCCAAAGGGAGTTATGATTTTGACAGGCTATGTATGTAGGTTCATCTGTTCCCTCATAGCTTTTCAACTGCTCATTACAACAGTAATAATGAGGTATTGTGAGAAATTATAGTTATTACTGGCTCCAAAAAAATATAAATAAAAAATTAAGTCTAAAAACTTTTAGAACATGAACAGGAACAACTGAAAAATCATGTTCTAAAAAGTATTAAATAAGAAAATATCAAAGATAGCCATGGTCGTAAGTCCCTTATTCCAACAAAATAATATATTCTATGGAAATGTGGCATACAACCACTCCTATCCTTGACATTTTCTTGTTAATATGTTTTAGATCATTATTTTCCAGTCCAGGTTTTAGTTTTTTTATGCTTTGGAAATAGTGAATAAATCACTTATTTTACCCTGACACTAATAGATAGATGAGAGTATGGTTTTATGAGAGTTCACATGCAAATATGAACTCAAAACTGAACAAACTTTGGGTATAATCTTGAGCCAGATACAATATAATGATCTGTTAAGAAATTTCCAGAACCAACATGAGTTTTGAGATACATATCTGAATTTTAAATTCAATAAGAATATTGATTTAAAATATTCAGCTTGTGTGGCTCGATTTGCGTCATTCATATTGTTATGAGGTTCAACCAAGGTTATTGGTTCAAAAGACGGGATTTATTAAAAGATGTTTTTGGCATACTAGGGACACCTTATCATTTGAGTGAGGTGGCCTAAGAGTGTTGTGTGAGTCCGGAGTGGATTAGGATAGGATATTCAAATACATCTTTAAGCCTGTATGTTAGAGTGATATTCATTTATGAATCTCGACATGATTGCTAGTGTTCTAGAACATTCATTCTAGAACTAAACAAAAATTCATTCAGTTGATTGAAGTCTGTAATATCTCCCAAGTTTAGCTTTAAAGTATAATCTGCTTCCTAGCCACTATATGTTTAAGTGATTCAGTTTTGGGCAGTCATACAGATGGAGCCCTATAAAGATGTATAGCTCCACCATCTCTCACCCTCTGAACCTCTCTTTACCTAAAATGACTGAGTATTCTTCTACTGCCCTGAGTTAAAAACACACAGGTTTTAACAATTTCCATTATTTTAGATGGCGAAAAGCCCGCCGCCAATACCTCACAATGTCTTCTACACGCTGGGGTTGGTCTGGTGCGTCGGATTTAGCGGACAACACAGGCGAGGGTGAAAATAGTTCTGGTGTGCCAGGCGACGCTCTCAATGCGGATGACAGCAGAGATGGCTCTCAGACGGCTGCTAAGGATGATCCTAAGGTATGGAGAACTCTCTTATTTTGTCTTGGTAATTATCTACCAGAATTAATGAATAATTGCAACACCAAGTAAGTGGAAGACCTTCCAACTGTCTCAAACAAGTGCCTGCACATCATCATATGTTTTTTGCGTAATTTTTGTGTAAATTCTTTGCACAAAATTTGTACCATATTGTTTACGTATAAAGGTGACAGCATTCCTTTACGCATGATGCAGCAGGCAGCCTAAGAGTATCAGATCCTTTCTTCTTAAAAAGGAAACTAAGCCTGAGTTGTGCTAACCCTTGAATCTTGTTAAATGAAAACCACACTAATTGTCTGGCTTAATGTGGTGCAGAAAAAAAGCACTATTGCTAAATAATGCTCATCTGTGTTGGTATATCTTCAGCAACATATCTAACATGTATAAATTATTCCTTAGGAATGGTTCTACGATGAATTAGCAATGGAAGAGATGGAGACAGGCGAGGAGCCCGATCCAGAGTCTGATGAAGACTACTACGATGACACATATGCAAACAGACGTAAGAGACGCGGAGGTGCCACGCCGACAGGACCAGGCTCGCGAGGTGGACGCGTAAGGAAACAAGTCGATGACACACCCCCCAAGAGAGGGAGAGCTGTGAGTATATTATGGTTAATTTATACATAATAGTATTATCAAACAATTAAGTTTCTCAAACTTGGTTTGTTCAATAACTGATTGAGCTTCTGGGATTACTGTGATCTTGCATCGTTAATCAGAACACGCACTGGATTGCGCAGAACGATGTATTTGGCTGTCTATAAATGAAGCTGCTGTCTTGACGGGCAAGATCAAATGATGATGATGATGATATTCAAAGAAACTTTGTTCATGAATCAACTTTCTGTAACAGCTGGTGATTGAGTTTTGGAATTAAACATTGAACTTTTAAGGATGTCTTGATTGCTCCTCATATCTTGTATCTAAAAAACTTATAGTCAACCATGATAAGAGTAGAATCACCATCCTCCTAATGAATTCTGGGATCCGTTAATTTTGTTTGAATGATTTGTTGGCTTTTATGAGATGTCAGATGACGCTCCTTTTTTATTTTATAACCCTTAGGTGATGCTCCTTTTTTTTATACCACTTAGTTACCTTTGGTTACCCACACTCGCGCTGCCGACCCTGTAAGCACAGAGTTTCTGTGCCGTCGTTGTAGAGGACAAAGCAGGACAAGCCTTTAGTCATCCCACTGACAGCACAAATTCTCCAGTGAGCTCTGGCTACCCTACTCACCGCTGGGAACACAACACGAAGTTATTATAACCGCGGTATTCTGTAGGGCGGAGGCTCCTTATAGGAACGTTGTTTGTTCCTCCTGTTGTTTGGCAGATTTGAACTCTGAAGGTATTGTGAGACCCACAAGAAGTAGTCTTGCACCTAGCATCTGCACTTGAAACACGTCTTATTCCATTTACAGGGTCGTGGTAGGGGCAAACGAGCTCAAGGCACTCTACCCTACGAGGTGCCCGGAGAAGGCGAGAAACCCTTCGGCTGCGAACGTAAGTCCTCCCGTAGGCGCCACTAGTGACGTCACGCCTTAGCTCAGGTCCTCACACGTGTTATATGCTCCTGATGCTGTCATCATACTTCGACTGCCTACAAAAATACTTATATTTCGGTCAAATTCGATGCAGGACTTTTGAATGGCATCAGAGTCTGGTTCCTAGTTGAATTATTCGTGTCTTGCCTTAAAAAATGTAATTTATTACATATTGTGAGAAACCTTAGTGAATAAGCATATAGATATTATACACGAGATTAGGACGAAACTAAAAAAAAAATATTACTTTTCTTTGTTGATGGCCGTAAGAAAAAAAATATTATTTCAGATAATCATTATTGGATGATTGGGATAATACGAGTTGAGATGGGAAGAATACGCTTTTTGTAAAATTTTGGTTTGGTTAGTTTTTTTATGATTGACAAACAATAAATACTGGATAATAAAAGAAATATAGGAAAAACACATTGTTCTGTTTGTAACCATAATTAATACAGCCTAATCATGCCTGCAAGTGTTTTGTTCTCGTCGCAAATAGCCAGTTGGTCTACCTGAAAAATGATCCTACATTGTATTTTGTCTTTGATGGTCATTGAAGACGAAAGAAATAATATCAGAGGACATTTAGTTGCGTTGAAAGAGACTGTCCAGCTCATGTTAATATAATATCTCTATGACTTCAAGGTTTCATACATATTATTGTAGTTTATTCAGCAACATGCAATAAAAATCTTGAATTACAAATTATGAAAGTGTTTTGTCTCTTTCTTTTCTAATGAAGGAAGAACGTGACAAAACCTTTAGTCGCCTCCATCTCGATATTATTATACCACAGAAGCTTTTTCTCGAATTCTGTATTAACGTTCCTATAAGTACAAGCTTCGAAAAGATGGATGTGACACAATACATTTTTTTAGGCTGGTCAAACAATCTAATTTATCAACCTGATATCTTTTGAATCTATTACTTCAAAATACCTTGGGGCTACCATGAAACGTATAATACGAAACTTCCAGTCCGCAAAAAACACAAAAGATGCAGTATTTAAGTACCAATGAAGATTTCTTCGAATATCTTTCGGTAGGTTATCGATCGTACTGCCGACATCCGTCTTTGGATCCGATTTCGGATTATACATATATGTTTCTGGGTAGGCCTCCGCCTTGTTCTTATTAAAGTGACGTCATCCGATTAACTAATAGGAATCTAGACAAGTTGAGTTGTATGTTTTTAAATACTGCAGTTTACTTTATACATTAGACATATCCTTTTTTTTTATCATGAAAAGTATATGTGAAAACAAATAAACAAATGTAATGTCCACCCAAAACTAACTCCCATAGCGAATTCGCCTAGAAATATAGATATTATGTTTGTTATTAGGATTCCTGCTGTCTTAATATGGCAGAAAAAATCGTGTCTATGGTGTCTCTTCGACCAATTAGATGAGTAGTTTAATTGACGTCATAGGTTTACCTGCAATTTCATTGGTGGAAAAAATTCCAAAGATTCGAATCTTTCGCGCTATATTCAGGCTACTGTTAGTGCAATAGACACAATTCATAGAGCAGCAGTTGTTATGCACTGAGCTGATTTATTTTCAGTAACTTTATATATGTAACTAAATATGCTATACAGCCCAGACTCAGGCTCAAATGCATGGCTACAGTTAACAAGTAGGCATACAGCAGTAGGGTCAGCCCCTAATACGTAATCGGATACAATGATTGGTGACCTAAACCCTCCGGGGCTAAAGGCGTGATTATATGAATGTATGTATATATTTAAGTAATGGTCAAAATGGATTCGAGAAAATGGTGGCATCGTAGTAGTATATGTATTCGTTATGGAGGAAAATCAATTCATAAATATTTAATTTTATTTACGTATAGTCACATTAATTGCCAATAAATTCTCATTAGCCCTGATTTTGAACCAAGGACATAATCAACTGCTTGCTCTTCATTGTGATATTATACCCTATTACAGATAAATATAAAGTGAAATTTTGCTCAACAGTTTGTGAAATTAGGACCTGAGCATTTGTAGAACTATTCTATGATCATATTTGGAGTGTAGTGGTGGATGTGATTTAAACGAAAAGTAAAAAAATATGATTTTGTTCGGATTATTACGTACCATGTTGGTAAATTAAAGTCCTGTACCATAGCGCAAAATATAACAAGGACTTATTTGGAGTTTATTTGTAAAATGAGTCTCAAAATAACTATACCCACTTCTGAACTTGAGCTCAGAAGTGGGATTAGTATGTTAAAAATTATCGACAATACCAGATATTAATATAGACTCAATTTTGTTTGCGTCTTGATATAAAAAATATATAATTTTGTATCAATTTAGATGACTATACAGTAATTATAATATATTTTACATCCACCACCACACGAAAACCTAGATTTATTATACAAATATCATTGAATTAAGCATCGCGTAGTTATAAAAAATTTATATGAAATAGTGCAGGGCCAATGAGTACTGTAATTGTAGCATTATAGTATCTAGATGGGAAATAGCGAGCAATAAGTAGGGAGAGCTTATTATCGTGTGTCTTACTCTGTAACCTATCATATAACAATTTAAACCTAAAATAGACTAGGAATGGTTTCATCTCTTTGCTCATTATACATGCATACCTCGGAACACGTATTTTGGACCTAAGTCGCGAGACACACGAGGCTGACCGCACGCGAATTGTTTTGTAATAACCTATGCTTGGTGAATATGAGCTCGCCTATCGCCGGAGGAGGAACGAGGTGTGATGTTCCTTTGACTCGGAAGGGAGGATCCTCCGACCAGGCAAAGCGCACGCCTGGCGGGCCGCGACCCAATGATTGTCGTTGGGTTGATGTACATATGTTGTACCAGCGCGACAACTTCACTTGCGCGATGTAGGATGCCTAGTGATATCCTTATGCGGCGTGCTGTCACTAGATGGCGCTGGGTACATGTGGTAGCGCCACATTATCGTCAGCAGGGCTGGAGGTGACGGGTGGTCACCCTAGCAGAAGCAAGCCGCGGCGGAGGCGCGCGTTGCGCGTCTCCCCGTTTCCACGTTTCCGGGTAGGTACGTGTTAGGGACCCTGTGGTCCCCACGCCCCGAGGAGGGCCAGATCGAGAGAAATGGCCCTGGGTCAGCTGGGGTGCGAGCATATACCCGTCAACCTCACCTTCAGCAACCAACAATGACCCACAGGCACCGTGCGTTTTATTCGGTTTGAGTCCGACATAACCTCTCCACCAGCTCCGGCGGGGAAGTATCCGTGAGGATGTTTTCGCACGTAAAAAAACCCCGTACTACTAAAGAAACCCAAGAAACGTGTACTGTATATAGAGCACATCTTGAGCAGAAGTTCCAAGATATTCATTTGGCTCATTCAGGAACAAGTGAGATAGTGGTCAAACGCGGGCCTATTGATAATAAAGGTCGAGTGAGATAGTAAATATTTGAAGTAATTACTATGCTAACTTTTCCTATGAATTTAAAGTGATCAATAAGTATAGAACAATTTCGGTAAGCCAGGATTCTGCTACAGCAAAAACACATACTACGGATACTGCTAAAAAAACCATTTAATTTAAGACTTTAAGGCAATGCCATTAAAGTTCAAAATTAATAGGCTTTAAGCAGAATGAATGAAAAAGTGTAATGAAACTATTTTCATTTAATTTTGAACACTGAATGAAAAAGTGTAATGAAACTATTTTCATTTAATTTTGAACTCTAACTATATAAAATAAAGTCTAAAATTTAATGCAATTTTTTTACAGTGTAGTATGACAGTAACTTTAGTATAATTGAGAGCTAGGTAGCTCAGTGATATTATATGTGGGCAACCGTGTGCTGAACAAAAGCTTAGTTCAGCACCAGTAATAAACCGGTTCAACACATTGAGCAATTCATTCGTCTTTTCATTCGACCATTCATTTCATCCAACAATTCATTCATCCATTCATTCGTTAGAAAATAGCTCTTACTGGGTACACTTAGCAAGTGGTTATAAGAATGCCCTACTTCCGCCCGGTATCTGCTTTATTTCCTATAAATACGTTGTTTAAATAAATATGTTGAGTTTAATTGTGCATGAAGTAAAAGGATAGTTTTTATGTAACAACTTGAATCATGGCAGCTAAGGCATTATGCCTGTTTCTCGTCTTAGACCAGGCAACGCTAAAGGATAAATAACTATAATTTGACAAAAAATAAGTTTAGTCTGTCTTCCGAATAAAATTCAAGTAACTCGTTCTTCCTTTCAATGTAAAAATTACATTATTAAAATGATGTCAACTGTCTTAACGAGGAACCCTGGCTCCCCTTTCTCTTATCTATTTTCTTTATATTTGGCTACTGACCTCGCAATCCCGAGAGAAAAGCCTGCAACAGAACCTCGCCTATTGAACGGTAGGTTTACCAACTAGTAGCTGGTGAGGTTAGCTTCAGCCCTAAGATGCTAATAGGATACCCTCTAGACGTTTTGAATCATGTTTCGTAATTCGTATAATATAAAATATAATACCAGGCTTACGATTTGGTACCTCGGGAGGAAGAGTGAGCGGTCGGCTTGTTTCGGTTTTGTAAAGCGTTCTCTTACACAGATTGATATATTTATAGAGTAGTTAAATCGATGCTTGTTTAAATATTCTATTAATAGAATATTTAAACAAGCATTTTTAGTACACGCAGTTTTAGTAAAATGAATATTCTAGAACATCTATACAATGCTATCTAGATCCAAAGTAAACATAACTTAACTAGCTTTTATTACAAATTATGTATAGACATCTTTATGCGTACAAATATTTGCATCCGTGACCTAGCAGTCGAACGCTCTACCGCTACGCTATAGACGTTGTTAATTCTAGCTACTCTATGATGTTACCTTTTTTATTTCGCACCGAAAGCGCCTCGGATTCCAGAGGTCGACAATTTTACCTACTCTATGATGTTACCTATTTTATTTCGCACCGAAAGCGCCTCGGATTCCAGAGGTCGACAATTTTACCTACTCTATGATGTTACCTTTTTTATTTCGCACCGAAAGCGCCTCGGATTCCAGAGGTTGTCAATATTACCTACTCATATGATGTTACCTTTTTTATTTCGCACCGAAAGCGCCTCAGATTCCAGAGGTCGTCAATTTTACCTACTCTATGATGTTACCTTTGTTATTTCGTACCGAAAGCACCTCAGATTCCAGAGGTCGTCAATTTTACCTACTCTATGAAGGTACCTATCAAAATGTCAGTCCAATGTACGATAGATAGTTTTAGTCGGGCTCGCTCTTCTATCCGATATTTCACATCAAAAACCATAAAATTAGCATTATATTGAAATCAAAATACTTAGATTTTGTTTTTAAAAGACGCACAGTAATAAGCCATTGTAAATGTAATGAGTCGCAAACATGCCTTTCATTGTTGTGTATGTATGTACGTATGTTGTGAATAGTAGCTAGTTTATAAGAATCTCTGAATACTGTCGGAATTAATGAAATTGCTAAATTATAGAGAAATTAATTAGACGATGCGTTTGTAATGTTTTGTGGAAGCTATTTCGACATATCTGTGGTACATACAACACGTCATAACACCACAGAATATAAAAATAAATGAATGTACACACAGAGCTATCACTCGTGTACCACAGTGCTATAAATATCTGCATAACTGGCGATTGTTGGCTAATAAATTTAAATTTATTTTTAGGTGTTCAAAATTCTAACCAATCACGTCACTGTTTTGTGTGAGATGAATTCAAACGACCAATCATAATATGTAATTTATATGAGTTTCTATACTAACGAGGGTTAGGCAGCGATTAGAATAATTCTCAAGCATGTCAATTAGATTGATATGATTGACGCGCGTACGCAATTCGAACCTATATCGCGATATTGGATTGTGTTTTTTATTAACTGTCTAACTTGTCCTTGCCTATGGGTACTTGTTTTTGTGAGTACATTTTTTATGTTCTGTGTAAAATATGATGTATTCTCAAATAGTTTCCACAGAACACTATTAGGAATTGGAACGTTTATTAGTGGTCATTTTATTTAACTATTTATAATACGAAAAGAAAATGCATTTTTAGGTTGAGTTGTATATTTAAGACTAAATTATATTGCCCTGCCTCTGTTAGACGTTGTTACAGCTTGAAGCATTAGGTATACTCAGTTGTTCTCGAACCTTCCACTAACTAATACTATTCCAATCCTCTTGTATTTACTCTACAGATACCTCTGACAATATTTAGTTCTTTTCTGACAGCAAAATTAAACTAGAGAACGTACCCGTACTATGTGAGCTTTGGGGTTTCGTTACATAGTCAATATCCTCTTTACGTAGTAAAAAAAATCTCTTTAGAGTTATTGCCAGAGAAAGATAATTATTATATTGCTTAATATATAGGATTTGAGAAAATAGGTCATATGATATGGGTATGTTTCAATGCGATAACATAATTAATACGTCGAGTAGATATAAAATATACCCACAGAGAAGCTCATGAACTGCCCAGAAACCCATTCTATAAATATTCGATATATTTTTCAGACAAAATGGTTATGCCTGAGGCCTTAAAAATATAATGTGCTGGAGTAGACACATCGTTTACATTGGTTGGCTTAAAGCGCTGGTTTATATTTCTCATCTTCATTCTGTTGTCCTACTGTACCAGTAGTTTCATGAAAACCACTATAATATATAGAACATGCGCCACATAAAGACTTGTGTACACGTTGACCTACAATCTTTAGTATTTTAAGCTGTATACACACTAAAATACACTAACACTACAACACTAACTCCTATAGCCATTACAGGACGTTATACTACCCTCAAACTTGTTAGCAAATTTGACTGCCGGCTTTGGTTTGTAGACGGCCTTAAGTGGGCGTGAAAAATCATATATCGAGGTTATTGTAATAATGGCCCTTAGTACACTGAGGGCCATCAATTTCGTTATGTTCACTACTGGCACCCAAAGTGGTGGCCTTTTTAAGCAGACTTCACTTACATCTTCCTACAATGAAGCGGGAAAAAGTCATATTGACATGTACGATTGTACGAATTTATAAAAAAAAGATGCCTCAATTGGGTATTTTCCTATAGTTAAAATAAATGATTTGACTGAGCTTATTGAATTAAGAATCAAGAACAAGCCAATCTATAATAGTAATGATTTGACTTTTGAATATTGTGACGTCAAAATAAATTATTTCATACAAGTTATAACTTACCATTTTGACGTTTAATAAAATTAACTAATTTGACTAGTCAGTCACATACCCAATCGATAAAATTGTTATTGATTTCTCAACTACGTCACATCCCTATTAAAAGTTAGTAACAGCCTCTCAGAGGCAGGGCCTATTCGAGACTTTGTAATCTAATACTGTATATTTTGTTAGTTAAATACCCATAATATGAATCCAATTTGCACCCTATTAGTGGGAGTTAAGGCCGATGTTGCCTTTACTTATATAAGATGGCAGAAAACACATACTTCCTATCTTTAGTCTTCTCTGTTACTAGTTTGTTAAGAACCGCTGTGTTATGCTAAGTGGACGCATATTGTTGATAGAGTAAATTGAACTCAATTGGTCTTTCTTTTCATTTATGTAGATACGTATTTTATCATTGGAAAGGAGTAATTTAAAATATTGATTGCCGGATAAAAGTTATTGTTTTCTCAGCCGATTTTATATGGATTATCTTAAAACCGAATCGAAGAAACCAAAATCATTCATTTAAAATATCAGCTAAATATTGTGATGATTCTGTTCATTATTATATTGAAATGATGTCTATAATTACACTTTAAAGAAATTATCATTTTATTTCTATTCGCTCCTAAATCCCAAGACTTTCGTGTTACAGAAAGTCTACGGGCATTCAAATGTGCGTAAGGTGGAGATACGCATTCAATATATAGATATATAGATATAATAAATGCCGGCTTTATACCTATACATCATAGAAAGTGTAATATTTTAAGGACATATTATCACAGCGATTTTTTTCACTGATTCGTATTCATATGGTAGTAGAGTATTCAATGCGATATTAAAATGGTCCTATATTAGTTAAAATTGAACAGGTCCACCTTACGCTCAGTTAGTCTAATTAACATTACAGATCAGTCTTGTTACTGCTGATAGTTAAAAGTGGTAATTGATAAATTGAAATATAACTACTTTTTAACGGATTCTATCGAGCACACGACAATCACTCCGGGACCATGACTGCTGAAAAGCAACCGAAACGTCGGGATAAATGTAAATATTACTGAATAAATCGCAACAGAATCCATTAAAAGTAGTTTTATTTTAATGAGAATATTCTGGTAAACTACAATCACAAAATTTTAAAGTCAATATCTAATGAATTAATTTTATTACACTGCCACATTTTTGTGTTATTGTCAAAATATTTTTAGTGTAGTGAGTTATTTATAATGTAGGGTATACTAGTTGTATTTTATGAATATATTTATCTGCGATTCTCTTTGCTTTGAATACTGAATTAATTTAGAATTAATGCACTAATACAGCTATTTTTTGAGCAACATTTTAATGTCCATTATCTTTTACAATAATTCTTTGACATATGACAATGTAACGTTTATACGAATATATAATTTGTAATGAATAAAATAACAAGTACTCCAAACAATACAAGCTAAATTTTATGTTCCTCAAAAATCTCTTGAATATTTGGCCTCTTGTGTTCTAAAACTAAACTGTAATAGAGAATCGCTGTTAAATTCTCTTTGACTTAAAGCTACGATTGATCAACATGTGATTGTGTTTTAGAGTTCAATATTTGTACTATGGTGACAGGAATACGCGAATTAAATCTGTTCAGTCTCATTTTACATTTGAACTTCATTACCGTCTTCATTTTGTATCATTTTTCTTATTTTTCAGGCCTTTCTTTTAGAAGATGTAGTTATTTATGGAACTTATACTTGTATTTTCAAAAATCCATAAAATTTGTTTCCTTTGCCATCTATGTTGCAGTCCTTTGCAACAAACAAGGCAAATGGAACTATTAACTTTGTCATATTGATGGTTCTTTAGAAAAAGGAGACAAGGAAATATATTATATTGTAACAACACATCATGTATGTACAGTGAATATTTAAGTCTGGTGGATATGTTAAAACAAGTCATTAGATCAATCATAGCTTCCGTCACAACCTTTTTTAACCACTTTATGACATAATCACAATTGTAACATCACAATATTTTTTAAATTAACGCACTGATTGGTTTGAACGTGTCGACTCATGTGTCTGTGATAATTTATTTATTTCATTTCTTGTAATAAATCTTAGGTAAAATTGTCTGTTTTCTCTTTGATCAATGACTAAAGTTTTGCGAGCAAATGTGTTTTGGCCGTGCGCTGCGTCAAGCGGGCGCCAGTTTCGTGCAAACTATACTGAGTTAATTTCGTGCAAAGAATTTTACAAAATTGTGGAAAGGTATCCATACGATTTGCACGATAAGTTTTGTCAAGGCGATAATAGTCCGCGTCTAACAAATGTCGATTTATTTATTGTCTATAACGTGTGTATTTATCTAAATTGTTTCAATCTAAACTTACATTCTCTCGGGTTAGGTAAGCAAATGTAGTTTCGAGTAGAAATAACTAAATTTTGAGATAGAAAAAAATATCTATCATCACAGATTTGTAAACTTATTGCAATTTCTAAAAACTTTCAGATTTGGTTCAAAAGTTTGGATCAACACGGATTTGTAGCCGTTACTATGCTGGCAATACGTGTTTAAAAAATTATAAAATGATTTTAGAGCAAATTTGAAAATGAAATTAAAATTGATTTTAGGTTAGGTGGGCCCATAACCTAATAATATCAAAATAATATTTTCTCGCGCATTTCATAAGGTATTTAGAATATTAAAATTTCAGAATTACAGTAAAATTTTAGTCATTGTACAGCACTTCGCGTTTGGTATACATTGATATTTTACGATTAAATTATTTGGAAATATGACATAATTACCTACAACATTTATGGAATCATATACAAATTGTATAAATATGTTTTTATGATACGCATTTTTTACCAAAAGGGATTTTACAGTGAAATATATTTGAGAATTTTAATACATATTTTATTCTACAGATTTTTGCAGAT
Source organism: Eilema griseolum (assembly GCA_963662185.1). Lineage (NCBI taxonomy): Eukaryota > Metazoa > Arthropoda > Insecta > Lepidoptera > Erebidae > Eilema > Eilema griseolum. The sequence goes on along the minus strand of OY759254.1, from coordinate 9,215,624 downwards.
TGAGATGTGTCACATTGATAGGCCAATTCAACATTATAGGTTAAGTTTCAAGTTATTCTCAATATACATTTGTACAATGTTGATATTGTCCGAATCAGTGTGTACACATTTTTATAATAATGGGGGTAATATTGTCCATATTTCTATTATTTCTTGTATGTAATGGAGCAGTGAAGTATTAGGCGATTGATGTTATTCTTAGACCCAACCTACACTGCCGTGCAGAAGATTGCACATTTATTAATTAAGGTATTTTTCGGTGGTAAAAATACCAGTTTTCTGCTCGACAGTGTACTATTATCACCCAAAGATTGTTATGAATTTATACAAGAAATATTTATGTTGAATAACAAATAAAATTATCCAATGTACTAGTTTTTATTCTTGTAATAATGTTAAGCTAACGGTTTGACTAAATATTTTAATCATGTGCTGTGGATTTTGTTAATAATTTCATAACATAATAAATGTTTAAATTACAATATTCTTTTAAATGTTTTAAGCTATTCATCCACTGTACGTTTCTATTTTATATTAGCCTATAAAGTTTTGTTTCACAGCAAAATCTACAGCAATATTTCAAATTAAGAAAAAAATGTGAAAAAAGATATGTTGATCGTAGCGCTGGGCGATCCATATATTTGAAGTCATCAATCATACGTGCCCCGCGGAGCGTCCTTAGAACTGAACAAAGAATGAATCACGACGGGCCGGCATCCCACCACTTTGTACATATAAGAACATTCTGAAATATTCCAATATACCTCCATTTTGTTTCAATTTTACTTGACCGTTTCGTCATTTTTTGACATGTTTTGTGCATTCTTTTCTTGTGAAATTAACGATTAATTGTCTCAAAACATTAAAAAAATAGACATTGGTACAATATAAAAAAAATAATCTCTTGACGCACTTTTTCTTCTATCATGAAAAATAATCACTATTATATAAAATGAAAATCTTCTAAAAGCAAAGTCTCTTCTAAAAAAAATATAAATATTTCTAAACAAAAATGCACCAAACTTTTTCTCTTCCAAAGAATGTTCTTATAAATGTTCCTTCAGCTATACTATAATGATTGATGACGGATAATTATTGGAAGGCTTCGTTTCTGTTCGCCGTTGCCGTCGTGGTGCCTCCTCTGTTCTGTTCTGTTGACGCTAAACTAAATAACATAACCATTATTACAACTAACGTATTACTGTGATAGTGCAGACGGAGGCATCACTGACGGTAAGTAAACAATCTACATAATTATTTGTAATGAAATTATATAAGTATAGTATATAGCAACAAAATCTAATAAAAATACACTCTCAAAACTCAATCCCATTATCTGTATATACATTTTTGTAAACAGTATGCGGCGCAAAGTACAAGACTCGTCCGGGCTTGACGTATCACTTCACGCACACGCATAAAGAAGCCGCCGGAACTGCCCCGGCAGGGCCGAGCGCCCCGCCCGCCGGCGCGAGTGACGGCGACTCGCGAGACTCCCGGCCCGGCGCTCACACGCCGCCGGCCCTCCAGTCCACGCCGGTCCAACCCGCCACGGAGTATCAAGACAGTTATGTCACCTTTCTGAATAATCCTGTTGTTGGGACTGGTGAGTGGGCATGTAATAGTAGCCAGTTGTACATTAGCAGCAGTAGACGTGTAATAAGTCGTCATCATCATCTCAGCCTTCTCCCGTTCGCATTCGTGGCTCTCACCTCTGAGCAGGGGATTCGCTTTCGGGCTATTATTCCTCCATTTCGCAGTTGTTGGCATCGCTGGCAATGCGACTTGATTAAAATGAATAATTTCGTTAACCTACATTAATTCCCAACCCAACCCTTCTCACTAGTATAATGCATGTTATATACTAGAGTTCTGTTTTCTACAAGTGTTGTATTCTCTGTAGTTCATCCCGAGTTATATATGATAAGTGTTTGTGATTTTGCAGTAGGGTTTTGAGTTTTGAGAGATTTTTCGATAGCATATTCTTTGGAATTGTAAAAATGCCTATTTGTCATTTCACAAACTAATTGATTATCTAACTGATTTCAATCGTCTTATTAGGAAATACTGCAGGATTCATTCTGGCAATATTTCCTTACAAAGAAAGTCTGTGAAGAAAGTCCTCAAAAATTTGACCACATGTCTGAAGTAAAGCTTCTTCAGGTCCACCGTAACTGGCAATGAGAGAAAGAGAGAAAGGAAATCTGTGCTCGCACCTATCTCTCTTGCCCTTCCAGTATATACGAAACGTAACTCTCTATCTTTCCATCTTCACTCCCTCCCAACTTCTGTTCGCCTCGTCTGATCACACTTTTCTGTCACGCATTCAGCAGCTTACTCCCCAAGTCAAGCGTGCGTAAAGAAATTTTACTTCAAAAGTTTTTCTTCAATTGCCCTGTATAACAGTTATGACTGTTCAACATTCTTCCCAATTATTTATCCATCATTTTTGTAATCAAGACGACAATAGAATTTATTAGATTTAGTTAGTTGATGCATGTATTAGTGACCATAAGTACAAATTTATTTTTTATTATTAATAATTTGTAAGCATGAATATGATTATTTGCATTAGTCTGGATGTTTCTATGTGTATAATATGTAAGTAATAGTATGTACAAGTCCGAATTGCATTGTAGAATCCATATTACAAGCTTAGTTTGTGTGCAGTGTGATATGTCGAAGAGTATTATTATCGTAGTAAAGTAATGACTGTTTCTGCAGTGCTTCGTAATACCAGTCTGTAGTCAGTTAGTAGCATGTAGAAGCATTGATGTTTGTGATTTAAATGGCACCTATTGGTTCATATATCAAATGTTCAATAGATTTAAGAGAACGTTCATTAAATCTATAGCAATGCCGTTAACATGTGAGTCGTATGTACATCTTTTTATTATATCTCAGCGTTAATCGATATTATTGTAACGTTTATCACCGACAACTCAGATGTCAACGGCCTTACTATAATAGTGTTAAATTACTAACTTATGTAAGTTTTAGATTGAGATGGTCATTCAAAATTCTATTGAAATGCATAGCATCTAACTCCTGGACCTTAATAACGCTTTGTATGGTATCAATAACAAAAACGTTACAAAGGCCGTTTTCCATTAGCAGGACTCCCCGCGCCGGCGGCCCGTCGCGCTTCGCCCCCGCCGCGGCCCGCATCGGCCGACACGTCCAGCTCCGACTCCGCCCATGTCCCGCTGGCGGCGACCGCTGCAGCCGCGCCCCCACCCGGGCCTGCGCCCTCCGCTAGCGGCGGCGCGCCCATGGATCATAAAGAGCCTGACACTAAGGTGACTCTAAAGTAGATTCCAGTGTTCATCCTAGCGTTAATCCCAGTCGCATCCGAGTTCACTTCGGAGTCTGGCGTCCACTTATTCAAAGTCTTAACAACTGGTTTGGCTGAACTTCGATATTTTCCATGAAGTGACTGTCATCTGATCTCCACAACCCATTGAAGATGTCGAAGCATTGCAGTATAGGCGGTCTAATTAGATTACAGTAACTGTGTGCTTTGCTGTATTCTGGAAGATGTTTACCACACTGATGAAATGTGTCCACACTGAATTCGCATTTCGCATTCTTAAGACAGCATTTGGGCATTGATTCTCATTCTGACACTGGAGAGTGTAATATTTGTTGCCTTATATCTTTTCAAATCAATGGAAAAAAAATGCACAAAATGAACTAAAACTATACAAAATGAGAAAAGCCCTTAATGTTGCTATTACCATAGATCGTTTTAAGCAACTAGGCATGCCCCTAAGTTATTCCTTCACGGGTGCAGTCATGTTGGTTCTACATAAAGTGCTCTTCAGTTTAAGTTAATAAGAATATTATTAAATATCTGTTTTACTTGTAGGCTTCACCATCACCATACTGCGACTTTTGCCTAGGAGACGACCGAGAAAACAAAAAGACGGGCACACCGGAGGAACTAGTCAGTTGTTCCGACTGCGGACGTTCAGGTAAGCGAAGAGGCAGGCCTCCACGCAATGGCCTACCCAAACCAACATGCTACCATCTCGAGAACCGTGTCTGCGAACGCCACAGACACCTTCGTGAGAACATAAAACTGAACGGAGTAGTCGAAATACTCAGTTCTATGTCATACTCGGCAGATGCTTTTGACACATTTGCCTCTCAAACTAAACTACTCCACGACGAGTACGGTCAGTACCCTGTATCACCCTCGTCACGTCAAAGCCCTAGCTACGAGTGTGACGTATATGTGGAATCAAATTAAGTTATATGAGTATTATTTGTGTGTTTGTTCGTCTCAAAATTATATTTGTACTCATCACTTAGGTGATGTATCGTCGGTCTTACCAAAGAAAGAATGTTCATTTATGGTTAGATTTTTAAATTATACATTCCAGAATCCGTACTCTCCGAGACATTTATGTATAAAAATATTATATTGTTGTTTTATTGAAATTGTGGCATCACAATAAAATATTTTGATTTTTTAATACTTATCTTAATACTAGGAATTGTAATCGCATATCATTGTGATTTTATAAAACTGTATATGAATTTTGCACTATGTGATCTTGGTGTTGCCATGCTAAAATATCAACACTTGTGACAATGGATGCCAAATGAATATTATATTTTAAATTGTTGTCTGTTGTAATGTTTATATCCTAATATTTTTATTTTTAGTAAGTACAAGTGCCTTATCAAAATTCGATTTTTTTTATTAGACAATACTAGCTCTAAGCGTTGCCAGATTTCCTATCCAAGTACAGTTTTTCAAATGATGTTGACATTCATTTTAATCAGAAAGCCTTATGTTTTATTGTCTTTATTTACTATCTATAAAGTCATTTGTGATATTTTGTAGATGTATATCTGGCAACACTACAGAAACTAATTTAGTCATAGCTTTGCTGCATGCCAAATACAGGCGATCACTTTGATTATATCAAAGATGCGCTTTATTTTCAATCTTAGCTTTTCTAGTCACGCCAAGAAACAAGTCATTAGCACGCATACCATTATGGTCACCCAACTACGCACGTATCTTGTAAATAAAACGTAATTTTTATGGACTTTGTCGCGAGTTTTGTCGGTCTGTTACTCGTACTAAATAATTAGTGTTTTATTAACTGGCAATACGGATGTGCTACTTATGTGCGGTTAGTAATGTTTTTAATAATGAGGATTGCCATAATTTTGGTAGCTAATAAGGAATATTTTTTAAGCCAAAAAAGTTAATAATACCATAAATATTATGGCAACGCACGCTATCTATGTGAAAAGTGGCTCGGACTCATAAATTTATTAATACAGTATTAAAAGTATGCACATCACTGATCTTAGAGTGATGTACGTCAAGTTTTGCGATAAAATCCATAAAGATCGTCATAAACCTAAGAAAACAGGGGGCTATCATGAAACTTGTATCCTGCACTAGAGACGTAGGTTTTAAGTACCATGATTTACTCCGAAAAAACATATACCTACCCTTCGGTTTCATGGCATGTATTGCCAGATGTAATTTTTGTAGAAGGTCTTGGATCTCCTGCTAATAATAAATGTACATACTATCAATTTGAAAGAACTGTTAGTTTTTAGTCAGTCATTTTTTTATTATTGTCAGTGGGCAGTCATTTTATGCAATCATGAGTCACTAAGTACTATTGCTCAGTCAGTTCCTCTTTTTGTTACGTCATTTATAAGTCAGTTTGTCATTGATAATGTTATTTTTAAGTACTAGAGGAAGTATAGACATCTTTTTATATCCTTTTATAACTATATTACTTAAAATTGGACTTTGATAATACATAACTCGCTCTTCTGTGTTGAAGGGTTACTATCTAAAGATTACAGTTATTATGGCATATAGACAACTTGATACATCAACCTGGGAAGATCATTCTTCAGTGGAGTGTACTAGGTTGGGGGGTATTAAGGTTTTGAGATATATTTAGATTACGGATCAATCCCAAGCGATACTTTTGCCTCTGAGAGCACGTTAAACCACCACACTTTCGGTTGCCTTATAAACATCTGTGGCATTCTTTACGATTAGTTGGAACCCTGAAAAGTTCTACAACCTAGTCTAAATACAGAACTTCCGATATTGCCAGTGAGTTGCAGGTAGTCGTAACATCATTCTTACAAATACAAATTATATAGGTTCCTCTTTATTTGACCACAGTTGACATTTAATTTATAATTCAAATATAAGAATATGTGCTGGCAACATATTATTTATTATGGCTTGTTGTTGAAAATATGTGTTTTTTCTCTATCGATAGGTACAGATAATGTCTTGTCTATTTTTTTAAATGGGGTTTTGATCCAATCCACAAGGATATGTCAACCCAATCGTATCTTTATTCATAGTGGACAGTCTTACAATAAATTGCTACAATTTAGGCAAATTTTTATAATTAATTATCGCTGAACTATTGTAATCATTTGACATAATTTTTGGGCTGCCTTGAAACTTGAATAACTCATGATACTTTGTATTAGACACACATCAAGAGCATTTACTTTTATTTTGTGAAGCAGCTCCTCACTCTCAACTTTATTTCGGTTACAATCCATCAGCAAATGGATGCAATCTTCAATTTTGTCTTGTTTATGATAATCTTGAATTAGGGTTTAAAGTTGCAATGCGGTGTTGGTTGGGATTTTTCTGTGAATTTTGATATCATAACGAGTAAAAACGTAGACTTGTAGAATGACATCTAGAATGAATAATGAAGAAACATCAATTGAAATAAGAATTTCTGATAAAACCTCGCTAATTCGTATCTATAGAAATGTCATAATTTAGTCATGATAAAGTTAGGTTAGTATAGTCCACTGCCAAATCATTTCAGCGTCGTAGACGGCCTTCACCCCGTAGCTTGTCATAGCTTAGTCATGCCTTTTACCATACCTATAAGTACGACCCAAAGATTTTGAACATATAAATTTAAAAAATAACTGAATTTTTTATAGAAATTGTTAATGCGCGGGATGCATTTTGTGTTGAAAATCTTAATTGTTTTGAGATAGATAGTTTAAACTTAGATAAATATAATTATTTTATTAAAGTAATTTTTCTAATATTTCTTATTGGTTAAGCAAAGCCACATAAGTTTACGAATCTAATATTTTATATTCTGAAACGTAGAGCACCGAACTGTTAGCTGCTGCAGGCGTTCGATAAATAAACAGCATTACTATAAGTTTATATTTACAAATATTTTAATTATTTACTGAAATTACATGTATAATAAATTAAAACCTGTACTCACAGTATATAACAAACATACATAGTATACGATATAATAGATCTGGTTCTTAGAACCACTTTCAGTATATTTACACTTTTTTTTTTACTTTGTACAGTTGGCAAAAAAGATACGGTTGCACCTGTACATTCAAGTATATGAAAAAGTGCAACCATATCTCTTTTGTCGACTGTACGTATTTGATACAGAATCACCTGCGCGATCTACAATAAAATTATCATTCCTATAGCATATTGAATGTTTTGTTATAGTTTTAAGAAGATTTTTAGATGGCATTAGATTTTTATTGTGTTAAACCGACATATATAAATATATTGAATATTATCGTATATTGATTTTTTTCTAATACTATTAAAGTTAAATTTTATTATAGATCTAGTTATTATAAATATTTGACGCACTGTATAATCGTGAAAACTGAATTATAACAAGGCTAAGTTTCAAGTTGTCGGTACAGGTGTACTTAAATTTTGATACCGGTGCCTTTAATCGAATAGAGCTTGAAATTGTAAATATAAGTAACCGTCTCTTACATATGTATGTTTATATTGTACATTGAAATAAACCTTTTTATGATTGTATTGGAATAAGTATCGTGCTATGCTAATACAGGTTTTAGAATGATTCAAGTTCATTCTAAAACCTGTATTATAGCACGATACTTATTCCTGAATGTCGATTTATCTGAGGATTTGTAGATTTTATAGACAGATTGACAGATTTGACATATTATCTATACACACTGTCCACAGATAATTCAAAATTCAGTAATGAGTATCATTCTATAATACGGACCTAAGAGCTCGTGAACGCCAGACATAGATTTTTGTAAAAAGGCCACAGACACTACTACAAAAACCATTTAATTTTAGATTTTAATACGATGCAGTTAAAGTCCAAAGTGAAGAAGCTTTTGCAGATTAAATGAAAAAGTGTAATGAAACTATTTTCATTTAATTTTATACTTTAAAGCTATAGAAATAAAGTCTAAAATTTCATACTATTTTTTTGCAGTGTATGTGGTATGACAGTGGTTTTGCTTTAGTAGAGCCGAGGGCCAGTTTTGTCGCTTTAGAACCATCTCCAAATAAATAGTATATCTACCTAAACCTCTATTTTATACTACGTGTTTGGGGGGAGCTATTTTATACACGTGTTATTTATCAAAGTAATCTTGATAAAACGTTCATACTACCCAAATTCCCTGTTGAATCAAAATCTTACACTTAGAAATTCAGTGATCATTTTCCTCCTTACCCATTTCGTGATTTGGTTAAGTTTTTACTGTTACGGAAGCGCCAGCCGTCTAATCCCCAACCCCAAGTGGAAAATTTGCGCCAGTGTTTTCTCCGTCTACAGGCTTGCAGGTTAAGTTGACTTGCAAAGATCTTACCAGCTCACACCGTCCCAATGATTTTACCAACATTCAGGTTTTATTACAATGACATTAGTCTGGCGTTCCATGTCTCTTGAACTATTAGGACATACATATCACACACAATATATCTAGTTAGTAGAACACAACTTTATATGTGATACTTTGTATAATTTTAGCCCAATTTCTAGCTATTATCACATATAAGGTACGATTTTTGATACATTTTTCCACACTTTTGAACATTGACTAGTCTTTAAGATACAGCATATCAAATTAACTAGTAAAATAGCCTCGTTTACAATCAATAGAATCGTAAAAAGATTTATTTCAATGTATAATGTATAATCAATAGTTACATGTCGTGTCTTTGTCTGTGTTAGGTGCCTTAGTATGTGCAATTGTAACCTTTTTATACCATAGTTTACTGTTCTTAAGCGTATGTATTAGGATTTAGACGTTCATAAAAAATGTTATAAGTATAATACAATTTTTAGTCAAGCACAGTGTTGCCAACTGCAATTTTTATATGTGCTACTCATTTTCTACTTTTTTCTTATTAAAATGAATAATTGATCAATTTGCAATGATCTTATATTAATGTGAGGTAGATACATAAATAACATACATAACATAAACTCACGCATATATCCCCGAAGGGGAAGGCAGAGGTGCTTGCACCCACATTTTGCCAGTTTATGTTTGGGTCCCAATGTAATAGGTGGCGAGCCTATTGCCATTAACCGGGCACTTATAAACCTGCGATAACTTAGATATACAGATATCTTATCTGAAATCTACTCATCATCTATCATCTGCCTGCTCTTATCTCAATTATTTGTGATTGGCGCAACATGTTATTCGCATCTATATATTCCTGTCAGATGTCACCTCCTTAGACTAGTGGTGGGTGTAGTTAGACTGGTGGTTCCGAAGTCTTGGCCCCAAATTGGTGGGCACAGCCAACGCTCTGGCGCGGCTACTGCCTAACCTGAGGGGCCCGGAGGACTCCTGCAGGAGACTCTACGCGGGTGTCGTGCGGTCCATGGCCCTGTACGGGTGTCCAGTGTGGGCGGACACCCTGAATGATCGGCACATGCCCCTGCTGCAGCGTCCGCAGCAGAAGTTGGCGTGCCGCATCATAAGGGGGTACCGCACGATATCCTTCAACGCGGCGAGTCTCCTCGCCGGATCGCCACCATGGATCCTGGAAGCGAGATCCCTTTCGGCGCTATACCGGTTCCGAACGGCGGCGCGGGAGCGGGGTCACGATCCCGAGCCCGAGGAAATTCGGGCCGTGAGATCCCGGCTCCACAGGGAAATGGTGGCGGAATGGGAGCTACGACTTGGGTGACCAGGCGCAGGGCGCGCCGTAGTAGCGGCGGTAAGACCCATCATGGAGGAGTGGCTAGAGAGGCCACACGGCAGCCTCTCGTACCGTCTGACGCAGATGATCACCGAGCACGGATGCTTCGGCAAGTATCTGCGTCGGATGGAGAAAGAGCCAACGTCCGAGTGCCATCACTGCGACGCGAGCGAGGACTCAGGTCCGCACACGCTCACCGAGTGTCCGGCGTGGGAGACGCCGAGGCGAGAGCTTGTGTCGGCTCTGGGAGTGAGGGTTCTCACGCTCTCCACCTTGCTCGCGGCGATGGTCCGCTGCGCGGATGCGTGGACGGCCGGCGCCTCCTTCTGCGAGCAAGTAATGCTCGTGAAGGAGGAGGCGGGGCGGGAGCGGCAGCGGGAGCGACGACGGATCGCAAGCCAAGCTGCCCGCGTACGAAGGCAACTCGGGCGTCGGAGGTCGATGAACGACCTCCGCCCCCCGTGAGCGCCGGCCTGGGGGTGACAGGTGGAGCCGCCTGTCACCCTAGCAGAAGCAGGCCGCGGCGGCGGCGCGCCTGGCGCGCCACCCCGTTTACCGGGAACGAGTTGGGGACTCTGTAGTCCCCACACACCCGAGAAGAGGGCCAGATCGTCAGAGATGGCCCTGGGTCGGCCGGGGTGCGAGGGATATGCCTCACCTTCGGCAACCAAAGCGACCCGCAGGCGGCGTGCGTTTTAGTCGGTTCGAGTCCGACATAACCTCTCCCTCCGGCTCCGGTGGGGAGGTATCCGTGGGGATTTTGCGCACGTAAAAAAAAAAAAAAAAGACTAGTGGTGGGCAAACTTTCTTTATGGGGGGACAGAAAACTTATAAAATTTCAAAGGAGTGCTAGAATTATAAAAAACAAAAATATATCCCCACGGATAAGTAAGTCTACTTGTGTTGTATCTACAACTTTTGAATATAAGGACATTGAGAATATAATTTCTGAAAAGTTATTGTGTATAAATAGACATGATGGTTGCAAAACCGAGAATCGATATGCAGCAAGCCAAGAACGACTGAATTGCTAAGTTTAAATGAATAATTGTGTAATTTTAAGATAGCAAAATGCAATCTTAAATTAGTCGATCGGCCAAAACTGTGTCGTTTGTATATTTTCTATTAGTACATCGGTGTTTTGTCTGTACTGAATATATTACAAGGCGTGAACAAGTTCATGAGTCAAATTGCACGAAAAAAATAAACAAGTACAATTATTGATAAAATATTTTGCACTATTTGAAAGTTCAATTAAATAGTTTTAGTGCAAAGTCGAGTCTCGGAGAGAACGTTAAGCCGTTGAGGTCCCGGTTGCCATACGAACATCAATGGTAGTTGTTACGGGTGGTAGAGCCTACAAAAGTTCGACTAGTCCAACTACAGAACTTCGGAGTCGCCAATATGTTGTGGAGGTCAGTTGCAGTCGCTTCACGGAAAATATCAAAGCTCAGCGCAGCTGGGAATAAGCTCAGAAAATGATGATTTGACCTGCAGCGTGCTTTTTGACTAATCGTCCTATTCACGCCCTGTGCGAATATGCATTGATAATTTTAATAACATGCATATATAGTTTTGTCTTTGTTTTACATATAGAATGATATGACTGTTCACATCTGTGTGATGGTACTTAAGAGTACCAAAAGTTTGTTATGATAAATGTCTATTTAGTACCATGTTATTATGTTGTTCTTTATATATGTTATTGCTATCTCGGCAAAAGATTCCAAAGTATAATGCCTGCAGGGAAGTGCATAAATGCGAATACCCAAAGATTAAAATTAACCTTTTAAGAGAGAAAAAAAAATTCGATTGTTGTTTTATAAAAATATTTTTCTTTTATTTTAGCGTAAGTCCGAGAGAATATTGAATTTTAATGTTTTTTTTTATTTTATTTTGTAAAATGCTACTATATCAGAATTAAACTATATGAATTCGAATCATTTCGATTTTTATTTAGTCTCTCTGTGCTGAAGAATAGTGAATGTGCACTTCCCTTAAGACATGTTTTACTTTAACAATAAATTGTAAGTTATCAGTAACTTTTACACAGTGTTGTTTATTATTTTTTTATTATTTTTCACTATTGTTCGGCACATTATGTTTTCCCTTATTAAAAAACAAATATAACTGACAAACAATGATTTGTGATGGTGATCGAAGAAATCTAAAAGGTAAGAAAATGTTATGTGCCTTACAATTTGTGAAATAATTATCGCAATATTAGTTTTGTATTACACATACCACAGAACACACAATGGCTCCGATTCTCATAACTTTACAGATTTAGCTTATATCGCCTTTTATAGCTAATTCTCCTAATAAAAATATGTTCAAAATTTAGTCGTAATCTAATCTTAAACTTCGAAATGCCAAAATCTATAATGTCGTAACGTTGACATCGTAATAGCATTAGACATTTGTGAGATTGAGATTGGATCGAAATTGAATTTTGAACAGATTTTTTTACGAGAATTGACTCGGACAATGAGCTTGAGGAATTAACACTAGCAAACAGAATCGTCTCCAGGCAGTGTGTTTTTAAATATTGCGGTTCACTGGGAGCATTCGCGTGTAAAGTCAAATTTCACATAAAAAAAAAACAATCTGACCTGTCTGCAATCACAGCAAACATAGCTCATATCCTTTACCAAGATCCAATATTCCTTTCTCTATTTCTGTACCGAATTTCATTAAAATCGGTTCGGTGGTTTAAACCTGCAAAGTAACAATATGCAACAACAGACACAGTAACTTTCATTTATGTTATTACATTAATAATATTAGAAAGGATTTACACACGAGTACTCCCAGTGCACCTTACATTTCTGGAGCTTTAAAAAACGACACTTCCAGCAGAAGTTACAACTACCCTTATCACACAGGTCACCCGACGTGTCTGCAGTTCACAGTGAACATGATTGTGTCGGTGCGCAAGTACCGCTGGCAGTGCATCGAGTGCAAGTGTTGCTCTGTCTGTGGCACCAGTGATAATGATGTGAGTACACTATTTTGGTAATTGTCTTTGTCCTCTCACGCAAAGTGTGTAATTTCATGCACCACCTCACAAGTACTTGGTGCATGAAATTAATATTTAGACCATTATGTATAGTATTAAATTTATCGGGATATTTACCATGTTGTATTGTTATTAGTTTCCGATATTTCGGTGCTGTTGCAAGCACCATGATCATGGAGGAACTAGAGGATTGGCGGTAAACAGTGATAAAGTTTTTTAGGAATAAAAATCCAGTGTAGATGTAGAGAGTAAACATTTTTTAAGGGGAAACTGGTGAAAAAGAAATTTACTTACTTCAATCTAGTTTGTTATATAACATGTGGGAACCCATTGGGTAACCAGCAGGAGTCGAGTTATACGGTCGTTTCGTCACTGTTATTTACGATAGACTTGTGAACAACGAGTTCTTTAAGAACAAACCTTGAAGGCAACCGGCCACCTTATCATTTGGACGATGAAGGACAAATCTATAAATATCAAGGACGCTTGGTCAGAAAAGTGCCAGTATGGCAACGGTTTCTATAGTATAAAATGTGTTTAAGTATTTTTATCCGCATTCTAGATTCTATGACGCTCCTATACTTTCAAGATAGCGCTGTGCAGAATGCTGTAGAATATTTATTTTATTATAACAATATTCATCTGAAGTGGAACGATAACCTAAGCTAAATATGTGCATAGTAAATAAAATGCTATGTTATTACAGGACCAACTGCTGTTCTGCGACGACTGCGATCGCGGCTACCACATGTATTGCCTGGCGCCTCCGCTTGACACGCCGCCCGAGGGCTCGTGGTCGTGCGCGCTCTGCATCAAGGAGTTCCACACGCGACAGTGAATGTGTACGTATTATTTAGACTTGCTGACTTACCTGTTGCCCCCGGCTCCACCTGCGTGGACGATCCCGTTCCTGCTATGGGAGCCTAATCCAGATTTTAGGTAGATTCGTACAGCAAACATGCAAATATCTTCACAAACTTATATTTAGGTATGATACATAAGCACTTTTTTTTATACAACTTAGGTGGCAGACAAGCACACGGCTCACCTGATGGAAAGTGGTTACCATGACATAAGAATGTGTGTGTAACACCAGTGGAGTCACATCCGTTCTGTCGACCCTGTAAGAACAGATTTTGTGCCGTCAGTGTAGAGGACAAAGCAGGACAAGGCTTTGGTCGTCCCACTGACAGCACTTCTTAAGCCATAGGGTTGTCAAAGCATGGAACAAACTGCCAGAAGACTTAATATCGTCACACTCTGTGAAGATATTAAGTCTTTCATTCTAAGTGAATCAATTTAAGAACAAAATAGACAAACATTTAAAATTTCACGTGGAAGTTGAAGGAGAATAACAGGATATAGGCATTATCAGTTGAATCAACTGCTGTCTAATAATAAATACATAATATAATAAAATCCCACTTAGATTTCTGCTGGCAGCTATTACTGTTCAGAGTTATTATAGCTCTTGTATGGCAGTGATGTATCTGTTATGCAGTAGCTGTTACCTAATCTGTGGCATGGGATCAATTTCTCTCATGTTTTATAGAAATTACTATCTTGTAAATGATTTCTACAATAAAATAAAATAATTTTTGTCTTTTTCAGAAATCATGGTGATGGTTGGGTGTGCAAGAGAGATAGCTAGATAGGCGAGATAACGAATTAGTAGCGGCTGTAAGGTTTAGGGTACAACCAGGTGATCAGATTTTAGCGTTGTTTAACAGTGAGTACTGTATACAGTGTTGCCATAGTATAGTGAGAGACGTGACGGGAGACGATGGTATACATCACATAGCACAAAATAGTCTTCCTACAATCAATCTATAGTTAGTTAAAATCTCCCCATCACTCCGTTGCTCTAAGATGCTTGTATAGGAAAATTTCGAATGTCTAAGGCGTGTTAATGTAGGTCAGTTGTTATAGAAATTCTGCATGAATGGCAGCGCGACTGTGACTCCTCTGGTGTTACAGACGTCCATAGGTCACGGTAACCACTTTCCATCAGGTGGGCCGTGTGCTTGTCTGCCAACTAAGTGGTATATAAAAAAAAACCTGTGTACTATGTTCTTATTATATTGATATATTGTCGACCTCTGTGGCCTAGCGGTAGAACGTTGGACTTATATGCAGGAGGCGCGGGTTTGATTCCCGGTCAGTGCAAATATTTATATGCATGAATATATATATATTTGAATTGGTCTGGGTGTTTCTATGTATGATATGTATGTACTTAAAAAAGTATTTAAGTATGTTTATCTGCATTCTAGATTCCATAACACAAGCTAGTTAAGCTATGCTTACCATGGGTCTAGATAGCGTTGTGTCGTATGTTGTGGAATATTTATTTATGTCGTACAAGTACGCCAAACAGCTACCATTCATTCCTACAACCTAAATCACCATCCAAAGGTTGCCTGGTAGAAATCGCTTCTAACGGGAAGGCGCCCATTGTACTAGTCCGTATGTTAATGGTGTAGTACAATAAAGTGTATATGTATATATATAAATACATATATTCCGTCAGGTGGGCCGTGTACTTGTCTGTTTAATAAGATGTATAAAAAAAATGCGTATTAAAATTGGAAAAGTGGAATGCTGAGATCGGACTTGAACCCGCAACCAACCCTTACAGGGCAATGCTCTCACCACTGATCTACCGAGCCATGCCTTAAGCATTCCAAATTTTTCTATACAAACATCTTGGAGCAACTGTGGGAGCCTTTGGGGGACATAAGTCACCTTACCTGCAAGACACCTACCAATAGACGGCTTCCAGCTCTCAGGTGTATACCTACAGGAGACGTTGGCTTAGTCTCCGAAAGATTTTGATGACGCCCAGGTTATTTTTTGTTGTACTTCCATTTAAATATAGAGATTACGTGATCCGTTAATTTTAAAATGTTCTGAATGTGAGAAAAACTCTTATTCACCCACCGGTGAATAAGAGTTTTTCTCACATTCAGAACCACGAGTAAGCAATGATTTGTATGCTCAAAAAATGTATTACAAGTTTCCCGCTAGGTGGGGCTAATTCAATGTCATACAAATCACCGTCTACTTGACACCGGTGAATATGATAAAAACTCCGCACTTGGAACTGTGTAAAGATTTTCAAATGTGTATAATGTGTATATGCCATCGTCTCCCCACGTATGACAGTGCATCGTATTATTATTCGTATATAATGTCGGGGGACATTGCGTCATAGCTCTTTCTACCTCTACCGGTGCTTGCTTTAGAATTTTATTTATTTATCTCTTCCCTACTCACGTGTGTGTAGATGGTGGTTAACGCATTTGAGTAGTCAAATTACGAAGAAGTCAAGTTTTGTCTATATTTTGTAACTAAATAAATAAATAAAATTTTTATTCATACAAAAAGTTTACAGTTACAATCACTTTGACATCAATGAGGTGGTTATAATTTCTTAAATGGTGAGTACTGATACCCAAACTAGGCTAATGCCTGTATTTTGGGAGGCAGTGTTCTACAGACGTTGCGTAATTAACAATTGATTGTTACTGAGCGGCGGTCATACAGTTGCTTCGTAAGTATTAATCAATTATAACTGTCTAGTTGTACACGAATTCATTATTAGTTTTTTAGTTTACTAAAACCGCAGTCTTCCAAACTCAATATTAATAAGAAAAGATAATATAATTTTTGGATTACACTAACTGGAAATAATATTTTTGTAATAACTTAGTCTCCGTGAACTTGTTTCCATCATCGTCTTCCATAATTCCAAAAATAATTTTAAAATACTCAAAACCAATTCCTCTTCTGATGATCTTCCTTTTTATCGTGAAAAGTTTTTCACTTTGAATATTGACACGTAAACTACGCAAGCGAATCGAATCCAATAGGCTGCTTCATAAGCAACAAAACGCAACACATGTTGCTCAACAAGTTCGGTGACGTGGCGCAACAAGAGCGAAGTTGCCTGCTTAGCGCGGCTTTTTGTTTGGTCGACGATTGATATGCTTGGATAGACAACATTGTTTTGTGTTTTTGTACAATAACATTGCGCAAAATGCCATAAAATAATGTTGCCTTATGGCTTAATGCTAAAATAAAATATAAAAATTCAGTAAAAATGTATTTTTAATTGTGATGTTCTAATTTCAATGTGTATTTTTGTATACCTATTCATGAATTCAGAGTCAATTCAAACAATCACTTAAAATAAATCGTAGTCTGTTCAAATGCGTTATAATCCATCATTTAAAAAAAAATACTTCCTCATTAAAATCGATCAAAGTTTCCAATCTCACATTTACTAAGCTACTATGATCCTTATTGTAATAAAATTAAAGACTAATGTTGTATAAACGTTTACTGTGAAGCGAACAAGTCATTATACGTAATATGTAAGTACGTGTTAGGTTTTCACCCTTTAAGAGTGTCCATTACTTGTAGTTTCGTGTTTTGAGTGAGAGTAGTTGTGAAACTTATTCTTTGATCACTAAGACGATGAAAATCTTTACAATTTTTAGAGGGACTATCTGTACATATAACCACGCCCACCTTTAGCCGATTTGAGTATGTGCCTTTGTCACGTGTCTATTTTTTGAATTCATTATTATGCGTTTACATACCTCAGTGCCTGAAGACGAAGTCTTTAACCAATGTGTGTTACCAGTGTTGACTTACGGATCTGAAACGTGGTCCCTCACTATAGGTCTCCTGAAAAAGCTCAAAGTCGCTCAATGAGCTATGGAGAGGGCTATGCTCGGTATTTCCTTACGTGATTGCGTCAGAAATGATTATATCCGTAGGAGAACAAAAGTAACCGACGTAGTCCAGAGGATTAGCTCGTTGAAGTGGCAATGGGCGGGACACATAGCGCGCAGAGCAGAAGGCCGATAGAGCAAAAAAGTTCTGGAATGGCGACCGCGTACGGGCAAACGTAGCGAAGGACGCTCAACGGCCAGGTGGAAGGACGACCTCATGAAGGTCGTCGGGAAGCGCTGGATGCGAGCTGCTTCAGATCGGTCATTCTGGAAGTCTGTGGGAGAGGCCTATGTTCATGACATGATGATGATGATGATGATGAATCAAAAGAAATAATGATAGAAAATTATGAGGCAGTACTGTGTATTTTTTTTTTCATCAGTAAAATATAATTTTACTTGATTCTTTATGGTATTACTAATTTTATTATTTTGCATTAAGAGATTATATTACGTATTAATAAATATCATGTCCAAATTGCTTCTTTTTGACTTAACACATGTTCGAATAATTATAAATTTTCTTGATTTTGTTCATCTACCCGCTGGTTATACATTGAAATATCTTTGTCACAACTACCCTCACTTTCAACAAATCACTGTGCTTCGATCGCTGTCTGCATTTAGTGGTTGCGTGGTATACCGCCCACACCAGTGCGGTACCGCGCCAAATGTGTTACGTGTAAGTACATTAGTGTATCATGCACTCACGGCAAGAAGCTGTACTTTTATCTCCTTGTCGTGTGTACATTATAAAAATAAAAAGTTATTTCGATATCTACGCAATGTGTGACATTGTTTAACGAATTAGATATTGCCAATTAAGAAGACAGTGGGAAAATAATGTTATTTGTCTTCATTATTTGTGGATAAAAATGTATAGTGTAAAAACTATGTTTATATTAGTAAACTTATGTTTAGTTTTATGTAGAACAACACTTTAGGATATGCTAATTTTATTTTTAAACTATCGCGGTTTGAATTCATAATTATACAGCGGTTTGGAACTTTTAGCCATTAAATCATGGAACTTATTATTTCTACCGAATAGAATATGCCCAAGAAGTAGTAATTTCCATGATTTAATGGCGTAAAGTTCCGAACCTTTATATAATTGTTTTTTTTTTATTGTAACTCTCGCTAGAGAATCTTTCTTGGAAACAGATGACTTGTAACTTATGAACTCACAGCACTGTGGCTATAGTTGGCTAGCTGACGCCCTCACTGTGTAGTCGCTTGATTACGCACACGTAAAGCGCTCTTCGACATACGTATTTCTATATTCACGCCTGCAAATTCCCGAATAGGGTAGGCAGAGACAAATCAAAAAGAATTAGGTAATATTTTTTTTGCTGTGCTATTTGAACATTTTCGTACAGGGCCATATAAAATCGGTCAAGGAAGGCTCCATGACAGTGAAAACTACAGTTCAATGAGTGTTTAGGTTCATTTAAACTGTAATTAAATATATCAATACCCGAAATGGTGCCATGAGTGTACCTCACAATTTTCTTTTACATTTAATACCCTTTTTTAATATAACATAGTTTGGGAGAGGTATCCAGTTTTATTTAGTTAAGGAAAATCCAGTTTTTTGTTTATTTTATTATTTTACTTAATCAATTTCTGTGTCACTGTTCAGTCATTAAATTGTAACCCACAAACTGCTTTTATTTTTTTACGGCCATATTTTTGCACTTTCGCGTGTATCCACAAGCATTCCAATACTAATGGCCATTCAATTTTCATAGTAGGTTGTACGTAACGCACAAATTTTGTTCTCTAAAGTAAAAGGATATATTTTAGTATGTATATCAGTTTGTTTGCCCTTCGAATGGTATCAATCATTCTACTATCGTAGTCCACTACTGGAGATAGGCCTCTCCCAATGTTGGGAGGCTTTGGCCTACTGTTTCCACGCTGGCCAGACGGGTTGGTACAGGGCTTTTTTCGAGCTTTCTTTCTCTCGTAGTGACCCCGTCTGCGTATTTTTCTATTAGTCGCCTATTATGACACCCTTCGGCAGAAATGGGGTGGCGATACTTGTATTCTTTCTCCTTCACCATTTTTGGCCTTTAATGTGTATGCCGGGGGAATACCTTCAGTCGTATTAGCATTGTGTCTAGCTAACAAACTCACCTTGGCTTAGCAATCAACTTCAATTTTATGTAAATTTTATCCAAAAATTAAGAAACTCTTGTACCATACAGGCTTCGAGAGCCTAAGGTCAGCGTTGTACTTGACGGATCGTCAGTCGCGGATCCTCCGCGTTGGAACACTAATCTAATCAAATCATATCTATGTTATAACATATAAATGATGACGCAACAGAGCGAGCGATCAACTGCGCAAAATGTTTATATGCAATAACATCTATTGGTGTTCCGATGCGGAATATTTGCCAAGAAAGCAAACGTTAAAAGGATTGTAATATCCTTTTCCACATTTCGATCGGATTATATTTTGGTTGTGAACATAAGCTGTTATATAAAAGAGCACTATTGTTTCTATAAAACCTTCCAGTAACTATTAATTCATATAATCAAAGAAAAATTCTGAATTATGAACCCAGTTAAGATTATTACTTTTATTACTAACTGGTACAGCTAATCATATAAGCTATTTATATTATGTTGCTCAATAATTATTATTTTGTACTTTTTAGCAATGATTTTAAATCTTTTGCCATTGTAACATACGGTATCGTGCTTATTTGACGAAAATATTCTATTTTTGTAGTTGCAATTCATATGAATGTAATTTGCATGGCCTCGGCTGGCCGGATCGTGCAGCAGCAGCATGTAGCGTTGAAAAATTAATAGCCTACCCGCTGAACTAAAGCTGAATTTCCAATGAGACAGGCCCGCTGGAGCTAGGCCCGGCAAACTATGTCCGAGTGTCGGTTTTGTATGGCATTTTTATGCTACACTGGACCGAAATTTCGGCGGGAATCTTCAGCGTCGCTAGCTCAATAATTTGACTGCGGTATACGTGAACCCCGCTGACTTAAATGAGACACATTCTATTTTTTTATCCAGGATACATAACCATAACCAAACGAATCTTTATGACGATTAAATCGAAACGATTCTTAAGAAATTGTAAACACATTTTGTTGACTTTTTAACAATTTTTACGAAATTTATGTGTAATTGTGAAATCTGCTCTATATGATACAAATTGTAATTTGTAACAAACAAAATGTAGGTACTCAATATTTGATTTGTAAATCGTACAAGTGTAAAGAGCGCGAAAATGTATTTTTTTCTTAATTTTCTAAATTATATCGTACTTATTTGTCGTAGACTTGTATATCCCAAGGTTTTTAATATTCTCAATGCGCTAATGTAACAAAAAAAAATGTTAACATTTAATCGATTACACGCGAATATTTTCTGAAAAAGAGTTGCGCTATCTCTGTTATTTAGACGAAAGAAAATGAGATAGTCTAAATGACTCGTTCAGGAATTATCACTGTATATGCCTGCGCTTATGTCTGGTAAGATGTAATGTTAGTATAAAAAATAATCGATGTAAGTAAAGCTGTGATCAGATTAGGAGGTTGTGATGGAATTAGTGTGTGGGTTTACAAGGATTTTTTAATAAATCAAAAATAGTTTCTTTTTTATTTATTTAAGGCCTTAGTAATTTAGGTCGAGTACCGAATTTTTTACTTTAATATAACGAACAAGTTTTGTATTTCTGCCAGTTTTGATACAGGTGTGATTATGTGCGGTTGTTCGGCCCGCGACGCGAGCTGTCCGTCAGTCGAACAAATTTAAGAAATTTCCCACTGTGTATTAGTTGTCAGTTTGTCAGACGCACTTAACGCCTAAATGCCTGTTCTTTCTAGTAAGATTTTAATTAATCGCACGGTGTGCCAGAATTGGATAAGAATTCTTATGTTATATACTTTATCTGATAGTCAGGTGTGATATATAATTTTGATAAAGTATTATATTTTGAATATTTAACGAGTAACTATTGGGTGAAGTAAATGTAGTAATTGTTATGCTTAATTATTAATTCTGTATCCGATTCCGGTGCGACCGCGATGATTCCTTGTAAAAATAATGAATTTGTTAGATTATATTGTAAAGTAAGATTTCCATCCTGTAATATTGTGTCATACTATTTGTGGTGACGTAACAGATAAATGAAACGAAATGTATATTGCTTGTTTTATTTCATTTATTATTAAAACAATATATGAGGAATGAACTTTAGTCGGTACTGTCTATGTATGGCGTGAGCAGCAACCTTATTCGAGCTCTGAAGTCTCTCTATGAGGACTCTAGAGCTTGCGTGGGGATACATGGGTCATACACTGAATGGTTTAGCATCCAAAATGGGGGTAAGACAGGGATGTGTAGCGTCACCATGGCTGTTTAACTTATTCATGGATAGTTGTTTGCAAGATTTGAAAGATAAAGAATGTGGTTTAAGAATGAAGAATTTACTCGTCAAATGTCTTCTCTATGCTGATGATCAGGTTTTACTTGCGTCATCGGCAGATGAGTTGTAGGAGATAGTAACAACTATGCTTGAAGCTTTTGAGAGGAAAGGAATGAAAGTGAATGTTAGTAAGACAAAAGTTATGGTTTTTGAAAGAGATGAATGCGTGACAGAGTGTAGGATTTGTATAGATGGAGAAAAAGTGGAACAAATGAATGAGTTCATATATTTGGGAACATTGTTTACGAGAGATGGAAAGCATGAAGAAAATGTTGAAAGGAGAGTGATGGCTGGAAATAGAGTGAATGGGGCACTACCTACACAACTTTATGAGCAGCCGGAAAGTGTCCGAAAGGCACGACTGGCCGTGAGTATTAGTGCCGACTCTTGTGTATGGTAGTGAAAGTTGGGTGTGGCAGAAAAAGCATCAGAGTAGAGTGAATGCAGTAGAAATGCGTGCGTTGCGAAGTATGTGTGGCTTGACCTTGAAAGATAGACTGAGAAATAGCGTGATAAGAAAACGATGTGGAGTGATAGTAGATGTAGTGATGAGAATTGAGAGAGGAATGTTGAGATGGTTTGGTCATGTTAAGAGAATGAATGAAAGAAGACTAACGACGACGAACAGGTGTATGAGGCGAGTGTGGATGGTACCGTCGGTAGGGAGAGACCTAAGCGCACATACCTGAACCAAATCGGGGAAGTTTTAGAAAAGGGGCAGGTCAGGAGTGCTCTAAACCGACGAGCATGCATGAAGAATGTAATGAGAGTGAATGAAGCGAGAGTAGTATGTCAGGATCGTAGTAAGTGGAGATCCGTGATCTCTGCCTACCCCTATGGGAAACAGGCGTGATTTTATGTATATATGTATGTATGTATTAAAACAATAACCTGCCTGCTTACCCCCATTACAAAACTTCAGTGACCGAACAATATGTAGGTTTAGTGGTCTATTCAGATCATAGAAGGGGTTGACATCGAGTGTAGTAGGGTATTCCTGAAATATGCGATGCAAGGAACTTATCCCGAATGGCAAGTGCTATTTTTTTGTCTCAAATTCACCAGTGACGAAGAAGGGTCAATCTCCACTGAAAGAGCAGCGGCTAGAATTAGTTACTAGAAATGATTACGAGAAGGCTTCTCTTGCGGAGGCCTTCAAATGAATATGATATCTTTCACCCGTAGGTAATATTCAAAATGGTTTGTAATATTTTGGCAAAAAGCCTCTGCTCTTTCAGTCAGGATTGACTCTAAGCAGTGATTTGTATGACAATGAATTAGCGCCACCTGGCAGTAAACTTATGAAACATTTTTTGCTCATCCAAATCACTGTTTCCTCTTCACCTGCAAATGTGAGAAAATACTCGTACTGGGAACTCGAGAATTCGCGCGCAGATTTTATCACTGTTATTTCCTGTGCGCATTTGCCAATTGGGTATTTGATTTGACTGACTAGTCAAAAAAGTTACTTTTTACTAACTGTTAAAGCGGTAAGTTAGACGAAAACTTGTATTAAATAATTTATTGTGACGTCATAATATTTAATAGTCAAATCATCTTTTATTACTTATTATAGGTTAGGTGGTTGATTATAAGATTATTGAGTAAAAGGCGATAAAATAAGAACAGACTCCACTTTTGCCGCTCTTTTACCGTTCTTAATTTAATGAACTTGCTAAGTAATTTATTTTAACTACAGGAAAATACCCAATTATATTCTTTTGTCAAGTGGTCGGTGAAAGAATGATAGGGGGATCTGGCAGTCAGAGGCCGCTGGGGCGTTAGATGCTCGCTCACCATGGTGCAATAATGGTCACCGTACTCAACCTGACCTTCAGCGCTCACCGCTCGCAAGAAAGAGGTCATGTAATTGACTTGTTTGCAATAATGTTTACGGGAATTATAGCGGTCATGGCATAGGTACATACATACCTTTGATTTGCCTGACGTTTCGACTATGTTACACCGGCCGTGGTCACAGGCTGACTGGTTCCCTACCGACAGTTTACACCCAGATTTAAAAGTAAACAAAATCGTGGGCACACCAAAGGACGTTTAGCGTTGCAGTGTCCAGGTGTCTATAAGATAGATTGCAGCCGCGGTGCCTATATAGGCTAAATATAGCGGACTATTGCTGAACGAGTCAAAGAAAACATCGCAGCTGTAAAGAATCGCCAGACGAGCAAATCTGCGATTGCAGAACATCTGCTAGAAGCAGGCACCGATAACTGGATTGAATTCCACCATTTCCACCATACGCAAGTCCTCTCCACCGAACGTCACTTCTATTCATGAGCTGTACGTGAAGGGATTGAAATCAAGAAACACAAAAATTTTAATCGGGAAGATGGAATTTTCTGCAACATGGAATCAAGTGATTCAAAACATGCAACTTCGCTTTTCTGCGCTGTCGGATAAATAGCGGACAGTTTGCTTACAGAATAGGGACACTGTGAGATTGGTAGATATGTGACGGTAGGTACATGGCGAAACGAAAATATTAAAAATATCGAGAATGTGCGGGTAGATGAAGAACCTACTGCCTCACGGACTCGAAGACGGTGGGCGTGCACCACTGAGTCAGTCAGCCTGTGACCACGGCCGGTATATCCTGGTCGCAATGTCAAGCAAATCGAAGGTATGTATTTACCTATAGCATGATCGCATTAATTCCCGTTAACATTATTTTGTATTATGGAGCGTGAAAGTTTAAAAGTTAATTGACCACATGTTTGCAAGAACTTTTGGGTAACAAACTCGTGCACCATTATCGGGACGCGATTTTTAATGGAGGGATTTGGAAAGGGTGTTCAGTGTGATAAGCCCACACCTATTGCAGACAGAAACGTGTAAATACATGACCCCGAGAGTTTAGATTTTAAGAATATTCGAATGATTGGTGCTAACTTAACATCAATTACTGGTCTCTGCAATGGAAGGTCAGACAGTAGTATCTCCGATAATAAGCCTGTAAACCATACCAAAAACAGGAGACAGTAAGCGGACTCTTGGCAACGAGGTGTAAGCAGGGAAATTCAAGCTCAAGAAAAAGTGAGGGCCACAACGATAACATATCTCCGATGTGCAGTGCATCAAGTGTTCAGCGGCGGCGTAAGGAGAGTGTTCTAAAACCGTGAGTTTTACACAACTTTTTTATCAAGTGGTTTTTCAAGTTTTACCCGACGACGATTCTCGTAATAAAAACGTTTTCAAAATTCAGTTTCGATCTAATCTCAATCTCCCTAATGTCAAAAACGATCGCCATGTCTGAAAAATGTGTTACGAAGAACGAGAACGAGAACCGTTTTTGAATTTTAGGAGACTGAGATTAGATCGAGACTGAGTTTGAAATGAATGTAGCGTCTGTAGTAGCGTTGAAATTTTTTGTCAAGTGGTTTTTCAAGTTTTACCTGACGACGATTCTCGTAATAAAAACGTTTTCAAAATTCAGTTTCGATCTAATCTCAATCTCCCTAATGTCAAAAACGATCGCCTTACTGATTTGCGAGAGATACATCTTGTTTCTATTATACTTGTGCCGCGTGGTTCCCGGCAGAGTAGAATTTGGACCACCCATGCGTTCTTCCCATGCGGTGTCGTACAAGGCGACTAAGGGATAGTGCTGTTTAACATCTGACAGATATATACAGCCCAGACTCAGCCTCATGACTTGAATCAACAATAGTACCCGGAAGACGGCAATAGACTCACCCCCTATTACGTGGGACCGAATTCAATGATAAAGACGTGATCATATGTATGTATATATATATGTATGGATGGATACTTGCTTTAATTAGTGTATTTTTCATATTTTACAATCCAATTGGCATTGAAATGGTTTTTTTTCCTACCTACCTCTGTTTATTTTGTGTTAACCGAGATGAAGTTTATTTACCCTCGATTTAAATACGATGGGCTGTTATACGTTTGACGTGTCTCTGTGTGTGTGTGTGTGTGTGTGTGTCTGTATGTCCGTTGCATATTAGCTCCGGGAAACCGATTTTTATGTAGTTTTTTGTTTGTTTGAAAGATGAATTAGCCGGCAGTGTTCTTAGCTATGTTTGTTGAAAATCGCTCTAAGATGCCACAATAATGCGGTAGATATACGTACGTATTTTTTTCTAAACTCCCTCAATATGAGTATCAAATGACCGGGCTTGACTAGTAGAATCAGTTTATGAGTAAAATGCTATGCAATGACAAGTCCAAATCCAAGATGGCTGCCACCACAAAGTAGATAATTACATTCTACTGTTTATGATAAAAAGATAATGATTTGATACCTACCCATTTTCATACAACTCCTTAGTTGTGAAAAAAAATTTTTTTTACCAAGGATCAAGGATCCCGATGCTCGATGAGATAAGCGGTGCCCCCAGGAATTGCGGCGCTACAATGAATGGGATTAGTGGGGTTGAATTGGAAAAGGTTTAGCCGTCCCCAATCGGATAGGTACTCCAGAAACAGTAGTCTCGATTTCCGACACAAGTTGTTCACGACTCTCCTCCAAATCGGACCGAGGGATATTTGCAAAGCCCGTGTAATACGTGTCCTGGGTACTGTCGTCCGCATAAAATTGAATGGAGGCATTAGACATGTCATTGATATGCAGCAGAAACAGAGTTGGAGACAACCCGGAGCCTTGTGGGACACCAGCGTTTATGTCCATGCGGTCCGAGTAGCTGCCGTCGGCGACGGCTTGGATATTTCTGTTGGACAAAAAGCTGGCGATTCATTCGCATAATCCCTCAGTCCATAGTGTGGCAACTTCGTAAGGCCTTCGCTATATCGAGACTGACCGCTAGTGCCTCACCCCAACTATCGTTGGCTTGCGCCCACCGGTTTGTGAGATACACAAGAAGGTCACGGGTAGATCGCTCAGTAGATCGTTTGCCTCAAGGTATCTCAGGAGCTGTGTATTACGCTCCATCACCTTCTAGAGAAGGGAGGTGATAGCGATAGGCCTGTAATTGGACAGATCTGTCCTGTCGCCTTTCTTACATGCACAGGATGTACAAAGGCATTAGTCATTTAGTGGTGGCGGTCATTATGGATTTAAAATTTGTCGTAGTGTGTAGTACTACTAGTCCCTACCCTTTTATTGGACACCCATATTGAGGGAGTTGTGAAAAAATGTGAAATTCGCCATTTTGTGGCGACGGCCATCTTAGACCGATTTTCATTCAACATAAAGTGAGAACATTCCGGACTTATTCACCTTTCAAACAAAAGAATTTTAATTGAAATAAGTTCATTCGTTCGGGAGCTATGCCTATGGCAGTGACAACACAGAGACACAAACATACTAACACACACACCGAAACGTCAACACGTTATAGGAGATAGGACACGGCGGTATTTCCGCTCAATTGAGCAGTCGGACTGGGGAAGTACGTCCGCCCTACAGAATACCGCGGTTATAATAACTTCGTGTTGTGTTCCCAGCGGTGAGTAGGGTAGTCAGAACTTACTGGAGAATTTGTGCTGTCAGTGGCATGACTAAAGGCTTGTCTTGCTTTGTCCTCTACACTGACGGCACAGAGACTCTGTGCTTATAGGGTTGGCAGCGCGAGTGTGGTTTCTCTGGTGTTACACACGTCCACAGGCCACGTTAACCACTATCTATCAGGTGGGCCGAGTGCTTGTCTGTCAACTAAGTGGTATCAAAAAAAAAACATACCATCCCGTCGTTTTTGCGCACCGAAGATTCACATTGAAAAATACAGTATTTTAATGAAAAATAGTGAGGCGTTTGAAAGAGACATATTATGCTACTTGTCATTTTCAACGCCTGTCTGTAGCTTACTGGTTAAAGAATTAGACTTGCGATCGAAAGGTCCCGTGTTCGGATCCTGGCCATTACACTACCGACGTGAACCCACTTCTGATACAAGCAATTTCGCTTAGCTGGAGGGGTTAGAGAAAACATTAGTAATTTCGTTACTCCCCATCACAATAAACAACTTTCAGAAAGTCGAAAATAAGTTGTGTTAGTTAGCCCTATAACTTTGATATACCTAGTAGTAATACATATTTTGATTCGAGGGTTGTCATTGTCGGGGTACCTTGTTACATTCCGATAATATAACGTAGACCAGATGGGGTCCCCCGACGTGACAAGGCTTGCATCAAAATATGTATTACTAGGTATATCAAAGTTATAGAGGGCTAACCAACACAACTTATTTTCAACTTTTTGAGAGTTGTTTTTTTATGACACTTGTGTTTTGTACTTTTTAAACTGATCTACTAGTCAAGCCCTTTCATTCGATACCCATATTGAGGGAGTTGAGAAAAAATATGTACTCCGTCATTTGTAGCGGCGGTCATATTGGACCGATTTTTTTCGAACATAGCTAAGAACACTCACGACTAATATTACCTACCTTATAAACAAAACAAAAAAACTAAATTCTAATCGGTTTATCCGTTCAAGAGCTACGATGCCACAGACAAACACACAGACACCTCAAACTTATAACACCCCGTCGTTTTTGCGTCCGGGGTCAAAATGGACCATACAAACAGCGGGCGGTTATTTAAACGTTACAGACAAACACTCCATTTCAAATTTACTTATTCGTATTTAGATAGGTTTTGATGTAGGTACATGATGAAAAAAAAACAAATTTATTTTGTCTATATTTATTTATTTATCAGAACAATTCACTACTTTGTATGATATGAAACCAAATCGTTATTTTGGCATTAAATATCGAAAAAAAAATCTATTTACTAAAATTGCACATCTAATAATGACTACAACTAATCTGTTATGCACTATTACTAATCTAATTATCATTATCATAACAGACCTATAGAAAAAAACGTAGAACGAAGGTAACAATTATATATCAAGATCACTTGAAACAAGAATATCACTGGTTGGAGTCGACATATAAATGTGAAATATAAAAGTAACAAAATAAATTATCTAATTCTATTAATAATATATTTTTGAATTTGCATATCTAGCAACAATGTTAAAAATCCATAAATATTATTACCTATAAATATGTAGATACCGGCGTCTATTATTATTATTATCAAATAATAACAAACACAGCTATCCACTG
Source organism: Eilema griseolum (assembly GCA_963662185.1). Taxonomy (NCBI): domain Eukaryota; kingdom Metazoa; phylum Arthropoda; class Insecta; order Lepidoptera; family Erebidae; genus Eilema; species Eilema griseolum. The sequence goes on along the minus strand of OY759254.1, from coordinate 9,186,329 downwards.
TTATTTGATAAAAATAATTATTATTTTATTTGTCATGAATGGTGCGCGATTTCAAAAGTAAATCTAATTTATATAAACTCTAGGTTTAAAAAGAAATGCTCATGTATTTAATATTATTCGTGGTTAGGAGTAAAATTAGGCAGTTATTAAAAATCTGTTATTCGTTGTTACTTGAAGCTTAGAAGTTAGGTCTGAGATAGTTATAACAATATATAATAGGCAAGCATTTTATCTAAATATTAATATATAGAAACGGCAAGAATGTTATTGTAATGAACAGAGAATTTAATATACATAGAACAATAACAAACAAATATAAATAAAATAAAATAAAGAATACATACAAAAATAACAAACACGATATCCGCTAAATAAAAACAAATTAAACAAAGTAAAATTTATGTTATTTTAATTTATTAATCTATTTGAAACAAAGACTTTTCTGTTTTTTTTTAACTCTATGGTTTTTCTACTTAATTTCGATTTTAGCTGCCATCTATAAAATTTGCTAACATTATCAACTTTTAAAATTTAATAATTTTATTTTTCCCGCAGTTTGGGCAACATGGATAAAATTTTTCACTATTTCAACGCCACTTCTGGCATACGGTAACTCTCAAATTGTGTCAAATTTATTGTTCCAAAAAAGTCTTTGATTTGAGATTTTATTAAAATTATGGTCATTTGCTGTGCACAATGTTTGTTAGTTAACCGACTACAGTTCTGATACAGCATGAAATAGATACCATATTTGAAGGACAAATGATTAAAAATTAAATATAACTTAGAACTAGTGTTAAAACACTTAAAACTCGCACGTCTCGCTTAGTTTCTTCCTTCTTTCTTTTATATAATTCACGTGATTACTTTCTTCAGAGCAATACACTTTAGAAGTTTAGTCTGGAAATTTTCCTAGACTAAAAAAAACCGAAATCAAATCGGGATATAAATCTTGATACTGGCGTCCGTAATGTGTAGCGACCACAATTATTAGATTAGATTTTTTTATTTTTTAGAATTAGATGAAAACATATGTTACTTCCATGACCAGGTTAAAAGTGAACTCCAGCAATTTACCTACTATCCAAATTTTATCCAGTAATCTACTATCCAGTTCTATTCACATTTTTAATTAATAAAGTTCGTGATGTCAAATTTAGGTAGATAATTTTTTTTTACTTAATTGTAGGCAAGATTTAATTTGTAATCGCGCCGTTTTCTCGAGTAATTAATCATTAATAGATACTCAACAACATATATTATATTTTTTCAAATGACAAGCTGATGTTACAGACGAAAAAATAGAATTAAAAAAAAAACACGATTATTTTTTTGTGATTTTTTGTTATCGTTTTTAATTATAGTAGTTATAGGTTAATCACATCTAAATTAAAATTAAAAATGGTAGTAGGCAACGGTCTTTAATTACAAGAATTCAAATTTATATTAGATATTTATTTTATTCATTTTAATTAGTTATTCTGGTGTCATGGAAATTATTCTTACTGCTTAGGCAATGATGATATATAATACACATATTGTTGTAACAGTTGGTAGTTTGTCAAGTGAGACGACTTTTAGATATCTTAGTTACATTTTTATTTTCGATTGGCAAGGCAGAGCCACCGTATGTATCTTAATCTAATACCTAACTATATTTTCAATATAGGTAATATTAAAATCAACAATGTTTTGTAAATCCGTCATAAATCTTTTATATATTCTAGATGACCTGCTTATTAACGTCATTATTACCTATATTTTATAAAGGATTTTCTATAAAGTATTATATTAACAAGCTAATTAAATATTAATAACATAATATATATAATATTGTGTCTACCTCTAAAATTAAACTTAATGATATATTTTATTCTCAAACTTATCACATCAATTTGTGACCAACTTAAATAAATATATTACAAAGTGGAAGACATTATGATTTTGTCGTTTCTCATTGTTAATTAAACTAAAAATATATTATGCCAATAATATAATACCTTAATAAAATAATAATAACATTAAATTAATATTATAATATCTTTAGGAAATTATATTTCATTTAAGCTATTTATAACTGATAATTGAGGTGGTTCTTGATTTTATTTTCAGTGATGATTTTGACATACTAAATTTTTATTATAAAAGTGTATTTAAGAAAAAAGATAGTGTGTGATTCTATAAAATCGCTGAACAATCGATCGATCGATTTTTTAATTATTTAATCGGTACTTTACCGAACTCTTAAACCGATCGCTTACAGATATTCGTTTGTGATTAGTGTTATCATTATAAGACTGAACTTCAGTTAGTTGTATACAATAGAATGATCTATGAAATCTTTGGGTCTGCATCGCCACGTAAAAAAAATATAAATATAGAACATCACAAGTTTTAGATTTATCTTCTCTATAATGAATTAAAATATAATTTCACTAAAGCTCTAATTTTATTTTCTAACTTCAGTAGATAACTGCCTGTAGAAGCTCTGGGGCGTTATCAACGAATTCGCTTAAAATTTTACGATTTATAATTACAATATGTCGTATACAGTGTACAAACTCTGAATCTATTATATTTTTGCATACTATAAATGTGAAAAAAAATTGTGCAATTTTATTTTAACATGACGTAAAATAATTTATAATATATATTTTACTAGTACTAGTACGTAGTTACCTACATAACGAAAATTTAAAAAAATATAGTACGGTCTAAGATTTTTTTAAATATGCTGCAACATTTTATGTTAAATTAAATAAAATGGTAAGTTAACACAGAAATAAATATTATGTTAAAGTTAAGATATAAAAAATAATGTAAAACAACTAACTACATCTAACATTTCGAGACGATTGAACTGAACTATTATATGTAGTTCAATATCCCAATATCAAGTTGAGCATCGACTTATAAATTGAGCACATTAATTATAACTAGGAATAAGTAAATTCTTCACATGTAGGATGCGTTAGTTCAAGCCAAATTCAAAGCATTAAAAATGTCTACTGGCCTTTGATTTACCTACACATTTTTGTAGGTATAGCGTATACCTATTATGATTCTTTAGCATACCAACTCAAATTTGACTTGACTATTTCTCTCATATGAATGAGCAATACAATATATGAGCAGTCAATTACCAGTAGGTTTATTATAAAAACAGATATATCCTAATATAAAGTCATAATAAAATATACGTCTTATGAATTTATCGGAGTTTAGGGTCAAGAAAGAGCTGCTCATATAAACCATTCTTAAACATTATGGCATATTTCTGGTTCGAATAACTAGGTACTATAATTACTCCTAATTGAGCGTCGACTTATTCTAAGCAAACACAAACTCAATAACATATATTTGGTTTAATTTCTACAAAATATAAAGTAACAGCACCTTTATATCACTGTGGTATATTCGTTGTCAATTTTAAAACACAGTGGACAGATACAAATTGTTATTGTTTATCTATATTTTAGTAAATATATATATAGTTATATATATGTGTAAAATATATCCTTGACTATGGATTGTAAAACTCTAAATACAAAAGAATAGTAAAAACCATAAAATATTTAAAAAAAAATTGGATTTTATTTTTTATATCTTTCTGTTATATATTATCTGTTATATAGTCTTTATATTATCTGTATTTGTTCACTGTGATATTGAGATAACATTCAATATCAGATAGTTTTGGATGCTATGAAGAGGAACTTTACATGATACATTTTGGGCATATTTTTGACGAATGCCAAAAAACTTATTTCTGGACTAATTAAGCACACAATAACGCTAGTTATATTTAGTATTTAGATTCGCTAAAATATCTCAAAGATTAACAAAAAGTAGATCATTTCACAAAAATAAAAATATAAATTGTAACTATTTTTTTATATTTATTAAACCTTTGATATAAAATTTGTATTTTATATAAATCTATATTTTTATAAAATATATTAACTTAAATTATCACTCTAAATATATTTTTGAGCCTTTTAATATTTTACACAAGTGATGTTTTGAAAATTTATTAAAAGTAAAAAAAATACTTTCATACGAATAAGTGCCGCCTGCGTTGTTTAAAGTAAGTGCCTAATGCAGGATTTCTAACTACATATTAGAAAGGGCACAACTGATTACTTTTTTTATTGGTTAAGGTGACCATCAAACACGTGAAACTCATTCATATACTTACTAATAATTTATATAAATACGTAATTTTTATTTATGGAGATTAGCTTTTTCGTTGTGTGAAGTGTTGTTAGTTGACCATGAAGATTGGCCATTCGGGGCATGCGGCTGGTGGTGGTATTGGGATAGGTGACCCACCTCCCACTGATACTACCTCCGGTATCTGTAAAAACAAATTAATTTAATGTTTTATGTGCCACTTCCGAAGTAAATTGACCCTGAATTTCATATTATTTATAAATCCTGATTCTAAACGTATATTTTTTTGAATGAGATGCGATCTGCCTCGACCAAAATTTGTGGAAAGGAAATTAGAGAGAAAGAAGTGGAAATATTTAAGAGGCCTTTGAGGTAAAACATAGTGGTAAAACATAGTGAGAACTGTACCTACAGCAAGTACATCAGTTGTCACAATTAAATTACTCAAACTTATCGTTATGATATAAGTTATAATTATTAATTTGTATAACAAAAGTAGGTAAATGATTCTTCTAATTATGAATTAGCGAGTCCACACTGAGAATATATACACTGAGAACATAGGTAGATATTTCTAGCTAAAATAGATGATACTGTTTACGTACTCACCATAGTCTGGGGGTGGTGCGGGGGATGGTAGTAATGCGCCGGCGACACAGGGGGCGTAGGGTACCCCCAGTAAACGAGAGGGGGCGGTGGCAGTGTCGGGCCCATCGCCGGGTAGTAGTACGTCAGGGGACCTGGTACACACATACAAAAAAATTATTAGAAAACCAAAATATTTGTAATTTTTTTCGTAATAATTTTAGTATAAAATTGATAAATTAAAAAAATTAAATAAAAATAATATAATTATAAGTAAGATCATGATAATATAATTTATAAGTAAGATCATGATAATATATTAGGCTCAAATTGTTATTATAGGAATTTTTATATACTTAATAAAATGGGACAGTTTATCTAACCCCGAAAAAGCATAGCTTAACTAGCTTAAATCCAATATGGTATTTAGAATGCAGATATACATACATACATTGCTTTTATTCTATAGATATAAATACATACATATCATGCATGGTAACACCCAGAACAATGCAAATGTGACCCCTGACTTACCAGTCCCACGCTCAGCCGCAATACAATAGAGATCGTATTTAAAAAAATAATCAGATTATACTACCTATTTGATTTGAGCCAAATATATTATAGATGATAACAAAATTTATATATGTAATCGCTAAACAGTTTGTCCGCTATTCAAATTGCTTTCTTTTTATTTTATTATTTCTTTAAAAAATAGTACAGTACAGTAAAATAGTAGTAATCTTAACAAACGTGTTACATTAGCGGGTTTTTGACTAAATCTAAATTGCTAATGTTTGAAGTAGGTTCAAGTCGGCGGTGTATTGTAGGTTCGAATTAGCAACCAGTCAGGGTAAGTTCGAGGAGTTCGCTTCTAACCTACCACTGCGGTATTGTCACGTATTATCACGAGCAACATTTTCCTTGGCCGGCAGTTCACGATTAGGCAATAGGCAATACCAGTTCTAGCGTAGTCCCTGAACTTACACCTAATTGCAAGTCCACTGTCTGACGTCATCGTCGTCGAAAGCATAACGGACAAAAAGTTTCTCATGATATAAGAACAATAATTTAAATCAGCCATCTGCAAAAGTCATTAAGATGCCGTCATACCGATCTATAAAACTGTTACATAATCCTTGTTCAAAGCTAAATAAAGGACAAGTATGCATTAGTATTTTTGTTGATTCATATATAAATCATGCATTGTTAGTCACACTTGAGAATACTTGAGGGATATTTGATGTATATGTACTATAATAATCCTATTATAAATGTGCATTTGCGACGTGTAGAAATATAATGTATTAGAAAGTTAAAATGATATGATATAGGTAAATACAACATATAACTTGTATGGAATAAATGCAACATCGGAATAAATGCAACCACGGCATAAATTAAATTAAATTTTGGTTAAATTAAACTTAGTCATGTTTATAAAATAGCGGCCTTGACTAAACAAAAATTAAAGAGCTAACTACAAATTTGGGTGGGCGTTTAAATACACTCGAGAGCAATGAATCCGGGTCACTTAAAGAATCCTAAAAATCTCGGAAACTAAAAATGCTAGGTTAATGCAATAAATTGTATTTAATAGACAATGTAATACTCCTTAAATGAAGGTATTAAAACTTCTTAGTTATTGTAAAGTTATATCATAAAAAAATCAAATTTGAAAAAGGGCCACTTTCGAAGATGGAACTACGAAATTACAGCATTTGGTGTTGCTTTTGTTTGTAATCTGTCATTTATGTGGGTACATAAACCATGTTGATAGTGCTCTATATTCATTAATCAAGCTGAAATTATGTCGCTTACGCCTGAAGAATGCACCAGAATACTTACAATGCTGGAAACCGGCCGGAGTCAGCGCGATACAGCCAGGACTGTCGGTGTGTCGCTGTCAACAGTACAAAGAGTTCTCCGACGTTACGAAGAAACTGGTTCTAACCTACGCAGACCAGGAACGGGCAGAACCAGGTGTACCACAGCACGAGAAGACCGATACTTGGTGAACACCATGCTTCGAAATCGCTTTCTCACAGGAACTGAACTCACCAATCAGTTTCGACGCCTCGGAGGAAGTAACCCAAGTGCATGGACAGTAAGACGTCGGCTTGCTGAATCTAACTTAAAACCCCTTAGACCTGCAAACGGCCCTAAACTGGAGCGTGGGCATCGTATTTCGAGACTAAGTTATGCCCAGAGCCACGTAAATTGGAGTATTGAAGATTGGTCAAAAGTTATGTTCTCCGACGAATCAAAATGTATGCTCTACAAGCACGATGGAAGACACAGAGTGTATCGAAGACCAGGGGAAAGATTCAAGCAAGCATGCATCGAAGAAAAAGTAGCCTACGGTGGTGGGTCTGTACTTGTGTGGGCCGGAATTTCTTCTGAAAGTCGCACAGAGCTGGTGATCATAGAAAACGGCTCTTTAACTAGCGTAAGATATGTGGAAGAAATCCTCAATGATCACGTTGGTCCATTTATGGTCAATTTAGGTGAGGATGCTATATTTATGCATGACAATGCCAGACCTCATACAGGTAGGATTGTGAATGACTACCTTCAAGAGATGAACATTACTCGTATGGAGTGGCCAGCGCGCAGCCCGGATATCAACCCGATCGAGCATGCTTGGGACGAGCTAGGCAGATGCGTAAAACAACGAAACCCTCCCCCAATCACGCTTCGTGAGCTCAAAATTGCTCTCACAGAGGAATGGGAGAATATTCCCCAAAATCGTATAAGGAACTTGGTGTACAGCATGCCAAACCGCGTAAACGCAGTAATGGAAGCACGAGGAGGCAATACGAAGTATTAAAATTCAAGAAAATCGTAATAAAGTTCAAAAATTTCATGTTTCCTATTTTTGTTTTAAGGAGAGATCAGCAGTTTTTTTCTTTATGTAATTTTGTGTTAATAAAATGTATGGTGACTCATATTTTTTTTACTTTCATTTAAGGAGTATTACATTGTCTATTAAATACAATTTATTGCATTAACCTATCATTTTTAGTTTCCGAGATTTTTAACATTCTTTAAGTGACCCGGATTCATTGCTCTCGAGTGTAGTCTTGATACACAGCTCAAATTTCTTTAGGTATATGAAAGATTTTATTAAATTGTTATGAAGCAGTTCTGATTTAACTTTGTGTAAGTATTTTATTGTTTTGACATATTTAACTAATGATGGAACTCAATCAAAAGTCAATTCTGCAATATTTCCTCCAGGTTCTCATTGCAATTTTTCCGTTACAAGTTATATAATTATATAAATGTGATTGTTTCTTCACGTCGCATTTTATATCAACTAATACCAATATTTGAGCCCATTAAATTTTTACCGCCCATTTTCGTGCCTATGAATACGCCCGTAAGTGTATATTATTGTGAATGATACTATGAACTAGTTAATACTAAATGCTTAGGGATAACGAATTACATTTCAGAGAGGTAAAGCTAAGCTTTTTGTGCCAGTGTGACCTCGTACAAGGTAAGAGGAGGAGACGTACACGATATAATGTAGGTTAGATATGCTCAGAGTAATCGGCAAATGATATTTATACCAAATATTTAATTGGGCACTTTCCTGTATGTAGTAAAATAATTAACTGAGCTTATTGAATTAAAAATGGTAAAAGAGCGGTAAAAGTTGAGTTTTCTCTTATTTTATTGTTTTTAATCATCCACCACAACGTTACATACGTTAATTGACATTCAAAAGTATGACGTCATATTTATGTAATTTTACAAGTTTCCTTGGAACTTAATATTGACGTTTCGTATAAAGTAACTAAGTAATTTTGCAAACAAACAAACAGTCAAGTACCCAATTGCAAACCATAAAATATATAAACTGTGAATATTGCAAATCATCGCAACAGCCGACTCAGTGCAATAAAATACTTATTTCAAATAAATGATTTAGATACATATACATATTTATGTATATTTAAATATAATTTATAAAGAACGCTAGACCGATTACTCGCAGCAGTCTTAAGTATGTAATTATTAAGAACAAGATGAACACTCACCGAGTCTCACGCATTAACATTCCACCAAAGCAGTGCGCACTTACACCAATACTCTGTTTGTTACACACGCCGCTGATGCCGCCAACACCAAGCCAGTCTGCGGACTTTACCAAACTTATGCACGCCTAGTAACCCTAGTACTTTTAGCACCACTATTTTGCGATCTCAATATTATAATTTATAAATTGCAAAATTTATTATTTATTTAATAATAATTTAAAGCTTATATTTTATTTCAAATTTTTATAAAAAAGGTAAATTTACCTTTATTATTATTTATATTTATGTATTTTATTAAGTATACATGTACTTGTTTCACTTCTCAGCATAATTTATATTTTATACATTTATATTGTTTTTTTCTATGAAATTAAATTTTATCGTTCTTATTTTTATCTTCAATTTTAACATTTACGAAAAACCGTACATTCGTGTTTATATTTACTAAATAAAACCAAAAATTAACAAAAATATATTAAAAAATGCGTTATTAATAATTGAGATCGCAATCAAAAGGCGATAAGTTAAGAGTAGATAGAGCTTATTTCACGTGATCCCAACAAATGATAGATAGATACTTACGCCGCTTCATGTTAAGTACACTGTAAGGCTCGGAGACCACTATAGACCCATTCTAGTGGGGCATTAACACCTTATACCAATGGACCTACGACCTATTTAAGCACAACACATTTCTTTCTACAACACACTAAGCCTGAGTTCCTTGGACATGTTTTATATAATGTTTATTTTGATTCTTTCACCGATCCATGCATTTGAAGCGAACAATGTAATGTTTTTTTTTTCTATTGGGGCATATACGGCTAAAGCGCGGTAAATATACTTTTTTTTATTTATTTATACAAAGAGCTGACGAAGCTGCGTTAGAGCCAAAAAGCTAAGATGACGCGAAAATAATCAAGAAAAGCAACTAAGCTAAGGCGTGATAGGGTTATATATAAATAAATTTACCTTAGCCGAATGAAAACAAACATATAAAAAAGTTAGGGTAAAATATAAGGGTAAACACTGTATACATGGTTTTAAAAGTATGTTTAGTCGACTATGCCCCAAGATTTAAATATTATGACTTGAAGAAGCCTGTGCTTATGTAGACTCGTTATATATTTATACAGTGTCTGTTTTTCGTACAAGACACAGGGGAACGGTTAGAAGCAGTTAGGAGGCGGATATGATTGTGCTATGTGTCTATTACCTCGTGAAGGAAAGTTATACTCAAGGAATTAAGATAATTATATTTCTATCGATATTGTGCGATGTAGATAGTGTATTTTGTCGATAATATTAAGTTAAAATGTGCAACCTAACAGTGTAATAAAGTACCTATCTTTTAATTAATATCAAACAATGCTATCTTATATGAGCATAGACAATCGATGGTGTGACCAGATAATAAATACAATGTTTTAAGTAGTAGAACTGATAAAAATCATGTAACATATAACTTACCAAAGATGCCCATTCACCCTGAAGTATGTTAGTAAACATAAAGGACAATTCTATAATGTAGCAGAGACATGAAGCGGACGAATGTTAGTGTATACCCTTCCTTCACAAGTACCTTTTGATTTATGCGATGAAGCCTCAGTTATTCGACAATGAAGCTGATTTAATCACTTATATAACTTTAATGAGACATGGATGCAGTTAAAATCATGTGTTGTATTCTGGAAATACGGTTTATGAAAACGTAGACTTCACATCGTCAAGTCTGTAGTCGATTCTCAGAATAAAATTAATGGCAAATGAAAATGGTGAAAGTTTTTTGAATGTGAAAATCAGTCCCATTGAAGGCCAGACCTCAGAAATAGTACATATATAAAGACGATAGCACAACCACAAACCAGAGAAACTCGCAATTATAATCTAACATGTAAATTAACCTTTTATTTCTAATCGCAATACACTATAATTATCCAACTTAAATAATAATAAAAACCATAGTGATTCTAACAAGATGAGACATAAAAACTCTGTAAAACGGAAACTTACTTCTAATCTATAAAAGTTTATAAGGTTTTATACCATTTTTGGGCTTTATAACTATTTAAAAAAAATAAAACGTGTCGAAAAAGTTCATATTCTTTAAAAAACTTACTACATTCGAAACGCTTTTTGGCAGTTTATATTGTGACCCAGGGCGTATCTATCATACAATGAATAAAAAAAATCTGATTTCCTCACACCACGTCCTCCAGTCACTACACAAGGCATTTCAACAAAACTTGGTGCAATTTTCTTCAAATATTAGGTTAAAAAGCTCTGAAAAAAAACTGCAAATTCGCTATTAGAAATCAACGAACAAGGTTTTAGTAGTTACCTAAATAACCATTTTATAAAAACCAGAGTTAAACATTGAATGTTGAAACTCTGCACTAAGCATTGTTGAAATGTCGGCCAAACATATTGATTTAATCCAAAACGAGACAAGAATGAAGCAGTCTTGCAGAAGAAGAAGAAAGCTGTGATTAAAGGAATGCGTGTTAATGACTGGAGGAGACCAGGACCCTTACCAATAGTCAACTTCATCTTTACACCATGATACTATGAGAGTAGACTTAATTGTACATTAAAATAGACGTAACACGAGGCGTTACAGGATTGTAGTCTAAGTTTGAAATATATACTTCCCACACCTTGACGCTTTATTGATATAAATTTAGTTTGCCGACAAAAACCTGGGTTTGAACCATAGTACCAAGATAAAGTTACAACCGCCCGTGTACATATTTTTATAAAACATCAACATAGAGTTTAATTACCGAAATGTTGTATCCGGCGGTGGTGCGGTTTGGAAAAGTAAAAAGCTAAAATATTGGCCTTATGTCTTTTTGATCCCGAGCCATGCAACCCTGTTCCTAAAAGAAAGCGATTCATGCTACACCCGTTTATTTAAAATTGACATAAATCCGCTTTAGGAATAATTGCAATATAAAGTGTGCAACACTTACCGTTTCTCAGTTGGGCTCATGCACATTTCCCATAACACATCCCGACGGATACACCATTAATACAACAGTTTTGTATATAACCATTAATAAACACAATATTGCATTGTAAAATATACTATTTTGCAACTTTAGTCATTTTACAATTTACAAAGAGAAGAAAAACGTCAGTATGTAAACTAAAAAGTTCAAATGTCAATTGTAAAACTACTAAATTAGCAATATGTAAATAAATTTAGAGATGACAGAACAAAGATTAGCCATAACACCGTGTTTTGTGACTAAGCCCCCATACCTATATTTGTGAATATTGAGATAATGGCAACACCATATAAAATGACGTTAACTTGAAGTTCTTAATGTTCCAATACACAAGTCACCCGCTATCGGAATAAAGTCCTGAATATAAAATTATTTACTTGTAATCTCACTCTATGGATCATATTGAATTAGAAACAAAATACTGAACTAAATAAGGCTTGTTTGAATTTTGTATTCAGGTATACATTCCAATATTATATTTGTATAATATAATTTTAATATTGGCTACACTATGTGGTGTGAGGTACAGATGATGAATTTTAAGCTAGTGGGTATAACCAGGTGTTATTATAGCCGGTTCAAGTTTTTAATAAATAATACAATATTTAGGAAAGGTAGGTCCAGGATATTGGGGAATGCGACCGTCCGTATAGATAAAGATTATTGTATAGAAACTCCTACTCTTACCGACTTGATTTTATAAAATATTATACGATGATTTTGTTGGTCCAAAAGATGAACACTTTTCATTTAGGTTTATCAAAGGTTTAATAAATATTTAATTTAAACCTTTACCAAATAAATTTATAAAATCTTAAGTTCATAATATTTAAATACATTTTGATTTAGCGATGGTAGTGCTAATATAAAATAGTTTTATAAATTAACCAAAATATAAGTATACGACGATTATACGGGGAATAAAATGTACAAAGCCAAAAATGTATATCAAAGTGCGATATAAAACACAAAACGATATCAAACAAACACTAAATACTTAATAATAAGTGTAAACTAATCGTAAAAAGTGTACACACTTATTGTACTCAAAATAAAAACAAAAATATTTAAGTATCTAAAAATTTTAGCAGCTACTTAGAAACAATTGAGAAACTCGAGTACTGTGACGAGAGACCAATTTGTTTTGTACACTTATGTAGTCAATAAAGTATACCAAAAGAGAGGCAGCAAGACCTAACTAGTAGTTTCTCTTTCTTACCCGACTACGGCAAAGGACGGTTTTATCACGTTCCTGTTTGAATACCATAATATACAATGATTACAGGAATGACGCTTTTTTTTCGATCTTGCTCACAGTACGCAGTAGCTTCGGTAATATTAAGTACCTAACATCTCAGACTTAACATCAGCCTTCATAAACTTGGCAAAACATTGTCTTTTAATATGGAATGTTTATATTTAAAAATCACAACGATATCTAATCACACAGTTTGGGCTGCCTTTATCTAATATATACAGAAATAACCTTATTATTTTTTAAAACGTACAACAATTAAACTGGGTTTCGTGTTGATTCTTATAGAATAAATATTTTAATACGCGTGTCTATGTGTAATATTTAGAAGGATTTTTATTTCTGTAAATGGCAACCCCTAATTAAAATGTAAAATAAAACGTACAACTACTTGTCATTGATTAACAACCTCTGGTTCACTTATTCATAAATTAAAAATATGAAAATGAGAGTTCAACAATATTAAAAGTCAAGTAATAAATTCAACAAGTTTTAAAGTTAGTACCTATTTAACCTACAAAATATCGAGCTGCATCGGATTGCTGCCCTAGATTTATATTTAGTTACACTTATTTCTTTTAGTAAATTCATATTTTAGCCTAAAAATATCGTAAAATCGAGAAGGCACTTTCTTGATTTGAGCTTATTGTCAAAATGTCATTATTGCTACCCTGTTTTTTTTTTAATTTTAGCTGTAGTAAAACGCTGACAATTTTATTTTGATTTAAAATTTTCATGTTTTAATTTCTCATAGTAATCATTTTCTAGATTACTTATGGCTATGCGCTTGACTGCAACAATCTAAAAAATCAGTCGGTTACCGTTTTAAAACCCTGAGGTACCTATAGTTATAACGAATAGGAGTTAGTAAATGTACTCCTTGGTGTTAGCTTTCGAAGTTATTTACCAACCAAGGCACGATATTAATCACGTTATATGTACAAATAGGGTCGAACAAACAGTAACAGAATATTCAGCCAAAGTTACCCTGATATTAGACGATGTTACATCGAACGTTATTTCAAAAACCTTTTTTTTACTCTTACAGCAATTATCTAAATATTTTTTATGAAAAATGTTTTTTTAAGCTTTTAGCTAACTACTTGCATATCCCATTTTAAACGAATTTTCTAAACTTTAATTAATTTTAATTTTTAGTTTCTATGTGACACGCGGTGAACATATATTTTGAGCTGTCTGATACACGTCTTAAAAACGAAGGTCAATTCTTTACGAATTCATCATAATTATTTTTAATACGATAAAATTGATCGATGGTAATCGCATATCAATATTGTCTATACACCGGGATAGTACGGGTAGGTAGGGAACATAGACAATGTCGCAGGGAACGGGGAGCCCATAGATCCTTGAAGTGCAGCGGCAGAAAGGGCAGCTCCATACCCTGCTGGCAAAGCAGTCGGTAAGGCTGTCGGCAATGCGTTGTAAGTCGATAGCATAGGACTGGTATTTGCGTACGAAAATATAGGAGCAGAGGTCCCGTAGGACAGCAAGGGAAGCGATAAGGCCGGGGCCATTTGCGGAGGGACTGTATAAGGTCTTTTGGCGGAAGTCGCTTCAGCTTGTGAGAATGCACGTTCATAAGTCCTTTTGGTCGGGAGAACAGCCTGCTGGGGAAGCATTTGCGGCAAGTGGTAAGTCGGAGCTGCGGGTGAGGGAGAGCGGACGGCCGCGTAAGATGGGAATAGTAAGGGGGGTCTGAGGGAAGCTAGGAGGAGGTTCTCGTGCTGTCGCGCGAGGAGGCTTTGGTGCGCGATGTGTTGGGCCAGCAGGCGCGGCGCGGGCGCGGGCGGAGGGGGTGACATCAACGTACCGGGGGATAGCACCTTCGGAGACGTGGCGGGCGTTACTCCACCGGTCAGGACCAAGTTCATGTCGTCGCCGGAGCACTGGAACACCTGTATCAGAAGGGTCGTTTCAATACTCGATGTTTCTCAAAGAAGTAGGACTGTTGAGCTTTATAAAACAAAGTTTTGAATGAGATCTGACATTCAAGCGGGTGGAGAATTGAAAATTGAATCCTTCTCAATTACCGAAAGAAAAGTCACATAATTTAAACTACTATACTCCACCTAAACCTAGTTTGACATCATACCTCGATATACCGCTGTTTCTTGCCAAAAGTCATGTAGCGGTGATGCTTCTGCTGTGCACAGACGAACGCACTTGCTTCACTGTCCATTTGGATGAAGGCTTCGCCACTTGGGTGACCCTGGAAGTTAATAGGGATAGGTCAACTCGGGTTCATCATGGACACGTCTTACACATGAAAAAGTAATTAATATTCTTTACCTGTGCGTTGTATACCATGTGGACTCCTTGAACCACTATGTTCTTCGCAAACTCGTCCAGGAAAGTCAGTATATGCTCCACCTGGAAGGGACACATTGTGAATGTTATAAGAGGACACATTTCGGAATTATTGCTGTCAAAAATCACCAGAATAATTTAAATTTGTATCTTACTTGAGCCTCATAAGGTAGTCCTCGGAGCCGAACGCAGTCCTTGGCAGTGCCAGACGTGATGACATGCTGAGGCACCAGCGTCACTGGCAGCAGACCCTCGGTCGGTGCAGGGGCAGTGGAAGGTGTACTGGTTTGACTAGTGCGTGGTTCTAGCGACCTATTCAGGACCTGAAAAGTAGAAGGAGACTAACGAGTCAGTGTGATTACAAAATCACATTTTTGCTGATGGTCCGGGATCTATATATATATACACGAGTATTGATGGTTACAGGAGGGCATCATGATTTTACTGATACCGATTATGTAAAATTGTGGTTAAGTTGTATACAAAAAAATAAATAAAACGAATTGATATCCTGTAATGTAACCGCAAAAGACATTACTTTTTACTGTTGTCTATGTGCACTTTAATTAGGTACGTGTAATCAATGAATATAATCCTAAGGTATATGACGAATTTTTGTTATTATGTTTATTTTTAGACGTCCAGCGAATACAAATTTAAAAAAAATTATTTGTTCATCTTTCGTAGTCAAGACTGTTTACTATAAAATTTTAAAAAAGAAAATTAAGATGATGTCTTTAATTCTTCTTCTTATTCTCTTATAAAATAGTTTTATAATAATTCTACTTCAGTACAAAACCGATCAAGTCAACCTAATCATGCTCGAAAAGGTACAACTCTACCATCATGCGATTATTCCAAAAATCGGAAAATATATTTGTAAATCAGTAAAACTTAATTTAAGCTATAAACTATAATTAGATATACTAAATACTACTTTCCTTTACCTACTTTCTTTAATATTAGTCGAATTGTTTGTTAAAAAAATAAGGACAACTTACGATTATTTAAACAATTTACGATTAAACATTTTACGGTTGAGAGTTTATCGCTAATGAATTAATGGGTTACGTATCAAACCGTGTAATTTTACCTCCTTTTGTTAGTCATTAAAGACTAGCAAATAGCTTATGGTTACATACTCAGTTTAATGTACATTTACATAGTGCTTAATTATAGTTCTTTACAATTGCATTCGCTGGTGCGGCCATGTTGTGCGGCGACCGCATGACAACGTGGGAAACAAATGTCTGGCCATGCCTATTCTACAGAGCCCTTCCTAGCTCAGCTCAGCCCAGCCCAGCGGCTTTTTGGGTGCTACTTACCAGTTAAGAAGCACTAAGTAGATGATATATGTGCCAATGGTATTATTACTCAAGATCGTATGAATTTGGTCATTGCTAATAGATGTGAAAATGCGTCTTTAGAAACCTTTCTAAGTGCTCTAATTACACATTGTTTTATTTTCAGTTCATTGTCTAACTATAACTTCACGTGAAGCCATAGTAAGGATGAGTTGTGTTATAATTCTATATTATTTATTATCAAATTTTATCTTTGTTCTGTAGGTATTTGACCTTTGGTCAATAATAACAATCACCACCAAAGTTATTATCTAAGAAAAACATTTAAAACCAAAAAATGTGTACGTTCACAATAAGCAAATTGAAACATAATAACCGTATATAAAAAAGGAACACTAACTAATAATGTTACACTTTAGCGTAAAATAAAAAGTGGCAACACAACATTTAAAAAAATATGCATATTGTCGCTGACTTAACGGTAACACAAACGTAGTTCAAGACACTGAGGTTAATGATAATTTATAAATGAGTGTAATATATAAATCAATGGTTTAAGATTGAACTTTGAAATTTATAAACTGTTCCTCAACAGAGGAAGCATCAATGTTATAAATAAGGTCTGTTTTGTAAATACCTAAGTAGATTGCAATAATTGTAATATTATGTACAGTCAATGTCAGAACGATCTTGACTGCAAAATCTCAAAATGATCTTTATATTAAGGTATTAAGAGTAAACTAAACTGTTTTAATGATGTAAATTGTATAATTGTCAGCACCAAATATGATTTCAAGCAGGAAGGGGGGAAAAAATTACGATCATTCATTTTGAGTACTTTGTTCGTCAAGATCAATCGTTGCTTACTGTATAGTTCTAATTTCTTCTAGTTCTCTAAAATTAGTTCTTTATAGTTCTAATTTGAAGTCATAATCACTTGGTGATTAGGCCATGTCAATGAATAAATAGAAAGCCCTCTAAAATCCAACCACATGTCCTGATCGACCACCTGAATCTCGTGGGGGGTGGACACACGGCAACAAAATTACTGGCGTGGCTAACGTGGCTCTGGTGATATTTCTTGAAAAACTTGACATTGGCGTCTCGCCATTAATAATTTTATAAACATTTACAATTTACTGGCAAAATTACAGCGCTTTGCTGCAGAGACCATTAATGAAAGAACATTGAACCATTGAATAAATAGAAAAAAGAAACATTACTACATACAATACAATTATGAAAACTTACCATGAATCTCAAGCTGGCTAAATACAAAAATTAGATAGGTTATATTTATGTAAATTAATTACAAGATTTTTTGTGTGAAACACCTATTGGCTACGATATACAAATAATACAATCATAGGTAGAAACTTATGTTCACTCAAAAAGTGTTCAACGCGTATAAAGTATTAAATTATAAAGTAAAGACACTTTAATCGTCGGTTCAGACGGGACGGGAGGTGATGATGACGCGTGTGCCATATTTTTGTTCACGCAATAGTAACTAGACACTTTTGTTCATCCAAACTGTTGTTCATCGTGACGCGAGTTTTAAGATTTTTGTTCACCCAAAATTTTCTACGAATTGCACAACGAGCCTAAAGAACTTTCACTTCAAAAATGCGTACTACGCATATAGAGTACATTTTGTGACGGTGATATATGCTTTCAAGATATATGCCGGTAAATATACACAGATATTTAAGTAGCTGGTAACACAATCCAATCAGCGTTAATATTGCACGGTGGTTGATAACTAACAAACAATGTACGTACGTTGCCGATAACGTTATATTTCCGCTCGGTGAAAGTATGGCATTTGATTTTCGTTGCTGTAGTACTGTATACGAGCCATAATTCGAGCTAATAATAATTTTATTATCGTTAAGAATTAGTTTGTAACATAACATAACTACTCACGCTTATATCTCCGAAGAGGTGGGCATAGGTGCTAGCACCCACATTTCGCCAGTTTATGTTTAGATCCCAATGTAATAGGTGGCAAGCCTATTGCCATTAACCGGGCACTTACAAACCTGCGATAAATACACACATAACTTCGAAAAGCATCGAAAAGTGATTGGTGTGTGCCATGGTAAAATCTGGGATCGAACCCAAGACCTCGTCTTAGCAGTCCATTACACATACCACTAGGCTACCTAGTACTTTATAGTACTTTGTACCTATACTAAAATGTTTAGAACAAAAATTGTGTCGCGGTTTCGGGGGTGAGGCGGGCATTGGGTGACAATGCCCGCCAGGCTTAGTATATAAATAAATAAGTTAATAAATTTTGACGCCTATCTGTAAAACGCGCCATACCTAGTAGTGGCAACATATTTAATGCGGGAAAATTAGTTTAAAAATTGACGATCAGACCAAATAATTCGTGTAATCATGAGTTGATTTTGTCTCGAATCACAACTTTGTTACATTTGGCCTCTCGTATTTTATAAAGTATTGATCCTACAGCAAAAATCTCGAAATAAAATTTATAAGAAATTGAATAGTAGGTAAATAATGATGAAGTAACTAAAGAATTGTTATTACATAATAGTTTTTACTATACTTGCAATAAACTGAAAAAGGGACCTTTCGTCTTACCCTACCGCTAAATCGTGTCCCACTCACGGTTACTTTTAATATGTTCATCTGGACACTTTAGGCAATAATTGTACCTAAAAAAAAATGTAATTGGTCAGGTATATATATTTTTCCCGCGCTAAACCTATCAAATAAAGAATATGGATTTGAATTTCTAGTTGAGGCCCAAGCCAACGAAGTACAAAGGCACTTCTTTTTTCTTATTTATATTACGTGGCCCTGTATGCATGTAACTTTAAATTAATAAGTGTATGTAGTATGTTATTCCTAGCTACCATAAACATAACAAATGGAGGTAAACGCTAGATTTATGTTAAATGCTACAATTTACAGACATCACTCAGTTCTGTCAAGGTTTTCGTATTGTTGTTTGTGTATTTGAGACGTTTCCACAAAATTACGACAAAGATGAGTATCATTTATGATGTTTAACTTGTTATGACTGTATAAAATTATTGTAGGATCATGCAACGTACACACAATGTATGAAAATGTATAAGAACAGTGTTATATCTTTGGTCTTCAAACAAATGAGATTAACATTACCTAAACTGTCCTTATATTTGTTATGATATGTCTATGATAGCGGTTTCCGGTGCTGGTAAATAGAGGGCGTGCAGCATTCAGGACTACAATGTGAAAAAAAAGATTGGTTGGAATCCGTCTTGAGATGGCCTGATATTTACAAAATGGTCTATAGATTCCTGATTTATAAATCAGGCTATTCAAAAAGAAAGCCGCGACAATTAAGTGGAACACTAGCTTTTTTATTAATATTTAAAATATTTTTCATAAAAAAACAATATTCCAAATTTGAATTTGCCGCCACATTTTTTATCGGCCATATTAAAATATTGTCACACTGAAAAATAATCTACAACGTGACCATTTTCATCTTTTTCTACGTAGCTATATCTATATAGGTAATTATGTTATATTTAATGATGTAAGACAAGGTCTGGTTGCCATCTAAGCAGCTAACGAACGTGCCTATTATGAAAATATTGATTGATAGTACATACGTAAAAGATATTCTTTCATATCTCACGAGGCTCAGCGTCTTTTAAACCAATTTAATTAACGTGTTGATCTGTAGATTGTTCTTATGGACATGATAATGTGCATAAAATATACTTTAGACGTAAATATCTAGAAAAAAATTGAGTTTGTTGCTAGAAGTGTACTGCGTGATTAAGTCCATGCCACACAGGCATCTATTAACACCTCATAAACTCGTATCTTTCGTGCTACGGTCTACGGTGAAACTTACCTAAATATACAAGCAGACAGCTGAAATTATAGATATTTGGCACCACCAGCATCTTTAGGACATCCGGTATACTTAAATTGATTTGATTTATGTTTTTTTATACCAATTAGGTAGCAGAGAAGACATAGAGGTGGTATTTAGGTAGGTACGTAAGATTGTTTATTCCGTTATAACTCTTAAAAGACTAAATTGATTTGGATGTAACAGTATCAGGTATTTGCCGATTCCTAACATGATCTCGAGTTACACTAGCTACGTATTTATTACTTATTGGCGGCAGTATGGCTATATTTTCAAACGTAAAAATGGCGTGTAAATTTTTTTTTGTTCGAACCTGGACTCCGTGGTGCGAGAGCCTCGGAGGGACTAGGCCTAATGCGAAGATGATGACGATGATCTATACTTTATAACTGCGTAACTCTTTCAATTGGTTACGTCATAGGATATTATGAAGTGGAAAATCTCGACTGATAGTGAATGAGATATCTTAATATAGTGAATATCATGTTTGCTACAGAATGTAACAAAGTATTAGTGTCAGAGGTCTTTTGATAGTGGCAGTTGTGGCAGTCAACACGTGACTTCCTCACTCGTTAATACCCTAAGAAATGATGGAAATAGAGGATGTTTGTACGTTTAGGGACATAAAATCAAGCCATGCGATGACCTTGGTAGGTACATAATTAGGTATAAATCGATCAATTAGCCTAATTCCTTAAGAAAAATAAAAACATGGTAGCCGTTTAGGTGACGATGATGTGAATTTCTTGATTTCTTTTTCATCCAAAAAGTGTTCAGTACGTCTAAGAAAATTTCCAGTTCAAAAAAATTGAAGGTGAACAAACGCGAAGATATCGCATTACATACAAAGGTCCATAATCCATATCGGTTTAGACTCACCTGTTGCACTTCAGCTGTAGTAGACCGGAACAGTTCAATATATCTGGCTCCTATAGACTTGCGGTGTCTCGAGAGGGCTTTAGACGCATCGGTCTCTTTGGCAAAGAGGACGAAAGCGTCTCCAGTGGCTCGGCCATCCGCCCTCCTGACGAACAGCACGCCTTCCGCTCCATCTAACACTTGGACGGGGTCGTCACCAGTTGAAAAGAAGTCCAGCTAGAAAGACACAGCTATTGTTAAACATGGCGACCTAATATCTGTCTGGTAGCTACACTTGTGGAAATAATTTCATATAATATTCTTGGAATTTTGGGAGGAAATAACGATACTGATATGTGGTACAAAGGTATAGGTCAATAAGTAATTACTGTATTGGTACCAGAGTAGACCAGGACCACAGGAAAAACAGAATTTGAGAGCAAGAAGAAATTCAAGTGATAGATTTCAAGTGGTACATAAAAAAATTCTCATGGTACAAAACTTTCGCTAGCGCGATTCAGGACTCCCTGCCGTTACTGTGGGATACTTACAACTTGCTGCGGTGTGGCGTCGTATGGCAGCCCTCTCATTCGCACGATGACCTGTGCTCCGCGAGAGAGGAACGCGGCAGCTTCGCATGTCGCCCCTCCAGCTACTGACAAGAAGTCTTCGCCACTTGCGCGGTACACCTGTTGAGGGATGAAGGTATTAGTAAAAAGCTACTGACTTCTACTTTAGATCTTAAGGTTAGTGTATAAAAATATTCTAGGACAATTTACATAACATCGTCTAGATCGATAGCAAGTTTAATTGGCTTGTATTATGATGATCTAAAAGGCGGATAAAGATACTTAGATGCATTTTTTCGTAAAGACACACATCACATATTATACATAGAAATATCCAGGTTCAATGCAAATATTTTGGGACTGAACGGTAGCGGTAATCGAACCACTTTAACGAGACATACAAAAATAATTGAATGAAATTTCAGTAAAAGATTGTGAGGTATATGCATGCTCCAAGGAGATCTTCAGGGCTCCTATAAAAGCCATGATAAGCTGAGGAGAAAGTGAGAGAAAGCTTTATATATAAACTAGGAACGTGCTTTGACACGAA
Source organism: Eilema griseolum (assembly GCA_963662185.1). Taxonomy (NCBI): domain Eukaryota; kingdom Metazoa; phylum Arthropoda; class Insecta; order Lepidoptera; family Erebidae; genus Eilema; species Eilema griseolum. The sequence goes on along the minus strand of OY759254.1, from coordinate 9,163,746 downwards.
GCGTCGTTAATATAGTGGTTAGATTATTTTGATTTATGATCCAGAGGTCCAGGTGCAAATCCTGGGCATTATATTACCGATGTGAACCCACTCCTATAACTTATTTGTTATTTAGTTTCGGAGGAGGGGTTAGAGGAAATATTCTAGTCATTTCGGTTACCAATATTATGGCAAAAAAAGATAATTGTTGAACTAAAATAGTGAATCTGGTGCTATCAAGGCGAATCGAGAATGCAAAACGGTAAAAATGCTTTCAAAACACGATGGATTTGACTCACAAACAATACACGTCACTCCGACGCATGCGCATGCACACCCACTTACGTAGGATGTACATATCATAAATCTGCACTTTTATTGTCAAAGTTCACCGTTTACCGTTCCTGAGAAATTTTAACAGCCGCGTTTTGAGCATCGAATCAATTTAAATCGAGTCACTATGCTAACTTCCACCGAGTTCATAATATGGGTATTAATACTGAATAGCATAACTGTCACACCCGAGGAGAGGGCCAGATCGAGAAAGATGGCCCAGGGTCAGCTGGGGTGCGAGGGATATGCCTGGCAACCTCACCTTCGCCAACCAAAAACGACCCACAGGTGGCGTGCGTTTTAGTCCGTTCGAATACGACATAACCTCTCCCACCGGCTCCTGTGGTGGGGGTATCCGTGGGAATATTTCGCACGTAAAAAACAGTATAAATGTCAGTATTCATGCAAAAAGATCCTTACGATCAAGCATTTGACAATCAGTTCCCCTACCTACTTGAACTGAGTTAAATATTGTGGGCATTACCGACTAGGATTATTGTTTTTACCTATTTATGCCGATTTATACCGCCTGAACCGATTGAAAACTATTCCTATACTAATAGCTTTGAATAGTTAGCGTGCTAAATGCTTTCAAATTTCATCCAATTGTTTGGGTGGAGTAATCAAAATCAATGTTTAAAAATCATTGCAACATCATTCATTTGTTCTGATAGTTCGCACGAGTATCGCTAGATGGCTCCCACAATCGCCGAAAGACTGATATATAGGAAGATTTGACGACATTCGGTGGCTTAGTGTTTAGAGCATTCCCCCTTTAAGGGAAAGATCGCAAATCCCGTCTGAAATGATTCAAAATGTATCATATCTTAATCGATGTAGGTATTTGTTGGTTGGTTCCTTTTAGCATAAATACAGACACTCTGAATCTCGACCTAAATTTACATAAGGATCCTTATTAGTAGTCTTGAGGGTAGGGTATATGTGGCCTCATAAGATTTTCGAGGCGCAAGCCAGCCTCCTCTACGAGTCACCAATCCGACAGAGTAACCGACGAGGCTCGGGTGCAACCTTTCCTCTCGGGATGAGTAATCAGGCGGCAGTACCTCCCATCACGAGAGGAATCCAGATACAGAACTACATTATGATGATTAAAAATCGGACCCCGGATGTCAACTCGTACCCAGGGTTGGCGGTCAAATGGATGATGATGTATCTATGCTTTATAATGAGGAAGGAAGACTTACCTCGATGTACCGCGACCCTATATGGTGCTTATGTCTCTTAAGCGCCATGTCCCTGTGTTCTTGTGACACGAAACGCACCAGTGCTTCACCGTTGCGTCTACCTTGAGGTGACAGGCACAGAGCTACGCCTCCCCTGGGAAAAAAATATTAGTTAATACACGAACTTCTTTGTAACATCGTTGGATTAAGGGTACTTAGACAATTTAACTGGTAAAATCAAGACTTTTACGCGTTGTTATCTCGACGAACCGTGGGGTAAGTGCGTTTTTGGGTCTTTTTGGTTGCAAGCAAGGGGCGCCAGGAACGCCAATCAAATCATAAGTAGATTAGGTATATCAAACGAATCACGGGCACACGGGGTTGCGTGATTGGTAAATCAGTCCTTTTATTGCTGTTTTGGTGGGCCATTAGAGTATATGTCCAAACTTTTTTCACGTTGGTTCATTATTTTTTTCAGTAACTATAGTAGACTGGCTGAATGGAACAAAACATTTTGCTATCACGAAAGATCAAGATCGGTTTTGGTCTCATGTCTACTCTGATATCTCCCCTAGAGAGGACATCAAGATTTCTTCAGTTCAATTGTCTCCCCTAGGCTGGGGAGACATAAGAACTTACTTTCAAAATTTTTGGAGTACTCATGCCATGTCACAGTTCTGACATGTTTGCACATACTGGCTACTTAACTTTTGTGTAAAACTTGACGTGTAATTTTTCTTTTGCTGTTTAATATTATGCTTGACATTTACGAAGGTATACACGAGTATTCAAAATATAATTTTAAATGTAAGTTCTGATGTGTCCCCTGTCTAGGGGAGACAACAGGACTGAAGAAATCCTGATGTCTACCTTAGGGGGGATATCAGGGTAGACACGAAACCGAAACCAAAGATCACAAATATGCCACCAACATTGCGGCAACTTTTAAAAACTGTCTATAAGTGCCATTACAAGATGGCGTACTATATTAATACCAATCAATACAGATAGCCGTCATAGTTCCAAGAACCGTGACATAGTTTTGGTTCTAAACAGCTCGTCTTGTTGACATGGCAATATTCTAAGTAGCAGCCAAGTCTGTTCAGACTTTAACCCTGTCAACGTAGTTATGTAGCTATACGTCTATGCTTGCAAGGTTAATAGTAATCACTTTTACTGTCTTATTAATAAAAGTCACTATTAATAAGACAGTAAATCTTTTATATACGATAATATTCTAACATTGGTTCAAAGACGAAAGAGCCCAAGCGACAGCAACAGATGACAAGAAAATCACATCTAAATTATTCTGAAAACAAGTCTAATTTTCTTTGAAAAGTTAATGATGATTTTGTCGCTGATGAATTCATTATTCTATGGATAATGACCGCTTGATTAGCCATCTCATCCGAAGGGTGTCGTAAGAATCGAATCGAAAAATACATAGACGATATTTAGATACGGCAAACTCGAAATAAAACCTTGTACCAACCCGTGTAGCCGACGTGGAAACGGTAGGCCTCCTTGGAAGAGCCCTAAGTCCAGCATTATACTGCGAGAGGTTAATTCATGGGTTGATTAATTAGGCTGTCTATCATTAACTTATAGTTAGCTTAGTAGATGCTATGGGTAATACTCACTTTGCGACATTGAGACCCCTGAAGAATTTGGCGATGTCCTGATCTGATGACTGCCAGGGCAATCCTCGTGCGCGCACTATACAGTTACCGTCTATTTCATCGTCCTTTGAGCTGGAACAAGAGAGAGAAACAATTAGTCTTTGCTTTGATTTCCTTCGGGGAAGAGGGAGACAACGGTAATTTTGTAAGGCTATCTTCCTAAGTTAAACTATTTCCGAAATGTTTTTATTTCAATTTCGAAACTTCATTCTATTTGTGGACTTTGGATAAAATTTAGACTTCATTACTAATTAAATGTTAATTTTATTATATTTTTACTGTGCAGTAATGCCGTTTTGAAAACTGAAATTTGTCACTAGTGACTTGATCAGCAAATGATGTCGAACATCAGAAGACGATGTAGATAAATTTGAACCTTAATGTATAAACTATAAACGCATTATCCTTGTCTAACTTATACCGACTGTTTGTGTGAGAAAAAGAGAAAACTAGTAAAGCTACATGTAATTTGTTTTGTTCCACTCATTTTCAACACGCACACACACGTTAGTTAATTATTATAACATCTATTTGAATGACCTCATTATTTTTTTGTAAGTTATTACCATTGTAGGTAATGTTTGTACATTTTATCCAAAAAAATATTAGATGACCATATGTCAACTATTTTTTAATTTTAATCACTGCAAAGGAGCACTTCATCACAAAAGTATATTGATAATAAATGAACGATAGGTACTGTCTGTACACCCTGCGGTACTGACCACAATTAACTATTAGCACCATAGTTTATTGTGAAGGATTTATGGTTTTTATTTATAATTAATTCTTTATAAACAACACGGGATTACGCGGTTATTTTATTTTATAAAAAAATATACAACCATAAGAATAACAGGCGATGAATTGGAATTACACGATTATTTATAAAAAGTTGTTTAGTTTTATAACGGAACGAAACACTTACTCATAAATAAATATAGCTACCATAGAGACATTGTTTATATCGATTTTAACCCTTGGACTGTTAAAATAATAACATTTAAAAAAATACCAAACGAATTCAGAACCAGAGATATTGTAAGATTGTAACATCTGTGGTCCTATCATTATTAGATATTAAGAGGTATTTTACTTCCGGGGTGCTAAGGAAATGCCTTAGAGCTGGATGAGGGCTTCATCTGAAGACCCAGGAAAGCGTTTTGGTTTTAGTGGGTTAGAGTCTGAACACAATTTTTTTCTTCTTTTTTTTCTTTTTTCTTCTTCTTAATTCTTGTCTGTTAGCGATAGATGATGAGGTTATTTTTTTAGAAAGATCTTGGTCAGGCTAAAAGTCTTACATACATACATAATTATAATCACGCCTTTATCTCTGGAAGGTTAGGCAGAGGTGAATTAACACCCACATTTCACCAATAATTGTATTCGGTCCCACGTAATAGGGGGTGAGCCTATTGCCGTATTCCGGGCAATATTGTTGATTCGAGCTTCTGAAGCTGAGTCTGGGCTGTATATATCTGTTTGATGTTAAACAGCTCTATCCCTTAGTCGCCTTGTACGACACCGCATGAGAAGAGATGGGGTGGCCCTAATTCTATTCTGCTACTTATGTCCCTCAATTCGCAATGGGTTGAATATAACCGTGAGATATGACCAAATTTCGCGCTTACCGACATCCTAGCTGGCGGTTTATACCAAATTTCGCGCTAACCGACATCCTAGCTGGCGGTTTATACCAAATTTTGCGCTAACCGACATCCTAGCAGGCGGTTTATACCAAATTTTGCGCTAACCGACATCCTAGCTGGCGGTTTATACCAAATTTTGCGCTAACCGACATCCTAGCTGGCGGTTTATACCAAATTTTGCGCTAACCGACATCCTAGCTGGCGGTTTATACCAAATTTTGCGCTAACCGACATCCTAGCAGGCGGTTTATACCAAATTTTGCGCTAACCGACATCCTAGCTGGCGGTTTATACCAAATTTTGCGCTAACTGACATCCTAGCTGGCGGTTTATACCAAATTTTGCGCTAACCGACATCCTAGCTGGCGGTTTATACCATTTTCTGAGTATTTTTTGATTCGTGACTTTGCCTCTAAACCATTTAAGTACAGAAGCTGCCCTTCAAAGGATAATCTATAGGTACGCACACAATATTGGAACATAGATGCAATTCTCAAACAATGGCGACCCGTAATCTGCCACGCTGATTTGTGTGTGCATTTGTGCGCTCAGAATGCGTCGTAAAAGTTTATCGTGCACGTTTTATAAAGAAATCTTGTATTTGTTGGTTTATAGGAAAACTGGTGCGGTTTCTTGCAGCTATACACCTTGGAATATCAGTTAGGTAACTGAGGATAAATAGTTACACTTGAAAATAGCCTAATTATCGTACCTATCGGGTACTTGCCCAGTCGGACTGCTCAATTGGGATGGGACAGGAATATTGTCGTATCCTGCCTCCTGCAGCGGCTTCCTTTTGCAGAGATGGTAGAGATATTTGACAAACAGGTTCGAGGTAAGATTTCCGCCGGCTTTACATTTTTTTTATCACTTGGGTCGTGATGGAAAGTATAAGCCTTTGGCCTATGGACGTGTGCAAAACCAAGGAAGTCACACTCGCGCTGCCAACCCTGTAAGCACAGAGTTTCTGTGCCGTCAGTGTAAAAGACAAAGCAGGACAAGCTTTTGGTCTTCCCACTGACAGCACAAAAACTCTTCATTGAGCTCCGGCTACCCTACTAAACGCCGAGAACACAAAATGGTGTTATTATGACCGCGGTATTCTGTAGGGCGTAGGTTCTTGCCCAGGCGGTCTGCTCAATTGGGGCGGGAATACAGCAGTATCCTTCGGCTTCTTTTTGCAGAGATGGCAGAGATGTTTGACAAACAAGATCGAGGTAAGTAGTTTTCCACCGGCTTCCGTTTGAAAATTATCACGCTTCGCCCCTGTCATACACCCATTTTAAATTAAATTTTACATTATAATATCTTTCAAACTCGCTTTATCAGTATGTAATTGACTCGATGTTTTAATTGCAACATAATATTGACAACCGATTAATATTTAACTTCTTACCGTAATGATAACAAAAATATCAGTTCTACGGTATTGCTGCGTCATTTATTGATAAGAGAATCAGTTGCTATGCGATTACTTTTTTTTTTATACAACTTGGGTGGCAGACAAACACACGGCCCACCTGATGGAAAGTGGTTACCGTGACCTATGAACGCATGTAACACCAGTGGAGTCACATCTGTGCTGCCAACCCTGTAAGAACAGAGATTTTCTGTGACTTCAGTGCGGAACACAAAATCAGGACAAGACTTTGGTCTTCCCACTGACAGCACAAAAACTCTCCAGTGAGCTCTGGCTACCCTACTCACCGCCGGGAACACAACACGTGGTTATTATAGCCGTGGTATTCTGTAGGGTGGAGGTACTTCCCCAGTCGGATTGCTCAATTCGGACGGGAATACCGTCGTGTCCTACCGACTTAAAAAAGAGGAGGTTCATAATTCGATTGGTATTTTTAAGCACCTATATTATGATTTCCACTAGTACAACAGTTCTCGTCAGAGTAGAATTTGGGCCACCCCATCTCTTCCAACGCGGTGCCGTACAAGGTTTAACATCAGACAGATATATACAGCTCAGAATCAGGCACAGAAACATGGCTCGAGTCAACAGTGCCCGGAAGACGGCAATAGGCTCACCCCCTATTACGTGAGACCGAAAACAATAATTGACGAAATGTGGGTGTTAATTTACCTCTGCCTAACCCTTCGGGGATGGAGGCGTGATTATATGTATGCAGTACGAAATTTTTTGGGTAGATCCTACTAAAATAAAATTTTCTTTTAATAAAATTTTGAAAGTTTATTGCAGGTTTATAAGTTCCCGGTTAATGGCAATAGGCTTCGCAACCTATTACATTGGGACCTAAACATAAACTGGCGAAATGTGAGTGCTAGCACCTCTGCCTACCCCTTCGGGGATTTAGGCGTGAGTTTATGTTGTTATGAGTCATATACTTATATACATACATTTAACCAGAAGAAGATCGTAAAGTGTTTAAGGATAGAGAGGCAATGTTGTCTCTGCCTACCCCAGAGGGAAATAGGTTGAGAATTTCTGAATATCACCTGAAATTCTAAACGTTCGACACTGTGTTCGCCAACGTGTTGAGCGATCATAATTGACATCATGTCAAAAAGAAAATTACTTACAAACAATGTTGACATAAGTAGTACATAAATTACTATCTACTATGAGTATGTATCTACTCTATATCTGATTACTCATCCATAGCCCACGGAATGCTAGCTGATACTATGTTTTATATCATTTTAATTATATTTAATTTTTTCTTTATCTGTGCCCCAACACGAAAAACTATCGTAAACTTAACAAGACAACAGAGCATTTCTATTGGCCGCCTGCCTACTGTGAATCTGTATGTATGTGAAGCCGGCCAATCGCAAAGCTCCGTTCTCTGGATAAGTTTCCGATACGATTACGATACGATTACGATACGATTTCGATATGATTACGATACGTTTCCGATACGATTACGATACGATTTCGATATGATTACGATACGTTTCCGATACGATACGATTGCGATACGATTACGATATTTTTCGTGCCAGGGGTACTGTACTTATTTTCATTTATACTGAAAGTGGAAAACTAACTTAGGTTAAGTGTGGATATTGTTCGTTAAAGAACTTTGCTTGGGTTTGAAAGATGGGACGCCAAAGGGCGTGAAAGATACCCCACTAAGGGGTGTATAAGGGGATTCAATAAAGGATTTGAAAGGTGCACCACCACCAACAATGGGTTTTTAAGCACTTCACAGAAATAATGTTTACATTTAGACTTGTTTTATGACAACTTGTCGCATCTTTGAGCATGACATAAGATCTTTCGGCATTTTAATGTGTAGTTTCCTGTGAGATATCGCGACGAGTCGCAGGTGAGCACCAAGCTTAAGTATTTAACACTGCAGTGAAGGTACTACAGGTGTTCATCTTTACCTCTAGAAGGCACAGGCATTCATCTTAGGATTATTAGGGGGAAGGTGCTCACTCTCGTAAAAATCAATATACCTGAACTTTATGGTTTACGCCTGACCCTGGGGTTTATAATGCAAGTTTTAGATGTAGCTGAGATTCTCTCTCAGATGATGGTGGAAGACACAGGCCACTATTTATCCCGGTAATAAGTCCCTGTGGGTCGGGAACCGAACTAGTATTCCACGCTCATAGCGTCATAGTATGTTATAGTGAATATGTGTGTAAGTTTGTGATTTATCTGTCACCATCAAAATTGTCGATCGTCCGACAAAATGTAATCGTAAATGTATTTCTTCGTGCATTATCATAAAAGTAAGCTAAGACGAAGAGATCGAGGTCTCTGCATGACCTCCCCAATATCTTTTAACCTATATTTGAGTTTCAGAGTCGGGGCGCGCGGTGTCATATTCTGTGCAAAATAAATAGACATGTTTCTCGGCAAATCTACCTTATGTATTTGGCAGAACATTTATCATATTTGGCAATAGATATAAATATCAATACATAAATACATTATAAACAATGCTCTGTACCTACTTATATATGCTCTACTCATCCTCCACTTAATTTAAATATCTATTACATATATGAGAGATTCTAAGAAACTAGGGAAGTACTTACTAAACTATCTATCTATTTGTTTGTTATAATGAATTAAGTACCTATGTAAAATGTAAAGTGTAAAATGTAATCGCAAGATAGAATACACTTCACTCCACTGACTACACACAAACCACAGTGGTTTATGGTTTGCTATGATTGTTATCATTATATTATTCTAAAATAAATTTAAAAGAAATTGAGAACTGGTCTAATGTCTGATGTCTAATAAATGTTCTATTCTCGCCTGTAAAGATAAATAATACCGGAGTATTATTTATGTTGACATGCGCTAATAGAACATTTCATTCAGGATACGGCGAATCAAATGAAGCGGTGGAAAGGGTACGGGAGAGGGCAAGCAGGTACCCTCCTGTCCCTCAAAGTCCCGAGCGCCGTATAGTGTTAAACGATCTCCATTTTCTATAAACATGGTCTTGACTGAATGTAAAGAGAAGGACAGCCCTAGTTTTCTATGAGCATGGGTCGAAGGTAAACGGTAGACTACCCATCGCCATAGCAGAAGAAGGCTCGAGATGACGGTACCTTTCTCAACAGAGCAAGGCTCCTCACTTTATGGTGGGGCTTCCTGCACGATGAGCAGTTAATGATGGCTGGGATTCCTAGGGCTTTCATTCCTAGGTCCATTATAATAGACTCCCGTGACGGAATACTAACTTTACCTACATATAACATAACCTCACACCTATATCCTCGAAGGGGTAGGCAGAGGTGCTAACACCCACATTTTGCCTGTATAGGTCCCAATGTAATAGGTGGCTAGCGAGAGTGAATAAGAACTATACAGACAGTGGTTTAGTACCGACATTCAATGACGAGTGTATCTACTTGCTCCGCCAAGTTATACACCATTGAAACTCATCTCAGTCTTGTAAAAATAACATCCTCAGTAGATAAACCAATAAGCGGAAATCTAGAAGCAATGGATATCACAGATGTCATAATAGTACCATCAAGTACAATAAAGATATGTCATTTATTATAATAATACAAGAAGGACGGTGCGAACGATCCCACTGAGACAATGTGCATTGAGTTTGATATCATAACAGCGCCATTACAATACCTCTTTACCTCTCGATATGACCACGATATGGTATACCCATCTCACAAAAGGTATTCAACTCTATTGTGTGGATTTTGAAATTTGTCTGGGGTCAAGTTGGTTTTCAGAGAACGGGGAAATGAGAGGTATGGAAAAACATGCGGAGCAGTCTTTAGGGACTGTCAATAAGAGTGAAAACTAAGTAACTTGTGAATTGTATCTTGAGGCTTTAGGTGACAATGACAGGAATTAACTAGTCTTCAAAAATAATGACTTGTGAATTGTATCGTGAGGCTTTAGGTGACAATGACGCGAATTCTATAATTTTTAATCAACGAAAAGGTCACATCAAAAATAATAATATAGTATGAAAAACATGCTGAGCAGTCTTTGAGGACTGTCAATAAGAGTGAAAACTAAGTAACTTGTGAATTGTATCGTGAAGCTTTAGGTGACAATGACGCGAATTTTATAATTTTTAATCAACGAAAAGGTCACATCAAAAATAATAATATAGTATGAAAAACATGCTGAGCAGTCTTTGAGGACTGTCAATAAGAGTGAAAACTAAGTAACTTGTGAATTGTATCGTAAGGCTTTAGGTGACAATGACGCGAATTTTATAATTTTTAATCAACGAAAAGGTCACATCAAAAATAATAATATAGTATGAAAAACATGCTGAGCAGTCTTTGAGGACTGTCAATAAGAGTGAAAACTAAGTAACTTGTGAATTGTATCGTAAAGCTTTAGGTGACAATGACGCGAATTCCATAATTTTTATTCACCCAAAAGGTGCCCAACGCGCTAGAAGTTTTCACTTCAAAAATAATAATATAGTATCTATTTTAGAAATCCTGTGTCGACTATCGGGGTTTGAGGACTCACTGAATTCAGGGTTATATTAGCTTTATCTGCTGGGTGAGGCGCAGGCTGTCCTTTCGGGATTGGAAGGTCAGAAAGCAGTCGCTCCCATAGTCCAAAAAAAATGCCCGCTGAGTTCCTTGCCAGAGTCTTCTCAAGTCTGATGGGGACGCCGTTGTCCTACACCCGATGGGGCCTTCTATAGTCCTGGGTCAGTCGGGGTGCGCGAGGGATATGCCAGAGGCTACCTCACCCTCGGTAACAGATGGCCCAAGACGGCCGTGCGGTTTTAGTCGGTTCGAGCCGGACATAACCACCCCGCTGGCCACGGCGGGGGGTATCAGAAGTGTATTTCCGCACAATAAAAAAAAAAGAGTCTTCTCAAGTCGGGGCCGCGTTTTGAACCGGTGATTCATTCTAGCCTTTAATAGTTCTTTTTATATTGTGGTTTAATAAGTTCCGATTGAATGATCTATAAATGATTTTTGACTTTGACTGTAAACATAACTTATTTATGTAATTGTTTGACATTTTTTGATTCTATAATTTCGTTGACATTGCATGAATTGACATACTTAGTTCTTTTTTTTTTTTTTTTTTTTATATAGGACACGTCAATTGGACTTCGCCTTGCCTGATGGTAAGCTGAAGGCAAAATCCCAGAAAAGAGGGTCACCATTACTTACACATACCGTGTGACAATGGTGACACTCAGCTTGACGGCCTTATCATATGCTTTTTCACGCCCCGCTTAAAGGACCCGGGACTGTAGGAAGAAGGAAACACGTGAGCTGGTAATGAATTCCAGGCCTTAATGGTGCGACAGAGGAAAGAGTCTCCGAACCGCTTGGTTCTTGATCGGATGTTTTGCACCGTGTGCGGATGACATCTAAGACCTGCACGCGTTGTCCTGTGTAGGAAAGGGGAGGGTGGGACTAATTGGAAGAGCTCATCAGAACACTCCCCATGGTACAGACGGTAAAATACAGCCATGGACGCAACATCTCTACGCAGCTGTAAAGGTTCTAGGGTGTTCGTGATCTCGGGATTCCCAATGATGCGGATCGCACGTCGCTGCAACCTGTCGAGAGCATCTAGTAAGTACTTTGCTGAACCATCCCAGAGATGCGAGCAGTACTCCACACAGGAGCGAATTTGTGTCTTGTATAGAAGACACCGCTGCTCCGGCGTGAAAAATCGTCTCACTCTGTTCAGGACTCCGAGTTTTCGTGAGGCTGTTTTGATGATGCTTTCGATGTAGTTTTTGTTATTCAGGTTGCAGCGAACATCCATACCTAGGATATTGAGATTGTCCTGCAGCGGCAGTGGCGTGCTCTGAAGAGTGGGGAGGGGAAGGAAAGAAGATACTTTTGCTGTAAACGCACATGCCTGCGTCTTCTTGGCATTGAACTCAACCAGGTTCTCAGAGCCCCATTGAGAAATGTGATTCAGGACCCCGTCAAGCTCAGTGACAAGAAGCTGCCTTTTCTCTGCGATATCTGACTGCTTGGCCGCTGGATGTCCATGATAACTCCCATGTAAAGTGCTATCGTCTGCATAACAATGAACATTGCCGGTAGTCAGCATGTCGTTGATATGCAGAAGAAAGAGAGTGGGTGATAAGACGGACCCCTGGGGCACGCCAGCATTAACCTGCAGAAACTCTGAAGCTCGTCCGTCACAAAGGACGCGAATACGGCGCCCCTGCAGGAAGCTAGCAACCCAGTTGCACAGCCTAGAAGGCAGACCAAAGGCAGGTAGCTTAGAAAAAAGCGATTTGTGCCAGACTCTATCGAAAGCTTTGGCGATGTCAAGACTAATTGCCAGTGACTCGCCGTGCTTGTCCATAGCCTCACCCCAAAGATGGGTAACGTATGCTAGAAGATCACCCGTTGACCGTTTCGGTCTGAAGCCATATTGCCGGTCATTAATTAAGGAGTGATCCTCTAGGTGCCGCATGAGCTGTTTGTTAATTATGTGCTCAAACACTTTGCACAGCACTGAGGTGACGGCTATGGGTCGATAGTTGGCTGGCTCCGAGCGATCCCCCTTCTTGGGAATCGGCTGAACATTCGCCTCTTTCCAAGGCAAAGGCACTGTACCCGAACTGTAGGATAGCCGGTACAGGCGCGTAAGCATTGGAGACAACTCCGCTGCACATTTTTTCAAAACTACCGCTGGAATACCATCCGGACCCCTGGCTTTCCGGACATCGAGTGATTGCAGCACTGCACGGACATCGCGTTGCCTGATATGGATATCAGGCATCGCGTGGTCACTGTCGGGTAGTGTTGGTGGCTGCGTACCACAATCATCGATTCGGGAGTTGGCCGCAAAGAGATTAGCCAGCAGATTTGCCTTCTCTTGCGACTCATGGGCCAGGGATCCATCAGGGTTACGCAGCGGAGGCAGCGAAGGCTGACAGAAGTTGGCTTGCACGGCTTTAGCCAGTCGCCAGTAGCCACGGCTTCCCGTGGGATGCATCACTAGCTCTTGACCAAGCCGCGCTATGCGCAGGGCATCCGCTCTGACATAGGCCCTTCTACAAACCTTTGTGGCTCTGTTGTACGCTGCCTTGAAGTGGCCCAGATTGGGATGGCGCGTGGCGCGCGCCCTTACCCAAGCGCGGTACGCAGACTGTTTTTGTTCAACAGCTTCCGCGCACTCGCGCCCGAACCAAGGGCGCACCCCGCGGTCACCGGTGACATCGGTGTATGAGATATAGTATTCCATACCCAGACCGATCTCACCGGCGACAGCAGTAGCACAATCCGATGGGTTCTTACCTTCAAAGCAGCGCTCAACCCACGGGATGGACGCAAAATAGTCACGAAGTCCATCCCAGTCCGCTGACGAGTAGTGCCAGAGACGCCGCTTCCCCTGCACGGGTCGTGGGGGCGCCATAATAGGCACCGTGGAACAGACCAGGCAGTGGTCAGAGTTGCCTAACGCGGCTCGCACCGATACACTGTACCGGTCCGGATCACTCGTCAGCAGAAGGTCTAGCAGAGAAGGTGCTTGGCCCGACCTTCTTGGTATCCTAGTGACCTCGTGCACCAATTGGGTCAGGCCGTGCGCCAGAGCAAATGCGTGGGCGGCTCTTCCCGCATGGTCTGTTTTGGAGGAGCCCAACCAGATCTCGTGGTGGGCGTTAAAATCCCCCAAAAATACCATTTCGGCATTCGGAAATCGCTCCTGCGCATCATCTGCCGCCTGACTCAGATATTCAAAGAGTCGAGTTGTCTCAGCATCTCCTGTATGGGAACGGTAGAGGCACACATATATCTGACTCGTAGGGCCATGGTCTACGTGTACCCAAAGGACGGAGAAGGATGGGTCCTCTAGGCAGCGCAAACGGCGACAGCAAACATCCGCCCTAACAAACACGCACACCCCGGCTTTTGCACGAAAACTTTCCTCAAGAACATAGCCAGGGTAGAGCAAGTAGGTCGTGTCGTCAGGGCGGTGTATTTGCGTCTCCGTTAGAAAAAACATGGCAGGTTTCGCCGTCTCTAGGTGTTGGTGGACGGCGTTGAGGTTTGCATGGAGCCCACAGATGTTAGTGGACTCCACCTCAAATAGCAAGCTTTTGGGAGTGTGACGAGCCGCTGTGTTGCCTTTTTCTATAAATTGCGCTGCCATGAGTTTGGGTGGGAGAAGGCGTGAAAAAAAGAAGTGATTGCCGCCGCAGCACCGTGTGACAAAGCGCGGGATATTGGTTTTATCTATGAATGTGAGGCATGGCGAGAGCCGACGCGCCGAACGGAAGGGCCCCCGTACCCCCCCGAGTATGGTCGCCGGGCTCCCAAGTCCGGTCACCAACCGGCACGACGAACCATATCGGGATTATGCGCGGCCTGGTGAGGCAGCCTCCCAAGGTGGTTAACCCCAGTTGGGCCCCTGTACTATACCGCGGGCGGCCAGCGGCACCACCGTTTCTACAGGTCTCCCTGTTCGGCGCATCGCCCCGCGCCATCCCCACTAGACTACGCCAAGACCCACTGGTCCCACTAGTGCTGCGACAACCACCACCTCTGCCCGGCTATGCACATGCTGACCCCTGAACACAATCCAACCGAGATTGAATTGCTATGGAGGGTTTTTCGCAATAGTGCACGGTGGTACCTACCCGGTCGAAACTTGAGACAAATTTGTGCCACCAAGTTTCTACCACCAGTAAAATTTAAGTTCTAAATTTAAAAATATTTGTACATCACAATGTGGAAGAATATAGAGGACATTTTAACATTATTATAAGATCTGTAACTAGCCTATGTTCCACAAATAAATGATGATTATGATTATAATTAAGATCTAACTTAACAGATCCGTTCAACTGTATGTGAAAATATACAAATGATTCATCTCATACATCGTAAAATAACCGCCAAATTTGACATAACAATGTCTGCGACCAAGATGGACAAAGTCTTTTCGAGTAGGACGCTCCCTTTGTTCAATTTTTTTTCGCCAGTCTTTGTTTTTTTTTTCTTGCCAGCTTCCGCACGAAGGAACAATTATTAAGACTCGAATTTCACCATCTGGAGTGAGGAGTTCTCGTTTGTTGGATCTTGTTGACCGGATTTTTTCGACAAATGGGAAGTTTATAGAAATTCCATGATGGAAGTTAGCGAGATATAGGTGTCGTGCTTTAAAATAACCCTCATTCTAGCGCTATAAGTATTATATAGGGATACAAAAACTAATTTGTCATACTAGGCTATTTCTTAATTTTTTACTGTCGATATTTTTTTTTTTTATATAGGACACGTTTTCTTATATTACTTTATTATACCTAACTAACGTAATGAACGGTTAAAAAGAAATATTCCAGCGACAAATAGTTTTAAAGATATTTGAGTTTGAAAATTCAAATTCTCGAGCCGGCCAAAAACTCCCTATACAAATCGTACTTTGCGCGGTAAATGTTTAGAGTGCAAGAAAATATCACATTTATCTCGGTCTACATTGCGTTTACATGTGTTTAGTTCATAATGAAAGTAATTTGAAATTCAATTTGGTTATTTATCTTTAGACTTACTACAGGAATTAAAAATAATGAAAAGTCATAGTGTCAGTTGTGTTAGGCAATATGTTATTTCTCAAGGAATATTTTACCATAAAGATATTAAGCGGAATTGGAATTGTTGTGTTCCCAGGCAGCGGTGAGTAGGGTAGCCAGAGCTCACTGGAGAATTTGTGCTGTCAGTGGGAAGACTTGTCCTGCTTTATCTTCTACACTGACGGCACAGAAACTCTGTACTTACAGGGTTGGCAGCGCGACTGTGACTCCTCTGGTGTTACAAACGTCCAATAGGCCACGGTAACCACTTTCCATCAGGTGGGTTGTGTGCTTGTCTGCCACCTAAGTGGTATAAAAAAAAAATCGAAAGACCTTGTCAAATAGCCTATAACTACTTAAGGGCCGAGCCAACTTCATCTGCAACCTGCAAGTCGGTACTACGGACTCATCTCCCAACCATGAGAGAAAAGGCTTTGCCAGAGCTTCGTTCGTCAAATTGTCCGGCTTGTACT
This sequence comes from Eilema griseolum, assembly GCA_963662185.1. NCBI lineage: Eukaryota > Metazoa > Arthropoda > Insecta > Lepidoptera > Erebidae > Eilema > Eilema griseolum. The sequence goes on along the minus strand of OY759254.1, from coordinate 9,147,458 downwards.
TGAGGTTAGCTTGTACCCTAAATGTCTTCATGGAGCATATACAACCCGAAAGACTTCTTTTTTTAATTCTTTTTTTTTTGAAAAAAGAAAATTAGATCCGACATACGAATATTCCCTCTAACTAGCTAAGCGAAATAGTGTGTAGTTGTGTTAGGAGTGGGTTCACGTCGGGTGTGTAATTGCCAGGATTCGAACCCGATACCTTTCGCTCGTAACGCCGACTCCTTATTCACCAAGCTACTGACGCATCAAAGCTAAGGTAGTGCTGAATTACCAATATTTCAGTTTAAATTGTAGAATAATATATTAAATTGTACGTTTTTATAAAATTTAGATTATTATTAAATATTGTCCACAGTAATGAGATTATCTGTACTGACAAATGTAACCTCATTAGATTATCAAGATTATAACATCGATAGGCGATAATGTTCTAATAAATAGGTGTATATATCATTAAGGACACAGTAAGCTAGATGAGATGAGCACCAAGAAGAAGAGTATTTTTTTTTTCGTGCGCAAAATCCCCACGGATACCTCTCCACCGTAGCCGGTGGAAGAGGTTATGTCGGACTCGAACCGACTAAAACGCACGCCGCCTGTGGGTCGTTTTGGTTGCCGAAGGTGAGGTTGACAGGCATATCCCTCGCAAATAGATAAGTATCTTGATGATTTAAATACGTGGTACACATAAGTATCTTGCTTACTCGCACAAAATAAATTGTAAGCTAAATCAAATTTATAAAAGAAGGATAAACTAGTTCTAATATAGTTCTCTTAGTTTCTTGCTGGTATTTTCTCAGTAGAACTAACCTACCGAACCAGCGAAAGAATCATTTTCTAATTCTAATATTCATATATTATTTTTTGACGTTCATATGTGCTCTTTATGTGCTGAAACTGAATAAATAAAATTGATTATTAGATTCTTTCTTTGACTAAGCCCTATACACTATTTGCATAGCGTATTTTATCTTTAGCAGCACAGACTAGAGACTCAACTCAGTTACCGTAGCCGCTAAATTGCTATTTGGTACTGTAGTACCAAAAACACGCTCTACGGCAATTGCTACTTGGTACTGTACGTCAACAAGTTTTTTTGTTTATACGAGCTCTGTCGTCACTCAGCGGGCGGCGCCATTAACTGACGTCATCTGAGTGCAATTTGCAATTCACGTGACGACCCTTTTTTTTCAGGAAAGCGGTTTAATTCTAATATATTTAGGTACATATCAGATAAAACAGGCACGTTCATACTATGGTGGAGCATCTAAGGGGTTATGATTTTATAACGTGGGCTTTCAACTCCAAACGTTGACATGCACATAATTTGTTCAATATACTTCTGACATTTTGTTTAGTTATTTAATTACATTGCACTTTATATAGAATGTAGTTTATTGTATGTCTTGAGGTGAAGAATCGAAAGATTATATATTTATTACTAGCACCGCGCCGCGGTTTCACCTCGCGTGAATCCTAATCCCATGGGAATGTCGGGATAAAAAGTAGCCTATGTTACTAACGAAGAATGTAGCTTTCTAATGAAAAAAGAATTATTAAAATCGGTCCAGTAGGTACTTTTTGAGTTTATTCGTTACATACAAAAATACAAATCTTTCCTCTTTATAATATAGTAGGTATAGACTACATCATATTGTAACCTATTTCCACAATAAATTGATTTGACTTTGAAAAAAGAACTTCCAAAATCAGTTTGAAATAAGTAGGTTCTGAAGATTTCTGAGTGATTCTGAAGTTTAAGGTTATGAAAATTCAGAATCACTTACGAAAACGTAAGTCGCCTTTGTTTTTTTTTAAGTTTTTAGTTTTAATTTTTCTTTTTAATCGAAAACACGGTTGGCGTGGCCCGAATGGTCTTGGTAGGATATCTTCCACGGTAAATCTGTTAAATTCTCTTTCACCCTTTCATCTAAGCTACATACGAGACTCACTATCTAGTACATATCTTCTTATATGGAGAAAATAAAGTATTCTAACTATAATATATCAGTTATGAAACATTTAATCCATACATTCAATAAAAGTTTCAGCTGTCCTAAAGAAGCAGGCTATAATTATGACTTGCATTTTTCTTCCATTCGGTAGAATATTAGCCGGGCTTTCGAACCATTCCCCACTTAGCTACGGGCCTTTGTAATAATTACTTTTACTTTTACTATTGAATCTGGGTAAACATCAGCTTTTGTTTATTCATTAAATAGAAGTAGATACTTAGGTAGGTACTATTCCGCGGCAAAAAGTGAGGTATGCAAACCACATGCGCCATCGTAATGTAGTTGCTGACAAAAACATTACTTGTTGACTGTTCACAATCCGTTTTGTCGTTGCGAAACTGAAGATTAAGGCGAGGTTCCACTGAAGTGACAATACAACTGAGTGTTTAGAAAAATCATCAGGAATTGTATTTCTTTTTGCAGAGAACAACAGTGCAAAATGTGGTACTACCGAATAGAGATAAATGGTGACATTATGAAGACCGACTGTGATTAAAGTTACAGTAAAATATGTGTTTATTAGATGTTGAAGTATTCGGCCGGGGTTCGAGGGTATGTCTCAGATAATGACCACCACTGACCCCAGTGGTGGGGGTATCCGTGGGGATATTGCGCACATTAAATAAAAATGTAGAAGTATTTATTACCGTACTATTCCTATTGCTTTTCGAATACAATATATTAAAACAAACCTACACATATTGTTATGATAAGAAATAAAAATAATGATCAAATTTGAAAACTTTTAAAAATAATATTTGAAAGACGTCAATTATGCAACTTTATCAATCGTGTTATATAATTCTTATAAACAATTTTATTATACGATAATTAAGATCGATTTCATTCTTATTGTAGTAAAATCAAAGATTCTGGGAAATGTTGGAAATACAGTTGCCATCACATACGTTTTATTACAAAACAAAGACAATTTAGCACAATTTGACATTACTGAAGGTAAAGTGACAGCTTCTTAGTTCACGGAATTGTAGAGTTTACTACATTGAATGTATTACAAAAATACCATTTTTGATATATAATTTGATTGTGACAAGTAATCGAATCGAAATCGAATCTTTATAATCTAGTATAATTGGCCTTGGATTTTTTAAATTCGGCTAATGCCTTACGATACGATTGAATATAACACCCGGCGCGGCGTATTACGTTTCAATGGGTGCCGACCTTTATGTAATAATGCAAGCTACGCATTATACGCCGAAGGTGTAATTGTTGCGACTAACTCGACATAATATGATATGACATTCACAGATCGCATTACATATTATTTCTTTTTATTAATTATATTAATAGTATCTAAGCTTTGTTTTATCTATTTTGCGAAGAAAATTCATAATCAGTTTTTTATTTTCAATATTCATATTCAATATTCAATTTCAATAAATAGAAAGTACACTCAATATAGATTACGGTCAATTATTTCAGCGCTGTTGCAAGCACCATGATCATCAGTTCCTCTGTGAACATGGTGATTGCAACAGCGCCGAAACATCGGAAACTCAGAACAATACAACATGGTAAATATCTCGACAACTTTAATACTAATGTGAGTGACCATGATAGTTTTAATAGGTCCAGAATATCTTGGTGAGGCCCCAAAAATACCAAGTTTCTAGTAGCGTAAGAATCTCGACACTAAAACGACTATTTCGTTGGTGAAAAAGATTCGAGACACACGACACTATACGTATTTGAAAATGGGACGCTTACATTACAAGAAAATAAATTTAGTTTCTACCAATGATACTAAACAAGCAATGTATCACGACAAGCTATCTAGACTAAAAATGGCGACGCGGTGTCCTGTGCGAGGCGGAAATGGATTTTGAACTTCGATTTTGGAACCGGGTGCAGAAACTATATGTGTAACTCGAGGCATATATCTTGGACCCAAAATGTGCTTAAAATGCGTTTTTTGGTTGTCTTTAGAATAGAACGTGGTGCTACGGTTGCGGTGAAATGAATTTTGAATTTCGATTTTGGAACCGGGTGCAGAAACAATATGTATAGCTCGAGGCATATATCTTGGACCCAAGATGTGTTTAAAATGCGTTTTTTGGTTTTCTTTAGAATAGAACGTGGTGCTACGGTTGCGGTGAAATGAATTTTGAATTTCGATTTTGGAACCGGGTGCAGAAACTGTATGTATAGCTCGAGGCATATATCTTGGGCCCAAGATGTGTTTAAAATGCGTTTTTTGGTTTTCTTTAGAATAGAACGTGGTGCTACGGTTGCGGTGAAATGAATTTTGAATTTCGATTTTGGAACCGGGTGCAGAAACTGTATGTATAGCTCGAGGCATATATCTTGGACCCAAGATGTGTTTAAAATGCGTTTTTTGGTTTTCTTTAGAATAGAACGTGGTGCTAAGGTTGCAGTGAAATGAATTTTGAATTTCGATTTTGGAACCGGGTGCAGAAACTATTTGTATAGCTCGAGGCATATGTCTTGGACCCAAAATGTGCATTTTTTGAGTGTCTTTACGGGGTGCTACGGTAGCGGTGGACGAACTGAACACCAATCATAGATTATTATATCAAAACTATAGGTACGCGCGCGCCCGGCCCTCTTTTGTCTCCTGACTTGGGTCTCAGACATGTGCCTCGAGCCATAACAGTTTATGAATTTTGACACCGATCTGTATAAGCAGCGCGCCATTTTTTAATGTCATGTGTATGACAGCTATCGTTACCGGTGGGTAGGTAGGTATTGACGTCAATTAGCGAGAGAAACGAGGTTCTGGCGCATGCGGCTTGGTGATGATTGGATGATTATTCTTTATTGTACACAAAACACATTTTTATAACAAAAAATAAAAGGATATTTTAGTACAAAGGCGAGTTTCACTCAATGTTGAGTTATCTTCCAGCAAACCTTAGAGTGATAGAGGGAAAATGATATTGAAATTGTTCTGTGGGTTCCAGCACAGTAGAGTTAGTTCCACCCTCTCTTCCCGTGCGATATCGTACAAGGCGACTAAGGGATAGGACTGTTTAACATCAGACAGATTTATACAGCCCAGACTCAGCCCCAGATGCATTGCTCGAGTAAACAATAGTGCCCGGAATATGGCAATAGGCTCACCCCCTATTACGTGGGACCGAATACAATTTTATTATTAGTGATATGTGGGTGTTAATTCACCTCTGCCTAACCCTCCAGGGATAAAGGCGTGATTATATGTATGTATGTGAAATTGTTATTCTGTGATTGGTGGATTTGAACTCGTCTACCGCCGTAGCACACTGCTATCCTCAAAAAGCTCGCAAAACATGTACTAAGCATAAAGAGTAGATTTTGTGACAAGTTTTATAGGAGGTAGGACACGGCGGTATTTCCGCCCGATTGAGCAGTCCGACTGGGGAAGTACCTCCGCCCTACAGAATACCGCGGTTATAATAACTTCGTGTTGTGTTCCCAGCGGTGAGTAGGGTAGCCAGAGCTCACTGGAGAATTTGTGCCGTCAGTGGGAAGACTAAAGGCTTGTCCTGATTTGTCTTCTACTGACGGCACAGAAACTCTGTACTTACAGGGTTGGCAGCGCGACTGTGACTCCTCTGGTGTTACAGACGTCGTAACTTTTTTTTTGTAAATATATATTATACACAGAAACACCAAACATTTATTGCATTGGTTTGGGTGTTTCTGTGTATAATATATATTTACAAAAAAAAAGTATCTAAGTATGTTTATCCGCATTCTAGATTCCATAACACAAGCTAGTTAAGCTATGCTTACCAAGGGTCTAGATAGCGTTGTGTAGAATGTTGTGGAATATTTATTTATTACACATATTCCGTACTTACAACCAGTCTAGTACCTATATACACGTCAACATAAGCCAGGTCCATAGTAAATCCCTTTTCATTAATAATGATCTTAAAACTGAAAACTTTTATCAGCACAACAGTTTTGTAATGGCGTCGCATTCCAAGAGAAACAACCCTCACATAATAAATCTTCATAAATGTGTTTGAAACAATCGAACGCGACGTTTTTGTGACAAAACGAAACAGGGACATACTGCAAAGAACCGCAAGAAATTATCGACATGTGTGAAGTGGTGTTAGGGTGCGTTTCCATTACTGTTATGCGAGGATGCGTAGCGAGAGATGTGTTTGTTTAGGACTTATAGAATCTCTGCCTTCACCGCCCACACAGCTCTAGTCATTACGGTTCAGCGGAGCGAAGTTTGTAGATATAATGCAAATTGCAAAACAAGAGATGAATGTGTGCTATGAATAAATTAATGGTGATATGTATATGTCGTAACATTAGGAGAGGCCTAGTCCATCCGTATTAGACTGCGATGGGCTAATTGATTGATATGTCATAAACGATATTTTGCGCGGTATGTGCTTATGCTGCGAGGGATGTGTGTGAGGGATGAGTTGCAATTGCGAGCACGGGCACTCTTCACACAACACCTCACCCATCTTGCATCAGAAGCGACATGGTACTAAACAAACATCACTCATTTGCTCACTGTTTCACATTGTCTCTATGAATCCTCGTACCACTCGATCGTCTAGCACATTTTCAGTGTAAACACACCGTTCTACAACCTCGCTACGCATACTCGTACAGTTCATCTCGCACATCTCTAGCGCAAACGCGGTTTTAATACTTTTGGCGCGTTAAAAAGGAAATTTGGTTTAAATCTTAGTTCGAAATTTGAACATATCATAACGTGAACGGTGATTGATTGATAATGGCATTCATCAAATTCCAATCAAACTGCTGTACGAATATGTCTGAAGTTGGTATGAGGATAGATTACTGTCTGGAATAACAGATAGACCACTTTTATACCTGGAATAATGCGGGAGGAGCTATTACATAGAATGACCATAGAAGTGACAGTTGTCGAACTAGTGGCAAGGAATGTGACCTAACTAAAATCTTTTGAATCCCAAACATTGTAAGTTTTGTGAACAAAACTAAAAAAAAAATCGAACCTTTCTTTCATAGATAATGAGGAGTTTCCGTACAATCGTATTGTATTGTACAAAGGATATGCAAACTAATGCATGCATGACCTTATGAATGAATATGTATGATATGCTGTTGGTTAAACTGATCGGGTAGACAAATTGAACTTCTAAGCAATGAGTTCATTAAATGCAATGGAACGAATAAAATGAGCTCGTAGACAGATAGATTGGTTAGAAGGGTATGGCGGAGGGACGGGTACCTGAAGTGCACGGATGGTGGTGAGACCAGCCTCCACCTGCTTGCAAATGCTCTATAACCTGATAAGAGGGGAAGCTACGGGGTCAGGCATACTGTAACTGCAACAGTAGATTTGGAGTGTCTGAAGGTGGAACAGATCGTAAGATTTTGCGAGGAGAGAGGTAGGTTTGACAGAACTCTACATGTGCGGGATATCACACATCCTTTGCAAAAGGTAGTACCTACCAGAGGAAATTAGTGAAATGCTCCTTTAAACTAACGGCAGATCAGTCTCCCGGTCGCCAGCATCTCCCTTGGAAATAGTAAAGGTGGAAGGACCATTGTGTTGGATTGTTTTTGTTACTGCACGAAGAGTCGTTCTTCGTCAGCCATTTCATTGACATTTCAATACTTCTGTAATCCTATCCCCGGAGGGTTAGGCAAAGGTGAATTAACACCCACATTTCACTAAACATTTAATTCAGTCCCACGTAATAGGGGGTGAGCCTATTGCCGTCTTCCGGGCACTATTGTTGACTCAAACCATGCATCTGAAGCTTAGTGTGGGCTGTATATAACTGTCAGATATTAACCAGCTCTATCCCACAGTCGCCTTGTTCGACACCGCATGGGAGAAGAGATGGAATGGTCCAATTTCTGCTTTGCCAGGAACTGCGCGGCTTAGTTCACGCTCAGTGTTATAATAAGTGCTTTATAAGCATTCATATATGCGGTTTTATATTATATTATTTATAGGTAAACTGTCATCATCAAATAAGCCGTGTGCTTATTTGCTACCTAAACAGTTTTCGACAACAACACCTGTACAGGTAATTGTTTAAACAATTTAGATCTAATACGTAGGTTCAACCTATACCTACATAGACAGAATATATTTTAGAAAAAGTAAACATTCTGGATACGAAGGACCAAAAAAGTGATTGTCTTGTATGCTGATTTTGCCAATTTTAAATTTCCTAGCAAATTTTGCGGAGTATGTAAATATTTTATAATTTCATGCTCTCTTCACCATACGTACTCCTGGCCACGTAATGTGACTTAGCCTTATCTAACAATTGTAAATATCATTACTTACTCAACTGATATCCCTATTTCTAAGTAAGTACAGTTCATGTATCCAAAATACATATAAGTAACTAAAAACGTAGTTAGTTATAGTTGAGAAGAACTAAGAAAAATGTTTAGGGCTTACTTATCACTTTCTTGACTAATGTCTTAGGTACTAAGTACTTTGTAACTCTTTTCAACAACAAAAACGTTTATTTGACTCAATACAAAACAATAAACTAATTAATGAAACCACAGACGAACCACGAACACACGAACATAACTATTTGTAAAGAAATCTTAACAGACCTTAAAACTTGGGTGTAATAAGACCGATATGTACAAAGCAAACTAATTATCTAAAAGCTATCAAGACTCACCTCGTTATCTTAAGTTGCTGCCGAAGAACGATAAAAGTGTAAAAGTGTCCCGAAAGCGTACCACTTTATCATAAAACCAACACTTGACAGTCCTGTGTAGCTTGCTTATCGCAGTTTTTATTACACTAGCACGGGTAAGGAGCTGACGCGTTCCAAAACATAAAATTTCAAGATAACAACGTTTTTTAAATCGATTATACGTCCGCACTGCGCGACGATCGGGGACGGAATGCGTTATGTGACGCTCGTCAGGCGACACTTGACTTGCGCCTGCGCCGGTACACCTCTACTACGAAACTTAAAGGATTTCAAACGTCTAACTTACTTCTTACTTCTGTAATGGATACTTTCATGTTATTTTTAAGAAATTTTTAAGCGTATTTAATCGGCCTGCAAAATAAACCTATTGAGATTATTAATCTCAAGGTAATGCCAACATTGATAATAATTTATAATTACTGGCTTTATCAAGTCGCTTACTTTATATAATAAACATGTTCACTATCTATTAAAGTGATGAAATTGCCAATAACTCCTTTTATGTAAAAATAACAAGTTGCTATAAAACTTGACTAGCTAACTACAACAATTGACCACCGCAAAATATTTACCTAAACGATTTGATAAACGTCATGAGAAGTCATAAAAATCCTGGACAACAATGAGAACTTTACAGAGATGGAACCGTTCACAATCATCCAAGCGCCAATTCAAGATAGTTGCACTTAGGTAATTCGGGTCTCTTCTTTTCCCACACTTGGTTTAACACAGCTTAAAGAGGGGCGACCACCCTTGCAATTATTTCAAGTTGAAGACTTCACAGAGAAGATGGAAGGTAGAAAATAAATTAACTTTTAAAAATTCTATCGGTTTTGCAATAGAAAGATCAGCCAGAACTCTTAGAGGCTCGTCATAGAAGTGTTAACAAGACACGTCCTCTAAACAGGCACCTGACAGTGATAGCCATGGAAACCGATCCCAGAATGATTGGAGTGCATGGAGGCGACGAGACCAGCTTGCCTGCTCACCGAATGTCCCATGTAATCACTGATAAGATAGGAGACTATGGGGTCAGACACACTGGATACGGAAGACCTAGACCTAGACCCTTGAAACAGATTGTATCGTCACCTTTGAAAGTAATCCTACTAAAATCCTACTAATATCTTACTAATATCTTACTAATATCTTACTAATATCTTACTAATATCTTACTAATATCTTACTAATATCTTACTAATATCTTACTAATATCTTACTAATATCTTACTAATATCTTACTAATATCTTACTAATATCTTACTAATATCTTACTAATATCTGACTAATATCCTACCAATATCTTACTAATATCCTACTAATATCTTACTAATATCCTACTAATATTATAAATGTGCAAGTTTGTTAAGATGTTTGTTATTCAATCACGCTCGAACGGTAAAACGGATCTGGCTGAAATTTGGTACAGGGATAGATTATACTCTGGAATGACAGGCTAGTATATCCCGGAAATAGATTTCCATGGGTTATGGGAACGGGAACAAAATTCCAAGAGCCGGGGCATCAGCTAGTAAAATAAGTCCAGAGTACGTAATACGCACTCAAAGATTGTAACTGGTATCACTACAAGTAAAATAGTGATGTGTATCGAACAGCCAAGGTGAGGAAAGTAGGTTTAGAGCTTCAAATCTAGCAGTCACGACCACGACAGCACCGAACTACGCTAATTACAATAATTGTTTTAGTGTTTTTCGTAATTTCAGGAGCAATAGTACAAGAGCAGTGGATTGATATCATGATGCCCTAGTCCCGCGCTAGTGTACCTACCGCTGATTTTATAGGCTGTAACTTTAGAATAAAATGTCACTTTATCTAGAGGCCCAGTTTGAGTCACTCAAGAATTGCTATAAAATCAGTAGAAAGACCAAGGGCTTGTCCTGCTTTGTCTTCTGCACTGACGGCACAGAAACTTTTTGTTCTTATCGAGTCGTCAGCACGAGTGTGACTCCTCTGGTGTTGCTACGGTAACCACTTTCCATCAGGTGAACTGTGTACTTGTCTGTCACTTGGGTTGGAAAAAAAAAGAATAACCAATGTTTTCAGTGGCGACATAGCTAACGTCATTGGAAACATTGATTTTTTGTATAGGTAAGCAGAAGATGGCCCAGCTTGGGTGCAATATAAATGTCTTATGGACCCATCTTACACCGTAGGCTATGTGATCAGAGATGGTGTTCGGCTTTAGTCGATTCGAGTCCGACTTCGACATAACCGCCTCGTTGGCTGGCAGGGGATTCGCACTAAAAATATTTATGCACCTAAATAGATAAGCTAAGCGTCGTTAATTCATAAAACTGCAAACGGATGCCGATAAAAGTGACGTCATACACTACACAGGTAGATCGATAGGAAAACGACAGTTTTTTAAAACAATGGTCTCGTGGTAGATGCCATGTTTAGTGAAGTCAGCGTGGCAGAGCTCAATGGCTGTGTGTATACTGCATAGATTGGCGTAAACGTTAATCTGTCGGTATTTTAGAGGTTAAGGAGTTTCTTTTACGTGCGCAAAATCCTCACGGATACTCCACCCCCCCACCGGAACCGGTGGAAGAGGTTATGTCGGACTCGAACCCACCAAAACGCACGCCGCCTGTGGGTCGTTTTTGGTTGCCGAAGGTGAGGTTGACAGGCATATCCCTCGCACCCTGGCCGACCCAGGGCTATCTCTAACGATCTGACCCTCTCCTCGGGTGTGGGGACCACAGTGGTTAAGGAGTTGGCCTTACTATAGTGAGGTCCCGATTTCGAATCCTGGCGTACCTACACTACTGACGTGAACTCACTATCGACACAACAAAATTTAGCTTCGCTGGAGAGGTTAGAAAGAATACCTTCGACTAAAGTCTTTGGTCGAAACTTTGGTCGAAGGGGAATACTAGAAATTTCAGTTACTAATTTACTACCTTTTTTTTTATAAATAGAACACGCCAACTTAACCTCACCTCGCCTGATGGTAAGCTAAAGGCAAAGTCTCAGGAAAGAGGGTCACCATTACAGACACTAAGTGCTACAATGGTGGCACTCAGCTTGGCGGCCTCATCAGATGTTTTTTCACGCCCCGCTTAAAGGCCCCGGGACTGTAGGAAGAAGGAAACACGTGTGCTGGTAATGAATTCCAGGTCTTGGTGGTGCGGCAAAGAAAAAAGTCTCCGAACCGCTTGGTTCTTGCTCGTATATTCTGCACAGTGTGAGGGTGACATCTAAGACCTGCACGTGTTGTTGTTTGATAGTGAGGTACCCCTGCTGACCCTGGTCGATACGGCTATGAGATGAACCACTCGGGTATGGGAACTACGGTATCCCTATACTCCGGAAATAGCTGACGGTACCTATGTTATGCGTCACAAAATTCTAAGAAACTAAGCGTTTGATGATGAGTTTCAGATGACGGTTATAAGCTACATGGGAAGGAAATCCGCGGTAGCCTAGTGGTATGGGTAATGGACTGATGAGACGAGGTCTCGGGTTCGATTCCAGGTTTTACCATGGCACACACCAATGACTTTTCGATGCATTTCGAAATGATATGTGTATTTATCGCAGGTTTATAATTGCCCGGTTAATGGCAATAGGATCGCCACCACATTTGGACTTAAACATATACTGTGGGTGCTAGCACCTCTGCCTACCCCTTCGGGGATATAGGCGTGAATTTATGCTGTTATAGAAGGAAGGACTTATGTAGATTTTGGTTCTTATCATTGCCATCTATCGAAATATCAATCAATCAATTAGCGTTTCGCAATCCACTGCTGTAAATAAGCATCTCTATTGGGAGAGGCCTATGTTCAGCAGATATTGGTCACGAGGTTTTGGGCTACTGTTTCCACTCTGGCCACGTTGTTACAGGGGCTTATTTCTTGCGAGGGATATGCCTGTCAACCTCACCTTCGGCAACCAAAGCGACCCACAGGCGGCGTGCGTTTTAGTCGGTTCGAGTCCGACATAACCTTCTCCACCGGTTCCGGTGGGGAGGTATCCGTGGGATTTTGCGCAAGTAAAAAAAAAAAAAAGGGTCTTATTTCAAGTTTTCCTTCTGTCGCAGTGATATCGTCTGTATATTTTTCCGTTATTCGCCTATTACGACACCCTTCGGATGAGATAACTTATATTCTTTCATCGTACTACCTAAAAACGTCGAAATTGTATTACCATATCAAATTCAGTTATCATAACAGAAGTGGTTCGGATACTCTTTCCTTTGTCGCACCATTAACGACTGGAATTTATTACCAGCTCGCTCCTTCTTCCTACAGTCCCGGGTCCTTTAAGCGGAGCGTGAAAAAGCATATGATGAGGCCGTCAAACTGAATGTCATGATTTTAACATGGTATATGTATGTAATGGTGACCATGGGGTACTGAAAACAGACTGTATAACAGTAGCAGTGACATTTAAAAAAAAATTGTAGCGACATTGTAGCGAGTCTTTAAAAATATTATCTATGGCTATGAAATAAGTGTGTTGTAAGTATAGAGTGAGTACGGGGACGAGTTGGGGACTCTGTAGTCCCCACACCCGAGAAGAGGGCCAGATCGTGAGAGATGGCCCTGGGTCGGCCGGGGTGCGAGGGATATGCCTGTCAACATCACCTTCGGCAACCAAAGCAACCCACAGGCGGCGTGCGTTTTAGTCGGTTCGAGTCCGACATAACCTCCTCCACCGGCTCCGGTGGGGAGGTATCCGTGGGGATTTTGCGCACGTAAAAAGAAAAAAAAAGTATAGAGTGAGTAAGAAAGTAATTTTGTACATGATTCATTCACGTTGCACGAGATAGATCGTTGATTTATTTGGTAATTGAGGGTATCTAAATGTTGTCATTATGATAAAAATATCGCTTTGGGAATACTACTAATTAATGGCTATGAAGACAATAGATGATAGTAGGTATATACTTATAATATGGTTAGTGGCTAAATGGTAGCCGAGTGGCGAGGAGATTGTATTGTAGTACATTGCAAGATTAAGCTATTCCGTGTGGTGACGAAAAAAGAATACAAGTATCACCACCCCAACTCATCCGAAGGGACTAATCGAAGGTAAGAGGCGACTAATGGAAACATACGCAGACCATATCACTTCGAGAGAAGGAAAACTCGAAATAAAACCCTGTACCAACCCGTCTGGAAAAGTGGAAACAGTAAGCCAAAGCCTCCCAACGTTGGGAGAGGCCTAGTCCAGCAGTGGACTAGTTGATGGGCTAGTTGATTGATTGATTGAACACAGCGTCGAGCACAGCACTGCGAGACATTCTAGATATAGACTGTGGTTGGCCGATCTCCAGTGACGTCACTCAATCCGACCAATGACAATCTGCGTCGCAGCGCTTTGCTCGACGCTGTGTGCTTACAGAATTGCACAGCAGGTCAGTCTTACGATGGGTGACCATTCTTAATACATCAAGATCTCTCCGTGTCTTGGTGAGCACGCTTAGCCTTCACACCGTGGTTTAACTTGCTCTTTTAGCCTGTAGCATTTTGTAGGAGGTAGGACACGGCGGTATATCCGCCCGATTGAGCAGTCCGACTGGAGAAGTACCTCCGCCCTACAGAATACCGCGGTTATAATAACTTCGTGTTGTGTTCCCAGCGGTGAGTAGGGTAGCCAGAGCTCACTGGAGAATTTGTGCTGTCAGTGGGAAGACTAAAGGCTTGTTCTGATTTGTCTTCTACTGACGGCACAGAAACTCTGTACTTACAAGGTTGGCAGCGCGACTGTGATTTCTCTGATGTTACAGACGTCCATAGGCCACGGTAACTACTTTCCATCAGGTGGGCCGTGTGCTTGTCTGCCAACTAAGTGGTATAAAAAAAAAAAAAGGAAAACTCGAAATAAAACCCTGTACCAACCCGTCTGGAAAGGTGGAAACAGTAGGCCAAAGCCTCCCTACATTAGGAGAGGCCTAGTCCAGCAGTGGACTGCGATGGGCTAGTTGATTGATTGATTGAAGATGAAGCAGTTCTAGCCAACTGTGCAATTCTGTAAGCACACAGCGTCGAGCACAGCACTGCGAGATATCCTAGATATAGATTGTGGTTGGCCGATCTCCAGTGACGTCACTCAGTCCGACCAATGACAATCTGCGTCGCAGCGCTGTGCTCGACGCTGTGTGCTTACAGAATTGCACAGCAGGTCAGTCTTACGATGGGTGACCATTCTTAATACATCAAGATCTCTCCGTGTCTTGGTGAGCACGCTTAGCCTTCATACCGTGGTTTAACTTGCTCTTTTAGCCTGTAGCATAAATCACGCGTTATATGATCTCTAAAATGTCCGTCCGTCTTTAAAATCTGGTCTATTACATAACTCTGATAGCGTCAGTGTTATATCAAGGTCAGGTGACAGTAGTTTCTTGAAAAATATAGAAGTTAAGCCGTTTCGTAGTTCGACTGTAAACCAACCCCAACTGAGGCTAACGTTCGGAAAAGGTCAACTTCCCCCATAAAATAAGTATTTATTTCAATAAAAGTAGAAATAAGTACCAAAGAAAAAATATCTGTTTAATATTAATGTCATGGGTGACTTTGCTTTGAGCAAAAGAGTCCATAATAAAAGTAATTTTGGATAATTTTAACCTTAATTCTGACTCTCTATCAAGTCGATTTCTATTTACTTATTTTGTTTTTATTATGATCAAATTATTATTGAACTTAAAAAATTAACATTCATGGTAAAACGAGTACACTCGTGAAAAAAATGTAATCATTTTCATAGAAGTATGTTCTAGCAAAGGGTAAAACAAAATTCAACGATTTGTGTGAGAGTTCAGGATACTCTTCCTGTCTAGCACCCCACAAATTATCGAAAACCTCCCCTTGAAGAGTTTCATTGAAGAGCGCAAGAGAGCAAATGCCTAATTCAGTCGTGCCCTTGCCATGATGCTCCACCAAGTGTGCCCACGTGCGTACATTAAGGCACCATTACGCAAATCTTGTCACGAACCCCCAAAAGTCAAATGGCGAACCCTTGGAGGTACGCGTACCCCACTTTGAAAAACCCTGACCTATTCTATAGAAATCGAAACCTGATTAAAAAGATCTCTTTATTTTTAATACACCTCTGCCGACGCCCAGAGATATATAAATGTAGCACCAAATCCGCTTGAAGAGTTTCATTGAAGAGCGTAAGAGAGTGAGTGCCGAATTCAGTCGTGCCCATGCCACGATACTTCACCAAGTGTGCCCACGTCCCCAAAAGTCAAATGGCGAATCCTACTTTGAGAAACCCTAAGCATTCTATAGAGATCGAAAGCTGCTTAAAAGATCTCTTTATCTTTAATACACTTCTGCCTACGCCGAGAGAGATATATTCAGAGTATATGAAAGAAAAATGTACCACCAAATTTAATTACGCAATTCTTTAGTGCATTATGATAATCGCATGCAGTATATCAATTTTGCCTGAGTTCAACTGTTATCGGAGTTTGATTACTTCTACGTCCTCTGCCGACCTTGCACCCGTGGCTCCCGGAGTGATCTGCGAGTGATAGCTCACGACGAGAACACTCAAATTATTTTTAATTTAGTGTGGAAAGATCTAGAATTATCTTTATATTAGTGATAGGGGCATAAGTAGGTACGATACGGTTTCATATCGCGCTGTAGCCTAGTGGCATGGGTAATGGACTGCTGAGACGAGGTCTCGGATTCGATCCTAGGTTTTACCATGGCACACACCAATGACTTTCCGATGCTTTTCGAAGTTATGTGTGTATTTATCGCAGGTTTATAAGTGCGCGGTTAATGGCAATAGGTTCGCCACCTATTACATTTGTACCTAAACATAAACTGGCGAAATGTGGGTGCTAGCACCTCTGCCTACCGCTTCGGGGATATAGGCGTGAGTTTATGTTATGATACGGTTTCTGTAGAAGGCATTGCGATATTTTTATGTGTGTGTGTTTTTATAGGACATTCAATATGAAGTGATTTTTCCCTATCGCTCTTAGGTTTGCTGGATGAAAACTCAACATTGAGTTAAGCTCGCCTATGTACTATTATATCCTTCTATATTTGTTAAAAAAACGTTTTTCTGTACAATAAAGAATACCTATTTACCTATATAGGAAGTGAAGTCTATCAAATTAAGAAATTCGATTACTACAACGTCCTCTGCCGACCTTGAGTCTTCTCAGGTCGGGGTTGCGTTTCAAACCGGTGCACGCTGGTCCATTTGCTAAACTAGTCTTTCATATTTCTTTTTGTATTGACGTTTTGTAAGTGCCGATTTAATTATTTTTGACTTTGACTTTGACTTTGACTTTGACTTTGACTTTGACTTTGACTTTGACTGACTTTGACTTTGACCTTCACGGCTCCCTGAGTGATCTGCGAGTGATAGCTCACGACAAACACTTGAATTATTTTAAATTATTAGTGTGGAAAGATTATTCTAGAAATACATAACTTTAGGCCCGTATTCTATAATGGTACTCAGTTCTATATCTGGTATTATCATAGGACAGAGTGTATAGACAATCTGCCAATCTGTCTATACAATCTGTCCTCAGATAAATCAGGATTCACGACTGAGTGTTGTTCTAGAATACAGGCCTTAATGACAGACACTTTTGTACTGCACCATTGATTTATATATTTATCTAAGTGTACTACACAATTTCTGAACGAATCATTATTAAACGACATCTCAATATGAAGTGGAATTTCACAATGACGGTCATACAAAACTTTGAGCAAGCTGCCAGGCGAATCAGTCAGGTTTTTTTATATTTTAAACCACTTGGGTGGCAGATAAGCGCATGACCCATCTGAAGGAAAGTAGTTACCGTGGCCTATGGACGTGTGCAACACCAGGGGGGTCAACTTGCGCCGCCTACCCTATAAGAACCTTACCCTTCTTGACGAACCCTATATTGTAGTCGCTTAGGAAAACCACGGTAGGGAGTTCATTCCACATCTTAAGCGTGTGCGGGTGAAGTTCCTATCATATCTGTGGGTAACATAACATAAACTCACGCCTATATCCCCGAAGGGGTAGGCAGAGGTGCTAGCACCCATATTTTTTTTTTTTTTTTTTTTTTTTTTATATAGGACACGTCAATTGGACTTCGCCTTGCCTGATGGTAAGCTGAAGGCAAAATCCCAGAAAAGAGGGTCACCATTACCCACACATACCGTGTGACAATGGTGACACTCAGCTTGACGGCCTTATCATATGCTTTTTCACGCCCCGCTTAAAGGACCCGGGACTGTAGGAAGAAGGAAACACGTGAGCTGGTAATGAATTCCAGGCCTTAATGGTGCGACAGAGGAAAGAGTCTCCGAACCGCTTGGTTCTTGATCGGATGTTTTGCACCGTGTGCGGATGACATCTAAGACCTGCACGCGTTGTCCTGTGTAGGAAAGGGGAGGGTGGGACTAATTGGAAGAGCTCATCAGAACACTCCCCATGGTACAGACGGTAAAATACAGCCATGGACGCAACATCTCTACGCAGCTGTAAAGGTTCTAGGGTGTTCGTGATCTCGGGATTCCCAATGATGCGGATCGCACGTCGCTGCAACCGGTCGAGAGCATCTAGTAAGTACTTTGCTGAACCATCCCAGAGATGCGAGCAGTACTCCACACAGGAGCGAATTTGTGTCTTGTATAAAAGACACCGCTGCTCCGGCGTGAAAAATCGTCTCACTCTGTTCAGGACTCCGAGTTTTCGTGAGGCTGTTTTGATGATGCTTTCGATGTAGTTTTTGTTATTCAGGTTGCAGCGAACATCCATACCTAGGATATTGAGATTGTCCTGCAGCGGCAGTGGCGTGCTCTGAAGAGTGGGGAGGGGAAGGAAGGAAGATACTTTTGCTGTAAACGCACATGCCTGCGTCTTCTTGGCATTGAACTCAACCAGGTTCTCAGAGCCCCATTGAGAAATGTGATTCAGGACCCCGTCAAGCTCAGTGACAAGAAGCTGCCTTTTCTCTGCGATATCTGACTGCTTGGCCACTGGATGTCCATGATAACTCCCATGTAAAGTGCTATCGTCTGCATAACAATGAACATTGCCGGTAGACAGCATGTCGTTGATATGCAGAAGAAAGAGAGTGGGTGATAAGACGGACCCCTGGGGCACGATAGCATTAACCTGCAGAAACTTCGAAGCTCGTCCGTCACAAAGGACGCGAATACGGCGCCCCTGCAGGAAGCTAGCAACCCAGTTGCACAGCCTAGAAGGCAGACCAAAGGCAGGTAGCTTAGAAAGAAGCGATTTGTGCCAGACTCTATCGAAAGCTTTGGCGATGTCAAGACTAATTGCCAGTGACTCGCCGTGCTTGTCCATAGCCTCACCCCAAAGATGGGTAACGTATGCTAGAAGATCACCCGTTGACCGTTTCGGTCTGAAGCCATATTGCCGGTCATTAATTAAGGAGTGATCCTCTAGGTGCCGCATGAGCTGTTTGTTAATTATGTGCTCAAACACTTTGCACAGCACTGAGGTGACGGCTATGGGTCGATAGTTGGCTGGCTCCGAGCGATCCCCCTTCTTGGGAATCGGCTGAACATTCGCCTCTTTCCAAGGCAAAGGCACTGTACCCGAACTGTAGGATAGCCGGTACAGGCGCGTAAGCATTGGAGACAACTCCGCTGCACATTTTTTCAAAACTACCGCTGGAATACCATCCGGACCACCGGCTTTCCGGACATCGAGTGATTGCAGCAATGCACGGACATCGCGTTGCCTGATATGGATATCAGGCATCGCGTGGTCACTGTCGGGTAGTGTTGGTGGCTGCGTACCACAATCATCGATTCGGGAGTTGGCCGCAAAGAGATTAGCCAGCAGATTTGCCTTCTCTTGCGACTCATGGGCCAGGGATCCATCAGGGTTACGCAGCGGAGGCAGCGAAGGCTGACAGAAGTTGGCTTGCACGGCTTTAGCTAGTCGCCAGTAGCCACGGCTTCCCGTGGGATGCATCACTAGCTCTTGACCAAGCCGCGCTATGCGCAGGGCATCCGCTCTGACATAGGCCCTTCTACAGACCTTTGTGGCTCTGTTGTACGCTGCCTTGAAGTGGCCCAGATTGGGATGGCGCGTGGCGCGCGCCCTTACCCAAGCGCGGTACGCAGACTGTTTTTGTTCAACAGCTTCCGCGCACTCGCGCCCGAACCAAGGGCGCACCCCGCGGTCACCGGTGACATCGGTGTATGAGATATAGTATTCCATACCCAGACCGATCTCACCGGCGACAGCAGTAGCACAATCCGATGGGTTCTTACCTTCAAAGCAGCGCTCAACCCACGGGATGGACGCAAAATAGTCACGAAGTCCATCCCAGTCCGCTGACGAGTAGTGCCAGAGACGCCGCTTCCCCTGCACGGGTCGTGGGGGCGCCATAATAGGCACCGTGGAACAGACCAGGCAGTGGTCAGAGTTGCCTAACGCGGCTCGCACCGATACACTGTACCGGTCCGGATCACTCGTCAGCAGAAGGTCTAGCAGAGAAGGTGCTTGGCCCGACCTTCTTGGTATCCTAGTGACCTCGTGCACCAATTGGGTCAGGCCGTGCGCCAGAGCAAATGCGTGGGCGGCTCTTCCCGCATGGTCTGTTTTGGAGGAGCCCAACCAGATCTCGTGGTGGGCGTTAAAATCCCCCAAAAATACCATTTCGGCATTCGGAAATCGCTCCTGCGCATCATCTGCCGCCTGACTCAGATATTCAAAGAGTCGAGTTGTCTCAGCATCTCCTGTATGGGAACGGTAGAGGCACACATAGATCTGACTCGTAGGGCCATGGTCTACGTGTACCCAAAGGACGGAGAAGGATGGGTCCTCTAGGCAGCGCAAACGGCGACAGCAAACATCCGCCCTAACAAACACGCACACCCCGGCTTTTGCACGAAAACTTTCCTCAAGAACATAGCCAGGGTAGAGCAAGTAGGTCGTGTCGTCAGGGCGGTGTATTTGCGTCTCCGTTAGAAAAAACATGGCAGGTTTCGCCGTCTCTAGGTGTTGGTGGACGGCGTTGAGGTTTGCATGGAGCCCACAGATGTTAGTGGACTCCACCTCAAATAGCAAGCTTTTGGGAGTGTGACGAGCCGCTGTGTTGCCTTTTTCTATAAATTGCGCTGCCATGAGTTTGGGTGGGAGAAGGCGTGAAAAAAAGAAGTGATTGCCGCCGCAGCACCGTGTGACAAAGCGCGGGATATTGGTTTTATCTATGAATGTGAGGCATGGCGAGAGCCGACGCGCCGAACGGAAGGGCCCCCGTACCCCCCCGAGTATGGTCGCCGGGCTCCCAAATCCGGTCACCAACCGGCACGACGAACCATATCGGGATTATGCGCGGCCTGGTGAGGCAGCCTCCCAAGGTGGTTAACCCCAGTTGGGCCCCTGTACTATACCGCGGGCGGCCAGCGGCACCACCGTTTCTACAGGTCTCCCTGTTCGGCGCATCGCCCCGCGCCATCCCCACTAGACTACGCCAAGACCCACTGGTCCCACTAGTGCTGCGACAACCACCACCTCTGCCCGGCTATGCACATGCTGACCCCTGAACACAATCCAACCGAGATTGAATTGCTATGGAGGGTTTTTCGCAATAGTGCACGGTGGTACCTACCCGGTCGAAACTTGAGACAAATTTGTGCCACCAAGTTTCTACCACCAGTGAAATAATAAGGGTATTACATAATAAGAATATTTCGCCAGTTTATGTTTAGGTCCCAATGTATTAGGTGGCGAGCCTATTGCCATTAACCGGGCAATTATAAACCTGCGATAAATACACACATAACTTCGAAAAGCATAGAAAATACATTGGTGTGTGCCATGGTAAAACCTGGTAACTGTGGGTACTGAAAATAAAATATACTTAGTTGAAAAGTACCTACTAAGTTCAATAAACCGCCATCAATCAACAACAGTAACAGTATGAATGTCATTCAGATACAAACAACGCATCATAAGTCCCCACCATGTTGCGTTATGCTGTCGTGACGATATGCGAGGCAATGGCAAAGAATTTAAAAAAAAAATGATCTTACAACCATGGATGCCCAAGACCTAGCGAAAGGGAAAACCTGGAAAGCGAAACCCGGACTTTGAGGAGAAGACCCCGGATGCGACCAGGGTTAATGCAATGATAATGATGATAAATTTCAACAGTACACAATGCTTCTACGTCAAGTCAATGACTAATAATATTTTGACTTCTTGTAAGATCTTGTCGGCGCAATACTAGGCAACAGATTCATCCGAAGAGGGGCAGATAAAGAGAGATGACCGTAGGTCAGCCGGGGTGCGCGGGATATGTCTGTCAACCTCACCTTCGGCAACCAACTATGACCTACGGGCGCCGTGCGTTTTATTCGGTTCGAGTCTGACATAACCTCTCCCACCAGCTCCGGCGGGGAGGTATCCTCGGTGATCTTTTCGCACGTAATAGGCAACAGACACAGCTTTCCTTTTAACGTTGCCCTACAATATAGATCCTCGATAGTTCAGATGGAGGGGCACAGTGAGCAAGAGAGAAAATGTGATACTGCCGCTAAAGCTTCAATTAGTAATTGAAGAACTAATTCTATCATGTATGTATGTAGGTATCAACCAATGACGTCATTATCTACGAAGAACGAATTGCGAAAGTAAGTATGCATGAAATTGAACACCCACAGTAAGTAAGCATAATATATGTTTAGTAAAAGAGTTTCGTAATAGACTTAGGTAATGGATGGGTCGACAGCTTAGTGGTTAAGGTGTCGACTCACGATGGCGTGGTTCCGGGTTCGAATTCTGGCTATAATACTACCGACGTGAACTAACTCCTAACACAAGCAACTGAGCTTTAGCTGGATGAGTTAGGAGAAATCTAGGCACACAGGTGCGTGCGAAGCCACAGTTCAAGCAAACGAAGGCGAGCGAGCGGTATCTTGATTATAACACTTAGGAGAAAGTAGTTACCGTAGTTTATGGACGTATTTGCAACACCAGGGGTGTAACACTCGAGTTGCCTCCTAGGCCACTCTCTGGTGCCCTTATTGAAGAACCCCATATTGCAGTCGCTTGGGAAAATCACAGCAGGGAGTTCACTCCACAACTTGAGCGTGCGTGGGATGACGTTCCTTTCATACCGCACAGTGTGCACCGTCGCAGGTCCTAATGTGTGAGGATGAATTCTTTGCTTATAGCGAGCGGTGTGATTATAGAATGTAGCTGTGGCCATCATATCAAACAATTTATCTGAGCACAAAACATTATTCCTATAGCCGGTAGAACAGCTCACACACCGTGTATAATATTAGAAGGGTTAGAGAAAGCACTGGTAGGAAAAAATTTCAGAGCAAAATAGTGCCTAGCCTCGACGTCGTAAAGCATATTACGCTCTACAACTCCATCAGAGTCTTCAACAAACATCTAGAGGCATCTAGACTTAAAAACTAGTATTTACAAAGGAGAGTTCCAAGACAAATTGAAGGCTTAACAAGTTACGAGGGTGTTATTATTCAGTCGATGAGTTATTAAATAAATAGATTCTAAACTGACAGTAGATGTTTACATTGTTAATTTTCACGTGTCACGATATTTTCTACTGCTTTTGATTGTAATTTTTCTTATGATTTTTTTTTGTATATGCAATGTATGTGTACAAACCATGTTCAAACACATTGAAAATTTTTTAATGAATAAATACTGAATATTACACGAACCATTCGGTTACGCTTTTTTCAAAATTCTACTTTCATTCCCGCCTCATCCAGGAACCGTGACCCTAATTCTGTTACAAACACAGCTTGTTTAGAATACCTACATAGAAATCATTGTGTCAATACTTTTGTCTAGCTTGTAAGATTCCACAAGTGTTCCGTTAACTGTCAAAGGCTAACGGTCAATATTTGAGCGCACATAAACCTATAATGTCTACTAATACAACAATAAGTGCATGTGCAATGTTAGACCAACACTTGTCCGGTTTGTTTGAAGTACTGAAGTCACGTTAAAAACCCTAAGTGTTTTACAAATGGCACACAATAATCGCATCAGAAGGTTTCTTCATGGTCGGCAGCGCGAGTGTAACATCCCTGGTGTTGCATACGTCCATAGGCCACGGTAACCACTTACAATCAGGTGGGCTGTGTGTGCCACTTAAGTGGAATAAAAAAAAACTTGTGGTTAATTGCATTGTAAGGTTAAGCAGTAATAGACAGATTAGTCTTAAGATAGTTGACCATTCTTAATACATTGATTATCTTGACCCCTCCTTGATTTGGAGATCC
Organism: Eilema griseolum; assembly: GCA_963662185.1. Classification (NCBI taxonomy): domain Eukaryota; kingdom Metazoa; phylum Arthropoda; class Insecta; order Lepidoptera; family Erebidae; genus Eilema; species Eilema griseolum. The sequence continues at coordinate 9,123,515 of OY759254.1, read as the reverse complement.
TGTATGATTTATTATCTATCTTGAATTTGGTCTTGTCAGGAAGGCACAAAGTTCGGCGAAGATTGATATTCTCAAATTAAAAAAAATTGTTGAAATGAAGTTATTAGATAAGGTATAATAAAGGTAATGCTTAAACCCGGTGCTTATATAAATATGTATTTGTATTGCTTTTGTAATTTAAATATTATATTATATTTTATCAGAAGCGCCTGACAAATTCCTTTTTTAGCAATACGTCACAACATAATATTGCCTTTAATATTACATCAGGCGTTGTTTAAACTGAAAAACTATACACTGAATTCTCCGAATGCTTTTTAACTTTCCGATAGAAACTATTTTAAGATGTTTAATATAATTATTAAAATACTCACCAAATACCAGTTTCTAAAACTAAGTCGATGGTCTCGGGTAGTTCTAACCGGAAACCTGAAAATTGATAGACAAATTAAATAATGTACCTTATGCTCGTAGATATAGGTACGTATAGCTACTTCATTCAAAATCCTTTTAGTGAAAATCTTTAAAACAAGGAGGAAGTAGTATGTGGTTAGTAGGATTATACCTAACTTTTTTTTACACCACTTAGGTGGCAGACAAGCACACGGCCCACCTGATGGAAAGTAGTTACCGTGGCCTATGGACTTTCGTAACACCAGAGGAGTCACAGTCGCGCTGCCAATCCTGGAAGTACAGAGTTTCTGTGTTGTCAGTGTAGAAGAAAAAGCAGGGCAAGCCTTTAGTCTTCCCACTGACAGCACAAATTCTCCAGTGAGCTGTGAGTGCAAAACTAGAATAATATTTTTTGAAATACGGGTTTTATGAAGGGTTTATATAGCCGCATCAATATCGAGTTCCCGGGCTGACTTCAACAGCAAGCTGGTGTACCTTCTAATTGAAGAATGAGTGCAGACATTCCTATTTAAATTGGGGGTAGATCAGATAGTTGCCGCTCCCGCAGAAGTCAAAATTAACTAAATTATGAGAAGTAATTTATATGTTTGGCAGTTTGATTGCTTGCAGAAAGTAAATGATATTATCTGTTTTGCCAGAAATAATAATTTTGAAGACTTACAGATACTTATACCTATTACTAAACCAGTTTCGAGAATATATTTCGTCACAGTTTAGGAGTGAACTTTAAATAAGATTTATGTACACACGCTCAAGGAAATAAGTAGGTATACACCTTCGTATGTATATAGGTTAGTTTGAAACTTACCATCTGAAATTATCCTTTGAATAATGCTGGACATATCCTTAACCTCTGCTGCGTAGAAATTCTCCCCGTTGTACGGAGTTATACCTAAATCTGTTCAAAATTATAAGGAATTATACTGACAACATTGATATTTTCGATGTAATCAAGACTGCAAGCACATGCCCACCTGATGGGGAGTGGTTACCGTGGCTTATGGACGTGTGTAACACCAGGAGCGTTACAAACGTGCTGCCGACCCTGAAGAAACTTTCTAATGCCCTTCTTGAAGAACCCCATATTGTAGTCATTCCCCAGCTTGGAGGACGAGATGAAATTCCTTTTATACCGCACAGTGCTCAGCGTTGCCGGTCGCAATGTGTGAGGATATCTTCCCTGCTTATGGTGAGCATTGCGATAATAGAATATAGCTGTGGTCATCATGTCAAACAATTCATCTGAGCACAAACCATTGTATAGGCGGTAGAACACACAGCGAAGCAAAGTCCATCCTATCTGTTTTTTTAAATCACTTGGTTGGCAGACAACACGGCCCACCTGATGGGAAGTGGTTACTTTGGCCTATGGACGTGTGCAACATCAAGGGTGTCACACTCACGCTGCCAACCCTGTAAGCACAGAGTTTTTGTACCGTCAATGAAAAATACATAGCAGCCCACTAACAGCACAAAAACTCTCCAGTGAGCTCTGGCTACCCTACTCACCGCCGGGAACACAACACGAGGTTATTATGGCCACGGTATTCTGTAGGGCGTAGGTCCTTCCCCAAACGGACCGCTCAATTGGACGGAAAAACCGTCGTGTCCTAACTACTCGTTCCTTAGATATTGGGAGTGAGCTGTGAGGGAGTTTTGTGGTATATGGGTAGATAATAATCACGATCTCACCGTTGGGAACACAACATGAGGTTATTATGGCCGCGGTATTCTGTAGGGTATTCCCTCCCTTTTGACATACTATACCACTAAGGTGGCAAAGAAATGCACGGCCGTTTGACGTATACTTGGTACCTCACTATGTTAAGATTTAAAAAGGATACAATTGAGCATATCCAACAGCGATGTGGGATGGTCGGGAGGGGGCGGCGGGGGCTGCGCGTGCGGCCGGGGACCCGCCACAGCTCGCAGCGTGTATGCGCGCACGTACTCCTTGCGCAGGTCGTGGAAGCGCGCATAGTATGTCGGCAGCGACAGCTCCTTGCTGCACGCTTCTGGGTGTAGACATTGTCTGTAAGAAGAGAAGATAACGTGGTTGAAAGAAGACTTTTATGGTAGATATTTCAACTATGTGCTGCGAAAAGAGCATCTATGTCCTCTGTCGCACCATTAAGGCCTGGAATTCATTATTTCCTTCTTCGTACAGTCCCGGGTTCTTTAAGCGGGGCGTGAAAAAGCATATGATGAGGTCGTCAAGCTGAGTGTCACCATTGTCACATGGTATGTGTTAGTAATGGTGACCCTCTTTTCTGAGACTTTGCCTTCAGCTTACCATCAGGCAAGGTGAAGTCTAATTGACGTGTTACTCATGAAATGTGGAGTTAGCTAGCTGTAATAATCGCTGAATATGTTAACACTGTTGTAACATGCGACCGGCATTACTACTGGGTGGCGCAAAAGTAAAGACCCTATTTGGTTCGGCTATAACATTTTTTCTAAATTAGAAAACTAGATTTAGGTTTTTTTAAATGTATATTTGTACCATTAAATTTCGTACCATTAGGATTTAAAGATGATGTCTTTTAAATGGTGACCTCCAGAGTTGATACACATTTGAGCCCTATTTATGACATTTTGCATAACTTGCCGTAACACTTCCTGCGATATGTTCGTTATTTCTTGACGAATGTTTTCTTTTAGAGCTGCGAGAGTCTGTGGCTTGTTCACATACACCCGAGATTTCAAAAAACCCCAAAGAAAGAAGTCTGGACTGGTCAGATCGGGTGATCTTGCAGGCCAAGGCAAATTCGTCGACGAAATTCACGTTGTGTTCTTATCACTGATGAATTATTCCGTAAGAACATTGACACAATTATTCCACGTTCTTGGGGAGTAAAACGGTCCATGTTTATTTTCAGTGTATTTTACATTTGTTCACTACACAATTTTCAACAACAGAATGACAGAAAATGTCATATAAAAAAAATATAGGTATTTTCAATAGGGTCTTTACTTTTGCGCCACCCAGTATTATATAAAATTATATTATCTTTATATTGCAGCAGCTAGATTAAGTTCTCAGCATTGTATACTCAAACCTAGGGGAAGCAGCGAGAAAACCCCGCCACAAGTATTTCTTAATTTAATTTATCTCTCAATATGTACGAGTTGAAAAATAAAAAACATTTTGATTTGATGTGAACAGATTTTGATGAAATTTGGTAAGGGGTAGTATCAGACCTTGGGAAAGGACACGGGGTATATTTGGTCAATTTCGAAAGCCTGTGTCAAACATACGAGTACAAAGTGCTTTGAGTGTAACCTTATTTTATGTCAGTGGTTTTTGCCCGCCCATGGCTTTTTATATATTTAGAAAGAAAGAAAGAAAGAAAGAAATATTTTTTTTATTTTGCTTCTCACAGTGTGTTACTTAAATACTTATGAACTATACTAACAACTAACCTTAACCTAGTATATCTCACACTGTGTGAACCCAAAAGTTCTCAAAGTCTATCTACCCCTGTATCAAATTTCAACAAAATAGGTCCAGTGGTTATCACATTCACAGTTAGCTGGCTATTAGGCACAGTTCATGAGATCCAGCTTGGTAATAAACAGACCCTTGATTCTACTAAAGCAAAACAGCTGTCATACCACAGACACTGCAAAAAAAGACATCCAATTTTAGGTTTTATTTGTTTGTGGCTAAAGTTCAAAATTAAATGAAATTTCATTATACTGTTTCATTCATTCATACATACATAAACTCACGCCTATATCCCCGAGGGGGGGAGAGGTGCTAGCACCCACATTTCGCCAGTTTATGTTTAGGCCTATTGCCTATTGTCATTAACTTTTATAGTTACACACATAACTTAGAAAAGCATCGAAAAGACATTGGTATCATGATAAAACCTGGGATCGAACCCGAGACCTCGTCTCAGCAGTCCATTACCCATACCACTAGGCTACCGCGGTTTTCATTCACTTTGTAAAAACCTTATTAATTTTGAACTTTACGAGGATTGAATTAAAGTCTAAAATTAATTAAATGGATTTTTTCGCTGTGTCCATGATGACAATGGTTGTACTTTAGCAGAATCGAGACCCAGACAGGCATCGGACGACCTAAAAACACAACTTATGTCCTGTTTAATGTTTTGTCTTATACTATCAATGTATTAATTCATATAATTGCCCACATTATACAAGCTAGAGTGAATCGGTATTTAATAGTGAACCTCAGCATGACACAGCATGACAAGACTTGCTATTTATACATTTAACATTAGTTACTTTGATTAATTATATTATTATACTCTTTCATATTTATTCACTAATTTTACAATCATGTCAAGAAATAATATATAAATATTAAATACAATAAAACTAAAATAACTATTTTACAACTTATAGCTAAGAACAATTTAAATGCGTCGTGGAATTCCTCCGCATAGCATGCCTCTTGTGGTAGCGTTCCCAGAAGACTGGCAGCATTGCCACGTTGTATGGCAGTGCTTATTCTCTGACCTAAAAAGAGGCCAGCCTTCTGGTCACGAGAAACGTCGACCCTACGCTTCGCAATCACACGGAAGAGATTGCGAGCGCTCGGACCCCATGACCCCAAAGTCTGAACTCCAAACGGCACAAATTCATAATCTCCGATGACATTGGAGTATTTGCGCCGGTTGAGAGCCTCTGCTGAACCAGCAGCAGTACCAGCACAGCCAGCCTTACATAACATATATTCAAGCATCGCTAAGGATATCGCGTAGAGGTATGACGACGCGAGAGTGAGGTGGACATGAATAAATAAATATAAATAAATAATCTACAACATTCTACACAACGCTATCTAGACACATGGTAAGCGTCTTAACTAGCTTGTGTTATGGAATCTAGAATGCTTATAAACATCCTTAAATACTTTTTTTTGTGAAAATATACATATTATATATATAATCACCCAGACCAATGCAAACACCCTTTTTCATGCGTACAAATATTTGCATTGAGCGGGGATCGAACCCGCGCCTTCTGCGTAGCAGTTGCGTTCACTACTGCCACGCCACAGAGGCTGTCAAATTGCCGATATTTCAGATCAATATTAATTGAGCTACTAAGACAAAAAGCATATCAAAATAAGTAATTAATGCCGGTAGCCTAGTGGTATGGGTAATGGACTGCTGAGACGAGGTCTCGGTTTCGATCCCAGGTTTTACCATGGCACACACCAATGACTTTTCGAAGTTATGTGTGTATTTATCGCAGGTTTATAAGTGCCCGGTTAATGGCAATAGGCTCGCCACCTATTACATTAACATTACATGCCGAAATGTGGGTGCTAGCACCTCTGTCTATCCCTTCGGGGATATAGGCGTGAGTTTATGTTATGTTATGTTATGATGATTAAAAATATATAAAAACGATAAGAACAGACGCAACGTGTGTCGCTCTTTTACCATTATTTACATTAATAATATAAATAATAGTATAATAATAAGCTCAGTTAAATAATTTATTTCAACTACAGGAAAATACCCAATTGTTAGCGTGCATTTGCTGAATGGAATTAGGTATGTACCTTTCATAATAAAGCTCATGAATTTAAATCAATATTGAATAGGTACTTTCAACACAATATTTGTTATGGTTCCAAGTAAATCATGAATAAATCATAAGTAGCTTGATTGAAGATACGGAAATGCGAAATCGCAGGCATTCAAAGGTTACGAAGCGTTAATCACTGTAGATTATAGGGGAGGGCGAGGGAAATACAGCAGATTAAGGAAAATTGCTGATATAAGTGGCTTTTGTTGCGAATATACTGAATTTTAACCGGCTTCTCGTTTTTAGGGTTCCGTACCGTAAGGATAAATACAGACCTATTACGAAGACCCCGATGTCTGTTTGTCACTAAATCACATAAACCGTGATAGCAGAATAATTGCAAAATTTTCACAGATAATGTGTTTCTGTTCCCGTTACAACAATTACTTAATGATAGTACCTACTGGATATAACACCTTTATGTAACCCATATTTGTAATGAATGAATGAATAAATAAATAAATAGAAACAAAAAAAAAAGTTTAAAACTAAAACCCGACTACTCAATAATCACGCTCTAAAAAGTATTAAACAAGAAAAATCTAGGATAGCCGTGGTCGTATGCCACTTTTCCCTATAAACTGTATTATTTTGTTAAAGTGGCATACGACCATGGCTATCCTAGATTTTTCCTAGGGTTATAGTTTTAAACTTTAATTTTTATTTGTGTTATTTTATTGCAAGTAATAGGTATAAATTGTACATATTTGATATGTGCTAATTAAGACCTTTCTGTTGATACCACACACGACATGTTTATCTCACTTTTTTTTTTTTTGACACAGTAGTTCATGACCGCTAGAGGGCGTCATTTTAGATTCAGTGACATGTTATATGACCTATAACCAGCGGACTACTAAGATGCTTCTAATGATACCTCATTTGTCCAGTTCTAATACGTGGTTGAGGAGCGATGAGAGAACAGATGAACCTACAAGCATAAATACTTACATACATACATTATACTGTCAAAATCATAACCCTCCTTTTGCTTCGGATAAGGATAATGGTACTGAAGGTACACTTCACATCCCTCTTTATTACCATACCCACACTTCTCTATCTCTTCTATTTAAAGGTTTGCTTTTAGAGAACTCAGTTTAAGTTAAGCTCGCCTTTGTACATATTCCTTGTAATGTTTTATTTATAATCTCTGTACTATGTGTATATTAATTTTTACGTTCATATGTGCTCTTTGTGTGTTTGATTAATTCTTTGATTCTATGTCCGCAATAAATAAGCATAAGAACAAGAATGAAACGATACCGTGCGCGTACGAGTCCCTCTCGCACCTGGCCGATTCTTTTTAAATATTTCAAAACTGCAAGAAGAGAGAACAAGTCAAGACAGAAGACGTCTGCTTACCTTAAAGGTGGTTGCCCATCCGTGACGAGCCTGAACAGCGGCGAGTGTGGATCCACCTGCAGCGATCTGATGAACTCGTCAAACTGAAACACAAAAATATCAACATTAATTTTTTTTTAAACCACTCAGATGCCAGTCAAGCACTCGGTCCAGCTGGTGGAAAACGGTTATCGTGGCCTATGGACGTGTGAGCACCAGGAGCGCCTCAGTGGTCATTCATGAGGCCGCCAAGCTGAGTGCCACCATTGTAACATTACTTAGTGACTGTAATGGTGAACCTCTTTCCTGAGACTTTGCTTTTAGCTTACCATCAGATGAGGTGAAGTCAAGTTGGCGTATCCTAGATAAAAAAAATACTCTAAGGTATTTCTTTCTTCAGTGAAAAGACCGAACCTGGATATTTCGTGAAGCGACCATCCTATCTGACCTCTACAATACAACCCATTGCCAATTTCAAAGTTCTGTAGTTACACCAAATGTCGGACTTTTTAAGACTCAAAATATTTGTATGGCAACCCAGGACCGACGACGCGCGACGACTTATCGTGCCCTCCAAGGTACGGAGGGGGTTTAATACAGTTAATTGGTTAAGAATGATCATACATCCTTAGCCTAGCTGGTATTACTTAACCTCGCAATGTGCGCACTTTGAAGTCTGACGTCCGCTTTTTGATTGGTATGTAGGCTTTTCCGGGAGCGACTGCAACTGACCTCCCATCCAGATTCCCTCTCAGTGCAAATATTTGCATGCATGAATATGTATATTTGCATTGGTCTGGGTGTTTCTATGTATAATACATATGTATATATTTACAAACAAGAAGTATCTAAGTATGTTTATCCACATTCTAGGTTCCATAACACAAGTTGGTTAAGCTATGCTTACCATAGGTCTAGATAGCGTTGTGTGGAATGTTGTAGAATATTTATTTATTTATCCAGCGAAAAAAACCAGCACTAGAATTTCCTTCAGCACTTCTACGAGTACCTCAGAAATGTCGGCATGGCTTTGTGTGCCCCGTAGAGTCGTTATAAAAATGACACAGGTTGTGACTCCAGCAAAGCAATCGTGATTTTTAATTTGTCACGTTTATTTAAAAAAAGAACCAATAGATATGAAATATTTTTAAATCAATAATAGCAGTATAATTACTGCGTAAAGTAAATTCAATGGCGTCAAATCGTGCCAGATAGATTATCATTATAGAACTTTATTCCAAAGTCAGCTAAATCGGAAGATTAAACCAGAAATATCCAAATTAATAACCAATTATATAAAAAAAGCATGGTTATTATCTATGATTAATGGGCATAAATCTTTTGGGCCGAGGTAAAAACAATATCCTAAACAATGTGATAAAAAAATATATTGTGAATCTTCTGCAGGTTTCTTTCGAAATACAGTGTATTGATCCAACCAAAGTAATAGATCCGCCATCTGCAATCTGCAGATGTCGAAACTTTAGGCTTTAAAGAGAAGAAGACGTATTTAATTTCCTTTTCTACCAAAAAACGGGGTTGCCAGTTGCCAAAAATGCTAAAGAGTAACTATTGGTGTAGGAATAGCTATTAGCAGGAATTTCTGGCGGAACCAAGAAATCACCAGGTATCGAAAATTGGTAAAAAATATATGAAGTTTTATTATATTTATTTGTGTGTATATTTTATTTTAGCCAAAGATAAATGTAATATAATCATTCTTACTCATATTTATTTGGGTTTCTTATTATAAATTTTGGTAAAAATAGTTTAAAAATCGAATCAATGTGTGTCAATCGGTTTGTTGACATTCGAAATTCTAAACTTGATATCTGACATCTAACATTTGAAATGCCTGCAGCGAGACCGCCAGTATTTTTTCTACCACAGATTCATAATGACAAAATAAACATGGCCAAATCGATGTTATCGAATGAGTTACTATCCAAATGCGAAGGTCACACCACTGCCGGATGAAGCCTAATGATTGGCAGGGCCTTCTTGATGTAAACCCAAATAATTATGTTTATTTTGATACAAAATATAATTTACAATTTTTAACTGTTGCGCAAAAACATACGGTCATCTAAAAAATATACGCGGATAATGCCTAATAATGGGCAGAGCGTCCTTGTTTGTAATAAATAATTATCTATACCCATTTAACTTGAATGTAAAAGCGAGAATCACAACGATTAACCTACAGCAACCTTCACCATGCCCTTTGTGTTATTTTGTGACACTGCCACGAGGAAATCTGAGTAGTCATAAAATCATAGCTAGGAGGTACGATGGCGGGAGATACGATACACCAGCACACTCTCGCCTAAACCTTCTTATTCTAATTTCATCATCACTATATTATCGACGATTCTGGTTTCATCCGAGGGTTGGTTTTCTATTTTATATTTTATAGTAACTGCAATATGACCTTAGCCCCGAGAGCAAATCCTCCTCCGTAGATCGATAGTCATGACGTCCAGCTAGCTAGGTTGGCTTTGACACATAGATGTATTTTTCTCGTAATTTTAAAACACCTTAACCTTCTAACCTAACCTATCATTGTTAGGGCGCGTGATGGCCCAAATCTCGCTTCGACCGCTTACCAAACCTATACGTTGTGACTGACGCTATTGCCTTGATCACAAGCACTGAGTGGACTGAGGACACTGCATTTGGCCAAGTGCGATGTACGTGCAAGACACTCCGCGCTGGGGACCGTGTGGTCCCCCCACTCGAGGAGGGCCAGATCGAAAGATGCGAGGGATATGCCTGTCAACCTCACCTTCGACAACCAACAATGACCCACAGACGCCGTGCGTTTTAATCGGTTCAAGTCCGACATAATCTCTCCCACCAGCTTTGGCGGAGAGGTATCAGTGAGGATGTTTTCAAACAAAAAAATAAGACCCTCGGCGCTATGTTCTCACGCACTGAGCATCCGTCGAGTGCTCTGTCTCGCCACTCCACTCAGTGCGTGTGATCAAGGCATATTACTCCAAAAGGAGTTTGATCAGGTACGAGTTTTGATTGTTACAATATACCACCGTTAGATTTCATAAAATAAATAATCTTTATTTTTAAGAGAAACGTTATCACAACGATACCGCTCCTCAAGCTGCGTACTTCATGATCTCTTACCTAATAAAGTTAATCTGCATTTTATATTTCTTATACTCAATGAAAATTCATAAACTCTAATATCTTTACAGTTATGGTTTTTTTAGAAGATTTTATCAGGTTTCTGATTATGGCGCTTCACCCAAGGAGAGGGCTAGATCGAGAGAAATGGTCCTGGGTCAGCCGGTGTGCGAGGGATATGCATGTTAACCTCACCTTCGGCAACCAAAAACGACCCACAGGTGTCGGTTCGAGTCCGATATAACCTCTCTTACCGGCTACAGTGGTGGGGATATCCGAGGGGATTTTCCGCACGTAAAAATAAGGGATATCCCTGTTTACCTCACCTTCAGCAATCAAAAACGACCCACAGGCGTCGTGCGTTTTAGTCGGTTCGAGTCCGATATAACCTCTCCCACCAGCTACGGTGGTGGGGGTATCCGTGGGGATTCTATGCACGTAAAAAAACATTGTAGGTAGTTACCTACTGACCGGCGTCTTCTAAGTGATTTTTCCCGTCGATTTAACAAAAAATTCTTGCATGTAAAACCTTGTCCTTTCAAATTACAAACACAACAAAAAGTAAATCATCCAAATCGATAGAGCCGTTCTCAAGTTATGAGCCTTAGCAACAAATACAGCAACTCATTATTTATTATAGAAGATACATTACAGTGACTCAAAAGATACGTTCCAATCTCAAAAGACTCGGTCCCTTTGACCAAAAACACTAAGACACGACCAAGATCCGGTAGCCACTAATTAGTTCTGTGTTTTTGGCAGCGGAGTGACAGGTTGTGGCCGGGCATCGAACTCGCATCGGTACAGTTAGGAACCTGTTCCCGAGCACTACCTGCTTACGTTGTGAGAAGTGAAAACGATGCATTTCCGCAGCAAGCTTCGCCGCCATCATTAAAAAAAATACGCTGTCATGTCATTAGTTTAACTTATTAAAATTATTATACTGTTTAAAAAACTGACTATGTAATACATACAAAAATCGTTTTAAATTAAGTTAGTAATCTAATTCTCTGAGCTTTTTACCAACTCAGTTAAGGGCAGACTAACACAGCGTATTATAGAATAGATAAGTATAATATTTTATTTCAAGTTAAAGAAAAAGATTTTCATGTTGTAATTAATTTTATTTGTTTTCTTTTTACGTATGGCAACATTCAAACGATATATTCTTTATAGCAGGCAGAGAAAATAATAGGTACGATTCATCCATATCATCTATACCATCTTTCCACTTGCTACGATCCTGGTATACGTAGGTACGCCTTTCGCTTCATAAATTTTCGATTATGTAAATATACATTAAATAGTGCTCTCCTTAAGAGAATCCCTTTCTGTAATATTATTTTAATACTAATTCTCAGAGGCCATCAAGATACCTTTAAAAGGAGTCATCAGTTTCTGCGTGTAGGGTCACCATTTATTTTGAAATATGTTATTTGCAAAGAAGAAAGGTAAATAATTCAGGAAACTATTTTTTAACAAATAAGACAACCAAATCATTATTACATAAACAGATATAAGAAATAGGGTAATAAGCTTAATGATCTCATTATTAAAATGAGGAAGATTGATAGATTATGTTAGGTAGTTTGTGTGTTTTTTTGGACATAACAGTTTTATATAAACTTTCGCCTTTGCATACCAGTTAAATTTGTTTTTATTGAAGGCCTTTCTTACGTTCAATTCATATTAGTATGTAGCATTAAATCTTATTCGATAAAACGTGTTGCTTACTATTTTCAGCTTTTTCGTAATGGAATAAGATTGATATTTAATAAACGCTTAAAACTGCTTGAGCATTTTGCTGCTAGATATGAATCGAACGTAACACAGCTGTAGGCTTATATAAAATTGTTATGAACAAAAAATATTTTCTACAAACACAAATACATATAATATGTAAGTACATATTGTTTTAGTACAAGTAGATTTGGATTTAGACAGCAGACGCGTGATAAAAGTAATTGGCGGAAGCGCGATGTAGTTTTTATAGTTTTGTTACCCAAGCGTGGCTAATTAGTTGATAGCTTCTTTTCACATATAATAACTATTTAAACTAAAAATAGCAATTTATCAGTTCTTGTTATTAATATAGTCCGCAAATAGAATAAGCCGATAATAAATACATGATGTAACATTATATGTTGTTTCCCGGTGGATTAGAATAAGATCATCTCTTTTTTATACCACTTAGGTGGCAGACAAGCACACGGCCCACCTGATGGAAAGTGGTTACCGTGGCCTATAGACGTGTGTAACACCAGAGAAGGCACACTCGCGCTGCTGACCCTGTAAGCACAGAGTCTCTGTGACGTCAGTGTAGAGGACAAAGCAGGACAAGCTTTTAGTCATTCCACTGACAGCACAAATCCTCCAGTAAGCTCTGGTTATCCTACTCACCACTGGGAACACTACACGAAGTTATTATAACCGCGGTATTCTTCAGGGCGGAGGTACTTCCCCAGTCAGACTGCTCAATTGGGCGAAAATACCGCCGTGTCCTACCTCCTCTCTCCTACCATCTCTTCCCGTGGGTGTCGTAGAAGGAAACTGAGGGATAGGGCTGTTCCCCATCTGACAGTAAACATACAATCCATGACAAAATGCCCTCTTGGAAAAAAAAAAATTGGCTCGCCCCTATTACATGGGATCGAAAATCATAACTGTCGAAATGTGGGTGTCAATACACCTCTTCCTACTCCTTTGGGATTTACAGGCGTTAGTGTATAATATATAATGTAATATTATAGCGTCTATTGTAGGCTTAACGACGAGCATGTTTTGCTGGTTCAAGTCTATCTTAGGTGCCTTCTAGCTGATAAACTGATTAGCTTCCGTAAAAATCAAAATAGCTGGAGCCTGGAGGCTATAAAGTGGATGTCTTAAACGTTACCGGTACCAACACAGTCTCTTCTTCGTGTCAATGGCAACAATTAAAAAAAATTAAAGCTAAATGCGCCCAGCACAAAATTCGGTGACATTGAGCGCACCTTCCGTCACTTCATTCAGGTCAGCAATTGTGCAGGTGTAGGGGCACAGTGGGCACGACAGGAGGTGGTCCATCGACTGCAGAAGTGCACCACAATCACAGCCACCACGCCCTGAGTCCAGGTAACCCCATTTTACGCGGTTGGCCCTAAAGCAGCCGACCTGAGTCCTCAACGCAGATAATAATGGCGATGATTTGACAGCTTCAACGTCATAAACCGGCAAAATCCGAATAATTTTTATCACGTGGTCACCCTATCTTAACCTTCTTGTACAGTTACAAACAGGTTCAGGTAATGAAGGGAACAACAGAACGAAATAAAATATGTGGATCGGCACAGGCTTCCTGCAGTTTTTGAACGAAATGTAATGAGTTTTCATGTGTAATTTTGGGTTCAAAAGTACTAATACTTTGGTGGGCCGGAACTGGCTGGCTGGATACTTGAAAAAAATATTTGAAAAAGTAACCACGTACCGTCTTAATATTTTTTCAAATGTGTTCTTTTTAAGTTTTAAGGTGTGTTTAAAATATTAACAGAAACTGACGTCAATATTCTAAGAAATGACACTGAAAAGTTAAAAATAACAGAACTTACCTTGAAAATTGAAAATTAACTTGAAGTGTACACTTTCTTACAAAAAGTATCATAGAAATCCATTCAAAATCCGTCATTTCTGAATCTAATCGTTCAACAAACATACAAATAACGTGATGAATTGAGAACCGGACGAGGTTCTCAATAAAATTCATAAATTTTGTTGTTATTGGCCGCTTGATAAATTAAATTCGATTTTCAAAAACAGTAAGTACCTACTTCCTAAATGCTATCCATTTTGATGAAAATTTATCTATTTAAACATATTATCTATTTACACTTTATGTATTTTAAAGCTGTGCTAATATTGACATCAATAAAATATATATATATCTATTCTATTCTATTTTATTATTTTTTCTTTATTGTACATTTACAAGCTGTAAGTACATACAAAGGCGAGCTTAACTTAATATTGAGTTCTCTTCCAGTAAACCCGGGAGTGCAGAGGAATTGCAATCCAATATAAGGCAATGGCAAGATTTTATAATGTGTGTGATACGGAAGGTATAGTGGTATACCCCTGACAAAAACTCATTAAATATACATACATAAAAAGCCATCATAGACCAAAAATACTCATACATAGGTATACCGAATAAAGATATCTCAGTAGTCAAATTAGTATTTCCATGCAACCATCCAGTCTAGAATACTAAAAAGTCTTTGTTAAATATTACTTGATTAGGAAGACAGTTATTAGACAAAGTGATTACTCTGTAGTAACGTCTACTCAGTGTAGTGAGTGATTTATTTATAACGAGGTCCTGGCGTACTACATACATACATAAAATCACGTCTGTCTCCCATAGCGGTAGGCAGAAATCACGAATCTCCATTTACCTACCACGATCCTGACATACTACTCTCGCTTCATTCACTCTCATTACATTCTTCATGCATGCTCGTCGGTTTAGGGTACTCCTGACCTGCCTCATTTCTAAAACTTCCCCGATTTGGTCCAGGTATGTGCGCCTAGGTCCCTTCCGACGGTACTATCCAGACTAGTCTCATACAACTGTTTCGTTAGTCTTCTTCCATCCATTCTCTCAACATGACCGAACCATCTTAACATTCCTCTCTCAATTCTCATCACTACATGTTCTATCACTCCACATCGCTCTCTTATCACGCTATTTCTGTATTTTACTGATTAGTTTAATATATTACAAGTGTAAAAATCGCCTTGAAATTTACCATGTATAATATTTTCGCTGAGTAACCGATATTTCGGCGTTATTACAAGCGCCTTGATCAGGGTGTACTGTCGCACACGAGGAAGTACAAACATATAATCAGGCCTTTATCTCAGGAGAGTTATTTAGAGGTTGAATTAACACCCACATTTCACCAATCATTATAATAATAATAATAATAAATTATAATAAATATTCTACAACATTCTACACAACGCTATCTAGACCCATGGTAAGCATAGCTTAACTAGCTTGTGTTATGGAATCTAGAATACGGATAAACATACTTAAATACTTTTTTTTTTTGTTGTAAATACATACATATTATACATAGAAACACCCAGACAAATAAAAAAAAAAAAAAGAGGCTGTCATTGTATTCGGACCCACGTAAAAGGGGGTGAGCCTATTCCTCCGAGCACTATTGTTGCCTTAAGCCATACATTGAGGCCAAGTCTTGGCACAAAATATATAATGGTCCAGGTTGTATATATCAGTCTGATGTTAAACAGTGATTCCCTTTATCGCCTTGTACGACACCACATGGGAAGAGATGGGGTGGTCCACATTCTACTCTGCCGGGAACCACATGGCTATTTATTAACCTTAGGTACATACCGTACATAGTTAAAATGATTTTATTTATTATGTTGTCTAAGACACTATGGCCTATGACCTAGAAGCCTCATAGATATCTTTCGTTTAATGGCGGTAATTAAAAATAGCTAGTTAAATTAAGTGTTCATTTGACATAAATGACAGATAACCCAAGTTGATATATAGCTAGGGTTGCCATACGTCTTTATAAATAAACGTCCATTCTCTTTATAAATATTTCAAATTATGTTCTCCCTCACACATAGATCACTTTGTACCTCGAAGTACCGACTATGTTTGATAACACAGTTGTTACGTGCTACCGGGATTACTATTACCTATACAAAATATTATCGTTATATTGAAGCACCTAGGAGGTAGGACAGCTAGGAGGCTGTAGGAGGTAGGACACGGCGTTATTTCCGCCCAATTGCGCAGTTCGACTGGGGAAGTACCTCCGCTCTACTGAATACCGCGGTTATAATAACTTCGTGTTGTGTTCCCAGCGGTGAGTAGGGTAGCCAGAGCTCACTGGAGAATTTGTGCTGTCAGTGGGATGACTAAAGGCTTGTCCTGCGTTGTCTTCTACACTGACGGCACAGAAACTCTGTGCTTACAGGGTCGGCAGCGCGAGTGTGGCTTCTCTGCTGTTACACACGTCCATAGGCCACGGTAACCACTTTCCATCAGGTGGGCCGTGTGCTTGTATGACACCTAAATGGTATTAAAAAAAGCTAGACTAAGTTCTCAGCATTGTATACTCAAATCTAGGGGAAGCAGCGAGAAAACTCCGTCACAAGTATTTCTTAACTTACTGGGTTTTCTCCTAACATATGGGTGTTATAACAATGATGAGTTGAAAAAAATAATACGTCCCGTGTATGCGGGACTGTCACTCTGTAAAACGTGTCCCATTCACTGCTGCGTAATAAATATCTACTATTGTGGTACAATTTAACTTTTACAACAGTCAACGTCAGATTGATCTTGACAAATAAAATACTTAAAATCATATTAATGCCTTGGTATTTCCCCCTTCCTGTTGACTGATGGTTCTGAAATTTTGTACACACCTTTGGTTCGGACAATAAAACAATTTAAAACACTTTGATTTGTTTTTAAAAACCTCGATATTAAGATCATTTTGAGACTTTATACACACATCCCATAAGATGCGCACATTGACAGTTTAAATAACAATATTGACATTGGTTTTTTCACTCACAAATAACGCGTATTTCATGCCGTTTTTCGTATGCGTTTTGTTAGAAATACTGTGTAGTTATTAACTAGAAATAAATAGAGTGTATGCTCCTCGCTCAAAGAATTAGCATCGCCATTCAGCGTGGTAATGCCGCCAGCCTCTTGGGCACGGTACCAGTAGAGATCGATGGGGAGGAAGTTTTCGATGCCTAAAATTACAGTCTCCCTCTTTTTCTCTATTCCATTTTTGTATATATTGTATAGTTAGCATAGTTTTATATTAATTTGTAAGTAATTGTATATTTTATTGTGTCAATAAACTGTTCATGAAACAGTCTTCTACAAGTGTATAAACTACAGATATGAAGGTCCACCACGAGGGCCACCCTATTTAAAGGGCCACTCTAAATTAGTGCAAACACTAGGTATATTTTGTAATTTGGTTGTTGGTGAGAAATAAAATTTGTTTCTATTGTTTCTATTTTATTCATGCAGCTGACAATAAATATGTAGTTCATGTAAATGTGTCCACTTGACAACAATATCTGTGTAGTGACGGAGAAAGAATACAAGTATCACCACCCCATCTCATCCGAAGGGTGTCGTAAGAGGCTACTAACGGATAATACGCAGAAGATATGACTGCGAGGGAAGAAACACTTGAAATAAAACCTTGTACCAACCCGTCTGGCTAGCGTGGAAACAGTTTTGGGTCAAAGCCTCCCAACATTGAGAGAGGCCTATGTCCAGCAGTGGACTACGATGAGCTAATTGATTCATTGATGACAATAGGATCACTCCTTATTACTGGAACTGAACAACATAGTGGGCATTATGGGGTTATATGTATATTTATAGGTAGTGCGAAGATCTAGTCGGGACCGGCGGGAGTGGATTTTTTTTATACCACTTAGGTGGCAGAGAAGCAGACGGCTCACCTGATGGGAAGTGGTTACCGTGGCCTATGGACGTGTGTAACACCAGGGGCGTTACACTCGCGCTGCCGACCCTGAAGAAAACTTCTAATGTCCCTTTTGAAGAACCTCTTTTTGTTAGGAGGTAGGACACGGCAGTATTACCGCCCAATTGAGCAGTCCGACTGGGGAAGTACCTCCGCCCTACAGAATACCGCAGCTATAATAACTTCGTGTTATGTTCCCAGCGGTGAGTAGGGCGGCCAGAGCTCATTGTTGAGTTTGTGCTGACAGTGGGAAGACTAAAGCCTTGTCCTGCTTTGTCTTCTACACTGACGGCACAGAAACTCTGTACTTACAGGGTTGGCAGCACGACTGTGACTCCTCTGGTGTTACAAACGTCCATAGGCCACGGTAACCACTTTCCATCAGGTGGGCCGTGTGCTTGTCTGCCACCTAAGTGGTATAAAAAAAACCCCATATTGTAGGCACTTGGGTAAATAAGTGGTTTTGTGTGTGTGTGATCTTGGGTCATCAAGTCCTGTACGGTAGGCCCTTTAGGAAGGGAAGGGTACGTAAAAATGTATTAACTATAAATATGTGAACTATACAGATTTTAAAAAACATACTTATGTAGTTCAAAGTTTACATCATGCATTACAAAAGTATAATAAAATTTGACACTTTGGCAGTTAAAAGGGCCAAAGGTTGTTAAAATAATACATGAGTAGCATTTTTTCGTTGTGCAAAATATAATTTAAGAACTATTAAAAATAAACACGTATCGTTAATGTTTTTTATGTAGCAAGTAGCAAGTGACAATTCTTAGAGGTATACCTTCCGTATTTACATACGTGTTGAATGTTTTGTTTTATAGCTACTTAATAAAGAAGTAAATGATTTCCATGCAACGACCTTAGCGATTTTTATATCTTTATGGTACCACAGTCATCATAATTATAACAGTCTGCAGCGTAGTTTTACGATTGCGTCGAGGTCTTCACCTCAGAGCACAGGGTGCGTCTTCCGGCTTTTTCTCTGGGCTTGCAAAAGTCTGTCAAGTTTTCTACCCAGTGTATTAATATTATTAGTTATATACACCGAGGACGCTGACGGTGGACCGGACGGATCATCTACCCTTCATGTGAGAGCCATTCCATCTATTTCCATTAAAAATGAATTCCCAATAATGCTAGATCAATTATAGACGAGAAAGTTATCTTGAAGCATATAAATACCACTATAGTTACATCAGTGGTAATGTACTTATTTTTTTATACCACTTAGGTGGCAGACAAGCACACGACACACCTGATGGAAAGTGTTGACCGTGGCCTATGCACGTTTGTAACACCAGAGGAGTCACAGTCGCGCTGTCGACCCTTTAAATATAGAGTTTCTGTGCCGTCAATGTAGAAGACAAAGCAGGACAAGCCTTTAGTCTTCCCACTGACAGCACAAATTCTCCAGCGAGCTCTGGCTACCCTACTCACCGCTGGGAACACAACACGAAGTATTATAGCCGCGGTATTCTATAAGACGGAGGTACTTCCCCAGTCGAACTGCTCAATTGGGCAAAAATACCGCCGTGTCCTACCTCCTTTTAAACTCTATATAATGAAATTGAACGCTAAGATAATGGTGAGTAGCCAAAATGAAGGTAGGTAGGCCGAACGACAACAAGTAATGTTCGAAAAGGAAACGGCGGAGCGGGCTCGGGAGAGATTTAGGACACTCTCGGCTCTTGCTCTAAAACCTCCGGGGATATGCTTTAGGCAATCTTACAGGCGTCTGAAGACCTGAGACTGCGTACGGTTTCAGTAGATTCGAGTCCAACATGCATAACCGCCACCGGCATGGGTGTAGATAGCGGGGGACTGCGGGGGCAGGAATCCCCCCCTGGAAAGCCTGCAGAAAATGTATGACTCGCACTAATCACTAATCAAAGCATAATCAAAGTATAAACAAGACCTTATACGCTCTAACTTTTGAATAAACGTCTGGAAAAATAATTCAACTTGCATTCTTTCGTATGGTTTTTGAGCAAGTTGTCCGTTTAAAAGTGGCAAACAATTTTTCAATAATTTCTAGGTATCCAACTGAGCTGAAATTTTGCCTAATACAGGTATAGTTTGCATAAATATTATGCCATAGAGCTGGTTTGAGGATGGAGTAGGAAGGTGGCCATTGCAACCAAGAGAAACCTATCGAATTTGAGCGCGTTCGAATTGCCTGAAATTTCAGTCGACAGATTCCAAGTTTTGCCATGGCACACACCAATGACTTTTCGATGCTTTTCGAAGTTATGTATGTATTTATCGCAGGTTTGTAAGTGCCCGGTTACTGGCAATAGGCTTCGCCACACATTGGGACCTAAACATAAACTGGCGAAATGTGGGTGCTAGCACCTCTGACTACCCCTTCGGGGATATAGGCGTGAGTTTATGTTATGTATGTTATGTATGTCATGTTATGTTTAGATTCTGATGTTACGTTTTGCTTAACTATTAGCTTAGCGCTTAACTGTTTTGAACAAGATACTAGTACGAACTACAAAACTAATTACAGATAATATCTGCATAGAAACAACTCCCAATCGTGAAATCTCAAGTCATTAAGTATACTTACATTTTCTGTACGCCCTTGCAACTCGTCAATGACAAGCAATTTTTTTTCTCTCTTTATTATGTAGATGAAATATATCTAGTCGTCAACCATTGTCTATGATTTCCCACATTTTTAAGTTAGAATATCATGGTGGAGGTGCTCCTGTCGTGTAGCTCTTTTTAAAGTAATTTAAAATAACACTAGAGACACAGTGATTATATTTTCAAAAAGGTTGTTATAGGGTTAGTGGTAGAAATTAAATTAATTTAGTTCATATACCAAACATGTTTACGAGTAGGTACCAAAGTTTTCTTAGTTGTATACTTTTCCATTTGTATTCAGTATTGTTTTTTTTTTCATACCAGTGTTACTAATTGCATGCTATGACACTTTAAAATGTTGAGCATTAAACTTTATATTATGGTTGCATATTTTAGATGTTAACACTTACATCATAAATATAACAACTACTAGTTGACCAAATAAATGACGTGTATACACATTACAGCTAACATTTTATCGGTAATCAACTGCGTGAAAATATTGAAAGAACAGTCAAAAAAAACCGGTGATTATAAATTACGGGTGACCCCGGGCTAATGTTTCCGATATAACCCAGGTATTCGAGTGAGCGAGTTCAAGAGGCAACATAAGGATGACATAGGAACCTAACACTCTTAGCGTTTAGTAACATTACAGAGCAGTGATCACAAATATTAACAAATCCGGCAGATTGTCACACGTTATTTGAAAATTAATGAAAGGGGTGAAACGGGGTTCCGATGTGTCCCACTAGTGACGCCGGGGTGGGTCTTCTAGTGTATTATAAAGCGAACAAAGAGTCTCACCTGTTGTACTATTACGTCGAGTGGCTGTCCAGTCTGTAACTCTTCCGAAGGTCTTCTCGTCGGTCGCACCGCGTACTCTCGCTCGCCAATTATCTGTAACGATAAAAGCACCATATTATACTCATAAGACGCAACAACCACAAATTTATGGGGTACTTGGATGAAATTTTTTTGGCGTTAGATGACACAGTTCTAAACTAATGCAGACACTATCGCTACGGTGGGTTTTGCTTCTATGCGTTGAAGCGTCTATAAGGCGTCCGAAAACCGCTACATACTATCGCAGATTCAAAACGCAGCGATATGTAACTCTGTCCACCGAACAATCATCGTTAATCATTTTCAGCTTCGCTATTCCGCTAACTATCAACCAAATCAACCAATAAGTGCCACCAATGTAACATGCTACGTATTCGTAATGGTGACTCTCTTTCCTAAGACTTTGCATTTAGCTTACCATCAAATCGGTGCGTCTAATATTAAAAAAATAGGTAGAATGCGCGCGAATTCATGCGTAATTTTTTTTCTCTTGGAAATAATGTGAGCTCAAATTATTGAGAAAAGGAATTTGCTTTAATAATTTTTAGCACAATATATAATACAACCTTTTAGATTAAACGCTTCGCGCATCGACTTTGATGAACTACGATTTGATCTTAAATCACTTCTATCGTAATCATGTAACTACGTCACACTATGAAGCTCAGTTCCTTTCCTGAACATAACATATTAAGTAGTAAACATTAAAACCTCTTTTAATAGAAGCCAAGGTCAAAATGACACTACCATGATATCTTAAACAATAACTAGTAATTAGCATCTGTGCCATACATGTGATGTTGGTTCAGCAAAAACACGTCTAGCTTATTTACTTACTGCTTCATGTGTTCATAATTCATTTTTACTTTTCATTATCATTACGACGATGGTTCAGGAAACATATAAAAAAAGAAATTCAAATTCAAATTATAATTTTTTCATGAGGCAGGTACAAAGGGTAGGTTAGTAGTTTTAGTATATACATAATATGCAAGTGCTCTGCTTATTATTACCTTTGATAGGTGTGCAAATTTAAAAAAGTTAAATTACCATACAAAATTGGAATGTAAAAAAAAATTGAGATTTTTTTGACATTCTAATTTTGAATTATTGTGAACTTTAATCGTTATTGTGAACTGAGGAAAACTTTCAAACGAAACTAGAATTTCAATAAAAGAAAATATTTTTTGCAACTGTGCATTCCTTGATCCAATTTAATTTATGGCAATATATATTTTTTAATATAGACACCATGATAAGCACTTATTGGTTGTTATGTGTGTTTATTATGTTGTATGATAAGATAAAAAAACTGAACATTGCAAAAACAAAACAATTAAGTATAACAAAGTATAAATGGGTATTAAGTAATTGCTGATGATGCTTGGTTTTAAAACGGGATGAATATACCTAGGGATCAAGGGGTGAATAGAAATAAAGTGGGTAAATAATTTTTGCAAGTATTTTTGCCAGACTATTTCGATGTAATAATGACCAGAATCGTCAAATATCAGTTTAGACGAAATATATATAAATATAAATAAATTTATATATATATAAATATATATAAATTTTTAATACACTATCTATTTAAATTTTGCCGGCAACTACACCATATCTTTTGTTCTTATAACATTACAGTCCATCCCAAGGTTGCCTGGAAGAAATCGCTACAGCGATAAGGCCGCCCATTGTACATTGAACTGTATACATGCTACCTACTTGTCCTACTGTAAATCTGTTGCTGTACAATGAAGAATTATCTATCTATCTATAAATGGAGTAAAAGAAATCAAATGACCTTTTCGGAATGAATAGGACTCAATGGGTAAAAATTGAATATATTCCTCTATTTTGAATAAATAATTTAACTGAGCTTATTAAATTGAGAATATTAAAAGAGCGGTTAAATTTGCATCGGTTCTTATTTTATCTTTTTATTTATTTTTAAACATCCACCTTACCTATAATAGCTATAATTTGACTATTGAATATTTATTATGACTTCACAATAATTTATTTCATACAAGTTTCCTTAAAACTTACCGCTTTGACGTTTATTAAAAAGTTACTAATTTGACTAGTCGATCAAATAACCAATTGTGTAAAAGAAATTATTCAAAAATGTCCAATGACTATTATTTTAACTCTATTCACGCCCTTGATCCTTATTCATCCCGAATATTGATGACAGAGTGAATAGAGATTTAATGCTCTAATGTTCCTATGAAATCTAATCATTATAAAACACGCTGCCTAATTCAATGAGAGAAATTGAGATGTTCAATTAGACAGCGATTAATAACCTCGAGCTGTGTTCCCGGCGGTGAGTACGGTAGCCAGAGCTCACTGGAGAGTTTTTGTGCTGTCAGTGGGAAGACCAAAGGCTTCTCCTGATTGTGTCTTCTGAACTGACGGCACAGAAACTCTCTCTTCTTACAGGTTGAGCAGCACGGGTGTGACTTCCCTGGTGTTGCACACGTCCATAGGTCGCGTCAACCACTTTCTATTATATGGGCCGTGTGCTTGTCTGCCACCTAAGTTATGTAAAAAAAAAGACATCGTGTAGTTCGTAGTCACGTGCCTAGTAGTTCTTAAAATGGCCGTGTAGCAGTAATATCTCAGACTAAGGTAACCACATCGCGTGCCATTTAGGTACATGTTCTATGTGGTTAGTCAAAAGCAACAGTCATCCTCTAATAGCTGTTGTGTTCACCTCAGATCAAGGGCTACCTGTCGGCCATGTTATATCTTTATTATTTTCCTCAATATCTGTCATGTTAATATTAAATAAATGAATAATATACCTAACTATAATCAAGTTGAGATTCTTGAAAGAATCTTTGAGAGTGTAAACCACGGAATATGTAATCTAAAGGAATAGAAGATATATAAAATAATAGAAAGAATATAAGTTGGACATAAGAAGGTTTTTATAGAGTCAGCAGCACGAGTATAACGCCTCTGGTGTAGCACAGGTCTATATGCCACGGTACCCGTTATTCATCAGGTGGACCGCGTGTTTGTCAATCACGTTTTCTACCAAATGGGAAAAAGACATGCCCGCTGCTAGGTATCAATTTTGTGAAATTTAGTAGATAATAAGTACTAAATTTACTAACATTTAATTACTTAGTAGGTGCGTAATTATTTTAGTTTCAGTTAAATAGATACCTACATTATGATCTGCTGACGGCTCATCCTTGACAAAATTCTATGTGAGCATAATATTTTTTAACGTAAAATCTCGTATTTTAATTACCTACCAGAAAAATCTAAAAAATCTTGAAGCAACATTGATTTAAAGTCTGAAACCATTCATTCGTTGTGTAGGCGACTCTTTCGTTGAAGGTCATTCAACGACCTTCATCCTCTATGAACGCCCTTGGCAACTGATGGACCGAGACGGCCGTGCGGTCTTGGTCAGTTCGAGTCTAATATAACCACCAGGCTCCAGCGGGGACCCAACCGAAGGAATCTCCGCATGTAAATAAACAAAAGATCATTCATTCGTTCACACGTTTCTAACATGGCTGACATCGACTGTCAACTGTCACTGTCAGTTTGACGCTTGTTGATCTAACCTTTTTTTTTTACATGCGCAAAATCCCCACGGATACCTCCCCACCGGAGCCGGTGGATGAGGTTATGTCGGACTCGAACTGATTAAAACGCACGCCGCCTGTGGGTCGTTTTGGTTGTCGAAGGTGAGGTTGACAGGCATATCCCTCGGTTGAGCTAACCCTAGCTAGAGTGTAGCGTCGCCGGCCGCAGCAAGCATATTACGTAGATACTAAATTGTCCAATTTACACGTATACACATAATCGTGTTGTTATGAAAGCTGGTAACTGGTCTTAAGCTAAAAACCGCCATAATGATATTCAAGTCAACAGAGACATTATTTTTTATTTTAAATGAATGAGTTTCGAGAGTTGAAAGCAGTGTTAAATTTTGTATGAACACATTAATGACGTTGGTAAGGTACTATATAGATACTTCGACTGCGACGAAGATGGCTTTGAAAAAAGGCTTGCTTACACTGAGTATAAAAAGTTTATAGCAAATTACTAATACGTCAATATTATTAAATTATTATTATTCTCCGGTTCGTTTTTGGGGCAGAGGATTTGACATAACATGACAAAATCATTATTATTTAGATTAAACTTCTCAGCCTTTTCGGCTGGTATGTGTGAACCTATCATGGGCTTAAATTAATATTATTACGTAGCGCACTCTCCGATTGGTGCATAAAATGATAACGAACGTCATCATTTTTATGTCGCCATTTTAGAGTACAGACAACATATCTACCGTTCATAATATATCATTAGAACTCACTACATTTTAATACAGTTCTGTCTGCATAATTCTTGAAAAAAAATTATCTTTAGATCAATACTTAACACTAAACAAATCTCAATCTTGCAATCAAAAAATTGCATCTAATCAGCAAATTTATAGCAATAATTTTTTTTGTCAAAAAATGGCAATCAGAATATTGCTGAAGTTATTATTATTTATGTTAGACTGTCACCTACAGGCATTGACAGCTACAGGTAGGTACACTGGAATTACCTAAGCTCGGCCTTGTATCTTAAGTTCATACTATACAAACAAAGCTCAGATTAATTAAATGTGATCTTAGTTACTTAAGATAGTTAAGTTATCATTTGACAATGACCCATGAACCATGGGAAACGTCACTATAATTATCCGTTAATGCATTAACTAGCTGTTGCCCGCGACTCCTCCTACGTGGATGTTGGATATCGCAACCATACAGCCTTCCTTTAACCGTCCTTTCCCAATGTCTTATCTATTTCTACCAATTTTCATCAAATCGGTTCAGTAATTTAGGTGTGTAAGCGTAAGAGATACTTAAAATTATTTTCAAATTACGTTAGACTAAAACCTTTCACAAAATAATTTGGCAAAGTAAGGATATAATTATGGAATATTCTGTTCTATACATCCCTACTGCTGTTGATTCTCTTAAATAGGTACCATCACCTACTGAACAAAATATCGTGAGTAGGTAGCTAACAGAAGATTGCAAAAACCGCAAGCACCGATTTCATACCTACTATTATATAATTTTAAAATGTGTCTGTACATAGAAGAATATTAAAAAAAGTTTTTTTTTTATAAATTGTAAAAATTATTGAACGAATTTGAAGACGGATTTTTATTAGAAGGCTATTTGGTCATACTTAAATCCCCATGGATACTTATTACAGAATGGATCACTTTACTACAAAAAAAAACAAAATGTCAGGTAAACAGTAGTGTCTAAAATTGTACATTATATTTTATTATTCGTTAAATAAATAGGTACAATTGTGTCTAAAATGAATATCTTCACATTTAAAAATGTCAGGATCGAGTCACAGAAAATAAATTAAAAAATTAAAATTAAACATTACAATGTCAACAGATTATTACTGCTATTTATTTACAGTGCTGGCAATTGACACAAGTTCCTCAAATGAGTAGAATGCCATCGCTTTAACAGTTGCTAAATCGGTTTAAGTCCGACATAACCTCCCCCATCGGCTCCAACTGGTATCAAATAAAAATATATGCTGATATGTATTATGTGACGGGTAATATTTTTACGAATAAATGAGTTATGACTTATGAGTTATAAAATGCACCCGGCCAACCCAGAGCCAACAACCGACATCCAGGCGGACAAAGCCACAAGCATTAGCTAGTAGTTCTATAATTATCTTCGTGTGCAGATAAAGACACCTGGAGATTATCGTGTGACCGCCACTCAAGTAATGCAACAGCCTTCGGCATAGAATGACAAGCACAATTTTGGTAAACGACGATCCGTTCTCAAGCGTAATGACTCGACTTTTCGAAATAAACTACGCCACTATTGGACTGCAATATGGCCGCAATAGGAACAATCGTGGCTGACTTTTTTATATTAGGTAAAGACCTATGAAATTGTCAAATTTTCCTACAGATTCATGAGTTCGTTATTTCTGTAATTTAATAGGTAGCTGTTTTCATTATTTATATTTTGTTGGAAACTTGATTTCAAGATTTTACAAAACTCTGTATTAAATTTTGTTTGTATTGGCCGCTTGATAAATTAAATTCGATCTTCAAAAACAGTACTTCCTAAATACTATCCATTTTGAAGATAAATTTCGTATTACTTTTTTACAGCTGTCACTTTAAAAAAATGTAATAATAGTGTTTGTTAGCTTAATGTTGTCTCATTCATACACAAAAATATACCTACATAAAATTTGGATTTGACATTCCAAAAAAATGTGCAATAATTACACATGGTATTATTGAAGTAGACTATACCTACTAGGAAACCGAAAGTAGATAAAGTATAGTTATGTGTTTATTCTACTTTTTTTGTATACATGGCCTATTATGGTATTTATGGCATTACAATTTTTTGTGTGTGTGTGTTTAATAAACGTATTTTCTTTCTTCCTTTCTTTCTAGTACCTACTGAAAATTGAGTTTCCTATAATTTCTTCAAAAAAACGGCAATTTCGTATATAACGACCTATTATTCATTCCGTCTATTGAATAGAACAGTAAGAGACTAGGGTGACAGCCACAGAAGTTCGATCCTAAAATGGTGCGTGAATATCACCCTTACCTGGAAGTCTGCGCATCTACCGAATAACGGATGATGCCCTGACGTATCAATCGAAAAAATGGTAGACCCCGGGGTCACCAAAACCAGAGGCACCAAAACCAGAGGCATCAAAACCGGAGGCAACAAAATTTACGCTTTGGAGCCTGTGTATTGCAACGGGAAATCGATTGAGGACGGACAAATTGCATGAATTCATAGAAAAACTTACCTAGATTTTATGATGAACTTGAAAATAAATCAATTTGATTGGCTTCCTACCTGACTGCTGTAAGTATAAATCATATCTTTTTTTCAATCATCTGCTCATTATAGATTGTGTTTTTATTCCTAATAATTATAATTAATGCAATCAACCTTTTTTTAATCAAATCAACACCATTTGCAATTATGATCATAGCAGAGCAGCTAAACTTAATGACGGCGATGGTTGAAAGGGAAAAAGGATATAAGTGACATCGACTGTTCAAAGGGAAACGATCCCTATCGACACCATAAATACTTTACTGTAGGTCTTTATATCTTGTGAACTATTTTATCGCTTACACCTTTTACCAAATGGGAACATGTACAAAAATCATTTTAGATGTAGGTACTTCTTAAATATACATATAATCACTACGGTACCTACTATTGTTGTCTCGAGCCATGCATCTGAGGAGGAGTCTGGGCTGTGTATTATCTGTCTGATGTTAAAAAGCCCTATAGTCTTTCAGTTCTCGGTCACCTTGTACGACACCGCATGGGAGGAGATGTGGTGGTCCAAATTCTATTCCGCGGTGTTCCCATGCGGTGTCGTACAAGGTGACTAAGGGATAGGGTTGTTTAACATCAGACAGATATATACAGCCCAGACTCAGTCTCATATGCATGGCTCGAATCAACAACAGTGCCCGGAATACGGCAATAGGCGCACGCCCTATTACGTGGGACCGAATACAGTTATTGGTGAAATGTGGGTGTTAATTCATCTCTGCCTAATCCTTCGAGGATAAATGCGTGATTATATGTACGTATGTATGTAGGTATTTAGTTATTGATCATTTCGCCCCTATACGCCTGTTTTTACCGCCGAACTTTTTGCATGGCTCGAATCAACAACAGTGCCCGGAATATGGCAATAGGCTCACCCCCTATTACGTGGGACCGAATACAATTATTGGTGAAATGTGGGTGTTAATTCATCTCTGCCTAGTCCTTCGAGGATAAATGCGTGATTATATGTACGTATGTATGTAGGTATTTAGTTATTGATCATTTCGCCCCTATACCTACGCCTGTTTTTACCGCCGAACTTTTAATACAATAGATAAGTTTTGCCCAACTGTTTGGTTCATATAAATATAAAAGTCATTATTTTTATTTTCATGCTTATCAGATTACATGACATGACATAACTACATAATAAATAACTAATTACGATGGCGTGTAAACCACGGTTCAAGGTCAAAAGGTTACCAAACAACCGTGGCCACATCACGGATAAGATTAATTATTATTGATTAAAAGTAAACATTTTTACTACATCAATATTTTTTACCATATTACCGCATCCATTACCTACATTCGTAATTCGTAGTACATGTGATTGACAACCGGACACCAAATCCCGCCTGAAACCAACCCACGTGTTCTAATTTCAAACGTTGAAGGACCAATGAACGCGCGATACGATTAGGTACGGTTGTAACGGACCAATCGGATTACAAGGCTATTTTAAAAATATTAAGATGGCCGAAGCGATTGTTTATGAAGTACTAATTGATGGATATGTTAATACGAGTATAAGGATTAATCAATGAGCTCAGATTCAAGTTGCTTCTCTTATAATACTGAAAGTTCTGCTGCATCTACCTGGGAACGGAATCAGTAGGTACTTTTGGCGGGCGATTAGGTACGCAGGTAGCATCTAGTACTACCTAATTTAAAGTTTATCGAAACTGCTAGGCCCAAATATAGGTAGGTAGGTGTACCTGATGACATATCTAAGAATATTAGAATATCTACAAAGCTGTGAATATTTGTTTATGCTCAAAAGATCTGAAAATAATAAGACTAATTTATTGCACTTAATGTCTCTTCATAATACCTATACTTATTTGTCCACATACAGTTAAACAACAATTCGAACCAAATTTCAAATTCTGTTTCGTTTAACTCAGTTCAATATATGGACAGTCGGACGTCGTCGCTTAGTCGTTTGTTTGTCAGCATCGAATTAAAATACATTATTTAAAGGAGCTTTAAATAAAAAAGTTGTACCTACACAAATTAAAAATGTATCTAGCTATTTAAAACTATATTCTATTTTTTGACTTGGTGCTGGTAGCCGGTCGTATACAGGAAGTTTGAAATTCAAATCATTGCATTAATAATCATGGGTACCTACATAATAGGTTGATAAACATTTTTAATTATTTTTTGTTCAAAAAAGTATTCAAAGTTTACATAACAATGGTTTGGAGTGAGATTATTATCTATACGAAGAGAAAAAAAAAATAAAAGAAAAAAAAAAGGTGTGAGAAAGTGACAAATGAGAATGAACCGTAAAACCTATTTTTATCGTCTATTTTTTTCACTGGTATACCTACTAAGTTTATAGTTCGGACAAAGAGGGGGAAAGAAGAGATTGATAGATGATGGAGGGAATGAATGAATGATCTGTACATTCTATCAACTTTTATTTAACCTAAATACTATAATAAATATTCAAACAATTAAACAAGCCAAAACGTTACTCAAAATACCTACTTAATTGTTAAAATTGTAGTATGGGTCCGTAGATGTAGACAATTTTTCCTACATTGTATGTAAATCGTAAAGCGGCTTGGGTCGCGACTCGCATTGCGCATGCGTGGGTCAAATGTCACCAGATAAATGACAATGGCGGGAAACCAGGGTTGCCACTAAATAAATACATATACTTAGTTAGGGAGGTTTAACTTATTCTTATGTCTATTATCTATTTTACATAAAATTTGAAAAAATGAATGTATTTAATTTAATGAAATTATTCGTCGTATTCATTCATTTAAAAAATATCATCATCATTTTCGAGTTAGTCCAAGTGGCAGCCGAGGTTGTCACCTCGGAGTGCAGGGTCGAACTTTTGCTTCTTCACTTCGTATACATTCGTATTATGTATTTCTTAGAAAGCTGTTTTTTTATACCACTTAGGTGGCAGACAAGCACACGGCCCACCTTATGGGAAGTGGTCACCGTCTATGGACGTGTGCAACACCAGGGGCATTACACTTGCGCTACCGACCCTTAAGAAACTAATGTCCCACTTGAAGAACCGCATATTGTAGGCACTTGGGAAAACTGCAGCATTGAGTTCATTTCACAGTTTTAGTGTCCGGGGGATGAAGTTTTTTTCAAATAGCACAGTGCGCACCGTCTCAGGTCGCAATGTGTGAGGATGAATTCCCTGCCTATGGCGAGCGGTGCGATGATAAAAAGTTGCTGTGGACATTATGTCAAAGAATTCATCTGAGCACAAACCATTGTATAGGCGGTAGAACACACGCAGCGAGGCAAAGTTTCTTTCCTAAGGCTGAGAGGTGCCACACCACCTGCGTGTATGGGATTGCCGACCAGCCTCAACGCCCGTTTTTGATTCGAGTCGAAGGGGTCAAGCAGGCGTTACAGCAAAAATGTGGGACCGGACATATGCCCTATATAGAAGGAGTCGCTGCCCGCAGTGAAGTGCCGTTTGGAAAAAAAAAAAGTACTAGCTGTAAGTTGGCCACAGCTTCGTTTACGCGGTCTTAACTACGTTATGATTTTTTTTAATATGAAGATGATGATTATATGAATGACAGTTATGGGCACAAATACAGCAATAGTCTATAGTAAAATATTATAGGTACCTATACTTCGGGACATATGTTGATGTTGTAAATCTTAGACAGGTACACATTTCTTGGATTTCTTTTCTGGATATCACGGGGTGCTTACTGCGAGTAGACGAGTTCAATATAAGAAAATATATCCACACGTACCAGGGTCTTGTTTGTCTCATGACTTAGGACCCTAGATCTACTTCTATTTTCTTTCTTATTCTTTTTAAAATAAAAAACATGATTGCGCAAGTTTGCTTCACTCTAGAACTTCCTTCTATAAGCGAATAGTAGTATTCGCAATTTTTTTTTGTTTTTGCCATTATTTAATTAAATATTTACATAACAATACTGACATAAAAATATAATTCTTCTAGAGCCATTGTTACTTAATGACTACTTGTATTTCTTTACATGAAACAAATGAGTCACATTCACACTCATTTGTCACAAGACAGGTTTGTCAATGTTACCATTTCTAAAAACAATAAAGGAATGCTACCATAGATAATATAATATATAGGATAAATGCTACTCTCTGACACTTATTGTCAAGATTGGTTGTCGGAAGTCTACACTATAAGTATTTCACATTTAAATTATAAATATTTTTAACGGATAATATATTATAGTGATTTGGTTTAGTGTTATACCTATTTACGCTGAACCTAAGTCACGAAAGAATCCATTAAAAATGGTTTTGATTCAACTTTCTGTCAATCTGAATGCCAATTTTACTGTCAATGAATGACCACAAGCCGTTATTCAATTACGATATAATTTAAACAAAATAAATTTGCAAACCAACTATATATCTATAACATTTCAGTTATTTACTATTATACCTATTTTTAATTAGTATAAAGGCGTGATTTTATGTATGTATGTATTTTCAAAAACATTAAATCTGACTATCTGATATACATAGTATGTGTAAACAAACAGTTGCCACCGGCTCCATTCACCTACACCAGTGCAAAGATGAAAAGAAATAAACATATTCCGTGAATGTGACCTTAATACTTAAAGTCGTTCAACAGTTACACAGTCACTGACAGACACAATAACGATTATAAGTCAATCAACAGCTGCCAGTGTTTTCTTGAAGTGAAAACCTTTTTGGACGCGTTAAGCAGTTTCCATGGATATTTTTTTGGGGAACAGAAATCATAAAACTTGCGTCATTGCACGTCACGCTGACGTCAGTGATAATAAAATAATACAAAATTATTCACAAGTTACCTAGTTAATTTTTAAATTCTAGATACACTTTTTCAAAAAAAGTGCTCAACGCACATAGAGTTGAGCATTTTTTTTTTGTGAAGTAAATAACTTTTACTTTTTATACAGACTGTTTTCACTTCATTATCATCATATGTACGATTAGTAGGTACCGATACTTTTCACCCATCATGAGTAGGAACTGCAATTGAGCAGTCTGACTGGGGAAGTACCTCCGTCCTACAGAATACCGCGGCTATAATAACTCCGTGTTGTGTTCCCAGCGGTGAGTAGGGTAGCCAGAGCTCACTGTTTTGTGCTGTCAGTGGGAAGACTAAAGGCTTGACCTGCTTTGTCTTCTACACTGATGGCACAGAAACTCTGTACTCACAGGGTTGGCAGCGCAACTGTGACTCCCCTGGTGTTACAAACGTCCATAGGCCACGGTAACCACTTTCCATCAGGTGGGCCGTGTCTGCCACCTAAGTGATATAAAAAAACAGTAGGCACACCCTGAGAGAAAAGCTTGCTCCAGAGATTTATTACGATTGTGACGATGGCTTGCGCCGTATTTTCCTATGTGAAACCCTTTTCAGCCCTTCATTAATATCATCCTGCTGGGTGGTAAAAAGCTAAGAAAATACAAGCCATTTTCAAGATGATCTTACAAAAAGGCGCGCTTTACCTGTACAGATTTTATAAATGTAAAATTCCAAAATCGAAATTCCCGCCTCACCTAGGAACAGTGACAGCATTTTTGTTACAAACATCTAGTAATATGAATGTAGATGCTTTTATTACCGTTAGGTAACCTACGAATTCATTCTACAATTTATGCAAAGACACAATTTTTATTACATACTATTCAACAGCCTAACAGCAGATCGTTAATAAATAGCTACTAAAAAGCCTAACGGAATTAAGCATATTAAAATTATTGCCAGTGTTGTAAAATAATTACTTTTGAAGTCAGACGCAGTTCCTTTCAATAGTTTTTATTACACTAGTTCATATATTATTTAAGCTGATAGATTAATTATTTTAATTTACATAAATTTTATAGGTCTTGCATTTATTGGAGTCAGTTCCAACAGCCCTGGAACTTTGCCTAGGGGATTCAATTTAGCATTACTCAACGCTTCGGCACCTCTTTTCTAAGGTAAAGTACTTTATTTTAGTGGGTTTTTATTTTTCTACCTTTAATAGCCAGTGTACCTAGGAACTTTAGTTGCAAAAAAAAGTGGCAACCCTGAACACAAGCGATGCCGCGATGGGTGCTGGTCTTCCTACTTCCTATAGGTAGGTACTTCCTAGATTTTAATTCTGTGTTCAAAACACAAGAGTGGCATTTTTCATTTGATTTATTTATTTATTTGTGTTAGAGAAAGATATAGAAGCTATCTGTTTTATTCGGGATTTTGTTTGATCAGTCTCTTTATTGATTTTTAGGTTTCTCCGTATGCTCGAACATTCTCACTTTTGTTCAAGATATTTGCCGGCACTACCGGGCGCTAGAATGAAATTTATCATTTTTGTGTATTCATTGGTTCATAACATAAAAATAAATGTTGAGTTTCCAACTCCGGCTTAGTGAGACCTTGAAAAACTTCGTGAGATTTTGTTATTGTTTTAAACACAAACACTTCTTGGGAATAAGCTTAAGCCAAAACAATGATATTCTACTAGTTTTTAATTAAAGCGTGTTTTTAAAACATCCTTTATATGCAGAATGAACATGATTTGTACTAGAAAAAGTGAAACCGGATATTTCAGATGTCTGGCGTGAAACAAAAAGCTACTTACGATTTTTTGTTAATCCTATTATCAGGTACGAGTATAGCCGAAATTAGGTACTGCTGCCGCCGCCTCCTTCTGCGTGCAAGTAATGCTCGTGAAGGAGGCGGCCGAGCCAAATCGGAGGAGTCTCGTTAACCGCACAGCCTGTGACGAGCGGCTACTCGGACATCGGAGGTAGCAGGGCGCACCCGCCTGTCACTCTAGCAGGACGTGGAATGCTTCGATATCGGCAATGGATTATGGTGGTCAGATGGTAGTCGTTTCACGGAAAATATTAACTAAACATACATACATATAATCACGCCTTCATCCCTGGAGGGTTAGGCAGAGGTGAATTAACACCCACATTTCATCAATAATTGTATTCGGTCCCACGCAATAAGGGGTGAGCCTCTTGATGCCCGGTGAGGCTATTGCCGTATTCCGGGCACTATTGTTGACTCAAGTCATGCATTTGAGGCTGAATCTGGGCTGTAGGTATATATCTGTCTGATGTTAAACAGCCCTATCCCTTAGTCGCCTTGTACGACACCGCATGGGAAGAAATGGATGAACTAGCTTTAAACTGTGAAATAGTGGACCCCTAACTTCCGAGGTGATTCGATGCGACTGGTATTAACACTAGGATGAAGAAGAATTAAGATTTTGAGTAGCTTTACATTCCTGGCCATAAGTTTCAGTTTATTTTTGGGCGCGGGTTAGTACTTCTCAGGTCAGGCAAGGTGTTACGGGGTCAGTATTTCATACAGGAAAGTCGCGGGTAAGAACGGGTAGTAATAGGTACTATCAACATCATTT
Source organism: Eilema griseolum (assembly GCA_963662185.1). NCBI lineage: Eukaryota > Metazoa > Arthropoda > Insecta > Lepidoptera > Erebidae > Eilema > Eilema griseolum. The sequence continues at coordinate 9,087,764 of OY759254.1, read as the reverse complement.
GTATCAAGATTGCACCCGAGGCCTCAACTTCGAACCCAGAGTCTGCTTTTGCCCTGCACATCGAACGATCTTGAGCTTCCAAGGTAGAAAGACCATTGGCACGCGTTTTACTTTTGTAGAAACCAGGGCTTGCTTTTATCGCTCTTGCAACATTCACACTTCAAAGCCTTGAAGAACAGGACTTACAGCATCATCTATTATCAAGTATCTACCATAGTAACAAATAAGAAGTAGGTACCTACTTAACAACATTTTAACAAAAACATTTAACGAGATTATTTACTGTCTGCCTAAGTAGGTACCTACAGCAGTAAACCACCCAGTCAAGTGTATATCAATGTCAAATACCACATAGTTGTAATTTTTACGAGACACTAAAGATACATTGACACTCATATGTTAAACACACGTTCTAAAACTGATAAGGCCTTGATTCTTTTCGTATTGTGCATAGGTACAGTCGTCATGAGATGGCCAGATCGTGAGAGATGGCCCTGAGTCGGCCGGGGTGCGAGGGATATGCCTGTCAACCTCACCTTCGGCAACCAAAACGACCCACAGGCGGCGCGCGTTTTAGTCGGTTCGAGTCCGACATAACCTCTTCCACCGGCTCCGGTGGGGAGGTATTCGTGGGTATTTTGCGCACATAAAAAAAAAAGGTACAGTCGTCATCTGAAGTTGTTGAACGAGCGTATCCCCAAGCCACCGGCACTTTTTTATAAATCAGTGCCTCATTTTTAACAGAATAAGAACAAAAAATTATCAAAAATAATGAATAGCAAAGGAGATCAATGATTTCTATGGTATGGACTTTTCACGATTTCTTTTTTTTTATAGGACACGTCAATTAGACTTCGCCTTGCCTGATAGTAAGCTGAAGGCAAACTCTCAGAAAAGAGGGTCACCATTACTTACACATACCATGTGACAATGGTGGCACTCATCTCCTAATGGAGCTAACTAATGAAACTCCTAATGAAACTAATGGAGCTTGACGGCCTCATCATATGCTTTTTCACGTCCCGCTTAAAGGACCCGAGACTGTAGGAAGAAGGATTAAGTTTTACTACAGATTTAGTTTAATTGTTATCCATCTTAAAACGTAAAGAAGAGGATAACCACTCCTGAGGCCAAATAATATACTGTGCGGCGACATCAAAATTCTGTGTCAGACTCTACGTACCTATGCTGAGTCCCTTAATTGCACCTAAATCGGTTGTCTCTTGTGAGTCTTGTGACTCTTTAAGAGTATTTCTCTCTTTATACTCTTGTGTGTGATACTTGGTAAAATTGAGTTGTATAAAAAAAACTTACAAGTTGATATGTAGGCATGTTACCTACCATCAAATCAGAACTACAGTTGTTGCTGACAAATACAGTGGCCCTCCACTCCGCTAATTTTATGCCAAGTCAAAGCCAATGTCATGCCACTGACACTGCAAAATAATTACTTTTAAATTTAGACTTCACCAACATGTTTATAAAGTCCAAATCAATTAAAAGTCGGCAAAATTCAAGACAAGTACCAAGTCAGACCATTTTTTTTATTCGCGCAAAATCCACACTGATACCCCCACCACCGGTGGGGGAGGTTATGTCGGACTTGAAACGCACGCCGACTGTGTGGGCCAGGTTGCCGGTGGTGAGATTATCTGAGACCGGCCGGGGTGCATCCCTTGCACCCCGGCCGGTCCAACACCGTTTCTTATAAGACGGCCCTCTTCGGGTGTGACCATGGAGTCCCCATCTCGTACCGCACCTCCGTCGCGGTCTACTTCTGCTAGGGTGACAGGCAAGTCCACCTGTCACCCCTACGCCTAGTCTTACCCTAGTAAAGACTTTACTAGAGGCTTCTATAGAGTTTCGGAATGAACACGAAACAATGTGCGTGGATAAAAAAAACGTTATTACGAAAAATACAACTACAATTACACATAAAAACTTAAATTCAAACTATTTAAAAAAAAAATAACTTAGTTCCGCACAGCCAGCCTAGTAACTTATTAGAACTACGTAGTTATTTATGAAAATATTTATTTAATAAACATTAATGATAGTTTAAATAGCTATTAAGCGTACAGCAAGTTCTAGATAGTAGAATTAGATTGTATCGTGTGTCTATCATTACGGAGTCAAGGCTCGCGCCCGTCCTCTGTCGATGTCATGCTACCCTGGTACAATTACTGTGTATTACTGGTATAAGTATAGACTGTGGAACAAATTGGCCCACCGTCCATGACCTCTATGCACTTCTGGTAGGCAATTAATTTACGTAAGTTAATATGTTCTTTTATTTGTCGGTTTTTTTTGTTCGTTCCTTTCAGATCGTTAAAATTGTTGTTATTCGGTAAAAAAACATACGCACTTAGTTTACGCTCAATTTTTCCTGATTATTTATTAAATACTTTTTTTAGGTACCCACATGTGAGGTGTATTAGGGATATTCAATGTGTCTTACTTCTTCACTATTTAACTTCTGAACTAAGGGGGATTGGTGATCAATACAAAGTTAAAAATCATTTATTCAAAATGGCACTGTCAAAATTAAAAATATTTTATTGAAGACTATTTGAGCAAATGGACCACCAGTTCGAAACGCCGCCGCCGCCCCGGTCTAAGTAGACTACGGCAAGAAACAGCGATGACGCAAGTCGGCCTCTGCTTAGTGCTGAAAAATACCCATGATAAGTTGCAGTATCGGCCGTATCGGGTTTTTATATTATTATTTATACCACTTAGGTGGCAAACTAGCACAAGACCAGGGGTGTTACACTCGCGCTGCCGTCCATGAAGAAACCTTCTGATGCCCCCATTGAAGAACCCCATATTGTAGGTGCTTTGGCAAACCACAGCAGGGAGGTCATTCCACAGCTTGAGTGTACGTGGGATGAAGATGGTCGTATGTGGCAGAATGTGAGGAAACGTAATTTTGTAATATCTCTTGTACCATAATTTGCAAATAAACTATTGTGATTTGATTTGAAGTTTCTTACATACCGCACAGTGCGCACCGTCTCAGATCGCAATGTGTGAGGATGAATTTTCAGCGCTTTAAAGCAATAGCTGCCGGACTCTGTAATACTTTTAAATGTTATACTCAGCTGGCCTCCACGACATCCGTCGATACCGTGAGACAAAACTTGCATGTGTCAAAACTTTTTACTAAGCCCAAAATAATGAGGTTGTTATAAGAATAGCGCTATGTTTCCGGTTTCACAGTAATCATTCGTTACTATTGTACAATCGTATGTGAAGGCGGTTTTCTACAGTACCGTGCGTTTTAGTCGGTTCGAGCCCGATATAACCTCTCCCACCGGCTCCAGTGGGGAGGTCGGCGGGAGGGTGTGTCTCCATGGAGAATTTTTACACGTAAAATAAAGTACCTGCGTGAAACTAGTACTGCTCATAGTTACTGCATCAGTAGCGCATTGTTTAGAGTCGGTCTTACGATCGAGAATTGGGGTTCGAATCACTATGAAAGTGTGTAGGTACGTGAACCAAAACTGACTTAATTATTAAACAAAAAATCTCCATTTTGTTTAATAATAATAATATTTTTTCTTCTTCAGAGAAGGTGATGAACAGCTCTCCCAGGGAGGTGTCGGTTTTTTGTTAAAAAACCTTAGGTATACCATTTAGATAGCAGCCAAGCACACAACCCACCTGATTGAAAGTGGTCACATTGGTCTATGGACGCGTGCAAAACCAAGAGTCACACTCGCGCTGCCAACCCTGCAAGCATTGAGAGTATCTGTGCCGTCAGTGTAAAAGACAAAGCAGGACAAGCTTTTGGTCTTTCCACTGATAGCACAAAAACTCTCCTTATTAGCAGAGTTGTTGAAATCGGTAGATTGATTAGTAATATTTGGTTGTATTAGGAGTGGTTTCACTTCGGTAGTGTAATGGCCAGGATTCGAACACGGGACCTTGTAAGACCGACTACTTAACCACTAAGGTACCAATGCTACATCAACTTCAGAGATTAGTATTTCTTGTTATACTTACATTATACTTTAGGTATGTGCTAAATGCATTTTTTTATTGGCAATATTTACACGTGTACAGCGTAATTGTCAGCAAAAAAAGCTAGCGCCTGTAAAAAATTGTGACTGGAGTGTGTTAGAGAGATATCTAATAATTACACACCTTTGAATAATAATTGTACTCATAATTAATTTAAAACTAAATTGACTAGTGACTGCCTAATTAGGTCTTGGCACGTTTTTAGGGTACCCGGCAGAGTAGTTTGGACCAGTAGTGCAAAAGACAAAGCAGAAGAAATCTTTGGTCTTCCCACAGACGGCACTCTAACTTTCCATTGAGCGTTGGCTACCCTACTCACTGGGAACAGAACTCGAGGTTATTTTCGTCACGGTATTCTGTAGAGCGGAGGTACTTCTCCAGTCGGACACCGCTCTACACCTTTAGACATGAACCCACTTTGACGAGGGCGGAGTCGCGGGCAACAGCTAGTTGGTAGGAGGTAGGTACCTACGTGAAAAAATAATCTGATCATTATCTGAAATGTCGCTTACCTAATGAAACCATGACCAGCGTCTTTTGTACTCCCGTCATACTTCTATCAATTTACTTATTTTATCGAAGAATGCGAGGTTAGGTTTCTCACCTTGAGATTCCCAATAAAATCAAGCATTTAAAACCAAACATGGTACTTTAATGATAAGTACTTTTTATAGACACCAACTTGTTTATTATGGCAACATTGGCAACCGCAAAATAGAAAAAAAAACATCTTCTCGCTGCCAAAACTAATTACATACAGGTAATATATCATTATCGGTATAAAGCCTCAAACACACGCGCGTTATTATCGATCGATAATAACGCACGCGTTGATTAAGACCCGCTGTTCATTATAGGTGTCAAATAGTATTGAAAGCATTGAAATTTTCAAGATAAATATTGTCGTAGTAACAAAACTATCGCTCTGGAATGCATGAGGCTGCTGCAGCTACCTATTTCTACTTTACTGCCATATATTGCCATCTAAAATCCTCAGGACTGATGCTGATAATGGGAGGCCTAATGCATACCTACTCCTTCAAATAACTGCACGCGCCGTTATTATCGCAGCAGTTTGTCGTCTCTTAAACAATGAAGGCTCTATTACTAAAACTGATATCGTAATAACACGTGCGGCATTATCGACCGATAATAACGTGCCTGTGTGTTTTAGGCATAAAAGTGTTATTTGTCAGATTGCTTTACATGTAATAAATTATAATTCGTGTTGACTTTGATTTAATAGCAACAGTTTATTTGTTACTACGCCATACGTAACACATTAGTGATGCTTCGTTATTACGCTCCTGAAGGCAGAATTTGGAGGAACGGTAAATGCCTGCAATGAGACGCCACGTGTGTCAGCACTATCGCTCAAAGCCACCTCGGTCGTACAGTACGGTTTCCGGGCGCTGCTGCCGAAGCTGCAGCTGACGGGAAGTGGCTCAAGTACGAAGCATTGCAGGCTCAGTATCTATTCCTTCCCTTCGCAGTGGAGGACATCAGGCGTAGGATGAGGGAGAAGTCAGGAAACTCTCGCGCTGCATCGTACCTGGTGCAAAGGCTGTCCATCGCCATTCAAAGAGGCAACGCAGCCAGCGTAATGGGCACTTTCGCGCCAGTCCGCCTCGCACTTGACCAACTTTTATTTTTCTGACACTAGTATGATTTAAGTAGTTGACAAAATATACTATTATGAATATTAGCATGATTTTGACTTTCAAATTATTGACCTGTCGTTTTAACATGCATGTTTCAAATTTTTACCACGAAAATTTGATATTGGTTTAACTCGTAACATACCTATTAACATAATGTAGGTACATAGAAATTTTTAAATATAAAATAATTATATATACCTACCTATAAATGTATAGATATTAATTTATGTAATGTTGGCACGTCAGGAATGTACCAGTTCTACCAGACTGGTATCAGAAAATACCACTGCTTGATCACATTTGTGTACTAAGTAGGTAGGTAGGTTATTATAACTGCAATGTCGTTTGATTCATGATTTAAACAACTGTTTGTCTACTCGCATCACCTATTTATGCAGTCACGCGATCACCTACATAAAAAAACATGTTTAATTCTGCAGATGTTAACGCCTGAATAAATAAAATAAATTGACATAATATAATATATGAATTTATTAAATTTAAGATTGTTACGTAACGTTACAAACTTCGAACGTGCATTCGAAATTCAAATTGTGGCGCGTTTTTGTTTTGTATGTTTATAGATCTACCAGAGACTCATGGCACGATTTTCAAAAAAGAATTATTATTTTTATATGGCAACGTTAATGTCATCATGCCAAATTCGACGAGCACATAGAGGTAGTACCTACATAAAAGTCCTAAGATAGTTTAGTCTAATTTCCGCAGTATTGCACTTTACTAATTTTTATTTTCCTATTGTGGCACGCACACCTATACTTGAAAAAGCCCTAGTAACGTGAACCTGTACAACGTCTCAACAATCAGCAAAAACAAATCAACAACATGTTGTGTTTCATTAAACTGTTTGTTTACACAGTTGCTGTATTTACAATAACTGATATAAAATAATAAAAAATATATCGTATAGGTATGTAATAAAATAAATAATTATCATATTATATCCATCATTAACTCATTAATTACTTGTAATTTATGATGAAAAAATAAATGATAAAAAACGTAGCAGTGCTAGTCTTCTGGGAACGCTACCATAAGAGGCATACGATGCGGAGGAATTCCACGACGCATTTTAACTTTTGTTTTATATACCTAATTATTATTTTTTATTAATGTATATAATACTAAAGTAGTTAGTTAGTATAGATTGGATCTTAATTTAACTGAACTTAATTTAATACGATTTTATAATGTACTAAAAATAAATATTGGAATAAAAAAACTAAAGTTGACAAAAATAATAATGATAGTAAAATATTACATACGTGATTCAAAAACTTCGATTATGCATATTTAATAGGTACCCTAAAATATTTCAAAATACATACTTTAAAATATCGTGAGCGTGAGATGAATATTTTTCTTTTCTTATAATGGTATTCTTGTCTAAGTAGTCTATTAACTTTCGCTACACGACGTACGTACTCAATTGACCATTAGTTTATGGTTTACTTCATCTATTATCTATACACTATTCAATACCATCTTTTTAACTTTTTATAATGTTAACCCTTGCACGCCTACTCCAATTCATCTTCTGACACTAACAACTTATTCCAACAACGGTTGATTAGCGTTCCTCGTGATGGTTATATTGTTTACATGTGGAATACTAGGCGGTTATCACCATCACCGACGGTATTATTTCAATCTTACTTTGTGTCTTTCACAGTGTGTAATTAGACCATCGGAATTACAACAGAATATGTACTAGCATTACGTGGTAAAACTGGGTCAAAAACTATCTCTTACTAGGTGGTCTATCGTGGATATATTTATTTTTAACACCCAACGCAAACACGATGGGTGTCATAAGTTTGACGTGTTTATGTCCATAGCTGGTGAAGTACTCCTCCATATTATCGGAACAATCCAAAGCATTGCTTGTAACGCTTGAATCAAAATATTAGTAGCTACATCAAAGTTAAAGGGCTAACCAACCCATTCTTTTATTTTCAACTTTGTAGAGTTTGTTTTTTGTGATGGGTTTCTCTTGTTTAATTCGTTAGATTTGACACAGAACACTAATATTCTGACAGACTTTTGTGCGATGTCAACGGAAGTTAGAGTAAGATTGTAACAATGTTGATTTAATCGATCATAGAATGCCACCTGACCGCATTCCTGTGACTCACAGAAACATATTTGCGGGATAAAAGTATCCTACCTGTACACAAGAAAGAGTTCAACAGGACATACACTAATCTACGAATGAAAACAAGCAGAACTTCTGTCATACAACGCAACACGCTTTTGAGATCACAATACTATTGAGATAACCACATCTACATCATTTGTAAGAAAGCAAATATAACACGATAGCAACATTTTCCGTGTCTTATTGTACCATAATAGATTCGTATATGCCTACGACTTCCTATCAATTATCAGTATTATCACTTTGTGTTTATTTATTAGTTTGAAATTCTTATAGAGGTATAACTGTGTACTGTTTGTGTTTCTCATAATGATTGAACACAGGTTAAGAAGTTAAATAACCTGTTGTAGAAGGCCGTTCGCAGTTGATGGGTTAAATGTGTCAACTTGTCAAGGTTCTGCGTGAAAGGGTTTTGATTGATTATAGCTTCTTTTATTTAAAATGTAATGATTTTTGACTTTTAAATTGAAGATGTCGATTGTGTAAAAGCAGTTGTTGGAATATAAATATTTAAATAAAGATGCCAACTTGCGTGTGCTAGCGAGTTGGTGAATGACCCGTTTTTCGTCATCTAAGCAGGACCCTAAGCTCCAAGGAGTCTTGGATGCGACTGAGACTAGCACAAGGATCACAATGACAATGATGACATGGCATTGGGATTACCCACTTACTATAAAGTGAGCTGTTTGCTTGTTTGCAATTTTAGTAGTATAACTACTTACATAAAAAATATACATCAAATGCTGATGTGTTTTGTAGGTACTTGGACTTATTATTCATAGGTAGGTACATGTTTTGAAAGTGAAAACAAGTAGGTTAAAAATTAAGATGATATCATTTCAAATTTAAATCTATAAGTAAAATACTGTAGTATGGACATTCATTTCTCACTTGATCACAAACAATCATACCACTTTACAACCAAGGGGGTTATATCCATAACAAATAAAATTCAATTCCGAACTCGTCTCAATCTCACATGTCTTTAAAAAAATGTTTTCGCCATCGAACCACAGATTAATAAATAGTTATTCGAATTGTGACCAAGATGTAAACATAAGAAGTCTGTTGAGACTTATTATGATTTTTACTAAATTTGATTCAATAATTTAAATTTACATGTACAAACAATAATAAATAATTAAAATAAAACTAAAAGAACAACTGGTGGGACCTTGAGTAAACGCTCATTTTTAATTATTCGAGTTGCCTATTTCGCGCCAGTTTTTGACAAGTAGGTTGGTACATAGCATGACAGATAACATATTCCTCTATAATTAATTATATTTGTATATTCCTTATACATTTTAATTATCTACAGATGAAAAAGGAAAGGTCATGTTCAATCATCTCGTCTGTAAATAAATAGATTGATTGAACTAAAATGCCAATATTTTTTCGCAAGAACTGTTTCAGATGCATACATTCAATTTGATTAAAGGTGCAACAAGTACAATCGGCCACAAACTGTGGCAGTTACAGCAATAAAAAAAGAACATTGAATCTTTTATTAATGGCTTCTGTATCGAAGCGCTTCAATTTTGCCAATGTCACGTAAATTGTAAATGTTTATAAAATTATTAATGTTGAGACGCCAATGTAATTTTTTCAAGAAATCTTACCAGAGCTACGCCAGTAAATTTGTTTCCGTGAGTCCTACACCCACGAGATTCAGGTGATCGATCAGGGCGTGTGGTTGGATTTTAGGGGGCAAAAAATAATCACATGATTCTGTCCGATGATTTATTTTGACTTGTGTTACTGGTGATGGTGTGATCGACGGCTTTCAGGGTAACATTTGCTTACGTGTAAAAGAGTTCAACTGTCATTATGTACAATTTCAGCCTAGCTGGAGGGGCTAGGTTAGATCACGTAGGCAAATCTTGGACCTGAAATGTACTATGTTATATACGCGCAGTACATTTATTTTATACCACTTGGTTGGCAGACAAGCGCCGTGTGCTTGAAGAAAAATGGTTACCGTGGCCTATGGACGTGTGCAACACCAAGGGAGTTATAATCGTGCTGCCAACCCTGGTAAGCACAAGAGTTTCTGTGCCGTCAGAGTAAAAGACTAAGCAGGACAACCTTTCGAAATTTTTTTTATACCATTTGGTTGGCAGACAAGCACACGGCCCACCTGATGGAAAGTGGTTACCGTGGCCTATGGACGTGTGCAACGCAAAGGGAGTCACACTCGCGCTGCCAACCCTGTAAACACAAGAGTTTCTGTGCCTTCAGTGTAAAAGATAAAGTAGGATAAACTTTTGGTCTTCCCACTGACAGTACAAAATCTCTCCTGTGAGCTCTGGCTACCCTACTCACCGCCGGAAACACAACACGAGGATATTTTTTTTTTGGGTATCTTTTAAGGATAGTACGGTTGGTACAGCGGTGGACGATATCAAATTCACCAAGCACAGAATATATTATTACAAAAAGCCCGTGCGCGCCAGGGCCTCGTTTGTTATTTGTCTCGCGAGATCCAAGATATGTGTCCCGAGGTTTGCCTACGTATGACGACAATTGACCTCTGCCTCGCTACTTCCCTACATCAGGTACCTACATAATTTTATGCAGTTTATACACAAGTGTATCCAACACCAATGTTTGCACGTTTTCAATAACCACTTAATATAAGGGCTCGTGTATACACATATTGACATGCTAGTTTGTACACGAGTGTACTAACACATCAGATCCGTCTGTGTAGTGTCATGGCGTCATTTGTTATTTGCGGGCGGATAACAACATCACTACGTACAGACAATTTGTCATCCTTTAACCAAATAAATATAGTCCGTGTGGTGACCCACCGTCTTCAATGAGCGCAGACCTGGGGGTGACAGGTGGAGCCGTCTATGACTCAAGCCGAAGCAGGCCCTAACGACGGCGATTTGCGCCCCTCCCAATTTTTCTGGGAAAAGATGGGCATGCCGTAGTCCCACACCCGATGGGGCCTTCTATAGCTCTGGGTCAGTCGGGGTGCGCGAGGGATATGCCAGAGGCTACCTCACCTCCGGAAACAGATGGTCAAAGACGGCAGTGCGGTTTTAGTTGGTTCGAGCCCGACATAAACACCCCACTGACCTCGGCGGGAGGTATCCGAGTGGATTTCCACACGTTTAAAAAAAAAACCATGTGGTGACAGAGAAAGAATCATCTCCCCAATCTCATCCGAAGGATATATAAGAATAGCTTACGACACCTCTTAAGGTGATTAATAAAAAAATACGCAGACGATATCACTGCGAGAGAAGGCCAAAGCCTCCTAACAGTGAGAGAGGCCTATATCCAGCAGAGTCTTGATTAATTGTTAACAACATTAATAAAAATTGTAGAATATTTTAGAAACGACTATAATGACTTAGAGTCAACTAATCAGTTCAAGAAGTATCGGCTTAGTGGTGAAGGAGTCAGCCTTACGATCGAGAGAGGTCGAATTCTGGCCACTAAACTACCGACGTGAGTTCATTCCCAATATAAGCAATTTAGCTTAGCTGGAGGGGCTAGAAGGAATGAGGTCCGACAACATTACTATATTGTGATAGGGTCCAAACCATGAGGTCGTACAGGTACATGGCCATTAATAGGGGAATATTAGTAATTTCATCTACTAATGTTCTTAAAAAAAACATTACTTGGTCATATTTTTCCACGGAATACAAACCTTAGTCGGTAGAGAGCTTTATAGCCAATCGCATTGCGAATTCTTCAGTTAAAACTTCTTCACAGTATATGGCACAGAGCCAGAGCTGCATGGCACCTCTTTACTTTATATAACGTTTCCATTTTTGACAATAATTAAAAATTCTGAAATCAAAACGAATCTTTTAATATTTTAAGTTTATTTAGAACCAATCCCTTAGAAAGTTCATTTGGGTCTCCATTTTGTTACAATGGCGATAAATCTGACGATAGTGTGAACTAGCGTGAACTAGTGTTAACTTCCTATTTGATTTTAAAATGAGCTCCAATTTCAAATTATTTCACAGACGTCTAAAAATTCACATCTAGGTAGTAGGTTGTTGAGCAATGACTTTTTTTTTCACAAGTCACACAATGGTAACTGCTCACTCTCATAGACACGTTACTTTGCGCTGTTAAAAAGTTACTCTATTTTTATCTAGTTAATAAAAAATAAGTACCTACATACTTCAAAGTTAGTAGAAATGAGTAAAAGTTATAGACAAATTCAATCATAAAAGCGCTACTTACTACACCGGGAGCAAATGTAATAAAATAAAATAAATAAGTAACATTACAGAAATAATGTAATGAAATTTGTGATATTGAGATAATTCATGATAATAAAATAAAGAAAAATAAAATGAATATTAGATACTACCTACAGTCACGAGTAATACAATTTGAGCATCACAAATAAAAGAAGAGTATAATATAAACTATTAAGTATTACAGTATCCAATTTTGAATAAAAAAAAATTTTTGTAAATGATGTGAAATATCTTATGAATCAAAGAATCAGTTTCATTTATTCGTGTATATCGTGATAATGCATGCGATGCTCTATTTGGCACAGTAAATAAAATACGAGTGCGAACGAATCTCTAGTTTATAGCTGTATCAAGCAGAGAGACAAAGAGAGTTTATTTAATCTTGAATCAGTTACCAATCTGAAAAGGGTTTATTGCGAAAAATCAAATGATTCAAAACTCTTATAGCCTGATAAGTATAGGCGCGTAATTATTGATCGATACAACCGCGTTATTGCGATACATACATACATATAATCACGCCACTATCCCCGGAGGGTGAGGCAGAGGTGAATTAACACCCACATTTCACCAATAATTGTCCCACGTAAGGGTAGGTGGGCCTATTGCCGTCTTCCGGGCACTATAGTCGACTTAAGCCATGCATCTGAGGCTGAATCTGGGCCATAGTCACCTTGTACGATACCGCATGGGAAGTGATGGGGTGGTCCAAACTCTACTCTGCCGGGAACCACGGCTTGCAAAAATGCGTTCCTGTTGCTTTAAACAACTTAAGTATATTCGGATGGGAAAATACTGGCAACCCAAGCTGTTACAACGACAAGTAAAAACTATTACATTACTTTTTATTTAATTTTATTCATTGGAACTTTTCATAGTTATGTGTTATACATTGATATTCAAAGTTCCTACGAGTTTACTATAAATAAATATGTAGATAATAGAACGTATAGGTACGTTAAAATATACCTATTCAAAATATCTTCATTTAAAATATAAACATAAAATATATTTAAACTACTTTTATTTTGTTACAATTTTATTTTTAATGCAAGTTACACATGCGTAATTCGTTACGTGATTACAACAGATATTTTAAGTACCTATTTCAAACTGTAATAAATATTATTTCGTAAAACTGTTTGTCAACATTAGGCCATGTATTTTATTGTCACGGGTAGCTTTAAAAATTAATGTTTTAATGTAACGAAGTGACAATTCAGTTTTCATGTTGCGGAAAATAATAAGAAAATAGACTTTATTATTAGTACTAGGTACAGTAGTAAGTTACAAATGGGGCGCACGTGACTGGACTGGCTGCCCTCCAAGACAAATTATCTAATCATTTGCTAATTTAATCGTCCCTTAACACCCTGAAGATCACACTACAAAAAGCCTCGCTTACAGCTACGAGGCTAGCGACACGCTTAGTGACTGATACTGATAGTGAATCCTATCACGGAGGTTGGACATGGCGGTATTTCCGCCCAATTGAGCAGTTCGACTGGGGAAGTACCTCCGTCCTACATAATACCGCGGCCATAATAACTTCGTGTTGTGTTTCCAGCGGTGAGTAGGGTAGCCAGAGCTCACTGGAGAATTTGTGCTGTCAGTGGGAAGACTAAAGGGTTGTCCTGCATTGTCTTCTACACTGACGGCACAGAAACTCTGTACTTATAGGATTGGCAGCGCGAGTGTGACTCCTCTGGTGTTACAAACGTCTATAAATAAATTAGCCGCTATACAATAGCATCGTTATAAAACCTATGATTTTAGCAAGATATTTCAGTTACACGAGTAAAACGGTCCACAGATTATAATTATTAGGTGTTGCCCGCCTAATTAATTTTTTCCATTCATCAGTAATATCTTAGGTAAGATTTAAGTAAAAAATAATGAATTTTAAGCTCTGTATTTTTTGTTTATCAATTGTTATTATTACCTCTTTAATTTAAATGATACTTTTGTCATAATTAGTAGATATTCTATGATTTACGAGTTTGACATTTTTATATAGCATTGAATTAATATTTTTTTTTGAGGAATTATATACGAGTAAAAATATTAATTAAATTACTCGTTAAAAATTAATTAGGTTTTCGCAGAAATAAGCAGGTGCTGTAGTACCTACCTACTGATTAATTTAACCTGTATGTTTACGTAAAAAAGAATGACAATTTGATTTGGTAATAATATGAATAATATGCAAAAATTTACTTTAACTGTACCTATAAGAATGAGTTCCTTTAAAGTTTTAAATAATATATTTTTAAATTCATTATCAACTAATATTTACAAGAATATAAAATAGGTTACAAAAGGATCAAATTAAGCATCGAAAAATTCCTCCCCGTCGATGTCGACTGGTAATGTGCCCAAAAGGTTGGCGACATTGCCCCGTTGGATGGCAATGCCAATCCGTTGAGCGAAAAAGAGGCCAGCCCTTTGGTCACGCGAAGCATCGACCAGTCGTTTTGCTATTTCTTTGTATAGTGACCGTGCGCTCGGACCCCACGAACCCAGCGTTTCAACCCCAAACGGCTCAAATATGTAATTGTTTGTAATGTTATCATATTTTCGCCGTTTGAGGGTCTCCGCAGATGCCGCAGCAGCACAAGCGCAATCCGTCGTACTTGGAAGATGGGAAGGGGCAAGGGTGTCGACGCATGTTGCGTCCCACACCAAAGGCCTACCGATCTTCCAAGGCACCAAAGACATACCGTCCGGTCTCTTGCCATCGTTGCGCACCAAGCCAACTGGTTCAAGTATGGCTGGAACACCAGCGGTGACAAGATTAGAGACGGCGGATAATGTCATTTAAATGTGCATGAGGTGACATGCGGCCTGCGCTCCTGCCGCATGATAGGCCGTGATGCCCGAGGCTGTCGACTGCCTCACCACAGTGACATCGATGAGGAGAAACACAGGGAGCACCCAAACGAAGACAGGCTGCAATTTTAAAAGTCGTGTCGTCCAACATGTTGCCAATGTTGGACGACGGAAGGGCCTGAAGCCACACACCAGATTCCCACTCTCCCACAGCCAGAAGGCGAGCACGCTCTGCAACATTAGAGGACGTATTCAGTAACTGTTGTCGTAATATGCTGCAAAGCGGCTCATCCCACTGTCTCTGGGAACCTAGGTTGGTGGGCAAAACAGTGTTTGGGCAAAACATTTTCCAAGCATTTATAGCTTCGGCTTTGCCTGGCACTTCGGAATAAACCAGTGTGGGTATCAAGATTTTCCTGGTTAATTCCTCTGTGCCATGAATCGAAGCTAAAAAAGCTGGTAAACTTACATCAGAAATTTTACGAACACCGAGCCCACCCCAGCGCACCGGGAGCGATGCTTGGAGCTAGGCTCGGTCGTTCAAATCTACATTCAAAATTTTGCATAGGGTATTTTGAATAATTTTGTCCAACTTACCTAAAAATTGTATTTCTCGATGATTACTTAAATGCCTACTTGCGAACAGACATAGGTTCAATCTCAATTTCACCATTGAACATTCGTTGAACTAAATTCAGTTTTCTTGTTTTATCTACTACAAACACGGAATTGTATATTTTGTATAAATGAAACGATTAAGTAAAATGTTTACCATATTTATGAATATGTTGCATAGGTAGGTCAGTGCTACAATCACTGTAGAAGGTTCTTGACTATAAAGGTTTTTTTATACCACTTATTTGGCAGACAAGCACACGGCCCACCTGATGGGAAGCGGTTACCGTGGCCTATGGACGTATGCAACACCAGGGGTGTCACACTCGCGCTGCCGACCATGAAGAAACCTTCTGATGCCCCTCTTGAAGAACCCCATATTGTAGGCGCTTGGGAAAACCGCAGCAGGGAGGTCATTCCACAGCTTGAGTGTGCGTGGGATGAAGTTTCTTTCATACCGCACAGTGCGCACCGTCTCAGGTCGCAATGTGTGAGGATGAATTCCCTGCCTATGGCGAGAGGTGCGATGATAGAATGTAGCTACGGGCATCATGTCAAACAATTCATCTGAGCACAAACCATTGTATAGGCGGTAGAACACACATTATAATTATTAGGTGTTGCCCGCCTAATTAATTTTTTCCATTCATCAGTAATATCTTAGGTAAGATTTAAGTAAAAAATAATGAATTTTAAGCTCTGTATTTTTTGTTTATCAATTGTTATTATTACCTCTTTAATTTAAATGATACTTTAGTCATAATTAGTAGATATTCTATGAGTTACGAGTTTGACATTTATATATATATCATTGAATTAATTATTTTTTTGAGGAATTATATTACGAGTAAAAATATTAATTAAATTACTCGTTAAAAATTAATTAGGTTTTCACAGAAATAGGCAGGTGCTGTAGTACCTACTGATTAATTTAACCTGTATGTTTACGTAAAAAAGAATGACAATTTGATTTGGTATTAATATGAATAATATGCAAAAATTGTATTTCTCGATGATTACTTAAATGCCTACTTGCGAACAGACATAGGTTCAATCTCAATTTTATTTCTCAATTTAGTTGAACATTCGTTGAACTAAATTCAGTTTTCTCGTTTTATCTACTACAAACACGGAATTGCATTTTTTATATAAATGAAACGATTGAGTAAAATATTTACCATATTTAAAAATATGTTGCATAGGTAGGTCAGTGCTACAGTCACTGTAGAAGGTTCTAGACTAAAAAATCTCAAAATGATCTCAATACCAAGGTATTCAGAGATAATCATAATAAATATAATAAATAATAATTCTGCTTTATTGATTTAATTATATTATTGTGCGAACTAAAGGTGTGTACCAAATATCAGAACAGTCAGGCAAATGGAAGGAGGGAAATCCAAGGCGTTAAGATCATACTGAGTACCTACCTACATTGTTATTCAAGATCAATCTGACCGTGGTACCTAACAGTAGGCCAAACATTGCCAAGCAAACAACACTGTTTCTTTACACTTACAAACCATCGATACGGAACTCGAACAAAATATTGAAATTAACACGGTTGTACAAGTTGCTTCCTCATAATTGCAGTGATTCCCCGTTCTGTTTGATTTAGTGTAGCATGCGAATATTTGCAGCGATGTGTTTACACTTGCGAATAATGTTTGAATAAGCTAGGGCGCGTGATTTGTAAATAAATAGCAATACTAGAGGTCTGCTTTAATAGCGCTAAAATTTGGAGGTAAAATTGACACGTTACTGGTTGTGGTTCGCTCAACTTCGAGTCGGTTATGTCATACATTTTGTCCTACAGAATACTGCTGTTAATAACTTCGTGTTGTGTTCCCAGCGGTGAGTAGGGTAGCCAGAGCTGACTGGAGAATTAGTGCTGCCAGTGGGATGACTAAAGGCTTGTCCTGCTTTGTCCTCAACACTGACGGCACAGAAACTCTGTGCTTACAGGGTCGACAGCGCGAGTGTGGCTTTTCTGGTGTTACACACGTTCATAGGCCACGGTAACCACTTTACATCAGGTGGGCCGTGCGCTTGTCTGCCACTTAAGTGGTATAAAAAAATATAAATTACCAGTTCACTTTTATTGTATCCCCTAAACTGCCACAGGATATGCACTAATCGCTTTTAATCTATGAGTCTGAATGCGAATGAAGTATGACTGCCTGTTTTGTCAAACAACGAAACATTTTTGGTATTGTGATAGTGAAGAAGCAGGTTGCGATAACATAAATATCTACCTCATTTTGAGATCGGTACTTATAATATGATTATACGGAAGACATTAAACATACCATTCAAGTATCGTGAAGTGGTAATTTCCTAACATTCACATAACTAATTGTTATCGATTCCATTCGAAGTAAATAATCCCATAAAAATAATGTCCCACATTTGCTGCCAGCCATTGTAGCCATTAATACTAAATTGATGACAATATGTTTAATGGCAACATTTTTTATTCATATTCTATTGATTTCAGGTAGAGAAATAGAGGAGTAGATATGAGATACCCTCTTTTAATGTGGAAGTGAAAATTAGAAAATTGACTTATATATGTATGCCATTGTATGTGTATGCTATACAAATAAGTAAGTAAAATGAAGTGGTTATTTATAAAAAAGAAATGTCTATCTCTCTGTCTCTTTGATTCGGCTTAGTTTTGAAGCAACTTTTGAACCTTGAAGGGATTTGAATTTTGAAGGGATTTTCACTTGCATTGCAAATGACTGATATTACAACACGTAAGGAAGGCTAGGTGCATTGATTATAGAAAAAAAAAATGTCACAAAAATAATCTTTCATGAATTAGCTAAGTAGAACTTACCTTACTAACTTACCTAATATCTGCCAAAAACATTAAGTTACTTATGGCAACATAGAAATAAGATTTCGAGTAAGCCACAATTCCCTCTGTTCAGTATAGGTATTTAAACTATCATGGTCACTGACATCAGTATCAGAATAAACGGGATATTTACCATGTTTCACTATTTTGAGCTTCCGATATTTCGGCGCTGTTGCAAGCACCATGATCACGAAGGAACTGGAGTAGTGGCGGTGAACTAAGAAAAAGTTTTTTCTTCTAGGAGTAATTATATCGATCTACCCTCTTTCGAGTTCTTTTACTACGCGTATCTGCACTACTATTGGTTTCACTCTCACTACAAACTCGAACCCGATCTCGATCACGTTCACGACATACGATGCTCACTGTATCCACTCGCGATTTTGTTTTAGCTTGTTCCCGGTTGTTTTTGCAAAGACGGACCACTGGATGCCAGACGTTCGGCAGTTGAAACCCATCCTCACGATTGAAATTTTTATACTTTTTTATTTCAATTGCTTCCCTAACCAGTCTTGGTATATAGTGGCGTTCTGTCGAAAGCATCTGAGGGTTATGTAGTTCGATCCAGTGGTTCGTACCGGACTCCAATAAATTTTGAGCGATTGCAGATTTATGCGGTTCATTGTTTTTGACTGCCCTGATGTGTTCCTTGATTCGGCATGTAACCGTTCTTTTTGTTTGTCCTATATAAGAACTGCCACAGCTACAGTCAAACTTGTACACTCCCGGTCTGTCCAATGGGGAGCCATCTTTGGGTGAGCGCAGGCATTGCGACAGCTTTTTAAAAGGAGTGAATATAGTTTTGACAGATACCTAAGATCGCTAACATCCTGAAGAAGGTAACAAGCTAAAACAAAATCGCGAGTGGATACAGTGAGCATCGTATGTCGTGAACGTGATCGAGATCGGGTTCGAGTTTGTAGTGAGAGTGAAACCAATAGTAGTGCAGATACGCGTAGTAAAAGAACTCGAAAGAGGGTAGATCGATATAATTACTCCTAGAAGAAAAAACTTTTTCTTAGTTCACCGCCACTACTCCAGTTCCTTCGTGATCATGGTGCTTGCAACAGCGCCGAAATATCGGAAGCTCAAAATAGTGAAACATGGTAAATATCCCGTTTATTCTGATATCCCTCTGTTCAGATTCCCCCGAAAGTATTTGTCTTATAATAGCGTGAGTAAAAGTAAATTAAGGGGAGTGAAAACAAGGTAATTGTTAGTATAATGGTGTACTCAATGTTGAAAGCCTAATAAATAAATAATAAAAAAAAACAATAAAAAAGTTGCGACTAACCTAAGATTTCAGTAAATATATTATTCTATTAATAGTTGTAGAACATTTTGTCGTTCAATAATTCTGTATATAATTCGATAATCAATATCTACGTTACATCGCAAGATAATTAAGATACAAGCAATAGAAGTCAATTTTAATTTACGATTTAAAAATCTGCGCATAGACACGTAGAAAACACGCGCGAAGGTAATTATTGCATTCCTTCGAACGGGAAAATCTGTTGATATTCTTGAATAACACCTTTAATAAGAACAGCGATATTTTAGTTTTAGAAATCCACGTGAGCGAAGCCGCGGGCTACTGCTCGTGAATAGTGGTGAATTTTTTTTTTTTTTATACAACTTAGGTGGCATACAAGCGCACGGCCCGCCTGATGGAAAGTGGTTACCGTGGCCTATGGACATGTGTAACACCAGAGAAGCCACACTCGCGCTGCCGACCCTGTAAGCACAGAGTTTCTGTGTCGTCAGTGTAGAGGACGAAGAAGGACAAGCGTTTAGTCATCCCACTGACAGCACAAATTCTCCAGTGAGCTCTGGCTACCCTACTCACCGCTGGGAATACAACACGAAGTTATTATAACCGCGGTATTCTGTAGGGCGGAGGTACTTCCCCAGTCGGACTGCTCAATTGGGCGGAAATACCGCCGTGTCCTACTAAAAGGTTAAGTAGAAAAGTGATTGTCAATCAGATGATAATAAACATCGTTAACATAAATTTGGTGTTTTTTTTTTATACCACTTAATTGGCAAACAAGCACACGGCCCACCTGATGGAAAGTGGTTACCGTGGCCTATGGACGTTTGTAACACCAGAGGAGTCACAGCCGCGCTGCCAACCCTGTAAGTACAGAGTTTCTGTGCCGTCAGTAGAAGACAAAGCAGGACCAGCCTTTAGTCTTCCCACAGACAGCACAAATTCTTCGGTGAGCTCTGGCTACCCTACTCACCGCTGGGAACACAACACGAAGTTATTATAGCCGCGGTATTCTGTAGGGCGGAGGTACTTCCCCAGTCGGACTGCTCAGTTGGGCGGAAATACCGCCGTGTCCTACCTCCTATAACCGTTACCTATACCTATAAATGTTACCGTGGCCTACGTACGTGTACAACACCAGGTATATAAATGAGGTCCAAATTTTGAGATCGCAGGAGTACATATCTAATTAATCTTCTCACCAACGGGCTTCAACATTTATAGCTCTATTCAGGACCAAAACATAACAAGGACTCCACAATTTCCGATGACTTATCTAGGACAAAGGAAAACGCTATAGCTATGGGCAAGTTTTGGGCGAATGAAATAAGAAAAAAATCTAGTAAATTATGTAAAATATTGCCTAGAAAAATAAGCAGGCCCCACATAAACGGGTTGGTCTTGATTCTCCCTGTCCTGGACTTTCCCCGATTTTCGGATTTCCTGATTCGGGAGGAATCGAGAACAGGACGAGACTAACCAACTTACAAAGTAAGCATGTGCTGCTAACTGTAAATACCACATGCATGGTGCTTGTAAATATGGCAACATTTCGAAGCCAGCGATTATCCACAGTTACGAGCACATCTAATAAATGCGCTATAATTAAACATCATTTGTAACTATAATCATGTTTTATTTCGAGTTAATAATATCATGGCTGCCGACTGTCGAGTTTGAAAACCCTTGTTGTTTATGTATTATTAAAGACACAAGTTTAACTTTGGTAGGTGTTTTTACAAAAATAAGTAAATAGGTAATATTGTTTTATTATATACCTATTGCGTTAATTATTTATAAGATAAAATGTGCATGTTCAAATTTCGAATCTGACTGAAAAAAACTAATTATTAATCTGTGCTAACGCAATGGTTCCTACATTGTTTTAAAATATTTATTATGTAATGAGAACAAAGTATTTTTTTTATTAATATAAAGTCTTTGTTCAAATAGACCTATGCGTAATAATTTTATGTAGGTAATGTAGAGTAATATTGAATCTAACACAATAGATATATTTACAACATAATTGGTAGCCATTCAACACAGAAAATAGACAATTAATTTAATTAATTTTGACACGTGTAATCTGTATGACAGCAGCAAAAAGTTGTAAACAGAAATATTACCTACCACAACAATTTATTCGTGTAGGAAAACGATATTATAAATAAACTGTGGCAATTAAGGAAACAATAATAAGTAATTTTCAATTTAATTACTTGCAACACTACTATTGTGACGTTTTTGAACGGAAAACATGCAATATCATCAGGGGAAGCGAATGGCGGAATGATTGACAGATGACAGACGTATGACATAATACTTATGTCATGATATGTTTCATGTTTATGGAGAAAATGACTGGTGTTTAGTCTAGACATTATCTTATACTTCCCATAGAAAGTTAGATAATAGATAATTCTAGATAAGTGGTAATACGTTTGTAGAATATAATAGATTGATCTTATGGGAACCTATGGGATTGACATACGTTGACGACTGCCATAAACGTCAAAATACCTACGTGCCTATCCCAAACATTCATCATTCTTTTCTACAATACGCCAGCCAATGAATTGCCACTTGTCTAAAAAAGGGGGGCTGGGATAAGTATGTTTACTACATGCTGTGGCTGATTAATCAATAAATCAACTAGCCTATCCCAGTCCACTGTTGGACTGGGCCTCTCCCAATGTTGGGAGGCTTTGGCCTACTATTTCCACGCGGGTTGGTACAGGGTTTTATGTCAAGTTTTCCTTCTCTCGCAGTGATGTCGTCTCCGTTGATATTGCTGATTAAGTGCTCTTCTAATATACAACTTCCAACTGTACAAGGAGGTTCAAACTTCATATATTTAGACGAGGTCCAGTCTTTGAGGTCGTACGGGTACCTTCGTAGCAAAAATATTGAACTATCGAAAAATGCAGTAAAATGTTAGACTATTTTTATTTAAATCGCCTTTCTGTACTCCTATTTTAAAAGATGTTTTATTTATTCCTATCCAGTAACAGTGTTAACACCCAAGTGAGTAAAACTGCTATTGGATGGAAAAAAAATCTCATTATGTCACGCTCACTCAACAATTAGGTGCCTACTTTATTTCACAGCGATTAACACTACTAAATATTGGCATTCCGGTCTATGGTCAACATAAAATGCGTTGTGATTCAGACGATTCTGTTTACGATAAACATTCCTACTATAATAATGGCTCGCGTGACGTCAGTGGTGGTAGAAAAATACGCTCAATTTGCATACCAAGTATTTAATGCTTTGAATACGATAAATAGGATACATACCCGTATGACCTCAAAGTTTGGACCTCGTTTTTAAATATGCGGTGAGTAGGGTAGCCAGAGCTCACTGGAGAGTTTTTACACTATCAGTGGGAAAACTAAAGGCTTGTCTTGCTTTGGCTTCTACACTGAATGACGGCACAGAAACTCTTTGTTGACAAAAACTCTTCAGTGAGCTCTGGCTACCGTACTCACCACCGGGAACACAACACGAGGTTATTATAGCCGTGGTATTCTGTAGGGTGGAGATACTTCCCCAGTCAGACTTTATAGTCGGACCTTTGATGTTAGGACCCTATCGAAAAAACATCCGTACGAACTCATTTTGAACCCATTTATGGGTATAGTAAAGCACTATAACAGTATGTGGTTTATTTTCACCGGAACCCAGAGTGTGGATATACATGTCCCATGGTGAGCTTTCAAAGTCAAGGTATCCCGCGTTAATAGATTAAAAATGTTACCTTAATCTTCACACGTTCATCTTAGAAATTACCTGAAAACAAACAAAATATTTAATATTCTGCAAAATAAAAAATGATTTGATTTTATTTAATATAAACACCTATACAAGTACTATACAATAAGAAATATACTACACAATAAGAAATTCAAAGTATCAATCAAAGGATTCAAATTATCCGGAACGTGAAATCCAATGATTTATATACTAAAACCAAAAAACATAGTGCCGTTAAAAACTGACATAGTGAGTGTGGTGTGTCGCCAGCCTAACCGTTCATAATAAAAGTAATGTTGGGTAGGCGCACAAAAAATGTTCTCCGCATACCTCTCGACGCTCGCAAACTAGTCAAGTCGTGACCACGGGTGCTGCAACGCATCCGAAACGTCGGCAGAAATAGTAAGTCGAGCCGTTGTATAATTATAATTATGAATATTATCACTGTGTAGATAATATAAAAGGCGTGTAAGTATACCTACTAATATTATAAAGCTCCAGAGTTTGTTTATTTGTTTGTTTGAACCCGCTAATCTCTGTAACTACTGGTCCGATTTGAATGATTCTTTCAGTGTTGGGTAGTCCATTTATCGAGGAAGGTTTTAGGCTATATATCATCACGCTACTACTTAAGGGAGCGGAGCATTGATAATAAATGTTAACAAGTTCGGCAATTTTTCATACATATTTTGAAGACTAAAACATACGGGCTCAAAGGGATATGAAGCTTCAAAATATACCCCGGGCGAAGCTGGGGTGGGTCAGCTAGTCATAGCTAATTATTGAAAACAATCTATAAAAACGAAACCGCCGGGCGCTTTTTATGTTGTAGACTCAGGTTGCGAAAATCCCCCCGTTGTTGGTTCGAGTCCATAATCCACCCCTTCCCCCTTTCTTCCCGCAGGAGTTGGGCTTAAGCTGATATGCAGGCGAAGTGGGAGCTACCAGCTAGTCTTCTATTTAAAAATAAAACGAGATAAGTCTGTAAAGCATTGCAGGCAGCAGGCATTACATACGCATATAATGACAGTGTGTTAACTACACGCAATCTTTACTGACGCATTTAGTATCCGTGGTCAGAGATCAGAACCATAGGTGAATAGAACAACTTAATTGCCATATAAATAAATTAATATACATACATGGTAGGGGTTATATTGTAGATATTAAAACAGGTATGAGTACAGTACAAATATATATATATATATATATATATATATATTTTATATAGAACACGTCAATTAGACTTCGCCTTGCCTGATGGTAAGCTGAAGGCAAAGTCTCAGAAAAGAGGGTCACCATTACTTACATATACCGTGTGACAATGGTGACACTCAGCTTGACGGCCTCATCATATGCTTTTTCACGCCCCGCTTAAAGGACCCGGGACTGTAGGAAGAAGGAAACTCGTGAGCTGGTAATTAATTCCAGGCCTTAATGGTGCGACAGAGGAAAGAGTCACCGAACTTAAAGTCATTTAAATCTTCCTTCTTCCTACAGTCCAGGGTCCTTTAAGCGGGGCGTGAAAAAGCGTATGATGAGGCTGTCAAGCTGAGTGTCACCATTGTCACACGGTATGTGTAAGTAATGGTGACCCTCTTTTTTGAGACTTTGCCTTCAGCTTACCATGGCGAGGCAAAGTCTAATTGAAGTCTCCTATATTTAAAAAAAGTATTGCGGTCAACGAAGCATCGATTATGTTATAATTATTATCTCTTGCTTCTGTAGCGTAGCGCTAGTGCATTCGAATGCTACTTAGGGGGCGCGGTTTCGATTCCTGCTCAGTACAAAGCCCTATTGTTGTACAGGTGCATATGTATATCCATGCCTCGAAGATATGTTAAGCCGTTGGTCCCGGTTGCCATGCCATGCCATCTATGGCAGTCGTTAAGTTTAGTTGAAAGCCTTAAAAAGTCCGACTATTCTAACTACAGAAGTATAATATCGTCAATCGGCTGTGGAGGTTAGATGGCAGTCGCTTTACAAAAAATATCGAAGTTCAGTCACATTACAGTTACACCGCAAACATACATACCTACATACAATCACGCCTTTATCTCCGGTGGGTTATTAGGGCAGAGGTGAATTAACACACCTACATTTCACCAATCATTGAATTCCGTCCCATAGGAGGCGAGCCTAATGCCGTTTTCCCGGCAGTATTGTTGACTCAAACCATGCATCTGAGGCTGAGTCTGGGCTGTAATATATCTTTCCGATGGTAACGCCTTACACTAAATTGGAAGAGATGGGGAGGCCCAAATTCTACTATTCCATTCTATTTAAAAAATGCGTGAAAATTAATTGAAAATAGATTTATTTACGAAATCTGATTAATTATCATCATTATGTTTTATCATTTCCCGGTGGAGTAAAATTAGGCCACCCCATCTCTTTGCATAGTTGTTGGAGAATCTGATGTTATCTGTGCTAAGACTAAGAGGTATATAATAACCACGGTAGCTTAGTGGTATGGGTAATGGACTGCTGAGACGAGGTCTCGGGTTCGATCCCAGGTTTTACCATGGCACACACCAACGACTTTTCGATATTTTTCGAATTATGTGTGTATTTATCGCAGGTTTATAAGTGCCCGGTTAATGGCAATAGGTTTGCCACCTATTACATTGGGACCTAAACATAAACTGGCGAAATTTGTTTATTTTTTTAAACTTCATGCACAAATTCATGCGAAATGTGGGTGCTAGCATCTCTGCCTACCCCCTCGGTAGGCATCCTCGGGAATATAGGCGTGAGTTTATGTTTATGCTCCACCCGACAGTAAACATACGGCTCATGATAAAGTGCCTATTTGTCGACAATGAGCTCGTTCAATATTACGTAGAACCGAAAAACGCGGGACTGAAAAAGTGTTAAAAAACCTCTGCTAACACCTTCGGTGAATATTTGTATGTATACAAATAATATGTTTTGGCTAGTAACAGTAGTAAATATAGAATTAATGAGTACCTATTTCATATTGGTAACTTAACTGGCATGTCAACATTTTACCAAACAAAGCAAATACGCGATCACGCATGCGCATAGCGGACTGAAGTGCCGCCATGACACAATTTAGACAAATATTGTTGTCAAATCTATTTTTAATGGGCACAGACACCTTTAACGCTTATATTTATCCAAAGATTTTCTTTTTTTTGTTAAGTAGCTATTCAGTTGAGTGTTATCATTTACGTAAAGTATTTTCTACCTCTGTGGACTAAATCCGGACTCTCCACGCGGTGAACTTAGACAACGGAGATGGCAATGTGCGGTTACGTCAGTACGAGTCCGACGTAACCATCCCCTTTGGTCGACAAGAGTGGTAACCGTTGGGAATTTCCACACGAAGAATACCTTTTTTACCCAACTATGGCGAAGCCAAAGGAGGGTTATGATTTTGACAGGCTATGTATGTATGTATGTTTGTAGGTTCATCTGTTCCCTCTTAATATCTCCTGAACTACCGATTAGAACTGGACAAATGAGGTATCTTTAGAAGCGTTATTGATCGTCCGCTGGTTATAGGCTATATGACGTATCACCGAATCTAATGTAGCGCCCTCTGCCGGTCATAGTAGTACTGTGTTAAAAAATACACTTGAGATAAATATACCATGTTTGATATCATCTGATAGGGCTTAATTAGCACATTACAAATATGTATAAATTATAGGTGTTGCCCAAAATAATATATATATAAATTTTAAAAAACTCCTAGAATGTATTGTTTTGTTGGACTAAGTGGGATACGTACGGCTATCCTTAATATTTTTGTTCTTTAATACCTTTTAAAGCGTGATTTTTAGTAGTCGGGTTTTGTTTTAAACTTTTTTTTAAAGGTTATATATCAAATCAAATCAAAATACATAGTTTATTTGCTAGATGGTACAAGAGATATTACAAAATTGCGTTTCCTCACATTCTGCCACATACGGCGTGCAAATTTTCAGGTTATAATTAGGTAATAATACTTATATGCTAAAATTAATTACATTAAAAGACATTGTTAAATGTTATTGTATCGTGCAAGAAATCATTATTATTGCATAGGACCTATAATTAATATGCACAGGACCTATTTATGCCAACGGGAACCAATCCACATGCGTGCCGGAATCAAAATGGGTCTACAAAGGTTTTCAAAAATGCACATTCTGGTAATTGATAGAAGGTGTATTTTTGAAAACTTTTGGCTGAGGCTATTTTGAGGTATTCAAAATTATCTCATAAGTTAGACAGAATATCTGCCTAAATTGTCAAATCAGCTACTTTTATATTATATAAAAAGTTTTGTACAAATACAAAATGGTTGTTCTAAGGCGGACTTAACACCATATATCCCAGTACGCCTGTGGATTGATTCCAATCTATTATTTAACCTAATCCATAGATATTCGAATCTAACCTAATTTTACCGCCTATGTAATGGTTTCTGCTCAGATGAATGATGATTGTTTGACATGAAGCCCACAGCTACATTCTATCATCAGTATCATCGCACTTCTCGCCATAGGCAGGGAATTCATCCTCACATATTGCGACCGGAAACGGTGTGCACTGTGCGGTATGAAAGAAATTTCATCCCACGCACGCTCAAGCTGTTTAATGAACTTCCTGCTGTGGTTTTTTCAAGCGAATACAGTATGGGGTTCTTCAATAAGGACATTAGAAAATTTTGTAAGGATCGGCAGCACGATTGATGCATACGTCCAATAGCCACGGTACCTACTTACCATCAAGTGGGCCGTGTGCTTGTCAGCCACCTAAGTAATATATATATATATGTATATATTCTTCCAGAAATTATAGCAGCTATATTTAGATTGTTATGGAAATCGCCAGTAAGTGTTAATTTTGCCGTCTCAACCCAACCGGACTTCGCACTATTGACAAGCAATCGATAATAATTGCATCACTGCTATTTGAAACGTTTGCGTAAAGTTGGCTGTACACATTGGTTGAAGCATAACATAACATAAACTCACGCCTATATCTCCGAAGGGGCAGAGGAGCTAGCACCCACATTTCGCCAGTATATGTTTAGGTCCCAATGTAATAGGTGGCGAGCATATTGCCATTAACCGAGCACTTATAAACATGTGATAAATACAGACATAACTTCGAAAAGCATTGAAGCAGTAGACGCTTTGATCTCGGAGCTAAGGGTTCACTTACCTACCATTTCATATAAAGCTAATTTTGGCTATTACCGCCTATCCCTGATAGAAAAGCCTGTGCCAGACCTAGGTCCACAGATTGACAGATGTACCAGCTAGGTGAATTTGGCTTGAATGAAGATGTTAATAGGTCCTTATACAGCCACGTGCTTTCCGGCAGAATAGAATTTGGGCCACCCCATCTCTTCCCATGCGGTGTCTTACAATGCGTCTAATTGATAGGGCAGTTTAACATCAGACACATATATATAGCCTAGACTTCGCCTGAGATGCATGGTTCGAGTCAACAGTAGTGCCCGAAAAACGGTTATAGGCTCACCCCTATTACGTGAGACCGAATACAATGATTGGTGAAATGTGGGTGTTAATTCACCTCTGCCTAACCCTCTGGGGATATAGGAGTGATTATATGTATGTATGTATGTATACATTAAGTAAACCATGGTGCACATCCAGCTACCGGGTTAGTCGCGATTCCAGCCTTTATTTTCCGGGGGTACTCGCGCCTAGCCCGAGTTACCTTAACCCAACGTGTAAAGCAGCTTTATGATATTTTTGATTCTTTGTAAATCTACCTATTGTATAATAATAGAGACCTGCTAAGTGATAAACAAAGATAAATAGATTAATACATGATAAAAATTTAGTGATATTGACGTTTTGTGTGCATTACAACCATAATTTTTATATTTTTACATATGGTTGAGGTAGGACCAAAACGTTTGCTGCCAATTTCGTAAGATTGTAATTACTGCAGCTCAGTCAAACAAAGGAAACCCAATGAGATTTTGAGTTATCTTTCTCCCGCAGTGACATCATTTGCGTATTTTTCCGTTAGTGACACACCCTTCGCTGGAGGTAAGACACGACGGTATTCCCGCCCGAATTGAGCAGTCCGACTGGGGAAGTACCTCCACCCTACAGAACACCACGGCTATAATAACCTCGTGCTGTATTCCCGGTAGTGAATAGGATACCAGAGCTCACTGAAGAGTTTTTGTGCTGTCAGTGCGAAGACCAAAGGCTTGTCCTGATTTTGTGTTCTGCACTGAGGGCACATAAAATCTCTGTTCTTACAGGGTCGGCAGCACGGATGTGACTCCACTGGTGTTACACACGTTCATAGGTCACGGTAACCACTTTCCATTAGGTAGGGCGTGTGCTTGTCTGTCACCTAAGTTGTATAAAAAAAATCTAACATGTCTAAATGGAAGTTAATGGTTTTATTCAGTTAATACGCTCTCATAAGACGCGGAAACTCCATCAGTATTGCACCTGAAACCACCAGCACTATGCTCACAAGCTTGTATACCTAGGGACATATATATGTCACACGTTTCTTGGATATAGTATTGAGGATAGCACAAGGTGCTACAGCGGTGGACGAGCTCAAATTCCCCAAGCACACAGAAACCGCGCGTGTCAGGGCCTCATTTGTCTCACGACTTAGATCCAAGATATATGCCCCGAGGTATAACATGGTCTCCCCCGTCTCTACCATGGTGAGTGTTCTGATGAGCTCTTCCAACTAATCCCACCATCTCCTTTACTACATAGGAAAACACGTGCAGGCCTTAGATGTGACCCTCACACTGTTCAGAATATACGAGCAAGAACCAAGCGGTTCGGAGAATCTTTTCTTTACCGCACCACTAAGACCTGGAATTAATTACCAGCACACGTGTTTCCTTCTTCCTACAGTCCCGGGGCCTATAAGCGGGGCGTGAAAAAGCATCTGATGAGGCCGCCAAGCTGAGTGCCAACATTGTAACAATTAGTGTCTGTAATAGTGACCCTCTTTCCTGAGACTTTGCCTTTAGCTTACCATCAGGCGAGGTGAAGTCAAGTTGGCGTGTCCTATATAAAAAAAAATAACGACATTACAATATGTATATGTATACAAAGTGTTGAAATATGTCAAGTATCAATGTAATAAAACTCCTCATAATGGCGAACAGAGAACGTAAATCTGTCTTCCAATCATTTGTGAAGACGATCAATTCTGTAATTACATCTTGGTATTAACACGCGAAACTATAAACAAGTAGATACTTTTTGAAACTAGTAATTTTTTGTTTGTTGTACACTAGGGGCCCGCCCCCAATGGGTGGAGGCAGTGTTTACCTTGATGAATCCTTGACAGAGCGTTGACTTAGCAGGCATTATCATCAACAATGATGTAATATGTAAGTACTTACGAAATAAAATGTATTTATGTCTGTTTATCAGCATGTTAGAATCCACTTTATGTCTAGATAGCTTACCTAGCAGACAGACAGACACTAAAATTTTTATTTTTATTTTTTTATACCACTAAGTTGGCAGACAAGCACACGGCCCACCATTATTAACTTAGGTTGGAAAAGTCCCGCCTTGAATTAACTTTTTGTAATCTAAATCTATAGGAGTATGCTAATAGGCTGATTATTTTTATTTTTTTATACAACTTAGGTGAAAGACAAGCACACGGCCCACCTGATGGTAAGTGGTTACCATGACCTATGAACGTGTGTAACACCAGTGGAGTCACATCCGTGCTGCCGACCCTGTAAGAACAGAGATTTTGTGCCGTCAGTGTAGAGGACAAAGCAGGACAAGCCTTTGGTTATCCCACTGACAGCACAAAAACTCTCCAGTGAGCTCTGGCTACCCTACTCACTGCCGGGAACACAACACGAAGTTATTATAACCGCGGTATTCTGAAGGGCGGAGGTATTTCCCCAGTCGGACTGCTCAATTGGGCGGAAATACCGCCGTGTCCTACCTCCGAAATCGATAAATATTGGAAAAAGTGTAATGCTCAGACGGGACTAGAACAGAGTGCCTTACAGAGGAATGCTCTGACGACTGAACACCGAGGTCGCGGGCTCAAGTCACGTCTGAGCATTTACATTTTTGCTATCTTAATCAATAGGAATAGTTAATAAATAAATATAAATATATTTCACGACATTCTACACAACGCTATCTAGACCCATGGTAAGCATACTAGCTTATGTTATGGGATCTAGAAAGCGGACAAACATACTTAAATACTTCTTTTTTGTAAATACATATATATTATACATAGAAACACCCAGACCAATACAAATATACTTATTCATGCGTACAAATATTTGCACTGAGCGGGAATCGAACCCGCGCCCCCTGCATAGCAGTCGAATGCTCTACCGCTACGCCACGGAGGTCGTCTTGACCAACGTGGCGTACAACCGTAGCGTTGCAACTATGACTCAATGGCGAGGCGGTAGTGAACCCGGCCGCTACGCAGGAGGCGCGGGTTCGATCCCCGTTCAGTGCAAATATTTGTATTTTTTTTATACCACTTAGTTGGCGGACAAGCACACGGCCCACCTGATGGAAAGTAGTTACCGTGGCCTATGGACGTCTGTAACACCAGAGGAGTCACAGTCGCGCTGCCAACCCTGTAAGTACAGAGTTTCTGTGCCGTCAGTAGAAGACAAATTAGGACAAGCCTTTAGTCTTCCCACTGACAGCACAAATTCTCCAGTGAGCTCTGTCTACCCTACTCACCGCTGGGAACACAACACGAAGTTATTATAACCGCGGTATTCTGTAGGGCCGACTTCCCCAGTCGGACTGCTCAATTGGGCGGAAATACCGCCGTGTCCTACCTCCGAAATCGATAAAGATTGGAAAAAGTGTAATGCTCAGACGGGACTAGAACAGAGTGCCTTACAGAGGAATACTCTGACGACTGAACTACCGAGGCCGCGGGCTCAAGTCACGTCTGAGCATTTCAATTTTTGCTATCTTAATCAATAGGAATAGTTAATAAATAAATATAAATATATTTCACGACATTCTACACAACGCTATCTAGACCCATGGTAAGCATACTAGCTTGTGTTATGGGATCTAGAAAGCGGACAAACATACTTAGATACTTTTTTTTTTGTAAATACATATATATTATACATAGAAACACCCAGACCAATACAAATATACATATTCATGCATACAAATATTTGCACTGAGCGGGAATCGAACCCGCGCCCCCTGCATAGCAGTCGAATGCTCTACCGCTACGCCACGGAGGTCGTCTTGACCAACGTGGCGTACAACCGTAGCGTTGCAACTATGACTCAATGACGAGGCGGTAGTGAACCCGGCCGCTACGCAGGAGGCGCGGGTTCGATCCCCGTTCAGTGCAAATATTTGTATTTTTTTTATACCACTTAGTTGGCGGACAAGCACACGGCCCACCTGATGGAAAGTAGTTACCGTGGCCTATGGACGTCTGTAACACCAGAGGAGTCACAGTCGCGCTGCCAACCCTGTAAGTACAGAGTTTCTGTGCCGTC
Source organism: Eilema griseolum (assembly GCA_963662185.1). Classification (NCBI taxonomy): domain Eukaryota; kingdom Metazoa; phylum Arthropoda; class Insecta; order Lepidoptera; family Erebidae; genus Eilema; species Eilema griseolum. The sequence continues at coordinate 9,054,819 of OY759254.1, read as the reverse complement.
AGTAGAAGACAAATTAGGACAAGCCTTTAGTCTTCCCACTGACAGCACAAATTCTCCAGTGAGCTCTGTCTACCCTACTCACCGCTGGGAACACAACACGAAGTTATTATAACCGCGGTATTCTGTAGGGCCGACTTCCCCAGTCGGACTGCTCAATTGGGCGGAAATACCGCCGTGTCCTACCTCCGAAATCGATAAAGATTGGAAAAAGTGTAATGCTCAGACGGGACTAGAACAGAGTGCCTTACAGAGGAATGCTCTGACGACTGAACTACCGAGGTCGCGGGCTCAAGTCCCGTCTGAGCATTTCAATTTTTGCTATCTTAATCAATAGGAATAGTTAATAAATAAATATAAATATATTTCACGACATTCTACACAACGCTATCTAGACCCATGGTAAGCATACTAGCTTGTGTTATGGGATCTAGAAAGCGGACAAACATACTTAGATACTTTTTTTTTTGTAAATACATACATATTATACATAGAAACACCCAGACCAATACAAATATACATATTCATGCATACAAATATTTGCACTGAGCGGGAATCGAACCCGCGCCCCCTGCATAGCAGTCGAATGCTCTACCGCTACGCCACGGAGGTCGTCTTGACCAACGTGGCGTACAACCGTAGCGTTGCAACTATGACTCAATGGCGAGGCGGTAGTGAACCCGGCCGCTACGCAGGAGGCGCGGGTTCGATCCCCGTTCAGTGCAAATATTTGTATTTTTTTTATACCACTTAGTTGGCGGACAAGCACACGGCCCACCTGATGGAAAGTAGTTACCGTGGCCTATGGACGTCTGTAACACCAGAGGAGTCACAGTCGCGCTGCCAACCCTGTAAGTACAGAGTTTCTGTGCCGTCAGTAGAAGACAAATTAGGACAAGCCTTTAGTCTTCCCACTGACAGCACAAATTCTCCAGTGAGCTCTGTCTACCCTACTCACCGCTGGGAACACAACACGAAGTTATTATAACCGCGGTATTCTGTATGCATGAGTATGGGTATTTGCATTAGTCTGGTCGTGCCTCGAAGAGCACATTAAGCCGTCAGTCCCGGTTGCCATGCCAACATCTATGGCAGTCATTACGTGTAGTTGGAACCCTGTAAAATTCCAACAACTGGTCTAACTGTAATGCTTCGATATGGCCTTTGGGTATGGGTCTGATGGCTGTCGCTCCACGGAAACTATCGAAGTTCAGCCATATCCGCAGTTAGATTGGTAAAGCGGACCCCAGACTCTGAGGTGAAAGCCTTGAAGCCTTGAATGCGACTAGGATTAGCGCTAGCATGAAGAAGATCCTGGGGGTGACTGGTGCCCTGGGGGTGACTGGTGGAGCCGCCTGTCACCCTGGCAGAAGCAGGCCGCGGCGGCGGCGCGTCGCGCGCCTCCTCGTGTCCGGGGACGAGTTGGGGACTCTTTAGTTCCCACACCCGAGAAGTGTGCCAGATCGTAAGAGATGGCCCTGGGACCTCACCTTCGGCAACCAAAAACGACGCACAGACAGCGTGCGTTTTGGTCGGTTCGAGTCCGACATAACCTCTTCCACCGGCTCCGGTGGGTGGGTATCCTTGGGGATTTTGCGCAAGTAAAAAAAAAAGCATGTAGACGCAACTAAGTATTTGTTTTAAACTGTCATTACTTTATTAAAACTTGTTTTGTTATCAGTATCGTGCATACCTACACTCATTGTATGCATTATTTAAAAAGCTGTTATTTTAACATTAAAAACATACCTAAACTTCAACTTTAATTATTTATATAAGTAGTTAGCAACAAATAAAATCGCAATAAAATCCATGGTATAATTAGTTTTATTTCATTGTGTTATATTTATATAAACTTTCTGGAATTATTGATAGTACTAATAAAATAATACTTGCAAATGATTCTGTACACTGAATCAGTGCCCCCACATTTGATTACACCTTGTAGGTTTATAATAATAATTTATTACTCGAAAATATTATTATAAATATTGCCATTGTAACACACCGTGGTATGTTACAATGGCGTTACAAAAACAAATAAATATATTATAGGGTTTTTATTTTGACAGGCTTTCATCTGTTTTCTCATAGCTCCTCAACCACTTATTAGAACTGGACAAATGAGGTAGCGTCTAAGTCATCCGCTGGTTATAGGCTATATAACATGTCACTGAATCTATTGTGGCGCCCTCTAGCGGGCATAAAGGGCTGTGATAAAAAATAAATTTAAGATAATTATGTCGTGTTTGGTATCAAATGAAAGGGCTTAATTAACACATTTCAAATATCTATAAATTATACCTATTGCTTGCCAAAATAATATAAATTTAAAAATAAGCTTAAAACGTAAACCCGACTACTAAAAAACAAATCACGTGCATAGGGGACTGAGCCCACCTCACCAGCAAGTTAATAACCTGTTAATTGACAAGACGAGACTGGATGACTGGCTTTCCTCTAAGAGTCGAGGATCAGATGGAATTTGCTGTAATGTTATATGTTATATGACACGGCGATATCTCCGCCCAATTGAGCAGTCCGACTGGGGAAGTACCTCCCCCCTACAGAATACCGCGGTTATAATAACTTGGTGATGTGTTAGCGGTGAGTAGGGAAGCCAGAGCTCACTGGAGCATTTGTGCTGTAAGTGGGATGACTAAAGGCTTGTCCTGCTTTATCCTCTACACTTACGGCATAGAGACTGTGCTTACAGGGTCGGCAGCGTGAGTGTGGCTTCTCTGGTGTTACACACGTCCGTAGGCCACGGTAACCACTTTCCATTAATAAGACAATAACAAAATTATGGACAGAGCAGAAGTAGAAACGAAGCTTGGGCTATAAGGTCCTTGATTTGGATGCACCAGGATTGACACTTGAATAATAATGGTATGACCACATTTTAGATTAATAGTTTCTACGTAAGTATGACACTTAATTAGGCTCAAAACAAAATAAATTTCAATCATAAATTGAAGTTATAAGTAAATATTTAAGTATCTTTGATACATGTTAGCGTTACGTCTTAAGTTTTTGAAGACTATTTAATAAAACTTTAACAATATTATAATCAATTTAAAGTGTTCCTATATAAATATTATACGCAAATAATAAATATGGCTAAGCTTCTTAATTTATTTACTATGGACTCTAAAAGTATAAGTAAGTACCTACCTACCTATCTACTTATGAATATTTCTTTCGTCTCTTTGAAATTCAAACAAGTCCCCGTGCGTACGAATACTACATGTCGAGGTTGCAATCTTAAAATATATATTTTATTACATGAGATAATAAATAAAATTGAGTACCTATTTTCCTGTAGGCTGTAGTTAAAATAAGTTATTTAACAGAGCTTATTTTTTTTTAAACATCTTAGGTATCAAACAAGCACAGGTCCACCTGAAATATGCATAATTAAATTATGGATTGTAAAAGAGCGGTAAAAGTTGCTTTGGTTCTTTTCTAGTTTTTATTTATTTTCAATCATTCGCCCTACCTATTTTAGTAAATTATTTGACTATTGAATATAACGATGATTATTTCATACAAGTTTCCTTATAACTATAACTATATAAAAAGTAACTAATTTGACTAGTCAGTCAAATACCCAATTATGTAATTACTACCATGGTAGTTTTTTTAATTAATTGTTACAGCAGTCTACTTTTAGCATCTAATAGAAATAATTCGATCTGCTTTCATCACTACTGTAATAGTAGCAACAGTAGCTACAAAAAGAAGAAGATCTAGGCCATTATAAGTGGTGGCGCGATTGGCCACGTGAGCTAGTGGACTGTATTATGCGGGGATGAAGTTAACTGTTCCATTGACGCTTTACACACAAACAAGACAGGTGATCGGGTTGCCGCGGATGTGATCTAGGCAATGAATGCAACCCGAGAAATTAGGAGAGGATGCACTAACCTTCACGACACCACGTGTTTTCATCGCAGCCGGTGCACGGATCTTCTCTTCCTTGCTCAGGAGCTGCCGCCCACATCACTAAATCACTTGAGGGACACACGAGAGGCACAATCCGATCGGTAAGGGTCTATGAAGCGGTTAAAATGCAACAAATATTATTCATTTCTGAGAGACGCGCGCGCGGTCCGCCTTTACGCTGGCTAGTTCATAGCGGGACTGAATAAGCGTCTATATTTGACGATTGGCGGGCGAAAACTCTTGCTAGTACTATACTATAGGTAGTGCGGGAGGGGAGATGGGTATAGGAGGAGTGTGTTTCCGCGTCAGAAAATACAGATTCTACATCGGCGCAACCATTCCCCCCAGCTTGAAGGGTTACCTTCGAAACGAAAAATGCGGAACAAATCTAAAGTCTAATCTAAATCTAGGTTTGGGAAATAACAACTAAAATATAAACCTAGATCTGAACTCGTGCCTACTGCTGGTTAGGCAGAGGGCAGAGGCGAACAACCGGGCGCAGATACGATCCGGTTGCAGTTTTAACCCGTACAACACGAGTTATCCCGCGGGAATCGGGAAAAACTTCCTCTACTACTCCTAGAGGCCAATGTAAAGGAGGTGCATTCCCAGTCATAAGGACTACCACCGTACCTACAGTAATTGGGTTAGATGGAGTATTCCATTTTTGACGCGACTGCAGCGTGTGCAAACAATCGGTTCTCCAACGATTCCAAAACGATTGGACTAATCCATCTAAAAGAGCGTGACGAGTTAGAAGGTGCATTCTATCGTCATCAACATCTATTGCGGGCAAATATTTTAGCGTACTTAAATCACCGGTCAACTATATGACCGCGCGTAGATAAAATTCTCAAAAATCGGCCTACATAAACAACACAACGCAACAGTCTCGACCAAGACGAGACGCGATTAGCCAACAACAAATAAGGGACTCTTCACGCGGGACCGATACAACAAGCGAGTGCTTCTTCTCCTCGGGTGGTTCGGAAACCGTAGTGGGATTGAATTGACTAACTGGCCACTTATCTAACGCGGCATGAATCCAGGACGGTCCACTAAACCATAACGGGTGATCTAAAATTTGCGAAGGAAGCAATCCACGAGAGAGACAATCGGCTGGGTTGTCGGTGCCAGCAACGTGAAAGGGATTTTGTGGCGCTAATTCAGATTGAATTTTTGCCACTCTATTAGCGACGAATGTGTCCCAACGATGGGGCGAAGAGTGGGCCCAACACAAAGCGACTGTTGAGCCCTAAAGCTAAAATTCTACTAATATTAATGCGAAAATTTACAATTATGTCAAATAAATTACCTTAAAGATTTTGACCACAATACAAAATGTCATTAAGCGACACGGAAGTGCTAGTCTTAGCACTGCCATCCAAAACTACGCGGAGTTTAGTAGTAAGCTTATCTTCTCTAATAACTCCGTGGTGCGGGATAATGTACGAAGGCTGGGTCCCGCCAGTGTCCGCAGGCGCAGGTGAGATGCAACCTTTATCTAAATATTCGTTAACAACCTCATCACAGGCCCGCTTCAACTTTGGAGACGCCTGCATCTTTCGTTCTAAACAAAGAAAGCGTTTTTCAGCGGATACACGGGAGTCACCGAACGAAAAAATATCTCCCTTGAAAGGGAGCGCGACAACATAACGACCCTGCTCATCACGAGTAGTCGTGCGACAACAAATCTCCTCAGCCATCTTGTCATCAGGGCTTAGGATAGGTGGGACATTGACCTCTTCAATTTCCCAAAACTTGCGGATGGTAGACTCCAGTGGCGGCTCGACGGTGCAACAGAACGAAGCAGTCGAGTGACTAAAACTATCTATAGAAGCGGGTGCGGAACCAATTATAACAAAACCTAGAACTGTTTCCAGTGCGTGCGGAGCGGGGTACGTCGGTCCCCCTTGAACCTTACGTGATAACTGGAGGTGCGGGAGAATCGAAGCGCCGATCAATATATCGACGACTCCAGGAACAGCGTAAGTCTCATCAGCTAAAGGCAAGTCTTTAAATTTCGTTAATAAAGACGTGTCAACCGGGACGGTAGGCAACTGTTCAGTTATTTTGTCTATAACGAGCGAATCCATGTCAAACCAAATATTATTATTAAAACGAGATCCAAACCTTGTTTTAACGGTGCCATGAACAGCTGACCGTAAACCTCCAAAACCCTTCACCACTGAGCGGGCTGAACGCTTATTAACATTGAAACCAAGACGTTGACAACAATCTTGAGTAATAAAATTACTTTGCGAAGCGCCATCTAATAGCGCTCGAACAATATGCGGCTTACCTAATGCATCAACAATAACAACGCGAGCGGTCGCGAGACACACAGCAGTGAGCGCGGCACTAGCCGAGACCGAACACAAGGTGACGTCACTCGCAGCGGTCACCGGGCGGGCCGGAGCGCGCGCGAGCGCGGGCTGCGGCTGCGGCGCAGGCTGCCGTGTGTCACCGCTCGACGAGCCAACTGTGGTCACATTGGATGCGGCATTACTATTCTCAAAATGAAGTAAAGTGTGGTGTCTCGCTTGACATTTGCGACAACCATTTCTACTATTACATAAAACAACGCGGTGTTTAGTACCGAGACAATTAAAACAAAAATTATTAGCGCGAACAAATTTATAACGATCACTAGGCGACAATTTTAGGAAACCAGGACACTTGTACAATTGCGAATGATGAGTATTACACAAAGAGCAAACAGGTGATTGTACATGTGCTGGTGCGGTATTAACATAAGTATGAGTTGACCTCAGTGACCTCGATGAGGCATCTATTTTGCGTTCAGAACCAACAACTTTCTTCGCGCCTTCATGTTTCGATGAAGAGCGCTGCAATACCTTTATATGCTCGCGAACAAAACTTTCTAAGTCTTCGAACTTAGGAATTTTATTGCCGCGATGATCCGACTCAAATAAACGAATGGTTTCGGAATCTAATTTCTTTAAACCCATATACAAAAATAAGAAGTCGCAGAGGTCATCGATCTTTAGGTTCTTTACGGCGCGAACAGATGATGCGAAAGTATCTAGAAACTTCTCTAAGTTTTGATCGTTACATGCCGTAATAGATTTCAAGTCAAACATCTGATCCAAATATGCGTTAGCTACCGATCTTTTATCCTCATACTTAGCTTTCAAAGTATTTAAAATTAAATTATAATTTTCGGCACTAAACGTAATTCCAGCGCAAACGGTTATAGCTTTACCAGTTAATTTTTCAACGAGATAATGCAATTTTTCGTGATCTGTCAACGAAACGTTCTTATCTATTGTATTCTCAAAACTATCTATAAATAAACACCAATTGCGAATGTTACCATCAAATTCGGGTATTTGAATTGGTGGCAACTTAGGTCGGTCGCGAGTGGGGTTGGGTCGGTCAGACGGTTTCTCCAAACACCTAGCGACGCGTTTGATACGACAATACAAATCGTCAAACGACGACAAGGCCTGATAACTCACTGAGTAATCGGGATTTAAATTTAACTCTAAAACGTTGATGTCATGTACTAAAGACTCGAAATCCGCGCGCAGACTATCCAAGTTTTCTATAGAACACAAGAACGAATCTCTAATAGCCAAATCAGAGGTTTTAAGTGCCTTATCACAAATCGATTGTACGCGAGAGTAAATCATTTCTCTTTTAGCGTATAAAAGTTTCAATTGAACCCTACTACCGGTCCTATCAACCTTTGGGGACATGTTTACAATTAAATATCAAACTAAAGTGCGGTAAACAACAAAATATGAAATGACTTAATCCTAGCGGTACAGAGCAGCGACGCGGCGCGAGCGATATTCCGTAGGTAGGTAGGTACTTACAACTGTGAACGCACGCTTGAACAAAACGCGCCTAGCAACAGCCAGATCGTACTTACGCGAGCCAGACCGCTGTCTAGGTTCAACTATTATTTCAGGGATTAAGTATTGCGTAATATCTATTCAAATTAAAATACTTTCGTATGAATTTGAATGAAATGCGAGCGAGGTAGGTACAACCACGTATCTACCCACGTAGGTATTAGGTAAATACGATGCGAGCTGCGGCGAACGAACAACTTAATTGAAACAAATAAAACAAAAGCCAAATGCGTTAGGTATTACACTGTGCCTATGCACTAGGGTGTCTAGTATACCTAAGATCTAAGCCTAAATGCCTAGATGCGGGGTTTTCTACTAAAATAACTAGGTATTTAGGCGCGGTGCGTTTATTCCCAATAGAATAATAACAAAGTTGCGAACTACGACTAAGTGTTGATACGATACCTAACCTATGTATGTATTGGGTAGGTACGATGCGAGCCAGCGGCGAACGGACAACAAAATTGAAACAAACAAAAACAAAAGCCAAATGCGTTAGGTATTACACTGTGCCTATGCACTAGGGTGTCTAGTATACCTAAGATCTAAGCCTAAATGCCTAGATGCGGGGTTTTCTACTAAAATAACTAGGTATTTAGGCGCGGTGCGTTTATTCCCAATAGAATAATAACAAAGTTGCGAACTACGACTAAGTGTTGATACGATACCTAACCTATGTATGTATTAGGTAGGTACGATGCGAGCCAGCGGCGAACGGACAACAAAATTCTAAGCCTAAATGTCTAGATGCGGGGTTTTCTACTAAAATAACCAGGCATTTAGGTGCGGTGCGCTTATTCCCAATAGAATAATAACAAACTACGACCTACGGCTAAGAATCCGGCTCGAAGGACCAAAGAATGGTGGCGCGATTGGCCACGTGAGCTAGTGGACTGTATCATGCGGGGATGAAGTTAACTGTTCCATTGACGCTTTACACACAAACAAGACAGGTGATCGGGTTGCCGCGGATGTGATCTAGGCAATGAATGCAACCCGAGAAATTAGGAGAGGATGCACTAACCTTCACGACACCACGTGTTTTCATCGCAGCCGGTGCACGGATCTTCTCTTCCTTGCTCAGGAGCTGCCGCCCACATCACTAAATCACTTGAGGGACACACGAGAGGCACAATCCGATCGGTAAGGGTCTATGAAGCGGTTAAAATGCAACAAATATTATTCATTTCTGAGAGACGCGCGCGCGGTCCGCCTTTACGCTGGCTAGTTCATAGCGGGACTGAATAAGCGTCTATATTTGACGATTGGCGGGCGAAAACTCTTGCTAGTACTATACTATAGGTAGTGCGGGAGGGGAGATGGGTATAGGAGGAGTGTGTTTCCGCGTCAGAAAATACAGATTCTACATCGGCGCAACCAATAAGGAAAGGTAAGATCAAGAGTTTGTATGACAACAAAATATAAAAGTAGAAGAAAGAAAAAAGTATAATCTAGAACTTAGCACGTGGATAGGCCCTATGCCACAAGGCCTATGGGAATAAGGCGTGACTGTCTGTATGTATGCCTGGACCGGTATTTGTTTAGGTAAATATTTCAGTCCTACCTAGGTAATTATCTATAGTATTAGAACCTTGAGGTAGTAATAATTTATAGTTGCCTAGGTCAATACAAGTCAATTGCCTAGATGTTATCAGCAAATAATTATAACATGTACGTATAATTACTTACGTAAAAAATAATTATGGATGTAAGTTTATAAAAGCAAAAGTATCAACTATCATGTTTAAATCGATTAATATAAAAAAAAATTAAACATTCCAGACGGGATTCGAACCCGTGGTCTCAGGGGGAACGCTCTGAACATTGAGCCACCGAACCATCGCCTGAAACCATCTAAATTCTTCTATACATATATTCGTCTTACGGCAACGACAGTGGGAGCCATCTACTTATATTCGTATGGAACTATCGGGATCATTTTTAAACATTGATTTTTGATGACTCAGCTCAAACTATTGAAAGAAATTCATTTAACTATCATGTTTGTCCGCATTCTAGGATTCATATTACGATCGATAAGCTCTCTTAATAAAAATCATTTCAAAATGATGGGGAGGAATTCTTTGACGCCTAAACCTGCAGGATTATTTAGATATATATTCTGTTTTTTTTTTAATATATTTTAATTTAGATAACTTCCGTGTATATTATGTAAACATTTTTCATATTAAAAGTCTTTCAAAATTCAGTCTCGATCTAATCTCAATTTACTAAATGTTAAAAACTGAATTCTCGTAACACAATTGGGTATTTTCCTTTAGGTTAAATAACTTACTTAACTGAGCTTATTACATTAAGAATGGTAAAAGAGCGGTACAAGTTTCGTCTGTTCTTATTTTATCGTTTTAATTTATTTTAATCTGTCCACCCCAGCTAAAGCTAAAAGGCCAAAAATCATAGTAACTTCTTCTTCTACTCTTCTTTTTGATGAGTTTTGCAGGAACGCCGCAATTTTGACAATGTCAAATAAATGTCTTTAAAATTATTAATGGCGAGACGCCAATGTCACATTTTTTAAGATGCGGTCCTTTAGAGTGATTGTTGATAACGAAGAGTTGATGATGTTGATGATGATGATCACGATCAATGAGATGATTGCTGCCTCAGTAAAGTTGTGAGGACTTTACTAGAAACTCCGTAGGGAGATTTGGAATCAACACGAAAAGTCACAATTCACTGTAATATGTCACTTTCCTACTCTTGAGAAAGGGGGATGTCCAATTATGGCCATACTAAATTACCGAGTGCCCAAAAATATGCTATATAGCAAAAAAACCGCCGTTATTTTTAATTACGTATCAAGATATTCGTATATCAGTATAACTTAGGAGCAATGTTCTAAAATAGTAAAGTACCGTCATGATTTCCTGTTTACTTTTTGCAAAGCATAATGGCATGGACGTAATGTTACCCGATTCTAAAATCGGTAATAAACTACATATCGATTATTATTATAATATATTTTTATTTAGCATTATTGATTATAAATCGATAAACAAAATAGGAAAATTAAAATGATTTTAGTATTTAGTACCATTTTTAATCATTTGATTAACTGGGAAAAGTAGATGACATCGATTATTTTATTTTATCAGTTGCAATATCCCGTGAGGCAGTAAAAAGTTAGAAAAGTACATTGGGTGTGAACAATTCATTTTTTGCATAATGATTTGGATTTTGCACTATCAATTAAAAAATCAGTAAATAAAATAAGATATAAAAAAAAATATATAACTGCAAAGAGTTGTACACAATAAAAATGCAAAATATTATTCATGAATCGATTAATTATGTGTGTGATATCGATTTGCCAAATGTTTTATTTCATTTATGTTGCAACACCGACATGTAAGTTAGAAAATAAACTGTCAGAAGATTTTCAAACTTCGTATTTATAATATTATTCTCTTTCCTTTGAATACGCTAAGCGTTTCGCTTTTGAAAATCTTTTATTAACGAATAAGCATCATAAATGGACCACGACGATACGGCTTTAATTAACGACTAATTTGGTTGGAGTATTTCGGCACGACATAATCTGCTTTGAACGTGAACTCGCATCTGCATACTCTAATAATAACCCAGGCTCCAGTTCTTCAGAATCTTCTGGAGCTACAGTGCCAAGAGGGCATTTACGGTGCATTAATTGTGGTTTAAACATTAACCGGCTTCGTAGACATGTTTTGGAAATAGCAGAAGTTCGACATCTCTTACAGCGACAGCGGCAACAGGTAGGCGTTTATGTTCATGTTTTATTGTATTTGAGCCTCAGTCTAAAAGAAATGTGATCTCAATTGGTAAGTAACTAATGACATATTTCTTTTTTATTTCAGATACAGGTATCAAGCGACAGCCAGTTGACCGCCGCATGGAATCATATACGTCATCCAATCAGTCATGATATACCTATAATTGGTCATGGGCATGTATGCATCAGCTGTGACAGATCAGCACTCTCTCCAGTCTGAGACTCCACACGTTAACCGGATAAGAGATGCTGTAACCCATCAAATCCGTCCACTTGGGGTAACACTATATTACAATTTCTATGGTGGTTTTTCACCTCCTTTTGGTTTAAATTAAATGGTTTTTATGTCTGCAAATGCCCTCCGATATCCCAACCTTAAGATGAAAGCCCACACTAGAGTCTCAACCATCAATCCTACTGGCTTAGACTGGCTGGCCTCACACACTTCATACTGATGTTACAACTATATTTTAATTTGCCAAAAGCATATTAAATCACAACTTAACCTTTGCTTATTGTTATAGCTCCCACCAACGGCTCACCTTAGTCTCGATTGCTGGCGAAGGACTGATCAAGCAACATCAGATTATACTGAGAGATCTCAGTAAGTGTGCCGGTGCAATCAGAATATTCCCATATTCCTCTACAAGAAAGACCTGCAGATGGTGTTACCACTAATGGTATTTTGCTACCTAATTATTCAAGAGCAGCAATAATACAAAATCAATGTTTTGTACCCAGTTGTCATGAACCTAATCGGCTCTCTGTTCCAACTGCGTTGTGAGTAGATTTGTTTTGCAACTGTAATTATTACATACCACCAAATTGTAGGATTTGCCAGTCATATACGTACCAATAACTGGGACTTAATCTTGGAGCAAGGTACTCCAATAAGAATATTCAGCGCTGAACAAATTGAAGATGCATTATGGAAGGTTTACGCTTTGGTCCTAACTGCTTATTAATTAGAGCAAGAATTGCACGTAAGCATTAAAATATATTTTGTTTACATATTAGTACTCACGAAGTTTAATTAGTTTTATGTTGAAATAGACATGGAAGTGCAATACAAACATAACCAAAGTGCAAATTAAAACTAGTGAAAACAGTGATATTGTTACCCGCGCGTGAAACACGGAATTACGACAAAAAAAATTGTAAAATAAAATCGCGAGTGATAGGTCACGGCTAGAAAAATATCTGTCTACCCTCTTTTGTATTGACAATTCTTTTCACTCTGTCATCTGTACTTATGACTACTAAGATTGTCATACTTACAAAATAGATTCCCTTAAAGAACAATACCCACCGAAAGTGACGACCCAGGCTTCCGGTGGGAAAAATGCTACTGGTGAACAATCAAATGTTAGAAATTTATTTCCAGTACCAACGACTACCGAAAGAATAAACCTGGATCCTAACAATCAAACAAGTGATGTTGGAAATGATTGGCAAACTATACCAATCTTGAGACAACATCAAGAACGGAAAAAACGCAAACTGAACTCATCATCGTCACCGGAAACAGTTGCAACACAAAATCGCTACTCACAACTTCTGGTGGACGAGACTGAAATATCAGACACCACTACTAGGATAAAACAAAATAAGCCACCACCAATAGTACTATATGGAATACAGAATGTTGCCAAACTTAGAGAAATATTAGACAAAGCTGTGGATAATTTAAAATACTCATTTAAAATAATCACTAAAAATCAACTACGCATTTCTACAGAGAATATAGAATCCTATAAAGGTCTTATGAACATAGTTCGTGAACAAAACCTGATTGGGCATACATTCACACCCAAAAACGAGAGGCCATACCGTATTGTGATAAAATATTTACATTCATCAACACCTATTGAGGCTATTCAGGAAGCTATACAGAGCACTGGAAACTCGGTGAAGGGTGAAATAATAAATGCCAGGCACGGCTCAACCAAAACACCACTATCTACGTGGTTTGTTAACCTTGAACCCGGCCCTAACAATAATGCCGTAAAAAGTTTAAAATACATTTACCATACATCAATACAAATTGAAGACCCCAAGCGCAAAAGAACAATACCTCAATGCAAACGCTGTCAACAATATGGCCATACTAGGAATTACTGTATGCGGCCATATAGATGTGTTAAATGTGCCGAAAGTCATAATACAGTCGACTGTCCTAAGAAAGATAAAACACAACCAGCAATGTGTGCTCTGTGCCTTGGTGAACACCCTGCAAACTATAAAGGCTGCAAGGTCTACCAAGAAATTAATAAAAGAAAATTTCAACAAAGAACTCCACCAAATAAAAACACAGTTAGTGTACAAAATACAGAAAAAGAACCCTACAAAAAGATGGAAAAACCTCCTATGCATACCAATGAAGCAACAATGACCAACCCAAATGTAACATATGCACAAGTTACAGCAGGAAATAACTTAGAACTTATTCTATGTCAACAAGCAAAAAAGCTAGATCTTCTTATCAACCAAATGGGTACCCTTATGGGCCTCTTAACAACAATTGTTAACAAACTATTCCAATAAAATGGCTCTCCGTATTGCAACTTGGAACATCAATGGGCTGCCCGGCAAGAAAAATGAAGTTGAAGTCTTTCTTAAAATGCAAAGAATTGATGTCTTATTAATCACTGAGGCACATCTTACAGACAAATCATCTATACTTATACAAGGCTACAATATCTATGCCACCTACCACCCCAGCAATACAGCACATGCTGGTACCGCTATAATTATAAAACAATGTATTGAACACCAGCTCTTACCTGAATTTCGGAACCCTAAAATACAAGCTACATCTATAGAAGTCTATGACAAGCAGAGCTCCCTAACACTATCTTCAATATATTGCCCGCCTAAACAAAAAAGGAAACCTGAAACTACGGAAAACGATTTTGATAAATTTTTTGAGACACTCGGCAACAGGTTCTTGGTTGGGGGGGACTGGAATGCCAAACATATTTTGTGGGGTTCACGTCTGACAGCAACAAGAGGTCGTCACCTGCGTAAAAATATAGAAAAACACCAATTGCGTGTCCTATCAACTGGTCAAGCAACCCACTGGCCTACTGATCCGAGGAAAATGCCTGACTTGCTGGACTTCTTCATCTACAAAGGAATACAGTCCCACTTCCTAGACATAGAAGGCTGTCTCGACTCGTCATCAGATCATATTCCGGTTATTGTGACTATGAGTTCAACTATAATAAAAAAAACAATAACACCATACCTATATAACAAAAACACAGATTGGCAGGCTTTTCAACAATATATAAATGAAAACCTCGATCTTAAAATCAGTCTAAAATCAGGAGAAGATATTGATCTTGCCAGTGAATATATCACTAAGACTATTCAAAAAGCGGCCTGGATCAACACTCCACCATTACTGAGAAAATCCAACTACCACACAGAAACAAACTTGCCTTTGTTAGTGAAAGAAAAGGTCTTAGAAAAGCGTCGCCTTAGAAGAATATGGCATTCTACTCGGCATCCACTAGACAAAAGGGATTTCAATAGAGCAGCAGCAAATCTCAAGAAACTTATAATAAACCTAGAGAATGATACCGTACAGGCTCATCTACAGACCCTAACACCTGTAACATCCACTAAAAATGAGAACTCACTATGGAAAGTTGTTAAGTCTCGAAATAAGCCCAATATCATTCAACACCCTCTTAAGAACACTGATGGCACATGGGCAAGGACTAACAAAGAGAGAGCGGATGCTTATGGATCCTTCCTGGCTGATGTATTCACACCAAACCAAGGTTCTGGTATGAACAATATGGATGACGAAATTTCCTCCTTCCTGAAAAGTGACCTCCAACTTAGTCCTCCCATTAGATATTGTACACCAACTGAGGTCAAGCGTACAATAATGGAACTGAAACAAAAAAAAGCACCAGGTTTCGACCTAATAACAGCTGAAGTGCTGCAAAAAATACCAAGGAAAGGCATAGTTTTCTTGACCTCACTATTCAACGCCACACTAAGAACTGCACATTATCCAAGCATTTGGAAAGTGTCACAAATAACGATGGTCCCCAAGCCTGGCAAACCACCACATCTGACCTCGTCGTACAGACCTATTAGCCTCCTGCCATTACTCTCAAAGGTGCTAGAGAAATTAATTTCCACACGCATCAATGAAATGATAACAGAAAATGAGACTATCCCAGAACACCAATTTGGATTTCGGAAACACCACTCAACTATAGAGCAAGTGCACAGAGTATGCGATCATGTGAGAGAAGCCCTGGAAAAAAAGAAATACTGCTCTGGGGCATTCCTGGATATACAGCAGGCTTTCGATAGGGTCTGGCATAATGGTCTGCTCTATAAGTTAAAGAAGATTTTGCCACATGCTATGTATCTCCTCTTGAAATCTTACCTAGAAAATCGTATCTTCTACATAAAAATCAACGATGCCACCTCAGAGTTCTACAACATAAAAGCAGGCGTTCCTCAGGGATCGATATTGGGACCTTCACTCTATCTGCTATTCACGGCAGATGTACCAGAATCTGACAACGTATTTACGGCCACATTTGCAGATGACACCGCTGTGCTTTCAACTGATAAAGATCCAAAAATTGCATCTAGAAACCTACAGAAGCATCTGGACAAAGTTCATCTCTGGATGCAGTCATGGAAAATCATGGCTAGTGCAACTAAATCCAATCATATTACATTTAGCCTAAGGCAAGAAGACTGCCCGCCTGTCAAAATAGGTCAAGAAGAGCTACCCCACAATACAACTGTAAAGTACCTCGGATTTCACCTTGACAGAAAGCAAACCTGGAAGACACATATACAAAAAAAACGGGATGAACTAAATTACAGGTTTAGGTCATTGGAATGGCTTCTAGGCAGAGGATCACGGCTATCGGTAGAAAATAAGCTACTCATCTACAAAACCATATTAAAACCTATCTGGACATATGGCATCCAACTCTGGGGTACGGCAAAAACCTCAAACATTGAAATTCTGCAAAGATTTCAAAATTCAGTGCTCAAATCTATTGCAAATGCTCCATGGTTCACTAGAATGGATGAATTGCACAAATACCTAGATATTCCCACAGTAAAAGAGGAAATAGTTAAAACTACCCAGTCTTACAAAAACCGGATCACTCACCACCAGAATAGACTAGCACAGAATCTCGGAAATCAACTGGTAACAAGACGGTTAAAAAGATTACACACATGGGATAACCTCTGAGAGAGAATTAAAGGAAGGCGGCCTAACAGTGGGAAGGCATGCCTAACACGCCAAATATCTCCTAAAACAACTGCTTATGGTTTTAACTGAAACCGATCGCACGTTAGGTCCAAAATAACAAAAAAAAAAAAAAAAAAAAAACATATTAGTAAGTGGTAATGAGACTGGTCATACTGCTATCCAACAGTATCATTGCATTGTTGGTCGTCGAACAGTGGGAAGCTGTGCAAGACTGTTAAATGGTATTTAGGGTGGGCACAGCATGAAGTTAATATATCTCCCCTGCAGGATGTTTAGATGATATTTTAATTATCTATGAATAATTAATATATTAATTTTTATTTTCTTTTTTTTCTCTTTTTTTTTCTTTTTATTTTTCTTTTTCTTCTTTATATTTCTCTTTTTATTCTCATTTTCTATGCTATAGCATAGAAATAGTCATAAAGAGAACTGAAATATCATATTTGGTACCATCAATACAACAATATGTAGTTGAGTATGTAGTTTGAGTTTTAAAATCATGTTCAGCAACTGTTAAAATCGATTGTATATGTGTTTTTCTGTGAAATAAAAACTTGATTTATTTTCTAAACTCGAAGTTTTATTTAAAATATTACAATTGTATTTTAATGGTGGTATGGTATACTACCATTTGCATACACTTTTTGCTGTGGGCACCACATGGCCAAACTGTCTATGGAAAGTGGTCATCCCCCTTTACCATTTTTATACATTAAAACTAAAATTCGCACCAATTTCAGAAAATAAATTAAGCGCATCGCGCGCTCTTCTTCGTGTTGGCGCCAAAACTCATCATAGAAACTTAATTGAATGTAATAAAAAAAAATACAAAACCTAGCCATTTATTTTTTTAAGAAACTAAAGTAGCACTTAGTACCGGCGCGGCGGAGTATTAAACATTTTGAATCTTTGATATAAAAAATATCAAATTCGTAATCATTAAGCTGCTGGCCATGCTGCCGGGAAGAGCACTCGATGATGTCAGCGCAAGGTTTTATCTTCGAGAATTGTGCCAGTCATTGTATACCAATAAACACAGTAGTGTTATTTTGAAATATACAATGTTTTTATACCATTTGGGTGGTAGACGAGCACACGGCTCACATGATGGAAAGTGGTTACCGTGGTCTACGGATGTGAGTACCACGTCTTGTGTGTGTGTGTGTGTGTGTGTGATGTCGTATCTTGGTCAGCTGGGTTACGTAGAATCAATGACTTAAATATACTCGTATATTGTTTTAAAACGAAAATAATTGTGTCACAGTCCTTGGGTGAGACGGGAAATTTTCAGAATTTCAAATTTGCAGCAGACGCAGAGACTAAATAAATGATTTTATGTATACTAATACTACTAATATTATAAATGCGAAAGTAACTCTGTCTGTCTGTCTGTCGGTCACGCTTAAACCGCTGAACCAGTTTTGATTAAATTTATTTACAGGAATTAGGTCTTGAGAAAGGACATACGCTATGTTTTGTCGCGATAATCGACACCCACGCGTGTGCAGCTGCGGGCAACATCTAAGAAATGAATATACTTACACTACACAAAAAAAGAAAATAAAAAAAATATAAACTGCAGTGAATTTTAACATATTTCATTTAAACATGTTTATTATTATATGTAAAGGTTTAACAACCGCGGTAGCCTAGTGGTATGGGTAATGGACTGCTGAGACGAGGTCTCGGGTTCGATCCCAGGTGTTACCATGGCACACACTAATGACTTTTCGATGCTTTTCCAAGTTATGTGTGTATTTATCGCAGGTTTATAAGTGCACGATTAATGGCAATAGGCTCGCCACCTTTTACATTGTATTAGTATTGAGTATGGCTACTTATTCCGCTTTTGCTCCATCTAGACTAGACGACATAAACTGGCGAAATGCTAGCACTTCTGCCTACCCCTTCGGGGGTATAGGCGTGAGTTTATGTTATGTTATGTTATGTTATGTTAAAGGTTTAGGAGCTCGGTAGACGTTGATAATTTGGATTATGTTAAGCTACTACCAATGGCGAGTATACCTACTCACAATTTAATTAGCACGACTGTTGGGAACTCTGTGGTCTCCACTCCCGAGGAGGACCAGATCGGAGAGATGACCTTGAGTAGGCCGGGGTGCGAGGGATATGCCTGTCAACCTCTCCTTCGGCAACCAACAATGACCCACAGGCGTCTTGCGTTTCTTTTAACTTCTCCCACCGGCTCCGGTGGAGGAGTATGTGTGCGGATTTTTCGCACGTAAAAAAAAATTGCACGACTGTGTTAGTTTTTTTTTTATACCACTTAGGTGGCAGACAAGCACACGGCCCACCTGATGGGAAGTGGTTACCGTGGCCTATGGACTCGTGCAACACCAGGAGCGTCACACTCGCGCTGCCGACCCTGAAGAAATCTCCTAGTGCCCCTTTTGAAGAACCCCATATTGTAGGCGCATGGGAAGACCGCAGCAGGGAATTCATTCCACAACTTGAGTGTGCGTGGGATGAAGTTTCTTTCATACCGCACAGTGCGTACCGTGTCAGGTTGCAATGTGTGGGGAAGAACTCCTTGCCTACGGCGAGCGGTGCGATGATAGAATGTTGCTGTGGGCATCATGTCAAACAATTCATCTGAGTACAAACCGTTGTACAGGCGGTAGGACACACAGCGAAGAAAAGTCCCTCCTAAAGCGGAGAGATTCCACATCACCTGCGAGTATGGGATTGTCAACCAGCCTCAACGCGAGTCTTTTGCACCGAGTCGAATGGGTCAGCTCCTATGAACTTATCTCTAGAATACCTACAATGTAGGTATTAAATTGTATCCAGAACAAGAACATACGTGCCTTTCAGTGCATTCTGTGGACCACTGTATGCGCAATAAAGATTAAGTGAAACCACCAGGCCCTTGATTCTACTAAACCAAAACCACTGTCATACCATAAACCCTGCAAAATATGGCATTCAATATTGGACTTTATTCCTATAAACTGGAAGTCCAAAATTAAATAAAAAAAGAATTCATCACATCTTTTCATTAGCTCTACAAAAAATAAGTTTAAAATTAAAACTCAACTGTTACGTTACGCTATAAAAAGTATTAAACAAGAAAATATCAAGGATAGCCTTGTCTTATGCCACTTTTCCCTAGAATATTGTTTTGATAGACTAAGTGGCATACGACCACGCCTATCCTTGATATTTTCTAGTACTCTAGTGTGTTACTGTGCCGTCAGTATAGAAAACAAAGCAGAACAACTATTCTAATATACATTTATTACACATAGACTACTTAACCAGTGACCAGACATTTCTAATATAAAAAACTGCATCAAAATTCGTTCAGGAGTTTTTGCGCAAATCGCAAACAACCGGACAAGAATTATAAAAAGCTATTTAGAAATTCAGCATCGTTATTTTAACACCTACCTACATAACCCGAGTATTTTTAGATACATATACCTGAAGGGGCAGGCAGAGGTGCTAGCCACATTTCGCCATTTTATGTTTAGGTCCCAATGTAATGGGTGGCGAGCCTATTGCCATTAACCGGGCACTTATCAACCTTTTTTTTTTATATACCAATTAGTTGGCAGACAAGCACACGGCCCACCTGATGGGAAGCGGTTACCGTGGCCTATGGACGTATGCAACACCAGGGGTGTCATACTCGCGCTGCCGACCATGAAGACTATTATAACCTGCGATAAATACACACATAACTTCGAAAAGCATCGAAAAGTCATTGGTGTGTGCAATGGTAAAACCTGGGATCGAACCCGAGACCTCGTCTCAGCAGTTCATTACCCATACCACTAGGCTACCGCCAATGATATAATACAGACAATCAATTTACAATAGTACCTATAGATGTGAAAGTTTGTGAGAATAAGTACATACATACATAGATATAATCACGCCTTTATCCCTGGAGGGTTAGGCAGAGGTGAATTAACACCCACATTTCACCAATAATTGTATTAGGTCCCACGTAATGGGGGACCTAATACAAGTGAATATGTGTTAATCTCACAAAAACACTAGTTCGAATTTTAAAGTAAGCACAGCCAATTGTCTTTTAAGGCCCATTGAGAGGAGTAGAGTTCTTCACATGCAAGATACAATTATCGGAAGAATAAAAAAAGTTGCTTCGTCTAAACATTCCAACTATACCCGCTCGCTCTTCAACTTTGGTGACAATTGTCCTGTAATAGAGTTGTCTGTCTAAACAGAATTGGAAAGCAATAATAGTAATTAAGTCAATTGCGAATTTCTAATTATATAATCGTAGGTGTATATCTATTATATAATTGTATCTATGTATTGACCACAATAAAAAAAAGCATTGCTAAAAACTGCATATCAGTGTGGTGATGGAGAAAGGATACAAGTATCACTGTATCACCACCCCATCTCATCCGAAGGGTGTCCGTAAAGGGCGACTAACGGAAAAATGCGCAGACAATATCACTGCTAGAGAAGAAAGCTCGAAACCGTGTACCAACCCGTCTGGTCAGCGTGGATACAGTTGGCCAAAGCCTCCCTACATAGGGAGAGGCCTTTGTCCAACAGTGGACTGCAATTGATAGAAACTGCCTCTTATTTGTCCTATATGAGTCAAAACTTAGTGGTTATATTCTCTTTGACTCACTCCATCCCATGGTTGCCTGGAAGAGATTGCCTTATGTGATATTATATGTGAACTGCGAAACTGATCTATGTAATGTGTAATGTTCCTTCTTTGTGTACCATACAATAAAGAGATATTGATTAGATTTTTTTGCCGCGTAGTTTCCGGCAGAGTAGAATTAGAGCTACCCCGTCTCTTCCCATGCGGTGTCGTACAAGGCGACTAAGGGATAGGGCTGTTTAACATCAGACAGATATATATATACAGCCAAGACTCCGCCTCAGATGCATGGCTGGAGTCAACAATAGTGCCCGGAATACAGCAATAGGGTCACCCCCTATTACGTGTGATCGAATACAATTATTGGTGAAATGTGGGTGTTAATTCACCTCTGTCTAACCCTTCACGGATAAAGGCGTGATTATATGTATGTATTTTTTTAATGTTTGCCTGTATGTAAACACTTTGATACGTCTCCTTAAACTAGACAGAACAAGTCTAAGAACAAGAATGGGGAATGGGGGGCCACACACAAGCACCTATACACTATCGGTATTACGGACAGTCCCCTTTGCAGGAGATGTTTTGTTGCCGAGGAAACGACCCCGAGTAATACTGGAATGCAACGCAGTAACCTATCAACGATCACAAATCCTCGGTACGGTGAGGTCGCTCCGCGAAGCCTGTGAAGCCGCCAGTAAGCTTCTGCGCTTCTGGGCGGAGCTAGGCTGGCTACTCTAGCCAGTACTCTGCGCGCACAATGGCCCAAAAGGGGGCTAAGTGCGGACAAGGGAGTCCCTTTCCATTCCATTCCATTCCAACACTTTGATACGAGAACGTATGGGGACTATTGCTGGTGATAGTAGCGTACTCTTATATCCATACTATGACAGCTGTACTGCTGTCTTACAGTATTTCTTGCTGACTAGCATCTTTCAGTTACCTGCTGGCTCTAACCAATGACATAGGGACTCGTTAGTCTGTCTAGAATGGTCTCGAACCGCCTGTCCGAAAATCAATCCTGTATTTTTTCTAATTAAAAGCAAAGTTTTCAGATCAATGGTTTTTTAAAGCGGATCTCAATACCCCGTATAGAATCGAAACGTGCGAGAAACTATCCCCGTCTAGAGCCTTTAATATGATTTCTAGAATGCGGATAAACTTACTTACTTTTTTTTTGTAAATATCCACCGAACCATACATATTGTTGCATCAATTATTTTGTATGTTTTTTTTTTATATAGAACACGTCAATTAGACTTCGCCTTGCCTGATGGTAAGCTAAAGGCAAAGTCTCAGAAAAGAGGGTCACCATTACCTACACATACCGTGTGACAATGGTGACACTCAGCTTGACGGCCTCATCATATGCTTTTTCACGCCCCGCTTAAAGGACCCGGGACTGTAGGAAGAAGGAAACACGTGAGCTGGTAATGAATTCCAGGCCTTAATGGTGCGACAGAGGAAAGAGTCTCCAAACCGCTTGGTTCTTGATCGGATGTTCTGCACCGTGTGCGGATGACATCTAAGACCTGCACGTGTTGTCCTGTGTAGGAAAGGGGAGGGTGGGACTAATTGGAAGAGCTCATCAGAACACTCCCCATGGTACAGACGGTGTATATAAGAATGTTTAGTGTATATGTTGTTTGTTAGTTGATATCTACCTATTCTATATCTTTTAGCCCACCTTAAAAATTGCTGTGTAGCTACATATAATCACGCTTACATGCCCGGAGTGTTAAGCAGAGAAGAATTAACACCCACATTTCACCAATTATTGTATTCGGTCAAAGTCAAATCAGTTTATTGTGAAAATGGGTACAATAGTGATACAGTAAAATAATATAATATGGTTTCTCCATTCTCCGCCTGAAGCCATACAAGAAAATTTACGTAATAGGGGGTGTGCATATTGTCATCTTACGAACACAGTTGTTGACACAACACAAGCCATGCATCTGAGGCGGAGTCTCGGCTGTTTATATGGCTATTAGAACCACTTCGCAAACAATTTACAAGAAGCTAATTTGTTTATAATAAAGCACACTTCTAAAATAAAACCCTCACTATTCACTATTAAAGTACTTATTGGAAAAAAAACTAAAACAATGGCACAGTAGGTAATGACTTTTTGCTCAATCACATTCACTCTAATGTCAAAAGTAATCACATTTCGTTCCGTCACTTTCACTACTTGTGGAGAATTAAAAGGAAGATTTGCTGAACTTCTGCTCATTCATCCATGGTCGTACCCAGGGAAGCGGTGAATTTTATATATAAAATTCTCGTGTCACGGTGTTCGAACTTGAACTCCTCCGAAACGGCTTGACCGATTCTCATAAAATTTTGTGAGCATATTGAGTAGGTCTGAGAATCGGCCAACATCTATTTTTCATCCCCTAAATGTTAAGGGTTGTCCACCCTTAACATTATATGGCAAAACGACGTTTGCCGGGACAGCTAGTATTTTTAATAAAAAAACACGATTACAAATGATACAACCCTGAATCCTTAGTGGATGTTAGTATGGCTACCTATTCCGCTTTTGCTCCATCTAGACTAGACGACATAAATTGGCGAAATGTGGGTGCTAGCACTTCTGTCTACCCCTTTGGAGATATAGGCGTGAGTTTATGTTATGTTATGTAGACTAGACGGCTTCGTCGACAGACTGTATTCGGTTCCCTTACCAATGCTTCTGGTGTAAGAACAAACAGATTAAAAAGAAAATAAAGCAAGCAAACTCACAAGTAACAGCTAGTTAATAACAAATCCTCACCCACGCTACTCACTGCAATACGGAAAATTACGAAACGGATGTCGGTGAGCGTTTTTTACGCCAATTTTTTACAATATCATGTCTAAATGTGTAAATATTTGAACAAAATCGTGATTCCTTCGTCAAAATTGCTCACAAATAATCACATTAAATAGGTACAGTCAGCATAAGATCGATCTTGACTAACGAAGTACTCAAAATGATCTTAATACCTTGATATTCCCCCTTTCTGTCAATTAATTAATTGTTCTGATATTTGTTCAGTTTTATTTCGGACCATAATACAATTTAAATCAATAAAACAGTTTGAATTCTTAATACCTTGATTGGTATTAAGATTATTTAGAGACTTCGTAGTCAAGCTAGATCTAATGCTGACTGTAACTATTAATTTAAAAAAAAATCTTATAAACAGCGAATTTGAATTTCGATTCGGTCTATAGTCGCATCTATCAAAGTCATTGTTTAAAATTTAAATGATTCTTATAAACATTAATTCGTTTGTCTATCTGAACCAAACTTAGGTGTGATTAACTTCCCTGCTATGACATAAACACATCGCGTTTATAGCATCTTCAAAACCTGTTTTTACACTCGCCAAACTATACAAGAAAGATACAGTAGTTTAAGTTAACAAAATTATAAGTGGAAATGTGTGTAATATATAAAAAACTATAATATACACTGACGGACTCATAAACTGCATCAAAGTTCAGGTTTACTCTAAAAGGATTTTTTATAATAAGTATGCAAACTTTTTAGATTAAATTATATAAATATGGAAAGACTGGCTCTTAATCTTAAAAAAAAATTAAATTTAAAAATAGAACTGCAGTAAAACAAATGAATATAGCCGGGAAAGAAAATGTACTTGTAGTATCAGATTTGCGTGTTATTTATAGCAAAGTTTTAAATTGATTCTCATTGATTTTTTTTGTTTTGTCAATTGAATTATTGTTACCAGCATAATTGTTGGGTTAGTTTTTTAACACATCGAGAGTTTTTGAACCATAATATGGATACTTCGTCCGAACAAGCGGCACAAATTGTAGCATTGGTGCGGGAGGGCTTGGATCAACGAACGATTGGTAGAAATTTAAATTTAAACCAGTCTACGGTTTCTAGAATATACAGAAGGTTTGTAGAGACAGGTTCTTACAGGAGGAGACGTGGTACAGGCAGAACTCGAGCAACCACAGGTCGTGATGACCGATTTATTGTTATAACTTCCCTGCGAAATCGTTTCCTCACGTCAGTTAACATCAAAACCGAGCTTAATGAAGTGCGTGGAGTAAACGTGTGTGCACGAACAATAAGAAGAAGGTTAAAGGAAGCGGATATCACCCCTTTTAGACCAGCAAATGGTCCAAAGTTGTCTACAGCTCACAGACAAGCTCGCTTAAGATTTGCGCGTCATCACCTGAATTGGACAGAAGAGCAGTGGGCCTCTGTATTGTTCACGGACGAGTGTAGGACATGTTTATATGGTGCAGATGGTCGCAGAAGAGTCTATCGTCGACGTGGGGAGCGATATGCTCAAAGTTGCATTGAGGAGCGTGTTCCTTTTGGAGGCGGTTCATGTATGGTCTGGGGTGGCATATCGATGAACGGGTGAACCGAACTTGTGTTCATAGACATGGTCCGTCAAAACGGTAATAGAGGGGGTTTGACAGCACATCGCTACATAACAGAGATATTAGAAGATCACGTGGTGCCTTACATGGGATTCATAGGCGAAAATTTTACTTTAATGCAGGATAATGCCCGGCCGCATGCAGCTGCACAAGTTCAACATTATTGCGAAGAGGTTGGGATACGTACAATGAATTGGCCAGCACGCAGCCCGGATCTTAATCCCATCGAGCATGTTTGGGACAATTTAAAAAGAGCTGTATATGCGAGAAACCCTTCGCCCACGACAGTGGCAGCACTAAGAACAGCACTTTCAGAAGAATGGGACAATATTCCGCAAGATCTTTTAAAAACCCTTATAAAATCTATGCGGAACCGATTAGAATCCGTAATAAAGGCACGTGGGGGTAATACACCTTATTAAAACACAAATAAACCCTTGCATAAAGTTTGTGTCTATTGTTAAAACCAATTTTTTAATTAAACCAATTTTTCTTAAATTTCTGTTTTTTCTTCAATAAAAGTCTTAAGGTCCTTTCCAGTACATAAACTTAAACTTAAAGATATGACCCTACGCTGTTTTAAAGTTCACGAACCAATCTAGAGGTTTCAATTTAAATCTGCATAGAAAGTATGCATACTTGGTTAAAATATTTATTTCAAAGTCGTCTATTACTTTGATGCAGTTAATGAGTCCGTCAGTGTACAAATGAAATTGTTAATGGGCTATCCTGATTACATATTAAATGTAAACACACGACTTGTATACGTCTGACGAGGTAGACAGAAGTGTTTTGAGTGAATATGTGCTGTCAGTTGGAGGACGTAATACCATTTATGTCGCAATTAAATATGAAGTTCATAACGTAAGTTGTCGATAGTAGAATCGCCCACTATGACATAAAAACATAATGTAGTCGAGCATATACAAAGAAAGTATTAATAAATATTCTAATACCTCAGAATAACTGCATGAGAAGGAAGGAAGGAATCACTTCAGAGAACATATTAGGGTACAATGCAAAAGTCTCGGTAAGAAATGTACCTTATAGGAAGGTGGCCTTTTTCTATGTGCGCAAAATTCACACGGATATCCCCACCATCGGGGCTGGTAGGGGAGGTTATGTCAGACTTGAACCGACTAAAAAGCACGCCGACTGTTTGGACCGCAGGTTGTGGTGATCAGTGACCCGGGCCGAGGTGGTTCTATATATTTTTGGTTGTGTTGGTGGTTCTATATGTTTATAGTATATATTTTTAAAGTAATACGTATCTTTACCTTATCTATTCTTACCATAAAGAAGTATCAAACTGAACTGATTTAATTACCTGAAAGCAAAGAAAATACTTTATTATTAAATATGATCATTATAACTTCAACTTTCCAAAACAAGTACATATTTTTATACAGCGCTGTGTTAATTGCATTTCATTCCTTTGCTACCCCTTCAAGGATTTACAGGCATAAACATTTGTTCATGTCTATAAATCCTCGAAGGGGTAATATATGTCCTAATGTATGTAAATAGTAATATGTTTTTATAGGACGCGCTAATTTGAATTCTTCTCGCCTTAAGTAGACAGTTACACACTTTTTAAGTTAACTTTACAATAAAAAAATTCTTGTCCGGATCAATACAACTTTAAAAAAAAAAAAAAATAACTACAGAGCTGTATGATAATGGTAGTATGTATGCTATTCATATCCTCTATAAATTGAATACATCAAGACTCCGACATTTATAGATTACCTGATGAATTGATGATGAACATGTTTTATTCATAATATGAAAACTATTTCAAGTTCATTGTATCGCTTTGACATAGTTTTTCGTATATTTTTACTGTGTAGGTATACAGCGAATATATACGTAATCTATACTAATAAACTTAAGACTTAGTCTGTTACTTTAAACGCTCTTATCTCTAGAACTCCGCGTGCGATTAGAATAAATATTTTTCGATTTGATAGCTCAGTTTGTGAAGAAGGTTATAGGTAAACTAGGTATTGAACATCACGATATGATCTTTAGAAACCGAGTATTTATGTAGTAGTCGTCAAAGATTAATGACAAATAAATCTTATTTAAAATAACTCTTACAGGCGTGAATCTACGTATTTATGTATGTATAAAATCATTATCATCTACGTAGAGACGTATTGTCTTGATTGCATCCGAGGTCAAGGTGCCCTCAGAGCTCAGAGCCCGCCTTCCGACTCTTTCTCCTCCATTTCACATGGGCATCCATGTTAGAGAGATTATTCACATACATGTCACCCTCCACGACAAGCCAAGACTTATTACTAGACTTATGTTATGTATCTATAATAACATATATTATTTAATAGTCAACGAAAATAAAGATTATGATTAAAAAGGTGAACGCATATGACAACTGCAGACGCATGCAGCAGACACGAAGTACGGATATACGGCAGATAATTTTGAAGAATTGCATCGTAGTTTAACAATTATATTTGTGTGAAAAACCGACAAAAATAGATCAAAGTTGAACTACTGAAAGTTTCTCTACATGATGGCGTAACAGCGTGAATCTACAACACAACACTAGAAATTAATTAAATTATATGAAACTCGGCACGGATACGAATATTATCATAAGCTATCCGTTTTTGTTGTACGTTTTATACGAAAAGCACACAATATTGTAAAAAATCAGATCCGCTTAGGAACTACTTCTGGAGTTGTTGTGGTTATTTATAAATATTTCACTTGTATTTATTGCTGAAATAAACCTTAATATTTTTAACGGATTCAAATAAAAAAATATTTAGTTAAAAATACAACAATGGACTCGTTTGTAAAAAATTGTGTAAAAATGATAAGGATTTTAGTGAATAAACATATTAACAGTTAAAAATATTCTCTATAAGATGGTACACGTTATTTGGATGTCTTTTCATGATAGCACGGGGTCGTACGGCGGCGGGTGAGCTCAAATTCAACAAGCATAAATTATAAACAAACCGCGCGCACCTCTTGTAGGTTTCAATAAGATCACCTCTCATCCTTCGGCGTTTAAATGTTGGTAGTTAGAGTATGCTTAAGCTTTCCTCATAAGGTTTACGTCACAGGCATCTAGGGAAGTTCGTCACCATTGTAGCCTTGCATCTGATGGCTTATAATGTAATACTAAAGTGGCCTCTGGTTGATTTTATAGGTGCAACTGCGATTTGACCTTCCGACCCTGAGAAAATTGCCGCTCCGGCAATCAGCAAGTAGGTACACCAACTAACGTAAAAGACGTTGTTTGGATTGGCCCCGTAAATGTTGTTGGGAATTTAGACTGCCAAAAACACCTTCAATAAAATTGTAGGTAGGTAAATAAGTAGATATACAATGAAGGAGGGATAAAACACAGTCTGCTGATGGCAATTAATGAGTACAATCTAATCTGATAACTAAAGATGTTGATTATGTTAATCATTTCATATTTGTCAATGGCATTCTAATTAGATAAGTATAATAAAATGTTGGTAGTTAAACTTGAGGCAGTTTCACATTTAAAGTTAAGCAACAATTGCCAGGGTAGTCTTAGGATGGGGAACTTTCTTTTTTTATATTTAGGACACGCCAACTTGACTTCACCTTGCCTGATGGTAAGCTAAAGGCTAAGTCTCAGGAAAGAGGATCACCATTATAGTCACTAAGTAATGTTACAATGGTGGTACTCAACTTGGCGGCCTCATCAGGTGCTTTTTCACGCTCCTTTTTTTATTATGCGCAAAATCCCCACGGATACCTTTCACGCCCCGCTTAAAGGACCCGAGACTATGAGAAGAAGGAAACACGTGTGCTGGTAATTAATTCTAGGTCGTGATTGTGCAGCAAAGAAAAGAGTCTCCGAACCGCTTGGTTCTTGTTCGTATATTCTGCACAGTGTCAGTAGTTCAATTGTAGTGAGAAAGAGGTAGGTATGTCTGTATATTATGTAACACTAACTGTTGCTCACGGCTCCGCCCGTGAAAAATCAGATATCGTGAACAAACATAGCCATGCCTTTTCACAAGCTAATCTGTGTACCAAAATTTCATCAGGATATCTGCAAATATGACGATTTTTTACAAAAACTGTCATCCCTTATTTAAACCTCTTAAAGCTGTTTTCGCGACAAAAGTAACGTACGTCCTTTGTTATGTTCCAGTCCATCTCTGTGCCAAATTTCATCAAGATCGGTCCAGTGGTTTAGTGTGAAAGCGTAATAGAACACAAACAGAGTTAGGTACTTTCGCATTTATTAGTGAGGAAGTAAGGATACATCATTTATATCATTACGTTCTGCTAGGTATATAAATTCTTATCGGTGGCTATCAGAGTACCTGTAGTATCAACAATTTTGCTAAATCATTTTAATTCTCTTATCACGTAATGTTACTTGGGAATTTAAAAAAATCAACTACAATAAATTGTTACATAACGAACAATAATAATTATATTTGGGTGGACAGAACCCTACCGACATTTTTTTATATAGGTGGCAGACAAGCACACGGCCTACCTGATGGAAATACAGAGTTTCTGTGCCGTCAGTGTAGAAGACAAGCCTTTAGACTTCCCAATGACAACACAAATTTTCCAGTGAGCTCTGGCTACCCTGCTCACCGCTGGGAACACAACACGAATTTAATAAAGCCGCGGTATTCTGTAGGACGGAGGTACTTCCCCAGTCGGACAGCTCAATTGGGAGGATATACTGCCGTGTCCTTCCTCCTTGAAAACTAGAAATAAATCCTAAATTAAATCCTAGAGACTCAATAGACATCAACTGCAAGTCCAATAATATAATACGGTCGCTGTGACATTGAACAGAATTGATTTAGATTACAAATTACTATAATAACAAAGGCTTTAACGTTTAAAAATAATAATTTTAAAAGGTACTCTATATTGTGTTTTTCTATAAAATTGTCATGACATTGATACTACGCAATTATTTTGATTTCCGAACCCAGCACTCGAAAATCAACTTCCATCAACTTCCGATATCCATTGTAAAATAAAAACGAGTTTTTTGTGGTTCCCATCAAAATATTACGGCTGGCAACACTTAAAGTGGTCATGGAAGCGTTAAGATATCAATCGGTAAGGTTATATTTATAATAATTATGTATTCAAATGCACAATAACTATGATTTTAATTAATTAATTAACGTGCATAATTTTATGACAAACAAAAGAACATTTTATAACAAGATTTGGTAACAATGGACTCGTTTGTAAAAAATTGTGTAAAAATGATAAGGATTTTAGTGAATAAACATATTAAATATGTAGTAACTTAATTATGAATTTATGCACTTAGTAGGTTTTTGTTTTATTTGTAAATTAAACATTGTAGTCAATACGATTGCGATTTGGAATGAGATTAAAGGCTCTACGTCACCAATTTTTTTAATAAGAATATTGTTAACCAATATTACCTACTAATATACCCACAAACCCCTCCAGCTAAGCCAAATTGCTTGTTAAGAGTGTGTTCACGGCGATAGTATAATGGCCGAGGTTCGAACCCAGGACCTCTCTATCGTAAGACTGACTCCTTAACCACAAATCTATCGACGCTTCAACTTTTTACTTTGATTATACCTTAGGTACTCCTTATACGTAGCTTTTCTGTATGCATGTCAACCTCACCTCCTGCAACCAAAAACGACCCACAAACGCCGTGTATTTTTGTCGATTCGAGTCCGACATAACCTCTCCCACCGTCTCCGGCGGGGGTTATCCGTGGGCGTTTATCATAAAAAAAAATCCTTTTCTGTATAATTCAAGCCAGTGAGTATACGGTGGAGTTCATTTTATTTATTTATTTTATACTTTATTGTACACATAAATGATGAGATGTAATAAACAAAGGCGAGCTTAACTCAAAGTTGAGTTATCTTCCAGCAAACCCGGGAGTGCACAGAGGACTTGACTTACGAGAGGTAAAGTCTAGTGTAAGTGAAAGTGTAGATTTAATATAATATCATAATATAATCATCATTGTAGTAACGTTATCCATACTTCCTTGACCTAGAGGTAGGTCCTAGTTGTATCTAAAGCCTAGCTTTGGAGCGCGGAGTCCCCTCCCCATTTAAGTAAGCTCACACGCTGATTGTAAGTACCTACTTCTCATCAAATAGGTAAATAGTATGGTATCTATACGATAAAAGACTGCTGCTGTAAAGTAGCCGAAACTTGAGATTAAATATAAATATGTAGGTATGACAGAAATTCTGATTCTTTTTAATCTACGACACGCTAATTTGACTTCGCCTCGCCTGATGTTAAAGGCAAAGTTTCAGCCAAAAGGGTCACCATTACAGACACGTAGTATGTTACAATGGTGGCACTCAGCTTGGCGGCCTCATCAGATGCTTTTTCACGCCTCGCTTAAAGGACCCGGGACTGTAGGAAGAAGGAAACACGTGAGCTGGTAATGAATTCTAGGTCTTGGTAGTGCGGCAAAGGAAAGAATCTTTACACCGCTTGGAAAAAAAAAGTTATTGTAATACCAAATAAACTGCGATAGAATCTGTTAAAAAGTAACTTTTATTTTTTCAAAAAACTTCAGTAAATCAAAGTAATTATATACTCCATGCTTTTAACAGGGAGATACAACGTAAGTGTGATGTCCATAACAAAGAATATAACATTTCACGGCTTGGGCGGCAAAACAAACTATTGACATATTGCCCTTTTGTTGATATATAAATATAGCGTACCTATGAATAATACCGAGTATTAGAAATAACACCCCATTCTCTAGAATATACATGACTGCAATAACCATTTTCTATTTGTGCATCCTTGTCAATAAGATTTAAGTATGTCCCTCTTCTTTTTGCCTTCAGCTGCGCAATTCTGTAAGCACACAGCGTTGAGCACAGCGCTGCGACAGCCTCATTCTGATTGGTCGGACTGGGTGACGTCACTTGAGATCGACTAATGACTATCTCTGTAAAAGCTGTAGCAGCGCTGTGCTCGACGCTGTGCGCTTCGAGAATAGCACAGCAGATTTCAGTAAGCTACTGACTGAAAATTCAAGCCAAGACATGTTTAATCGTAACTGTTAAAGACAAGACTGATTGTAAACGATCAGGGGACATTATTCTGAATAACATCGAAGTTTCAAACAAAGTCATGACGCGAGAAAAAAGGCGGGTTACAATTTTGTTAACATAGAATAGAGAAGTGGCTTTAAACTAGAGGAACTTAAATGTGTCGGCTTTTACGAACGCACGTAATTAAGTTAAGGCACCGGTATTAACTCTAAAGTAATTGATATGATGTTTCGAATTTGACGTAAATCAGCCCCTGTACAGAATGCTCGAATTTGTTACATATTGTAAGATCATAAGAACTTAGAAGATAATACGAACAACTATAGAAGCGTTCGACTGCGATACATTGCAAGAGCACCCAAATATCACCGCTATGTTTTAATTGGTAAACCCAACAGGTGTTCAGAAATAGAAAATAATAATAACCGTAGTAATGTGTTGAAAAACAATCATAAATTAAAGTATTTCTATACTAATTCAATACATTGAGCAGAGGAGTACCGCAAGGTTCATTACGTTGACCCAAATATTATTGATATTAGCCTATTTATCGTTTTATATCTTTATTTGTAATCGATAATAAATCGAGAACATTTTATAGATTAGTTCATTTCTGTCTCGAAGATAGATATAAGAGGCAACTGCGAATTGGTGCTGTGTATTGTGTTAAATAAATTCTATGCTGCTAATATTATTAATGTGACAGTTTTTGAATATTTTTCTTAGATAAGCTAAGTAGATAAATAGATAATTGTGAATATTTTTGTTAGATACAGGGGTACATTTATATTTCTGGAATAGTTTCTTATGGGTCCCACAGAAGAGATTAGAAATTTTTGTGGGAGGGCTACGGGCAACAGCCCCATAATATTAGAAATTCAATATTATTAAAAAATCGTACATGTTCCATATTCAGATAATTACAGGCAAAATCGCAAAATAGGTATTTATGTTCCAAATGTTCCACGGAACGTTTAAAAAAAATTCCACCCAGGCAAACTTAACTATCTTACTTTTTATTAAATTATGGCGAAGACATAATACAATTTCTCTATTTGGGTACACAAAAACATGTGGACATGCCAAAACTTGTACCAGCAACAGTGCGATTATGCGAGCAATAAAAGATATCGCTATCACAGTTGAGATGATTACGATAACTTATCTTCGCACACGCTTGTATCTTTATTGACAATAACTGTTTCAAACTCAACTTTGATGTTTTGATTCATAAATGTCTTGGAAATGTCAACTTTTAATTTTAACTTCTTACTCAAAGAGATGTGTGGTTTTGAGCACACTTCTGCAAGCTGGTATCGTAGCCGGTTTTCAGAAGGTTGCTCCAAACCGGCACATTTACGGACGAGGTTCTGAGACTTTCCTATCGAAGTTGAGAAGCAGTTCTCCCATAAAAGTCGAATAACACTCGAGCGCCTCTTCCTGTGAATATCGTAGAAGGCGACTATGGGAGGGCTGTTCTCAATCCGATACTAAATATATAGCCCATAACATGAGCAAGTGCCCGTTCAACGATAGTTAGTTCTGCCACCGATAACGATTTATGATCTGAAGATCCATAGATGGTGTTAATATACGCACTGATAGTCACTGACACAGCATTCCACAACCGAGTCACCTGAACCGTAAAGGATTTGTCAGCAAAGTTAGTGGAATGACTCAATATTTTCAACCTTAGATTATTCTTTAACATCTTTATGCGTTTATACGTAGGTATGTTAGGAAACTCTACAAAACTGTAGCAAGCTGATCTTGCGACGAAGGATCGCAAGCCAAGCTGCCCGCGTATGAAGGCAACTCGGGCGTCGGAGGTCGATGAACGACCTCCGCCCCCCTTGAGCGCCGGCCTGGGGGTGACAGGTGGAGCCGCCTGTCACCCTGGCAGAAGCAGGCCGCGGCGGTGGCGCGCCTCCCCGTTTCCGGGTACGAGTTGGGGACTCTGTAGTCCCCACACCCGAGAAGAGGGCCAGATCGTGAGAGATGGCCCTGGGTCGGCCGGGGTGCGAGGGATATGCCTGTCAACCTCACCTTCGGCAACCAAAACGACTCACAGGCGGCGTGCGTTTTAGTCGGTTCGAGTCCGACATAACCTCCTCCACCGGCCCCGGTGGGGAGGTATCCGTGGAGATTTTGGGCACGTAAAAAAAAAAAAGCAAGCTGATCTTAGCTGGAATCTTATTCTTTTCCCTGACGTGCCATAATAAGTCCGGTACGATAAAAGAATTTCGGTATTCGACATGCACGGTGCACCCTGTAACACCGGTCGGTAATTCAATACGTAGTGGTAGAAATAATTGTTATATCCGTGTTTAGCGTGGATATTGCCAATGTTAAATAGAGCGTAACGGGTTTTCCCGTTCGTACTTGGTCGTCTTATAGGGAAAGTACCCTCCAGGGTTGTTCAGTGAGTGAGTTTTTAATACCTGTAGTTGATCTAGGACCCTGTTGGGTTCCGAAACAAGTCGGATTTTTTCGAAATTACCTGATAGCAAGTAATAAATAAAACCACCATACAATTATTAAAAAATCGAATGCTTTGTCCCGTCCAGGGGAGCAACGGCTCCTATCAACACCCATATGTCTGCCCCAGGGGATTACCAGGGAAGAAGAGATCTCGTAACCAGGATTTCACCACTGAAAATAACATTTAATATAATACAAGTGCCCGTCTTTTGTTTAGAGACATTTCTTAACGTTTAATTGACGCTACCCGTGACCAGAGGGCTGGTTTATTCCTTGCGCAAAGGATTGGCATTGCCATTCAACTTGGCAATGCCGCCAGCCTTCTGGCCACCTTCCCGGTTGACATCGATGGGGAGGAATTCTTTGACGCCTGAACCTGCAGGATTATTTAGATATATATTCTTTTTTATATATATTTTAATTTCGATAACTTCCGTATATATTATGTAAATATTGTTAATGTAAGTATAAGCAGGCCAATATACGAGTTTAATTATATAATATACATGTATGCGTGTATGCATCAAGTTAACCTAGGTTTCTCATTGTTAGTCAAAATGCCGTGAGGTCGTGAGTACCTACCAACCTTTAGGTACATGAAATTTTACAAATACACGTAACAAACTTAACATGAATCGCTTGAAATAGTGAAGTACAATTTGAATTTGTAATGCGGACGTAACGCACACATTCCAAACGGCCATTTATGTGCTATATCACGCCCTTACGTACGTGAAAATTACTTGCGTGTTGAAAGTGGTCACGCATAAAGATTTTTTTTTATCTCCACAGTAGGTAAGTGGGCAAATTACACTAGATTTGGCCAAATGCTCTTAGATTTGATCTAATGCTAGCTGTTGCTCGCAGCTTCGTCTTGCAACTTAAATAGTCGTAAAGTTTTCTGAACATAACATAACATAAACTCACGCCTATATCCCCGAAGGGGTAGGCAGACGTGCTAGCACCCACATTTTGACAGTTTATGTTTAGGTCCCAATGTAATAGGTGGCGAGCCTATTGCCATTAACCGGGCACTTATAAACCTGCGATAAATACACACATAACTTCGAAAAGCATCGAAAAGTCATTGGTGTGTGCCATGGATCGAACCCGAGACTTCGTCTCAGCAGACCATTACCCATACCACTAGGCTACCGCGATTACTTTTATGTTTTCTGATATTGTCAAATTGGCGGGATTCTCTGAACTTTCTTTTCATACGAAACTTTTTTTAATAAGGATATCCCCACGGATAGGTACGCGGGTGCCGGTGGGGGTGGTTTTTTGTCGAGGGTGAGATTGCCTCTGGCAAATTCCTAACTACCAGGTGACCTAGGACCGTCAGGAGGACCACTTTCGAACTATCTATAAAGTACTACAAAACTTTGAAAAAAGATCAGGTACCTATCGGTAAATTCGTTCTAAAGTTAAAGTTTATGCAGCCGTATTTATACTAATATTATATAGCAGAAGAGTTTATTTGTTGGTTCATTTATCTATTCAGTAGTATGAACGCACTAATCTCTAGAAGTACTCGCTCAAATTGAAAAACTCTTTTTATGTTCACTAGTCCGTTTATCAAGGAACGTTTTAGGCTATATATAATCTGGCCTGGGGGTGACAGGTGTAGCCGCTTGTCACCCTGGCAGAAGCAGGCGGCGGCGGTGGCGCGCCTGGCGCGCCTCCCCGTTTCCGGGGACGAGTTGGAGACTCTGTAGTCCCCACACCCGAGAAGAGGGCCAGATCGTGAGAGATGGCCCTGGGTCGGCCGGGGTGCGAGGGATATTCCTGTCAACCTCACCTTCGGCAACCAAGACGACCCACAGGCGGCGTGCGTTTTAGTCGGTTCGAGTCCGACATAACCTCCTCCACCGGCTCCGGTGGGGAGGTATCCGTGGGGATTTTTCGCCCGTAAAAAAAGGCTATATATAATCACATCACTACTTAAGGGAGCGGTGCAGTGATTATGAATGTCAACAAATACAGGAAATTCACATTTCATAAAAGATAACTAACGAAATACTGGTTGATATGGATGATATGAGATTTCAAAATGTACCACGGGCGAAGCTGGGGCGGCTCATCTAGTTGTTACTTGTTTGTACAATTGCGATAGAAGTTATTCTGCTAAAAGATAAATAGCAGGTGTACTTAAGTATATTTAGTTCCCGATAGTCTTTTATTTTATACAACTTAGGTGGCAGACAAGCACACGACCCCACCTGATGGAAAGTGGTTACCGTGACCTATGAACGTGTGTAACAACAGTGGAGTCACATCCGCGCTGCCGACCCTGTAAGAACAGAAATTTTATGTGCCCTCAGTGCAGAACATAAAATCAGAACAAGCCTTTGGTCTTCCCACTGACAGCACAATAACTCTCCAGTGAGCTCTTTGACCAGTGATTCGCCAAAACAACTACCACTCAATCCTGCAGCTATAGTCACCATCCAAAGGTTGCCTGGAAAAAATCGCTTAAAGTGATAAGGCCACGCCCACTGTACCTACTGTTTCCTGCCTTTAAAAAAAGTATTCTTTACTTACTTGGTGTACAATAAAGTGTGAAATAAATAAATAAATTCCTCTATTGTTTGCAGATTACTAGGTTTGTCGAAGGACCGATGGCC
Organism: Eilema griseolum; assembly: GCA_963662185.1. Classification (NCBI taxonomy): domain Eukaryota; kingdom Metazoa; phylum Arthropoda; class Insecta; order Lepidoptera; family Erebidae; genus Eilema; species Eilema griseolum. The sequence goes on along the minus strand of OY759254.1, from coordinate 9,016,764 downwards.
GTTGGAGCAAGCGAGTTCTAGTATGAGATCGCGAGACGGCAATAGGCTCCACCCTCTATTACGTGGGATCGAATTCAATGATTGGTGAAATGTGGGTGTTAATTCACCTCTGCCTAACCCTACGGGTATAAAGGCATGATTATATGTCATGTATTGGCCGCTAGGTATGCCAGTCTATTCCTTTTTTTTAGTTTCTTTCGACCGTGTCGTTCGTTAGCTTAACGTACCTTTAGCATTTTGTTTAGCAGATTGAGATTCAAAGACCAGAACGTGATACATAGAGTCGTCTCCACTCTCATGTGTATCGTTCAAACTGCAGAGCGAGATAGCAATAATGTTTATTAAATGCTTCATTGCAGTAACATGATCCGCCAGCTGTCACTTGTATAGTACAAATGCATAGATATACAGAATTATTACAATGACCGATAAGAATCGCCGCCATGACAGATAGGTAGCTTTTGTTTTTTTTTTTACAATGCGATGGTATAACACTGAACAATGCTCCCAAACCAGATGAAGTAGGACTTCTTTATAAGTATTAAAAGACGCGGTGGATGAGACCTGGAAGAAATTGAAACAACACGCAGAAACTAATTTAAAAAGTTTATGAATTTTACGGGGAGATGGGCCTCGTCAGCATTGGGCTGCAACCCGTCTAAGAGAAGGAAAACTCTGAAATCAAAACCGGGGAGATGGGCCTCGTCAGCATTGGTCTGCAACCATCTAGGAGAAGGTCACTCCGAAATAAAACCAACTCTCAGGGAGCATACCCGAGAAAAAACCCCGATCCAAGGTGTTAGCCGACCCGTGCCAAGGATTCGTGACCAGAGGGCAAGCTGGTGTAACGGAGGGTGTCTGTGTTGGCGGTCACAGGACACACTTGAGATTCCGCCTTACCTCCGTAAAGGGCTCTGCGGGGGTGGACCATATTTTCCCTATGACTCGTGGGAACGCAATGATGATTCCAAAAAAAATTAATCATCCGCATGGCGGCGACGCGGTACGCCACCCGTCACGTCTCGTTTCCCGTGGGGGCGAAAAGTGGCTCACGGAGAGCCGTTTTGCTACGTTGAATGTTGGAGGAGGAATGGAAGAAAAAAATGAATGATGTTTGTAAGATGATGGATGAAAGAAGGATTGATGTGCTTTGTGTGAATGAGACGAAGAGGAAAGGATGTGACACCACCAAGCACGGACCCTACACCGCGTACTGGTCGGGAGTACCCAATACTGACAGAGCTTGCCAGGGAGTTGGTGTCATCCTATCTGCTAGAATGGCTGAGTGTGTGAATATATTCGAATGTGTGAATGCTAGACTGATGTGGATGAGAATGAAAGTGGGACTCACTCGTATTTTTGTCGTAGGGGTTTATGCTCCTGTAGACTCCGGTACGAATACGTCCCAGGAAGGACAAGAAGAAAGAGAACAGTTTTGGGAGAGTTTAAGAGATGTATTAAGAGAATGTAAGGATAATGAAAGAATAATAATGTTAGGTGATTTTAATGGATGGGTAGGACTGAAACGAGATGGATTTGAAAGGGTTCTTGGCAAGTACGGAGATGAAAGAGTGAACGAAAATGGTAAAGGTTTGCTTGAAGTATGTTTGGAATGGAACCTTTGTGTGTCAAACACGATGTTTCGACACAAAAGGATTCATATGTATATACAAGAGAAGCGAAGAATGTCAGGAAAAGTATGATTGATTTTGTAATAGTGGATGAAAGATTGAGAAAACATATTCTAGACGCTAGGGTATATCGCGGTGTGGGTATCCATACAGACCACTTTTTGGTTATGTGCCGTATAAGTGATCTCTTTAAAGGATGGAGACGTAGAAGGCGTGACCCCATAAGTGTTCTAGAAAGAATAAAAGTAGAAAATTTGCAAGAAGATAAAGTGAGAGAGGAGTATGGAAGCAAATTGACTGAAAGGTTTCATGATCTTGATAGTATTTGTGAGATTGAGGAGTTATGGAAGGTATTCAAAGATGAGATTGTGAGTGTGGCTTCCCAAGTATGTGGTATAAGTAAAAGAAGTAAAGTGCAAAGGGTGAAGCATGATTGGTGGGATAAAGAAGTGCAAAAGTTGGTATGTGAGAAAAAGAAAGCGTGGAAGAAGTCAGAGCTAATGAGAGAATGCAGCAAGCTACCATTGAGAATGTGGATGAAGCGAAAGATAAATATAGAAGACTGAAAGGGATAGTGAAAGGAGTGATTGCTAGAAAGAAAAAGGAACAAAAAGACGTGTTTGATGAAAGGTTATCTGAGGATTTCCAGACAAACATTAAGTTCTTTTGGAAGTCCATTCGTTTAGCCAGAGGAGAAACACAGAGCTCCGAGCTGAACGCTATTAGAGACCAGAATGGAAGTATTGTAAAAGGTGAGGAATGTGTGTTAAAAAGATGGCAGGACTATTTTGAAAGCTTGTTTGAAAGAGAGGATGGTGTACATGTACTAACCTCGGTGATGGATGACTATGTTGATGCTGATAAAAGTGGTATTAGTATGAATGAAGTTGTGAGTGCATTAAGAAGTATGAAAGCTGGTAAAGCAGCGGGATATGATAAGGTGACAGTCGAGATGCTGAAGGCTGGACAGGGCCTTGTAGCAAGTCAGTTGTGCCGCCTTTTCAACATATGTTGGGTTAGCGGTCGTGTACCAAGTGATTGGTGTAAGGCCGTTATAGTTCCACTTTACAAAGGAAAGGGCTCGCATCAAGACTGCAAAAACTACAGGGGCATTAGCCTACTCAGCGTCGTCGGCAAACTGTATGCGAAAGTGTTGATTGAGAGAGTTATGAAAGAAACCGATGAGAAAATATGGGATGCACAAGCGGGTTTTAGAAAGGGAATGGGATGTACGGATCAGGTCTTTTCATTGCGAAGCATAGCCGAGAAATTTTTGGCCAAGAGTCAAAAGGTCTATTGCGTATTTGTGGATTTGGAAAAGGCCTATGACAAAGTGGTGAGGAATGAACTTTGGTCGGTACTGTCTATGTATGGGGTGAGCAGCAACCTTATTCGAGCTGTGAAGTCTCTCTATGAGGACTCCAGAGCTTGCGTGAGGATACATGGGTCATACACTGAATGGTTTAGTGTCCAAAAGGGGGTTAGACAGGGATGTGTAGCGTCACCATGGCTGTTTAACTTATTCATGGACAGTTGTTTGCAAGATTTGAAAGATAAAGAATGTGGTTTAAGAATGAAGAATTTACTCATCAAATGTCTTCTTTATGCTGATGATCAGGTTTTACTGGCGTCATCGGCAGATGAGTTGCAGGAGATGGTAACAACTATGCATGAAGCTTTTGAGAGGAAAGGAATGAAAGTGAATGTTAGTAAGACAAAAGTTATGGTTTTTGAAAGAGATGAATGCGTGACAGAGTGTAGGATTTGTATAGATGGAGAAAAAGTGGAACAAGTGAATGAGTTCATATATTTGGGAACATTGTTTACGAGAGATGGAAAGCATGAAGAAGATGTTGAAAGGAGAGTGATGGCTGGAAATAGAGTGAATGGGGCACTACACAACTTTATGAGCAGCCGGAAAGTGTCCGAAAAGGCACGACTGGCTGTACATGGAGGAGTATTGGTGCCGACTCTTATGTATGGTAGTGAAAGTTGGGTGTGGCAGAAAAAGCATCAGAGTAGAGTGAATGCAGTAGAAATGCGTGCGTTGCGAAGTATGTGTGGCTTGACCTTGAAAGATAGAGTGAGAAATAGCGTGATAAGAGAACGATGTGGAGTGATAGAAGATGTAGGGATGAGAATTGAGAGAGGAATGTTGAGATGGTTTGGTCATGTTGAGAGAATGAATGAAAGAAGACTAACGAAACAGGTGTATGAGGCGAGTGTGGATGGTACCGTCGGAAGGGGAAGACCTAGGCGCACATACCTGGACCAAATCGGGGAAGTTTTAGAAAAGGGGCAGGTCAGGAGTACTCTAAACCGACGAGCGTGCATGAAGAATGTAATGAGAGTGAATGAAGCGAGAGTAGTATGTCAGGATCGTAGCAAATGGAGATCCGTGATCTCTGCCTACCCCTATGGGAGACAGGCGTGATTTTATGTATGTATGTATGTATGTATGTATGAATTGTTATCTTCTTTTTAATGGCTTCTGCAGCAAAGCGCCGCACTTTGCCTAAGTCAAGTAAATGTACATAAAATTGGGTATTTTCCTGTAGTTAAAATAAATAATTTTACTGAACTTATTAAATTAAGAATGGTAAAAGCGCGGGAAAAGTTGCCTTGGTTCTTATTTTATCGCTTTTATTTATTTTTAATCATCCACCCTATCTATAATAGTAAATGATTTGACTATTGAATATTACGACGTCACAATAAATGATTTTATTTCAAACACATATCCTTATAACTTACCGTTTTGACGTTAAATAAAAAGTAACTAATTTGACTAGTCAGTCAAAATTCTCAATTATTAATGATGGGACGCAAATGTCAAGTATTTCATGAAATTCTACCAGTCATTTTTTATTCGCCCCCCACGGGATTAAGGTGGTCAATCAGATCTGATAGTATTTTAGGGACATTTTGTTATAAGTATAGCTGGATAGACGTAACGCGTCAATGCCATTTGTATGGCAACAACAAAGACCCTAAAATTAAAGAACTTGATTTCTCCGTTTTCACCTATTTCAATATATATGTTACGAATTTAAATGGCTACTTACTGCTACCTGTTACCGTCAATAATATTTCGTAATACAATTGAAAAGGTTCTCTTTGCTTTCTATCATAGTAGATACAATCAGCGTCAGAATGATCTTAAAATCAAGACCAAGGTATTGAGAGCGAATCAAACTAGAATTAGAGGAGGTAGGACACGAAGGTATTTCCGTCAAATTGAGCAGTCCGACTGGGGAAGTACCTCCGCCCTACAGAATTCCGCGGCTATAATAACCTTGTGTTGTGTTCCCGGCTGTGAGTAGGGTAGCCAGAGCTCACGAGAGAGTTTTTGTGCAGTCAGTGGGAAGACCTAAAGTTCGTCCTGCTTCGTCTTTTACATTGACGACACAGAAACTCTCTGTGCTTACAAGGTTGGCAGCGCGAGTGAGACTCCCTTGGTTTTGCACACGTCCATAGGCCACGGTAACCACTTTCCATCAGGTGGGCTGTGTGCTTGTCTGCCACCTAAGTGGTATAAAAAAAAATACCTAAGAAACATGTCCTGCGCTTGACCTTGACCTTTTTAGGTCCAAGATATATGCCCCGAGGTATACCAACCTATAAATAACATATACACTACACACACTACACATATATATACATACATATAAAAGGACACTGACGTTTTACACTCAGAACACGATTGTAACAAAAATAGATTATGAATACGTAAATTAAATGGAAAAAATGAATAGGTGACCTTTCTCCACTCCACTGATGGGAATCGTGATGTGCCTATCTATTGAATATGGTGAATAGATAAATAGGTAGATAGGTACTTATTGTAATCAAGTAAATTTATATTTTATACAAGTTTTAACCCTGAAAATAAGACATCTACGTAAGAATTAATTGAGTAATTAAACGTTTATTCAATGTCTTTATTAAATTTATATTCAAGTCGTTAAGAGTTATGTTCAGAATAAATGGTCGATATTAATCAATGAATTCGTATGCTCACGGCGAAAGTTTTACTTCAATGGATATTAAATTCGTATAATTTGTTAATTATATGTATTATTTCCTCCATTTTGAATTAAATACTAATCAAATTAAGTACTAATTAATACTAATCGAAACTTGTACCTCTTCGTATGCTTACCAATGTCCAATATAATGATAAATATGAAAGTAAGTAGCTACATCCTTTTCATAAACGATTCTTATTTGTATACTTTTACAAAATTTTAAAATTATACTAACTCCATTTGTTAAATACTTAAGCGACTTTTTATAAAAACAAATAAACCAGACTAACTGACTAACGAGTGTGTCAATATCGGATATTAGTTTTAAAATAAATTTCTAAACACATAAATTATAACATAAACTCACGCCTATATCCCCGAAGGGGTAGGCAGAGGTGCTAGCACACACATTTCGCCAGTTTATGTTTAGATCCCAATGTAATAGGTGGCGAACCTATTGCCATTAACCGGGCACTTATAAACCTGCGAAAAATACACACATAACTTCGAAAAGCATCGAAAAGTCATTGGTGTGTGCCATGGTAAAACCTGGGGTCGAACCCGAGACGTCGTCTCAGTACCCATACCACTAAGCTCAACAAAACTATGCGCAAAAATTTATAAACTGTTTTTTAATTATTAAAATAAAGCATATTAAAAAGTCATGAAGATTGTATACTTACTTACGTTTAATTAAGTACCAAGAACCAATTAACGATGCTTAGGTACTTACTGACAATTTTTATTGTGCGCAAATTCCCCAGCTTGGCGCGCCGCCGCCATTGCAGCGGCCTACTTCTGCTAGGGAGATAGACGGCTCCTCGCATCACCCCCAGGCCCGCGCTCATGGGGGACGTAGGTCATTCAGCGACCTCTGACGCCCTAGTCATCTCCACTCGCGGAGGTACCTACTGACTTACTTCGTCTTACTTATCTACTTAAATAGTTCAATTAACAATTCTGAACACTATTTGTTTTGTAATTCTTGCCTGTTTGTATTGGAGGTAGGTAGGTACTAATAAACGGATTTTGATTGAATTTATTAATAATAATTTATTTGAAGTTGTATTTATATTTTATAATTTAATTTTATTTGAATAATGTATTCAATTGTAATTTATATTATTTAAAATTCAATTTCTAAGTATATATATTTTTCATTAGACATTCAATTTAATTTAATAATTTTATTTTTGTAATGCTTTATGGTGAAAATTAATTTAAATTTGTTTTCATGAAATTTGTGTAAGTACTGTATCTTATGTGTATGTAGGTATTATAATAATGATAATAGATGAAATATGAACTTCAATATGTAATGAGTCTCTGATACTTGAAATAAATGAACTTTGATTTGATTTGATACCGTTATTTAATTTTTTTTATCGTAACGGCTTATTAAACGAAATTGCAGTATTTTCAGCTGCAATTGGTTGAGTAGAACCGGAGATACGTGTAAAAGTCGCGATAATTCATATCATCAGCTATGTAATTTAATGAATAATTATTTTTAATACCTACGATTTGTACAAACCGGCAACTTACGACCCACAGACGGTGTACGTTTTAGTCAGTTCGAGCTCGACATGTCCACCCTCACCATCTCCGGAAATTCGTGACGATTTTGCACATTTTAAAAAGCTACCTGCAGTGAAAAATCCTTCAAAATAGACCCAGCTGTTGTTGTACTTGGTGGCAATATCGTGCACACACTCATTTATAACTTTAAGGCTATTATTTTAACATTACAAAGCGCAAAAAAACTTTAATTTTATTTATTTGCGTTAGGAGATCTATTTATAGAAAGAAGATATTGCGACTGACTGATCTTGATACTTTATGATGTTAGAATATAAATAATATCCTATCGGTCCGATAAAAATCAAATGGTATGTCAAATTACGTTTTTTAATCAAAATAAATCTCTCTTTAAATATCGACTTTAAGTAACAATGTGCTGCATTGAGTGTATTTTGTGCAAGCAAACAAGGCCGACGACTGAAAGTGCTCTCCAAAGCACAGAGCGGTCTCGATGTCTTAAGAATAGTCACTAAATGCTAAGATTGTCCTGGCTTATTATTATTATTAAGCAACATTTGCTTAATTTTGTAATGTGTTTACCCACTTGGTTACCACTTAGCCATGAGACCTTCATGTAATTAATTCAGTAAGAAGTGATAATATAGTTCAAATTGATTTTATTCCTATGAATATTATTGAAAATCGCTCTTACGCATAAGATTAACCTTTGTTACTTGTTACATAATGTTTTGTTTCAAGTACTACAGAGATTTTATTAAATTAGTGTGGGAAATATACCCACAAAGGTCTATGGGTCGGATGTTTTTATTTTTCACTTGTTTTGTAGGATTTTAATTTGTTTACTATTGATGATTACGAAACAAATCCACGAATATTTGAATAGATTATGGTAGATGTCAACACTGTTTTAATAAATGTATCTGAATGATAACTTACAGTTAAGATTGCCACCGAATGAATATCTTAATTGGGTTAACACGTTTACCTATTTGCTTTCTGTAATAAAAAAATTAATAGGTAAATATTCCACGACAATAATGTGTATGTATTTACAAAAAAAAAGTATCTAAGTACGAGTATGTTTATACGCATTCTAGATTTCATAACACAAGCTAGTTTAGCTATTCTTAGTAGGTATGGGTCTAGACAGTGTTGTGTAGAATGTTGTAGAGTATTTATTATTATTATTAGGCCAAAATTATGGAAATCAGTCGAATACAGTCGATAACGAAAGTAGTTTCAATCAATTAATTTAGCCTATCGCAATCCACTGCTGAACCGATCCTCTTTTTTCGCCATCAGTCCAAAATTGAATAATAAATTCAATGTTACAGTGTGCTTTATAAGAGAAAAGTATGGGAAAAGCTAGTAAAACATTCAAGGCTAATTTATTAATTTATACAGTGTCAGTTACTGACTCCAAAGTCGAGGCAAGTTAGTCGTGATCCGAATACTCAACCACGAATATTGGGATGAGTATTGATGCGAAAACATGACCAATAACAAATATGTGCACATGGGGTAATGGCAAGGCTAACTCACCCCCGGCAACTGATGGCTTGAGTCGGCAGTGTGGTTTTAGTAGGTCCGAGTCCGACATAACCACTCCCGCCGGCTCGGGCAAAGTGGTATCCGAGGCGATATAATAAATAAAAAATAGCTAGTGTTGTCGACAATTATTGTCCTTTCGCATTATTTCATTGAAGTAAAACACAAAATATTAATTACCTTTGCGTCTATCTACGATATCATGAAGTTGTTAGTTATTATGTACATTGACGTCACTACATGCGCGCCAATATGACGGTCATTTGAAAGCTGATATCAGCCTACTATTAAAAAAAAGGCAGTGTTGTTTGATTGGCACTCGTTTCTTTTTTAATATTTGTATAATGATGTAATTAATCATTTTAAAATATAAAAAAAATATGCATATTCCCTATTCTGACATAAATATTTCTACAGAATGATATAGGGGTCTTTAAGAATACTACAAGTATGAATGGATTTAGTTTATACAAGAGAAGATAAGGTGGTAATTATTCCGCAGCAGTAAAATTGATCGATTTTAAATAATTAACTAAACAAGCAAAACATTATTTATTTTAGAACCCCTTATTTTTTTTTAGAATGTTCATTTCCAGTGTCTAGAATATTTTAATTAGTATTAGATATAAAACATTCTAAAACTGCTAAATCAATAATAATAAATTACCATAAACACATCACTCTGAAAATTAAGTAATTTTTTTCTCGTTTGTAATGTACATTAAATTTATAATTTACAAACCAAAATTATAATCTTTTTACTTTACATCTTAAACATAGTTCAGTTATATTTATATAAGAATTACATTTCATACCTTTAAAATACGAAATTATTTTTTGTTTGAATTTGAACTTTGAATTAAGAATTCTGTTCAAAAATCCTTATAATCGAATTTGACGTTTTATTCACGTTCAAAAACGAGTATCAGCTGTATACAATGTGCATAATAATCGTGAAAGTACCTGAGTTCAAAGGTGCAAATGTGTCATAGAAGACTTTTTGTGGATAGTTTTAGAATTAACAGCCAATCAAATACAAAGCTGTCTTTTGTTCAATATTTCTATGATGTGTGACGCAGCATATATCAGTTAGTCTATGTCTAAAATTAACCTGCTATTCGGCGTCTTCCATCCATGCGTCAATTATTGAGATTCACCAAATTATATGTTATAGCAAAAATATTGGTTTTATTCATACTATTCATTTTGCATTATGATGTTTATTTTTTTGATCATCAACGCTCGCTTTCAATATTTTCTCATTTTTTAACGCAATTTTAATAAAAGCTAAATGTACATTTTTCTAACTTTAAAAATTTATTAAATAAATATAGCGGAAACTCACTCGGTTTTTTTTTATTCCACAGGTAATAAACAGTTGACAATGGGAATATAAATCACTATTGTTGTGTCAACCTTCTTACATCAATGATTTAGCATATTGTTAACCTTTGCCGTTAAATACTTTATATGCTTAATTAAAATTTGTAATTCTCTGTGTTTGCTTTGAAATAGCCCGTCTTGAAACCGTAGTGCTACAAGTTTCATTTTGGTATTACATTTTGTTTTTACCTTATGCAGTAATAATAAATGGTTCGATGATAAATGTTGAAAATAAAATGCACCAATTACAAATAACAGAAATTATGCGATACCTATGCATTGAATATTTTCTTGTGAAAACGAGTAAACTGGTATATTTGTTCGATAAAAGCGGACTGTTTTGAGCTATATTCCAATGCCTGGATGAAATTATATACATTTAATTATATAATATAACGCAAGCAAATTAAACGCGTCTTGACGCAGTCGTTTAGTAACTACACACCTGTGACACATTTGGAATTTATTTTTCAACTAGTAACATTAATATTTTGCAGTGTTACTTGTTTAGATAAGTGGTACTAGAGAGAAATACACCATTTAAATTTTTAGTACTTATATCTGTACTTCAGTTGACCTAGATATAGGTACCTAACTAATAGAAAATGAAACCCTTCTTATTAAAGTAGGTATATCTTATGAAGCGCAAAAACTGAGAAGTAACTAATATTATAAATGCGAAAGTGAGTTTGTTTAACTTCCAAATTCCGCGCCTATAACTATACAATTCAACTGATCATAATGCTTAAAATAACACGTGGTCAGGTACAAAAACGACACAGTACCCATTATACAAAAAAGGGCTTTTCTTTAGGGATTGAAGCATATCCGCATACAATAACTTAAAGAAACCTGACTATAACCGATAGATACTTCTACTGCAGAGAAAGATTTCTCCACAAAATCTTGTGAAAGTTGTATTAATAATACATACATCGATCATCATAAGTTATTGGCATTTTGCGGCAATCGATTTTATTTAGTTTCTTAAAAAAGCAGGTTATGCCCTTTCTTACTTACTCAACGATCAAAACCTGTCAAGCCGTATCTCTCTCTCCTTAGCATTGTTTGAATTTTTTTTTCCTTTTTTTACCTATAACATTTAAGTACTTAAATTGTAAAGGTACCGACGAAAATCTTCCAACATTGCTATATATTTAAAATATTTGATTGAGCTTGGTTAAATTAAAAATAATATAATAAATGAATGGTAAAAATTACGTCTGTAGGTATTTATTTTATCGTTTTCATTTATTTTTAACTATCTACCCAACCATTAATGGTTAATGGTCTATTATTTGACAATAATGACGTCATACTTATTTAATTCACATCAGTTTTAATTTTAATAAAACTTACCTACTGTTTTAATGTTCAATAAAAAGAGATTCATCTGACTTGACTTAACAGCCGAGTAGGTGTACCTAGTTCAATTAGGTAATCAGTTAGCCCATCGCAGTCCACTGTCGGATTTGGCCTGAACTTGCCACACTGGCCTGACGGGTTGGTACAGGGTTTTATTCCGAGTTTGCCTTCTTTCGCAGTGATATCGTCTGCGTATTTTTCCGTTAGTCGCCGCTTACAAATTAAGTGAGATGGGGATGGTGATACTTGTATTCTTTCTCCATCACCACACGGATTAATTAGATAATAGAAATATCGGGGACTTAGTCCAAAATATATAAACAGTTTAGGTATTTAAACTATCATGGTCACTGACATCAGTATCAGAATAAACGGGATATTTACCATGTTTCATTATTTTGAGTTTCCGATATTTCGGCGCTGTTTTTTACACGTAATTTACGTAATTTACACATAATTCACACAAGATGGCGATGGACAGCTAACGAGTATATATAAGCTGATTAAAACAGTTTTCTGTGTATTTCATAAATGTTTAATTATTGTTATATCAGCTGTACTACATAAAAGTAACCAAATAATGTTATTGCATAATAATGTTTTGAAAAAATATTTACATGCAATTTGAGTTTTGCCCCACTTTCTGTAAGGCATCGTGAGAGATTATTTACTAAACGAATATGGAGTCCAGCTGAAGAAATACCTTCCAGCCGTAAAATAGGAAGTACTCCTCAATGCTGTTAAGGTATTCAGCATTATTGTCACCGCCATTAAATACTAACTGCCATTAAGTAGCTTTTTTCAAGAGATCTTGTCTAAATGCTCGAAACTAATAACATAATCCACTTATATTTTGCTACTTATTGAAAACCCTTGAACATGAGTGAACAAAATAGTATTTTCATGACAGTTAAACAGCTGAAATGTCGCTGCTTCGAACAGCTGTGCATAAGGTCGGACAAAGTCACAGCCCTATTATGTTAAAGGGCAAGGTGTTATTGGGTTTCTCTCTTACGAAATTCGCAGTCGCAACCATTCATTATTAACTAATTAGGTGTGTTAAGTATGTTTTTTTATTATATTTTATGTATTCATCCTCTGAGTCTTGTTCGAACACCCAATGGCGTTGCCCATTGGCGAAATCGACTAATATCACGGTTCTACAGTTCCCCTTTATAACAGATAGAGTGTTCATTACTCTACACACCAAAGAACCTTAAGTAACTAAACATAAAAGTAAATAATATCAAAAAAGTAATTTAATTCGGTATCAAAACAAAACGATCAAGACTGTTTTGTCCTCTCAATCAAAGAATCAATTTCATTTATTCAGTTTAGGCACATAAAGAGCACATATGAACGTCAAAATTTTACAATTAGGTATGTCAAGAAATTATATAAAAATATTATCTAAATAATGTAAAATAAAACATTGGAAAATGATTCTTTCGCTGGTTCGGTAGCTTAGTTCTACTGAGAAGATACCAGCAAGAAATTCAGCGATATTAGAACTCGATTTTATTTTCTTTTTAATTTTTGCTTTAGTTTACAATTTATTTTGTGCGAGCAAGCAAGAGACTTGTGTTGACCACATCATTAAAAATACTCATCCACTTTATAGTAATCCTGTACAATGAGTACAGGATTACTCAACCTATTGAGGCAGTGGATATTCTAATGCACTATGAATTGATATATTATTATTATGGCACTGGTATCTCATGACGGGTAAGATATTAACTGATTAATCATTATATTTAATGAATCGAAAAAGTTATTTGATTATTTAACAAATTCTCAGTAACCATTTTGTTAGGGCGCGCCGTTGTAGCGGCGGTAAGACCCATCATGGGGGAGTGGCTAGAGAGGCCACACGGCAGCCTCTCGTACCGTCTGACGCAGATGATCACCGAACACGGGTGCTTCGGAAAGTATCTGCGTCGGATGGAGAAAGAGCCAACGTCCGAGTGCCATCACTGCGACGCGAGCGAGGACTCAGGTCCGCACACGCTCACCGAGTGTCCGGCGTGGGAGACGCCGAGGCGGGAGCTTGTGGCGGCCCTGGGAGTGAGAGTTCTCACGCTCTCCACCTTGCTCGCGGCGATGGTCCGCTGCGCGGATGCGTGGGCGGCCGGCGCCTCCTTCTGCGAGCAAGTAATGCTCGTGAAGGAGGAGGCGGGGCGGGAGCGGCAGCGGGAGCGACGAAGGATCGCAAGCCAAGCTGCCCGCGTACGAAGGCAACTCGGGCGTCGGAGGTCGATGAACGACCTCCGCCCCCCATGAGCGCCGGCCTGGGGGTGACAGGTGGAGCCGCCTGTCACCCTGGCAGAAGCAGGCCGCGGCGGTGGCGCGCCTGGCGCGCCTCCCCGTTTCCGGGGTCGAGTTGGGGACTGTAGTCCCCACAACCCGAGAAGAGGGCCAGATCGTGAGAGATGGCCCTGGGTCGGCCGGGGTGCGAGGGATATGCCTGTCAACCTCACCTTCGGCAACCAAAACGACCCACAGGCGGCGTGCGTTTTAGTCGGTTCGAGTTCGACATAACCTCCTCCACCGGCTCCGGTGGGGAGGTATCCGTGGGGATTATGCGCACGTAAAAAAAAAAAAAAAAGTAACCATTTTGTTGATAGTATCAAAAAATGGTTGACGAAATGTGGGTGTTATTAGTCTACTAACTACTAATATTATAAAGCTGAAGACTTTGTTATGTTGTATTACTAGTGGTAGGTATGGGTAATGGACTGCTGAGACGAGGTCTCGGGTTCGATCCCAGGTTTTACCATGGCACACACCAATGACTTTTCGATGCTTTTCGAAGTTATGTGTGTATTTATAACATGTTTATAATTGCCCAGTTAATGCCAATGGGCTTCACCACCTATTACATTGGGACCTAAACATAAACTGGCGAAATGTGGGTGCTAGCACCTCTGCCTACCACTTCGGGGATTTATGTTATGTTGTGTGTTTTTGTTGTTTTTTTTTTGTTTGGTACACGCTAATTTCAGGAATTACTGGTTCGAATTCAATCACGATCACGAATGGAATCACCTCGGATTTCAGGGTTCCCATTTCCCAGTCTAACTGAGTATTTGGCAGAACAAGCATTGCATAATACATTATGTACAGTTTTTCACTGTACCAAAACATGATATAATAACTCTGGTAACAGTAGCTCGACATAAAAAAGTGACCGTGGCTTTTGTTAAAGTTTATTTATTTATTTATTTTTCACTACATCACTATCTTTACAGGCTAACCTAATACAATAGTGTGGTCCTTAAATATAAGAATAACATATAACATATACTGCAATTTTTGAGAACTCACTCAGGGAACATGTAAAAAGATCCGTGCCCGTCCGCTACTTCATTGAGTAGGTATATGTAAGGTGCGCGTTATCACAGTTATATATATCTATAATATATATTATATATATAATCTAACAATGCATCAGAGAATGATTTTAAATGACATAAGTACATACTAGGTCTTCATTAAGTACCAAATTATTATGTAATAAGATAAGTTACATGTTCAGAATTTTGCGCACATTCTTTGCGTGCTTAATTTAATTAAGTACAACGAAATTTCAGACAACATTATAGTACATACATATAACCACGCCTTTATCCCCGGATGGTAAGGCAGAGGTGAATTAACACCCACATTTTACCAATAATTGTATTCGGTAATTGCTGTATTCCGGACACTAGGCTGAGTCTGGGCTGTATATATCTGTCTGATGTTAAGCAGCCCTAGCCCTTAGTCGCCTTGTACGACACCGCATGGTAAGAGATGGGGTGGTACTAATTCTATTCTGCCAGGAACCACGAATCTTATAGTATTTGAAATTTTTACAATTTTTGGAGGTAGGACACGGCGATATTTCCGCCCAATTGTGCAGTCCGACTGGGGAAGTACCTCCGCCCTACAGAATACCGCGGCTATAATAACTTCGTGTTGTGTTCCCAGCGGTGAGTAGGGTAGCCAGAGCTCACTGGAGAATTTGTGCTGTCAGTGGGAAGACTAAAGGCTTGTCCTGCTTTGTCTTCTACACTGACGGCACATAAACTCTGTACTTACAGGGTTGGCAGCGCGATTGTGACTCCTCTGGTGTTACAAACGTCCATAGGCCACGGTAACCACTTTCCATCAGGTGGGCCGTGTGCTTGTCTGCCACCTTACTGGGATAAAAAAAACAATAAAAAATAAGATTAAATAGCCGGTTTTCTTACTTACTTGTTTTTAAGTATGTCATCTATTAGGTACATTATTATATTTTGATTCAAAGTAGATAATTATATCAGCGGTTTCCAAACATTTTTTAACGGGTAACAGACAACAACACTGAGATAAAGTTATTAGGGCTACAATATTTATTAGGCGAGTCACGAAATTGCTCAATCTTGAGATTATTTCGGACAGTTTCCCATAGGGGGTCGCGTCTCCGAACCTACTACGGTAACGTTATCCTAGCAGATTTTAGTGAAATCCTGAATACTTGTATTGAATATTCCGGTTACAGCTTTGTTACACCCACGGTAGTGTCAAGAGTATTATTCTATACCACTGACCTGTAATAATACAACTATCTAAGGTATTTTACGCATATTTAGACAAGAAAATCTGATTTATAATTGTATACACTGCACGTATTATTAATAATAATGTATGTGTAATTATTATATAAGGATCGTGAACATTGAAGACGTAATCTGATACAAACAAATTATAAATTTTGTTAGCGAGAATCAAGTTTTCTGCGGTGGTAAACAGTAAAGTAAAAATTTATTAATTGTGTTAATGATAATGGTAAGAATTCTAATAACCATCTTTTGAATTAATATTGTAAATCGTGTGAGTGGTTTGTATATCAGAAGTTAATAAAAAGAAAACAAAGTTATTAATAGTCTTATGCCAAAGGACAATTTGCCAAATCCTAAAAAATAGGCAAGAAATCATTCATTAGTTAATTACATTTTTTTTTTAAGTTTATTCGGTCAGACTTTTTCATCAAGCAGCTGTCAAAAATGATTTAAAAATCGAACCCTTTCATTTAATTCTTTAAAAAAACTATCTTAAGGCTCAGTTGTTTTGTTTATAAGTAATTGCGCTTTCCGGTTTGCGATCGAGTCGCAAAGCATGGCTAAGACATACAATTAACTGTAATACCACCTCATCTTTCGTGAGATGAATAGATTATCTCCAAACCTCACGTA
Organism: Eilema griseolum; assembly: GCA_963662185.1. Classification (NCBI taxonomy): domain Eukaryota; kingdom Metazoa; phylum Arthropoda; class Insecta; order Lepidoptera; family Erebidae; genus Eilema; species Eilema griseolum. The sequence goes on along the minus strand of OY759254.1, from coordinate 9,000,048 downwards.
CCTATTTTCTAAAAATCAACCTAACCTCATTCATTACACAAAATTTGCCACCTCACTTGGATCATAATAAATATGGCGCCGTTTTTTGACGTTTTCCGCTTTTCAAATCGTACTTCACGGGTTGATACAAAACTCCAATCATTAATGGTGAACTAAGAGCTTCTGAAGATTACAAGTAGGTTATTACCTTAATAATAATAGAACCAATATTTATGGTTGGATATCTACAGTTACCTTAGCGTTAGACATTATCACAAAGGAGAACTCTAACGGTGAAAATTAGGTCGATGAACGACCTCCGCCCCCCATGAGCGCAGGTCTGGAGGCGACTGGTGGAGCCGCCTGTCACCCTGGCAGGGACACACCCGAGGAGAGGGATATGCCTGTAAACCTCACCTTCGGCAACCAAAACGACCCACAGGCGGCGTGCGTTTTAGTCGGTCCGAATCCGACATAACCTCTTCCACCGGCTCCGGTGGGGAGGCATCCGTGGGGATTGCATGCACGTAAAAAAAAAAAGACGGTGAAAATTAATGATGGGTATAGGTATTTGTAGGTACCTCCAGCATGTAGAAATAATTCTACTCTGCCGGGAACCACGCGGCTATCAAATCAATTAAGTACCTAGTATTAGCGCTGATTTTTAGCTTCAGTCATTGACTAAAGATAATGGATGGTCCCTATTTACTTCTAAATAGTTGACATGTGAAGTACGTATGTAAACAACTCAAATAATTTCTCTTACCACGGACATTGGCGGAAGTCTGGGCGTATGTTTTCTGGATACACCAATATTAAAAAAAAACAACTAAATAGCAGCTTAACTTTACCTCAAAAGATGACAAACCATCTTTTTTATCGGGAAATTACCAACTCGATAGTGCACTGCCAGGAATGTTCCATTAAAATGGGTTGATAAGTTAACATCCAGAAAAAAACAAAACTAAGACAGTAGTTTAGAAAAAAAAAAATTGCCGTTGTTCCTGGATGAGGCGGGATATCGTTTAGAATTTTGATTTTGGAACGTTTCACATAAACTAGATAAATGATTTAACGAATTTTAACACCTAACTACCCCACCCTGGTTTATTTATTACCCGTGTTACTACTACCAAGTAACACCGGTAATTTTAATACCCTTCTTAATACTGAAGTTAAAGTTACAACAGGCAATAAAAACTGCCTAGGTATTCTAGAAAACTGTCACAATCGTTATTTTGACATTTATGACAATCGTATACAAATTTGTAATGTTATCTGTATGACAGATACAAAAAATTACAGCTGGTCTTTTGAGATGCCAATTTTTAGTTCTATAGCCAGTCTTCTAACTAGAAGACATTGTTTAAAACTCAAGCCTTCTAGTATTTAAGGTAAACAAGATATTTAACACCACATTCGACCATTTACCACTCTTATAGACACGTTTCTTTAATATCCTATCATTTCTAACGTGGTTTGTGTATGTTTGGGCAATCAATTAGTGCATCGGACTTGATCGGACTTCCTATTTCAAACAACTCAATTATTTATTACTGTTTAAAAATCAATCATGGCGCGGCGGTAGTGAATTTGATTGCTTCGTCACGGGGTGTGAGTTCAATTCCAGCTCATTGCAAATATTTATATTGATAAGTATATCAGTTCTGCGTTAGATTGCGGTGTTTCTATGAATGTATTCTTAAAAAAAGTATTTAAGTTTTTTTTTTATACAACTTAGGTAGCAAACAAGCACATGGCGCACCTGATGGAAAGTGGTTATCATGACCTATAAACGTGTGTAACACCAGTGGAGTCACGTCCGTGCTGCCGACCCTGTAAGAACAGAGATTTTGTGCCGTCAGTGTAGAGGACAAAGCAAAACAAGTCTTTGGTCATCCCACTGACAGCACAAAAACTCTCCAGTGAGCTCTGGCTACCCTACTCACTTAAGTATGTTTATTTGCTTTCTGGAACTGATATTAGATACTTTATATCAGTTCCAAAAAGCGGATAAACATAGATGCTTAAAATACTTAGTACAGATTGTATGCAAGTACTTAGTTTAGGTCTTGATTATGCTGTGTAAATTTTCAAGGATATTTATTTAGTTTACCTGTACGATTATAATCGATACGACAGGCTACTTAATTGGACATTTTTATCTACCAGAAGAAACTTTTTCCACGCTATTTCAGTTTCTTTTAAAACAGGGTACTTTTAACGAGGGTAGTTTGATAAATACTCATCAGAACAATATTTGATTGTAGATAATGCCATCATTTATTAATTCCCGTTCCGTTCGCACAAAGAAACATCTCACCACCGGTCCCTTACGTGGCGACCGGTAACACGCCGCCTTCCGAGTGCCGGCGGTAACAGAACAACAGCTACGTCTGAATGGACTCGCATTTATTCATACTTCAGTCTATTCAACTCGCAATTCTTAAGCCTGCCATCAGTTTGTTTGCTTACCTGGTTAGTGAGGACGTCGATGACGACATAGGCAAGGTAGACTGTTTCTTCCTCGTCTGAGCCGAGCGCGGCACCGCCGAGCCCTGCGGTGCGCACGTGCAGAGCGCACACCCAACCACCGCTGATCATCGCGCCATGCAATAACCAACAACTTCACAACACAACCCTCTGCTACAAACAACTACTCAACACTCCACGTCCATTTAATCCGACGACTGTCCAAGTTTTTTACAACTTTCTAACGGGATTAAAACCTCTCTGTCCTACAACGAGTGGGCGATGAAAATTCACGTACGCGTTGTGTATGTTCGTCGAAAGCACTTTTTAGAAACCTGACGGTTACTCAACATGAAACAAGAACTAGTGTGCGGCGCGGACGGCGTTTTACCGCTAACCGTCTACGTAAGCTGTTTCCGCAGTAGGTGAAAATCTAGAATTAACTCACAGCACATAGCCACACGAAATCTAAGAGTCCATTTGCTACTCAATGAAAAGAACAAGCTTTTCGAACGGTGTCGTTGAACGTTCTTAATTTGAATACGCTATTTGTCCACAAACAGCAAAGTTTTCACTTCAAGGGGTTACAACAACACTATAAAAGTACAATCGCGTCACTTTGAAGAGTATAAAAGTATTATTTATGGAATATTTTGAATGTACAACGGTAAGACAGCCCGAGACGAGCGTGTCTGTCGGATCGTTGGATCGACTGGCGTTTGCCTCGCTTGCCCCCCTGTTGACAGTGCGCAGGTAGCGCCAGGTGAGCGACGCGACGTTGCCAAACCGACCATTATCAATGATGATGAGATAGCTGCTGCTTGTACCACGTTATTTCGAAATTCACGCATCGTTGGTGGCGTTGTAAATCGCTGTTTATATTTTAAACTTGTTATTAAAGTAACATTTTGGTGCGGCGATGGAATGCGCATTGACAGAAGTATCGAGATAGTGCGGTCGCTGTCAAATGGCGATTGGGTACTTGACTGCTTTTCCAAAAACGTTTGAATTATTTTATGATAGATTTGTGAGGAATACATTGCGTACGCAGTTCGATGTCCTCGTTAGCGTAATGTTAGAGAAAGTGTAAATAGATGCGTTGTTATGCGATCGCGTTATTAGCGTAGCTACACAAATACAGTGCGCTGCGCCTAGCAAGGTCGAGGATTAAGCAATTAATAAAACTGATTATTTTGTTGTACATTCTCAGTTTTGTTTTGTACAGCGATTTATTTGAAGAAAAAATGACACGTGATTAGTATTTATATCGAACAGAGCGGGCTGGTAGATAGGTACCTACTAAAGTTCTATAGTAGGTATGTACATAGGTATCTTTAACTATCTATCTACCTACTATAAGTAAAGCATGGTTGTCCCAGGTAATGATTGACAGTAGGTATACCTACGATTTAATCTGTACCTACAACCTGTTAGGTAGGTAGGTAGTGTAGGTACGTTTTCACTTTTCTATCGCTATTGGGATGAAATCTTATCTTATATCCATACCTATAAAGATTTATTAGGTTGGTATTATTATATCCGTAAGCAATGCCAATCTAGGTCAATCGTGCATAGCTACCTAATAGGCTACCTAATCATGCCATTAAAATGCGTTGATTATTGAGTCTTCATTTTATTAATGAATAATTGATTACAATTTTGATAGTTTTCCTAATTAAATTAATAATTAAGCTTGGATTGTGCGTAGGTACCTACCTAATTCTATTTCGTTGTAAAAATACATTATGTAGACAGGTAAATAAAAGAATTTAAGCGCCAATTTTTATAAAGAAATAATAGAACAGAAATCTATAATAATATTATAAAAACCAAAGATTTGTATTTTTGTATGTAACGAATAAACTCAAAAAGTACTGGACCGATTTTAATAATTCTTTTTTCATTAGAAAGCTACATTCTTTGTGAGTAACATAGGCTACTTTTTATCCCGATATTCCCATGGGATCAGGATTTACGCGGGTGAAACCGCGGCGCGGTGCTAGTTACTAATATAATACCAGCTAAGCTAAATTGCTGGTGTTAGAAGTATCTTCACATCGGTAGCGTAACGGCCAGGATTAGAACCCGAGACCTTTGGTTCGAGGGGCCGACCATTTAATCACTGAGCTACCGACACTTTGTTCTGTATTCTGAGACATAGAGGTAGGTAACTGTGTAGGTTAGGTAGGCAGGTAGGTGAGAAACGTTTTTTTTTTATACCTCTAAGTTGGCAGACAAGCACACGGCCCACCTGATGGGAAGCGGTTACCGTGGCCTATGGACGTATGCAACACCAGGGGTGTCACACTCGTGCTGCCGACCATGAAGAAACCTTCTGATGCCCCTCTTGAAGAACCCCATATTGTAGGCGCTTGGGAAAACCGTAGCAGGGAGGTCATTCCACAGCTTGAGTGTGCGTGGGATGAAGTTTCTTTCATACCGCACAGTGCGTTACTTTGGTATAAATACTTTACTGACACATGTCGAAGTCGTAAACCAAATCTAATACAATCGGTATCTTCCACCTACCATGTTGAGAAATTAATTAATTAAAAACGAGACAAAAAAATTGTTTCGTGTGTGTTTGTTGAGTGTTCTTTGCAATTTTATTTAACAAGAAACCACTTTATTTATCCAAAATATTTTTGAATATGTCACTACTATAGATAATTACCGATGTATAAAAAACTCAATAGTGTAGCATAATAAATCTACCAATGGGTGATGAAAAATACGCATTTTATGGCAGTATAGCGCCTTAAGGTCCGATTGCGTCACCTCTACAACTGTCAAAAATGCACTACGTTGAATGAATCGCGGAAGCGCCTTGAAAATCGCGACGCTTTCGACCTTTTGGGCGCGACTAAACTTTTCCAGAAGCGATCTAGAGCTGTGCCTGTTTGAATATTTTGATTAAGGTAATAAACGATATTTTTAAGCGTTGCGGCGTACTTAATTTAAAAATTTACGAAAATGGAACACGAACTTTTCTCTCCCAGGCTTAATGATCTGTTTTTTTTATAAGTAGATAGATTTACGTTATAAAAGGTTTTTATCAAAGCATCATTTTACCTTTAACATTGTAAATCAACCTGAGTATTGCTGACCTTTAGTTAATTGCCCTTGTCATTCACATTATTTGAATAATTTCATCACTATAGCCTTATATTCCCTTTTAAGTGTATTAAGGTTAAGGTTCTCTCAATGAAGGAACTGTCTTCGTCTCTTCCTCATGGCTCGATTTGAACACCCAACCTTTTTGGCCCTACAACAAAGTTATAATCATCCTTGCGTAAATCCTGGTTGCATCCGAAGCCTTCACCTCGGGAGCCCAGGGTCCGCATTTTCCAATTTAGTTCGAGTCTACTTCAATATTTAGGTAGGTATTGCAGTTAGACCAGTTGTCAAACCTTTTAAGGCTCCAATTACCAGTATTTTTTTTTATACAAGTTAGGTGGCAGACAAGCACACGGTCCACCTGATGGAAAGTGGTTACCGTAACCTATGAACGTATGTAACACCAGTGGAGTCACATCCGTGCTGCCAACCCTGTAAAACCAGAGATTTTCTGTGCCTTCAGTGCAGAACACAAAATCAGGACAAGCCTGTGGTCTTCCCACTGACAGCACAAAAACTCTCCAGTGAGCTCTGGCTAACCTACTCACCACCGGGAACACAACACGAGGTTATTATAGCCGTGGTATTCTGTAGGAGGTACTTCCCCAGTAGCACTGCTCAATTCGGACGGGAATACCGTCGTGTCCTACCTCCTAACTAATAATGTAATAACTACTATAGATCATATGATTACCGCAACAGATGGTTTAACGTGCTTTCAAAAGCACAGTCATATTAATGCATACAAATATTTGTACTGACCGAGAATCGAACCCGCACCTCCTGATATAGCAGTCGAATGCACTACCACTACTTCACATAGGCCATCAACCCTACCTACTATCAGTCCTACTACAAATAGTATTCAATAGTGAATTTCTTGGCTTTGCAGCTACCATCAATGCAGCTAATCAAGTAAACGACAGCCATAAATGTCAGGTAGATATCCTGTTAAATAAGCATAAGTTAGAAAGGTAAATAAATATTTTACCTAACTTAAGACTAGAATAATCATTGCATGTAGCAACACTACTTACGGTGTTAATTTAGCAATTTTTTCTCTGTATTATTACATCATTACACATTCAGGTGACCCTAGCAACCCCGGTTCAAAGTCATGACTTTTTTTGTTTCATTTAAATTTGAATATAGAAGCGTTTCGAACGAACATCGAGCAACACTGTTACTGCTTTAATAGTCGTATGTTACGACACGATTTTATAAACGTTAGGTAGGATAGGACCACAGATAATATAATATAATTGTCATAGTACCTAGGCCGTAGGTACTGCGTAATTTCACTGCGTGAATGTTTACATGTACTAATAACTGTTCTCTTATATACCTAGAATATAGGTCTGATCAGCAGTCTATGCGGACTAGAAGGGCAAATTTTCGTAATAAAATCTATACAAAATTCAGTCTCAATCTGTGAAAATCAAATGAAATATCAAAAACGGGTCTTTCGTAGTACAATTTTCAAGAGAGAACATTGACATCGTGATCGTTTTTAACATTAGATCGAGGCTATGCTTTGAAAAAAATGTTCCTACGATTTTTGGCACATTTTTATCGTTGAATTGATGATCATATTTGGCATTTGGGAGTTTGAGAAATGGCCTTCTGACAATCTGATTAGCGTTGTTGTACGGTTTAGAACAAAAATTGTATCACGATACGGGGATGATGCGGGAACGGTCATGCTGCATAATGGCAATGCTCCAAATAGCTTAGAACAGCGGTCGGCAACCTTTTGGCAAGCATGGGCCACATAGTGACAAAAATAGCTTCCGCCGGAGTCCGATAAGTCCGACCCCATTCTGGAGAGATGCTCAGCGAGGCACTTTGCAATAACTCTCGAAGAGTTTACAAACCTCGTCAAACAACACTATGGGCCGGTACGCGGACAGCAGGTACGCCGGGCGCTCCGCCTTTCGAATGAGTACCTACCAGTTTCCCTGTCTTCTGTAGTTTCGAAAATTGAGTATCAGGATTCTCAAATCATAATAAAACAACCTCCATCCTATCCGTGTTACCCGAACCTGTCGCACGATAAAATAAGGTATATTTGAAAACGAATTGCTCGTTATAAATGTTATATTACATCTAATAACACCGGTAAGCGCACAGGTTTAGAAAGACACAGAAAAATAACCTTCAATATGCAATACACTCATATTTTCTTACAACGAATAAGTAGGCAATTTAGTGTGTTTATTGACCGGCCTTGTTACTAAAAGCAATATATTACAAGCAGTTTGGATGGACACCCGTAAATTGCAATAATAGGTTCACCGCCCAACCATTTTGAACCATTGTCATACGTCTAGGTTGTATTATTATTGGCACCTTAATTATATTGAATGTCGTTCTGTCGACCTTCTGAATGTACCAAATAAATTGAGTTGTTTGGCCCAATGACTTCTATGCAGTATACCTACTACTAGGCAAGGTGTTAAGAACAAAGACTGTCGCGTTTGAGGTCAGCAGGAACATTCTGTAAGTATGTCTCGAACGATCGACGTTTGGCAGTTGAATTCTCGGTGAGCTTTGAATTGCGCATGCTCTAAATTTGGTGACGTCAAGTTAGAGCATGCACAATTGAAATCTCACCCCGAATTTAGCTGTCAAGTTCGTTCGAACTGGGTGAGGTGAAAATTAATTATGAGTTTGGAACGGTACGCAGATCCGTACTAATATTATTAATGCAAAATTAACTCTGTCTGTCTGTTACGCTTTCACGCTTAACCACAGAACTTTCGAGGAGGTAGGACATGACGGTATTTCCGTACCTACAATTGAGCAGTCCGCTGGGGAATTACCTCCGCCCATACCGCGGCCATACCTAATAACTTCGTGTTGTGTTCCCGGCATTGAGTAGGGTAGCCAGAGCTCACTGGAGAGATTTTGTACTGTCAGTGGGAAGACCAAAAGCTTGTCCTGCTTTGTCTTTTACGCTGACGGCACAGTAACTCTCTGTGCTTACAGGGTTGGCAGCGCGACTGTGACTCCCTTGGATTTGCACACGTCCATAAGCCACGGTAACCACTTTCCATCAGGTAGGCCGTGTGTTAGTGTAGGTGGTTTAAAAAAAACCTATTTTAATGACATTTTGTACAGAGATATTTTACACTTTGGGAAAGTACTTAGGCTGTGTTTGGTCGTGACAATCTACATCTGACAATCGAGTTGCATCCGTGCCATTCGGGCCTTGTTTTACGAGCGAAAAACCCCCAGGATATTGTGCTTGGTGAATTTGCGCCCACCGCCAAAGCAACCTGTACTTTCATGAAAAGACCCCAAGAACGTGTGCTACACGTAGATATAGGGTTCATTTACATAACATAACGTAAACTCACGCCTATATCCCCGAAGGGGTAGGCAGAGGTGCTAGCACCCACTTTTCGCCAGTTTATGTTTAGGTCCCAATGTAATAGGTGGCGAGCCTATTGCCATTAACCGGGCACTTATAAATCTGCGTTAAAAATACGCATAAATTCGGAAAGCATCGAAAAGTCATTGGTGTGTGCCGTGGTAAAACCTGGGATCGAACCCGAGACCTCGTCTCAGCAGTCCATTACCCATACCACTAGGCACTAGAGTTCATTTTAGGTACAAAATATATGTTCCGTGGTACCTGTATTAACGTTATGCCACTTGTCTAGGAGACAGGATCACTGACAGTAAAACTATTGACATTCAAATGTCTAGGACTCTAATCAATGTTAGAGTTTACATTAACATTGACTGCCTTTTTCGCAAATTATGAGGTGCTTGTATATAAAAACGCACGATTACAAGCTAAATTATATACGGAGTTTTTTCACAAATTAATCAAAGTGCGGTGCATCCAAGCAGCTAATAGATGATAATAATAAAACACATCAAGTCTCATAATAAACATAATAACACTTGCTTTTAAAATTATCATTCAAGTTAACTTCACATGCTAGTCAGGTGGGTAGGGACACTTTTGTAGTGCGTAAATTCCTTCGGATAACCCCCGTTTGAACCAGTGAGGGTAGTAATATTATTTCGGACTCAACTAAACTGCACGTCGTCTTGGGTCATTAATTACCGAGGGTACTATTGCCCCTGTGATATCCCTCACGCCTCAGCTGACCCAAGGCTATCGAAGCCCCCTCATGTGTGGGACTACTGTGTCCCCATCCTGCCCCGGATAGGTGTAAGCACGCAACGCGCGCGCCGTCACCTCGGCCTGTTTCTGCTAGGGTGACAGGCGGCTCCACCTCCAAGCCCGCGCACTGATGATAGGTAGGTAAGTAGTACTTACCTACCTACGAATAAAAACTGTAAAAACAATGTGATTAAATGGGCTACCAGAATCCTATGTTGACATTATCTGAGACATGTAGCTACCACGCAGTTCGGACCGCCGTTGGCGACTTGAAACCCTTCCCCCTTTACTTTCGAAGTACGCCAAGGATCTGTCCTAAGTGCTCTTCTGTTTAACCTGGCCCTTGATTCTACTAAAGGAAAACCATTGTCATACCACGAATTCGGCTAAATAATCCATTTAATTTTTGACTTAAAGTCGATGCGGTTAAAGTGCAAAATTGAAAGGCATTAGCAGAGTGAATGAAAAAGTATATGTAATGAAACTATTTCATTTAATTTTGTACTTTAAGCTTATATAAATATAATCTAAAATTCAATACCATTTTTTACAGTGTCTGTGGTATGACGGTAGTTTTGCATTAGTAGAATTGAGGTCCTGGTGTTATACGTTCTGTCGGACAGCATCAGAAACTCATACGAGCAGACTATGGAGTCTGCCATGGTGGAGCAACCATGGGGTTGCTCATGTATGCCAATGACATCGCGCTGATGAATTCGTGAATTTGCTGCTGAAATTGGTGCAGCGATGCGTGAAGATATAACAGGAAGCGTTTGAGTATGGTGGTTTGAACTTAAATGTGGCAAATACCGGGTACCTAGGTACTTACATGGCGCTAAACTCCCCAGATCCTTGGTCTAGCGCACGGGCCACGGACCAGGTCCAGAAGACCACGGGATGCGTGGGAAATGCTTTATTGGACCACCTTTTACATCCATATTTGAAAGCCAAGACGGTAGGTATATGGTTTTAAAGTCGGTTCGAGTCCGACAAACGCCATGGGCTTTCGACTCCAAAGAAACAATCCACTAGACCATAGGATGTCCTAGTGGACGAGGGGCAATTTAAAATAAATAATTATATAATGTGTTTGTATCGAAGTCTTAAGCTTATTAGTTATTATTACCTATGGCAACAATCTTCCGCATCTTATGAGAAAAATATACTCTTAAATAGTTATTGTTTGTCGACCTTCGGAGCCCAAAGTTGAGCGCCAATGTCACATACTTATTTCATTAAAATATTGCGACTGTTAACCATTGCCGTTGGTGTAATTTTTTAATTACACGTTCAGTTTCTTTTGGCAAAATAATAATTAATTATGAAGTTTTATAATATTCTAGGACTGGTTCATAGCGCCATCTAGATGTAAACTAAGTACCACTTTTAATATTGATCCTAAAGTCTCAACTAACTTTACTTTTTGTAAAATACATGTTTCACTCATATATTCTATTATACAAGCATAAAATACCCAGACCAGATGAATATAATGTAAAAATATATTCATACATATGAATATTTACACTGAGCGAGATTCGAACCATTGATAAATCTAGCTTCGAGTGCTGGAACATATCTTTTAAACTTAGACAGGTACAAGAATGGCCCTTCATAATACTTACCTACTTATTTTTAGATTGAAACCCTAATGAGTACCTAACATCTTTCTGGGGCTAACAATGCTAAGATGGGATGGGATGGCTACGTCGGAATAGAACTGAGTACCACCACATACCTAATGCGCTGTTCCATTACAGCACAAGTGTAATCTAGGTGGGAAATCCCAAAGTAATTTCGTAGTTACTTACAAGTTGAAGTTGACATCACATTTATATTTTTTTTTCCTTACAAGAAATCCAGCATAGGTTTAGACCACCATCATTATCAAATCCACTACTGTTATTACTTCCCATTCTGTTTCGAGGAAAACAGTACCTAGCTGACATAATCTAATAAATCACAACCGATATGCAAGGAAGCTGTGTACCGCCCTCGCCGTTGATTGGCGCGCTTATTATAAAACCAAGATGGACGCCTACCGCTCAGATTACCCGCCACATGTTTCGTTCGTAAACATTCCCGGCGACCTATTTACGTTTATGTAACCATATAACTGCTGAGCTACGCCCCGATACGAGAATACGTAATTACTTCTATTGGATTAGATTTAGGGCTGGATAATTATGCTGAGCTATTATTGATGACAATACATAGATAAGTAATTAGGTAGATACCTACTTATCTAACTATATCTAAGTACAAACGCTAACAAGACCAATATAACATAATTAGGTCCCACTAAACTCCAAATCCTTATAGTATCATTTTACCTAAATTTTAGGAATCCAACAAAATTGCTGCAGTACCTACCTATCTACTTAAATTTTACATAAAAAAAAAAACATTAAGTAATATTGGATAGCTAAAGTTCTCAGGATTTAATTCTTCATGAACGAAACAAGTATACCTAGAGTAGGTAGAATACCACAATTACCTAAACAAATAAGAAGGAAATCAATCCTTTGGCTGATTATTGTGGGGACTTACAGCATTGCACGAAGAGTATCTCTGTCACCATTGCTCGTGTTGTGGCTGCTGTAACTTAGAACTCTCTGAGAGGCACTTAGAGATACTAGGGTGAATCACACCACAGCTGTAGAAGTACAATAATGTAGCATATCCATAAATGCTGAACAATTGCACATGATTGAAATCTGGGACCTACCAAGACGATGTGTCGCCTACTAACTATAGCTCACTGGAGAGTTTTTATGTTATCAGTGGGAAGACTAAAGGCTTGTCCTGATTGTTTCTTCAGCACTAACGGCACAGAAACTCTGTGTTCTTACAGGGTCGGTAGCACGAGTGTACCTAACTCCCCTGGTGTTGCACACGTTCATAGTTCACGGAAACCACTTTCCAACGGGTGAGCCGTGTGCTAGTGCTATACCTAGATACAAACCTATACAGGGTGGAATTTTTCAAATCTACCTAGAGTTAATGTACTATAATAAATGCTTACAGCAGATAACACATTTTTACTAAAAGGAAACATCTCTTCATTTTTAAAAGTAATAAATCTGCATTCATAAATTTTCTGAAAAACATCACTAGCTAGTTTTCGTAAATTCGAATGCAGATTTATTACTTTTTAAAAATATGTAAGGTTTTTTTTAAGGTTTGCTATCTTCTGTATTTCGAGTAGGTAGGTACTTTCTCTTTCCCCTCCGAACAGGTTTCTAAAATTCTACCCGGTGTACAGCTGATACGACAATGTTCTTTAGGATTTTATAACCACTATCTTCTTCATCCTAGCGTTTATACCAGTCGCATCGAAGCTGTCACCTCGTAGTCTAGGGTCCACTTTGCCAGTGTAACTGAGGATTTGGCTGAACTTCGATGTTTTCCGTGAAGCTACTGCCATTCGACCTCCCCAACCTAAAAAGGTGATATTGAACCTTTGATTTAAAGATCAATCGTTGGGAACTCACTTGTACTTTTCCACATTTTTTTTTAATAAGGCGATACCGGTCAGGTCTAATAAATATTCAAATTACTGTGGAAAAGTGCAAGTGAGTTCTCAATATGTGTAACAACAAATTCCACCAAGTGCAATCAATCAACAGTATAAATAATCAATTGTTGGACATTTTTTTGTAGGGCTTCAATTATCCGTAACGACTGTCATAGATGTTCGTATGACAACCGGGATTGACGGTACTCCGAAGTATGACCAGGCCAATGCAAATACCCATATTTACTACAAATATTTGCACTGAGCGGGGATCGAACCCACGCCTCCTGCGAAGCGGCCGCGTTCACTACCGCCGTACTTTACTTTATAGCCATTTTAGCGGCTAAGAATGTTATGCCGTGCAGCGATCCGTGTGTAAAATTTCATCTAAATCCTTACAGCTGTTTTTGCGTAACGTCCAAACATATGTACAAACTTTCACAATAACTCGTAATTCTTGGTACTCTTTACTTATGTAAGTATGACTCGCGGAATGTTAATCTGTTTGAACAAATAATGCTAGTTAGTTCTACTGAACTAATTAGAATTATGATAAAAATACATGTGGTAGAGTTATATTCATGGTCATCATCTGCGCATAAGTCGCGTTCGCTTTCATTTGCCGCTGATGGGAAGTAGGTAGTTGTGGATCTCACCAGAATCTACGGGAACCAACCAAGCTAATTTCAACCTGTTAGCCAAATCACTTGCTAATAATCGGACGAGTTTCTGGGTTTTCCACTCTAGGATAGGGTGAAATGTCTATCGCTCCCGAAAGAGCCAAGATAAGTCAAATCAAGAACACACACAAACAAACTTTGAATGCAACCGGAACTAACATTGTTTGTGATGATGATGATGATGTAATTTCCAACAGTAGATAAATTATAATCTAATTATATCTTCGATATTCGCGTAAAACATATTGTGGTGCTTTCAAAGAATCAACCAGACAAGGCCGAATGATGTAATATCTAGTGCATGCGTACTCAACGACCATCGAAAAGCATTAAAAAGTTTTGTCGAAAAAAAGCTATAAAGATTTTTATGTAGGTAAGGTATAACTACTATAGTATAGGCATATGTATAAAAATTATGATTACACACATACTATAGGCATATCTAGCTAAAAGGGTGCGAAGGAAATGCCTTCTTTGGCCAACTTACACCCCGGCAATTGAGAGCCGCGAGGGCGTACGGTTTTCGAGAGTGCTCGTTTCGAGTACAACAACGACATCACAACCCCGCTGGCTGGCATGGGTATCTGTGGCGATTTGCGCACAAATAAATAAGACAAGGAGTTCAGAGTTCAATGTGTGTCACAGTTTGAGGACTCTACCTCCTCCACAAACCTGTGCTCAGAAGTACTACCGGAATTAGCGAAGGCTTATGATGAAGAAGCTCCTCTTTCCCCTTTTTCATTCATCTAAGACCTACATATAGTTATTTAAAAAAATGGAACGGAACACGGAAACATTACAATGAACTTATAATTACCGGAGACGGAAACTACATCAACATTTTTAAAAATTGCAACGAACCTTATTTCGAATATTATTATCGTTAACAGAGCTCGCAATGACCTGCTCTGCCCTTTAATTTCCACCTGATCATAATAATAATTCATTCAACGTGCTCTATTCATTTACCTAATAAAAAACTACGCATTTCGGTGATGCATGACCGAACTGGTCTACCGCCCTTCCTAGCCCGACACGCTCCAGAGAATGTACCAGAAAACATTTGCATAAAATAAAACTATTACTTACTGTTGAATATATTATCATAAACAATATTGAAACTAAAACAAATCAAATTTAAAAACATAAAATTTATAGATACTTACCTACCTGGTATTTTAAATGTATAGGTACGGTAGACACCTGCCCATAGACGCTAGATAAATCCTAGGTAGGTAACTACAAATCATTCTTATATCTTTTCTGAATATTGTAAAGCTGAAGAGTTTGTTTGGTTGAAAATGCTAAACTCAGGAACTAGGGACTGGTTTGGATTGAAAAAAAAAACGTTTTATATGGGAGGTTACGTCAATTTGACTTCACCTCGCCTGATGGAATGCTGAAGGTAGTATCAAAAAAAAGGAAAGCTGTTACAATTGGTGGCACTCAGCTTGACGGCCTCATCAGATGCTTTTTCACGCCCCGCTTAAAGGACCTGGGGGGACGGTAGGAAGAAGAAAACACTTGAGCTGGTAAGGAATGCCAGGTCTTAATGGTGAGCACAAGGAAAGATATATGTAACAATCCGTTTATCGAGAAAGGTTATAGACTATGTATCATCATGCTACTTTTCAAGGGAGATGAGCAGTATCCGTAAATGTTAAAAAATCCGTCAGATTGCCATGCGTTATTTCAACCATATTATTAATTTGGGGATACATTGGCAGGGGTGATACAGGGTTTCGAAATATAGCACGGGCTAACATAACATTTACTGGACCAACTTAGGAGAATGCAGACAGGCCAGTGTGTGTGTGGAACCTCTGATTGGTACGAAAGAAACTTCATCCCATGCACACTCAAGCTGTGAAATGAACTCCCTGCTGTGGTTTTCCCAAGTGCCTACAATATGGGGTTCTTCAAGAGGGGCATTAGAAGGTTTTCTCAGGGTCGGCAGTGCGAGTGTAACGCCCCTAGTGTCACACACGTCCACAGGCCACGGTAACCACAGGTGGGCCGTATGCTTGTCTGCCACCTACCTAACTGGTATAAAAAAGAAGTACCTATGCTTGAAAATAGACTGACCAGGCGTCTTCGACAATTGTCGAAACGGGAACTACGCACGGCTACAGCTGCCATCACAGGGCAAGGCTCTTTGAAAAAACACATTTTTATTTTAGGAATCATCGACAGCCCTCTCTGCAGACCGTGCATGAGAGAGGAAGAAACAGCGGTACATGTACTCCTACACTGTCCTGCAACCGCCCCGAACAGGGCTAAGTACTGCAAAAATACAGATACACTCCGGGACTTCACCAGCAGCGTGAATAGCCTGCTGGCTTCTTCAATGAGTTGGAACTGGATCGACTGAAATGTCCACCCTCACATTAAAACCATGACGTGAAGTTGCAAATACCAGCCCGTGATACCATACCAATTACCATATCATACACGGGCGCAGCTGGGGCGAGAAGGCTTCTAATTATGCTATAAGGCTACAAATGTGAATCTTTGATTACTTGTTATTCAATCACGCTATAACGGCTGAACGAATCTGGCTAGTAGTGTGGCATTTATGAACTATTTTTTATCTGGGTATAGGTTCCCCTCGGTTGGAATCATAATTCCATGCGGGTGAAGAATTCCATGCGGTGTCGTACAAGGCGACTAAGGGATAGGGCTGTCTGTTTAACATCAGACAGATACATACAGCCCAAATTCAGCCTCAGATGCATGGCTTGAGTCAACAACAGTGCCCGGAAGATGGCAATTGGCTCACCCTCTATTACGAGGGACCGATTTCAATGATTAATGACATGTAGGTGTTAATTTACCTCTGCCTAACCCTCCGGGGATAAAGGCGTGATTATTTGTATGTATGAAGAATCAATCTTTTAGGCTCTATTAACATCTTCGGCACTGATCAAATGCCTTTTAACACCCCACTTAAAAGACCCAGGACTGTAAGAAGGAAACGTGTGCTGGTAAAGAATTCTCAGATTCTAAAGTGCGGCATAGAAAAGGCGTCGAACTCCTTAGCTTTTGATGGAATTGCTCATACAGCGACCTGCGCGTAGGTATTGTTTGTTGTTTAAAAAAAAGGGCGGGACTAACTAAACTAACAGTGACTGGAAGAGCACATTGGAAAAACTGCCGACAACACAAAACATATCTCATTCTTTATCTATATTTATTTTGTAAAGGCTCTAGGGTGTTGGTGTCCTCAAGACTATCTAGCAGTAGTTCGGAGCGCATGTCTCTTTAATCTGTCGAGAGCATCTAATAAGCAGAATAACCACTAAATTAGATTTAAAAGTCAATTAGGCATGTAATGATAATGATGTTTCATCAATTTCCTTTAAGATATTGTAAATTACTTACCTATAAAACTAATTAAGTACCTAATAACACTGCATATGCATAATTCACATCATAATCTAATAAGTTTAATAAATAATAAACAAGTCATTTGTAAAATAACTTAATTGTTTTAGCGCCAAACTTAACAACTGGTTTAATTTCAAGTTTGGTTTGGCGCGGTTTTCAGTGTTGCTATAATATTGACGTTATAAAATCAATAAACTTCATCTGATCATAAATTTTATTACGTTGCAAAATAATACTTTAGATTAGACGGATAAACGGACAACAGTCTTTATTGGAGTGCATTAATACTAAGCAAAGTCAAGGTAGGTAACTTTTATACCCTCGGTTACCTCTATACTTACTTAAGTACATTACAACTTAAGTAATTAAGTAGGTATAAGTATTCACTATTGTATTGTGAATGAAAATAATGTGATTTCCTTACAGTCATGTAATACTAATCTCAATGATCTATCCGATCCGATTGCATTACAAAATAATATAATTTCATTAGACTACTAATTTAACGCTCTAAATTTAATTATTTTATATGGCAACACTAACACATGACAGGTGTTTACGCGCCAAACAACAATGGTCGCTTGCAAAGTGGTTAACGTTTGATAAGTTTGTCTACACACGTTTTTCGATACATTTCGCTTATTCTATATAATTATACAGACAGTGATTACTTACACAACATCTATTATCATTGTATTTGATGTAGTATGTGTTATAAATACTGTTAATTAGGCCAACATTAGAACATGTAGCTAGGCTGCGTCTTCGTTCCGTTGATCAGTCGTGTCCTATTTCGTATCTTATTTCTAATTAAGGTCTTCAATTAGTGTAGAACAATGGCTGCGATAACTCCGAGACGTTCGGCGCGTATTCCTCATACTCACACGCCGAAAATGTCTGAGAGGAAGAAGGGGTTATTTCAGAGAGAAGTGGTTGCTTCTCGTGAGTCTTTAACGACGCATAGAACCCTACCGGTGGTAGATAGCGAGAGTGACAGCGAAGACTGCGACCTGGGCATCATCAGTACACTTGATTCCAGTTCTGACGAAAACGACCAGAATGTTCCTAAGACGCCAGAAAGGAGCTTGTGGCGTAAGTGTTTGCATACAAACTCTGTTTATTTTGTTATTATACTCGATATTTTTCCAAAATGTAACTTATACATTCATTATTCAGATGAGAAGGTATACCATTGGCTAAGTATGGTTACTTTCCGATTGAAAATATACAATCCAAGGTCCTTTTTGTCCTACTTGTTAAATTTATTATCTTATATTGTATCATATGTTACTTTGGATACAATTACAACCATTGACTTTAATTAACATGCTAAGCTTACTGTTAGAAGATAAATGAATAGAAAGTGTATCCTGTATTAAAATTGTTAGTTTTTTAAAGGTTAAATCTCATGGTTTTTATTTACCAAGGACGTACTGTACTGTTATGATTTATTTGTTTTGAATTGAAACAATCTTATAGCAAAAGAATATCTTCACCAAATAACTTTGCATAACACCCTGACATTGGCAATTTGTGGCAACACACAGATTGAAAGTATCATGTACTTAATTAAAAGTTTGTGTGGTCTTTTAACACTTGTTCAAAGTTAGATTGCCTTATTAATGCAAAATTTCAGTCAAAGGACTATTATACAACTTTGTATGGCCATGTAGAAGGAAACACATATGTTTGTTACACCCATATTGAACCACCTCTTCTTCTTCTTCAATTTAGCATTAATCCCAGTCACATTCAAAGTTTTCACCTCGGAACCTGAGGTCCGATTTACCAGTTTAATTGCAGATTTGGCTGAACTTCGATATTTTCCATGAAGCAACTGCGATCTGACCTTGTTAAATAATAACCCCATATTAAATAAATCCTTTTCTATTCTAACTTTTCATCATCATCCTCCTGTCCTTATCCCAAGTTTATTTGGGGTCGGCGCAACATGTGTTCTTTTTCCATTCATCTCTATATAGTTACAGTCATCTCAACATTCACTCCCTTCTTAACCATGTCATCTTTCACGTAGTCCATCCACCTCATTTTAGGCCTCCCTCTCCCCTTATAGCCATCCACTTCCATAGTTAGTACCTTTTTTACGACATTACTTTCGTCCCTACATATTACATGCCTGAACCAGCCTAGCCAGAACTACCCTAAACTTTACTTCATATGCATTTCTGTCAACCACAACATAAAATTAACTCACGCTTATATCCCCGAAGGGGTAGGCAGAGGTGCTAGCACCCTTTTATCCAGTTTATGTTTAGGTCCCAATGTAATAGGTGGTGAGTCTATTGTCATTAACCGGGCACTTATAAACTTGCGATAAATACACACATAACTTTGAAAAACATAGGAACCCATATTTCAAGGATATTGAGATGCTAGAGAAGGTGCAGTGAAGTTTTACTAAAGTACCACATGTGCTGAAACAATGTTCTTACGAGCAGTGCTTTGAAATTCTGGGATTCACAACCCTCAAAGAATGTGGAGATTTGATTGAGACATTCAAGATCTTAAATGGTCACTATGATATAGAAGGCTTTGACAATTTATTTCTGCAAATCCAAAATACGCATCAACACAATCAATCACTTCTTAAGCAGTAGAGTCTTCAGAGCATGATTCAAACTGCCAGACAAAGTAATATCTTCACACGTCTATAAGCTACGGTAACCACTTTCTATCAGGTGGGCCGGGTGCTTATCTGCCAACCAAAAATCTCGACAAACATTTGAAATCTCAGGTGAAAGCTGGTTGAGAATAACAGGATATAGACATTATCAGTTGAATCAAGTGCTGCATAATAAATAAATAATATAACTGCGAAAGTATCTCTGTCTGTATGCTACACTTTCACGCTCAAACTGCTGAACAGATTTTGATGTAATTTAGTATAGGGGTAGATTAGACCTCAACAAACGATAGATCTTAGCGTTCCTCGCATCCGAAACTTTTACTTCGGAGTCTGGGGTCCGCTTTACCAGTCAAACTGCGAATTTGACTGAACTTCGATATTTTTCGTGAAGTGACTGCCACTGACCTCCACAACCAAAAGGCGATATCGAAGATTGAAGCTACACCAGTTGTTAGACTTTTTTAAGGCACCAACTACCCTTAACGACTACCACAGATGTTCGTATGGCAAACGGGACCCACGGTTAACGTGCTCTCCGAAGCACGACAGTTGGATTGGATTGAGACTCCTTTGTCCGCATTTAGCCTCGCTTTTTAGGCCATTGTGTGTACAGAATCACTGGCTACAGCCTAACTCCGCCCCGAAACAGAAGCTTACTGGGGACTTCACAGACTTCATCGGAGCCGAGGACTTGTGGTCGTTGGGAGGGCAACTGCCGCTCATTCCAGGCAGACTTGTCTGTCAGACAATGCAAACACCCATGAATGCAAATATTTACACTGAGCGAGGATCAAACCCGCGCCTAACTGCTGCCGCCACGTCACAGAAACTGTCGACTAATATTCATATATTAACATCGCATATTCCATTTTATAAAATCTATGTCACACAAGTTGTGATATGAATTGAATCTGAATCAGCAATAAATAGAGTTTGTTTACATGTATCAACTACTGTGCCATTTGTATTCAACACTTGGCATAAAATTAAAAAACATCTAGGTCACTGATAAATTGCTTAGTTTCTGGTTCAATATATTTTTGATACTGCTATCTAATATAGTACAGTAATGGATTGTTATTATTTTATTATTATTATTATTATTTGATACACTAGCAGCTCTACGAGCTGATACGTGTTTATCACTGCACTTGTGTTCTTAATTATTTAAATGTTTGTCAAGTCTATTTTTGTGCTCATTACATACACACAGTCACGCCTATTTTCCAGTGGGGTAAGCAGAAACTACTGTTTTCACTTGCCACGATCCTGGCAAACATCTTACTCTTGTACTTTCATAATTGTTTTATAGATACTCGCCGGTTTCGAGTACTCTTGACATGTTCTTTCCTTAAAATGCCTTCGATCTGATTGACATACGTATGTCTACTTCGACCCCTACCGGGTTATCCATTCACCCTAGCTTCATAAATTCGTTTTTTCAGTCTTCTTTCGTCCATCTTCTCCACATGTCCGAACCGTCTAAGCATCCCTTTCTCTATATTAATCACTACATCTTCAAATACACCACAACGTTCCCTTATCACGCTGTTCCTCACTCGATCCGTCAACTTCGTAAGAGCTAAGCAAATTCATTAGGGTATGAAGATACACCCCATACCCGGGGATAAGATGGGGACTCCGTGCTCCACACCCGAAGAGGGCTGTCTCGTAAGAGACGGTCCTGGGCGGGCCGGGGTGCCAGAGAAATATCTCAGATAATCTCACCTACGGCCCACAAATTCGGCGTGCGTTTTAGTCGGTTCAAGTCCAACTTAACCTCCCCGTGGGGATTTCTCCCAGTGCGCACAATAAAATAAGAAAAGGGTATGAAGATACAGTTATAACTATTTAAACTGTTTTGACTGATTGTACTTTGTCAAATTTACATGTATTGAATTCATCTTTTTATTATCTTATCCATCCATCCATATCCATTATTTATGACAAAGAAATACAACATGTATAGAATATGATGGAATTAAAAAAAATATCATCATCATACCAGTATTAATTCCAAAGCAAGGCACTCTCTTTTGTTGGACCACGTAAAATTTATAAGTAGTACCTAGTAGTTTCCGGCATAATCTTCAAATCGTGAGAGAAATGAGCCTTGGCGCACGCGTATTGGTTGAGGGGGTTAGAGCTCCTCCGCTGCTGTAGCACACTTATAAGTCAGAAACCACGCCCAATTGAGCAGTCCGACTGGGGAAGTACCTCCGCCCTACAGAATACCGCGGCCATAATAACTTCGTGTTGTGTTCCCAGCGGTGAGTACTCACTGGAGACTTTGTGCTGTCAGTGTAGTCAGCTTCTACACTGATGGCACAGAAACTCTGTGCTTACAAGGTCGGCAGCGCGAGTGTGGCTCCTCTAGTGTTACACACGTCCGTAGGCCACAATCACCACTTTTCATCAAGTGGGCCGTGTGCTTGTCTGCCACCTAAGTTGTATAAAAAAATGTTTGGGTCAAGATATGTCAGCAACTATACAAACATGTATATGTGTTTAAAATCATTTAAATTGTTACAGATGAAACCAGAAGTCAAACGCGAAAGCTGCTCAAAGAAACTAATGATTTAAAGAACTTTATCAAGTCACCATTCACATTGACAAAGTATCAGACACGATATTCGCATCCTGACCCAAAATGCACAGGCTCTATCTCAACCCCTGTTACTCCACACTTGAACAACCACCCAGGAACCCCATCTTCTACACACTCTTGTGCGAGTGCCCATACCACCTCATCAACGTCGAGCAGGGCCCGAAAGAGCCTGGCTAGTCTTATCGCCGATACTGAGAGCTGCAGCAGCTCTCTAAAAGATCTTAACTTTGACACAGACTCTGGTACTGATTCCAAAGAGAATACTCCTACCAAATTTGTCAGAAGATCCAGTAGGAAGCAGAAAGTGACTCCAAAACTACAAAGTTTCAAAGGTGTTTTACTCGAACAGAAAAAGAATATTACTCCAATTAAGAATGCTGTTGTCTGCTTGACGAAAATGGATATGGACAGCATGTTGTCGCCCACACAAATGCAGAAGACTCCTCATAATACAACTGAAGTTGTGTCTCCACCTAAACTAGGACATAACCGTCGTTCCGTTGTGGAAATTGAAGAGAGTCCAGAATCTCTTTGCGACGGTGAGAAAAGTCACAAAAGACTTCGCAATGATAGTTTCTCAGAGATCGCACCTATTTCTAAACACCCTAGACTAGAGAATGCACCTAAAGCTCGATTATCACTCTTTAACAGTGATAGACTAAAAGAAATCCTGTCCACAAAATCTTTCTATGGAAAGAGCAATCCTGAACTAAATAATATTGTGATTTCTAAGATTTCTAGTGCTATTGAGGCTAGCACTACGCACAGTAGACGAATGAGACATTCTAACTCGCATAGACGTAAAAGAAGGCCAGGTCAGATCAATCTTGGAGTGCGGCATAGGATAAGAAAACCAAAAATTCACAAAAATAAAGTGGTTCGGTATAACACTGGATCTCTGAATAATTCTATGTTGAATAAAAGTGTTATCTCAAATGCTAGTGTAACAGATACTTCCATGTTGAGTCAGGATTCATCTCAAGAACTCGCCAATGGTAAGTAGATAGTTATCATATGGGTTTCGTCCAATCACGCCGACCCCAACTGGGTTAAAGACAATGTCTGTGCCTTTCTTAACCCAATTGGGGTTGACTTTCAAGTCTAACAGCTTTACTGAACTTTTATATTTCCCATGCATCTACTTTTATCTGACCTGCACAACCCATTGGTAATATCAAAATTTTGTAGTTAGACCTGTTGTCAGAGTTCTTATGCCTTGATCACACTCACCGAGTGTAGTGGTAACAGTGCATTTGGTCGAGTGCGCTGTCTCGCCATTCGACTGGTAACGAGGACTGCTAGTTAAACAAGCTCTTCAAGACATGTAATGGATTTCTTCCAAATAGTTTTTTTTTTCGCAAATCTTAAAATAATGAGGTAGGACACGACGGTATTTCCGCCCAATTGAGCAGTCTGACTGGGGAAGTACCTCCGCCCTACAGAATACCGCGACTATAATAACTTCGTGTTGTGTTCCCAGCGGTGAGTAGGGTAGCCAGAGCTCACTGGAGAATTTGTGCTGTCAGTGGGAAGACTAAAGGCTTGTCTTGCTTTTTCTTCTACACTGACGGCACAGAAACTTTGTACTTACAGCGTTGGCAGCGGGACTGTGACTCCTCTGGTGTTACAAACGTCCATAGGCCACGGTAACCACTTTCCATCAGGTGGGCCGTGTGCTTGTCTGCCACCTTAGTGGTATAAAAAAAAAAAAATCCGACAATTTATAGATAACATGATAAAAACCAACTTTTTTTCTATTTAACTAGATAAAGCAGACCCATTCGACAAAGAAAAACAAACAATTGATGCTCTTCTCAGCCAATGGACTGAAGAAGAAGTACCAGAGACCGAACTATCATTCACAAAACCTGCCCAGGAGCTTCCATGCTTCAACAGCACTGTCATAGAAGAGACCAACCAAATCTTCCAGCCAGTGACAGCCATACCTGTTACAATAGCTGCTCTACCGCAGGACTCTGAAGCTGTCATTATAGAGTTAGGAGGAAATAGACAAGAAGTATCTTTACCACAAGGTGTGGCCCCTCTACCAGATAGTATGCCTGAAACTGTGACAAGCGATGTGGTTATGACTGAGGCAGGTCATATACAAACTCATGGCGAAATACCGAAAAGTGGTCAGTTTTTGCCTGTTGAAGGAGGTTATATTCTTGTAGATGAGAATGCTGAACCAGGTGAGAAAAAAAAGGATTTTCTAAAATATGAGTTAAGTTTTAGGTTAGAATCCTAGAGTGGAAGGCACTAATCAGCAATAGGAAGGTCCCTTGCAAGATGGACGGACAACCAAAGGTGGAGGATCGAGTGCTTTAGTGCACATTGGGAGATACCTATATCCATCTCAGTAGACTGCAATAGGTTATTGATTGATGTGCTAGGTTACCAAATTAAGCAATTACTTTGAAATTCTAATTAACTTACGAATCCAACACTGGTAACTCACTCTGGAACATTATTCCTGCTCAAAACAGAAAAACGTGTTTACCTACACACATATTCACGCGTGTAAACCCCAGATTGGTTAGGCAGAAGTGTGTTAACGTGTTTACTTTCCATTTTAGCTCAAGAAGAACTGCCAGACTTAGACGAAATCGAGCGAGAGTTGAAAATGCTTGATGAGCAGATTCTCAAGATGGCGGAGTCGAACAACATCAATGCCGAAGCTGTTCTAGCATCTACTGAGACTGTTGTACCACCTGCTGGCGGTAAGATCTATCAAGTGAAAATTTCTTTTATCGCGTTGAGCACTTTTTGGGTCTGAACTACTGGTCTGAATTGTTCGACGAAGGTTTTAGGCTATATATATCACAACTGCTTAAAGGATCGGAGCAGTGACCAAATTCTCATACATTACATAACATAAACTCACGCATATATCCCCGAAGGGGTAGCCAGAAGTGCTAGCACCCACATTTCGCCAGTTTATGTTTAGGTCCCAATGTAACAGGTGACGAACCTATTGCCATTAACTTATAAATACACTTATAAACTTGCGATAAATACACACATAACTTCGAAAAGTCATTGGTATGTGCCATGGTAAAACCTGGGATCGAACCATAGACCTCGTCTCCGCAGTCCATTACCCATATCACTAGGCTACCGCGGTTATCTCATTCATTATTTTAAAACTAAAGAAATACACGCTCTAAGTAATGATATGAGGTTTCAAAATAGCCACATCCGAAACTGTGGCTGGTCAACTAGTTTATTATAATTGTGATATTGTAAAAACATTTTTGATAATGGGTCTATTGTTTCATCTCGTACACAAAGTTGAAATTACATCAAGATTAATTGACCAATTTATTACATGAAAAAAAAATTAAGATATAAATGCAAATTTAAATACGTATTGTTTTCATATGTTTATGGAAGAAAAAAATAAACTTGAAAATCGTTATAGGTACATTGCATGACAGCATTTAACGTACACACAATTTAGATGCCGTGTGGTTCCCGGCAGAGTAGAATTTGGGCCATCTTTTCCCATGTGATGTCGTACAAGGCGACTAAGGGATAAGGCTGTTTAACATCAGACAGATATATACAGCCCAGACTCAGCCTCAGATGCATGGGTTGAGTCAAAATTGTACCCGGAAGACGGCAATAGGCTCACCCCCTATTATGTAGGACCAAATTCAGTGATTGGTGAAATGTGGGTGTTAATTCACCACTGCCTAACCCTCCGGGGATAAAGACGTGATTATATAACATAAACATATACATAGATAACATAATCATGTCTCTTTCTTATTGGGGTAGGCAGAGTCAACCTCTTTTCACTTGCTATTCGTGTCTTTCGAATTATTTCATACATGCTTACCAGTTACGGGTACTTCATCGACGCCACCGATAGAGCACGCGATTTATTTTTATTACTTACCGTAAACAGAATCGTTTTAACGCTATTTATTAAGAATACGTGGCGAATGGAGCCATTTTCATGTCGAATAGCACCGAATTTGCACAAACCGGGCACCGAACCCGCGACAACATTAACACTTAAAACATGACACTAGAACTTGTGTTTTGTTTTCCAGAAACTTCTAAAGCTGCCGATGAAATAGCTGACAAGACTGACAATAGAAAACTGTTCTCTATTTTCGAGAAGCCCAACCCGGGTATCAGTACTCCTGGATCTAAAGGTATTTATGTCATAATAATGTATTCTTTATATCTCCATAGTTTTAGCTGAGTCTCGTATTATTTTTCTTGAAATGAAAGTTCTCTTCCACAAAGGTATTAAAGATACATTTAAATAAATAAGATAGATCGTAATAAATCTGCTTACATTATACTTGTAGGGCTCAGCTATTGTTTTTATAAACATATTGTATGATTTATATCGATACAGTCCAGACTCAGCCTCAGATGCATGGCTTGAGTCAACAATAGTGCCCGGAAGACGGCAATAGGCTTACCCCCTATTACGTGGAACCGAATTCAATAATTGGTTAAATGTGGGTGTTCAATTCAGCTCTACTTAATCCTGCTGAGATAAAGGCGTGTTTATATATTATGTAATATCGATGTTACTGTCGCAGATACATCGGACAAGAGTGGTAAACGTTCACTGCTGAAGACTGGAGACGACCAATACGTGATTGACGCTGGTCAGAAGAAGTTCGGAGCTACACAGTGTGCTGAATGTGGAACTATCTATCAGGTGAGAACATCACCCCACCAACCACTGACTAGAAGCTCTACTGAATCTTTGAGCTCCTTATCTACATGCTTTAGGAATCGAATTTCGCCATATGATGGCACCAAGTCGCGACAGAAAATGGTCCCCTTTCTATCGTGACCTGGGGCCATCAATCAATCAATGAATCAGCCCACCGCAGTCCACTGCTAGACATAGGCCACTCCCAATGTGCGCCATTTTATCCGATCCTCTGCCTTCCGCATCCAGTCTGCCCCAGCCACCTTTTTCAGGTCGTCCGTTCATCTGGCTAGGGGGCGTCCTATTTTCCGTTTACCTTCTCGCAGTCTCCACTACTCCTGACTCGTGTGCTCCAACGGTCATCGGTCCTTCGACAAATGTGGCCAGCCCACTGCCTTTTCAGCTTGCTTATTCTGCGGCCCATGTCGGTAACTTTACTTCTCTGTCGGATAACCTCGTTCCGAATTCTATCCTTCAGAGAAACTCCAAGCATAGCTCGCTCGACTTTTAAGCTATGCACCAGCCCCACTGAAAGTGTCCACGTTTCGGCACCCTATGTCATAACATGTAGGAAGCACTGTTCAAAGACCTTTGTTTGAAGGCATTGAGGTAGGGGTGAGCAGTTCTGTTGGGGCCATAATATGAGCCAAAAGGTCCCGTGCCTCAAAATAGAGTCGAAAAAAACTCGTACTACGCATATAAAATATATGTTGTGACGTGAATGGGGTCAGCAACGCATCATATATGCTGGTAATTATGCACTAAACTGGATTCTCACGTGTTAGCAAGTTCCTTTAACAAATCGATCGAAAAAAAAAAAAAAGAATCGGGTCAAGCGGGATTCGTACCCGCGATCTTTCCGTAACAGTGGAAATGCTCCGACTGCTCAATGTGTTAATCTAAATAACATAGAATAAGAAAATTGTGACTAACATAAAAATGAGTACGTGTTATTGTTATTTTTAAACTATCGCGGTGTGAATTCATAATAAAACAATGGGACTGTTCGCGATTAAATCATGGAACTTACTTTTTCTGCCGACGTTTCGGATGCGTTGCAGCACCCGTGGTCACGACTTGCCTTGTTTGCGAGCGTCGAGAGGTTACGAGTCTGTGTTACTTAAATAAACAAACATTTATTTATTAATTTATTATTTACTGAGCCACCGAACACGTTGCCTGAAATCATCCAAATCTTCCAATACATATATCCGTCTTACGGCGACAGTGGAGTCATCTACCGATACTCGCACAAACTATCAACACCAATAATTTTTAAACATTGATTTTTGATGACTCCGCTCAAAGTAAAATGAAATTTTAAACAAAGTTTAGCTGAACATGATCGCGCTTAGTATCACTGAAAAAATCAAGTTTTCGGCGTCACAATTACAACTACAATAAAACATTACAATATTTCATTAGCTCAATCATTTTTTCTATTCTCACAGATTGGGGACCCACAGGACGAGCACGATCACTTAGTTCATCACAATGCCACTGATGTTCTACGATTTAATGTAAGTTCATTAACCAAACCTTCATTTCATTATTCATAATTTGCGAAATGTGGATTTAGCACATTGATTTTGATAATTATTGTGGCAGTATCACCATTTTGAACCATATGCGGCATTTCAAGTATTACATAAGCAGATTTGTTACAATTATTTATTAGCTGATGACTGCAGCTCGCTCTGCATTTAAAATACTACTATTTATATAAAGAATTAAAAAATGGTTGATTTTAACCACATACGATGGGCGTGGAAGGTTATTTGGACCCTTGAAACAATCCCCACACACATCCCATAAACTGATTGTTTCCTATTAGAACGATCAGAAGATGCCTAATTTATCTATTTATCTATCTGCAGGGTTGGAAAGACGAGTGTATAGTTGATCGCTCGGGCACATCACGTTGTATTCGAGTGCGAGGGGGTGAGCAGGGTTGGAAGAAGGTGGAACAGCTACTCAACAGGGTGGTACACCCACAACTCGGCTACGGGAACAACCTGCCCACAGATAGGATACACACATACACTGTAAGTTTGTTGCATTTTTTTTTCATATAGGACACCATCAATGATGATGGTAAGGTCACCATTACTGACATGTACCATGTTACGATGGTGGCATTCAGCTCGATAGCCTCATCAGATGCTTTTCTCACGCTCCGCTCAAAGGACCCGGGACTGTAGGAAGCAGGAAACACGTGAGCTGATAATGAATCCTAGAAAGCAAAATATGTCCTGGCCATAGGTATGTGATTTAAGCAGTCGCCAAGATAATAGGGGCTGCCATCAAAATGTTTTGACAGTAGATTTACTATTTTGGTGACAAGACTACAAATTGAATCTTCGATTCTTTGATAACTGCGGATTTGGCTAAAGTTCTATATTTTCCGTGAATCCACTGCCATTTGACCTCCACTACCAAAAGGCGATGTCGAAGCATTGCAGCTAGAATTAATAGATTGCATTGAACTTTTTAGTGTTCCACCTACCCGTAACGACTGCCACAGATGTTGGTATGGCAACCGCTTCCCATCAGGTGGGCCGTGTGCTTGTCTGCCAACTATGTAGTATAAAAAAAAAACCGGGACCGACTGCCGACGTGCTCTCCGAGGCACAACCAGACCAATGTCAATGTCACCTATATTCTTGCCTCTCACAATATTGCAAGAGGACTATGTCCAGCTGTGGACTGCGATAGGCTTATTGATTGATTGATACATTCAAATATTTGCACTGATCGGGAATCGAACCTGCGCCTCCTGGGTAGCATTCGCGTTCACCACCACCACACCACAGGATGTCGCCGTCACCTCTAAATTTATGTATTACTTACGTATACAAGTAATGTAATAAAATAAAAAAAATATAAATATAAAATAATAAAAAAAAAAAAAATAAAAAAAAAATATGGAAATTTGATGGACAAGTTACAGTTTGAAATAAATAGAAAACGGTGCGATACATTAATATCGGAATGTTACGCTAATTTTAAGCTGCATGCAGCAGAGCAACTTAAGCAGCGTCCTAAATATTTCTGGAAAATTTTCAAAGACAAAACCAGCAACTGTAATTTCTTACCTAATGCAATGACTCTCAATCGTGTAATGGCAAAAGGGGGACAGGAGATTTGTGAATTATTTGCTCAACACTTCCGAAGCGTTTACAACTCCCACATCGGAACCCAGTCTACAGTTGATCTACCTTATAATACTAACATGTCGTGTTGCGGTGCACCATTCGGCCACTGTGGAGTCGACGAGAATGAAGTTCTAAAGCAGTTAAAGGGATTGGATATTAATAAGGGTCCCGGACCGGACTTGATACCAGCTATTTTCTTAAAGAACTGTGCGGACAACCTAAGTAAACCACTAACTATAATTTACAATAAATCACTCCAAAGTGGCGTATTTCCTAAACAGTGGAAATTGGCACATCTAACTCCAATTCACAAAGGAGGCAGGGTGGAGGATGTGGCTCAGTACCGACCAATTTCTATTTTATCGGGATTTGGAAAGGTATTAGAGGCCATAGTGAACAAAAAGCTTTTAGCTCATTTTCGCGAGTCGATTGATCTAAATCAACACGGTTTCTTACCATGCAGGTCTACTTGTACTAATTTGACTGGTTATATATGCGATATTGTGGATACCATGGACAAGGGTGGGGAAATTCATTCCATATACACCGATTTCAAAAAAGCGTTTGACCTGGTTGATCACAGCATCCTTTTGAGAAAACTTGCGAATTTGGGTATTCATGGATCATTACTGCGGTGGTGTGAATCATATATACGAAACCGTACTCAATTGGTACACCTTCGCGGATTTAAATCTAGGGTATGTGCTGTTCCTTCTGGAGTTCCTCAAGGATCTCATCTAGGGCCCCTTCTCTTCTTAGTTTTTATTAACGATATTAAACATGTTATTAGCTCCAAATTTAGATTATATGCCGATGACTTGAAGATCTATCGAGCTATAAGTGACCCTAATGATATAAGAACTCTTCAATCGGATATTGATGCAGTGGGTGAGTGGTGTACACAGAATAACATGATTCTAAACTTAGCAAAATGTTATCACATAAAATTCACAAGAAGAAGGTTACCGTCTCAAGTAACTTACGTTATTAATAACGTCCCTCTCGAGGAAGTGACTACTATTCGTGACTTAGGTGTTATTCTGGATAGCACATTAAGTTTCAGGTGTCACTACGACAACATCACTAGCAGAACATCGAGACTTTCTGGCTTCATTAATAGACAAATGAAAATATTTAAGCAACCAAGTCTCACCATACTTATTTACAACACTGTTGTTAGAGGAATTCTGGAATACTGTACCATTGTTTGGAGCCCAGGCTATCAGGTACATGTTGACAGAATAGAACGCATACAGAAACGTTTTTTATACTGCTTATCATATAATAGCAACATGTGTCGACAGTTACCATCATATAAACAACGTCTCTCATTTTATGAAATGGATCAACTGAGCACACGTCGAAAGGTCGCCGATGTAATGTTCTTGTACAAGCTCATTCATGGTTTGGTGGATTCTCCGGATGTCCTTGAGCGTGTATCACTGTCCGTTCCCCGTAGCGAGAGTCGTTTGAGCAATCGTAGAACTTTTCATTTACCACATTTTAAAACTAATCTTGGCCAGCACTCTCCGATCTGTCGCATGAGCGCTTCATTGAATAACATTCGTAATGATATCGATATATTTATTCGTTGCGATTCTTTGGCCTCTTTGAGAAAGAAAATAGCTTCAGTATTTAACTGCGAATTGTGATTTTTTGTATTACTTTATGATTTACATATTTTGTTTTTTTGATGTATAACTCTGTTAGTGACTTTTGGTATTAAAGTAGCACTTATATAGCGAAATATTACAGAATGTAATGTCTCTCATGTTCTGAACATAACATAACCTTACTTTGCATGCTGTGTTCGCATCAAGTAGAATACAATCGCGCTATGACTTTTGTAAATTGTACTATAACATATATTTATTACTGGTTGTATTTAGTTTTGTGAACCAAATAAAAAAATAAAAATAATAATAATGATAATACGAAGAGATCGGCGGAGTACTCCGAGACCTCCGCCAATCTCTTCTAACCTATATTTAGCCATGTCGGGGTGCGCACCTAATTATAAGTGAAGAATAGTCGATATAATTCGGGGCAGAACTACCATTTTGCGTATCAGAAATATATATATTTCTCAAAAAAAAGCCTCCATTAAATACCACTTTTCTTGAAGTCTCCTCTGTGCACTCCCGGGTTTGCTGGAAGAGAACTTAACTTTGCGTTAAGCTCTCCTTTATGTCTACAATAAAGTATAAATAAATAAAATAAAGTCTCGCCCGTTTTAGGACGATCGTGAAAAGATTTTTTTTAAATAAATAAATAAAACTTGTATTGCAGGCGTACCTGTGTATAGACAAGAAACAAATAGTTGGGTGTCTGATAGTGGAGCCCAAAGTGCGTGCGTACAAGCTCATCCCTGGAGACCCTGACTGCTGTAGCGTCGAGGCCTACCCTGTCAAGTAAGTTTCAATATATCATCATTCTTTGAGCAGTTTCCTAAGCCGCGTGGTTTCCGGCAGAGTAGAATTTGGACCACTCCATCTCTTCCCATGTGGTGTCGTACAAGGCGACTAAGGGATAGGGCTGTTCAACATCAGACAGATATATACAGCCCAGACTCCGTCTCAGACGCATGGCTCGAGTCAACAATAGTGCCCGGAGAACTGCAATAGGCTCACCCCTATTATTATTTATTATTATTTGGGACCGAATACAATAATTGGTGAAATGTGGGCGTTGATTCACCTCTGCCTAACCTTCCGGGGATAAAGGCGTGATTATATGTGCGTATGGTAATTTAAAAACTCAGTTTATTAATATAATTTTGTTTAGAAACTTATTTTGAAGAATAAAAACCTAAATCGAACCACTAGTTAGTCAGTTAGTTAGTCTAGTTTATTTGTCTAATTTGTGTTTTTATTAAAAGTCGCTACAAGATTGTTTACTTTTAGTTAAGTGCTGTAATAATTAAAAAATATGTGTTATTACAAAGTAAAAAAATTGGTTCGCAAGCGTCAGATGTAATAATAAAAAAAATATGTGTCATATGACAATGAAAGAAGTAAGTGTGTAATCTCCTATTAAAAGAAATATAAATAAAATTGGTTTGTAAGTACATTACCATAAAAGTTCGGGCGCCTTGGAGATACACATGCCTAAGATAACCAGCGGATATTGGAAACTTTTAATCTTCCGGAGGTGAGCTAAATGAAACCAAACTGTGAGGTTTAAGGTTTTATTGTCCACTCCAGTGTGCATTTAGAAATAGTTGCAAGGATACATTCCTAATGTATATCTAACCTTAAATTTAAAATTAGAGTTTTATAAGCTAGGTCAAAATGATCTTATGTCGATATGATTCTATGTCACCAATGCACTTTTAGGTTATTTTGAAGTTTAGATTTAAAATATAATTAAAGTAAGCTCACGGCATCCCTCGGCGAGTATATGTAAACACAGCAGCGAGAAAGCTCGTAGCAGGCGAAGTTTTCAGTTTAAGCCCATGCGGTACATCCATGTTTGAGGTGAAAAGTCCAAACCCTCCATAAGGAAATGCAGATGACCGAAGACAAAGGAACGCCGAAAAAGGTCCAAAGAAAAGAGAAAAGGCCAAGACAAAGGGCAAAGGCGGCTCCAACCTGGAAACCTGTAATAAAATTGCATGTCATTAGAACAAACTCCAATATGAATGAACACGAGGTCCTAATTTTTTATAAATTTGTGCGTCTTACCGCCTTAATTTGCTGGAACAATGCCAATAGCAAAAGAAATCATAATATTCTCAGATTAAGAGCTGAAACAATAGAATTCCAACAATTATTTTTCAAATTAGGAGCGTGGCGATTTCCATCAGAGTGAATCTTATTAAAAAATGACAACTCACCAGAAATAAACTATAATTCCACAAGAGGATAGTTGTGAGGACACAAACTATTATCCTTTAGGCCAAAATACTCTCATTTTTATGAGATTTATTGAAATTAAGTTACGAAGCCATGAATATCGACCATCCAGTCTCCATACAGGAAGAAAGGTGCTTTTGACAGCGATACGTCAAAATGTCATTCACTCCGCGCTCCGAAACTTTTCGTTCAAAAATAGAATTAAAACCGGTGTGATGACGTTCGCAGAGCGCGTCGTTACATTACATCCCTCCCCAAAAGGAAAAAAAAAGAAAGAAAGAAACTTCCTTTTCTAAAGAAAATTATGAGAGTCCAGAACAAAATTCCAAAAAACCTCAAAAGACAAAATGTCTTGCAACATTTTTCAATAAACAAAAAGGCAATGCGAAAGCATCTTGCAATGGGTATTGCAGAAATAATTATAAATTAAAGAATGGGAAAGCATTCCTAAAAATCAAAGAATGTGAAAACACTCGAAAAGTAAAGAATTAAGTTGAAAAAGAATTTCCAGTTTCAAATGGAAACAAAGGACACTATCCAACTTAATGGAATAACCGAAACCAAACTCAGAAAAGAGTAAAAACTTATTTCAACACAAAAGTGAAAATAAATCCTTCAATAAAACAAATTAAACAATCCCTACTCAATTCCATTCCAGATATCGATTAGGCAACCAACGCCGTCGAATCTAATCCTTGATCTTAACCAGCCTTCTAGCATCAATACAAAAGTGCGGTTGAGCTCCTACGCCACCGACTCTATACCAGCTATTCCTGAAACAAAAATATGAAACTAACAAGATATCGGTTAAGCACCAACGCTGCCGAATCTGAAAGAAAATCGGTAAAAACAATGAAGTTTTCCCACTGTCGGTTAGGTTGAAAAGCCGCCGACTTCAAATTCCCATTCCAACATCTAAAACGTCAAAACAAAATCACAACAAAAGTGTCGTAATAATATATTTATAAGCATTGTGATCGGCATAACACCACCAACTTTCCGAGCACAAGCAAAATATAAAGAAAATATGACAATTGTGACCAGTACAACACCACTGACTTTCTGAGCACAACCGCATAAGAAAAGTATGACATTTGCGACCGGCACAACACCACCGACATCCCGTGCGCAAAGCATAAAAAATGTAACAATGTGTATAAAAACACAATCGTACAAAAAGAGAAAAACGGCAATTACGACCGGCTCAACACCACCAGCTTCCCGTGCGCAAAGCGTAAGGTGTGACTATGTGTATGAAACACAATAGCACAAAAAATTGTAAAGTCCAGTAAGACACAAGTTTCCCAAAAAATGGTATAACAAGGTGTGTAAAAAATGCATAAAATGCGTCCAATCCGAGAATCTTAATACTAAGAAAATAACCCAGAACTGTACAAAAATAAAGTTCAAGAAACTTAATTTTCCATTCCCTAAGTGAGTGGAAATAAGTCAAGTGAATTTAATGTAGAAAATGAATATTAAATTTCACTCCTATATTAGAGTAGAAACTAAATTCCTAAATTTGTACAAAATATACAATATTAAATATACAAGTGTATAAAAATATATACAGGAAAATAATCCTATACAACAAAGATAAATAAAAATTATAAGATCTTTCGATGTGGAACTATTTGTTAATATGGAGTAGAGTTACATAAAAATAAGTCCTAAAATGACCTAAGTTATTTTTGAAGGAAACTAAAATTGAAATTAATAAATTGTTGTGAAGTTCCTAACATACATCACCTTTCAAGAACCCTAAACCTATCAAACATCACCTTTTAATGGGTTCAATACTTCAAACAAAGTACCAAAGACAAAGATAGACATTGTCAAAACAAGAATAATTTTAATATTTAATTATATCTTTAATATGATAACGACCAGTATAGTTTTTATTAAGGTCTTTTAAAACATAAACATTAGAGGAAATTTTATCTATTATTTCACACTTAACAAACTTAGGTGCTAACTTAGCCGAAAAGAATGCAGGAGCATTAGACTGCACAAAACTTCTCCTCCACACTATATCTCCCACTTCAAAAGAAATGACCTTCCTTCCGATATTATAATAACGCGCATTACGCTTATAAGCTTTAAGCAATGAAGCTTGAACTTTTATAAAAATATCACTAAGTGATTTAAGTGAAAAAGCAAACGAAGACCTATCAACAACATCAAGTTGATTGAGGTTATCAAAAGAATTACTAAAACGGTGCAATGAAGCATCAAAAATAAGTTCTCTACCGAACATGAGAAAATTAGGAGTGAAATCTGTAGCTAGATTCACACTACTATTTAAAGCTAATTGAACATGAGGCAAATATTTTGACCAAGTTCTATGATCATCTTTAACAAAACAAGAAATACATGTTTCGACTGTTTTGTTATATCTCTCTACAGGATTATTTTGAGGTGTATATAAAGTATTATAAAATATTTTACTAATATTATAACTTTTTAGAAAATCTACAAATTGCTTAGCTGTAAATTGGCTTCCATTATCACAAACAAAATTTTATGTTTAACTAAATGAGTAAGACCTAAGCCTCTCTTTTCATAAGAAATATTTTCAAAAAGTGAAATAATTTTATTTAACTCGTGTTTCTCAGAAGGAGAAAGTTCAGAAACAGAAGTAACTGCATTTACACAAGTAGTGGATTCATATTCAAAAGTAATATTATTCCATAAGTCTTTAGCAAGATTAAATTTCAACCAAAAGTCAAATCCCAAAATAATTGAAGGTTTAAAAGAAGGTATTATCAAAAAATCTACATTTTTAGTTAAGTTATCACAAGTGATAGGTAAAACCATAGTTCCAATAACATTGTGTGCAGAACCATCAGCAGTAACAGCGTTACCTTTATAAGGTTTAAATTTATAACCTAATTGCAAAAATGTTTGATGAATATTAGAACCGAGTACACAACTACAAGCTCCACTATCTAACAAACCTGAATAAAATTTATTATTAATATTAAAATTTAAATAAGGTCTAGTGTCTTTATGTTTAAC
Organism: Eilema griseolum; assembly: GCA_963662185.1. Lineage (NCBI taxonomy): Eukaryota > Metazoa > Arthropoda > Insecta > Lepidoptera > Erebidae > Eilema > Eilema griseolum. Next base: position 8,962,795 of record OY759254.1, on the reverse strand, counting down.
AAACAAAACAAGAGCAGCCCTGATATTATTAAAGAAAACTTTCAAATAATCCAACCATTCATTAAATTCTTTCTTACAAGTGGCTTCATTCGGAGCACTGCTAAATTTTTTCAACATCGAGTCACCAGAAGTTTTATCAAAAACTAGGGCTCGATGGGACCTGATACGTTTTTTGACTGAACAGTATTTGAATTACAAACTTCGCAATTCTTCGTAGTGACGCCAAGCTTGTGACATTTAAAACAAATTACACCTGGAAATGTAGGGCAATTTTTATAAGAATGTCCAGAGGACTTACATTTTAAACAAGTTAAATCATCTGATTTAACAGCACTAATTTGAGCAGAATATTTTTCTTTTTTAATACTTTTATTCTCACTCAAGTTTTTTCTTGACACAAAATTCTCTAATTCTCTGCTGAGGTTAATAAATTCGTCGATAGAAGAAATAGTTCTACCAAACACAAAAGGTGTGTAAATATTCAACATGTTATGTTTAATAATAGTTATGAGGGTAGCATCAAAAACAGGCATAGACAAACGGCTAGCCATATCCATTATGTCTGTAATAAAATCTGGTAATGACTCAGTTATCTTTTGTTTACGAGTACGGAGTTCCTGTTCCAAATGATAATCAAATTCAACTCTATCAAAACGTTTCAACAACGCAGCCTTCAAATCCTGCCAAGAAGCAATACGAATACGAACACTACGAAACCATTTAAGCGCAGTGCCTGACAAAAGATCAGAGAATGAACTAACCAAAAAATATTCATTAAAATTTTTAAACAAGAAATATTCTTCCACTTGAGTAATAAATTCCCTAACGCACGATTTACCATCATACAAAAGCTTACTTCGTTTTAAATCAGGCAACTTAGTAACAGAAGGCAAGTTTTTCTTCAAATTATCGTTCAATAAAACATTCATCATATTAAATGAAGATGCGGCTCTCAGACTATGATCACCAGCTCCTCGACTATTCGAAAATGGATCAACAACTTCAGATAAATCAGCCATGACATGAGGCATCTCATGAGTAGAAGTACCAACTGGAACATCATTAACAATATTCTCAAACAAAGGCGGGACCTGTATTTCCTTATCCATGTTTGATTTATAAAAGGATGTGAAAATCTAATAAAAAGTTGTATTAAATACACTATAAGTTTCTAATTAAAGTATCAATTAAAGTTTCTAATTAAAGTTAATTAAATTATGAATGAAGTTAATTGCATTGATAGCAAAACGCTAAACTCAAAAGTCAACAAACTCATAGAATGGAATGTTATTGTTGCAAAAGTTATTTAGGTCAAATGCCTATAAAGATAAAAATGCATTAGTGATTCACAAAATAAATTATTTATGTCTACTTAAGGTAAACAGCAAATATTCAAATATTACTATGTTTTCACACATGTGAATAGAGGTTAAGAACTAGTAATTATATAATATTACTAAGTGGAAAATCTTACCTGTAATAAACAAAAGCTATATAAGATAAAACAACCATAACAATAACCATGTTATACAAATTGAAACATTCACCTGTAATTGAGAGATACAAACAATAGTACTAACTTGTAGTATGATTAGTTTTGCAAAGTAAACAATAACAAAGATTTACTGAAATACACAGTTATGTAACAGTAAAATACATGAAGAAAACACTGTTCTTAACATGTTAAGGTAAAAAATAATGCAAAGGTGACAAGGAATAAAGATATATGCACACTGTCATGTCCCTGTTCGCGAGTGCCAATTGTAATAATTAAAAATATGATGTTATTACAAAGTAAAAAAATTGGTTCGCAAGCGTCAGATGTAATAATAAAAAAAATATGTGTCATATGACAATGAAAGAAGTAAGTGTGTAATCTCCTATTAAAAGAAATATAAATAAAATTGGTTTGTAAGTACATTACCATAAAAGTTCGGGCGCCTTGGAGATACACATGCCTAAGATAACCAGCGGATATTGGAAACTTTTAATCTTCCGGAGGTGAGCTAAATGAAACCAAACTGTGAGGTTTAAGGTTTTATTGTCCACTCCAGTGTGCATTTAGAAATAGTTGCAAGGATACATTCCTAATGTATATCTAACCTTAAATTTAAAATTAGAGTTTTATAAGCTAGGTCAAAATGATCTTATGTCGATATGATTCTATGTCACCAATGCACTTTTAGGTTATTTTGAAGTTTAGATTTAAAATATAATTAAAGTAAGCTCACGGCATCCCTCGGCGAGTATATGTAAACACAGCAGCGAGAAAGCTCGTAGCAGGCGAAGTTTTCAGTTTAAGCCCATGCGGTACATCCATGTTTGAGGTGAAAAGTCCAAACCCTCCATAAGGAAATGCAGATGACCGAAGACAAAGGAACGCCGAAAAAGGTCCAAAGAAAAGAGAAAAGGCCAAGACAAAGGGCAAAGGCGGCTCCAACCTGGAAACCTGTAATAAAATTGCATGTCATTAGAACAAACTCCAATATGAATGAACACGAGGTCCTAATTTTTTATAAATTTGTGCGTCTTACCGCCTTAATTTGCTGGAACAATGCCAATAGCAAAAGAAATCATAATATTCTCAGATTAAGAGCTGAAACAATAGAATTCCAACAATTATTTTTCAAATTAGGAGCGTGGCGATTTCCATCAGAGTGAATCTTATTAAAAAATGACAACTCACCAGAAATAAACTATAATTCCACAAGAGGATAGTTGTGAGGACACAAACTATTATCCTTTAGGCCAAAATACTCTCATTTTTATGAGATTTATTGAAATTAAGTTACGAAGCCATGAATATCGACCATCCAGTCTCCATACAGGAAGAAAGGTGCTTTTGACAGCGATACGTCAAAATGTCATTCACTCCGCGCTCCGAAACTTTTCGTTCAAAAATAGAATTAAAACCGGTGTGATGACGTTCGCAGAGCGCGTCGTTACAGTGCCTAACCGAATGGAGTACAGTCATGAGCATTCATCAAGCCACAAATTCACAACATGTTCTAAGACTAAGTGAATATATCCGTCTCTCTCCAGGTGCGGCGTGTCCCGGCTATGGACGCACCTCAACCACCGGCGGCAAGGCATCGCCGCCCGCCTGCTGTCGTGTGCCCGCGCCTCGTTCCTGTACGGCGCGGCGCTTCGCCCCCAGGACGTCGCCTTCAGCGCGCCCACGGCCCTGGGCAAGGCCTTCGCCACCAAGTACACCGGTACTGACAACTTCTTTGTGTACCTGGACTGAGGAGTTACAGACTACGCCAGAGTGTGAACAAGTGTTTAGACTAGTGCGTGAATAATCCCAGTGTTAATAGAACTATAGTAATGGCTTTGACTATAAACACAGTAAAATGTATCGCTAAAGACGGCTCGAAATACGCGTTATGTGTAAGTAAGCTAATGTCTTACCTTTAAACTGTGAAGGGGCTTTCCATTAATCACGAGTCTCATCGGGTAGGGGGTATCACGAAATATCATAAAGTGAAGGTTACTTACTGCCAGCAGAGGACGCCGTGGCCGGATGGGTGATCCACCACTAGGTATGGGCCATTTCACCCGTTTCCCCTATTTTCTCCTGTGGAGGGGAGGTTAGTGAGATATCATGTGTACTTACTTTTCGAAATTACGTGCGAAAAAGGTAATATTCTGGTTTTTTTTTTGAGTAAGAGAGGGAAGGGTAGTCTGAAATTCAATGTCACCATGAGGAAGGAGGGTTAAAAATTGCTAAAAAATCATCACGTGATTAATGACCAGCACCCAATGTTACAGGATGTACAGTATACTTACGTTTAACTTGTACCAAAATAGTAGCTATTTTATGCCGCAATGTAGTGGTCATTACTGTGTCTATAGTTTGTAGTCTAAGAGTAAATAAGAGTAAGGTAAGTACTTAATATATGAATGTTTTTAATGACCGTGGCCCATTACCAGGAAATATTTTTATACATGTGATTTTAATAACATCCTTCTTTTTTGAAGGGGGCAAAAAGACCATTCAGAAATGAGATATATATGCTGTTCGACAGTGACAGAGGATCTATCATTCTTCTCTACCAGTACCCCTAGCACGACAAACTATCACAATCATATTGTAAACGTATCGAGAGAACGGAGCTTTAGGCCAGACAGGCAGGCAGCCAATCGCTCCATTCTCTCGAAATGTTTACGATACGAATATAATAGTTTTTCGTGCTTGAAGCAGCTTGCATTTTTTTTATGATAATATCGCCTTACCTATGAGTTTAATGTTAAAAAGGGTAGACACAAATATTTTTTTATCCCTCACCATTGCTACTCTGGCAATAGTAACCAAATTCTTTATCAGAAATATTGAATTTATGAAACAATTTAGAACCCAGACAGACATTTATTTATATGTAAAATAAAATGCAATTTAAAAAAATTAGAATGTATCTGAAACAGATTTCGTTTTAACATTCACTGGAAATGGATAGACCATAAAAAATTTAGGAATACAGGAAAAATTCATATGTTTTGCTCTCTATAATGTACTAATTCAAATGAAGTGCATATTTATCGCTAGTTTTTGGAAATATACAAAATTATGACTCCTTGGAACTAATTGAAACAGAAATAATAAACATAAAAACATAAATGGGTTTAAAAAAAAATGTTTAGACTAGAATTAGTATGCACTCAGGTTACCTATTTTTAAATTTGTAAAACACTGGTTGTACTTCAGTGAAGCAGTTATTTAAAAGAAAAATATTTGAAAAAAAAAAAAAAAAGTATTTTTCTAAGTAACTTCAAAGTGATATTATTTAGGGACCAATTAGCAAATACGCGAAAAAAAATTGTTGTATTAGTTCTAAAGAATAAAAAACTATTCATTTTAATATTGTATACATGCAAGTATTATATGTAACTATACAATTTTAAAAACTATGTACTAAAGAAAGTTACTTTACTCGAATGACCTCTAAGGGTGTATGCTGCTTCATGCGTGTTCCGAAGAGCTTACATTACGCAAATCGTATGTATTATTTTTACAACTTTTATGTAAATGTCAAGCACAAAATTCTTTTCATTATTTACACGAAACCGGCGGCGACATGCACGAGGCAGTGGACTGCCTAAGAAAGTTAGAACTCTGTTTCATCTTACCAACTAAGTTAGGACTGTACTGTGTGTGAGCTTGATGGTCACCCATCATTACATGCAGTGCATGATAAAACTAAGTGCCAATGTTGATATAGTTTTAGGAGTTTTTAAGTTATTCTTTAATAAGATTAAGATAGTTTTTAAATTTTAGACATTTTTGATACTTTTTTTTTGTTGTATAAATCATGCCTGTAATTTTAATGAGAGTGTAATGAGCATTGTTTGAATGTGGTGAAGGCTTGGGCCATATGGAGCAGCAGTTTTTCAATAAAATTCCATATTATGATTCTGATTTGGGGGCAACTACATAACACTAGCTAATATATGACGTGAAACAGTTTGCTTTTAATAGAACTAAGTTAACACATTAGATCTACACTTCAGAAGTCATGTCAGTCAGTTTTGACCTGAATGCGAAGATAATTCGCAGGTTTCAATCCATAGGAATGTATTAACAAAAATACAGCTTTTATTTGCAATGTTATTTGACTCTAGACATAACGAAATATGTCTACGCGCCTCGTTTTAACTTTGATTAAAACATTTAGTTTTTTGAGCTATGTACATGTACAACGTCATGAACACGTGTCTTAAGACTAGGTTGTACGGGTCCTGCGATAGGGTCTAAAGTTTGAAGTCGTACAGGTATATAGACGTTTTTTATATAAAGGGAATAAATATGAGATTTATTACTAAGTCAAAACAAGTTTTATGTGTTTGTGTGTATAAAGAAATGTTTTATTGAGTTGCATTTTTTTATTAGACAATAAGTTAATATAATTCTCAAAGATATAGTATTAACTGGAGATGATATGCAAACACTCACTGAATCATCACAGTGCGATAGAGCACTGGAGTAGCATTTCTAAGAAATAGTACAGTACCCCTACTAAAACCACACGTCATCAGGGTGCGAGATTGCCTAGACAAATCCCTTGCACCCCGACTAACGCAGGGTTCTTCAACATTTCACAATCCTATGTTTGTATCAAATATTTTTGCTCTAAACCACAGACTAAACAAACTCGTTTATTTTAAGTTATCTGTAATAGTAAGCCCAATGCATACCTCAAACTATTATAGAGTTAGTTCAATTTAGGGTAACATATAAATGTGCATAACTTTACTACTCATAAACAATTCTCAGGAGGCCGCCAAGCTGAGGGCCACTTCCTCTTCTCCACATCATGCTTATTAACAATGTAGTGATAAAAAGCAAAATTTTTAGAAGTTAATCTATAAACTTGAAATATAGCAACTAAAGGCTACCCCACACAGGCGCGTATTTATCGGCCAATATTACTGGATGCGTTATTACGATAATGCGTCCCGATTCCTTGTATATAAGCGTGCTTTTATCGTCCGATATTACTAACGTTCGATAATATCATCCGATAATAACGCAACTGAGTGTGGGATCGCATTTGTCCTATTACAAATGTTTTAAGAACATTCGAATATCGCAGGACGGAGGAGTATTAATATCGCGGCAGTGTTGCAATAACGCGTGCGGTGTTATCGATCGGTAATAACACACCTATGTGGAGGAAATTTAAGTGCCTTTTGTAGTGGCCTAGGGATTGATTTCTAATATTAAAGATTGTTAGTATTTATTAAATTGCTAATCACAGTGAAAATGCATATTTATATGTTCCATTTAATATAATGTCAGGTCAGTACGCTTATATTTAATGTTAGGCTAAGTGAAGTCCCTGTTAGGCGAGACTTACAGGATGCAATACTCCTAAGTGTTGTATTAATTTTGGTATTTGAACATTGTCCTGTTAGAAGCTTAGAAGTGAATAGTGCCTGTATTGTGAATTATGGACACGGAAAAAATTTAAATGTGTTCTTGTTTTAATGATTTTAATTATCTTGAAACGAAACATATGCAGATCACAGAATTGTTAGAGTTATTTTAAATATAGGTTCAGGTGATCAATTTCTCGTAATTAAAATATGTTCAAAATCAGTCTCAATGTCAGAAACAGTATTCTCGTAAAGCTGGATTTAGACCAATCGTACGAATACAATTTTCATGAAAGAAATATTGACATCTTGATCGTTTATATCTTTGGGAGATTGATATTGGAACAAAATTTAATTTTGAACATATTTTTAATACGAGAATTGTCCTCTGTTTTCATATCAAACATTTATCACATATATAAGTTCTTAATCACACATATAAGTTATTTATCACACATATAAGTTTTTTATCACTATGTGTGATAAAGTTCTTAATCACCAGAATTTTGTAAGTGATTTTTTGGCTTCTCTGTATTTTGTCATAATTGTTACCAATATTACTTATATTTGCATGCCTTTGTTCATTTATGTTATTTGACTCTGTGACTATCTAAACAATTCTGTGCTAAGGTTTAGAATAATGTTATCGATTTTAAAGTGTTATCTTTGTGTCATTATCCTCCTAGTCTCTCTATTTATAATTGATCTGAATTCGTCAAACTTTTACTAATAATTATGCTTTTCATACATAGGGATCGTTCAAGTATTATGTAAGCACTAAAGGGGTAGGGGGGAGGGTTTCTGCATTGCTTAGTTTTGATGACTTTGGGGTAGGGGGGGGGGGGGGGGCTAGATAATGATTACGTAAGCAGTAGTTATTTACTTTTTCACACGTAATATCGCATACATTACCCAAAGAAAACCAGCATGAAAGGAATTGAATTAAATTATTGTAATAAATCTGCTTACGTAATACTTGAACGGCCCCATACTTTTACCGATTTTAGACATTCTTATTATAACGATAGGGGCAAGTCCAAAGATGTCTCGTACCTTATGTATTGCCATATACATGTAAATAATATTTATTTTGTTTCATTGGTCTTGCGATGTTTTTAACTATTAACTAAATTCTGGTATACTTTTTGAAGTGCTTTTTATGTTACACAATATGTGTCTTCTTAGGTTTTTGATAATAAATTTGATTTTTATAAGTGTTTTCTTTTATTAAATTGAACTTCAGTGTTCTCAAACATCATTACAATTAAATACATTATAATTCATACCTATTACAGATGGTGACACTTTCCTTTGTCACACCATTGAGGTCTGGAATTCATCGTTTATTCCCAGTAGTTCCCTGGAAGAAGTTCCATGGTGGACCTAGTGAGAATTTTTCTTCCCAATTCCGTCTTGGAAATTGAATTACCTTAAAAGCTTTAATTTGATTTAGTCGACGAAAGCCAGGTATGTACAGTATCTAAGTAAACTTTAATTGGTTCTCGAGTTATAAACTGATACTGAACATGGTGTGACATGCTCTTGGCGTTATAAACGTTTGTTGATTACATCGTTATGTTTCAAGAGCATATTAAATCTTTAAATAGGTACTACATACAGATATGATAACACATCATAATTTCTAGTACAAAGTACTAGGGTAGCAGAAGGTAGCCAGAGGCTGTTACAATATTCTTTTTATAGGAACCTCAAGTTACTGACAGTTTTTTTTGTACCCTAGTACTTTTTAGATAGTTCTGTAGTAGCTTAAATAATGGTTAGTAGAGAACCTCCTGCAAGCTTCTATTATCCTAGTACTTTTTAAGACATTTCTGTAGTAGCTTAAATAATGGTTAGTACTGAACCTCCTTCAAGCTTCTACTACCCTAGTACTTTTTAAGACATTTCTGTAGTAGCTTAAATAATGGTTAGTACTGAACCTCCTTCAAGCTTCTACTACCCTAGTACTTTTTAGATAGTTCTGTAGTAGCTTAATTAATGGTCAGTAGAGAGCCTCCTGCAAGCTTCTGCTACCCTAGTACTTTTAGATATTTCTGTAGTAGCAATTAATGGTCAGTAGAGAACCTCCTGCAAGCTTCTGCTAGCCTAGTACTTTTAGATAGTTAATGGTCAGTAGCGAACCTACTGTATGCTTCTGCTACCCTAGTACTTTTTAGATAGTTCTGTAGTAGCTTAATTAATGGTCAGTAGAGAGCCTCCTGCAAGCTTCTGCTACCCTAGTACTTTTAGATATTTCTGTAGTAGCAATTAATGGTCAGTAGAGAACCTCCTGCAAGCTTCTGCTAGCCTAGTACTTTTAGATAGTTAATGGTCAGTAGCGAACCTACTGTATGCTTCTGCTACCCTAGTACTTTTTAGATAGTTCTGTAGTAGCTTAAATAATGGTCAGTAGAGAACCTCCTGCAAGCTTCTGCTACCTACCCTAGTACTTTTTAGATGGTTCTGTAGTAGCTTAAATAATGGTCAGTAGAGAACATCCTGCAAGCTTCTGCTACCTACCCTAGTACTTTTTAGATGGTTCTGTAGTAGCTTAAATAATGGTCAGTAGCGAACCTACTGTAAGCTTCTGCTACCCTAGTACTTTTTAGATAGTTCTGTAGTAGCTTAAATAATGGTCAGTAGAGAACCTCCTGCAAGCTTCTGCTACCTACCCTAGTACTTTTTAGATGGTTCTGTAGTAGCTTAAATAATGGTCAGTAGCGAACATACTGTAAGCTTCTGCTACCCTAGTACTTTTTAGATAGTTCTGTAGTAGCTTAAATAATGGTCAGTAGAGAACCTCCTGCAAGCTTCTGCTACCTACCCTAGTACTTTTTAGATGGTTCTGTAGTAGCTTAAATAATGGTCAGTAGCGAACATACTGTAAGCTTCTGCTACCCTAGTACTTTTTAGATAGTGTAGTGGATTGCTGCAGGAAAAATTAGAGGTATCTAAGACAACACTCATCAGCTAATCGGTGCACCTGCAAAACAACGGACGAGGTTCTGATACAGATTCAGGATTGGAACGTCAGTCAGCAGTAGGTCCCGGAATTGCATGTGCAAATGCTGTACGGACCTTTCGGCTGAACTAACTCAATCGGATTCGAATGGAGTTACAGCTGGGTTGAGAACGCCTGCAGGTAAATATTTTAGATCTAGCTCTAGATGGGGCGAGTGGTCCGAACTCTCGATTTATTGAAGGTGATGGACGCTGGTGAACTGTTCTACTTATTTCCAAAAACCACAACTAAAAAATGCAAATGTTACTATGGCGGGTATCAATCCAATAGTATGGCATGTGGGTAGATAAGATTGCCGCGTGCCACCTCATACAATTGAGTCTCTCGAGTTTAGTCCCGCTCCTGGTCTTCGAAACAGCTCAACGCGCTCACAGCAACTACTGCTAATGAAAAATATACGTTAAGTATACCGACACCTGGAACAGTTGGTGGCCACCAGCATCAAGATTGAAGTAGGCAGCATCGGGTACCTAAGTGATTTGAGTTTACCAGTGTACTTACTTGATGTAGCATAACTGCCATTGTTCTACGGGATTTTCCATCATAGACGAGTTGAATTGATACGCACTCCACGTAATCGTTCTCCTCCCGCACTGAGAACACGTCTTTTTACACGCCTGCATCTCTAGTTATTAAAGTATTATTCAGTTCCATTCTAGTTCCCGTAAACCAAAACCTACTCATAAATAAAAGTTTTTTTATTAAAATTCTCTCAGAAAGTATTATTATTTTGTAACATGCCACTGTAAGTGATTATAGGGTGACAAATAAAATACAACAATTTTAAAACAACATTTATTTTTACATACATTAAGTCGGATTCAAAATGCCTGAAACATACTGATTTTCTGTACACATCAGTTATAGATTATTATTAATTTCATGGACAGTAAATTATATATTCTCTTTGCACGAATCTGTGGAGACAGTAAAATTATAAGCGTTTGTTATTTATAATCACTTCGCAGTACACACTACTTTACACATAAATATTAAAAATTTCTTTTTTATCTTTAGGAATTTCATTAATTAGGTATATTTCTTTAAATTAAATTTGTTAAAAATATAGTTTTTCAGTATATCATTAAACGTAGGTATAAAGAGTAAATACACCATACTCCTCCGCAGTCAGACAGTAACTGTTACAAATGTCAAGTGCTGATCTCAAATATCGATTCTAAACAAAGTGTGACTTTTGAGCTATGCTATAAAATATCTATTAAAAAAAATAACTATAGAAAATTGAGAGAAAAATACGTATCTTTATTATTTTTGTGCTACAATGGAAATAAATCTATGAGCACTAATTAAATGCCACCATTATGTTTAGCGAGAGAGATGCGGGAGGTACAGGTAAAACATTACCAAAAATATGTTGCAGGCTTGTGCTGCACTTTGTTTCAACAAAAAGGTACTCAACGCGATCCTCGCATACATATTGTGCGCAAGTACATTCACTTATCACTACTATGAAGATATATTTAAAAAAAGGAGGAATCTTTCAATACTATTTGGTTATTGGCAACGGACGTTACGTACCTACTAGCTGAGGAGCTGAACACGCGAAACAAAGTGTTAAACCTACGCCGATACTCGATGTTGTTGCTTCGAACAATTATATGACACATTATGTAAATGATATTTATGCCCCGGACACGGTCTAACCGAGAGCCTTAGCTCACTTCACTCCTAATGGCAGTATTACATAAATATTGAAAAACATAGAAAATTTTGTTCTAAACTACCTTTATACACGATACTTGACTCACACGTTATTGCATGTTCACTTAAATCGTAAAGGGATGAGGGTAAGACAGTAATATACAATGTTTACACAATCGCAGCGCGTTGTATCATTTTTAGAGGCGACATCTAGCTGTTTAAATACCAGATAGTTCAAATTCTGGCAATTATTAATTTGTATATTTGTGTATCTTTACAAGTTTGGTAAAAATTCATGGCTATCTCTAAAAATGAAATAACGGCGTAAGTATATACACGTTGTGATTGAAGTTTTCAAATATCCGCTGGGACGAGAAGAAACTCGCGGACGTTTTGGATTATTTTATAAAACTGAACTAAAAACCATTACGTATAAATTCAAGTCTTTGTAGTATGAACAACCGAAGGAATAAGCTAATCGACTCATTATTGAACTAAATAACTATTTCAAATCAAGCTTCCATCTCTATATAATATTAGAATTCAATGTGCTTCCCTATAAGGCCACCCGCTACATTATGCGCCCGTATGCGTGCACTGCATAAGGTAGTGGATGGTTTAAATGTTTAAATTGTGATTCTTCTAAAATGGCGAATTTACCAAAAGCTTAGCCAGGTTACGCTTTGTGAATGGAACTGAATAACCAAATATTTCAAAATAATGAGACATTTTTTTTTATAAATGTCAATTGATCAATAATCGATGAACACTTTATACCTGTAAGATGACAAATAAGTATTGGGTCTGCTAATGCTAAATTGGTTACCTTAGTTTATTCAGGATTGAAAGACTAGGATATCAGTTTATAACATAAATATTATTTTATACCTGAAATTTAGAAAAGAAATACCCAGGAACTCTTCTTAATTTCCACTCCTTATATCTGCTATAGTTTTGAATTCACAGAAATATATTATTGATTTTATGTAATTCTGATCCAGCTCCGAAGAAAGATATTCCATTATTCCAAGGATTATTCCAGCTTATAGTCTATCCCTGTACCATATATCAGCCAGATCCGTACAGACGTTTAAGTGTCATTTAATAAAAAAACATCTATCACAAATTCTCAAATTAAATAGGATAGGATAGGAACTTTGTGTTTTCTTACCTCTGCCTAACCTTTCTGGGATGACAGGCTGACTATATGTATGAATAGGTAAATTTTTACTTAAATTTTGTATAATGGATATAGTTTGCTGAAAAAGTTACATTTAGGTACCAAGAACCTGTACAAATAAAAGTATTCCAAATTATTATTATTTCCAAGAGGTATTTGTATTACATATATCTACCTAAAGCAGTAATTAATCAAAACATTTTTTCACCTCAAGTCAGTACAAACATCCCCTCGAGGAGAGGGCTAGATCGAGAGAGATGACTCTGGGTCGGCCGGGGTGCGAGGGATATGTCAGTCAACCTCACCTTCGACAACCAAAAACGACCCTCAGGCGGCGTGCGTTTTAGTCGGTTCGAGTACGACATAACCTCTCAGCCATTTTCTTCGCTCCTTTCATCCCTCAAGAGCTTACAATACTATCATCAATTCTTAACAGACACGCTCGATTTGAGCGGTCTTTATCTGTATCTTTGTTTTTTTATATTGTAGACAGACTAAAACATCTATATAGATTTATGTATACTTAAAATTATAAAGCTGAAGAGTTTGTTTGTTTGAACGCGCTAATCTCAGTAACTACTGGTTCAAATTGATAAATTCTTTTGTGTTGAATAGTCCGTTTATCTACGAAGGTTTTAGGCTATATATCGTTACGCTACTACTTAAGGGAGGAGAACAGTAATCATAAATATCACCAAATCCGGTATAATTTCCATCCATTATTTGAAGATTAAAAAATTACGAGCTCAAAGAGGTGTTAAAAGTTTTGAAATATGCCACAGGCGAGACCGGGGCGGGTCACCTATAAATATTACATAGAAAGGTCGTGATGACAGTATCCTTTGTCCGCCAGAACGACACGTTATAGCTTCCATTGCCAAAACAGTAAAGTAAAGTAAAAAAGTAAAGTAAAATAGGCAAAAGTGTCACGATTCAGGTGAGACTCGCTCTGGCTACTGAGCATAGATTTGAATAGTTATCATACTATTTTATTGTATTTTTCTTTTGATCTCCAAAAAGCAGCGATAGCTTGGATGCGGTGTGAGAGGATTTTTTTTACGTGCGCAAAGTCCCCACGGATACCCCCTCCCAACCGGAGCCGGTGGAAGAGGTTATGTTGGACTCGAACCGACCAAAACGCACGCCTCCTGTGGGTCATTTTTGGTTGCCGAAGGTGAGGTTGACAGGCATATACCTCGCACCCCGGCCGACCCAGGGTCATCTCTCTCGATCTGGCTCTCTCCTCGGGTGTGAGAGGTTGCGAGTTTGGATTACAATCAAAGCGTATGATCCATCGAAACATATAAAGCTTTTGAAGATCTGGCTATTCAGATGCATTCATGTGTACCTGGCCTACGTATGAAGTCTGTTTAAAACTAAATTAGTGTGCACATACTTTAGTTAACGCAAACTATTCGTACGAATACGACTTTTTGGACTTAGGCTGGAATCCAAACAACTGAGAACATAGCACCACTAAAACATTAAGATTTTTAATATTTTCCTCCCGGCGTGAATACAAGATAAAATTTCATACATAATATAAAGTACTAGATTCATGTAATTTTTTTAACTACAAAAGACACTTATGTAAGAATAATTGTATATGGCCCTTACTAATAAAAAAAAATACAGAGTAATGTATCGCCGCGTGGTTCCCGGCAGAGTACAACTTATTATGACTGTATTATGCAAATAAATGAATAAAAGTAGGATTTGGAAAACCCCATCTCTTCCCATGCGGTGTCGGACAAGGCGACTAAGGGTTTAACATCAGACAGATAGATACAGCCCAAATACAGGCTGTATAGATACATGGTTTGAGTCAACAATAGTGCCCGGAAGAAGACAATAGGCTCACCCTCTTTTACGCGGGACCGAATTCAATGATTAACCCTCCGGGGATAAAGGCGTGATTATATATATGTATGTACAGTGTAAATAAAACTCTTATGCCAAAATTTTGTATAGCAATTTTTTATATCACTTAGGTACCGGAAAAGCACACGGTCCATGATGGAAAGTGGTTACCGTGGCCTATGGACACTCGCGCTGCCGACCTTCTAATGCCCTTCTTGAAGAACCCCATATTGTAGTCGCTTAGGAAAACCACGGCCGGGAGTTCATTCCACAGCTAAAGTGTGCGGGGGATGAAATTCCTATCATACCTAACAGTACTGTTTCAAATCGAGTATGGATTCCCTGCCTGTGGCGAGAGGTGAGATTCGAACAATTCGTCTGAACACACAACATTGTACAGGTGGTGAAACTCACAGCAACGTAAAGTCTCTCCTGACGCTGAGCGGTTCCACACCACCAGTGAGTATGGGATTGTCGACAATTCTCAGCGCCGGCCTTTTGGCTGTTATGTCTAAATTTTGTATGGTAATACTTTTATTTTATTAGTAAGGGCCTTTAATTCTAAACTTCACCTAATATTTATAGAACTGACTATAATATACCAAAACCACCATTTAGCGAATCCACATTGAACTACTTCTCAGAGATTCTGCATCGCGATATCAATATTCTCAATCTGGAAGTATATCCAAGACTCACATTCGTATAGGCGTTGAGTAACCTTGTCAGAGGGACGTTCATTATTTCTTCATTCTCTGAACCTTTTGCCAACTCACTTGGAGTCGACTTTCTAAGAACGAAGTCGCTGCCGTATGACCTCCACAACTCACTAGCGCTCTTTGGTAGTGCGTATAGCGTCTTGAGAGTTTAATCCCCATATGAGATGATCTCTCTCTCTTGGCATATTTTCTAACAATTGTATGTTTTAATAGTTCCCTTGAGAGAGGTATTATTCCCTATAGTATCAAATATCGACACGACAATGAGTTTTTCCGTCTGAGGAAGTTCTTGCGATCCTGTCAAGCGTGTGGACTATATTAAAAAAGTGTGGTGTGAAAGTATACTAAAAAAGGGGTCGGTAACGTATGAGTGATGCCTCTGGTGGTACAAGCGTTTATAGGGCACCGGCAACCGCTTACCGTCGGGCGGGCCCTACGCTTGTATGCCGACTTAGTATAGTATTTAAAAAAAGTTGTATATACAAATATATTACTATCACACTAATCACCAACGGCATCGTTATCAATTCCTTAGAGCATTACAGCTAAAATGATAGTGAAACAATGTCCGAACCTTGTTGTAACATTGGACATTTTTCGTAGCATCTAAAAATATGTAACCGAAAATGTCCAATATCACATTTGTGAAATTAGATGACGTACGTGAATTTTAATATTGGACATTTTTGATAAATTATTTTTAGACATTATCGGAAATGTCCAATGTTACACTTGTGAATCTATGACTACTCCACACCTTTAAATGCTTTTTTGAAGCAATTTAGAGACAATGAAATGGAACTACTGAAATATGATTCTCTTTGTTCACCTTAGTTGAACGCAACCCTAAGTCCAAAAATGTCAAGTCCGTACAGATCCGACTTTAAAAAACCCAAAAACTACGAAATTCAATAAATACGTATTTGTGTAATTTCTGCATTCGGATTTATTTTTATTTTATTTTTTATTTGCGATACGCTAGAACTTACTTAAATAGCTACCAAATAGTACTTTTTACGTTTTTTATTTATTAATTTTACATATATAATAAAGAATGCCATGTTAATTTTTAATTACACAATGAATTCTATAATGATGTGATGTTATACGGAGGTCGCCATATTGCACTCGTTAAGAACGCGGAACGTAAATATACACATCTTTAGTTGGCTAAGGGCAAGCGCTTACCTGCGCCCCTAGGCAATTGACAATTCGTTCGTAGAATACAATAGATAATGTATGAGATACGTGTCAATCTCATACATTTATTATGCTATTCTAATCTACTAACGATTGTGTCGTGTCACTTGTCTAGGGGCGGTAAAGAAAAATGGTGGGTTCAAGTAGACAAGTCAATACCCTATATCTTAATATTATTTTTTTTAATTATAAAATTACTCGCACCGTATTCACTAATTCGAATAGCCAGTAATTGACAGGCTAAACAAAATCTTGTCAACCTCCGTATGCGAACAGTATGAATTAAACATAGAGTTTCATTTATTATTTAAATGTACGTTATATTCTCTTCTACTTACATTTAAAGTGAAAACTTATATAACACAAAAAGAAAAAAAAATACACTTTCAATATAGTTATATTTAAAAAAAATAACGATAGTGTTACGATTAGAAAGCAAAATATAGCGATTTGTTACTTTACATACGATACGAGGAAGGAATATTTCAGTTTTTTTTGTATGGTAACATAGGATATGGTGTTTCCGCTGGCAACACTAGATTATGGCACATAACACAAACTCCAGCTTAACTTTCTTATATTAAGGACCATTTGCTAACACATTATATATTAACAATTTTATTTATTACCGTTTAAGGTGTTAACCAAAATATTACTAGTAAAAGTTTATTTTATTAGTAAAAGTCATCAACTGTTGGGCAACAGTAGGGCAACAACTCATCGTATCTACAATGAAAATCGTGTTGATAATATACAATGTTTCAGTGGAATGAGTGCAGTGCGATAGTTGTACGACAAATTCACTTAGCCAACATTGTCGACCACTCTTACGCACCAGTTGATACAGACCTTAAACGGGAAACATATTAATAGTTCACTAATTCAAAACACATTTAGATTCATAACGATAGAATAGATCATTTTGTATTTTAAAAAATATACCTTAAGATAGCACAATGTGTAAGTACATAAACCAATTTTTTTTTAAATTTAAATAGAAATAATTATATTTTAGTAAATTAATGTTAGGGTTAGGTTAGTAATCTTTGTACTTAAGGGCTAAACTTGTGTCCATCTTATAAACAAAACAAAAATAAAATAATCTTTGAAAGTAGTTTTTTTTTTAACTCAAATACTGCTAGGATATTGATATTCTGTCGGCTATATCACATACAGCCGCGTCTTTGGACCTTATGTTACTAAAAGCTCATGTTACAAAAGAAAAATAAAAGCTATGTTAAACCTACAAAAGCACTTGTATTGTTACATTTTAGTCAAAAATTGTGCTATAAACAAGTTAAACAAACACAAAAAGAATTATAAAAACCTATACTCAATATTGGAAGACGTATATCGATAAAATTAAAAATAAATTGCTTTACCGCCAGAATTAATAAAAAAATCTATAGTTTATGGCATTTGTCAGATTAGAATTAAGAATGTAATCGTATTAGTTGTCTGTATTTTTTTATTAATTCCCGCCATTTAACTATTAAACAAGTAAACATTGGCACTGAGGTGTTATGTGCAAACTATAATATTTTAAATCGACACATTTGCCTAACAATACTAAAAACTATAAATTTGATTTATCGTAGTATATTTTATTTACCAAATATAAAAAAGATATACTAGCTAACTGTAAATTCATAAGACACACCATAAACAAGAGCGATATTATACTAATTCGCTAGAAATTGACATTAGAGGCTGAATACAACACATCAGTGCCAAATAAATCATATGCAAATGAATATTACAAATAAAACCTCTGTAATCAAAAATATACAGATAACAAATATTAGATAAATTTGAATAAAGAACAAAAATGAAACGGTCACTAAGTGTATATTTTGACTACAATATTGTATTTTTATTTAAATAGCGGACTTTGTTAAATAAATAAAACAATTTGGCCTAATTTGAGCATACAATTGCGCTCTATAAATTGAAGGGTAAGGCAGTGGACTATGCACAAGAACTAAGGTAATAATTGAAATACACTTGTCTATAAGTTTTATAAGGTATAGAAATACTGTTAACTTAAGATACTCTGTATATTGGTAACTATCTAAATATAGAAAAGGATGACTATATTTTTTATCTCATTCTCTGTAGGAGAAAGGACAAATTGGTCGCCCAGGCACTGGCGGCTACGGCCGGTCGGGGTGTCATGAATTGCAGCTTTTCCCAAGACAACACAAGGAAGTACGGTTTTAATATGTTGGAATATGATCCCACCCGATGATGCTCAACGTTATACGACATATTCCAGAACTTTTGAATCACACAAACATTCTTAAAATATGATTAACACCTTGATATATACAAATTCACAGGGTATTAACCAGTAGTAAATTTCGTATAATCAAAGGATGAATCCAAACTCTATGATTCAAATATCAACTTTCAAGGTTAGCAATGCATATTAAAAAAAGCAAACTATCACTTTTAGTCTATTATGTGACGTATTACAATGACCGTGGGCTCACTTTGCTTCGATCTAAGTCTGAGCTCACGACTTAAGGTTATTCATTCCATGATTGTGCGTAAATGTACTAATAAAAAAATAAATATAGACTTCAAATCAACTACTTAATGACTAATATATGAATTTTTAAGCTTCCAAACAAGTGTAAATCATGTACGACTGAAATATTGTAAAGGATATATCTTACTGTCATGCATACTCCACAGTCGTACCCAAACCTTAACCTAAAAGTTGTGTACTCGAGAAACGATATCAATACTATAGTTCTAGCCTCGAGACGTATCTAGTACATCGATGATCCTTAATATAAAACCGTTTAGTACAGCTGCGGAACGGCGCGGACGACGACGGTTGAGTGTGAACGGGCCTTAATAATTTCATGTTTAATCTCGATAAAAGAATGTTGACATTTTAGAATTAAGCCCTATCAATGTATTCATCTCTTTCACACCCGCTCCGTCGTCGTTTACTACCATTTCACCCTACCTCACGGGTCATCCGCTCTTTCTTGGACCAGTTTAGCCTAGTTCAACTTCCAGACTTCAAATCGACATTAAAAAAAGAAACTGTCAAAATGTATAACATCCTTCGTTAAAAGTTCAACAGAATGTCTATGGTTAAATGTCATTCTCATTTCAAATTCAAAAAGTCAATTCGAAATCTAATTTTTATAATGTCAATACAATGACATTCTGTCCTAACTCTTTTTTCGCTCTGTTTATTAATTTTCAAATTAAAATTACTCGTTCAAACATTTTCCAACTATTAAAATAGAATCTTGACCCAAATTATATTATAATAAGAATTAAGAACAACTTATAAGTACTATTTGTTTGTGTCAACGGATTTAATTATTTGTTGATAGACCATTCGGCTAAGATATGGATATAATATTAACATATTTGCGGCTGTCAAGCCCTCCACAACTGAAAAGTGCTGTCGATATAATCGAATCACGTCTCTACCCAAGACCCGACAACGACACATCACTAACTCATAAAAATAAGACACTAGTGATGCGCGTTCACTTAATCGACTAAGGTGAAAACTTACTAACTATACTTGATACATTTAAATATGGACTCAGGGCGTAACACTCACTGTATCCATAGCACTTTTAGTGATTCGTGAATAAAAAAAATACATCTGAACGTAAAATGTAAAAAGCATATTTAGTAAGTTTTCGTCTAAAATCGACTATTAGTTGCCAGCTTTTTTGGGAACTCGTACGTTCGGAAACACCATGGGAGCATACTAGCCCTGACATATCGATAATCGCTTCGTTTCAATTCAAATTGTTCAATGACATCACCTTAAATGATCGCCTATGAAAACTATTAAAATATAGATACTTACTGCTTACGGACAAGAGTGGCTTGTTAGATTTGAATTCATTGACAATATACAAGTATACATTCGAGTAAATAATTGTTTCCAAAATTACCAAATATATGTCCAAAATACTAAATTCTCTAGAAAAATATTCGAGTTCCAGCCACACTTGAGAAAATTCGAGAACACGAAACAAGGAAATCTCACTGGATATGTTATAGAAATGATGGCAGTAAAATGAAACATTTAAAAGTCAATAGGCGATCATTTAACTATATTATAAAGTTAACAAACATCTGCAAAAAACGATAACGAAATAACGTTAAAGTAACAAAACAAATAGATATTTAAAATCGATATTTGTTAACTTAATAACATGGCCATGAATTTTGTTAAAATCATTACAATCATTCATAAAACCAACTAGTTATGATACAGTTATTTCAACGATAACTTCGAAAAACCGTTATTCATACAACGATGCATTCTCACGAACAGTTTACCAATAAATAAGTTCACGACCTGTAGACAAAGTAACATTCTATGAATGGAATCGCTTCGAAACTAATCGTTTCCTATTCGTTATTACGAAACACTTCGGTGATTATTAACATTTATATTGAGTTACAAAACTCATAAATTTTTGGAGTTACATACCTATATGATTATGTCAATTACATACGATTACTGAACGATTCCACCAGCGTTATCAATGAATAGAACGTCACTTAGTCTATAGGCCCTGGTTGAAATAACGATATTTCAGACTTATCGTCAACGTTACTATCAACTAAGAATAACAATGGTTATCGTTACGAAGCGTTACCGTTACGCTGGTGCTCGACGCGCTACGGCAGAGGGTTCACAGCGAGCGTGCGCCAACCTGGTGCGAGACACGCGCGCGCGGGACAGCCGGCAGCCCGACCCACCACCACCGACGATCTGGGTACGAACAAGAACAACCTGTACTTACACTCACAATAATTGTGGAAGAGAGTGAAAATTACCCCCTTCTGACTTCAAAACGACAAATATTTTTTTAAGTTTCCTCATTACTCAATGAAATCTTACGCATTTTTTCCCATTAAATTCTGTAATTTGTCCCACTCCTGATAGAAATCTTGTATATTTGTCCCACTCTTGAATTTAATTCTGTAATTTACCCCACTTTTCATAGAAATACTGTATAATATGCCCCCATTCCTGAATGTAATCCTACGTATTTGCCCCGCCCTTGTATTGAAAGCCTGTATATTTGCCCCACCCATAACTAAAACCTTGTATATTTGCCCCGCTCTTGAATGTCACCCTGTAACCGCGCTAGTTAGCTAGTACACACGTACCGGTGCGCGGGCGGGGCGCGGTTAGAGCAGCTCATACTGCCGAAGGTGCATGCGCTGGATGATGTCGCGACAGTCGTTGAACACGCGCTTGATGTTCTCAGTGTCCACGGCGCAGGTAAAGTGCGGATAGCAGTAGTGCTTGCCGTCGCCGCTCGCCGTGCTTATACGCTGGGAATAACAAAATTATTTTTAGGAACGTTATTTTTATATTAGGAACGCTCCGTAGGTCAGTGGTAACGCACAATACATTGCTTTTAATAGAGCACTTTAATTCATTGTCACAGTAGTTCTACGAATATCTGTGGCAATCGCTACGAGTAGAGTGAAGGTCGAGTCGAGTGGCGCGTCTGCCGGTCGCGCGAGTCGGTGTGGTCGCGCGAGTCTGAGTGGTCGCGCGTGTCGGTATGGTCGCACGAGTCGGAATGGTCGCGCGAGTCTGAGTGATCGCGCGTGTCGGTATGGTCGCGCGAGTCGGGACGGTCGCGCGAGTCGGGGTGGTCGCGCGAGTCGAACGGCGCGTCAAGCGGCATACAGTAGCGCGCGAACTGGCGGTACTCACCAGGAACTCGTCGCGGATGAAATACTTAGCGCGCGCCACGTCGGGGTGGTCGCGCGAGTCGAGAGGCGCGTCGGGAGGCGTGCAGTAGCGCGAGAACTCTGCGAAGTACTCCTCCAGCCGCGACTTGCCAGCCAGCACCTTCTCCGCCAGTAGATCCTGCTTGTTCAGGAACAGGATCACCGAAATCGTGCGCAGCCATCTGTCCACAACCATCATATTACTTTACTAACATTCTAGAACCTCCTAAGTCGCACACGGGATTATGAAAACCCAATAACCCCTTCGTACGACCCGGAAATCATACCCTCAAGAGCACATGCAAACTTATGGCTTATGACCAAAGATTCACTTCAATATAATAACAAAGCAGGTAGGTACCTATTATTCCATATACTCTTAAAGAGGTCGAGCGATTCTCGTAGACGATTTTGTGTGGGGTCTTCTCTCAATACCATGTTGTATGACGAGCAGGCAGTAACGAAAATGATGGCAGTGACATCATTGAAGCATTGGATCCATTTGCGTCGTTCATCACGTTGTCCGCCCACATCGAACATGCTGCACACATAAGAGAAGTAGGTCTTTATACAGTAGATGGTCTGGGACAGTGGGAACCTAACGTACATAGGTATCAGTATTATGTAGTAGAGTGTACGCTACGAAATAAGTCCCTTAGCCGCAGCCTGGCTGGCCGCAATATGTGCTGCGGCCCGCCAGGCGTGATCACCTTGCCCGTTCACAGGCACATCCCATCCCACTCCTAGACACAAACCCATCTCAACTGATTTGGGTAATATAGACCCATTATAATTTGCCTTTGACAGTTGTAATTTAAGGTATTTCGTTGCCATTGTTAAAAGTACTAGTGACATATTGTCTATTGTTGATATTGCACATCGTTGAGGGCATTATTTAAAATAAAAGTAAAAAAAAATGTTGCCAGTATCGTCTTTTTTTTTTACCAGATCTTACATTGTTCAGATACGAATGTAATAGTTCTTAGTTGAACTGCTGAACTTTAGAAGTTAAAGGAGTGAATACTTCAGCCAGTGTATCAAGTGACGGTCTTGGAGCGTGTTGTGAAACCTCTCAGCAATACACTTCTTTATGTGATTAGTGGGTTTGAGATCCTCTGCCGCCGTAGCACTAAATGATATCCCCCAAAAAACGCGTACTGTGCATATTGTAGTGTACTTTATTGTGACAATATTGGAATCAATGTACAGGGTGAATTTTTGAAATGGGCTTGGATAGCCAAATTAATTTCAACACTATCGTATGGTGTAATAACATACAGTGCTGTCCCCCTCCCTCCCCTCTTCCCCACGTCTAAATTTTTTCAACATCGTGTATCGTCGAAGTGTAGTGTTCCGATTTTAAATTACTTTTACTCAATATAACACTAAAAATGCGAATTTGCTATAAATTTGTATGCAAGGAAACTGCTCTTTTCAAGCTTTTTTTTTTACGTGCAGAAAATCCCCACGGATACCCCCACCACTGGAGCCGGAGGTTATGTCGGACTCGAACCAACAAAAATGCACGAAGCTTATGGGCCGTTCTTGTTTGCCGTAGGTGAGGTTAACAGGCATATCCCTCGCACCCCGGCCGACACATGGCCATCTCTCTCGATCTGGACCAGATCGAAAGAAAACTCGTCCCCAGAGACGGACATGCTTCTGCCTGGATGACAGGCGGCTCCTCCCGTCACCCCCAGGCCCGGCGCAATTTACATATTCTACACTGTACAGATGAAAAGATATAAAAAGGTAAACAAAACTCACTGAAAATTGACTTTATCCACAACAAATTGAGTCTCAAAGATTCCCGAGGTAAGGACTCGGCACCGCAGGATGTCTTGCTCCGTGGGTGTGTAGCTAGCATGTTTAATTGTGTGGACTTGGTCAAGGAAACTGTAAGGAAACACATCTTTGTAGAAATATTTTTTATATTATAATTATAAGGAGGTAGGACACGATGGTATTTCTGCCCAATTCAGCAGTGCAACTGGCGAAGTACCTTCATAGAATACCGCGGCTATAATAACCTTGTGTTGTGATCCCGGCGATGTAGCCAGAGCTCACTAGAGAGTTTTTGTGCTGTCAGTGGGAAGATAAAAAGCTTGTTCTGCGTCGTCTTTTACACTGACGGCACAGAAACTCTCTGTGCTTACAGGGTTTTGTCCCTTGGTTTTGCACACGTCCATAGGCCGGCACGTCGACAGCAGTTCAATTATTGACCTGTTTTAAGCATTCATGGTACAGGTCCAGTACTCACTACTTTGCACAGTCGATGAGTTGATACTCGTTGCTGCGCTCATACGTGCGTTGCACGCCGCCATCCTTCCACAGAGCCTCTGTGTGCTCGTAGAATTCTGGCGGGTAGTCAAAATCAGGTTGCGACGCCACGTCCTGTAACAGACCATAAACAACTGCATCACACTGTGTTGATTAGTGGGGATGGTGGAAATGGTTTGGTTCGTATTCGATGCGCTGCTATCATCAATTATCCTATTGCAGCTGGACAAGGGCCTCTCCTAATTTTGGGAGACTTTGGTCTACTGTTTCCACGCTGGCCAGATCGACGATATCACTGCGAAAGAAGGATGGTCGGCAGCGCGAGTGTATCGTTCATGGTGTTGCAACACGTCCATAGGCCACGGTAACCACTTTCCATCAGATCGTGTGCGTGTCTTTTTTTTTTTTTTTTTATATAGGACACGTCAATTGGACTTCGCCTTGCCTGATGGTAAGCTGAAGGCAAAGTCCCAGAAAAGAGGGTCACCATTACTTACACATACCGTGTGACAATGGTGACACTCAGCTTGACGGCCTCATCATATGCTTTTTCACGCCCCGCTTAAAGTGTCTGCCACATTTGGTTTAAAAAATTGACATCACCGGTGGGTGGCATGTATCTGGCATGTAGAATAGGCGTGATCGTGGGTATTGTGACCTGGCCTTTCCTTGTCTTTAATCTGATTTATTAATTAGGTCCATATATTTACTATTTATACTGTAGATTGATGAAATATGGCTAATGTTTAAGAAGAATGGTTCTCAACTGTTAATGTTAAGCTTTGAGGATGCCGCAAGACGAAACCAGACAGGTCTATTAAAAAATACTGTGGCAAAAGTACAAGTGTGTCCTCAATATGTGTACCAAAATACTTACTTGTATATAATCGACTCGCGCCTTATTCTCAGGCTTTTCGAGCGGTATTGGAGGTGTTAATGTGCTCATGGCGCCTGTGATTGTCTGAAACACAAGAAACAATATTTTAATTTTAGTCTTCATCATTGCCACTATGATGATCTACAACTTTGAAAAAGCTAATTTTGCGATAGCACTTGCCGTTTACTAGATAAATGCTAGAATAACATAAATTTTTATTTATGCTTGAATAAAAAAAAATGCAGAAGTTTTATCGATGGTGGTGTATTTAAGATTCTCAAAAATGTAAGTAGGTATCTATCTAGTTTATCTGTGTGAAATTTTGCAAGTTTAAATTTTTATTTTGTCTGGATTGTTAAAATGAGTTTCTAAAATGTTAGTAGAGTGAATTTTTAAATAAAACATTGAACAGACACATTAAGATTGTTTGCGTTAGCTATAGAATATTTTTTTGTTTGCACATAAACACGGTAAATAATGTCTTACATATATATAAATACAGCATGTTTAGTCGC
This sequence comes from Eilema griseolum, assembly GCA_963662185.1. Classification (NCBI taxonomy): domain Eukaryota; kingdom Metazoa; phylum Arthropoda; class Insecta; order Lepidoptera; family Erebidae; genus Eilema; species Eilema griseolum. The sequence continues at coordinate 8,936,865 of OY759254.1, read as the reverse complement.
AAACTGTGGCATGCAATGTGGCTAAGTATCTAACCAAAAGGGGTATAGATTTAATACTAACAAGAATTGCATCTCGTATATTTTTCTTAATATCCTCGATCTTTTCGCGGCGCTCTTTGTCTGAGAATCCGTTGACGTGCAAAATTCGCATTTGCTTTACTATAGTTGACTTCCCGGACTCCCCAGCGCCCAAAAGTAGGAGCCGGTGTGTCGCCCGATATAGCTGGAACAGGAGGACAGTTTAGAGAATACAGAAAGAGATGGTGAAAGTTTTTGGGTGGTAACCAGTGCTTTTATGTAAGGTCCGTGAGTACATCTTTTCCTTGTTTGATAGTAAGCTAAAATGGAAGGCTCCGGATTTAGATTCAGCATTGCACCTCTCATTCGTCATTTCATACAAATAAACAATAATGGATTGGTTAAGAATTTCAATTCTTTATGGAGCCGCTTTGTACTGGACGGAGTACCTACAAACACGGTTGGAAGGACGAGTATGACACCCCTGGTGTTGTAGGCATGTCCATAGGTTACGGTAACCACTTTCCATCAGGTGTGCTTGTCCGCCACCTAAATGATATAAATGCAAGACCCATTTGCCGTTTTGCAAGACAATTTCGTTGTAGCAATGCGGGACTATAGGTATTTGGGATGGTTGGCCACCATAATTTAGAAGATCACAAACCTGTTTATCTTTCTGTAATTGTTTGGTGATCGCATCGCTGCGACGTTTCTGTGTTTTGGCGTCATCTTCACTGCTCTTGCCGCCCGGCGAGCCGAAGCATCCCATTGCCGACCACGCCGCCCACCTGCAAATAAACCAACCAACATAGTTAAAATACTGCAGTTTCATAGAAACAATACTAAAAAAACACCTAACTTTAACCAGTAAATTGATAAATTCTCGACAATAAGTATATTTTATTTAAAACTAGCGACCCGTCTCGCTCTTCCCGCAAGTGCAATATAGACTCTGTAGATGGTGTCAGTGTGAAGTGATTATGGTCAACTCCCCTTGAGTTTATTTCGTCGCGCATAATTTTTAATTTGCGATATCTCTTACTTCATCCATTGAAGTTATATAGTTGCATAATAGCAACTTTGATCTACATTTATCATTTTTTATATTTATTATTTTATTTATATTATAATATTTAATATATTTAATTGGATAAGGAATAATACTGTATTAATACAAATAGCTTCGTAAATGACACTTTATTTTTTAGTAATCTGTAAAACATATATCGATGATGGCTTTTATACCACTTAAGTGGCAGCCAAGAACATGGCCCACCTGATGCTAAGCGGTTACTGTAGCCTATGCACGTGTGCAACATCAAGAGTCACACTCGTGCTGCCGACCATGTAAGAATAGAGTTTCTGTGCCGCCAGTGTAGAAAATAAAGCAAGACAAGCCTTGTGTTTTCCCACTGACAGCACAAAAACTCATAAGTGAGCTCTGGCTACCCTACTCACCACCGAGAACGCAACACGAGGTTATTATGGCCGCGGTATTCTGTAGGGCGGAGGTACTTCCCCAGTTGGACTGCTCAATTAGGATGAGAATACCGTCGTATCGTACCTCCTTTGGTGGCTTGAAATGCTTGAATAATTATTAATGAATAGACGGCCACGCGGAGAATTAAGGATAATAATATTAATAATGTTTATGTAGTTGAATGTTTTTTACCACTTCGTGGTTTGAAAATAAGATGTCTCATTATATGGAACTGACATTGAGAAATAAATGAACAGTTAAATTAATAAACATGTTTTCATCAATTTCAGCTGAGGATTTCTACTTCAAAGTCGAGTTGCAATATTTTACACATAACATAAACTCACACCTATATCCCCGAAGGGGTAGGCAGATGTGCTAGCACCCACATTTCGCCAGTTGCAATATTTAATCCGAACAAATTAAATACATACCTACATAAAGTGCTAGTTAATAAAAAGCTTGTAATATAATGCGTAAACTACATGAAGGTAGGATAGGACTACTCTTGGATCAAAAGTTGTTTAAATATCTGTCTGTTTGTTACGCTTTCACGGCCAAACCAGTAAACCGACTTTAATGAAATTTGGTAGGTACCGAGATAGACTAGAGTTTGGGAAATAGCCATGGTCGCTAAAGCCAACATCTGCGCGAGTGGAGAAGCGGGTAACAGATAGTTCAATACATTTATGAACTAATAACTGAGGTCCTAATTCAAGTCGGGCGTCGGAGGTCGATGAACGACCTCCGCCCCCATGAGCGCCGGCCTGGGGGTGACAGGTGGAGCCGCCTGTCACCGTGGCAGAAGCAGGCCGCGGCGGTGGCGCGCCTCCCCGTTTCCGGGTACGTGTTAGGGACCCTGTAGTCCCCACACCCGAGAAGAGGGCCAGATCGTGAGAGATGGCCCTGGGTCGGCCGCGACCCACAGGCGGCGTGCGTTTTAGTCGGTTCGAGTCCGACATAACCTCCTCCACCGGCTCCGGTGGGGAGGTATCCGGGGGGATTTTGCGCACGTAAAAAAAAAACAAAAAAAGGTCCTAATTCAATTAATAATTAGACTATGACAATGCTCTTTCATCGTGTGGTCAACTCAGAATTGGAAATCACATTGTGTGATTTCCAATTCTGAGTTGACCACACGATTGTGACTTTTCCTTCGAAGGTTTTTACACGATCTAGGATTGTTTATGATCATTCGTTTCTTCTTTTTCCAAGGTTTTTAACAGCTTTGTAAGGTTACACTTGACCTGTAATTAGTGCTTATGAGAGTTTAACTCAGTATTACAGGTAATAGGCATTCGACGTATAAAGTTCTGCTCATATATCGTTAAGAAAACGTATAAGGCATATGCCGTAATGCACAAAAGCTATATAACTGAGAGGTAGAAAAAATACATTACTTCAAACTTAACCTGGGACTTCCGAAATAAAAATCGTCTATGTAGTTCCAGATTATAAAATATCTCTTGGCATCCTATAGTAAATTTCAGCCAGTGCCGTTCAACCGTTTGTCTGTGATTGAGTAACAAGCATCCAAACATCTTCACAAACTGACAGACGTATCAGTAGGATAGTAGGAAAATAATAAATATTTACAAACAGTTCTGTGAACAGTAGACCTCGCGAACGCTTTTTTTTTTTCACATCAACCTGCGAGGAAGCATGTCCTTGATGTTTCAGCCAAAAATCATCAAGCAATAACTCGACAGCAAACGTCCCCCTTTTTCCCCCCATTTTATGAGAAAAGTTGTGCTTTAAATCAAAGAACGTGTTTACCAAACTTCGTGTAAACCCTCTAGACTGGAACTGACAAAGAGACATGGATACGAACAAAAGCAAAATCGGCCACCTTATCGAAACGGTGATTCTCACTCGCTTCTCTCGCTTGGTCAATTATAACAAAATATCGAAGTTCAGCCAAATCCACAGTTAGACTGATAAAACGGACCCCAGAATCAGAGGTGAAAGCTTTAGATGCGACTGGGATTAACGCTAAGATGCTGAGAGTAGGATAAATGAAGAATAAGCAATCACTATATTGTCTAATTTAAAAAAATCTCGTACGAACATCATCCTTACGAAACAAATCGTAAGTACTAAACCAAAAGGAACCGTGTTATAAGGAATATTCGCGAAACGTAACAATAATGAAACAAGAAAGGCTACGTAAAATACCATACTAGCCTTGAAAGAGTCATGTAAAACCCTAGCTGTTAGGCACACGCTGTTTTAAATTCATAATTGTGCCTAATACCTTAAAATAGCACATGAAACACCATGTCAAGGCAACAGGAAAACTATTTTCGGTTCGAACTGTGGAGCCTGGCACTGTTGAAAAGTACATTTTGTATTTTTATGCATATAAAATCTGTTATTATTACGTATTGTCCGTATGGTGATTATCACTCCATTTCATCCAAGAGGTGTAAGAGGCGACTAACGGAAAATTACGCAGACGATATCACTGTGAAAGAAGACAAACTCGAAATAAAACCCTGTGTCAACTGTGATGAAAGCACGATTAATTCCCACCAAAAATAATAGTAGGCTCCTCCTGACGTGTGAAATGCATCTATGGTGAATTTTATTCCTTTTAATACGCTATCAATTTTATACCATAAATTTGAATGAACTCATATCCACAAAAACAGGTCAAGTACTAATCGAGCTCTCGCACTGAAGGTTTCCTACAAAACTGATTTAACGGACGAACTTATTATGCTACATAAATAGCTATAGATTTTTACTGCCTTCACTTAGAAGTTTGATTTTTTTCACCCAAATCAGGAGTTGCCGACCTTAGTATGTAATATTAATTCCAATGTGATACTCCCATATCTTCCCGAGAAAATAGCCCTGAAAGACAGACAACGAAGTGATCCTATAAGGGTTCCTTTTCCTTTTTAGGCAACCGAACCCTAAGAAACAAAAGATCATCATCAGAACCACACACTTGTCAGCTATTGGACAATTTCGTCCGAAGAGTACAAACAAAAATTCCGCTTGTCAACCGTCGCTCGGCCTCACATGTCCGGAGTGAGGGCTATTCATCCGACCAATTGTTTTGCGTAATGCAACGAATATGCTAATAGCCTCATTATGTGCGAACGCCTTTGTGGCCGTACGCGAAGCGATTTCAGCGGACCAATTCGTGTTTTAATGTTAGGAAAAAATGTACATGGTTATTAGTTTCTTGGTGATCGTGGTTAAGTGGTCACTGAGTAGGTTAATAGTTAAGGAATACTAGCTAGGTCAGGCTTAAGATGGGTTACCTTATTTTACCTTGAAACCCATCCATGTACTGTGGAGCACGCTAAGCCCTATCTTAGATAACATGGGGGCGATTGCCGTATGACTTCCCAACTCCGCGTCAGAGTCAATTAATTACGTTGATCAGCAGGTATAACATGGAGCAGGAAAGATTGGCTACGGACCCCAAAAGATTTTCTAAGGGCTTCATCGCATCCCTAAATAGTAATCTAGATATAGCACGTAGTTATTTATATGCCGGTCTTGTGGTATCGAGACTCGTAGACGCTTGATAGAAGAATCTTCCTAATAAAATAATACTCAAATAACAGATCAAATAGGAATCTCTTCTCCCTCACCAATAGCTAAAACTCCGTAAAACATCGTAACAGTAATGTTCTTACTCATTCCGCTACAGCCAAAATTGTGTGCACGAAAGGGACAGAATGAATATTATCGCTCACGTGTTTCAAACCCTGACCCCTCACGAACAGCTCTGGCAATCCAACTCACCAGCCTAAACACGTGTTGTGTTTATATTTAACCAATCGCGTTGTTTTCCCGCGATTTCCGTTGGAGACAGGTCAGGGTACGACAGGTATAGTCAACGACAAAAGTTGCTGGATGTTATACTTCAATACCTCATTATTTTATACATTATACATCGTGATAGTCTAAATTAAAAATAGAGACGTGTTTAAGACAACTTCTGTCAAATATGTATATGTAATTCATTGTACAACAGAAATTTTTAAATTAAAAGTTTTAATTTTTAAATTAGTACTTCTTTTAATGCATAAACATTACTGGGCTGTGTAGTTAATTACTATTCACCGATTAATTATAGCATGGCATTAATTGTGTTCTAATCATGTCTTGCACAAATAAATAGCACTGGGCGTTAAAAATAGCCATTGTTTTCGCATTTTTATACATGATTTTCTTTATTTTCACGATATAAACAGCTATAGAATACATTAAAAATAGTTTTATTTCAATAAACTTTATATTAGCTACGTAGCTTCGCCGCTGAGTCTAAGGACGAAGCTGTGGGTTGTGAATTATTGATTATTCGTTCTGAAAATTTGTAAGCACCTTGCCATTTACATGCTCTATTTATATAGAATAAATAATGGAGGTATCAAGTTCAAATTATTAATACCAAATACAAAGAAAGAAAATCGTTTACTAAACACATACACAACACAATGAATCTACACTAGGTAATATTATAAAGCTGAAGAGTCTGTTTGTTTGAGCGCGCTAATCTCAGGAACTACTTTGGTTCTAATTGATCTTTTTTGTGTGGAATAGTCCGTTTATCGACGAAGGTTTTAGGCTATATATCATTACGATACTACTTAAGGGAGCAGAGCAGTGATCATAAATGTCAACAAATCCGGCAAGTTCCCATACATTATTTGAAAACTACAGAAATACGAGTTCAAATTGGTGATATGAAGTTTCCAAATATACCACGGGAGAAGCTGGGGAGAGTAGCTAGTTATCAATAAATTTAACACATGACAGCGAAAATATTTAAAACTAGCACCGCGCCGCGGTTTCACCCGCGTAAATCCTGATCCCATGGGAATATCGGGATAAAAAGTAGCCTATGTTACTCACGAAGAATGTAGCTTTCTAATGAAAAAAGAATTATTAAAATTGGTCTAGTACTTTTTGAGTTTATTCGTTACATACAAAAATACAAATATTTCCTCTTTAAAATATTAGTATAGATAAAAAAGAAAATAATGCTTTTGTGAAAAAATCAAACTCCTAATTCAATGCCATCAAAAGATACTTTTTTGCCTAAACTAAGATACTTTTGTTGCCGACTGTATTTCCAGTTGGGTGGTCACAAATTAGAAAGGGGCATCTCGTTAAGATCCTGTAATCCTCCTAACAATATTGAAATCCACAGCAAAATAAACTCAATTCACGTTTAGAATTGAGACATTTCTACTAAGTACATCTGAATAATTGAAAGGGCAGAATATATTCGGCCAGATTTGCAAACCAAATAAGATGGCAGCACATCGCGCATCGTTCATTTGATGTCTGGTATTGCATTATGATCTCTAAAAGGATTTCGAGATTTATTAATTAATAATATTATATTAATCATAAAAAAACTGTTAGATTTGCTCTTAATGCCTTGGTGTTGACACAGTTTTGGGACTTTGTGGTCAGGATCGTTCTGACGCTGACTGTAAGTATCTGATATCTGTATTTTTTAATAAAAGTTTTTTTTTTATTATTCTTTGGGTGTATGGGCGATCACCGAGACTCGAGGCCAGGCCAACCTTACCTGCAAGCCAGTTCCATCGCAGGCTTTTCTCTCGGGGTAAGTCATGATAAGTCAAATCTAGCGGAGAGAAACGAGTAGGTGGACTTTGGATGCATCCAGAAACCTCGCTAATATGATGATGAAATTCGTTACCAAATTTCGAATGATTTATTGAACAGTAACAAACAGATCATTGCAGTGATGAGAAACGACATAAGTCTTAAGAATAAAATCAACCAGATTAGATCTAAGGGGTTTCGCTAGCTAATCGCACGGCACGGTAAATCAATGTGACGGATAAAATTTGAATTCTAATAAAGACCTACCGCAACACTTGTTTTGTGTTTTGATCATAGTTGAAATTTGAATTTTATCAACACACATTTAAAGTATTTTTACTCGTCGCATAAAAAGTCTTTTTCCCGTGCCGTAACTTCAGTTAGCGTAGGCCTCAGATAGGGCTTGCGGTAACTACTTACGGCACGAAAAAGCATCGTGAATAGTGACAAATAAAAACAGAATTTATACACATGACAATATATCTATCGATAATAAGCGTCGGTAAGCTTAGTGATTAGAGATTAGAGTCGGCCTTACTATGGAAAGATCCCGGTTTCGAATCATGGTGGCCTTTACACTAGCGACGACGTAAACCCACTCTTAAAACAAGGAATTTGACTTAGTTTGAGGGGTTTTGGGGAATATTAGTAATTTCGATTCTAATATTCTTTAAAAAAATAATTTCAATAATGACTACAGCAACATTTTTGTAATTGCGATGATCATAGTTTTTGCAATTTGAATGATATGGTCATGCAATTAAAGTATATTTCAATACGTCACATAAAAAGTCCTTTCCCGTGCCGTGCTTTCAGCTCGCGTAGGCCCTAAGTATTTTCATCTAATTCGATCTGCTTCCCGTGCCGACTTGCTGTGCAGGCGAAACAAATTTCCGGCGCGTCTTACGATTTTGTACTACGTGTAAGAGAATTATAATATATTTTATGGTATCCTGGTAGGCTTTCGGAGGATTTATGCAACAGAATCTTAGAAGCGTTTGGGTGGATTATATAATCTATTATGTATGTTATAAAGTTAAAGAACATTTCGGGTTCCTATTTCTTCAGTTTGTTAACCGACCCTTTTTTTGTTTTCATTTACTACATTGACGACCTTCAGGTGTCAGAATAAAAAAACTAGAATATTAAAAACTATATTCGCTCACAAAATCCCCACGGATCCTCCCACACCACCGCGGCCGGTGGGGGAGGTAATGTCAGACTTAAACCTACTAAAACGCACGCCGAAAGTGTGTGGGCCGCAGATTGACGGAGATGAGATTACTTATCTGAGACATAGCCCTTGCACTCTGGCCGGCCCAGAATCTCATATGAGACGGCCGTCTTCGGGTGTGAGAACCACGGACCCCATCTCATCCCCGGGTATGGGGAGGCGCGTATCGCACACCGCTGTCACGAAAATTATTTTACCTTGACTCAGACCTCAAACAAGTCAACTTTGGATGATTGTTTGTGATTCATTTTTTTATTTTATACAATCAAATAAAACACCCAACACAGTCTGAGAACCGCGCCATTTTTGTAACAAAGTTATCAATGGACATAATGTACAATTATGTATATAACTCATAAAAGGACCTAGTAATTAGTATCAGTGAACTAATTGGTGCCATATTCGGTACTTAATACCTAAGTAACATTTACACGTTAACTTCAGATGACTGACTTGATCAGTATGAAATGCTTTTTTGCATATTGCTATATCTATTTATTTATAGCTCTGAGATAGCTAGATCCAGTTCACACTAACACATCAACATTAAAGAGCGTATTCTAGAAGGATACTCTGTCCTGTATCTCGATTTATCAGAGGAGAGAGATTGTCTGTACTTCTATTCTGTTCTAAAATGCGAGATTCAGAATCGAGTACCATTCTAGAATACGGGCCTAAGTCAATTTGAAGTAAGTGATTGCCAAGTAATGTATTAATTTAATAATTCACGGCAGAGTAGAATTTGGACCACCCCATCTCTTCCCATGCGGTGTCGTACAAGGCGACTAAGGGATATGGCTGTTTAACATTAGACAGATATATACAGCCCATATCATGGCTTGAGTCAACAATAGTGTCTAGAAGACGGCAATAGGCTCACCTCCTGTTACGTTGGACCGAATTCAATGATTGGTGAAATGTGGGTGTTTCACCTCTGCCTAACCCTCCGAGGGTAAAGGCGTGATTATATGTAATAATATTAATTGCGGATGAATCTGTGCCCCATGGTTTCACCCGCCATACCGTATTGGTTTCTGAACTGAGTCGCTTTTACCTTTTGTTTCTGTGCGCAAATCCCCTCGGATACCATATGTCTCAGGGTTTCAGGTGTCGGGGTGTGAGGTGTAAGAGCAGGGCATATCTCTCGTACTCCGGGTGACTCAGGATCATCTCCGGTTTCGGGATGGCCCCCTCGGGTGTGTAACAGCGTTGTCCCCATCTTGCCTCCGATATTGCGCGCTACCGTCCCGGCCAGTCGATTTTACAATAGTAACTACAGTTTAATATTTCGTATTTATTAAATCTATTCACCTATTCATTGTCTTTCAATTTAGAAAGATACTATAAAGAAAAGTGCCAATTGACATATTCTTAACTTGAGATAAATTACGTATTAACCTCAAGGTTAAAAAGTAAATTATAATTATATAACGAGTATATCATAATGAAAAAAGAAAAAAATCAACCCATAGAATATTCTTAGTAGCAACTGGTAGATGAATACCAGTTGCTACTAAGAAAATTCTAACGGTAAAATTCGATAAACATATTGCTCAACCGACGCAATTGTCCTTAAAAATATACTGTAAAGAAGCTGTAATGTAACGTATTATTTAACTAATATTCAAAATGTATTTAGGCTATTTCTAATGTATTCCAGATGACGACAATGGACTACAAATATACATAATTATTCCAATCATTTGAATTCGATGCTGACTGCATTTGCAAGTCCTACCCAACTTAGTGGGCAACTGTAGATTTGAAGCAATTTGATACTTATGAACAATTATCATAAACAGCTGAACCCTGCTATGCAATTCTGATTGGAATAGTGCATTTGTGTGATCAAATAAATATAGACTTTGTTTTTATTAGTTTTAGAATTATTTTCGTCTGACACAAATGTCTTATCATCTAAGCGTCAAGCGCGGTTGCTTCCGAAGCTTATTTTTGAGCATAGGGTCCATTATCTTGGTTATCCATTTTGTTGGTTTATTTTAGCTTTTACGGTAGCAATGATTATTGAGATGATGGAGTGACAAACTAACTCTTCGTCATCATTCTTGTGTCGAGATTTATACGCCTAATACGCTCTCATGCATCTTGGCTCATATTGGTTTTTACAGGAGCGACTGCCATATGACAATCTTAAAGGACCTGCCTGACCCTCATTTATCAGTCAGTATGTGTACCAGCTTGCAGATGATATTGGTTTGTGTACCTACTGAAGATCTTGTTGGAGCCTTACACTATACATTCAACAACAAATACACTTCCACATTTAAAAAAAATATTAAAATTATTTTTATCAACCAACCTTAATCAACACATACCCAAAGATCTCAAACTAAAAAAAAATAATTAAAAAAGAACATGTAATACGACCTTAAAATCAATCGTCAAATCATCTCACTGTGGCGGAGTCTCACAAACACAAATTTTTGAACACAAAAAAACTACGTGTTTTCTTAACAATTACATAAGACGTCTTTACCATAACAGGCGTACAGTTTTGACTGATTTAAATTCCTTGGTGGACTGAGCCGACAATGGTTACAATATGTATGGAAACACGTACCTGGCCCCTTATTCTGAGTGACAAAACATTTCGTAACTACCCGCGTTCGTACATTTACGTTTGTCTCGTTTTACCCCAGGGGCCATACATCTCTTATGTAATGTTATTTTTCACTTTCATAGTGTGAATCGGTGACCGAAGTCGTCCATCGAATACAATAATGGTAACGGGTAGTTATATAGATATACAATAATGTGCGGGTAATTGAAGAACTTTCTACATCACGAACTCGAAGACGACTGGCGTGCACCGCTGAACCAGTCAGCCACGGGCGGTGTGATTTCGTCAGGCAAATCAAAGGTATGTATGTACCTATACCTCCGTGGCGTAGCGGTAGAGCATTCGACTGCTATGCAGGGGGTGCGGGTTCGATTCCCGCTCAGTGCAAATATTTGTATGCATGAATATGTATATTTGCATTGGTCTGGGTGTTTCTATGTATAATATGTATGTATTTACAAAAAAAAAGTATCTAAGTATGTTTATCCGCATTCTAGATCCCATAACACAAGCTAGTTAAGCTATGCTTACCATGGGTCTAGATAGCGTTGTGTAGAATGTCGTGGAATATTTATTTATTTATTTATTTATACCATGATCTCGTTAAGTCCCGATAACAATTATATCTACTAGACTAAAAGATAATATTATTTGACCAAGTCTGACCATTTAACACTAATATTCTGACAGACCTGACCGATACGATTCACAAAATGAAATTTGCAAGTCCCACCCAACTTAGCGAATAGAAATTTTGATTAAAATAATACTGATAGAGGTAGTAGCAGTTCCCTAGTTCTCTCTTCTATGTTAACCAATTGTAATCCAATGGCATTTCACGTTACGACCGCGTTTGAAATTCGATGTCACTCAGAATAATGGTGCTGTACTGATATGCATGGCATGCTTGATATGGGAAAGTGACCACTCCGAATGGTGTTTCACTTCGGAGGTGTAATTAAAGGGATAAATATGTATGGGTTTTTTAATGTACCTACGCTTGTGAGGTAATGCGTTTGGAGTAATATTACTGTTGGAATGAATTGAGATTATGGTTAAAATATTACTTTTAATGCTTTATTGTATATTAGACGATGGAGCTTTGAATAAAACCTCATTTTTTTCAAGACTGTCCTGAAAAAGCCTCTTGCCTATGTAATAAAAATTAAAAACTTAATTACATCGATTTTTTTTTCCCAGTTGTATTTGGAGATGATAAATCATTTGTTTCACATGCATTCACGCCTGTAAATCCCTAAAAGGGTTGGCAGGCATACCAAATGTAAGTGATGTTTGTAACTTTTTTTACAAAAGTATTTAAGAGCACAGTTTTCTTCACTGTTATCACCTACATAGATAGAGAGGCAATCGTAGTTGTCAAGTACTAATGGATCGTACAAATATTAAAAATGTGAAAGTTAGTTTGTTTGAATACATGTACGAATGTTTGTTACTCTTTTACGCAAAAACTAGTCATCTGATCTGGAAGTAATTCGACACAGCGATTAGATTAGTTATTGAGGAGATAGTACACGACGGTATTCCCGTCCGAATTGAGCAGTCCGACTGGGGAAGTACCTCCACCCTACAGATTACCACGGCTATAATAACCTAGTGTTGTGTTCCCGGTGGTGAGTAGGGTAGCCAGAGCTCACTGGAGAATTTTTGTGCTGTCAGTGGGAAGACCAAAGGTTCTCGTCCTGATTTTGTGTTCTGCACAGGGCACATAAAATCTCTGTTCTTACAGGGTCGGCAGCACGGATGTGACTCCAGCACTGGTGTTACACACGTTCATAGGTCACGGTAACCACTTTCCATCTGGTGGGCCGTGTGCTTGTCTGCCACCTAAGATGTATAAACAAATAGATTATGATCGGAAATAGCATAAAGGTTAATTTTTCTACCGTACATACGTGTCAATAGTCGCGGCAAGGCGTTAGTACGAGCACATTATTGAAATTTCAAAATGCTCCCTAAATGTCAGTTTTTATTTATCTCCTTTGATAGTCGAGTTGCTGTTAGTTTTCCTAATTCGTAAATATGTAATAAAATTGTAAGATAAAATAAAAAGTAAAGAAAAGTGGTTACCAGCAGAGTAGAATTTGGACCAACCCATTTCTTCTCATGCGGTGTCGTACAAGGCGACTAAGGGATAGTGCTGTTTAACATCAGACAGATATATACAGTCGAGACTCAGCCTCAGATACGTGTCTCGTGTCAACAATAGTGCCCGGAAGACGGCAATAAGTTCAACCCCTTATTACGTGGGACCGAGTTCAATGATTGGTGAAATGTGGGTGTTAATTCACCTCTGCCTAACCCACTGGGGATATAGGCGTGATTATATGTATGTATGTAAGAAAAAAATTAAATCCATTCATATGAAGGTAGTAACGCAGGAAAATAACATTTACCTGCTTATGATTCTCAAGATGGCTACTTAGGTATATGCTTCGTAAGCTCTAAGTTAAGAGTTTCGTAACCGTTGGGAAGTGCACAAATAATTAAACAGAGGAGAAAGGGATGCTGTTCACTAGAGCGGTTACAGGCAGATACACTAATCGTTTCATATATAAGTACATAATTCACGCTTGTAAATTCACGAAGGGTAAGCAGAGATGTATTAACATTCACATATCGCAACAATGCTTTCGGTCTTTCAGTCCTATGTAATAGAGGTCGAGCCTATTACCGTCAAGCGAGCACATTGTCATGGGATTTATAATTACTTTCGGTTGGAGAATAGCCCTAACACTTCTGCTACTTTTGGATGGCAGCCCTATCCCTTAGTCGCCGTTTACAACACCCACGGGCACAGATGGGGTAACCCTATTAGAATGGGGCCCGGTGCATGCCCGGTAGAGTACGGCTTTTACCTTTACTTCACGTTAATCACAACACCCACGGGCACAGATGGGGTAGCCCTATTAGAATGGGGCCCAGTGCATGCCCGGTAGAGTACGGCTTTTACCTTTACTTCACGTTAATCACAACACCCACGGGCACAGATGGGGTAGCCCTATTAGAATGGGGCCCAGTGCATGCCCGGTAGAGTACGGCTTTTACCTTTACTTCACGTTCATCTTTTTAAAATCTGAATCAATATCATGGCTTTTATAAGAGAATTAACTAAGAAATTTTGACACAAGTATCACTGCGGCGTAAACCATGAAATAAACAACTAACTCTATTATTAGAACAGAGGAGAAGAAGCAGAGGTTTTCAAGCTCCAAGTCCTTACTGTATAGACAAATTTGATACAACTACATGGTTGTGTTACATACATACATACATAGATATAGTCACGCCTTTATCCCCGGAGGGTTAGACAGAGGAGAATTAACCACATTTCACCAATCATTGAATTCAAGCATCTGAGGCTGAGTCGGGGCTGTATATATCTGTCTAATGCTAAACAGCCCTATCCCTTAGTCGCCTTGTACGACACCGCATGGGTAGAGATAGGGACATCTCTCTTTATGAATATGTAACTTTGGGGGGTGTACTTTCATATGGTAAGTAGTCTTTAGCAAGACTCACTTGAACGGAATATCTCACTGCTAGCCTTGGCAAGGTGGTACCCGTTGAGTCTTCCACAGGTAAAAAATAAGGTAGATACCTCTCATAGTCACTATACACACACACATAATACTAAAAAATCTTACACTTTTTTCATCAATAGACCGAAATTCAAACTGAAAATCCCGTTATACACCTGTCATATCAAAAACTCCCAGCGTGGGAATATATAGTTATATTCAACACAAATATTTTCTTCCACGTAATCATTACCTAACATTAGCTGAGATAACATCAAACGCGAGCATAAAATATTTAAAAGAAAAACTTTTTTCAACGTGACATATCGTCCCGCCGCTGCCAGTGGACGCCTACCCTTAATCTTCTATGACGACACCCACGAACACAGCATAGCTTATTTTTAGATATGGTTTAAAAATAAGTTGTTCCAAGAAATAAATCAAATATTTACAACTCCGTGTCTAAGAATAAACACCTGTTTATATCCGCCATTACTGTCGTATTTAGACCCGAAGTGTGGAATTCTGAGAAAAGGCGCGTACTTTGACTTTGACGTAAGATTTGGGCATAGTAGATTAGATTAGGTAGAGTAAGGTAGATTCGGACGTAAGGCACTCCCAAAGAAATAATTATTGTAATGTCAGGCAAGAAATGCCACTGCGTATTCGCCATTTTTATTTCCCTTTCTTTGTTTGTGCGTTTATGTGTTTTATGGTATATCTAATAGAACCTACTGGACACCTTTATTTACGACAAAGCTGGGGCACGAAGTATGTATTGTATAAGTATTTTAGCTAACTAAATATGTTTTTTACAACTCCAGATTCCTTCCGAGAACCAAAAGCATTCGCGCTCACGCAGCTACGAAGACATTACCGGGATATTACGCACACGCACAAAATCTTTGCACGTATTTTTTCTATCAAGATGCAAGCTCTCGCACGAAGCGTCGGCGTACATACTCCGCCCACATCCCTCCATCCGCTTTGGCAACTAAATTTCGCAAACAGTTGTTAAGAAAGATAAAAATCTTGCTACGTAACCAGCTGGCCAAAAAAATCTTTTTATTCTTATACTTATAAAGACCCGCTGAGATCTACACGGCTTAAGTCTCCTCATCTAGAAGCCTAATATAGCAAAATGGGGCTATATGGACGTAGGACACGACGGTATTTCCGTATAATTGAGCAGTCCAACTGGGGAAGTACCTCCGTCTTAAGTAGTAAGTCCGCCGCGGTACAGAATACCGAGGCCATTATAACCTCGTGATATGTTCCTGGCGTTGAGTAGGGTTGCCAGAGTTCACTGAAGAGTTTTTGGCCTGTCAATGGGAAGAACAAAAGCATGTCCCGCTTTGCCTTCTACACTGACAGCACAGAAACTATCTCACTGATTCCCCTGGTTTTGCACACGTCCAGACACCTACGTGGTAAAAAAGAAAGTTACAAGTGTCCTGCAGCTGCGAGCTCCATACCAGTCTATGCTGCATTTGCTCTCTAGCCCACTGTGACCCTGTACCATCAAGGTATTCCTTAGGGCAACGGACAATGCTGTTGACTGTGGTATTGGACCGAAAAAAAATTAGGGAACCATAATACCTGGCTACCAATACACCTGGCTATTGATGGGTGAAATTCGGATGAAATTTACTCTCAGGTTCCAGTACAAGCTTGTGTGCTGACGATAATCTTCATCTTTTTATACTGATAGCAGCATGTGATTAACATCTCCGCTTGAAATTCTAAATAACACGATTCCTAACGGCTTGAACAATACCGTATTTACACATAAGTACGTATTATCTGTGGATCCAAATATAATTTAAAAAATAACTCCATTGCGTAGGAAGCCTAATTAAATGTTTACAGCCTTACATAATTGAGACCTGCAGTCATAAAAATATGTCAATTTTGACCAAATTTTATAATCCCAATGCCATTGGTTCCTAGGTCACGATAATAGTTTAGCATCAATTGTTCTGTATACCACCACCAGTAATAAAATAAAAAAAAACTTTAATGGAAAAAAAAAAAAGAAACTTGTACTGTACTTGTGTGTCGCTGTGTCGTTCTGCTGACGGGTGGGGTCGCCAGAGTTCCTGGAGGAGGGGGGAACAGGGTCAGTAATGCTTATGTAATACCTCGTCGTTTTAGGTGTGGTGAGATCTCATTAGTACCATTATCTATAGTGTAACCGCGATCGTTACATCGTTACCATGATACGCGCGGAGTAAGCGGGCCTCGAGGTAAAGAAAGAGTATTAGCTGAGAGCGAGCGAGAAACCGCCGCTGCTACTGGCGCTAGTTTCAGTATCTCGCTCGCTCCCGTATCACGCTCTTTCTCTCTCCTTTTTTACCTCGACCCCCGCCACGCCGCCATGGCGGTTACACTATAGTATCATTTGAGTGGTACCAACCCAACAGGCGACCATGTACGATTAGGATTTAAAAAAAAATGAAAATAACAAAAGCAAGCTACACTGTAATTGTATACTTCATCATCATCGTTATAGCGATTGTCCAGTTGCGGCCAATTTTGAACTTTAGAGCTGGAAATCCGTTTATTGCTTTTGATTTGTATGTTGGCTTTTCCGGGAGTGACTGCCTCGTGCGTTGTTTAGCAGGTGCTCCAATTTGCATGCGAGGGCCTCAAGGATGTGGATAGGGCCTTGTACTAGCGGCCATGTCAAATAAAGATTAAGAAATAAGTGAAAATAACAAATAAATATTTATATATGTATTATGTTTGAAGTATGAAAAAATTACTGTAGGTGTTAAATATCACTTGGATGTCTGGCGTCACATGGGTGCCGTCATTTTGAATTTCCCAAAATTCCAAATTATTCACTTTCCAATTATATACTTAATAACTTTTCCATTATTCGTAAAAGTAAAAATAGTAAAGAGATTATCCCACACAAAATTATACAAAATAGTCTTGATTTACTTAGATTAAAAAAATCGCGCCGGCATCCAACATCCTTAAGATTACATGAAAATCTCGTTCAAAAATCTTATTTTTAATTATTTTTTTATTTAGGACACGCCAACTTGACCTCACCTCGCCTGATGGTTAGCTAAAGGCAAACTCTCAGGAAAGAGGGTCACCATTACAGACACTAAGTGTTGGCGGCCTCATCAGATGCTTTTTCACGCCCCGCTTAGAGGCCCTGGGACTGTAGGAAGAAGGAAACACATGTGCTGGTAATGAATTCCAGGTCTTGGTGGTGCGGCATAGAAAAGAGTCTCCGAACCGCTTGGTTCTTGCTCGTATATTCTGCACAGTGTGAGGATGGCATCTAAGGCCTGCACGTGTTGTCCTATGTCCTATATTTTTCAATCCTTCAGCAATCTTATACCATACGAGCAACGATTTTTAGATAGGTACTTAATCTAATAAAAAATACAAGATTCGATACAGAAAAGTGGAAATATTAACGCCGTTTTGTACCGGGGCGTTTATAGGATAACATTCGGCCCGACCCTTCCCGCTGGGGTCATAAGGGACAACTAATGGTTTAGGGATAAGTTAGGGCTATCTTCTACCTGAACACCTTCCGATAAGTATAGTGCCAGTATTCTATTCATGGATAAGACTTAGTCTTCGACTAAGCACGTTTGATCTATACTTCGGTTAGGTACTTGAGTATTTTTAACATGTTTTATTTAAAACTCGGTTTATTAATATTTTTTTTATACCACTTATTAGTTGGCAGACAAGCACACGGCCCACCTGATGGGAAGCGGTTAGCGTGGCCTATGGACGTATGCAACACGTTTAGAAACTCATTTTTAAGACTAAAATCCGAAATTGGTCTGCTAGTTAGTCAGTTAGTTAGTCTTGTTTATTAATTAATTGTGTGTTTTTATAAAAAGTCGCTTCAAGATTGTTTACCATTAGTTAAGTACCTAGCCGAATAGAGTATAGTTTCTTTCTAGGTATTTTTAACTTAAGGTACTGCAATTATTAGGCTCTAGACGACCCGCACTGACTTCGTCTGTAGCATACTTCGTAATCATGTATAACCCCTTTAAGCCGTATATATCATTGACTAATGAGAATCTACCAGATTTTTTGACAATTATGATAACTGCTCTGCTCAGCTCCTTTCAGTAATAGCGTGATGATATATAGCCTATATTTTTTCAATTCAATCCAGTAGTTTCAGAGATTAGCACATTCAACCAAACAAACTTTATAATAGTACCTATAGATTTTTCGTTTGTGCGTGTGAATTATTTCTCATTAAGAAAATAACCATCATTGCTTGCTTTAGATTGCTTAGTTTATATTTTATTATCTTCGAGCGCATCAGCGCCGAGCCGACTAGGAGTCGAAGTGGTCGCCATGGCCGAAATCGGTCGGAAGCATCATCATCATCAGTTTATATGAGAGCACCTGCTGAGAGTCTTATCAGACAATTAGCAGGTGTACAGGCTTGCAGGTAAACTTCTTAACTTGTGTCTGGTACATATAACTACCATTATTTGCCTGTTACATTTTAAAAGTGACATCTTCTGTGGCGTGGCGGTAGTGAACGCGGTCGTTACACAGGAGGTGCGGGTTCGATCAAGATCAGTCAAATCCGCAGTTAAGACTGGTAAAGCAGACCCTGGACTCCGAAGTGAAAGCTTCGGATGCCACTGGGATTAACGCTAGGATGAAAAAGATATTTTGAAAGTAATTCCATCACTCTTAATAGGAAGTTGTTCTCGAATTCCATCAAGATGACAGAGTCAAAAGTATTAAGGCGATTAATGGCATGTCTAATGTCGATTTGTACTTAAATAAAAACTGTAAAAAAAACTGATGTTTTTATACACTACCTACTAATACTAATTGTAATGAGATCGTTGAACCGTGAAGGTACAAAATCTGAGAAACTGTACGACAATACGACACCAATCAGCGTCGCGTACCAGCATCGCATCAATTTAATTAGATGAACTAGCTTCGCAAGGTTGAATTTAAATTTGTAAAGTTCCTGCTCTATTTAGGCGAGACATTTTTTTTTGGTATCATTATGGATGTCCACGACCTTGTGGAGGGTAAAAGTAAAAACTGGCAACCGGAAACAGTCTCGGATGGGACCAAGACTAATGCGAAGATGTTTTTTTTAAGATGGCTGTTAGTTCCTCAGATATTCACTTCAAACGTACATAACAGAGTTTTGAACTTCACCAAATATAGTTGAAAAATAAATGGGTATAAATAAAAATTAAAAAAAAAAAATGGAAATAAATCCAGTCTGGCCAGCATGGAAACAGTAGGCCTCCCAATATTTGGAGAGGCATATGTCCAGGAGTGGACTGCAATTGGCTAATTGCTTGAAACATCTCACTGAATTACCAGATTCACGTGCGAAATCATACGTGAAGATAGTGTGCGGAGTGGGAGTCTCTTTGGCTGGTGCAGTCATGTTTTGCAGTGACCACATACATGAGGGACAAAGCTACTTTTGCCCAACTCCCAGGACGAAGATACCACATGGAATGTCTCTAATGATCTCACTATCAGTGATGTTAAACATCGTGGAAACCAGAGTAATACCACAGTATACGTTACGAGGAGGATGATGAAGATTTTCGTGGAGCAAGTGAAGGCTTAGGTTTACATAAAATAATAGTCCCGT
The DNA here is from genome assembly GCA_963662185.1 of Eilema griseolum. NCBI lineage: Eukaryota > Metazoa > Arthropoda > Insecta > Lepidoptera > Erebidae > Eilema > Eilema griseolum. The sequence goes on along the minus strand of OY759254.1, from coordinate 8,916,783 downwards.
ACAGTACAGAAATACCTAAATAGTACCTTTATAGACCACAATGAACAGGCAATTATTAACTAAAGTAAAAACTCTGACATTCTTATTATATAGGTAAATATTTGTTATTGACTAATTTAATGTTATTATGTTGCATGAAGGTGATTATTTAATTTTATTATGTTTACCATGAAAATACTGACATGTATAACTTTGACCTGAAAAATTTCATCTATTCATAACTCTTAATTCAAAATTGTTAATTTTGTTTTTATTGTCATAATATGTGACATTATTGCATGCCAATCTGGCTGAAATATGGTGAAACTCAAATGTATTGCTTGTAACATCTTTGTACCCATATATCGCAATAAAATAAATTGAATTGAATTGAATAAAACAAGAACTTGCTAATGGTTGAATAGATAACAGACCAGGCAGACTCAAATATTTGAGGAAACGAGTGGGCGCAGGGTATGAACCAGTGGGTTGGAACCCAATATAGCCATTCTAACTAACATCCACTTTAATGGTTTTAATGTTTAATAGTTAGTTTATTTTTTATTTACTTAGACAAAATCGAGTCAATGGCTAGGTCTGGCATAAAATGCTCTGGTACTTAAATTTTGAATTTTATTGGTCCAGAACTTGGCCACAGTCGCAGGACTCTTGCGACCGGTCAATAAAACCCCATTTTACCGTGTTTTCTCTGCAGCGGTCAACTTTGGTCCACAGGTGGTTTAAAGACTTCCAAGTTGGGCACTAGAGATGGATTCGCTTGGTCTGATGAAACCTACCGCAGCTGAATGCTCATTCTTATCTTTGTTCTCTCGCTCGCTATGGGGGACTGTCTGTAGCCAGAGTGGATCTCATGAAGCCCCGGCTGCTTTTTAAGTGGACAGATGGCATTTCGTAGCTGTTCAGTGGGTCGGATTTGCTCCTTGCTATTAATGTTTGTGTTTCTCTGAAATTAATTTTGTTGTGCTGTTTTGTTTATTTTTACTATTTTTTACGTTGGATTTGTTTCATTTCGTTTTATTTATTTTTAACTAGATGTAGTGGTCAAGTGTGTGTGTGTATTTAGTAAATGTTCTTTTATTTCTAGTAACGGCAGTAAAACTCTAGATAAGTTCATTTTCGTAACATGTCTTATCGTATTCGCAACACAATACGTGAAGTTATGTCATCCAATCATTTGACAAACATAAAAATCAATGTATCTCAAACATCATACTTGAATTCTCCGGATATCAGATTAGATATATATTAATCTAAACTATTATAGAAGCATGTCAGTTTGTTACCATACAATAGCTACTAGTCTATTTTGTATAGTTGATGTATTATTTGTATACCAAAAATAATATTATAATTTAGTTTAAATAGTTTACCAATACAATACAATAACCGCGGTAGCATAGTGGTATGGGTAATGGACTGCTGAGACGAGGTCTCGGGTTCGATCTCAGGTTTTACCATGGCACAGACCAATGACTTTTCGATGCTTTTCGAAGTTATGTGTGTATTTATCGTAGGCTTATAAGTGCCCGGTTAATGGCAATAGGCTCGCCACCTATTACATTGGGACCTAAACATAAACTGGTGAAATGTGGGTGCTAGCACCTCTGCCTACCTCTTCGGGGATATAGGCGTGAGTTTATGTTATGTTACCAATGCACTCAAATTTCAATTACTGAGTACCTGGGATTAAATGAGACCTATGTCTTCGGTGGACATTATTGCGAAGCATGTAAATAATTCAAAATGATTGATTAGACAAAGATGGACGCTGCTAAAAGATTTACTTAATATAATAATTAAGATTATTTATTTGAATTCGTTGCATCTTTTCTTTAAGAAAAAAAATGCTGGGCCCAAGTCTGTATCTTTGTATCTCCTAGCTCCACCATTTTTATATCGGGAATAGGTTCCCATAGGTAGAGGGAATGGGATAAGAACAACACACGGGCGGGGCCGCGGGCAGCGCAGTTTTATATTAGGTCTTTACCTATGAAATTGCCGAAATTTTCTTTCAGATTCATGAGATCGTTATTCCTGTAATTTAATAGGTTGAAAAGTTGATTTCAAGATTTTACAACTCTGTATTAAATTTTGTTTTTATTGACCGCTTGATAAATTAATTTCGATCTTCAAAAACAGTACTTCCTACTTTTTCAACAGCTGTCACTTTTCAAAAATGCAATAAGAGTGTTTGTTAACCTAATGTTGTCTCAATTATACACAAAAAAATCATAAAGTTTGAATTTGTCATTCCTAAAAAAATTGCAAAAATGTTAGTAACTGAAAATTGGGTTTACTGCGATTTCTTCAAAAAAAAAACGTTTATTTCATATGTAAAATTCTGTTCTGTAGTTTGAATCTAAGCATAATATAACTTCTATGCATTTAGTAGTAAGTCGTTCGGGTGAGAAAAATCTGATTCAAGCTTCCACGCAATACCATGGTATACCTTCACAATAATAAATAATTATCAACTTTCTCTCATGAACACGAATTTTCTTTTTTTTACACTTGGCCACCCACTGTCATAAATTAAGTCTCGTAAAAATGTGAAACCATCATGTTATCGCGTTCCACTAGCTTTGTTAACATTAAATTATTTAAAATATTGTAAAATAATGGTTACATGGACGACCTCTGTGCTGAAGATGAAGGGTTCGATTCCATTCGGTTCGATTTGTATGTATGAATATGTATCATATATATATGCATTGGTCTGGGTGTTTCTATGTATAATATGTCTGTACTTACAAAAAAAGTATAAGTAGGTATGTCTATCCACATATTCTAGATTCCATAACACAAGCTAGTTAAGCTATGCTTACCATGGGTCTAGATAGCGTTGTGTGGAATATTGTAGAATATTTATAAAAACATTGTTTAAATAGATTATTTATTAAACCATTATATTACACAAAAAATGGATATGAACAGAGAACAAACAACTAAACAGAGACAGGAGAGAGTAAGTAAACTTGACGAGTTAGAACTTTTCATAGATTTGACGAATTGAAACAAAAATGTGTGCTACAACCCGATTGACGTGACGAAACAATTTTCAGACTTGACGTTGAGATGTGAAATTCAAGATCAGTGAAAAAGAAAAATGATTGGCTATCTGGCACAGTTACAGTTTCTCATAAGAAAAGCTATAGAAGAGAATATTGAGGAAAAAAGCAAAAGGTAAGACACCAAATACCATATGAAATATAGTATGAGATGGTCTCGGTTTCTTTTTTATACCACTTAGCTGGCAGACAAGCACACGGCCCACCTGATGGAAAATGGTTGCCGTAGCCTATGGATGTTTGTAACACCAGGAGTCACTCACAGTCGCGATGCCAACCCTGTAAGTTCAGAGTTTCTGGGCCGTCAGTGTAGAAGGCAAAGCAGGACAAGCCTTTCGTCTTCCCACTGACAGCACAAATTCTCCAGTGAGCTCTGGCTACCCTACTCACCGCTGGGAACACAACACGAAGTTATTATAGCCACGGTATTCTGTAGGGCGGAGGTACTTCCCCAGTCGAACTGCTCATTTGGGCGGAAATACCGCCGCGTCCTACCCCCTCTTCAATTAGGCTTCTATCTCGCGTCACATTTTCTATTCCTCTTATTAGTTTTGGGGTATTCACCCTGTATCATGATCGTTTTATATCTCATAAACATAATTGTATAAATATGGAATGAGAAAGTTTAAAAGTGAGGATATCACATTAACCAAATTACTTTCTACATAGTTCGTAGGTATTAATTCTAAGTTGTTTTCCTTAAGTGCATTTTGTAATAAGCTCAAGTGTTACTAGTAAAATTAATTAGTATTATGATTATTGAAATGAGTTTTTTCGGTAATTGGGTTTAGGGTGTAGGGTCTTCACCAAGATCTTATGGGCCCAAGCCAACCTCACTTGATAGCCGATAATCTTTGGATGCAACTGGGAGCATGATCATAAAGTATTTTCATAAATCTATTTCTAATCATAAAGTCAAATATCATTTATTCTACATAGACCATTAAATCGGAACTTAAAAAACGTCAATACATAGAGAAAAATATGAAAGACTAGTTTAGCAAATGAACCATAACTTCGAAACGCGGCCCCGACATGAGAAGACCCCGGCAAGAAACTAAGCTCTAATTTGATCTTTTTAGTAACATATACTACGTCTTCTCAGTCTAGTCTAAATACAACAATATACTTACTTGAGTAGCATAGTTGAGCGAACACCTCATTTCCAAGCTTGTTTATCATTCAAGTATTCTTGGATTTTATAATAGCCTTTCTGGAAAATTTTCTTTAAACTATTTTTTTTAATTTATGCATAGGTAAATCCTTAATTTCATAAGGGAGCTTGTTGAGAAATACCATAAGCTACCATACTTAATTAGTAACACATTTAATAATACTATTTATAGATCTCGATATTGGTTTTAGAACAAATCTGAAACTATTTTCATCATAACAGAAATATATTTCTTGTTAGTAAAGTTTCTCTTGTGCCTTCAAATCTTGGTATACGAAATGGTAGATTTACCGCCATATATGGTAAATCTGTCGCCAAATATCGATTATTGTTAGCAAAATACGGTTACTAGTGATAACGTACGAAAATAGGGGCGCCCTCGCCGTCGTTCCAGTCTACATAGGGCTTGTTAGCGTGCCAGTCGGGGTGTGAGGGATATGTCTCTGAAAGTTTCACCTTCGGCAATCTGCGGCCCACACAAGCGGCGTGCGTTCTAGTCGGTTCAAGTCCGACATAACCTCCCCCACTGTCGCCAGTGGTGGGGAGTATGCGTGGGGATTGTGCTTGTGCTGTGTGAAAAAGGGTTTGTTAGCATGGTAGTAAACCTGACGCCAAGCCGTGGGGTTATCCTTGATATTTTTTTGTTTAATACTTTTTAAAGGAGCAATTATTTATACATATTTGTAATGTGCTAATTAAGCCCTTTCAGTTGATAATACTTATGTGTACATCGTAACAAACATATAAATCCTAAAATTATTTTTAGGATGTCGTGTTTGATACGGACGGGGAAGATGCTTCTAACGACACCTCATTTGTCTAGTTCTAATAAGTGATTGAGGAGCTATGAGGGAACAGATGAACACACACATACCTACATACAAAGCCTTTCAAAATCATAACCCTCCTTTTGCTTCCCCGTAGTTGGGTAATAAAGTTATTTCGTCAAAAACAAGCAGTTTACACAGCTACGAATTTATTGGAAACTGCAAGTATAAAGTATAGAAATTTACATTAGTATCAAGAATTGGAATCTCACAAAGGCGAGAAACTGAAAAACATAATATCGAAATTGGACAGTCAGGTAACATCTGGTATCCTCGTTCAATTTTGTTTTATATACATTTCAGAACGCACCTTGGACCTTCCTATCAATCTGTCCATTACTTAATCTAACAATGTATCTACTGGTATCTATGAAAGATCCCAGATATGATAACGTAACATTGTTATCAGTTTATCACCCGATAACTGCTACGGTTAATTTGTTATTATTTATCTCTGTGAAATGGATGGAACTATTTTGGTGATAGGGATAATATGCAGTGACCCTTTGACGTCTTTTCAGGTAATAAAAGCTAAACAGTAATCAAACCCCTTCTTCAGTTTGGATATTCTAGGTAAGTGCTCAGGACCCTCGCCTTCTGTAGTGCCATCTAATTCCAGCCACATCACAGATAGAAGCTTTTTTACAACTATAAAACATAGTGATTGGTAACATGCAAATACTTGCCATTTAAACTGGCTCCTTTAGTTTTTTGCCATATCATATTCATTGGGAAAGGGATCCTATTATCCTATAATATAAATTGTCTAGGACCCCAGGGGCAAAGGCCTTGATAGTGTTTCTAAAACTAAGCCAGCGTCTCAACAAAAGGTCTGTACCCCGAGCGCGAAAAACTATCGTAACGTAAACGTATCGAGCTAACGGAGCATTGCGATTGGCCGGCTTCACACACACACAGGTTCACAGTAGGCAGGCGGCCAATCGCAATGCTGCTTTCTCTCGATACGTTTACGATAAGTTTTCGTGCTCGGGGCACTGATGTAGAAGACACTACGTGGTTTTAGTACATTCGACACCAAGTTATTTCGTACGAATTGTACTATTGGAATATAGCATATCAAGCTGAATTATTTAAAAGGGAAGCTGACAAGGCCCGGCAAATATCCACTGTAAACTATAATAAATTATAATGTACAAACCCGCTTCTGTGACCATAGGAATAGGATTGAAATAACCTAGGTCATAGTTTGAATGCTATTTCAAACTTCAAGTAGAGGTATTTCAGGTCAGGTGGTGCGTAATATGAAGGGGAAGTCCCGTTCTGCCTTTTATCAATCTGTTTAAATGTAGATACTAAGTTCAAAACATATGATTCTGATCAAATCAGTTGATGAAATCGTCAATCTTATTAATGTCAGATAATAGAGATAAGACCGATATTAAGGACTGCCCAAACAAGGAGTGTTAAATTTTTAAGGTGCATGCAAAATGATGACGTCATTTTCTGAGTATTTTCCCGATTCACTTGGGATCGGTTTTTTAGTGTAAAACTAAGAAACGGCCGAACGCCAATATTATCCGTGAAGTGACTCTTTTCTTTCATAAAGCCTTGGATTCTTTACCAGCTTCCTGCTTCCTACAGTCCCGGGTCCTTTAAACGGACCGTGAAAAAGCATCTGATGAGGCTGCCTAGCTAAGGGCCACCATTAGAACATTGTTATTGTACATAATGGTGACCCTGGGTGACCCTCTTTCCTGAAAGTTTGCTTTCTACTTAACATCAGGCAAGGTAAAGTTATATTCGGTGGGATTGGCCGGAACGTGTGTTAAATAATATGTACTATTTAAAACACTTCTGATTTTGGATGTTTCCATTTTACCAATTTAAAACAACAATATTATATCTTTAGACAAATCGTATTACTACGACCTTAAACCGAATTGACATTCCACCTAATTCAACTAGAAAGTTCTAAGAGCTTCTTGCTTCACATTCGAAGCATGTACCAACTCACTTATCGAGAAGTTATCACACTTATCGTTCGACTGCTCGGTCGTTCGAAGTACTCTGAAGTGCTCATTTGACTAAGTACCACGACTCGTTTGTATTTGAACTTGTTTATATCTTTGAAATTCGTGGTATGTTCCAATTATGATACGTTTTTCAAACAAGGGCTTTTTAGCTTGAGATTTCTTAAAAAGTGCCGGGTAGTAAGTAATATATTCACAGAGACAAAAATATAGATGCCAAAATGTGGATGTGTCACGATCTACCTGCCCTTGTCCCAATTATTTTGGGTCGGCGCAACATATCTTTCTCCTCCATATTGTATATTTCAAAGGTCATTTCCTCAGCCATTCCCTTCTTCGTCATGTTCTCTTTTACGCAATCCATTCTTCTTTTCTTGGGCCTACCTCAACTTCTAAAGCACTCTGCATACATTTTTTTTTCAATTCACACGGCCCACAACATGGAAAGAGGTTACCGCGGCCCATGGACACGTGCAAAACCAAGGGAGTCACACTCGCGCTGCCAACCCTGTAAGCACAGAGTTTCTGTGCCGGCAGTGTAAAAGACGAAGCAGGACAAGCTTTTGGTCTTCCTACTGACAGCACAAACACTCTCTAGCGAGTTCTGGCTACCCTACTCACCGCTGGGAACGCAACACGAGGTTATTATGACCGCTGTATTCTGTAAGGCGGAGATACTTCCTCAGTCAGACTGCTCAATTGGACCCTTTGTACAACATTACTGTCATTTTTTCTCATAGCATGTCCATACCGTGATAATTAACGACGCTCAATTCTTCATTCACTGATGCCACTATCAAAACTCCTTTAATTTACTCGTTCTTTTCATTCTGTTCATTCTCGGATGTTTAAAAATTATTTATTATTTTTACAGGAGCGATTGTAGACATATGTCCTTCTCAAACCCGAGAAGAAAACCGACGCCAGAATCTCGTCCATTAATCAGCAGGCGACCTCATCTCACCTATGAGCTCCGAAGATCTTTTTAATGAGGCAAAGCACACAACACAAGGCGTCATTTCTTAGAATCAAAATCAGTCATCCATAATTTGCAAGTATAATATTATGGGTATGTATGTAGTACTTTAGGCATTGGCCTGTAGTGTCATAGGTGTTGTTTAACAGGATGAATAGAACTACAACAATAGTATCATTTGAAACATATGACGTCATTGAAACTACCTACTCATTGAGTCAGACATAACCGTATGTTTATTTTCACAGTTTTGGTGGCGTCTCCGGAGCTGGCTAACTTAAAAATAATCTAATTAACTAATTATTTAAACTGAAAAATCGAATTTTACTTCTAATATATTGTAGTATTGATTTGAAATTTAGTGTTGATAGGACAAAAAACTGTGTACAGTCAGCGTCAGAACGATCGTGACAAAAAGTCTCAAAATGATTCTAATTCAAAGGTATTAAGAGCAAATAAAACTAATTTATTGATTTTAATTGTATTATTGTTTAAACTAAAGATATGTATCAAATATCAAAATAACAAGTGAACAGGAGAGGGGGAAAACCGAAACGTTTAATTTTGAGTACCTGTCGTTCGTAAGATCTACATGACACCATCAAGTATCATTAGTAGTATTTGATGGTGTTAAATTAATGTAGTATCGATCTTTGTTCGAATTTAATATAGAAAATTTTGATAGCGCGATACAGAATTCATTTGTTTCTAAATAGTTTAAGTCATTTTCGCTAGATGGCAGTACACGTATTCGCCAAAATGAAACCGATACAATTTTCTTTTGTTGCTCTGATCGACCAGTCTGTTGTGTAAACCTTTACAAGGAAATCTCTAATAATGGTTTGCCCAATCCGTGTATAAAACACGAGATATAATAAGTACACAACAGTCACACTCATTTGAGCAAAAATAGTAGTCAAACTAAGAACATAGTTTTAACAGAAATCATGTTAAGAACCTCTTTCCGTTACTTTGTGAACGCACCATTATTGCTTCACAAATCTATACTACCAAGGGAACAAGAATTACAATTTAATCCTTAGAAAGAGCATCAAAGCGTCTTGACAACTACGTTAAACCTATTATAGACAGGAAAAACAGCGTGAGATCTTCCAACAATGATACCTATATATAAATAGACTCGTCAATATAATTCAGTAATTGTTTCTGACTAGAGCAGCTGAGCCACGCGATGTTCATTATCATTAACACACCTTTTATAATCTTGTCGCGTTGTTCCTGTTTGCTTCCGAGGCTTTCGGCCTTCGTTCCTTTTTGTATTTATACGAATTATATGGAAGCGATTGCTGTCTGACCTCAGCCCAGAGAAAAACCTGCGCTAAAGCTACGTCACTCCATCAGCAAATTTATTAGTTTTAGAATATTAGTAATAGAAATGACTAGTATTCCCCAAAACAGCTTCAGGTAAGCTATGTTCCTTGCATTCGGAGTGGGACCTTATAAACTGGAGAGAACAGGCCGCGAACTGAAAGAGGGACTGAATATGGCTTTGTCTGCTATTTAGCTCCTCTTTCAGTTGAGGATGGCGTGGGCTCAGGATATCTGGGCACACACCCTTTTTTTTTTGTAACTCCCACGGGTAGTGGGCGGGGTCGTTATTTTGGACCCAAACTACGGTGTCCCCATCTTGTCGCGGAGTATTGTGGTATGCTTCCGTTAGGGTGACAGGTAAATCCACCTATCACGCACAGACTTGCACCCATAGAGGACGGACGCCTGAGTCTGAATCGCTGCTCCATACACGCCTTTGGGTAGTGTTGTTACAAGGCATTTGTTTTTGTCATACATTTTCTCAATCCACATGTTTATATTACCTGCATTGTTACATTTAATTATATATTCACTACTATATCCAAAATTGCCAATATCCACTCAATAATAACCATTATTCAGCAAATTCCTAACAAACAACACAATATTCAGTATATTGAGTCACTTGTTTATTATTTTTTAATTCAAACACATCGGTAATACCGCTATGAACGTATTTTCATTCATAAAACTCATTTAGTTCAATGACGCAATGGTGGACGAGTACAGAGGGAAATCCATATGTTTACATCGGTTGCAATAACATCTATATTACACATTGTCTGTTGTGTGTGCGATTTAGTATTGCGATTGTGTATAAAATCATCGACATCCTCATAGTGATTACCCAGTTGGGTATAGGGTGTAGTCCAATTAGAGCACCCAACGCAAAAGCACTAGCGCTAATAGCACCTAGCTTAGTTCCACGAAGGGCATCTATTTTTTTTGGTAGGTGCTATTCATTTTTTTATACCACTTGGGGGAGTTTTTTTACCACTTCACCTGATGGGAAGTGGTTATAGTGGACTAAGGATATATAAAACACCAGGGGTATTACACTCGCGCTGCCGACCATGAAGAAACCTTCTAATACCCCTCTTGAAGAACCCCATATTGTAGGCGCTTGGGAAAACCGCAGCAGGGAATTCATTCCACAGCTTTAGCGTGCGTGGTATCAAGTTTCTTTCATACCCCACAGTGCACATCGTCTTAGATCATGTGTTAGGATGAACTCCCTGCCTATGGCGAGCGGTGCGATGACAAAATGTAGCTGTGCGCATCATGTCAAACAATTCATTTGAGCACAAACCATTGTATAGGCGCTAGAACACACACAGCGAGGCAAAGTCCTTCCTAAGGCTGAGAGGTTCCACATCACCAGTGAATATAAGATGGTCGACCAGCCTCTGCACCTAGTTGAAGGTGTTAAGCTGGCATGCAGGTGCTCCAGCAAAAAGGTGACTGAGAGATATTTGCATGATCTGTAGTCAATACAAAAAATATGGAAGACTACTTTATTTTTATTTTTATTAAATACCACTACATAGCGGCGTATACAGTTGCCCTGGAAAGAATAACTAATGTTTAGAAGTACCTTTTCTCTCTCTAAGGACTTGAGGGCACCACCTTAGTTTCAATGACACGTCTTATAGCCTATAGCCTATCTACCAGCGGACGCTTCTAACGATACCTCATTTGTCCAGTTCTAATAAGTAGTTGACGAGTTATGAGGGAACAGATGAACCTACATACATACATAGCCTGTCAAAATCATAACCCTCATTTGGCTCCGCCATAGTCGAGTAAAAAGAATTAAACAAAAGAAATATCAAGGCTAGCCGTGGTCGTATGCCACTTAGTTTAAAAAACAATACAAATTTAAACTTCACCGCCAATACTCCAGTTTCTACGTGATCATGGTGCTTGCAACAGCGCGGCGCCGAAATATCGGGAACTCAGAACAATACAAAATGGTAAATATCCCGATTCGGTTATCCTGTGTCACGTTTCTTGTCATGACGTTGGCCTAGGCCTCCAGCGGGCCATGTGACTTTGACTGACCTAACAACAACTTTGAAACTATTGTGCTTACTGTCGACTTTGAAACACGTGGCCACAAGCAATTACCACGAACTTGTATTTATATTAAGTACATAAGCACTGAAATACAAAATGATATGTTTTTTGATTAGTAATAGCGTAAATTCCAATTCAATAAACCTAGTGAAACTCATTTTGCGCGTGTTTAGTCACAGTATAAGTTATTGACCTACGGCCATAACTGTTTTCCCTTTTTAGGGTTCCGTAACCATAAGGTAAAAACGGAACCCTATTCTATAGTCTGTCTGTCTGTCATCAGGCTACATCTCATTCTTATGAACCGTGAAAGACAGTTGAAATTTTCACAGATATATTTCTGTTGCCGCTATAACAACAAAAGTAAAAACAGAAAAAAAAACGTAATGGTAATTGGTACGGAACACTACGTGCGCGAGTACGAAACCACACTTGGCCGCTTTTTTCTATTTTCTCACACTCAGTTACTAAAAGAAGTAGGATGTATTTTAACATCCTCATTTCGGCTATTTACGAGTATTTTTAGTTCACCTTATCATTCACTTTAATTATCTTTTAATATGCCCACGGAAAAGGATACTGGTTACTGGCCGGGGATATATACTTCCTCATCTAAATTTTGATGATGTGACCTAAACATGTTTTCCGATAATTTGATAACGTATGAAATACAAATCGGAACGTGATATCCAGAACGAAATTGTTATCATAAGTCTAGAAAAAGTATAGATTAGATTGATACATTTCCGCTTGGACTAACATGAAAAGGACAAAATAACCTGAACAAATCAAACAGATCTTCAAGAGTAAGCTGCTATCTTTTACCATATCTATCCGTCTGGCTTCATACCTGATTCTAGACAATTATTGAAGTATTTTGCTTCATCCTGCGTTATCTCATTCGCATCCGAAACTTTCACTCGGAGTCCGGGATCTGCTTTTTCAGACTAACTGCGGGTTTCCGAGACAGAAATACCCAGACCAATGCAAATTATACAAATTTTTGCACTGAGCGGGAATAGAATACGTGTCCCCTGTGTAGTAGTCGTGTTTACTACTGACACGCCACAATAGCTCTAAACTTGAAGTCTAATACATATAATCTAATGCTCTACATATCATTGTAATAAATAATATCATTAGGGAACTAATATATTTAAGGCTGTCGTCGTCCAAATGTTTAGTAATGCGAAAATTATCCAACACCGTCAAGCCGTGTTTGAATTAGATGAAAAAGGATACTCAATTATCCACACGTAGGTCAGAAGGCAGTCACTTCCAGGAAAATCGAAGTTTGATCGGTACGTAAATATAATGAAAGTCGACCCCTGCTGATTTGGAAAAAGGCGTGCAGGATGACTTGATTTGCCACTAAGATATTGAGCAGTTGGGTAGGTATTCTCTAGTTTTATAATTGTGTGTCTGATAAGTTACCTCAAATATACATATACAACCTAGGCTATGTTCATGGGATGTCATTACCGTGACCAACAAGAATTTAGATAAAGATTACTCTTTACTCACAGTAAGAAATTTATAATAAATAAGTTAAATAGTAGATAAACATTTACTTATTTCCGGAACAAAAATAACCCATTGGCCTATTTTCACCTGCGTGCAAAAAATCAACCAAATGCATCCCAATTTTTGAATGATGGAGTAACATTAAGAAAAAAAACTCTCTTTCGCATTTATAATATTGTTTAGAATAAATTAATATCGGTGTGGCGACGGAGAAATAATACAAATTATCACCACCCCACCTCATTCGAAGGGTGTCGTAAGAGAAGACTATGGGAAAAATACGCAGACGAAATAAAACCCTGTACCAACCCGTCTGGCCAGCGTTGAAAAAGTAGGTCAAAGCCTCCCGATATTGGGCGAGGCCTATGTCCAGCAGTGGACTGTATACCGATAGTCTAATTGATTGATTGAATTAATAGGTCAGTAGTAGTAATCCATTGGGTGATTGATTTTTTGTTCTTATATTTTTACATTCAGTTTTTGTCAAAGAGTCTATTATTGACTATAAATAGACTAATTGCATTTTTTTTTATTACAAATATTTTGGTTATATTGCGTCAGCTGCGGGCGTGTATAAATATGTCATACGTGTTTCTCGTTAGCAGTATGAACGTAAATAGTTATTAACGTTTTAATTAGGTAATTCAATTTAAAGTACTTGTAACACATAAAAATACACATTTTTTTCCCTTATGTACTTCTTTAACTTTAAACAATTATAATACACACACATATATTTTTTTATAGTGCGCCAAATCCCTCAAATACCTCCGAAGCCGGTGGGGGAAGTTATGTCGGACTTGAACCGACTAAAACACACGCCGACTGTATGGGCCGCAGGTTGTCGGAGGTGAGATTTTCTGAGACAAATCCTTCGCACCCCGGTCGATCCAGTGCCATCTCTCTCGATGTGGCCCTCAAGGTTGACTTGGACCTCGAAGATTTTGGTTGGGCTCCATACATACAAACTGACTTAAAACTGAAATATTTATGAATGAGTATGTGTGATGTGGTGAATATCTAGTTTAGTCCAGTTTAATCAAGCCATTCGAAAATTCAATAATAAACAGTGATTCTCATTATTGGCACGCGAATTGCTTTTATAACTCTTTTTTTTGTTTTGTTTGTATATTATTTTAAATAGTAACAATGTTTGTGTAATGGCGCAGCACTGCTCTCGACACGGAAAGCTTAGAGATCCGCTCTCCGTGGTTCCCACACACGAAGCTGGCTGAGGTGCTAGGAGTATGCCTTCGGCAATTTCACCTCCGGCAACTGGCAACGACATATAGACGGCGTGCATTTTAGTCGGTTCAGTCGAAAAATCCCAACGGATTCCCCCACGCCGGAGCTGGTGGGAGAGGTTATGTAGGACTTGGACCGACTAAAACGCACGCCGTCTAAGGGTCGCAGGTTGCCGGTGGTGAAGTTACCGGAGGCATATCCCTAGCACCTCAGCCAGCCATCTCTTTAGAGCTGGCCCTCTTTAGGTGTGGGGTCCACGGAGAGCAGACTTCTAAGCATTCCGCATCAAGAGCAGCGCTGCGCCCGACCTTGATAGATATTTTCATTGGTTGGACTGGGTGATGTCACTGGAGATCGATCGTCAAATGACAATCTCTAATCAAGGTCGGGTGCATCGCTTCGCTCGACGCTGTACGCTTAGGGAATTGCACAGCAAAACTCAGAAGATAACACAACATTCATATTTATAAAGAAAAAAGTAATAGGACTTAGATATGTTCACTTTTAAGATAATTAAATATGTAAAACATGATTGTTATCAGTTACCAATGTCATTGTATGTAAATGTATGTAGATTGATTTAAATTAGATCACAATATTATGATATCGCTGTATAGTTTACTTAAATGATAAGATCAGTTATTAATAACCTATATTATTGTCTGAACATTGAACGGACTTGGGAGCTCTAAAAAGTCCGACAATCTCGAGGCTTAGGCTGCGTTTCCATCGGAGTTATTGTGCTGAGTGGAGTGGTACGAGGATTTATAACGAAGCGAAGCTGCAAAATGGTGCGCGGATGGAGCGACGACGTCGCGATATCGTTTCTGACGCCAGGTTTCCATGGTGCGATGTTTCACGGACGCTGACGCAGACACGGACGCATTTACTATGATAAATGTGTCTGCAGTATCACGGATGAGTCTCTTTCCATGGTGAGTAGTCCACGCAATCGCGCACGCGTCTGTTAAATAGCAGATCGTGGAAAGTGGTCCTGAGATGTAGTGGGAGCGGAGCGCACGCCTTTTAGATAGCGAAATTCACTCATAGGAAACATTCCCTTTAAAAATGGAACATAACTGCATTGGCTTGCCACACCCGGTAATCGATCCGACTAAAATGAAAGGAAATATGATAGGTTCTTAACAAACCCTCCCTCGCAAAGATGCGTAATCTTCGTACGTCTTAGATGAAAAAACAGTCTTAGCAAGGCTCTACTCTACGACCAATGAAGTAACAGAAAAATCTGTCACGTGGCACGTGTTTAAAACTACACATTACATTGGTGGAAGAAAACGAGATACACGAGTCTTCCCCGTCATATTAAGATCTAAAGATCTAATTACAACTACTAAGGCTTTTTTATACCACTTATAGAAAAGTACAAGGCCCACTGATGGAAACTGGTTACCGTGGCCTACGGATGTGTGTAACACCAGGGGCGTGACACTCGTGCTGCTGACTCTGTAACAACTACTAACTTATTAAAGAACCGAAGGTAGGAAGGTATCGAAGAACTTGATTCTTTCGCCTCATATGTCATCCTGGGCAACGAGAGGTAACAATAGAGGTTACCTCTTCTTCTTGTTACTGCTTTCAGATATGTTCTAGTGAGGTGGGAATTTACGGTTCCTGATCATGGGACCGAAGGGATTTCCGATTTTTATTTGTGCCATTTCTATAATATGTCTCCAGTATTGGTATCAAATATACAAATATTTGATACCAATATTTAATACCTTTATTTATTCTGACCTTGTTAAGGTGGTTTTGTGGACTCGCGTATCCAGTTAGTATTGGCAAATTACAATGAATCGAAGTTGACTGAGTGAATAAAACAATATGCCTTGTTGTGTATTTTTACTAAAAATATACTTAATATAATTCCTTAATGTGTCTCATACGAGGATAAAATAAGGAAATTCAAATTTTCTGGTAGGAATTTCACAAAGGGAAACTCCAATTGTGATGTTTAGCCTTATTTTCATTTGGACTTTTTTTTTTTTTCAAGTCATTTATCAGTCCAGTTAATATGGTACAATGCGATTGCGATTTTTTTTTAACGTGTGTTTTTTATTACTAGGTGCGTTCGGCCTATAATGCTCGATGTGTACATATTCTTAGAAATGAATAAATTCGCTTATTTAGGATAGGATAGGATAAAGTCACGCCTATATCCCCGAAGGGGTAGGCAGAGGTGCTAGCAACCATATTTCGCCAGTTTATGTTTAGGTCCCAGTGTAATAGATGGCGAGCCTAGTTATAAAACCATTAACCGGGCACTTATAAACCTGCGATAAATACACACATAACTTCGAAAAGCATCGAAAAGCCATTGGTGCGTGCCATGGTAAAACCTGGGATCGAACTCGAGACCTCGTCTCAGCAGTCCAATACCCATACCACTAGGCTACCGCGGTCATTCATTTATTCTTATAAAAATTATAGCCTGAGGTCTAAGAAAAAAAAAGATAATATCTGGCTATAGAAAATAAGCTTAGCCTTAGGAGGGACTTTGCCTTGCTGTGTATGTTCTACCACCAATACAATTGTTTGCTCAGATGAATTGTTTGACATGATGCCCACAGCTACATTCTATATAGGCAGGGAATTCATTCTCACACATTGCGACCTGAAACGGTGCGCACTGTGTGATATGAAAGAAACTTCATCCCACGCACACTAAAGCTGTGGAATGACCTCCCTGCTGTGGTTTTCCCAAGCACCTACAATATGGGGCTCTTCAAGAGGGGCATCCAGAAGGTTTCTTCATGGTCGGCAGCGCGAGTGTAACACCCCTAGTGTTGCATACGTCCATAGGTCACGGTATTCACTTCCCATCAGGTGGGCCGTGTGCTTGTCTGCCACCTACGTGGTATAATTTTTTTTTACAACATGGGATAGGCAGACAACTATCCCATCTTACTACATAGATCAGTATCTCGAAATAGATCTACATAGTCAGAATATTATGACCATGTTAAACCTGTCACATTTTTTTATAATGTCCACTTGCCAACAAATAAATTAATGTACATTATAAAAAAAAAATTACTAAGTACTTAAATATTGTGTAAAAAATATTGCATTCAACAGTACAGAAAGCTATAAGGGACATTAGATGGGGAGTGTACTATATTTTATTTAAATATAGGTATACAATAGATAAATTATTTTAAATAATAGCTAATTGATCTATAATATGCATAAAATGCTTTGTGGTCAAATTCCTTGTTAATGGCTGAACCGATTTTAATTAAATTTTGTTGAAACATTAAAATGCTGAATTAGTTTTTTTTAAGTTTGAGCAAAATATGTAGTGCAGTACTAGAGATCTCAACTACTTAACATAAGACGAGTATGTAATAGCAGTTTAAATTTTGTGTTAGTCAAATCTCAGTGAGACTTGTTTGTTATTTAAAAAAACTTAGCTTATGTTTAGCTACTGGCTAACCCCAGTGGCCAATTCTGCTAAGGTAGAGAGGAAAATTAAAAACAACATAGTGAACACTCATTCCACAGCAAAGAAATAAACCCCCACACAAATACATTAGATTTAGACAAAAAAATATTTATAAAACCTTTTTATATGGGATTTGAAGTGCACACAGTTAATGTAATAAATAGTTTTTGTATCACCACATACAAAGTTAATAATGTAATAAATAGTTTTTGTATCACCAAGTACAAAGTTAATAATGTAATAAATATCTATTTTATCACCAAGTAGATATAGTTAATAATGTAATAAATAGTTTTTGTATCAACAAGTACAAAGTTAATAATGTAATAAATATCTATTTTATCACCAAGTAGACATAGTTAATAATGTAATAAATAGTTTTTGTAACACCAAGTGCAAAGTTAATAATGTAATAAATAGTTTTTGTATCACCAAGTACAAAGTTAATAACGTAATAAATAGCTATTTTATCACCTAGTAGACATAGTTAATAATGTAATAAATTGCTATTTTATCACCTAGTAGACATAGTTAATAATGTAATAAATAGTTTTTGTAACACAAAGTACAAAGTTAATAATGTAATAAATAGTTTTTGTATCACCAACTATAAAGTTAATAATGTAATAAATAGCTATTTTATCACCTAGTAGACATAGTTAATAATGTAATAAATAGTTTTTGTAACACCAAGTACAAAGTTAACAATATAATAAATAGTTTATGTTTCACCAAGTACAAAGTTAATACTGTAATAGCTTTTGTATCACTCAAGTACAAAGTTAATAATGTAATAAAGAGTTTCAGTATCACTAAATACAAAGTTAATAATGTAATAAATAGTTCTAGTATCACACAAGTACAAAGTTAATAATGCAATAAATAGTTTTAGAATCACAAGGACAAAGTTAATGATGTAATAAATAGTTATTTTCTCACCAAGTATACATAGTTAATAATGTAATAAATAGTTTTTGTCACACCAAGTACAAAGTTAAAAATGTAATAAATAGTTTTTTTAACACCAAGTACAAAGTTAATACTGTAATAGTTTTTGTATCACCAAGTTCAAAATTAACAATGTAATAAATAGTTTTTGTTTCACCAAGTACAAAGTTAATACTGTAATAGTTTTTGTATCACCAAGTACAAAGTTAATAATGTAATAAATAGTTTAATAAGTAATATATTTGTTGTGTTGTTTAATATTTTATGATCGGTTTAATAGTTATGATAATTAATAAATCTGAATTGTACAAGAATTAATATATAGCAGATTGGAGCTTTAGCTGTTATATGGGAATCATTCTCACTTGGCACTCCCATGCTCATGACAAAGTGATAATGAATATGTGTTAGACCAAGATTCTATATTCATAGGCTGGCCGGCCAGTTGTAGTGAGGTCGAAGAGTCCCTGGCTAGTGAGAGTTGACAGAAACAGCTGAAACCCGCTCATTCTTACAAATAGGTGAGCCAACATTTAAGTTACTCTATCGAACCCATGCCCCTTCCGAACAACCTATTTATAACAAAAATTGTGTCATGGTTCTGGGAGTGATGGTTTGAATTCGGAACAGAATGGAGTAACTAGATAAGTGAGTCAAGTAATTTTGACACATATAGGTAAAGGCATAGCACTCCTTTTTGTAAGGTCATCTGAATTTGTTGAGATCTTAAATTCTTAAAATTCCAGTAATGATCAATACTAGTGCTAATAATATACAATGATTCACTTGCCATTATCAACAACTCTTGTATTTTCTTATAATATAATACAATTAATTTCAAAATGGTGAATTTACAGGTTATGATTATTGGTAATAATTTAGAGCAATAAGCTTGCAGTTACTGCATAATTATGATCATTTTATATATTGTTACAGAACAATATAACCTCACTTTAACTTATAATATCTCTATTATTGACACCCAATTAACTAACCTGGGTAAATATCATTGGTGAAATTCAGTCTATAAAGTATAATTATTACACATTAGGTAGATATTAGTAACATAGAACTCCCAACATCATATGTGATATTGAGGAATGATTAGTACTATTTACATTTCAGACATTTCAAATGTACATCAATAGATCAGATTATAACATAGTTATTATCTGCGAGTAAAACAAAAATACAATATATCACTTTTTAAGCCATAGATATGTTTATTTATTTTTTTATAAGTCACTACTTTAACTACTTCAGTATTTACAAAAATTTAAAAATAGAATAGGACAGGAAATAATTTAATATAATCACACAGCTTCAGATTGAAATTAATGATCATTTCTTTAACAAATGTCAAATCTTGATATCAATTTTGGCATCAAATCAATCAACAGATATGAAGTTTGATTACAGAGTATGATCTAAAGAATTGTTAGGTGTCTTTTTATTCTACAACAAGCAAGTATTTAACGTGCTGAAGCCTATATTTAGCAAAGGGAAATCCCGTACATATATATTTCTATAGAACATTTATGGTTGGGTTGTAATAATCAATGGCAGGTAAGATGAAAATAAATAATTTCTGTAAACCCGGAGAGTTAGTCAGTATTCAAAACTGTTAATAAGTAATCTATCTCTATGAGGACTAAGTACTCTGGGTACATGCCAAAGATAATTACTAAAGTAAAGGAACCTAACAAGCAGTGAAATACTCACCAGCAGGTGGGTGTGGCGTTGTCCACCGTGTCCTGGTTGGGCTGCGAAGGAGACTCGGCTCCCCGCGCGCCACCTGACACTGAAGAAGCCGTGGTGGAGTCTCTCACTGCAACCTCATTGTCACTTGCTACCTCACGACATACGCACTACCTATTATCTCGAGTGAACTGACACTAGTTGCATCTCAACCTGAAATCACATTATCTTATGCACTTTGAACGACTAAATATCCCGCGTTCGAATCTCCGCTGCACGGCACACGGATCACCACAGCACTGACACACGGTCTCACTCAGTACCGACAGCGAACAACCACACGATCACGCCCCGATTATCACCACACACGATTAATTCCGACTAAAAAATGGCAACCTTTGGATGTAATGACCCGACGGCTCTACTCACGAGTCCACCATGGAATACTGTAATATTTATAAACTTTCACAAGTTAATTATAGATCAGACGATACTATTAACGTTTGAACATAAGTAAAAGCTGAGAAAATAATATTTATAAATAGCTTCGGATTATTTTGATACAAATCTATATCGGTCTATCACTGCATACACACCCCTGATTCGGGTGGAGTGGATCCTCTTCTTTTTCTTCACGATACGTTTCACATACGAACATTAGCACGGATTAGTTAATATAACTACAATTAAATGACCTACACCCTGATAACTACAAAGACATTTTGTAGCAATGACAGCGATCCGTATCGGCTTCACAGAACCTATAGAAAAATTCAACATGTCGCCTCCTGTGATATTGTAAGGTGTTTTATCATTGAAACTTCAGTCAAAATCGAGATAAAGGGGCGTGGTCATCGAAAATCGAGATGATTTTTCCGACCATGAACGAAAGAGACTAACAGTGTCAGATGGGTGCAATTTTGAAAAGAGTGAAAAAAAAATTTCTTCACAATTTATTGAATTATAATATTCCTCAGCTTCTTTTATATCTTCGACTTCAGTTAATTTATTTCCAAAAATGTTAATAGTTTTGAGAACACTGCACATTATTTCGATATTCGATTAGTTTTTTTAGTTTCTCAATTAACATATTTGTATCGTTGCCTGAAAATAATAATAGTAATAGTTAGTTAGTTAGGCATTATTTTCAGTTTTAGTGTTCTTACAACAGGATTAAAATGCATGGTTTTACACATGTAGGAAACTGAAATACTAACTACAATTGTATAATATGTACACATACATCAGCATATTTATTATTTTCAACAATTTTTATTAGTGTAAAGTATATTAATAGAAGATATTATAGATTTTTATTAGAAATTGAAACTCAAATCTACTCAATTCATAATTGCGTAATATTTTGGGCAGTTTCTTACAAAACACCCCATTGAAGGTGTTATTTCATGTTTACATAATCTGTGCTGTTTTGTCTATGAATCAAAAGAAAAAGACCGGAATGATAAGTGAATGGAATGGTGAACTCTGTCAAATGTCACATTATCGTTCAAATGGCGCGATTTGTGTATTTTGTATTGTGTTTTGAGCAGTGTTGAGCGTGTTTGAATTTTGTTATCAAATACGTTTCTAATTTAATTAATCAAATAAATTTTTATTTTTCATTATTATATTATAAATATGGCCAATAAAACGTTAAATCTAATAGCCTCCAAACTAGGAATAAGTGAAGAGGATAAAGTTTTGAAGTAAGTTAATACAATCAAGATTATCTTTTTAATTAATCACAGATACTGTCTGTTAATACTACTGTTAATACAATGTTGTTAATAATGAATTTACTATAAGGGAAGCCTGGTTCGCGTTTTTACCAAAGGTGTTTTTAAGTATTTTTCACACTGACCAAATCTACCAAGTCCAGTACCGAGATAACTGCTTATAACACCATAGCTTACTTATAGCAGAATTCACTATGCTCGATGTCTTGAGCCGCTATACAATTATTCAAGAGATGTAAAGTTCTTTACAAATATTCACGTTATAATATTATTAATTTAATAATTCCAGCAAAGCAGCAGAGTTCCAAAGACTACTTCAAACCAAAAGCACTGCTGGCATAAACTTGACAGACACAAGCAAGGTTGTCATATGTTTGGACTTAGCGGCTGGTCTCCTGGGAGCAGATTTAGATACAGTGAGTATTGACATTCAGCTGAATCCAATAGCCCAGTGAAGTCTTCCAACCAGTGAAGCGTCCACACCACACTTCACTAACAATAAGACTTCGCAGAACTGGCATTCAACTTAAATAAACAATAACATTTTAACAACAATAACAACTCATGTGTTCCAATATTTTTCTGAATTACAACAAGGCACTGTTGAAATTCAGAGAAATATTGGAACATGTGAGTTTTAGAAATTCTACTAACTAATTAAAGTGTATACTGGAGTTCTAATTCTAGAGCTTTCTTGCAATAACTGGAGTTCTAGTTAGAGGCACAGTTTTTTTACCATAATAATAATAATAAATAAATATTCTACAACATTCTACACAACGCTATCCAGAAGCATAGCTTAACTAGCTTATGTTATGAAATCTAGAATGCCAATAAACATACTTAGTTTTTTTTTTTTTGTAAATACATACATATTATACATAGAAACCCGGACCAATGCAAATAACTTAAAGATATTGTTAGAGCATCGCAGTACTCACATTCAAATTAAACGTTAATGCAACAATATAACAAGTGCCTGCTTGTGATGACTAAAGATTTAAGAACTGGAGGCATATTGCTATTACAACAACCTGTGCCCTATAAACATAGTTCAAAAATAGACTGGACAAACACATAAATCAACAAAAACATTGAGTAGGGAAAACAGTGCAGTGAACAATGAGATGCAGGCTGATATCAGTTGTTTCAACTGCTGGCCTGTTCCCCAATAATAATAATATTTTAACTTAAAGTTCTGGTTATGCATGGCTGGATAACCTCTTTTACTAACCATATAGGTTAGTAAAGCAGCTTCAACTTGAAAACTCAATAGTCACTATCAGTCTAATCATCTTTAGTTGAAGTTTAGACTTAATTGGCAGGGATTAGTTAATGATCTAATTTTGTAGGTAAGATCACACAAACAAATACAATTAATTGGCAATTTATGTAATTATATTATTAGTGTTTATCAGAGGGACTAATATTATGTAATGTTATGCTTGTTGACTTATTGAATAAATGAACCTATTAGTACAATGGGTAATCACAAACAATGTCTTTAATGAGTCCATGGCACTAATTGGTCTCATTCATAGCATTCTGTATGAATCCCATAACCTTCCTATTAATGTCAAATCTTCCCATTAACCACTTATAACAAAAAATACCTTCATATATATTTTCTTATTGGAGCTAAGAGAATATATAATCAAAGAATCAATTTCATATATTCAGTTTAGGCACATAAAGAGCACATGAATGTCAGAATTTTACAATAATATCATTATAATATTATAAAAATATTTAATACCTACTTAATGTAAATAAATAAATAAATAAAAATTCTAAAACATTCTACACAAGGCTTATGGAATCTAAGTGCTAATAAACCTACTTAAATACTTTTGTTTTATAAATACATGCATATTATGCATAGAAACACCCAGATCAATGCAAATATCTATATTCATGTATGCAAATATTTGCACTGAGCGGAGATCGAACCCGTGCCTCCTGCATAGCGGTTGCGTTCACAACCGCCACGCCGCAGAGGTTATCAGTTAAATAAACCATTAGAAAATAATTCTTTCGCTGGTGTGGTACATTAGTTCTACTGAGAACTAATGTACCAAACCAGTCCTGTTTACTTCAAAAGTTTGCATTATGATGCCCTGGGTTCACTCTTATTCTTCCTGGAATCACCTTATCTCACGCAGAAGTGTCCACTGTCAAACTTCCATCCTTAAATAGATAGCCAGAGACTCATCCATATAATCAGCAAGTCAGGGCTGCCAAGATCTTAGTGTTGCCTATTACATCAAACAATAAAACTTTGATCTTTTTTTTTCAGAAATCAGCTGTTAAGTACTCAGGTCTGAGACCATCTGCATACACAAATGCTAAGAAGCTGGTAGAGAACCTCTTGGAGCTGAACAATGATAAGTTGACCGTTAACATGCTGTGTGTGACTCTGCAGTGTAGTGGAGTACAGGAGCTGGCTGAAAAGATTCTGGAGGAGTACCGGAGACAGTCGAAGATGGTTAGTTGCATTATAATTTTTCATAATCTCTCAGCTACTTGATAACCAAAATAATGACTGGTATTAGAAAGTTTTTACAGGGTTGGCAGCACAAGTGCATAGTCCTTGATGTTGCACATCCCATAGACCCCCTTTGTAGCCATATTTTGTAACCAGTTATCCAAGAAGAACTGGTCATCAAAGTCAAAAATCATTTATTCTGTATAGACTATTATATCGGCACTTACAAAACGTCAACAAAAAAGGAACATGAAAATCAGTTCAGTAAATGGACCACCGATTCGAAACGCGGCCTCGACCTGAGAAGACTCCGGCAAGAAACTCAGCAGGCATTTCTGTTTTTGGTCTATTTACAAACATACACTTAATGTAATCTTATCTAATTGTCTTGTCTTATATCCTAATTATAAGCGTAAAGATGTGTATTGTGTACGTCTGCTTCATAACTGATAGGATCTATGGAATTTTTTCACCAGTTATCTAAGAAGAAATCACCTCCATAGGACATGCATACCACTTTGCATCAGGAGGTCCATGTATTTCTCTGCCATCTAAATAAAACTTATGTATGTAAAAAGAACTAGGGAGCCTTTAACTTAACTTATTAAATCAAGCTTCTATAAGGTGACACTTTCAGACATCTGTTTGTATGTTTGCAGGAGTTGGATTTGAAACTACCTCAATATGTGTGTATGGCTGTACAACAAGCATGTAGGTGAGTACAATATTACAATCCACAATTCATTGGCTTTTTGTTGTTGTCTCTGCCTACCCCGGTGGGTAGGCGCGTATGTTTTATAAGCCTAAATTGGTACCATAGGAACATTGCTGTAGCAACCATGCTTGAGTACATTTGTTTTTAATAATACAGCAAGTAGAGTTATTGTGTTGTGGTCCTGCCGGTCACCGGTGACTAGGGTAGCCAGAGCTTACTAGAGAGTGTTTGTGCTGTCAGTCGGAAGTAGGTCTTCTGCACTGACCACACAGAAACTCTGTTCTTACAGGGTTAGCAGCACGCCCCGTTTCCGGGGACGAGTTGGGGACTCTGTAGTCCCCACACCCGAGAAGAGGGCCAGATCGTTAGAGATGGCCGTGGATCGGCCGGGGTGCGAGGGATATGCGTGTCAACCTCACCTTCGGCAACCAAAACGACCCACAGGCGGCGTGCATTTTAGTCGGTTCGAGTCCGACATAACCTCCTCCACCGGCTCCGGTGGGGAGGTATCCGTGGGGATTTTGCGCACGTAAAAAAAAAAGGGTTAGCAGCACGAGTGCGACTCCTCTGGTGTTGCACACGCCTATAAACCACTTTCCATCATGTGGACCGTGTGCTTGTCTGCCACCTAATTGGTACAAAAAAATACCAGCTTGACACATTCGACTTGGTGCAAAGACGCGCGTTGAGGCTGATCGGCAAACCCATACTTGCAGATGTGGAACTTCTCATCCTTAGGAGGGTATTGCCTCGCTGTAAGTGTTCTACAGCCTATACAATGGTTTGTTCTCAGATAAATAGTTTGACATGATGCCCACAGCTACATTCTATCGTCGCTTTAGTCACTCCGCGACCATGACTGCTGAAAAGTAGCCAAAACGTCTGGATAAAAGTAAATTATATAAAAATCACGATAGAAAACTTAGGTACATCACTTTACTTATTTCAATATTGCACAGATTTTTTTCTCGTTTACAATACATAATGGGTGCATTTCTTATTAATATTTCAGGATCAACAAAATCAAAGTTTCAAAAAGTAAAATAGTTGAGAAGTCAAGATTGAGGCCTGCGCAGTTCACAAAATTGGAAGCGGACTGGACGAAGTTCACAGACCTACACTTCTCAGACGCTAAGAAGAAGAAAGGACGACAAACTAAGAATATAGTTGAGAATGGTAGGTTTATTGTGAATCTTTTATTTTCGGATTCGCCGAAGACGGTATGTGACACTTCGGTTCGGCTTAAACGACTACAAGAAAAGCGAAGGGATACCGGTACCTTTTTTTATGTGCGAAAGATCCCCACGGTTAACCCCCCCCCTCCCCCCCCCCCAAACTATAAGGAGCCGGTGGGAGAGGTTATGTCGGACTCGAACCGACTAAAACACACTTTGGTTGCCGAAGGTGGGGTTAACGGGCATATCCCTCGCACCCCGGCCGTCCTAGGGCCATCTCTCTCGATCTGGCCCTCTTCTCGGGTGTGGGGACCACAGAGTCCCCAACTCGTCCCCGGAAACGGAGAGGCGCGCAAGGCGCTCCACCTGCGGGCCCGAGGTTTCAAATGTCTCATGATATCACGCTCAATGGCCCAGAAAGGAGGCTACAGGAGGTAGGACACGGCGGTATTTCCGCCCGATTGAGCAGTCCGACTGGGGTAGTACCTCCGCCCTACAGAATACCGCGGCTATAATAACTTCGTGTTGTGTTCCCAGCAGTGAGTAGGGTAGCCAGAGCTCACTGGAGAATTTGTGCTGTCAGTGGGAAGACTAAAGGCTTGTCCTGCTTTGTCTTCTACTGACGGCACAGAAACTCTGTTCTTACAGGGTTGGCAGCGCGACTGTGACTCTGGTGTTACAAACGTCCATAGGTCACGGTAACCACTTTCCATCAGGTGGGCCGTGTGCTTGACTGCTAACTAAGTGGTATAAAAAAATAAATAAATAAATAAGTGCTGACAAAAGAGTCCCCTTCCTATCCTATGTCTCATGGTAGCTCGGAGACCGGATTTGAATCTTGGTTATTACGGTAACGACGTGAAACCACTCCTAGTACAAGCAACTTAGCCTAGCTAGAGGGGTTAGAGGGAATATTAGTAAAATCGGTTCTAATATTCTTTTTTAATGCTAATATTATAAATTTTAAAGCTAGCGAAGAATTTTGGATTGTTTGTTATTCAAATACGGTCTAACTAACAGCTGAAAGGATTTGGCTGAAATTTGGTATTCTTTACAGTCTAACCTAGCACATAGTCTACTTTTTATCCTTGAAATAGGTTCTCTTCGGTTCGAGCGAAGCCACAGGCATCGGCTAGTAGCTTAAACATACCGATATGTGTCATAAGAGTCGATTAACGAAAAAATACACAGGTGATATCACTGCGAGAGAAGAAAACTAAAACCCATTTTTTTTTAAACCACTTAGTTGGCAGACAAGCACATGGTCCACCTGATGGGAAGTGGTTACCGTGGCCTATGGACGTTTGTAACAACAGAGGAGTCACTGTCGCGCTGCCAACCCTGTTAGTATAGAGTTTCTGCGCCGTCAGTAGAAGACAAAGCAGGACAAGCCTATAGTCTTCCACTGACAGCACAAATTCTCCAATAAGCTCTGACTACCCTACTCACCGCTGGTAACACAACACGAAGTTATTATAGCCGTGGTATTCTGTAGGGCGGAGGTACTTCCCCAGTCGGACTGCTCAATTGGGCGGAAATACCGCCGTGTCCTACCTCCTTGAAAATCCTATATGACCAGTGTGGAAACAGTAGGCCAAAGCCTCCCAATATTAGGACAGGCCTATGTCCAACAGTGGACTGCAATAAGCTTAATTGATTGACCGATATGTGAGAGTAGTTAAATATATCTTTTTTCTCATTACAGTAGAATTAGAAGAAAAAATGGAGATTGACATACCAAAAATAGATGAACAAGAGACAGTAGAATCTTATGAAGACTGGAAGAAACGGATGCTCGAAACTGCTACTAAAGAGTTGATGGAGCTGGAGAAAGTTGAGCGTAAGAGTGTGACTCCAAGAAAATCTCCTAGGAAGTCAGTGCAGAAGTTTTCTCCTTATAAAAGTCCTAGTAAAAATAACATTAATAGCAATGGAGTTAGACTCTTGTTTCCTATAAATTTATGATATTCTTATGACTGTTTTGTGTTTAATATGTTTTAATTTTATTCGACAAATGATTAAATTAAGTTTAAATATTAATTTTTCGATTTTTGAGATTTATTTTTAAAAGTTACTCTTTACTCATCTTTCCCAACTTTAAAAAAAAAAAATATACCACTTAGGTGGCAGACAAGCACACGGCCCACCTGATGGAAAGTGGTTACCGTGACCTATGATCGTGTGTAACTGCAGTCCATAACTCATACCACTTGGCTACTAGGCACTAGGGTGTTGTTTGACCTCTGCCTAACCCTTTAGGGAAAAGGCGTTGTAGTCGTTGCAGTGAGGTAGTTAAATAAGAAGACTGGCGATTTATATTTTGGTTCTGTATTCTACTAGCATACAACTACAATTCGATAGAAGGTGCTTCTAAAGTAGTACACTGCGAATGACGTACTCTTGCCAGGGCCGTACTTGGGTGCGAGCGGTGTTCTCGCCCCCACAGCGTGATTATATGTATGTATGCATGTACCTGACCTCCACAACGATGAATGACAATGGCGAAGTTTTGTAGTTAGTCTAGTCGAACTATTAGGGCTCTAACTACCCGTAACGACTCATAGATGTTGGCAATCAGACCGACAGCTTAGCCTGATCTCCTAATAAAAGAAGAAATGTTTGCACAGTAAAAAGAACTTCTAAGAAAGTTCTCCTTAATAATTATTATTAAAAACATAACATAAACTCACGTCTATAGCCCCCGAAGGGGTAAGCAGAGGTGCTAGCACCCACATTTCGCCAGTTTATGTTTAGGTCCCAATGTAAGGTGGTGGTCCTATTGCCATTAACTGGGCACTTATAAACCTGCGATAAATACACACATAACTTCGAAAGGCATCGAAAAGTCATTGGTGTGTGCAATGGTAAAACCTGGGATCGAACCCGAAACCTCGTCGCAGCAGTCCATTACCCATACCACTAGGCTATCGCGGCATATAATTAAAAAAGCTATCAGTTAATAAAACAAGTTAAGATACTAGACTTTTTATACTACAAACAGACAAACACGCGGCCCACCTGACGGAAAGTGGTTACCGTGCCCAGGGCCGTCTTTAAACTATTTGAGGCCCTGGGCACATTAGGATCATGGGGCCCCTAGGACCTTGAGAAAACACTATTTAGTTACAATAGATAAAGAAAGACAAACAAGGTTCTAAATTTATTTTTATTTAGTTACTAACTATAAAAAAATAGGCAATATAAAAAATAATCTACAAAAGTAACTCGCTTAACATAAAATCCTTAGATTAATTCTATGTTGATTGCAAAGGTACCCTTCTAGATTTAAGATGAGCAAAATCGTTAATCACATCTTCAAAATCTATGGTATTGAGAATATCACATTCTATGGACATCAGCGACAAACTAGTTAATCTCTCTTGAAGCATTGTACTTCTTAATTCATTTTTTATTCGTTTCAATTTGGAGAAGGAGCGTTCTCCGCTGCAGTTAGTTACCATTACCATCATACTTAAAAATATTCTCAATGCAATTTCTACGTTAGGAAATGTGTCTTCAATTTTGTTTTGCTTTAATAGATTATATACTTCCTGTACACTGTTAGATGCTTCATTTTCACTCTGAACATTTTTTAAGTATTCTTTTAAATGTTGACATTCTATTTCTAACTCTTTTTCATTTACATCTTCGTGATAGATTTGAGAAAATTCTTTGCATCCTTGTCGTATCTCTTCGGAATTCAGAGTTTTTAAGTGAAAAAATAAACTAAAACGTTGACTGACGGTCTCATATGAACTTTGTCGCTGTTTTAGATGAACACTCAAGGTATCGATTATTGGGAGAAAGGTTTCTACGTTGAATCGCTCTTTTCCATTCAATTGGACTGATGGCGCAGAGCCATCAAAAAAACGTCAGCCGTGAGCTTCTACGTCTTGTTCTTTGAGATAGATCTTTGTAGTCAGATTCTGGGTTATTTTCTTTGGCAGATGATTCGAAGTTATCAAATTTATCCCTGAGGTTAGTAATAAAATCATAAAGTGAAGTCAACAATTTGGTTGCAACGTCCAGTGTTATTGTTTCTTTCTGAAGATAATTACTTGTTTTGTCTATTCTTTCCAATATGGTGCTCCAGATTTCCGTCAGTATAATAAATTCTAGATTTCCCATTTTTCTAGACAGACTAAGGACTTCGTCTCTTGTTTCTCGTGCCTTTTCAGTATCGTTTGCGATGGTGATTAAAGCTTCTAATATTCTTTTATAACCCCCATGCAAAGCACTTACTGCATCAGCTCGGGCTGACCATCTGGTTTGTGAAAGACTCTTAACAACTTTTTTTGAACCTAAATGTTCTGTTAATATATTCCATCTGTGGGTAGAGCCCGAAAAAAAGTTGTACACTTTCTGAACTATTTCAAAAAACTGTGATGCCTCCGGTACACACCCAGCAGCATGGACACCTACCAAGTTTAGTGAATGTCCTGCACATGGTATAAAGGTGGCAAATTCACATTTTTCCTTGATTCTTGTTTGTAGACCACTATACTTTCCCGACATATTTGAAGCATTGTCGTAGCTTTGTCCTCTGCAATCTTTTATGGGAATAACATGTATCTCTAAAAAATTTAAGATGGTCTCCGCTAAATACTTAGATTTA
This sequence comes from Eilema griseolum, assembly GCA_963662185.1. Taxonomy (NCBI): domain Eukaryota; kingdom Metazoa; phylum Arthropoda; class Insecta; order Lepidoptera; family Erebidae; genus Eilema; species Eilema griseolum. The sequence continues at coordinate 8,885,735 of OY759254.1, read as the reverse complement.
TGTTCTTGAATAGGTATAAATTTCAAAAACCTTTCAACAGGAACACAGTCTTTTACGTATCGAATGATGAAAGTTAGCTGGTCAATATGAGACAGATCGGGCGTACTGTCAACGCTTATGGAAAAATATTTTGCTGATTTAACTTCATTTATAATTTTTTTTAGAACCTGTTTTCCCATTACTTCAATAAACTCATTACAAATATTTGCTGATAAATAAGAAATGTTACCCTTTCCAGGATTCCCAATTTTTTTTAAGTGATCTGCAAGAAATGGATCAAATTCACTCAATAATTCCACACAACCCAAATAATTTCCATTGTTTGGAGATCCTAGGATTTCATTGTCGCCGCGAAATGGAAGCCCTCTCGATGCCAAAAATTTTACAACAGCTACAATCCGTTTAAGTACGTTTCTCCAGTAATCCACTTCCTTTTGATGTTGAGATAATGACAGCGTTTTACCTAAAAATAAAACGCTTATTAAATAACTTACTTTATTCGAAGCCTAATAATATTTGAGAGTGGCAACACTTGTTTCTACTGTATGGTCGTCTCTTTCTGGCCTATTGCTATCTTTTTCTGGCATACCCCTCTTTCCACCAGGCAGGTCACGGCAGAGAATTTCTCTGCCGGACTCCTCATTGTGGGTCATAATATTATCAGGTACTAAATTAATTAGTAACACCAGGCAGGATATAAAAACTTTAGGCTTCGAATAAAGTAAGTTATTTAATAAGCGTTTTATTTTTAGGTAAAACGCTGTCATTAAACAACTGTACTGTTATTCGAAGCCTAATAATATTTGAGATGTGTCTGTTATCGCCTGGTGGAAAAACAAAACGCCAATGTGATTTAATCTACGATGTGTAGGTACTTCTATATATTAGTTTAACCAAATTTCATTAAGTATAAATATGTTCAATAGGCTAAATTTTGGGTAACGAAAACCAAAACATTAGGTTTGAAATTATTATTATTACCAGTAAGCTTAAGCATATAATATTTACTCTGATTAATAACATCACCATGTATATTCAGTTGTAATTATTACACAATCACAAATTAAAGTCCCAATTAAACAGTACACTACAATATTCTAAGTAAATTATTTACAAATGACGCAAATCGGTAAAAAAAGTATTCAATACATACAACTGATAAGTAAAACTCAATATTGAGTTAAGCTCGCCTTTGTACACCAATATGTATTTGTGATTACCTGTTGATGTATTATTTTCTTGTGTACAACAAAGAATTAAAGTAAAGAAAGAAAGTATAAAAACAAAAAGAATCATACAGTTAAGAATAAATTAGACATTGCTCTATTAGACGATACCATCTCCGCAGGTTTTATTTCTCTTCTGTAGAATCGGGTAAAAGTGTCACGTGACCTCCAATTTCCCCTCGCGAGTATTTCTTCTAAAGGGAGATTCAACAGCCAATCTTTGGAAGCCACCGCTAGTCGCGTGATGCCTGCTGACGCCTGCACTCCGGCTATCTTCAAGAGCGACTTTATCCAGTTTGCGATGACGGTGCGACTGGCCGCTTTTGGAGCACCACGAACTGTCAAAAAAAGATGATTGCTTTTACATACATCTCGTCTCTCCTTAGATAACCTAATCAAAGCCTTAATCCAAAAGACGGGATTAAGCGCAGTGTTTTCAGGATTATTAAGTAGACGCCAGCCTGATTGCCGGTATTCGGAACTGTCTGTTTTGGACCCAAAAAGGGGCCAGAAGGTAACATGATCATTTGATATAGTGAAATGATCTGTATCTATAGAGCAGGGTAAGATCATGCACCCTGCGTCCCGAACACAAAAGGAGAATACAGGCTGTTCTTTGTGCACATTCATAAAAAATTAAACTTGAAACGTAATTGTCCACCATACAGCCAACGAGTGACTACCTCAACATCCCAGATGGGGGGTTTCAATGTCTTAGGTTTCTTGAGCGCTGTAGACTTTAAAATACGTATCACAACAGGGTGTGAACTCAGACTATGGGTTTTATTAGGATCGCATAAAGTTGCAACAACTGATATAAGCAATACAACTGAATTGTATGATAAATTTCCTACAAGATACAAATCTGACAAATATCTCGCAAGATCTGTACCTGACGGAGAACGAATTGAAATGTTATTATTAATAGCCCACGAGCGAATTACGCCAACTATCAAATAAAAGATTTCGTTGATTTACCGACCAACCTATGAGGGCTTGATCCCACCCCCACATTTCCAAATTTCCAATGTCAGTTCGTGAACCCTTGTGGGGCTCCGGTTCGTCGAGGTATGTATCAGAAACTCCTCGAGATCGTGGATTGTGTATGGAGGGGCAATGGCTCTCCTCTTGAGATCGGGGCGCCAAAAGGCTTTCTCCCATTTGGGGACTATTAACAGATAGATCCCGGATGCGTTGTTTAGGTGAGCTAAAACTTTGGGAATTAGATAAGGCGGTGGAAAGATCCACGCTAGGCTGAAGTGCTAACGCCTCGTGAAGGCATCGATGAACTGTGTTTGATGGTCTCTGGAGTTCAGGGACACATAGTGGGGTTCTACATGAGCTCGATCTGACGCAAAGAGATCTATTACCGGCTTTCCCCATTTCAGAAATACTTTCTCCGTCAAGGGTGGAAGTAAGTGCCATTCCGGGTGACGGATTCCTCTCGACAATCGATCTGCCTCGACATTGTATTTGCTTGGCAGGTGATGGAGAGATAGTGATATGCTGTACTTCTGTAGAATGTGTAAGACTTTGTATGTTAACCTCATAAGATGCTTGGATTGAGTGCCTCCCTCTCTGCGGAGATACGACAGAACCGTTCTGTTGTCCGATTGCACGGAAACTGTTGTCCCTTTGAGCAAGTGACAATGGTTTTGAAGGACTTTCAAAATTGCCAACATTTCCTTCAGATTCGAATAAAGGTTTTGTTCGCTGTATTTCCAATTCCCGCACAGGATCTCGCTGTTTATCTGAGCTCCCCATCCCGAAGCTGAAGCATCGGTCAACAGATAATGAGTTACGGCAGGAGTATGTAACCTTGAATTGTTTGGATAATTTTTGAGTCACCACTTCAGATATGGTCCTTTTTGGCAGTGAGACCACTTTTAGTGGGTTCTCGTTCAGTAGCGAGTGAGAATGACTTAGTAACTTGCAAAAGTGAAGCCGGCCGAAGGATACTACCAGGCTTGCAAAGTTTAACGAACCTATCAGACCCCGCAACTCCCTCAGGTTGCATCGCTTTCGACGCAAAATTTGAAGGAGTTTTTCTTTTATTGAAAGCTGTTTCTTTAATGGCAATTCTTTCACATTTTGCCACGTATTCCTTATTATCCCCAGATATTGTATAGCTTTTTGGGGATTTAACACAGATTTTTGGTAATTGATTAGCCTCCCTAACGATTCTAGGAACTGTATAGCTGTACTCACCTGAGTCTGTAGTGTGTGTTTGTCCTGGTTGGCCAGTAAAAAGTCGTCCAGGTAAACCAAGGTGCGTATGCCTTGGTCTCGTAGCTTCTGTGCAACCCAGTTGGTTAGCACGGTGAAGACTTTTGGAGCTGACGCCAGGTCGAAGGGCAGGCAAGTCATTTGTAGCAACTCGTTGTTCCACATCAGCCGGAGAAAAGGCCTGTGACTGACTGCTACGGGCAAATGAAAATAAGCATTCTGAAGATCGATCTTTACGACCCAGTCGCTCGATTGGAGTAACAAAGGGATTGTAGCATGATTTATCAACCTGAATTTGCTCACGGCGACAAATTGATTCAGGTTTTTTAAATTGAAAATCGGACGGTATGACCCGTCGTCTTTTGGTATCAAAAATAGATTGGAAAGAAAGCTGGGTTTGGTTTGAGCTCTCTCGAGAACCCCCATGTTCATCATTTCTTGAATATGCAACTTCATCTCGGGTGAACAAGAAGTTTTTATGTCCTTTCCTGTTCCTAGGACATGAAGTAGAGGCCTTTCCATGAAGGGTATGCGGTACCCTTCTGAAATTATCTTCAAGATTACGGGAGGTGCTCGGTGATGTTCCCACATCTGATAGAAATGATGAAGGCGCCCAGCTTTGAAGGTTGAGTCAAAATTTCTTTTTGGGTTGTCCCTTGCGTGAACTAGCTGCTTGCTGGGTTCTGTACGCTGTATCCTGAGCTCGGGGTGCTCGAGGACGAAAATTCATACCCTGCGCGGGCATTCTAGGCATGAAACCCTGGTTATAAAACGGATACATTCCTTGCGCAGGAAATGTTGAATATGGTGGATAACCAGAGGCACCTTGCGCAGGTACCATTGGTAAATTACGGTTACCTGAGTAACTCGGTGTATATTGCATACCCTGTGCAGGTTGCTTGGATTTATTGATATTTTTGCCAGTACCAGCTTGCGAAGCTATGAAATATATATAAAACTTTACTTGTACCCCCATGTTTCTCCAATATTGAAGTCAACTTATCGTCTTTGAAGAGGTTCTCACATGAAGGTGGTATTTTACGAAGTGCGGCTTTCGTAAATTTATCTTTAATTGACATAAGAATAGCGTCTCGGCGCTGTTGAATCAGGTCTGCGCGGTGACCGCAAGCCATTTGTAATAGATCATTCGAAATCTTTAAGTCACCTTGTACAAATATCTCGTTAATTTTGGACTCTACGCTAGACCTATCAACCGTATCGGAAGATCTAAGCCAAAAATAAAATTTATAAAACCGGCTTTTACAGCTTCGTGCTGCTTCAGTAAACCTTGCGTAATACTTGCAAAGCCTCTTTCAGTAAGAGATAAATTAGGCAATCTATCGTATTGTTTTAATTCATCGTTACATTCGAGTTCGGTAAAGCCGGGGGTAGAACAATATCTTTTTTGAACATCCGAGTATCTAACATCTGACCATGAAGCAGATTCAAAATGCTGAATATCATTCAGACGTTTTAGAATATGTTCGTCTGATTTCAACATTGCAGGTTGTTTTAAAACGACACCAACCGGCAAAGAAAATTCTGTAGAATTTTGTCGTGAGGTACATCCATCACCAGTATATAACTCGCCACTTACATTTAAAGAAACATCACTGTCGCTATCGTTACATTGTTGGGTTTCGTAACTTTGTGTAGGGTAATTTTGAAATAAATAATTTTGCATGAAATTCACTTGTGAAGCTAACGTTTTCAACATGTCGGAATGCTCTGGGCCCCCATGTCGGGCACGTTTGGCTTCCTTTGTAGCTTTAGACGCTGACTTACGTTTCTTACTTGTGGCGATGCTCGGATGAGACATCGTTTGCGTAGGCCCAGAGGAACGAGGCAGTGGCTCGATCACCGCCTCTTTGGAAGCAACAGCCACAGAGGACCGCAAGAACGCCGGTGACGAAGATGATCGGCTTCCAGAAGATAAAGAATCACTCTCCATTTTTTAGCACAAAAGCCTAAAATTGAAATGTATTCTATAAGTAGGTATTCAAAATATTTTAACAAAAGTATGCGAACGGGGAATCCGTTAGAAAAATTAAATTTAAATATTATACTTCTAAGTACGACCACTCAGTACGAACACAAAAACGCCAATGAGGAGTCCGGCAGAGAAATTCTCTGCCGTGACCTGCCTGGTGGAAAGAGGGGTATGCCAGAAAAAGATAGCAATAGGCTAGAAAGAGACGACCATACAGTAGAAACAAGTGTTGCCACTCTCAATTAGGCTTCGAATAACAGTACAGTTGTTTAATAACTCTATATCTACTCTACCAACCGCTTTACTTCGTGCCAGATAAGTCATCATAGATTGCTTATGCGCTGGGCTATTTTCATGTGTTAAAATTATGTGATTAATATGCTTCCAATCATTACATCCATTCCGAGAGCAAAGATTAACATCAGTTGGGTTAAATAAGCAGCATGAAAAACAAAATACAGAGCATTTGGAAGGCGAATACAGCAACCATTTTCTTTCGACGCTTTCATTGTTCTTTAATTTGCGAATAAATAATGCTTTGTTGAAATATCTCGTCACTAATTTATTACCATCTTTGTAGGTTCTGGATGCCTCGGAAAAGTCAGAATCTTTATTTTGAAAATATACTGGTCCCTTACGAATTAAAATTTCGCGATTTATTTCAACAAACTTTTCGTGAAAATAATCGGCGGGATCGTGCGATATTAATTCTTCCGTGTTGGAAAATTGCTGTTCAATTGACACAGTTGGAGTTGTCGGTTTTAGTGAAGTTACTGAAGTCGTTGCACTTTCGTCGTAGGAATAGTCGCTTTCTGATTCAATCTCTTTTTCAAAATTGGAACATGAAGGTTTAGAAATTCCCGCAATTTGTAATTGAGCTGAGTCATCATGTGGAACATTTATGAGTTGATTGCTACTTACAGTAGTTTCTCCAGTAGTAGTAGTAAAATATGATGTTAATTTTGGTAACTTTTCAATTACTTCTTTCTGATGTAGAGTTTTTTTCCTTTTTTCAGTTCCACTAGGATATGACCGTTTCGACATTTTATATTATAATTCAGTATTTAATTAATTTTATAACGAAAATATTCGCTAACACAAAACAGACAAACGACGATTTAATCAAACAATACTATTTTTTTGTCAGAGCTCAAGCACAGTCAGTAACAAACTAACAACTACAAACAAAACAAACGCCACAACATCGCAGACAAATACTTGAAGGGAATTCCCGTTCGTCAAGTCAAACGACGATCGGGAGTCGGGAATTCCCCTTTTTTGTCTTTGGTATTACGAATGACGTTCGAATAGGTTTCTTAAAGACATAAACCACACCGCATCAAATAATTCTTCTTTTTTTAATTTAATAATTTTTCTTTTAATTGTATTCTTATACTTACATATAGGTATTTAAATTAACCTAAATATACTAATATCGGAAAAACTCATTTTTGAGAGAGAGTGGAGTACTTATACCCTGTTTATTTATTAGTTTGATCTTTCTTTTTGACGGATGTCAAATCTGAAATCGATATAACTTTGCAACGACGAACAATATTTTCTTATTTTAATAATATTAAAAATTGATAATAATCATAAGAATAGACACACAACATAAGAGTACCTGTTAAGGACTCAAGCATTTTCCGAAAGTCTTAAGTGGTTTTTATTGCTTCGAAGTAAAATTTAAATAGAAAAACTGAAAACAATGGTACCTACCCAATGTTTTTATGTCTAATGCAATAAAATTGATTGACGAATGAATTTATTTATTTTGAATAGTTTAAAACATACATACAGCCACATATTTAGCCAACACATTTTTTACACCAATAGATATTTTCTGTTTCCCATCACTGACCCATCTGTCAAAAAGTTCAAGCTATGTTGTACAAGGTATAGCTATCCGCATGCGGCAAACTAAAGCTAATATAATAAGCGTAGGTATTGTAGTAAGTCATTATCATCAGATTTTTCAAAATTAATGTTTTTCGGTAATACCTAAATATCGGTTATCATTTGGTAATCTGGCAGGAACTAGGGGGCCCCATTCGATCGCGGGGCCCCATTCGATCGCGGGGCCCTGGGCACGTGCCCATAGTGCCCAGTGGGGAAGAGGGGCCTGACCGTGCCCTACAGACGTGGGCAACACCAGGGGCGCCACACTCATGCTGCCTACTTTGTAAGAACAGAGTTTTTGTGCTGTCGGTGCAGAAGACAAAACAGGACTTCCCACTAACAGCACAAAATCTCTCCAGTGAGCCCTGGCTACTCACCGCCGGGAACACAGCATTCTGTAGGGCGGAGGTACTTCCCTAGTTGGACTACTCAATTAGGACGGGAATACCGTCGTGTCCTATCTCCTACAATACCTACCTATATACCTTAACCACAGCCTTAACTAAGTGGGTTGTCGATTACAGCTTCTCTAGTTCCGAAAGTTTTTATTATTAAGGCCGTATCTCAATAGTCGGCCTATTTACGCAATATTTTAAGTCTGACCGAGCTATGGGATTTTGATGCGGTTATTTTTTTCATTGCAAAGGCCATTAATAATGAACCGCGTCTAAATCCGTTCTGTAGTTTAAGCTTAGAACGCGAATAAACACAAGAATTCTAAGAAAATATATTTTTCTGTTCAGAATCCTTAATCTAACATAAGCATTTTTACTTTTTTTTATGTGTATATTTATCATAGATTTAATTAGTGAATATAGATAAATAGACAGGCGTACATAATGATAATAATGTACAAAAAAGTTGAACATAAGCCAAACTTTTTTAAATATCCACATGACATAACTGCTTTACAATTTTATAATAATATTTTTTTATAAATATAGTCAGCGCTTTTTCTGAACAAAATATTGCTAAGTTACTTTCATTGATCAAACTTAAAATCCAGTAGGCCACGTCAAGATGGCGTTGAAACTTTTATTCCTTATAATTTTACCTTTAACTCTTGCTAACAATACAATTACCAATGGAAACAATGAAACTCTCGAAGATATGGACCCTAATCAGACCACGACAGACTCTGATTACGAATATGTCGACCCTAGTCTAACCTACCCAACATACGCAGGCTGCCTATTCGTATTCACCACTCTTCTCTTCGGCGTTTTAGTAAGACTAGTCATGTTATGGATTGGAATGTCGATACCTTACAGAGTAATAATGTTTTCTTTCGGAGGCATTGCTGGGCTATGTGCGAACAAGTTCCCGGCGTTTCGTCCGTTAGTAAGCATCTGTTATTTGGAGGTGGATATACTTTTGATAACATTCCTTCCTATACTTATATTCAAGACATCGTACAGCGTAGATTCACATTCATTTTGGAGAAGTTCGCTACAAATATTTTTGGTTGGAGTTCCTGGAGCGATGCTCACTGCACTCATAGTTGCTTTCATGGCTTTTTATTTGATTGGAGCTAATTGGAACTTCTCTGTGGCATTGTTATTCGGCATTGCGTGCTCACCGATAGATCCTTTAGAAGTCGTGGGACAATTAAAGACTATGACGAAAGGGAAATACATCAGTGTCTTACTTCTAGGTGAAGGTTTATTGGGTGATGTTACAGTGATGATAGAATATATGGCTGTTTTCGGCTTCATAGCTCAAGCGCTAGAATCACCGGCACAAATAACGTTATTTCTACTAAGATACGCCGGCGGAGGGTTATTGCTAGGAATAGTGATGGGAAAAATAACAGGTACAATATTATCAGGAACGTATTATGACGAATTGTGCGCGGTAACAGTGACTTTAGCTGGTGCGTATTTAACCTTTTATATCGGTGAGAAATTTTTGTACGTGTCAGGGTTTCTTGGTACTGTGATAACGGGTATTATGGTGAGTAAGAAGAAGTCTACGATCGCTGGTGATGTAGAGATGATAGTGTCTCACTTTTGGACTATAGCTGCGCATGCGGCGAATACATTGCTGTTCACGATGGTAGGAGTAGTGATATTCGATAAAGGGAATGATGTGATCAGTGTGAGACAAGTGTCGTTGATATTTGTGACTTATACCACGGTTTATTGTTCAAGGTAAGTATTTTATGTATATCTACATGTTATATTAGTAATCGGCACATACCTTGACTCCCAGTGATGTTTGGGTGTCTTTTGACCAGTGGTGGGCAAACTTTTCAAATGGGGGGGAGAATTAAGGCCATTATTAGGAGGCTAGAGGGGGCCCATTTTGTGTCTCCTTCCTCCCATGGTGGTTCCAGCTGGCCTTCTTTGGGTGTGAGGACCACCGAGTCCCTCTCTAGTTCCCGGGTATGGGGGAAGCGTTCATTGCGCTCATATTAAAATAAGTAGAATCTAATTTATACTTCTGGACCGTAAAAATATATTTATAGCGTCCCATATACTATTCATGCCCGTCCCTGCTTTTGAGGATACCATGGGGGCAAAAATATCAAACCAATGCACGTGAGCTAGGGCTTCGTTACTTGTGCAACTTGGGTTCAAGCTAGTACCAATGAAGCAGTACTATACCTACATGTATTTGTTGTCTTCTGACCCATTTACCAATTCAATTGCTGTCGCATCTTTCGGTATACGAAACTTTGATATTTTCCGTGAAGCCTTGCCATTTGATCTAAATTATTGTAGGCCAACCGCTGTTTTATTGATGTCACGTATGTTAACGCTCGCACATCGTACAAATCGGATATATTTTTTGCACGACTTTTGTGCAAATAAATTGCACGAAATTCATGTTCAGGTTGAAGAATTTTTTAGAGCTCTGCCCGTAACCGTAACCCTTTCGATACACTTTCCTTATTAATACACTTTGTGAAAAGCAACCCTCATTTATTTATCGCTAATCCACAAGTCGTGCTAAGTAAAACCCAATTGTTATGTTATTGTGTGTTTTGTATAGCAACCTCTATCTACAACAAGATACCTGCGAAGATCCGACTAGAAAATGTTACCGTATTTAGGTGTAAGCTAATAAAAACTTTAGCAGATAAGGCTTACCTACTATACCATTGACGAATTCCTTAATGATTAATTCTCTCGCATGACATTGTAAATTAATCAATATTTATATTATGAATGTTACTGTAAATTCAATTTGTACACCATATGACATGGTAGGACATAGCGCACTTTAATGTAACCTAGAATAAGAACTGTACAAAAACCACAAATAAATAAATTGAATTGAATTGAAAATCCCCACTTTTGTGAATGCCATGGCTGAACGAACGGCAACCGGGACTGATGGTTTAACGGAAGAACCATATCTATCTATCCATCTAATAACCCTACCACTGTCACCAGACTACTGGTATACGCGGCTATGACGCCGCTCCTCCGGCACGTGGGCTACGGCATGACGTGGCAGCACTGCATGGCGTGCGTATGGGGCGGGCTCAGGGGCCCCCTGTCCCTATGCCTAGCGCTCATGGTGCTGCAGACTCCCACGATATCTGATGCTGGAGAGGTGAGAAAGATTGAATACTTTACGTACTAGTTATGACGATGGTAAAGTAATTTTTGGGATGATTTTAGTTAAATTGTACAGTCTGTTGGCAATCTCAGGAGCTACCATGGTCGGCCTTTGGAGATCGCAGAATAACCTCCGTCCCCCATGAGAGCGGGCCTGGGGGTATCCGTGGGGATTTCGCGCACGTCTATCTGTTATCAACCAACTTATATTTCCTTTTCAAGGTCTTTATCATCCAAACAGCAGGATTAGTGATCCTCTCAGTGTTGATAAATGCATCGTCTATGTGCAAAGTGTTGAAGATCCTCGGCCTGGCAGAGATATCCTTGGCCAAGAAGGCCAATATGACTAATTGTGTGAAACGCATCATGCTAACCAGGGACCGCTGCATATCTATGCTGAAGATGGATAAGTTTCTAGCTGATGCTAATTGGGATTTGGTGCAAGCTGGTTAGTGCAGAATTGCAGACAATATAAAAGCCAGTAAATTTGATGCAAATAGTATCCTAACTTTTCTTATAGATTTAAATCGGAAAAAGCCTACATGCCGGACGGTATATATCAGAGACCAGTCCCTTTCTAGAGGGAATACTTATTTATGGTTAGTAAGCTCGGGTTTGACTACTACCTAACTAATCTGTTGGTAAGTGATGACGTGGCTGACGGTGGAGGACGCTTGCCTAGCAGTAATCTATTCACTCTAGTCTTCAGGATTTCCAGAGCTTTTAATAAACAGAGGCATTCCAATCCTTAACTACTGCTACGCCAAGGAATGGAATGCATGAGACTTCAATATCAGCTATTAGGGGTAGATCTGGTCTAGAGTCACATAGGCTACTTTTATCCCTGAAATAGGTTTTCACGGGTGGAGAGAAATATTAGCTGATACACGCGTGGAGACGCGGGTATCAGCTAATATTTTTTAAATATAAACTGTTTTAACTACTCTATAAAGGTATCAAACCGTCCTTATCAGTCCTGTATACAAGTTTAGTTGAACTTATAGTTTATAGTGGTTGTCTTACTGCAAGTTTACTCTATAGAAATTCAACCTCAGGCGTCTTCCAGGAACCACGATCAAACACCCCTACCAGCTCCAGATGTCTGGGCGTGATGATGATAGTGACGATGACACTTATATGGGGTACCATTACACCACGTGTCCTGACTGCGAGAGGGAAATACCTAACGAACCCACTAAGAAGGAGTTCGCTGAGATGATCAGGTATAGTCCTACAAGGGTTTTAACAAATTATTTAATAGTATTCAGAGTAGATACAACGGCACACTAAAACGAAGATGCCATATAAGTGAGCAGGCGAGCACTAAACAATTTAACGACACATTGAAAAAACTGGTAGGTAATCTCAAATGGTGCTCCAAGAGCTAAGCTGCTTGTAGAAGCCTCAAAAATGCAATCGTGCGCATTTCACCTCAGCACTGGACTGCTAAAGCTAGAGCTTGACTTACTCGACTCGTCTTGTGGCCCCTAGTGCCCACTGTGGCAGAGGGCATCCACAGTGCTTCGCCATCACTGTCGGTCTTGAGCTTCACACTTCATTTTGCTCAAAGTCATTCCGAGGCTCACCGCTTCTGCAACAATAGTCCGTTTCGAGGTCTTTTTCGGACGGCCACATACTCTTTCCTTGAGGGTTTCTAAAGCTAGAGCTGAGAAGTGAAAATTCATAGGTGTGATTCGATGACGTGGACCTGTGGTGTTACTGTGGAATTGCTCCATAATTGATGGCCCACATGCTGACGTACGACCATTTACTTGCACACCGGAGAACGTACTTGCACACGATTCTGCTAAAACAAAACCACTGTCATACTGCAAACACACGGCTAAAAAAATTATTAATTTTAGACTTTTAAGCAATGCAGTTAAAGTCCACAATTATGTATTTGTAGAGTGAATGAAAAAGTGTAATGAAACACTTAATTTAATTTTTGACTTTTAGCGCATAGAAATAAAGTCTAAAATTTATTGTCATTTTGCAGTGGCAGTGTCTGGGTATGACAGTGGTTTTGCTTTAGTAGAATCGAGGGCTAAGTAGCCGTACACTGGGAAACCAGAATTTAAGGGTCGAAGTACCGATGATTCAAAAGAAGAAGGAGGGTAGGTTAAAAATACTTCCGCACGTGCTAAATATAATACCAGGTTATTGCATGTAACATAACTTCATCAGGGAGGCAAACCAGCGTGTTCTGAAAGCTATGAAGATATCTTACTGGCGGCAATATGAGCACGGAAAGATCAGCAAAGACGGAGTCAGGGTACTGGTACAAGCTGTGGAGGTTGCCGCTGATGCCGACGATGGCAGGGTCAACTTGGAGCAGCTGGGTACGCTTTGGAAACCTAAGGTGACTTGGGCATCTTGTTTTCTTGCTGCTTTTATTATCGCGTGTTGCTCCTGGTGGTTTGTAGGGTAGCCAGAATTCACTGGAGAATTTTTGTGCTGTCAATCTTGTCCTGTTTTGTCTTCTGCACTAAAGGCACAGAAACTCTCTGTTCTTACAGAGTCGGCCACGGTAACCACTTTCCATCAGGAAGCCAAGTATATGTATGCTACCTAAGTACTAAACTAAAAATAATCTACTGCTGGCAAGAAAGGGAGAGCCTGGATGTGTGGGACCATAGCTTGAGGTCAAGCTAACCTCACAAGCTGGTGTACCTGCTGATTGTCTGGTGACTCTGGTGCAGTCTTGCCTTAGGGTTGGGAAATCAGAAGGCAGATGATCGAATTAAAGTCTTATAAACTAAACCGAGATCAGAAGTAAGTGGATCCCGATCTCAGAAGTGAAGACCTCGGATGTACTCGGGAACATCAGGGGAACCGATATTAGGTTGGCTTGAGCCCATGTTGGGTGCCATTGAAGTAAGTGGATCCCGGTCTCCGAAGTGAAGACCCCGGATGTACTCGGGAAAAGCAGGTGAACCGGTATTAGGTTGGCTTGAGCGCATGTTGGGTGCCATTGAAGTAAGTGGATCCCGGTCTCCGAAGTGAAGACCTCGGATGTACCTACTCGGGAACAGCAGGTGAACCGGTAGTAGGTTGACTTGAGCCCATGTTGGGTGCCATTGAAGTAAGTGGATCCCGGTCTCCGAAGTGAAGACCTCGGATGTACTCGGGAACAGCAGGTGAACCGGTATTAGGTTGGCTTGAGCGCATGTTGGGTGCCATTGAAGTAAGTGGATCCCGGTCTCCGAAGTGAAGACCTCGGATGTACTCGGGAACAGCAGGTGAACCGGCAGTAGGTTGACTTGAGCCCATGTTGGATGCCATTGAAGTAAGTGGATCCCGGTCTCCGAAGTGAAGACCTCGGATGTACTTAGGAACAGCAGGTGAACCGGTAGTAGGTTGGCTTGAGCCCATGTTGGGTGCCATTGATGTAAGTGGATCCCGGTCTCCGAAGGGAAGACCTCGGATGTACTTAGGAACAGCAGGTGAACTGGTAGTAGGTTGACTTGAGCCCATGTTGGGTGCCATTGAAGTAAGTGGATCCCGGTCTCCGAAGTGAAGACCTCGGAAGTACTTAGAAACAGCAGGTGAACCGGTAGTAGGTTGACTTGAGCCCATGTAGGGTGCCATTGATGTAAGTGGATCTCGGTCTCCGAAGGGAAGACCTCGGATGTACTTAGGAACAGCAGGTGAACCGATATTAGGTTGGCTTGAGCCCCTTTTTGGGTGCCATTGAAGTAAGTGGATCCCGGTCTCCGAAGTGAAGACCTCGGATGTACTCGGGAACAGCAGGCGAACCGGTACTAGGTTGGCTTGAGCCCGTGTTGGGTGCCATTTACACTCAATTTATTCTCTTATATTTAGACACACGCGCACTGGCTTCGTCGCAAGCTCGTAAACATGATCACTCCCGAGGCAGCAAACGCTCAAGTTCCTCGACAGAACTGGCGTCAGTACTGCTACAGGATAGTCACCAACGTGTGGTTCGACGGTTTCATCTATCTGATGATCCTGTGCAACACGCCCGTGATCCTCTGCGAAGTGGCGATGAGGACGCCTTCGTTAACTGCCATGATGATTATTAAAGTTTTGAACTTGTGAGTTTTTTTGTGAGATTAATCCATGATATTATCTGAAGGTTATGCGAATATTACTCATTTAAATAAAACCACTTTTTAATAAACAGATTAGCTATTAAAAGGTAGCCAAAACGCCGGGCTTAATGCAAATAATACCAAAGAAATCGCGATAGAATTAATTAAAAAGTGGTTTAATTCAATGTTGCTTTATTTTTATAAAACTAGCTACTAAATATGGTGGAGATACAGGTCGCATAATAACACGTTACTATAATATGACTGCCACCGCTGTGCCTCGCCTTAAGTACACGCGGCATGGCGGGGGACGAGGTCAAGAACGAGAAAGAAAGATAATGAGTTGTCGAGAGCGAGCGAGATAGCGTGAGCGTTGGCGACGGACTGACCAAATCGACACTCGCCCCGTCTCGCTGCGCACATACCCAATCCGCAGTACAGCGATTACGGCAAATTTACGGTGGTTCCCGGCAGAGTGGAATCTGGACCACCCCATTCCTTCCCATGCAGTGTCGAACAAGGCGACTAAGGGATAGAGCCTCAGATGCATGGCTTGTGTCAACAATAGTGCCCGGAAGACGGCAATAGACCCATCCCCTGTTATCATCATCACCAATTAGCCCACCGCAGTCTATTGCTGGACACAGGCCTCTCGCAATGTGCGCCACTGTATCTGATTCTATTACGTGGGACCGAATTCAATGATTGGTGAAATGCGGGTGTTAATTCTCCTCTGCCTAACCCTCCGGTGATAAAGGCATGATTATATGTAATGTATGTATTACTTAGGTGAACATAGTATTTTATGTTTACACATCTTCATCAAATCAAAGTTAATTTCTTGAGTGAGTTATTTTTTTAATTTAAATTCTTTATTGTACACAAGAAAATAGTACATCAACAGGTAATCACAAATTCATCTTGGTGTACAAAGGCGAGCTTTACTCAATATTGAGTTTTCTCCGAGCAAACCTTTGGGGGATTAAAAGTATTGAATATGTTGTTATGTTTTCAGGTTTTTCTTCATAGTATATGTGATGGAGATGGTTATTAAGATGTGTGCCTTCGGTTTCTTTGGTTATTTTAAGTCCCATTGGAACAAATTGGATTTTTTCATCATCGTCATGGCTACTGGCGGTTAGTACATTCTGTTTTACATCTAATGTATATATATTAAGGCCTGAACCTCTTGTCCTTTGAGACTGCTGCACTCGACGCTGTGTGCTTTTTTTTATACCATTTAGGTGGTAGACAAGCACACGGCCCGCCTGATGGAAAGTGGTTACCGTGGCCTATGAACGTATGTAACACCAGGGGAGTCACACACGTGCTGCGATACCATGTAAGAACAGAGATTTTCTGTGCCGTCAGTGCAGAACACAAGGTCAGGACAAGCCTATGTTCTTCCCACTGACAGCACAAAAACTCTCCAGTAAGCTGGCTACCCTACTCACCGCCGCGCGCCAGGAACACAGCGCAAGGTTATTATGGCCGTGGTATTATTTATGGAGGTGATGGTGACACCAGCATGCAAGTGAGGGTGACAAACCCATAAGATCTTGGTGAAGCTCCATAAACATCCAGAACTGTTACCGAAGGGTAATGAATCACCTCCATGTCTCGTTCCAGACCTTGTGCTGGACGTGATAGACAGCGTGTCTACATGGGACAAGTGGAATAACTTGAACTCCAGCTTCATCACCGCCACAAAGCTGCTGCGAATGCTGAGGTTCCTTAGGCTGTGCAAGTTAGCCCGGTACGTACCTTTTTGTGCGCAAAATCCCCACGGATACACCTACCACCGGAACCGGTGGGGGAGGTTATGTCGGACTTGAACCGACTAAAACGCACGCCGACTGTGACTGTGGGCCCCAGGTAGCCGGACGTTAGATTATCTGAGACATCCCTCGCACCTCGGCGGCCAGGTACGTATCTATCATTCCTAAGATCAGTTGCTCGTGGCTATATGGTAACTGAGTAGGTTAACACATTCTAAAGTTAAGCAATACTTTTTTTTTTTTACGTGCGCAATGTCCCCACGGATACCTCCCAACCGGAGCCGGTGGAAGAGGTTATATCGGACTCGAACCGACTAAAACGCACGCCGCCTGTAGGTCGTTTTGGTTGCCGAAGGTGAGGTTGACAGGCATATCCCTCGCACCCCAGCCGACCCAGGGCCACCTCTCAGTTGGTTTTAGAGGTCAGATGGCAGTCGTTTCACGAATGACGACGTGTTGGGAACTCAATGGTTCCCACCCCCGAGGATGGCCAGATCGAGAGAGACGTCTCTGGGTCGGTCGGGGTGCGAGGGATATCCCAGTCAACCTCACCATCGGCAACCAACAATGAACCACAGGCGCCGTGCGTTTTAGTCGGTTCGAGTCCGACATAACCTCGCCCACTGGTTCCGGCGGGGGGTGAGGTATCCGTGGGCACTTTTCACGAAAAATAACAAAGTTCGGCTGTTTCGTAGTTAGATTGAGAGTCGACTCTGAATGAATTGAGAAAAGGCTTGGAGGATGGTGAATTGTCGTCTTCATTCTGTAGACTCTACTCACAGCGTCTTGTTATCTGGCAGGAGTGTACTTTGTAAAAATAACAATGTTGTAGCTTGTACTAAGCGATATGAATATGTTACAGGGTCTCCGTGCCCAAAATAATGGGTTACATAGACCGCATGATCGACATACAACTTGCTTTTGGTTACGACGTTGGCAAGGTGAGTATCAGAAGCATTGTTCAGTTGATAAGATGAGCTAGGATAAGATAAGACTCATTTATTTATTTCCCTGAAGATGAAATCAGATGTAAGGAGTAAACCTATGGGATCACGCTATTTAAAGAAAGTACTTAATATGTTTTCGAAGGATTTCGTGACTGGTGCCCAAGGGGTGTGCACGCTGCTGATTTCTATTAGTTAATCAATAGGTAGGGTGAGCTTAATCGTAGAGGCTTATCACAACCATAATTACGTCATCTCTCGCTTTAATTCGTAGATAAATATCTTGATCATTTCAGCTATAAGTTGAAACCAAAGCTATCGTGTTCCGTGATATACAATAATGTTAACGGGAATTAACGCGACAATACAACGCGTACAATATAGGTACTAATTTGAGTATTATCATTATGGTTAATAGTTCATTATTATGTCTACACCTCTGCATCACCCTAAGGTAGACTGTCAGATAAAGCCTTTGGCATTAAGTCCGCCTTTGTACAATAGACTGTGCATAAAGTTTAAAAATAAAATACATAGGTACATACCTTTGATTTGCCTGACGTTTCGATCAGGTTACACCGGCCGTGGTCACAGGCTGGCTGGTTCAGGAATGCACTCCTGAGGTCTTCGAGTTCGCGATGTAGAAAGTTCTTCATCTACCCGCAAATTTTCGATATTTTTCATATTTTCTTTTCGCTGTATACCCTCACAGTTTCCCTATTCTGTAAGCAAACTGTCCGGTGTCTATCCGACTGTGTAGAAAAGCGATGTTGCAAGTTTTGAATCACTGGATTCCATGTTGCCGATAATTTAAACTCATCTTCCCGATTGAGATTATTATGCTTCTTAATTTCAATCGCTTCACGTACAGTTCTTGCATAGAAGTGATGTTCGGTGGAGAGGTCTTGAGTATGGTGGAATTCAATTCCGAATTCTCTCGATCTGGCCATCTTCCGGTGTTGGAACCATGGAGTCCCCAACTCGTCCCCGAATTGGGGAGGCGCGAAACGCGTGCCTCCGCCACGGCCTAGTTCTGCCAGGATGACAGACGGCTCCATCCGTAACCGCCAGGCCTGCGCTCATGGGGGCGGTCATCAACCCAGGAG
Source organism: Eilema griseolum (assembly GCA_963662185.1). Taxonomy (NCBI): domain Eukaryota; kingdom Metazoa; phylum Arthropoda; class Insecta; order Lepidoptera; family Erebidae; genus Eilema; species Eilema griseolum. The sequence goes on along the minus strand of OY759254.1, from coordinate 8,866,945 downwards.
TACTGGAGACAGTAGCATGGTATGTTCCTAACGAATACGTGGGGCGGCGACGACGGCCGCCGGTGCTGAGTGAGCCGCTCGCACACACCAACCTGCTGAAACTAGCGCCGCTGACGCGCGCGCTGCGGGCGCTCAATGAGGTGTCACAACATATAGACATATATAATTGTAGTCTGAGTGAATTCACAAGGGCCATATACATGCAATTAACGTGTTGTAAGAGTTGATAAGAATATTGATTGTAGTGTATTTTATAGACTTTAGGACTTATTTTAATAATATATAAAAAAAAAGCTTTATTGAATCAATTGTACTTTATGAATTTATTGAATTTTATTGTGACATTTAATTAATTGTGACGTTAAATTATAATTGAACTTTCTTAATTAATTTGACCTAAGATTGCAAGTAGCTGACATTTAATTATTATAATATTGGCATCAAATGATAAATTGACTCGCATTGTATATATAATTTATGTAAATATTTGTTTTTGACTATATTTAAATTTGTAATTTTGTAAGCCATTACTGTGTTGGGTTTATCCTGTTAAGGTGGTGGAAATTTTAAATAAATAAATAAAAATAAATAAAAAATAAAATAAAAAAATTCATGGACCTCCGACACTCGAGTTACCTCATTACGCGGGCAGCGTGGCTTGCGATCCTCCTTCACTCCCGCTGCCGCTCCTGTCTCTACGTTAATTGCCCTTAACATTATTATATAACCAAATCTTGTACTTTTTGGAGACGGGTCCGCTCTCCTCCTCTTCAACCCCGAAACGAAAGCCAGCGCCAGAGGCTTGTCTATTAATCGCAGGCCTACTGAATAACTGGTGAAGAAGGCTTGAGCCTCGAAGATCTTGGTGCCCCTCCTATACCCATGCTTTGTGACATATCAATTGCCCCTCAGTTCCTTTCTAGGTGCACTTAAAATCAGAGGTAAGGGGTATACCTATGGGATCACCTTATTTAAATAAAGTACTTATGTTGTCGAAGGGTTTCGTGACCGGTGCCCAAGAGGTGTGCACGCTGCTGCCCCAGCTGGTAGATAACATCCAGATACAAGAGATGCTCACCAATAAATTAGATACTGACAGGTATGAGTCTTTCGTCCTTCGGTATACCAACCATATTGTTTGACATATTGACAAAAAAGAAGTTCATTAAATATTGCCCCCCCTTTCTTTGGCACCGACTAGCAAGAGAGTTCAGCATGGTTTAATTTTAGAAAATTTACATACATACATATGACTGACTGACTTTCCTGTAGTGTAACATATAAGCCTATGCTACACTTGGCGAATATTCCGTGACGGCATTTGCCTCGAGTGTAGCGTAGGCCTTATGATGATGTTCTTCAAGGTTGGCGGTAACTCGGCAGTTAGGGTTGCTGCAACGCGATCGTCCCTGGACAGCCATCACTGTGAAGACCAAGCAGGCCACCACGTCCACACTCAACATCATGACCTTGGATGCTATGCAGCTTAAGGAAGAAGGTATACCTAACAGCTGCTACAGTGCATAGAAAGATTCACATCGGTTTTGCAGGATGCGTTTGATCCGCACCACATAGCATCAGAAGGCGGAGGATCAGACGAAGTGGCGCACATTGGGAGAGGCCTATGTCCAGCAGTGGAATGCAGTGGGCTAATTGATTGATTGATTAACAAAGCATAACACTGTTGGTAAGGGCTATAAGTTATGTTTTTACACATACATACATACATATAATCACGCCTTTATCCCGGAGGGTTAAGCAGAGGTGAATTAAAACCCACATTTCACCAATCAGTAAAGTCTGAGTCTGGGCTGTAGGTATATATCTGTCTGATGTTAAACAGCCCTGTATCTTGGTCACCTCGCTCCTTTGTCGCTCTTGTCTTGGCAAGAGAGACCTTTTTTTTTATACACCACTTAGTTGCCAGACAAGCACACGGCCCACCTGATGGAAAGTAGTTACCGTGGCCTATGGACGTCTGTAACACCAGAGGAGTCACAGTCGCGCTGCTAACCCTGTAAGTACAGAGTTTCTGTGCCGTCAGTAAAAGACAAATCAGGACAAGCCTCCCACCGACAGCACAAACTCTCCAGTGAGCTCTGGCTACCCTACTCACCGCTGGGAACACAACACGAAGTTATTATAACCTCTTGCCATGACACCGCATGGGAAGAGATGGGGCGGTCCGAATTCTACCCTGCCGGGAACTTCGCGGCTAGTTATATGTTTTATATAGAAAGATATGTGATATGCCATGTACTTCTGTGTTCGTTGTTTGACGTAACTCTGTGGCGTTGCAGTAGAACCTTCGACTGCTACGCAGGGTGCGCTGGTTCGATTTCTGTTCAGTGCAAATATTTGTATCCATGAATTGCATTGGTCTGGGTGTTTCTATGTAAAATATATATGTATCCGCATTCTAGATTCCATAACACAAGCTAGTTAAGCTATGGGTTAGATAGCGTTGTGTGGAATGTTGTAAAATATTATTAAATATTTATGTTGAAGAATATTTCTGTGATTGATGCATTAGATAGCTCGAGCTGCGCATCTTACTCGCTACACTATAATAGCACAGCACAAAAGAAACGGTCACATAGTATCATAGCTTTTACATCCTTCTAGCTAGCCTAGTTTAGGAGCCAGTAACAATACCTCTTCTTGAATATTGACACGCCTAGTTGTAACATAAATTTCTGAGACAATGAACAATTTGAAACAATAATTTATTCCATATAAATTTATTTGAAAACATTTTACATGTTTAAATATTTAAAATTCTGATCCCGAAAATCAAGTCACATTATCGTCTCTTCGCCCAAACGTGCCTATCAGGCTGGCAGCGTTTCCCCTCTGAATGGCCAGGGAGACCATGGCAATATTTAATGCAAATATTGGCCCGAGCGCGGTTTATTTATTTATTTTATAGCCGACTGGGGAAGTACCTCCACCCTACAGAATACCACGGCTATAATAACCTCGTGTTGTGTTCCCGGAGGTGAGTAAGGTAGCCAGAGCTCACTGGAGAATTTTTGTGCTGTCAGTGGGAAGACCAAAGGCTTGTCCTGATTTTGTGTTCTCCACTGATGTTACACACGTTCATAGGTCACGGTAACCACTTTCCATCAGCCACCTAATGTCTGCCAACTAAATTGTATAAAAAAAAATCTATGTGTAAGGACAGCTTGATACTTTAATTTTGTCAACTGACAGGTTTCCTCGATGAAGTAGAATACCGGATGCTCGTGAAAGCTATCGAAGATAAGATACAAATGTGTCGACACAAGGGCAGCTTGGTGGCGCCTTCATCACCTGAGGTGACGTATAATAACTTAATTTAATTTTAATTAGTCGCGATTTCCGCAACTCACGGTACCCAGTTCCCGGTAATCCCGGCCTATGTGTTATTCCAGACTGTGATGTATCCTTGTACCAAGTTTGAGCCAGATCTTATTAATCGTTATATCTTGATTGAATAACATACCTACATCCAAATATTTTCACTAACTTTCACATAAAAATATTATAGTAGGAACTAGGAAGCTAGGAAGTAGGATAGTAGAAATAGTAGGATAGTAGAATTATAAGATAAATAGGAAATTAGAAATAGTAGAATTAGTAGGATAGTAGAATTATAATACAAATAGGATAGTAGAAATAGTAGAATTAGTAGGATAGTAGAATTAAAAGATAAATTGGATAGTAGAATAATAGGACAGCAGAATAGTAGGATTAGTAGGAAGTATAATGTATGTTGTCATGTAAAGAATATTTTTGGTCTTCTACTTGTTTATATCAAAAGGATTTGTCGGTAGACTCAACTCCGTGCGGTGTCATGGCTCCAAGGAAACGAGAGGATAGCAGATTTTTTCCTAGAAAATTCGGAGATACTCAACTACAACATTAATGATGTGCTTATTTCTAGAGGTAAGATGTATTTTTGCTTTTTAATTCCACTTAGGTGGCAGACGAGCACACGGCCCACTTGATGGAAAGTGGTTACCGTGGCCTATAGACATGTGCAAAACCAAGGGAGTCACACTCGCGCTGCCAACCCTGTAAGCACAGAGAGTTTCAGTGCCGTATGTGTAAAAGGCGAAGCAGGACAAGCTTTTGCTCTTCCCACTGACAGCACAAAATTTCTCCGATGAGCTCTGGCTACCCTACTCACCGCCGGGAACACAACACGAGGTTATTATGGCCGCGGTATTCTGCTCAATTGGACGAAAATACCGTCGTGTCCTACCTCCTCCTATGCTAATAATAATATCGCAATATTGATCCCTGTTCATTAATTTGTTGTGTTTGATCCACTTTGATGACAAGGCTACTTCTTTTTTACATGCGGAGTACCTGTTGGTCTTACTAGATGATTAACGTGCTCTATGAGGCACGAAAGAGAGACGGTTGGCCTAAACCGTCAGCCCCAGGCCCGCGCTTAAAGACGGGGATACACATGCCAGTAAATCGGGCAAGTATTAACCAGCTGTTGTGCCAGTAAATGGGGCAAGTAGCTGGCCAGTGCTGTGCCAGTAAATCGGGCAATTAGTTGGCTAGTTGTTGTGCCAGAGATCAATTTTCAATCACCAATGCCCAATGCGCTGTTACAGTAGGAACCTCTTGTGTTATTACACAATCACTTATCCCAATGGCAAATTACATACATACATACATACATACATACACATACATATAATCACGCCTTTATCCCCGGAGGGTTAGGCAGAGGTGATTAATTCACCTCTGCCTAACCCACATTTCACCAATAATTGTATTCTGTCCCACGTAATAGGGGGTGAGCCTATTGCCGTATTCCGGGGATAGCCTATTATTGACTCGAGCCATGCATCTGAGGCTGAGTCTGGCTGTCTGATGTTAAACAGCCCTATCCCTTAGTCGCCTTGTACGACACCGCATGGGAAGAGAGGGGGTGGTCCAAATTCTACTTAGCCGAAAAACACGGAAGTATTATTTTTCAATTGCTATGGTATATTACCTTACTTCTCCCTCACAGGTGACGAACCTAGGGGCCTCTACATCCTAGTGTCGGGTCTTCTAGAAGCTACTTACATACCCCCCGACGATGAGATAGACGAAGCGATACCCAACTACGAGTTTATGACAGACCTGAAGTTTGGAGATCCGAGTCAAGATTTTATAGTGTCTGGTAACGCCGTTGGAGTGCTGGGGGTTTGTTTTTATTTCTATCTAGAATCTAAGTATGTATAGACGTTTCGAAACTCAGTGTGTGCGATAGTGGCGATTAGTAATAAAATGTTTCAGAAGGGGAAACCAGCGGAAGAAAATACTTATCTCAATCTTTTTTTTTCTTTTTTTTTACCACTTAGGTGGTAGAAGCGCACGGCCCACCTGATAGAAAGTGGTGACCGTGGCCTATGGACGTGTGTAACACCTGAGAAGCCACAGTCGCGCTGCCGACCCTGTAAGCACCAGAACCGTACTGCTTGCCAATTTGGTTAATTGGTAGATTGTAGTTCGTTTTGTAAGCTATTATCATCAACTAGCTGACCCACCCTGACTTTGCCTGTGGCATATTTTGAAATGTCATATCGCCCTTTGAGCCTATTATACACTCCATATAATGTACGGAAATCTGCCGGATTTGTTAACATTTATGATCACTGCTCCGCTCCCTTGAGTAATAGCGTTATGATAAATAGCCTAAAACCATCGTTGATAAACGGACTATTGAACACAAAAAGAATTTATCAAATTGAACCAGTAGTTCTTGAGATAAGTTCAAACAAACAAACTCTTCAGCTTTATAATATACTAGCTGACCCACCCCAGCTTCGCCCGGGGTATATTTTGAAGCTTTATATCCCTTTGAGCCCGTATGTTTAGTCTTCAAAATATGTATGAAAAATTGCCGGATTTGTTAACATTTATTATCAATGCTCCGCTCTCTTAAGTAGTAGCGTGATGATATATAGCCTAAAACCTTCCTCAATAAATGGAGTACCCAACACTGAAAGAATCATTCAAATCGGACCAGTAGTTCCAGAGATTAGCGCGTTCAAACAAACAAACAAACTCTTCAGCTTTATAATATTAGTATAGATAAGTATAGATATCATTTACCTATCTGTAAAACCTTCAGCGCCAAAACCGAACTTATCTATATGCCAGCTGATTGAAGTTCTGACACAGGCTTTCTATTCAATCAATTAACACCCACATTTCACCAATCATTGAATTCTGTCCCACGTAATAGGGGGTGAGCCTATTGCTGTCTTCCGGGCACTATTGTTGACTCGAGCAATGCATCTAAAGCTGAGTCTGGACTGTATATATCTGTCTGATGTTAAACAGTCCTATCCCTAAGTCGCCTTGTACGACACCGCATGGGAAGTGACGGGGTGGACAAAATTCTACTCTGCCGGGAACCACGCGGCGTTGTAGTTGTATTAATTTGACGAATAATAAATCTTTATAGGTACATATTATTTAAAATATTGTAATAACTGAACTGTATTTTTGGGCATTGTACAACTATACAGGGTGTATTTTTGAAACGGGGCAGTAAGGGCAAGTACCTTAACAGTTGCAGTAACAGCAAAACGTTCTTAAAAGAACTTCCCTAACTTTTTGGGATATTTTGAACTGCATTCACAGATTTTGTATGTGTGATTTTGTATGTAATGCATTTTGCCAACTGTAAGTTTTTTACAAAATCTGTGAATGCAGTTCAAAATATGTCAAAAAGTTAGGGAAGGTCTTCTAAGAACGTTTTGCTGTAACTGCAACGGTTAAGGTACTTGCCCTTACTGCCCCGTTTCAAAAATACACCCTGTATATGTTAAGATGCTGTTTGAATCGAACAGGTGCTAACCAGCCGACCGTACAGCTACACAGTGAGGTGCGACAGTGCTGTGCAGGCGTACTATATCACGCTGAGCGTCATCAAGGAAGCCTTCAACCTGGCACCGCATCCCATTATGGGGTACTTATGTATATTATATAAACCAGAATACCACGGCTATAATAACCTCGTGTTCTGTTCCCCGCACTGGAGAAGTTTTGTGCTGTCAGTGTGAAGACTAAAGGCTCCAGATTGTTGATTGATGTCCAGATTGTGTCTTCTGCACTGACGGCACAAAATCTCTCTGTTCTTACAGGGTCGGTAGCACGGGTGTGACTCCTCTGGTGTTGTACACGTTCATAGGTCACGGTAACCACTTTCCATCAAGTGGCAGACAAGCACACGACCGGATTGCCCACTCGCATTGCCGACTCCGTAAGCACAAAGTAAGCCTTTAGTCTTTCCACTGACAGCAAACCTCTCCAGTGAGCTCTGGCTACTCTACTCACCGCCGGGAATACAACACGAGGTTATTATGGCCGCGGTATTCTGTAGGGCGGAGGTCAAATGAGATCAATCAAAGAATCAATTTCATTTATTCAGTTTAGGCACATATGATCGTCAAAATTTTACAATTATATCAAGAAATATTATAAAATATTAAATAAATAAACCATTGGAAAATGATTCTTTCGCTGATACTTCCTCAGTCGGACTGCTCAACTGGACGGAAATATCGTCTAGTCCTATCTCCCACAAACCTTTCTAACTTTCAAAGCCAATAAGCCTTTATAATTTGTACTCTTAATCCCTCGTAGGCTGAAACCCCATAGGCATAGAAAACATGCTAATACTCACGATTCTCTAAGCTCCTTTCGTTGGTGTACAGGCTTGAAGCAGCGATGTGGCGAGAGATTGGCATCAAGATGTCTATGATGCTCTTACCGTCGGTGCCCGCGTACCACGGGTGGCCTTCGGAAAGACTCAGCATGAGGCTAGAGCACGCTTTTGTGCCTTGTCTGAAAGCGTTCAAGGTAAGCTTTTAGGACTTCCATTACGTTGAGCAGGACCCGACGTTGTCGTTGTTTGCGGGCGTCCGCAGCGTGCTATGATGCGAACAAATCGTGTTACTGATGACCCTCCTCTAAGGCGCATCGTACCGCCTTTTCTATAATATAATTTTAATCGCATCCGCATCTTAGAGGCTGTTCAAGTATTTAATCCCCCTCCCCCTTGTCAGCAAAAGTAAGCAAATCTCTTACCTCTTACCCTACCCCTTACTAACAAAAACATTGGGACACTACTAAATACCCACGAAAATGTTATCAACTCACAAGGATATACCAATTTACTAAAACTTCGCACATACAAAATCACAGTTCCCAAAGTTAAAACTTCCTTTGCTAGACGCTTCAGTCCCTATAAGGACTGCTACATGTACAACAAAGTGGTAAAATGTTGTGACATAAAACAACGCACTCTAAAAGAAGCACAAAGCATACTCACAAAATATTTAACCTCTTTAGAATATGAGGCCGCAGAAAATATCCTAGTACACCTAGCCTAATCCTATGCTAAGCAAAACAAAATTATGACTATTGTTACGAATTATTACCTTTTATCTATCTCACTATATTAATAATATAATTTATTACTATATATCTGCGAACCGAGCAACATTGTAAACAAGCGTCAATGTAAACATGGTGGTATTGGTACCCACAGGACAGGCATGCCTAGTGTGGGGCCAACGGATAACTTCAATTGTTTTGCTTTTGGTAATAAATGATTTTTATTTTATTTATTTATATGCATAACTCTTTAAAAAAAGTAAATAACTAATGCTTATGTAATCATTATCTAGACCCTCCCACCCCATGTCATCAAAAATAAGCAATGCAAAGACCCATCCTCCCCCTTTAGTGCTTACGTTGGAATACTTGAACTCTCATTCATGCCCTAGCGTTTCTAAGTATATTATTCATGTTGTGTTGTTCTGTGTGAATAGACCGACTGAAATAATATTTTTGATAATAAATATCTAAATAAATAAATATTCTACAACATTCTACACAACGCTATCTAGACCCATGGTAAGAATCGCTTAACTAGCTTGTATTATGGAATCTAGAATGCGGATAAACATAGATAGAAACATGATACTTTTTTGTAAATACATACATAATATTATTAGGCTTCACAAGGTTGGTGATTCATTTGTAGGCAGCTGCATAAAAATATTTAATAAAATTCCTCAGGACTTGATTAATATGCCAATAAATAAATTTAAAATAGAAGTGAAAAAAACTTTAATGAGTAAAGGTTACTATAAAGTGGATGAGTACCTTAATGATGTTAATGCGTGGTCAACATAAGTCTCTTGCTTGCTCGCACAAAATAAATTGTAAACCAAAACAAATTTATAAAAGAAAAATAATCTAGTTCTAATGTAGTTCGCTGAGTTTCTTGCTGGTATCTTCTCAGTAGAACTAATCTACCGAACCAGCGAAAGAATCATTTTCCAATGGTTTATTTTTACATTATTTAATATTTTTATATTATTTCTTGACATACATAATTGTAAAATTTTGACGTTCATATGTGCTCTTTATGTGCCTAAACTGAATAAATGAAATTGATTCTTTGATTCTTTGATTCTTCTTTATACAATACATATAAACACCCATACCAATGCAAATATACATATTCGTGTATATAAATATATGCACTGAGCAGGAATCGAACTCGCACCTCGAACGTTCTACGGCTATTCCACAGAGGCCGTCAATGTTCAATCTTCAAAAATATTAATAATGGCAACACTTTACAGGTGTTTGTCGTCAATGAGCTGATGGAGGACATAGTGCTGATCGATGGGATCTGTCAGGATTTGGCGACCAGGGAAGTGTTCCAACCTCCTACGTATATACCCAGGTAGCTCCAATTATACCCATAATCAATTACGATCACCAACTTCACGTTAATCTCGTTCGTTAGTTCGTGTGATTTTTTTTATTACAGTACACGTTAATTAAATGCCTTGCCTGATACCGCTTAGGTGGCAGACAAGCGCACGGCCCACCTGATGGAAAGTGGTTACCGTGGCCTATGGACGTGTGTAACACCAGAGAAGCCACACTTGCGCTGCCGACCCTGTAAGCGCAGAGTTTCTGGGCCGTCAGTGTAGAAGACAAAGCAGGACAAGCCTTTAGTCTTCCCACTTACAGCACAAATTCTCCAATGAGCTCTGGCTACCCTACTCACCGCTGGGAACACAACATGAAGAAAGAAAGAAGAAGAAAGAAAGAAGAAGAAAGAAAGAAAGAAAAGAAAGAAAAGAAAGAAGAGAAAGAAGAGAAAGAAGAGAAAGAGAAGAAAGAGAAGAAAGATAAGAAAGAGAAGAAAGAAAAGAAAGAAAAGAAAGAAAAGAAAGAAAAGAAAGAAAAGAAAGAAAAGAAAGAAAAGAAAGAAAAGAAAGAAAAGAAAGAAAAGAAAGAAAAGAAAGAAAATAAATCCTTTTATTTAAGTGCAACACCGATTACACAAATAATTACACACACACACACACAAGTTAATTACAGACACATCTGGATGTTCTTCGCGTTGCACCAATAAAAGCAGCCAGTTCAGCATGGTCCCAGGCACAAGTACCTGACGTTGGTTCTCCTACCGAACTAATAATAAAATTGTCTTTAGAACAGCGCATCGGCTGATCTTCCCGAAGTCTTCCCAGCTGATGGTCTCGTCCAGCTGTCCCGAGACCAAGCTGCTCATAGTACCGTCGAAGGACTCCGATGAGCTGGACATCATGGAAGATGAACTCGACGATGTGCAGTGCGAACTGGTTAGTACATTATTGTAGACTTATACCAGTAGACAAGCACACGGTCCACCTCATGGGAAGTGGTTACCGTAACCTATGGACGTGTACAACACCAAGGGGGGAGGGGGCGTCACACTCATGCCGTTGACCTTGTATAAACCTTCTGATACCCTTCTTGAAGAACCCCATAACTTCATCCTACCCCTACTAATATTAATAAAGCGAAAGAAATTCTGTTCATCTGTATCTTCTCTCCTAAACCACTGATCTCCAATAGGTTTATTGGTATAACAAGCAATGTATAAGTGTCTGTATCTAAATTTTGAATTGTATCAGTTCGTGGGTACCTGGTGACCTGTAATTCAGGTTTTTATTATTGTTACTAACCCAATGAGCCAAAGATGCTTTAATAAAGAAATTTTATTATTATTATTTATTATTATTACCTACCATAGGTACCAGCGATCCACATCTCAATATGCATACAGTAATTTCTTTTTTGTTGTTGTTATTGGTTTGTGGTGAGAAATAAACAATTTTTATTTTTATTATTATTATATTTGTGCATCCTTAAAAACTTTGTTAAAGTGTTTTTTAAAAAGGCCTTATGTAATTTGTAACTGATCCGATTTTGATGAAATTTGGTGCAGTAATAGATTAGATCTTGGATGTGATTGGTAGCGATATCCAATTCACGCGCTTCATAGGCACATATCTATTTTTTTTTTTAATTAAAATTCATTTATTTAAAAAAAATGACAAAATACAAAAAAATTGCAATACCACTGCCACATCACTGACACTACAAAAATGCCATTTTAGAATTTATCAATATGACATTAAAGTCTAAAATTATTTGTAAAAGAGTTCAATTCTATTTTAATAAACTCTTCAAGTTGCCATTTAATTTATTTTTATATAATACTTTAACGTCATAACAGTAGAGTTTAATATTAATTGGCATTTTTGCAGTGTCTGTGATGTGGCATTGGTTTTGCTATTACATAAAATTATGATTAGCAGAATCGGTCGAGGCCCTGGAATAATAAATAGACTACTCTTGTCCCGGGAATAGGTTCCCACGAGTTGCAGAAACGGATTCAATCCAAAAAAATTTATACCACTTAGGTGGCAGACAAGCACACGACCCACCTTATGGAAAGTGGTTACTGTGGCCTATAGACGTGTGCAACACCAAGGGCGTCAACTCGCGCTGCCGACCCTGAAGAAACCTCCTAATACCCCTTTTGAAGAACCCCATATTGTAGGCACTTGGGAAAAGTTTACATACATACACATAATCACGCCTATATCCCGGAGGGTTAGGCAGAGGTGATTTAATACCCAAATTTCACCAATCATTAAATTCGGTCCCACGTAATAGAGTATACCGCGGTAGCCTAGTGGTATAGGTAATGGACTGCTAAGACGAGGTCTCGGGTTCGATCCCAGGTTTTACAATGGCACACACCAATGACTTTTCGATGCTTTTCGAAGTTATGTGTGTATTTATCGCAGGTTTATAAGTGCCCGGTTAATGGCAATAGGCTCGCCACCTATTACATTGGGACCTAAACATAAACTGGCGAAATGTGGGTGCTAGCATCTCTGCCTACCCCTTCGGGGATATAGGCGTGAGTTTATGTTATGTTATGTTATGTTTGTAATAGGGGGTGAGCCTATTGCCATCATCCGGACACTATTGTTGACTCGAGCCATGCATCTGAGGTTGAGTATGAGGGGAGAAGTTTACTGTTTATTTTGTAGATTTCGAACGTATCATCACGCTGTTTGTACCACCGCGTGGCGCGGCGAGTGTCAACAGAGTCAAGGCTCCCGGCCAAAAGACACGCGAGGGGCAAGCGACGCCGCGTGGCCAAACGAGTCAACTATAGAGACTCGATATGGGCCAAGCAACAGATGTGTAAGTTATTCATTCACCATCGTCCCTGTATTAGGTATTAGGGGTAATTTCGTTTTGGAAGTGGGTTCATGTCGGTAGCGTAATGTACAAAGTTCGAACCCGTGACGTCTCGACCTAGCCACTGAGCTATACTAAAAGTTATTCTGAACATTGCAGCATCGCTGATAATACTTGGCACTCCAAGCGACAAAGACATCATAGCCAAGTACTACAAGCCAAGTAACGTGGACATCGTAAGTACACGAACAGAATAATAACTTCTAAACTAAGAAGAATAACCGGGGTAGCCTAGTGGTATGGGTAATGCACACAGGGTTAGGCAGAGGTGATTTAACACCCAAATTTCACCGATCATTAAATTCGGTCCCACTTAATAGGGGATACCGCGGTAGCCTAGTGGTATGGGTAATAGATTGCTGAGACGAGGTCTCGGGTTCGATCTCAGGTTTTATTTTATTCGATTGGTGCCTGCTTCTAGTAGGTGTTCTGCAATCGCAGATTTGATCGTCTGGTGATTCTTTACAGCTGCTACACGTTCAGCGATAGTTCGCTTCGTTTGGCCTATATAGGAACTACCACAGCTGCAATCTATCTTACAGACACCTGGGCATTGTAACGGTAAGACATCCTTCGGTGTACCCACAATGTTGTTTACTTTTATGCCTGGGGTGTATACTGTCGGTAGACCTGCCGACCTGGCTGGACCTGGATCCCATCTCCAGTGGCCAACTTGGAAGTCTTTAAACCGCCTGCGGACCTAAGTTGGCCGCTACAGAGAAAACATGACGAATCGGGGCTTTATGACCAAGAGTCCTGCGACTGCGGGGTCCAATCTCAGTCCATGTCACATTTGCTTTCCTGCTCGATGTGTCCCTTCACTTGCACTACCAACGACCTATGCAGAGCAACGGAGAGCACTGTTGCTGTGGAGAAGTTCTGGGTCAATAAAATTGTAATACCAGACTACTATATGTTCCCTGAGTCGGCCGGGGCGCGAGGAATACGCCTGTTAACCTCACCTTCGGCAACCAAAAACGACCTACAGGCGTAGTGGGTTTTGGTCGGTTCGAGTCCGACATAAACTCTCCCACCGGTTCCCGGTATATAAACAAAAAGCCCGACTTGCACTTGGTCGGTTTTTTATATAGATAAGATTGACATTTCGTAAGTTATACTTTAACTTTATTATTTTATTTTACAGTCTGAGAAAATGAGAACGGACACTTCAAAACAGCGAGGTGAGCATAATATCTTCAACTTTACCATTCCAATAGAATCAGATTAAATATATGGGTGTTAATACACATCTGCCTACCCCTTCGGGGATTTACAGGCGTGAGATTTAGATTAAATTTGAATGTGCCTAGAGGTGCTGATAAAGTTAAGCATTTTTGAAAATGTTACATTACAGAAATATAAACGAGAGCAATTTAGCGAGCATTATATTGATCGTTCTGGCAACCATTCTCTCAGTCAACAATTCCGTAATCGTCTGACGTCAAAACTACTCTAAGATATGATGCTACAACCCCTCGTTTTCACCAAGAAACAAGTTGCAAACTTGTTTGATATCAAACTTGTAGAAGATTTGTCAAAACATAATTTCTTACATATATTAAGAACACACTTCTACTATTTCCACAGTACTTTTTATTAGACCTGACCGGTTTCGCTTTACGGCATCCTCAAAGTTTCATAATAACAGTTAAAAACATTCTTCTATAAACTTTGCGACACTGAGCTATATTTCGTATGGGGGTAGTTGTAAAATTATGTATACCAAAAATTTTGCCCAAAATTTTGGGAAATAATATTATTGATGGTCTAAAGATATTTTAAAATTAGAAATGATTAGAATTATGTATTTAAATTGCAATGTCAAAGTAATAATTATATTATAACCTATAAATAATCACGAAATCAGGTTTAAAAATAATACTGTGGAAAAGTACAAATGTGTTCTTAATATGTAACAACAAATTCCACCAAGTGCCACCAATCAACAGTATAAATAACATAATTACTTGTTTAAGACTGTCTCAGACACTTTTATGTACAGCCAATAAGTGGAATACAAGTATAAAACACAATTGCGTTCGCACTGAACTCTGTGACATGTTGCAACTTGTCAAATACATGTTTTGAACCTTGCTGAAAACAAGGGGTAATATTTACCTGTGTTACTCAGTCGCAGAGCCACGTACCGCAGATTTAGCAGCTATGTCCTCCGTGTACTCAGTGCCGACTAACGCAAACTCTGTAGCAAATCAACACTCGGAAGAAGAGGTATAACGATTTCATTTTTAGTTTTAATTTACGAAATCACATGTGGTAAGTGAAAAAAAATGGTACAAAGTAACACTTATGAAAGTTAGTCCCCAAAGTAACACTTATGAAAGTTAGTCCCCAAAGTAACACTTATGGAAGTTAGTCCCCAAAGTAACACTTATGAAAGTTAGTCCCTAAAGTAACACTTATGAAAGTTAATCTTCAAAGTAACGCTTATGAAAGTTACTCTCTAATGTAACATCCATGAAAGTTGCTCTCCAAAGTAACACTTGTGAAGTTCCCCCTGTAAGGGAAAGATCGTGGGTTCGAATTCCGCCTGAACCGGTACAATGTTTTCTATATCTTAATCGATTTGTGAAATTAGTCTCCAAAATTTATGAAAGTTACTCTCCAAAACACACACACACTTATTTTATTTATTTTATTAGGCATGTTATGTATATTACATTTCAAACTTATGAAAGTTATTATTTTAAGTAACAGTTATAAAAGTTACTTTCTAAAACAACACTTCTGTATGAACATTTTTTTATACCACTTAGGCTGCCACCTTAGCAACACAAGCACACGGCCCACTTGATAGAAAGTGGTTACCGTGGCCTATGGACGTGTGCAACACCAGAGGAGTCACAGTCGCGCTGCCAACCCTGTAAGTAAAAAAAAAAAAGCTGGACAAGCCTTTAGTCTTCCCACTGACAGCACAAATTCTCCAATGAGCGGCTACCCTACTCACCGCTGGGAACACTACACGAAGTTATTATATCCGTGTGATTCTGTAGGGCGGAGGTACCTCCCCAGTCGAATTACTCAATTCAGCGGAAATACCGCCGTGTATACCACTTAGGTGGCAGACAAGCACACAGCCCACCGGATGGGAAGTGGTTACCGTGGCCTATGGGCGTGTGTAACACCAGAGAAGCCACACTCGCGCTGCCGACCCTGTAACCACAGAGTCTGTGCCGTCAGTGTGGTCTTTTTTAAATTTAGGTGGTACAAAGGGCCATAATGTACTTGCAGCTAGCCTCGTTTCTAGATAGATAATTCTTTATTGTACAGCAACAGATTTACAGTAGGATAAGTTGTAGGTAGCATGTATACAGTTCAATGTACAATGCGCAGCCTTATCGCTGAAGCGATTTCTTCCAGACAACCTTCTACTTTTATACCTATGAAACCGCACCGCATGTGGCCAGCCCAGGCCCTCGGTATGACAGTTGTTTTGTTTTAGCTGAATCGAGACCCAGGCCAGACGAATTTTTATGTTAAAATTGTGAACAAGTGTCGCGTCCATTCTCTGCGTTTAAATGAGTCAAGTTTTTGTCAAATGATTTCAATAAATAGATATCTTTCAAACTCATTTATTGCGAAAATGGGTAATTTATAGATAAAATTCAGTTTGCCTACTTATGCTTATTTTTTGTGATTTACAGATATTTAATACGACATTGGGCAAGGCGAGACGGAGTTCCACGATAAAGAAATATTAAAAAGTATAAAACTATTACCAAAGTGCGCCAGAGACCTACAGAAAATACGAGCTGAATAACCAATGTCTTGGTGCTTATTGAAGACATAATTCAAAAAAAGAATTAAACTACTTAGGTCTGCGGATCTAAAAAGGTCAAATTGAGCGATTCTCCTCAAAACAGTAACATTTGAATTGCCAGTAGATATCAATAGATTCTTATATAATTCGTAAAATTGTCACTCATATGAGCAGAAACAACTATTCATTTACTAAGCAGATTTTAATTTTGTGTAAATAGATGACAAAATATTATCGTAATACAATTCCAATAAAGTGACCTTTTTAGACCTCCTGGAATCCAATGTACAACATATAATAAGTCTTGAGGGAGGCTCACGGTTTGTCGCTAGCTTGATCACTGACAACAAAGATTGGTCTGTTCAAGTGTAGGTACCTACTTAGATTTTTACCTACCTACGCAGAATAAGCGCCTACTGTTGTTGTAGTCGTCGACTTTATCAGCACATGAGTCACACATGTCTCAACAAAATATAATGTAGCTTTGTAGGTACTCATAACATAACAAATGATCTCACAGCAGACATTATAAATAAATATAAGTAATAAATTATCTAACAGGAAGTTGCTCATATAATAAATTATGTAACAGGAAGTTGCTCAAGTGTGGCTCATTCATTTGTGACACTATAATCATGAGTAATATGAAACTTGGGACTGCTCAACAGAGCGAAGCAGTACTTCACTCACTACACACTACAGCAGTACTGCCCCACATAGAGTACTGCTGACACCTTTTTGCTCGAGCACCAGTTTACCAGCTCGTTCACAGCGTCCATAGGCCACGGCCACCATAAGGTGGGCCGTGTACTTGTCTCCCACTGAAGTGGTATATAAAAAATGAGTATTAAGGCGGTTTGCAACGGTGTGTGAATCTGCGGCAGACGTCTAAGGACTGCCACACATCGCGCGACAGTTGCTTGCCAAAGTGCATGTTGATCTTTCTTGAAGTCATGGCTCCGATGAGCGGCTACGGACAGTCTGCTCATCCATTTTTCCATTATGACGACCTGTGGCTTATGGTAGAGCGTTCGACTGCCGATTCAAATCCAGAGGTTGAAGGTTCTTATGTGCATATATTTGCATGCACCAATAATTAGGTGTATCTGCTTTGGTATGTTATATATAACTTTTAAAGTATCGTGTTGCATGATATACAATAATGTTAACGGGAACTAAATCGATCATGGTATAGGTACATACATACCTTTGATTTGCTTGACGTTTCGACATGTGACACAGGCCGTGGTCACAGGCTAGCTGGTTCAGCGGTGCACGCCCGCGTCTTCGAGCTCGTGATGTAGAAGGTTCGTCCTCTACCCGCACATTCTCGATGTTTTTTATATTTTGTATTCGCCATGTACCGTCACATACCACACTCACACGAGTCCCTATTCTGTAAACAAACTGTCCGGTGTCTATCCGACTACACAGAACTTCTGTACAGAATAATACCTATACTACAATAATATACCTACAATGCTCGCATTAAATTCATTTTTATATTTTGGTATACCTACTTGTTTCTATGTATATATTAAAAAAACTATACCTATATAACAAGGCTTACTTTGGATGTAAACAGAGGAGTGTAAAATGTTTTACAATATTTATTTACACGGCGTGTCGTTGGTGCAAGCTGATTGATGGCTTTCCGCAGAATCACGCTGTGGTAAGCCGCCTTAACATAACATTAATATAGTTATTGAACTTGTAAAGTTTGTAATTTATTACTGTTGTAATTATATTTTGATTTGGAGTTTACATTTGCTACAATTGTATAGTAGGTAGTTTTGGAAATGTATTTTAATTTTGAAAATGAGTTACAATTTTTAATAAATATATTTTTGAACTATTTGAGTTTTTATTCAATGGTGATGTAGAACCTGTGGTATATAAGTCCACTTAGGGTCTTAAGCTAACGTCACAAACGTGGCTCCGGCGCAGACTGCGCTCAGATTTGAGAATTAAGAAGACAGTCCCTCCCAGAGACCAATTTGCCAATAAAAGTAATACTTAAGCGCAGCGAGGAAATCTTATGAAGATAATGATGAATACTGTCTGTAACCAAAACGCGAAGGAAATGAAAAAAAAAAACAAAATACTTTTTATTAAAATTTATTTTAAAACTAATAAAAAGAAACATTACTCAACACACAATGGTCCCAACGCGTAACATTCAGACCGAAAAAGAAATAGAAAAAGCTTGGAAAGGAATGTAAATAGAAATTAAATGCATTTTCAGTAGCAGACTAAACCTGCTCTGGTTAGCACCGATATACTTACTATATATTTTTCCTGTATTAAAATAAAATTAATCAATTGCACTCTAATTTATTGCAGATAAAGGTTAGAGTTAATTCTCCCAGAAACAGCAGCGGCAGGAATTTGTTAATAGAAATAGTTGTAAAATTTGTGCAGCCGCCTTTAATATTAAAAAGTCGCTGCCGCTGACTTTCAGTGGAAATTGACCCAAATGCGTTATATTTAAAAAATCCAAGAAAACAAATAAATAAAATTTAAAAACACTCAATAATTTAGTTCCCTGTATACACTTTAAGTCGTACATTCTCAAAACGCCATATTTTCATTATCGTTAATTTAAAATTTTGACATAACTCACAATATAATTATTGTATTAAAGAAACGTAATAGAAAAGTGAATATGCGTTAACTAAAGCACACATTAATTGTAGTCTTATATGTATTATAATATATTTTTATTATTAATGTAACACTGTATACATAACGTACTTAATGCATCTCTATACTGTTTAATTCCAACCTCACACTAATATTATTTAAAGTAAATAATCATTGCTTAAAACAAAAAAAATAATATTGATACCACTTTTGAATTTTTGCACACATCACTATTTCATGAATCAAAAAAAAAATTGACAGCTACTTTGCTCATTACTTATTTCGTCCATTAATACTTTTATTGGACTATTGTGGAACAGACTATTGGACTATTGTGAAACAGACTATTGTACTATTGTGGAACAGACTATTGGATTATTGTGGAACAGACTAATGGAATATGTGGAACAGAGTAATGGACTATTGTGCTACAAACTTTTACAGGAATAAATTTGACATACACACTACATGGAATCATATTTTTTTTATTTTAACAATATTTATTACTAAGTACCTACAGCAAGGGCGTGGACCAAATTTATTATGGGTACAAATGTGTACTAAATACATAGACATTCATATTGCTAGAACTATTTTTTATCTAAAAAGTAAGAAATATATTGATTGTTAGGGTGTTTCTGAACAGATTATTCAATACAACATATTATAAATCAATGTTATCGATTGATAATCTGTCCAAATTAATTTCAATTTTATTAAATACCTACATGTTATATTTAATATGATAACAAACAAGTTTGTTTATTTGTAATCATATAAAAAGCGTTAATCCTCTTTCGTAACTGATAGTAACAATATTTAGAGGCTAGGAAGCATATTTATTGAAATTGTTTCAAATATTGTTCAAGTTATGTTATATTGTGTTCATTTTTTTGTAAAATCATTTAGTTTTTTATATTGTTTGAGGTTGCCAGTCCTAAAATAAAAGGATGTATTAATAACATTAGCAGCTTGCAAAACATTGTTTAAACAATTAAAGTGATTTTTTAAAGTATAAACATATGGTTAGCAAGTAAATATAATCAGAACAGTACACTTTTATCACTTACACAAGTCTGTCCACACACACGCACACACTTACAGTTGAGCATACACTTTCGGTGCTTGTACAGTGTGCCAATATGCTGTGCCATTTCAAGTAGTACTTCTTAGGCAATGGTGAAAATCATAAGTTAAAAAAGCATTGAAAAGATTGCCACTGAAATAACTATGTTACATTATTTGTTATCTTAATTATAAGATATGTTATCCTTCGAGATGCTTCTTCAATATATTTGTTTTATTTGTCAAAACACCGTAAGTAAACATGATATGATAGTTATCATGACTCGATTATTATCTTTTTTTATGTAACTATACTTCGTCCATTTTGTGAGGCGCTACAAGGTGTGTTATTTTGAACACAAATATAATGTGTTACTAATGGCTTTTGGACAAAAAAACTACTTTACAAAGCTACATAAGATAAAGATTGTTTAGTTTTTATAGTTTCTTTACTTTTGAATATACTTTATTTTGTTTTTTAGTTTTTAATTTACTGTATAAATAACAAGTATCTATAGTGACAAGTTAAAGTGTAGGACTGACTGGCTCGAAATGCATTTCAAAATTATCTATGCTCCATTATTTTTATTATTATTATTATTTATAAATGTGTGTGTATCCTTCGATATGAAGATAACTAAACATTTACAATATGTATGTGTATTTTAATTTGTAATGTGTTCAAAGTTACTAATGTATCATAGTTATTTTTACAACGGTTTTATTGTTATTTATATGGATTGATTGTGCTTCTATTAACCTCATGCTAAATACATACTCTGTTATAACCAATCTACTTCCTGGGTTGATGAATGTGAGGCTTGGGTGCTTGATTAAAGTGTGCTGGAGGCTTAGGGCTGTGAGCAACCTGAGCCGCTTCCGGAGTGAAGTCGGCATTCCCTCTATTTGGTGCTCCAGAAATAGATACGGGATTTGAAGGCACTGGAGAAGGTCCAGATAGACCTGTTAGATCTTCATTTGCGGGTTCTTTGCTAGTGTCCTTTGAGTGAGGAGATTTGTTCTGGGTGATTCTCATGCCACCGGCTTTCACTGTGGATATAGGAATGGTCTGTTAGAGAGTTGATAGAGTGAGAACGGAATCTGAGAGAGTACCTATGGAAGTTACTGATTGAGATAACAGAAATAAAATATGCCTCAATCATTATGTCTCTTAATTGTTTTTATAAAATAATTATTAAATTTAATATTGCGTAATATAAATATTATATTATTGTATAATTAAAATTGGTACCTCAATTAATTATTAAATGATTTATTATTCAATTATTTTTAGAACACATTATAAAAATAAATGAATTCTATTTCATGCAACATTGTAGATAAAGGTGCCTATCTAGAAACAAAGCTTGACAATCGTGATTGAATAATCAGGCAGTCATGATTGAAGTCCTTGAGGTTCCACATGATTTTGCACAAGGCAAGTCATATGTGCCTTAGCAAGAATCCACATGACGATTGTTTAGGCTTTTTATAGACCCTCTAAATTTCAACCAATCGTAAGTCCGCCTATTGACCTTGACTTCTACTTCTTTTGTTTGCAAACATTTAAGTAATAGAATATACCTAACGTGACTGACGTAATTATAAAACTCAAGGTCTCAGGTCTCACACAAGTTAGCAATAATAAAAAAAAAAGTGTAACTTGTTTACTGGCAAAGCTATAATTCGTATACTGGAAACTCTGGAAAGTTGATTGGTTGACCGGTGGGTTAACGTATGCTCAAGATGCCATATGGTCAATACTGACATGGAAAAAACTTTTTTAGGTGCCTTATCGGCATAAAAACAAAGAGTTATAAAACTAAATTATTACCTGCCGGGGGGTGTCCCGCTTTGAGCTGAGAGGTTTCTTCCGTGGATGACATTGTTGTTATAAGTATTTTATAAAAAATATAAGCGAAAAAGTGTCTACGTCGCACTTCACGGATTACAGGTAAATTGTACTCGTACAATGTAGGTATGCGAATGTGGGCACACAACGTGTAATTACAGTCCGATGACACGACAGAACACCACAGATCAAATAATTATTATTACAACACGAAAAATATTAGAGATGTGCACGATATAACGCAACGCAACGTAACGTAACTAAAAACTGTATTGTTACAAATATTTATAACATAATCTTTGTACTGATATTTATCTTGTATCACGTAGCTCGTGGTAAATGATTCATACCTATTTATTGAGTTTTATTTCCATAAGTAAAAAATTGTGCACGTAAAATAAACACGTTAATCCAGTTCCATATCGTTATTTCAGTTCTTACATTTTTACTTCAACCTAAGGGATAATATGTGGACTGCCGAGCAAGTAATATTCGTGAAGGAGACGGTAGAGTGGGAGCGAAGGAGACTCGCAAACCGGTTGGCCTACGAGCGGAGGTGACTCGGGCGTTGGAGGTCGCAAAATGACCTCCGTCCCCCATGAGCGCGGGTCTGGTGAAGCCGCCAGTTATCCTATCAGAAGCAGGCCGTGGCGGTGATGCGCGCTTCCCCAAGCACGATGGACTGATGTAATTTCTTTATATAAGTAAATCATCATTTTGCAGAATAAAATGCAGTCGAGTTATTATTTTAGTTATCATTTTCGGTCCATTAGGTAGTCAGTCCATCAGTGATTCAATCTATCTTTGCGACCAACTGCTGACGTAGTCATGATTAGAAATTGGAAAGTTTTAACAGGTTTTGTAGCACGACTGCGACACCTCTGATGTTGTATTTATGTTCACAGGCTGTCGCAACTGTATCCGTAGACAGTAAATATTTATATCTCATAATTCTAGTGATGGATATCTAAAATAAACAATGATAAATCAAAGATTTCGTTTTCGTTGTGTTATTTGAAATAGTTTTATAACTCCTTCCCATCTCTAACTCGCTCATTGACAAGGTCATGTCAAAATTTTAGTGTTGTACATATGTTACTAAAAGTATTTTGCGTTTATTGTGCGTGATTAGTCGAGTTAGAGGAATGATGTTAAAACAATGTAAGCTTATCTATCTGTGATATATATAGATCTACAGTCATTCTACGCACGCTCACAACTGTGAAATTATCTCCCTGCTGTGACTTCCCAAACGAATATAATATTGACGGTCTTCAAGAACCGTATCAGAAGGTTCATAAAGGGTCGACAGCACGGATGTGATGCCCCTGGTCTTGCTTGTTCGTTCGATAGGCGAAGCTAACCACTTCCCATCAGGTGTGGCCTTATGGTTGCCTGCCATCATTTTTTTCTGATTTTACGTAAGTATATTACGACGATCTTTAAATAAATATTAAGACCATTCATAACATATACTTAGAATAAAGAAAGTGACTTTTCTAGCCTTCAATTTGTATCTACCTATCTAACTAGGTGGGAGACAAGCACACGGCCCACCTGATGGGAAGTGGTTACCGTGGCCTATGGACTTGTGTAACTCCAGGGGCGTCACACTCGCGCTGCCGACCCTGAAGAATCCTCCTAATGACCTTTTGAAGAACCTCATATTGTAGGCGCATGGGAAGACCGCAGCAGGGAGTTCATTTTTCTTTTATTTTTGTTTGTTATTTATGTTTTGGTCATTTGATGTCATTAAGTATTTGTGTTCTTTATATTGTATTATTTGTTTTGTACTCAGTGGCGTGTTATAATGATGGCTTTCAGAGGGTGCGCGAGCACTGGAAATTGAATGGCGACTGATTGTTAATGTTACGTCATTATATTAAATTTTGTTATTTGACTTATCTATAATGTCAAGGTGTTATTATTGCGAATTAGTGGTCACCACTATTGGGACGGACGTCATCTTTTCTTTCTTTTTATGTCGCCATTTTTAAGTGTTGTCAGGCCCCTCTTCCCCACTGGGCACTATGGGCACGTGCCCAGGGCCCCGCGATCGAATGGGGCCCCCTAGTTCCTGCCAGATTACCAAATGATAACCGATATTTAGGTATTACCGAAAAACATTAATTTTGAAAAATCTGATGATAATGACTTACTACAATACCTACGCTTATTATATTAGCTTTAGTTTGCCGCATGCGGATAGCTATACCTTGTACAACATAGCTTGAACTTTTTGACAGATGGGTCAGTGATGGGAAACAGAAAATATCTATTGGTGTAAAAAATGTGTTGGCTAAATATGTGGCTGTATGTATGTTTTAAACTATTCAAAATAAATAAATTCATTCGTCAATCAATTTTATTGCACTAGACATAAAAACATTGGGTAGGTACCATTGTTTTCAGTTTTTCTATTTAAATTTTACTTCGAAGCAATAAAAACCACTTAAGACTTTCGGAAAATGCTTGAGTCCTTAACAGGTACTCTTATGTTGTGTGTCTATTCTTATGATTATTATCAATTTTTAATATTATTAAAATAAGAAAATATTGTTCGTCGTTGCAAAGTTATATCGATTTCAGATTTGACATCCGTCAAAAAGAAAGATCAAACTAATAAATAAACAGGGTATAAGTACTCCACTCTCTCTAAAAAATGAGTTTTTCCGATATTAGTATATTTAGGTTAATTTAAATACCTATATGTAAGTATAAGAATACAATTAAAAGAAAAATTAAAAAAAGAAGAATTATTTGATGCGGTGTGGTTTATGTCTTTAAGAAACCTATTCGAACGTCATTCGTAATACCAAAGACAAAAAAGGGGAATTCCCGACTCCCGATCGTCGTTTGACTTGACGAACGGGAATTCCCTTCAAGTATTTGTCTGCGATGTTGTGGCGTTTGTTTTGTTTGTAGTTGTTAGTTTGTTACTGACTGTGCTTGAGCTCTGACAAAAAAATAGTATTGTTTGATTAAATCGTCGTTTGTCTGTTTTGTGTTAGCGAATATTTTCGTTATAAAATTAATTAAATACTGAATTATAATATAAAATGTCGAAACGGTCATATCCTAGTGGATCTGAAAAAAGGAAAAAAGCTCTACATCAGAAAGAAGTAATTGAAAAGTTACCAAAATTAACATCATATTTTACTACTACTACTGGAGAAACTTCTGTAAGTAGCAATCAACTCATAAATGTTCCACATGATGACTCAGCTCAATTACAAATTCTAAACCATCATGTTCCAATTTTGAAAAAGAGATTGAATCAGAAAGCGACTATTCCTACGACGAAAGTGCAACGACTTCAGTAACTTCACTAAAACCGACAACTCCAACTGTGTCAATTGAACAGCAGTTTTCCAACACAGAAGAATTAATATCGCACGATCCCGCCGATTATTTTCACGAAAAGTTTGTTGAAATAAATCGCGAAATTTTAATTCGTAAGGGACCAGTATATTTTCAAAATAAAGATTCTGACTTTTCCGAGGCATCCAGAACCTACAAAGATGGTAATAAATTAGTGACGAGATATTTCAACAAAGCATTATTTATTCGCAAATTAAAGAACAATGAAAGCGTCGAAAGAAAATGGTTGCTGTATTCGCCTTTCAAATGCTCTGTATTTTGTTTTTCATGCTGCTTATTTAACCCAACTGATGTTAATCTTTGCTCTCGGAATGGATGTAATGATTGGAAGCATATTAATCACATAATTTTAACACATGAAAATAGCCCAGCGCATAAGCAATCTATGATGACTTATCTGGCACGAAGTAAAGCGGTTGGTAGAGTAGATATAGAGTTATTATCTCAACATCAAAAGGAAGTGGATTACTGGAGAAACGTACTTAAACGGATTGTAGCTGTTGTAAAATTTTTGGCATCGAGAGGGCTTCCATTTCGCGGCGACAATGAAATCCTAGGATCTCCAAACAATGGAAATTATTTGGGTTGTGTGGAATTATTGAGTGAATTTGATCCATTTCTTGCAGATCACTTAAAAAAATTTGGGAATCCTGGAAAGGGTAACATTTCTTATTTATCAGCAAATATCTGTAATGAGTTTATTGAAGTAATGGGAAAACAGGTTCTAAAAAAAATTATAAATGAAGTTAAATCAGCAAAATATTTTTCCATAAGCGTTGACAGTACGCCCGATCTGTCTCATATTGACCAGCTAACTTTCATCATTCGATACGTAAAAGACTGTGTTCCTGTTGAAAGGTTTTTGAAATTTATACCTATTAAAGAGCATAAATCTAAGTATTTAGCGGAGACCATCTTAAATTTTTTAGAGATACATGATATTCCCATAAAAGATTGCAGAGGACAAAGCTACGACAATGCTTCAAATATGTCGGGAAAGTATAGTGGTCTACAAACAAGAATCAAGGAAAAATGTGAATTTGCCACCTTTATACCATGTGCAGGACATTCACTAAACTTGGTAGGTGTCCATGCTGCTGGGTGTGTACCGGAGGCATCACAGTTTTTTGAAATAGTTCAGAAAGTGTACAACTTTTTTTCGGGCTCTACCCACAGATGGAATATATTAACAGAACATTTAGGTTCAAAAAAAGTTGTTAAGAGTCTTTCACAAACCAGATGGTCAGCCCGAGCTGATGCAGTAAGTGCTTTGCATGGGGGTTATAAAAGAATATTAGAAGCTTTAATCACCATCGCAAACGATACTGAAAAGGCACGAGAAACAAGAGACGAAGCCCTTAGTCTGTCTAGAAAAATGGGAAATCTAGAATTTATTATACTGACGGAAATCTGGAGCACCATATTGGAAAGAATAGACAAAACAAGTAATTATCTTCAGAAAGAAACAATAACACTGGACGTTGCAACCAATTTGTTGACTTCACTTTATGATTTTATTACTAACCTCAGGGATAAATTTGATAACTTCGAATCATCTGCCAAAGAAAATAACCCAGAATCTGACTACAAAGATCTATCTCAAAGAACAAGACGTAGAAGCTCACGGCTGATTTTTTTTGATGGCTCTGCGCCATCAGTCCAATTGAATGGAAAAGAGCGATTCAACGTAGAAACCTTTCTCCCAATAATCGATACCTTGAGTGTTCATCTAAAACAGCGACAAAGTTCATATGAGACCGTCAGTCAACGTTTTAGTTTATTTTTTCACTTAAAAACTCTGAATTCCGAAGAGATACGACAAGGATGCAAAGAATTTTCTCAAATCTATCACGAAGATGTAAATGAAAAAGAGTTAGAAATAGAATGTCAACATTTAAAAGAATACTTAAAAAATGTTCAGAGTGAAAATGAAGCATCTAACAGTGTACAGGAAGTATATAATCTATTAAAGCAAAACAAAATTGAAGACACATTTCCTAACGTAGAAATTGCATTGAGAATATTTTTAAGTATGATGGTAACTAACTGCAGCGGAGAACGCTCCTTCTCCAAATTGAAACGAATAAAAAATGAATTAAGAAGTACAATGCTTCAAGAGAGATTAACTAGTTTGTCGCTGATATCCATAGAATGTGATATTCTCAATACCATAGATTTTGAAGATGTGATTAACGATTTTGCTCATCTTAAATCTAGAAGGGTACCTTTGCAATCAACATAGAATTAATCTAAAAATTTTATGTTAAGCGAGTTACTTTTGTAGATTATTTTTTATATTTCCTATTTTTTTATAGTTAGTAACTAAATAAAAATAAATTTAGAACCTTGTTTGTCTTTCTTTATCTATTGTAACTAAATAGTGTTTTCTCAAGGTCCTAGGGGCCCCATGATCCTAATGTGCCCAGGGCCTCAAATAGTTTAAAGACGGCCATGAGTGTTGTATGTATTGTTCTGAGATCTGTTGTTGTGTTCATGCGTCATTGACCCGTTTTGCGTGGCGGCGGAGCCACTAGCGGCGCCATCTGAAAACCAGCGCTTCGCATATCCTGGTGTGCGGGGCATTCATGCGGAGATGGTGACCCATTTGGTTGCGCACGATGTGCAGTGAGTGTATTCTTGTTGTGTTACCTTATTGTGTTTATATATTTGTCTGACTCTCTGTACGTTGTGTGTTCTTAAATAAATGGATTTTCTTTTCTTGCTTTCTTTCTTTTCTCTTTTCTTCATTCCACAGCTTAAGTGTGCGTGGGATGAAGTTTCTTTCATACCGCACAGTGCGTACCGTCTCAGGTTGCAATGTGTGGGGATGAATACCCTGCCTACGGCGAGCGGTGCGATGATAGAATGTTGCTGTGGGCATCATGTCAAATAATTCATCTGAGCACAAACCGTTGTATAGGCGGTAGAACACACACAGCGAAGAAAAGTTCCTCCTAAAGTGGAGTTAGGTATCTACCTACTTAACTAAACGTAAACAATTTTGATGTGTCTTATTAATATTAATATGTTCTATTTCATAACTCAGTTTATCGTTCTGTTTAGAAACACATTTTAAAGACTAAAAATCGAAATTGAATTAATAATAATAATAATAATAAACGTCTTTATTGTACACCAATTACATATTAAATTATAATATGAGATACAAGTTTTGTGGTACGTACAGATGGCGGCCTTATCGCTCTGCGGCAATTTTCTACAGGCAACCATAGGATGGAGAGAAAAAATAGGAGAAGAATATTTCAGGGCAGTATTATTAGTTAGTGAGTTAGCCTAGTTTATATTAATGTGTTTTATAAAAAGTGCCGTGACCACCTGGAAGCCCCTAAATAGACTATGGACGCAAGTCGGCCGAAGTATTAAATTAGGTGGAAGGCCCACCTGTGTTCAGATGTGTTCTCACGGTGTAAATGCGCTTGTTCTGTCTGCCTAAGCAATTGTACACCGGAGGAACTCATGAATACCTACCTCTAGAACTGCGCAACAAAACAAGACACGATATGCCGACGACTCGACAGAAGAAGATTTATTTGAGTAATACCTACTCAAATAAATTTTCTTCTTCTGTCGAGTTCTTGTTCTACTTCTTGTTTTGTTAATTCATGAGTTATTAATATGGTATCAATCAATTAATCAAGTAGCCCATCGCAGTCCACTGCTGGATTACGTCTCTCCCAAAATTTTGGGAGACTTTGGCCTACTCTTTCCACACTGGCCATGTTGCCATGCACTTTGCATGCTTTGTAAATACTTAAAGATTTTTGTATGTAAATATAGAGTTTTGTAACTCTTATTATTTTTAACAACTGTCCGATAGATTGCTGCAATTTCAATTTGTCTACAGAACGGTAAGGCGAATCAAAATCTTATCAGGCGTCTCATGTCCTATAAAGTAAAACCACGTTTTCAAAACGCGTGATGTAGCTGGCAGCGGATGGAACCGGATTATAGCACTGTCTAATACACCTTTGCCTACCACTTCGGGGATACTTAAGAGCTTGGAGACGTCAGGAGAATAGAAATAGAATGAAAGAAACTTCATCCTACGCACACTCAGGCTGTGGAATGAACCCTTTCGGACCCACGCTACCACCGCCAATACCACTGGTGGTAGCGTGGGTACGAAACGATACCACCAAGTAGTGTTGTGATTTGTAGATAAGTACCTATTCTTGTATTATAGCATAATACAAGATACTACTACATGTCAATAATTTCTCTCATAAATACAGTTACCTAATACGTTTAGTAAACGCATTACAATAGGTTCCCACTACACTGTTTTATTTATCGATTTATTAATAAGGAGTGGGACCTTCTAAAATATTCTTTTAAATTTTGATTTTCACCAAATTGTTTACTTATTTACAGATCTGTCATTTATCTGTACTTAACTATATTTATTATTTTATTCATTCTTTCATAACAATTTTTACATCCCCGTACCTACCTAAATACAATAGCCATGTTCAATTGTTTCGCGATCTTCGTTTGTTTTGTGATGTTCATGTTCATGTTTGAGCCACGAGTCCGAAAGGCGTTAATGTAACTACTTGGACAAAAAATTCTTATTAGTTACCTACATGAAATTCAAATTGGTCTCATCACTATTTCTGGTTTGGTGGTATCGTTCCACCAGTGGTATCGGCGGTGGTAGCGTGGGTCCGAGAGGGAATGAACTCCCTGCTGCAGTCTTCCCATGCGCCTGCAATAAGGGGTTCTTCAAAAGGGGCATTAGGAGGTTTCTTCAGGGTCGGCAGCGCGAGTGTGACGCCCCTGGTGTTGTACAAGTCCATAGGCCACGGTAACCATTTCCCATCAGGTGGGCCGTGTCTGCCACCTAAGTGGTACCTATGTAAAAAAAAAGAATGCCCACCTTTTTGTTAGCTGCCAGCGCAAGGAGGCGGTTTACAGTGATGTCTCATAGTTCTGCCTATCACTTCAGTGATAAGGGTTACAGGCTTGAGCATATTGGTTGATAA
The DNA here is from genome assembly GCA_963662185.1 of Eilema griseolum. Lineage (NCBI taxonomy): Eukaryota > Metazoa > Arthropoda > Insecta > Lepidoptera > Erebidae > Eilema > Eilema griseolum. Next base: position 8,836,596 of record OY759254.1, on the reverse strand, counting down.
ATAAAACACAATTATTTCCACGCTTTTATTCTGCACCGTCTAGGCACGACCACGTCGGTGTCATCCTTACCAGGCTTAATCATATCCTTCTGTAGTTCCACTATCATCCGCAGCATGAAGTTGATGACTTGGCTGCAGGTCCCGTCTCGGAGCCTGTGGAAGTCCTTGCGGGTGGGAAGACATCGGCCACTCACCATCACAGCTTGGTGGCTTAAAGACGCCAGGAGACGTTTAAGGATGTCCACCTTTTTGTTGGCTGCCAGTGGACGGAGGCGGGTTATGAAGCGAAGGAGGTATTCGAGGAGCATTAGATCTTCCTAGAAATAAAAACTTATAAGTGCTAATGGTTAAAGTGTAGGTAGTTGTGTCTTCACAGCCACATTTAGTCAATTATGGTAATCCTACTTAATAGGAGTGAGCCCTGTCAAGGGGGTACTTTATCATGGACGAAATGTCTCACATCGGATGAAGATCAACCCTATTCTTTAGTTGTCTTCTATACACCCACGGGAAGAGATGGAGTGCCCTATTTGCTTCCACTATAATGCCTTCTAATTTTATTAGGGCATTATAAAGTCTTTAGATTGCACCTAAATGTCAGTAGAGGGGAAATCTCACCATTGTCAACGCAAGGATGCAAGACTCCACGTTGTGTGCTCGGCTCACTATGATGGCCAGGTCTTCTCGGTCCAGCACTGGCTGCTTCAGACCTTCAAGCCACTCGAACAGTAGACCTGTCAGGATTACTGGATCAACCTGGAATATCAAAAGATTTATTTAGACAGCGCCAGCGACAAGGTAATATTTAAAAAATAAATATCACTTAGGTAACAGACAAGCGTGCTTTTCTGCTACCTAAGTGGTATATTTATATTATATACTAGCACCGCGCCGCGGTTTCACCCGCGTAAATCCTGATCCCATGGGAATATCGGGATAAAAAGTAGCCTATGTTACTCACGAAGAATGTAGCTTTCTAATGAAAAAAGAATTATTAAAATCGGTGCAGTACTTTTTGAGCTTATTCGTTACATACAAAAATACAAATCTTTTCTCTTTATAATATCATTATAATATTATATATAGTATAGATTATTAGTATACATAATTGGAGAGTGGTTACCGCGTTTTTTTTTACGTGCGCAAAATCCCCACGTAATCCACGTATACCTCCCTACCGGAGCCGGTGAGGGAGGTTATGTCGCACTCGAACCGACCAAAACGCACGCCGCATGCGGGTCGCTTTGGTTGCCGAAGGTGAGGTTGACAGGCATATCCCTCGCACCTCGGCCGACCCAGGGCCATCTCTCACGATCTGGCCCTCTCCTCGGGTGTGTAGGAACTACAGAGTCTCCAACTCGTTTCCGGAAAACGGGGAGACGCGCCAGGCGCGCCGCCGCCGCGGCCTGCTTCTGCCAGGGTGACAGGCGGCTCCACCTAGTGGTTACCGTGTTATATTTATATTATATATGGAGAGTGGTTATCGTTGGACACCAGGGGAGTCACTCTCGTGCTGCCAACCTACTGCCATACCACAGACACTGCAATAAATAACATTACATTTAATCGCAAATAGATATTCTGGTGTTCTTCCTACCTCTTTATTTATCATATTCAAGGCATCCCTATGCTGATTGATTTCGTTCCGAAGTTCCTTAAGATACTTCATCCGATCTCCTGGAAGACTGCTGTGGTCTACTGTGAACGCCTGTAGATACAAAAACATGGAAATGAACATTATGCATATATACAATACCCTATACAAGGGTTTGAAGTTGTCTAAGACTCTACCATAACCTAGGTAAGACAACGTAACCTGAAAGTCAGTACACCTGCTGATTACCGATTGAGGAACCAGAGTTCAGGCTTTCCACTGGAATTAGGAGGCCAAACGGCAGTTGCTTAAGAAGGAGTCTATCCTCTTTTACCTTTTTCAGGATTTTGCATCTGTATCCCGATAAAATTAAACAGCGTCTTAAAAAGTGATTGTGAGTTCATTTAATTTTGAATTTTACAGCCTCTGAAGCGTGGTAATGAACGCGGCCGCCACGCAGGAGCTGCGGGTTCGATCTCCGCTCAGTGCAAATATTTGTATGCACGAATATGTGGGTATTTATGTTGGCCTGGTCGTAGCTCGGAGAGCACGTGTAGCCGTCGGTCCCGGTTACGAACCTCTATGGTACTCCTTACGGGTTGTCGGAGCCCTAAAAAGTTCAACAACTGGTCTAGCTGCAATGCTTCGCGGCAAATATGGAAGTTCTGCCAAATCCGCAGCTAGACTGGTAAAGCGTACCCCACATTCCGAGGTGAAATCTTCGGGTGGGAATAACGCTTAAATGAAGAAAAAGAACTTTACTATACGTCAATAGAGTTTAAAATTTAATGGCATTTTTGCAGTGCCATGTAGTTGACCATTAGCAGATCGGGGTTCAGGATGGGAGCATCCTACCTTCCATTTATGACGTCATACCGTGGAATAGGTCTACTTGGCCCAATGTTGCGTAGTGGTACCAACCTCATGTATTTGTACAGCCGGTATGCTGCCGTTACAGGAGCTACCAGTGATTCTGGTCACGGACTCCAAGTTCCTCTCAATGTCTTCTTCTACTGGATCCCGCCATTCCACCATCGGTAAACCCGTAGCATTACCTGAAAGAAGATCAATACATACGTGTATAAATTCACACTTCTATTCTCTTGGGATAGGCAAGGACAACATCTTAGTGGATCAAAGATATTGTCCTTGCCTACCCCAAGAGAAAACAAAAACAGTAAAATATAGCACTTGGTACTTTTTTTTTTTTTTTTTACGTGCGCAAAATCCCCACGGATACCTCCCCACCGAAGCCGGTGGAGGAGGTTATGTCGGACTCGAACCGACTAAAACGCACGCCGCCTGTGGGTCGTTTCGGTTGCCGAAGGTGAGGTTGACAGGCATATCCCTCGCACCCCGGCCGACCCAGGGCCATCTCTCACGATCTGGCCCTCTTCTCGGGTGTGGGGACCACAGAGTCCCCAACTCGTCCCCGGAAACGGGGAGGCGCGCCACGCGCGCCGCCGCCGCGGCCTGCTTCTGCAAGGGTGACAGGCGGCTTCACCTGTCACCCCCAGGCCGGCGCTCATGGGGGGCGGAGGTCGTTCATCGACCTCCGACGCCCGAGTTGCCTTCGTGCGCGGGCAGCTTGTCTAGCGATCCTTCGTCGCTCCCGCTGCCGCTCCCGCCCCGCCTCCTCCTTCACGAGCATTACTTGCTCGCAGAAGGAGGCGCTAGCACTTGGTACTATGTTTTACTGTTCACATATCTGCACACCGAATTGAATATAATCCCATAAGTGTGAAGTGAATTAAAGAATTCTATTTAGGTACCGTAGCCTCGACTACTGGTGGGCTTCAATGAAATGGAAAGTACATCCAAAAATTCTGGCCACGAACAAAAGACGTATCATTTTTTTACGTGGACAATGTCCCAGATACCTCCCGGTGGAAGGAAGCGGTGGCTTCCGCCATCTGTGAGTAGTTTTTTTTTTTTTTTTTTTTATATAGGACACGTCAATTGGACTTCGCCTTGCCTGATGGTAAGCTGAAGGCAAAGTCCCAGAAAAGAGGGTCACCATTACTTACACATACCGTGTGACAATGGTGACACTCAGCTTGACGGCCTCATCATATGCTTTTTCACGCCCCGCTTAAAGGACCCGGGACTGTAGGAGGAAGGAAACACGTGAGCTGGTAATGAATTCCAGGCCTTAATGGTGCGACAGAGGAAAGAGTCTCCGAACCGCTTGGTTCTTGATCGGATGTTTTGCACCGTGTGCGGATGACATCTAAGACCTGCACGCGTTGTCCTGTGTAGGAAAGGGGAGGGTGGGACTAATTGGAAGAGCTCATCAGAACACTCCCCATGGTACAAACGGTAAAATACAGCCATGGACGCAACATCTCTACGCAGCTGTAAAGGTTCTAGGGTGTTCGTGATCTCGGGATTCCCAATGATGCGGACCGCACGTCGCTGCAACCTGTCGAGAGCATCTAGTAAGTACTTTGCTGAACCATCCCAGAGATGCGAGCAGTACTCCACACAGGAGCGAATTTGTGTCTTGTATAGAAGACACCGCTGCTCCGGCGTGAAAAACCGTCTCACTCTGTTCAGGACTCCGAGTTTTCGTGAGGCTGTTTTGATGATACTTTCGATGTAGTTTTTGTTATTCAGGTTGCAGCGAACATCCATACCTAGGATATTGAGATTGTCCTGCAGTGGCAGTGGCGTGCTCTGAAGAGTGGGGAGGGGAAGGAAAGAAGATACTTTTGCTGTAAACGCACATGCCTGCGTCTTCTTGGCATTGAACTCAACCAGGTTCTCAGAGCCCCATTGAGAAATGTGATTCAGGATCCCGTCAAGCTCAGTGACAAGAAGCTGCCTTTTCTCCGCGATATCCGACTGCTTGGCCGCAGGATGTCCATGATAACTCCCATGCAAAGTGCTATCGTCTGCATAACAATGAACATTGCCGGTAGACAGCATGTCGTTGATATGCAGAAGAAAGAGAGTGGGTGATAAGACGGACCCCTGGGGCACGCCAGCATTAACCTGCAGAAACTCCGAAGCTCGTCCGTCACAAAGGACGCGAATACGGCGCCCCTGCAGGAAGCTAGCAACCCAGTTGCACAGCCTAGAAGGCAGACCAAAGGCAGGTAGCTTGGAAAGAAGCGATTTGTGCCAGACTCTATCGAAAGCTTTGGCGATGTCAAGACTAATTGCCAGTGACTCGCCGTGCTTGTCCATAGCCTCACCCCAAAGATGGGTAACGTATGCTAGAAGATCACCCGTTGACCGTTTCGGTCTGAAGCCATATTGCCGGTCATTAATTAAGGAGTGATCCTCTAGGTGCCGCATGAGCTGTTTGTTGATTATGTGCTCGAACACTTTGCACAGCACTGAGGTGACGGCTATGGGTCGATAGTTGGCTGGCTCCGAGCGATCCCCCTTCTTGGGAATCGGCTGAACATTCGCCTCTTTCCAAGGCAAAGGCACTGTACCCGAACTGTAGGATAGCCGGTACAGGCGCGTAAGCATTGGAGACAACTCCGCTGCACATTTTTTCAAGACTACCGCTGGAATACCATCCGGACCACTGGCTTTCCGGACATCGAGTGATTGCAGCACTGCACGGACATCGCGTTGCCTGATATGGATATCAGGCATCGCGTGGTCACTGTCGGGTAGTGTTGGTGGCTGCGTACCACAATCATCGATTCGGGAGTTGGCCGCAAAGAGATTAGCCAGCAGATTTGCCTTCTCTTGCGGCTCATGGGCCAGGGATCCATCAGGGTTACACAGCGGAGGCAGCGAAGGCTGACAGAAGTTGGCTTGCACGGCTTTAGCCAGTCGCCAGTAGCCACGGCTTCCCGTGGGATGCATCACTAGCTCTTGACCAAGCCGCGCTATGCGCAGGGCATCCGCTCTGACGTAGGCCCTTCTGCAGACCTTTGTGGCTCTGTTGTACGCCGCCTTGAAGTGGCCCAGATTGGGATGGCGCGTGGCGCGCGCCCTTACCCAAGCGCGGTACGCAGACTGTTTTTGTTCAACAGCTTCCGCACACTCGCGCCCGAACCAAGGGCGCACCCCGCGGTCACCGGTGACATCGGTGTATGAGATATAGTATTCCATACCCAGACCGATCTCACCGGCGACAGCAGTAGCACAATCCGATGGGTTCTTACCTTCAAAGCAGCGCTCAACCCACGGGATGGACGCAAAATAGTCACGAAGTCCATCCCAGTCCGCTGACGAGTAGTGCCAGAGACGCCGCTTCCCCTGCACGGGTCGTGGGGGCGCTATAATGGGCACCGTGGAACAGACCAGACAGTGGTCGGAGTTGCCTAAAGCGGCTCGCACCGATACACTGTACCGGTCCGGATCACTCGTCAGCAGAAGGTCTAGCAGAGAAGGTGCTAGGCCCGACCTTCTTGGTATCCTAGTGACCTCGTGCACCAATTGGGTCAGGCCGTGCGCCAGAGCAAACGCGTGGGCGGCTCTTCCCGCATGGTCTGTTTTGGAGGAGCCCAACCAGATATCGTGGTGGGCGTTAAAATCCCCCAAAAACACCATTTCGGCTTTCGGAAATCGCTCCTGCGCATCATCTGCCGCCTGACTCAGATATTCAAAGAGTCGAGTTGTCTCAGCATCTCCTGTATGGGAACGGTAGAGGCACACATAGATCTGACTCGTAGGGTGGACTGGTCACTGGTGGACTCCACCTCAAATAACAAGCTTTTGGGAGTGTGTCGAGCCGCTGTGTTGCCTATTTCCTTGAATTGCGCTGCCATGAGTTTGGGTGGGAGAAGGCGTGAAAAAAAGAGGTGATTGCCGCCGCAGCACCGTGTGACAAAGCGCGGGATATTGGTTTTATCTATGAATGTGAGGCATGGCGAGAGCCGACGCGCCGAACGGAAGGGCCCCCGTACCCCCCCGAGTATGGTCGCCGGGCTCCCAATTCCGGTCACCAACCGGCACGACGAACCATATCGGGATTATGCGCGGCCTGGTGAGGCAGCCTCCCAAGGTGGTTAACCCCAGTTGGGCCCCTGTACTATACCGCGGGCGGCCAGCGGCACCACCGTTTCTACAGGTCTCCCTGTTCGGCGCATCGCCCCACGCCATCCCCACTAGACTACGCCAAGACCCACTGGTCCCACTAGTGCTGCGACAACCACCACCTCTGCCCGGCTATGCACTTGCTGACCCCTGAACACAATCCAACCGAGATTGAATTGCTATGGAGGGTTTTTCGCAATAGTGCACGGTGGTACCTACCCGGTCGAAACTTGAGACAAATTTGTGCCACCAAGTTTCTACCACCAGTTAAAAGTTTTTGGTTGCCGGAGGCAGGCATATCCCTTGCACCTTGTCGACCCAGGGCCATCTCTCTCGATCTGGTCCTCCTCGGAAAGATGTAGCATTTAGGCAGCTAACATAAAATTACTTCCGTTTTTAGAACCAATGGATATCGGTAAGATTCTGAAGAAATTCTATACTTTTTTTACGTGCGCAAAATCATCACGAAACATACAAAAATATAACCTCTCCCACCGGTTCCGGTAGGGTACCCCCCTAGACCTAGAGGTTATATCGGACTCGAACCGACCAAAACGCACGCCGCCTGATACTAATATTATAAATATGAAAGTCTGTGAACATGATTGGAAGTCTGTTATTGAATCAAGGCCTAACGGCTGAAATTATCATACAGAGATAGATTATACATAGACTATCCCGGGAAAGGTTCCTATGAGTTGCGGGAACGGGATCAAAGTTCATCAGCATCAGCTAGTACTCAACAAAAGTTACCAGGTCCTTTCAAAACTTCGTCAGGAGTAGTTGGGTCTGGAGGTTTGCTCTTTCGAAGGCGGTACACCATGAAGCTTTTATAGAAAGGTTTGTTTTTTACACGGAAGTCCATTCCAACGCTCTGATGACACCCGCACAGTTTAAGAAGTCGCTCGCAAATGCAGTAAATTATCTGGAAAATAGAACTGAGATTGATATGATGACACATTCGTAAGTAAGTACCATCAATATATCAATTAATTTTATGCTTAGATACGAAGACAATATTTGTGTCCCTAACGCCAGATTTCCACGGTGCGAGGTTTCACGGACGTGGATGCTGACACGGATGCACGGACTATGTTTCTGCAGTATCACGGACGAGCCTCGTTCCATGGTGCGCAGTTCGTGAAATCGTGCAAGCGTCTGTAAAATCGCGGGTCGTGGAAAGCGGTTCTAACAGTCAAACATACCTTGGGCAGTTCTCTGAATGCTCTTTCGTCAAGGCCATGTAGTGTTGCCCTTTGTCGATATAAGTATTGTTTCAAAGTGAACTCCGATGTCTTCCTGTCTTGAGTTAAGTTGAGAGTTTCCCTGGAATAAAATAAACAGTTCCAGTTCAATAGGTTAGTTCTACCACAGATACTATAGTATAATTCTTATGTTCTACTGAGAAGATCAGCAAGAAACTCAGGTAACTTTATTAGAACTAGATAATCTTTTTTAAATTTGGTTCCTTGCCTGCTCGTACAATTTATGTTGTACGAGACCACGCATTTCCTTCATTAAGATACAAACCTACTTGATAATATCTAATCATTTTTCATTAAACATTTTTTACTTCTATTTTATTATTAAAATAAAGCTAAAAATAATTATAATGCGTCGTAGATTCCTCCGCATCGCATGCCTCTTGTGGTAGCGTTTCCAGAAGACTGGCAGCATTGCCTCGTTGTATGGCAATGCTTATTCTCTGACTTTAAAAGCAACATGCGTTGATACCATTGCTCCTACTCATATACGTGACACGGCTGGCTGTGCTGGTGCTGCTACTGCTTCTGTAGAGACTCACAAGCGGCACAAATACTCCAATCTCATCGGAAATTATTAATTTGTGCCGCTTGGAGTCGAAACTTTGGGGTCATGTGTCCGAGCGTCCGCAATCTCTTCAGGAAGATTACGAAGCGTATGATCGACGCTTCTCGAGTTTGTTTTGATTAACATATCATTATTACTAATAATTAAAAGTAAACTTACTTAGAGCTAAAGACTACAGTCTGCGGCAGAAGATAATGCTCAAACTGCTGCACGCACAGGATTTGGCCTGATGTCTGAACTGACTTGGGTCTTTTCTTCCTCACCAAGCGAATGGCATCATTAGCCCTCACACGCATTGAGTATACCAGGTAGCAGGCTATTAGGACTCCTGTTCGGCCGAGACCTGAAACAATAAAGTTTTTTAAGTCCAGAAATATCTTTGATTATATTGGATTTGCCTGAACTTCGATGAAGCGACTGCCATCTGATCTCCACAACCCAATGGTGATATCGGAGCATAACAGTTAGATCTTGGACTTCTTAGGACTCCAACTACCCGTAACAACAGCCATAGATGGTCGTACGGCAACCAGGACCGATTGCTAAACGTGCTCTCCGAGGCACGACCAGGCTAATGAAAATACCCATATTCATGCATATAAATTTTTGCACTGAACGGAAATCAAACTCGTGCCTCCTGAATAGCGGTCTTATTCACTGTCGCCACGCCACAGAGGATGTCCAGAAATATCTTTAACTATGGAGTGTTAAATGGCAAGTAATGTCACTTTATTGCGAATAATTTAGGAAACAAAGTCAAAGTCAAAATCATTTATTCTGCATAGACAATTAAATCAGGACTTACAAAACGTCAAATTAAAAAGAAATATGAAAGACTAGTTTAGCAAATAGACCACCGGTTCGAAACGCGCCTCGACTTGAGAAGACCCCGGCAAGAAACTCAGCGGGCATTTTTTTGGTCCATTTACAAACATTTACTAAGTCTACAATAATTTACTTGGGTAGTATAGTTGAGCGAACAGCTCATTTCCAAGCTTGTTTATCATCTAAGTATTCTTGGATTTTATAATAGCCTTATTTTATATAGAAAAGCTTTATTTTTAAATTTATTCACAAGTAATTCCCTAATTAACGATGGCGATGGTCATAAAATTTGATGAGCCACAACTATGATGAAGGTTTTTAATTTAGTTATCACATAAAATTAAATAAAAAATACAAATAACACAAAGTCAATAGATAAAACTTCGCAAATTTTTGAAAATTGTTATTAGACCATCAAAAAATTATCATGCACCAGCATCACATTATAGGTATATACCTTTTAATTACAGGGGTTATCCTCCAAAAAATCATTGATGGTACAATAACATTTTTCAATAAAAAAATTGCGAAGTTTTATTTTAAAATTGTCCATTTCAATTTGGCCCAACTGGTGAACGACTGCGACAAGAAATCAGTTATTAAGTATATCATATATTAAAATCAAAACAGTTTACGTTGTTTGGTTTTTCATACAGCGGAAATAGTAATTTTCATTAACTCCCGACGCAAAAACGACGGGGTGTTATAAGCTTAACGTGTCTGTGTGTGTGTGTGTGTGTGTCTGTGGCATCGTAGCTCCTGAACTGATGAACCAATTTGGATTTATTTTCTTATGTTTGAAAGATATATTAGTCGGGAGTGTTCTTAGCTATGTTTTTAAAAATATCGGTCCAAGATGGCTGCCGCTACAATATGACGGAGCACATATTTTTTCTCAACTCCCTCAATATGGGTATCAAATCAAAGAGCTTTACGAGTAAAATAAACTAAAAATGACATTCAAAATCTAAAAATCCCCGTCACAAAAACAACACATAAAAAGTCAAAAATATGTTGTGTTAGTTAGCCCTATAACTTTGATATACCTAGTAATACATATTTTGATTCAAGCGTTGTCATTGTCGGGGGGACCTTGGATCGTTTTGATAATATGATGTAGTGCTCTATCAGTTAGGGTTTGTTTGAAAGATGATTTCAAGATTTTGCAACTCTTTATTAAATTTTGTTTTCATTGGCTGCTTCATAAATTTAATTTGATCTTTAAAAACAGTACCTCCTAAAGGACATTGTCCAACTTGTATGAGCACTTGGCCTGGTATGGACAGATAATAATTGGGCAAATATGATACAGGTTTGGTAGGTCATACTAGTAAGAAATAAAATAACATCATATGGTTGTATCAGCATTCATCATTTATATCATTTATTGACCATAGTATTTCGTCAATTTTTGTTAAAAGATTAGTAGTATTCTTCATTTCTTTATTATTCAGAGTCATAAGTTATTAAAACATTCGTTTTTGAATCGAGTTAAAAAGTTTTCGTTTCATTATTTTAAAGACAATGTTTGATCAAAGACGAGACGACACCACATTGTTTTGAGTTGTGAATCTTTTTTTAAACCATATTAATATATTATTATTCTTTACTACTTTCTCGTATCTATACAATAAAAATAAATAAATATAATACCACTTTATAATTATGTAAATTGTAAAGTGGTATTATATTTATTTATTTTTATTGTATTTACATACACTATTTAGTGTTTAGGTTGACTGTACCTACTTGTGCATGAAGTCTAATAAATAAATAAATGAGCTCATTATTAACCGAATCTAATGCATAATTACTTAAGTACATATATTTTTACGTTTTCATCATCGTTCTTATAATCTTACGTTTGATCGTTGAGTAGAACCGACTTCCACGCGGGCTTAACCGCAAGCGTCACAGTCAACGCGTACTCAATATCATTTAGTTTATGTATCTTTTTTTAAGTATCAAGTAGTCAATCTATCAATTCTCTATCAATTCCTTATCAAACTCCGGTGTCCCATACATTACTCTTTATCGATATATTCATATGTCTTAAATAAAAACGATTTCGATCTTTATTATAACTGGCAAAATTTGTTATTAAGCAAAAGAGAAAGATGTATACCCATGTTATGAGATATCAACAGCGGAACCGTCACAGGATGGTTCTTCTTCTTCTTCTTAATTTATTTAAATGGTGCCTTGCATCGGTTATATAGATACCGATGATTCTGCCAACCTCAAGGTGGAGAGTAGGTTTAATCGTTTATAGAGGGACAGGATGGTTGCGATATTTGTAACAGACATAAGATCTGTCATCCTGACAATGATTTGTCTACACATGATTGCAACACTTGTGGATGTGATGAGTGCAACTATTTTCCAGAGCTCATTTTTAATAAAAATATATCACGTCAACACCTAAATGAAAGAGCAGAAATATGCACGAATAATCCTGACCAAGCATTATTTGTAACCTGTTCCGGCAACATTTTGAAATAAAGTTACCTTTAAATTCTCAGCCATTTCCTGTGCCTGATTCTGAGGCCGTCTGTGCCAAGCGCGGCGTAACTTTTACGACAAAACAAGTCAGGGCCATAATAAAGAGCATGGTGAGGGGTAAGTCACCCGGACACGACGGTCTCAGCATCGAGCACCTACAGCATGCGGGGGTGCACTTGCCTCGCGTTCTCTCAATGTTTTTTAATTTGTGTGTGGGTCATTCGTACATACCCGGTGAATTAATGCGAACAGTTGTGGTACCGATAATCAAAAATAAAACTGGCGACACTTCTAGGTTAGCCAATTATAGGCCTATTTCGTTGGCAACAGTGATTGCTAAGGTGCTGGACAGTCTGCTTGAAGGACAGCTAAAACAACATTTATTATTTAATGATGCTCTCTCTTTGTCTCAAGCAGACTGTGCAGTACTATACAGCAAGAAATACGCCTGTTTACGCGTGCTACCTGGACCTATCAAAGGCGTTTGATCTGGTGTCATATAGAGTGCTATGGGGAAAAATGGAACGAGATACAAGTGTGCCGTCGGAAATAATTAATCTGTTCAAATATTGGTATGACAACCAACAAAACCGTGTAAGGTGGGCTGAATTCTATTCAGCAGAATACAGGTTGGAGTGTGGCGTTAGGTAGGGAGGGTTAACCTCGCCCACACTTTTTAACCTGTATATGAATGGTCTGATCGATGAGCTCAGCGGGACCGGAATCGGGTGTCATATTGATGGTATTTGTATTAATCATATAAGCTATGCCGATGATATGGTTCTGTTGAGCCCATCGATCAGAGGCCTCAGGAGACTTATTAAAATTTGTGAATCCTACGCCGGGGCGCACGGGCTCAAATATAACGCACTCAAGAGCGAGTTCATGCTTTTCAAAGCAGGTAAGAAAGATTTTCACAGAATACCACCAGTCATGTTGTGTGGTACACCGCTAAAAAGAGTTGCTAATTTTAAGTATTTGGGCCACTGGGTCTCGGAGGATTTAAGAGATAACGCTGACATTGAGAGGGAGCGCAGATCGCTGGCTGTCCGATGTGGCATGCTGGCCCACAGGTTTGCGCACTGTAACAGACAGGTAAAGCTGACGCTTTTCAAAGCGTTTTGCCAGTGTTTTTATACGTGCAGCCTGTGGACGGGCTTTACGCAGAGGGCATACAGCGATCTGCGTATTCAATACAACAACGCGTTCCGGGTGCTGATGGGACTGCCGCGTTTTTGTAGCGCATCTGCCATGTTTGCCGAGGCCAACGTAGACAGTTTTTCGGCGATCATGCGCAAAAGAAGCGCCTCACTCTTACGCCGTACCCGCGGCAGTCCCAATACCATCATTAGAGCGTTGGTTGATCGGTGGGACTCCCCGATCCTGGGGCGGTGCATAAAACTACATGTAATAAAGTCTGACACAGTCCCCGGATCGGGGTGGCGCACCCAAACTATTTAATTGTATTTTTACCTACTAACATTAGTTGTAAGTTTAACTAACAAATATGGAAGAATTTCTGAAATAAACATATTATTATTATATATTATTATTTACAGCGGACATGCAAAAAGTAATTTGTATGCCTTCACTCACAACGAAGGAATATTATTTTTCCAGAAAACCTGTCTTATTTAATGAGACTAGAATTAGACTTTTGCTCAGCCTCGCAAAAATAAACTTGCAGTTTGTGTTTTATGGCATGAAGGTGAAAGTGGGCGAAAAGCTTTCAATATCGTTAGTGCTTATATTAACTTCATGTTAAAATTTTGCAGAGATCTGAAGCAGGCATATTTTTTTGTAGACAATTGCAACGCCCAAAATAAAAATAAGATCTTTTTCTCGGCTTTAGTGCAAATGGTCAACGATCCCTCAAATTGTATTGAAGAAATTATAATTGAGTACTTAGAACCTGGACATACGTATATGGCAGCCGATCAAGTACACGCCAGCATAACTAATAAGCTTAACAGAACAGGACAAGTCTGTGATTTTCAAGATTACGTTCAACAAATAAAAAATTCGAGAAAAAATATTGATGCTTTGATTTTGACTCATGAAAATATGTTTTTATTAGAAAATTATAGTAAAGTTAAGTACCCAGATGGTATGAACATACAAAAATTCAAAATTGTTAAATTTAAGAGGGGTGTTCTGTCACTATTTGCTAAAATTAAATATAATGATGACTACGATTTTACCGAAATTCATTTTTTAAAAAAGAAAGTTGAAAATACTATGAATAGTTTATTGAAAGACAGTAAAAGTCTTTTGAACGAAATTAAGGAGCAAGAAAACCCAAGAGGAGTTTGTGAAATTAAGAACGTGGAACTTCTTAATTTATGCCGTACTGGCATAAATTAAGAATCATCATGTAATGCATCCGCAGTCACGCAGAAAGTTTTTTGAAGAATTAGTTGTATCTGATGTCGCGATTTAACTTCTGAACAAGATGTTGATTTTTGAATTGTTGATTATTGATTTTAAAATTTTGATTGTTGGAATTGACCAACCAAACGACATGTTAAAGAACAATAATTTTCTTTAACGATTAGAATAAAGTTTTTGATTATTTTCAGTGGTCTTATTTCTTTTCCATTACATATTTATAAGCACATACTCATAATAGCACCCACACACGCAAGCAGAATAACACGTATTCTTACTCGCAAATGCGCAGACACACACGCGTGTGCACCGTCACACATGTACCTTGACACGCCGACAGATACACTCTCATACACACACACACACACACCCTCACAAATACACACACACACGCACATACACGCGCACGCACGCGCGTGCACGCGCGCGCGCGCACACAACACACACACATCCTAACACAAAAAACACACTCTCGCACATACAGACACACGCATACATATACATATACATGATCGCGTGCTCTATTATACACACAAGCATACTTACGAACATACATCATGATGTATCACACACAATCATCACCAGACAAATTGGTCTCTGATGATGATGGCGATGATTGTGTGTTGATCAGGCTATTATGATGGATTTGATGTTACATTTAAAAAATGCGTCTAAGTTTAAGCATATTTTGTTATGACATAACACTGCAATTATAATTACAGTGTTCTGTAATAACAATGTTCTCTGTATATTAATTTATTTATTTTGGCAGAACATGTTTGAGGGTGTAACCATACGAAATTAACTAACAACCAGTATTTTTTTATATGGCTGACTAAAAGCTAATCTGACAATCAAGATATCCAAAATTCAAAGGAATCCGACTATTATTAAGGATTTTATTGCCAATTTTCAAAAAAAACAGATAAACTGGATTTCTGAAAACTGACCAGTTTTTAGATACAGTGAATTGTTATGGCACGACTGCTACATTTGCGTACGTCGTGTCCATGGGAGGCCAGTTTTGGACATTGCCTTTTAATTTTGATGATAAATTTCGTATAACTTTTTTACAGCTGTCACTTTTCAAAAATGTAATAAAAGTTGCTGTTTGTTAGCTTAATGTTGTCTTATTCATATACAAAAAATTTGGATTTGTCATTCCTAAAATAAATGCAAAAATGTTAGTACTGAAAATTGAGGTTCCTCCAATTTCTTCAAAACAACGGCAATTTCATATGTACAGCCTCATCATCATTTTTTTCTTATAATAATAGTGTTGAGTTGGATTGTGTTATTAAATGAATAGTTTTAAATTGGATAATTGTATGTAAGTAGATGATCTCATTTACCTTTCTGTCGCTACTGTCTACAAGATACGGCCACCTAAAGAAAAACCCAAAATTATAATGCAGCGCAATTTTAGTGGCATTGCACTTGACAGGCTTCGTACGGATGCTCACAATATTGACTGGAACCAACTGCTTTCTTCAAACTGTATAGATACCAAAGTCAATATTCTAACTAATAAATTAATAGGGCTTTACGATGTGCATGCACCAATCCGTGCCATCAAAGTTAAGCATGTACCTGCCCCTTGGCTTACACCCGAGATTAAAGAGTTAATGTCTAAAAAAGCTGCAGCTAAGACAAGGTACAAAATTAAATCTACCCAGATTAATTTGGACAAGTATGTAGCCCTTAGAAATAAATGCAACAGGGTGTGTAGGAATGCACAACGCCATCATATTCATACCTCGGTAGAAAGCGGGGATCCAGCAAAAGTCTGGAAATTTCTAAATTCACTGGGAGTTGGAAAATCACGCCAAGACTCTATTCCTAAGAATTTAAACTTATATGCACTTAATGTACATTTCTCTACTTCATCCAGTTTTAATGGAACTACGAAAACCAATACACTGCAATATCTTTCATCTATTCCAACTCCTGATCATCCATCTTTCACCTTCAACCAATTGACCGCTTGTGATGTTAAGAAGAGCATTCTGTCAATTTCATCCAATGCTGTTGTTAGCGATGCCGTTAGCCGAAATATGATTGTGCCTATTCTGGAGCAAATTCTTCCTATCCTATGTCACGTCTTTAACTACTCCATTTCATCTGCTATTTTCCCATCCTCATGGAAAAGTGCTCAGATAATTCCTCTACCTAAAAAATCTAAGCCATGCTCCTTCTTTGACTATCGTCCTATATCTATCCTTCCTTTTCTTTCTAAAGTTTTAGAGCGTCTCATTCACTCGCAACTCAGCTCCTTCCTAAATAAAAATGCGCTGCTAAATCCACTACAATCCGGCTTCCGACCTGGACACAGTACAACGACAGCATTGGTTACTATCACGGAAGACATAAGACTGGGCATGGATAGTGGAAAACTTACGCTTTTATCCCTACTGGATTTTAGCAATGCTTTTAACACCGATGATTTCGACATCCTGCTCGGTATACTGAGCTCTATTAAAATATCTCCATCGGCGATTGAGTGGTTTCATAGTTACCTGTTTGGTCGCCAGCAGCAGATCCGCGTCGAAGAATCAAGTTCTTCTTGGTGCAATACGACTGCTGGTGTACCGCAGGGTGGCGTTCTATCTCCGTTACTCTTCGCAATTTTCATAAACACAATCTCCGAAAATTTACTTTCATCCTACCACCTTTATGCTGATGATCTGCAAATTTACACCCAAGCTCCTCTAAACAACTTGTCCGATGCATTTACTGTACTCAATGAGGACCTGGATAGGATTTGCGAATGGAGTAAGAACCATGGACTCACCCTAAATTCATACAAGACACAAATAATTGTTATTGGTAGTCCAAGGTTGACTTCGAAAATAGATTGGACCCAGCTTCCTCAGATCAACATGGGTGGAGCAATCATGCCAATTAGTGAAAATGTCAAGAACTTGGGTATCTATGTGGATAAATCATTTTGTTGGAATATCCAGTTACAGGAAACCAGTCGTAAACTTTTCGCTTCAGCGGGTGCTTTACGCAGACTGCGAAACTTCCTACCAATTGCCACTAAAACTGCGCTCGCACAATCGCTTCTTCTTCCTGTTCTCGACTACGCCGATGTCAGCTATCCCGATCTCACAGAGGAGCAACTAGATAAACTTGAGCGACTTCAAAACTTTTGCATACGATTCATATTTGGTTTACGCAAGTATGATCACGTGTCAGATTTCCATAAACAACTCAAGTGGCTCCCAATTCGGCTTCGCAGGAATGCTCATATTCTAACATTATTATATAATGTATTATTTAATCCCATCACTCCCTCTTATCTCAAAGAACGATTCCAGTTCCTCCATGACACACATACGAGATGCCTGAGGTCATCCGAGAATTTGAGGCTGAGAATGCCAATGCATTCAACTGATTTTCTTGGTAAGTCATTCTCTGTCAAGGCTGTGCGCTTATGGAACGCATTGCCATTGAGTATCAGACAAGCAAAATCCTTAAACATATTTAAAAGAATGGTAAAGGACTACTATCTATCATTGTGAACACTGTGACAGCTCACGATTAATATGCTCACTATTTTCCCTTCTTATTACTATGTACTATTTACTTCGTATATCTGCTAAAGTTGTATATTTATTTAACTTTATTTGAACTTCTCTCATATCTATCTTTCTTTTTGTATCTTTTAATATATTATAACCTTGTTTCTAGTTTATTTGCTAACTTCACCAATATTTTTTGCTTTATTACACTACTGTCCATCCCAAGGTTGCCTGGAAGAAATCGCTTCCAGCGATAAGGCCGCCCATTGTACATTAAACTGTATGCATGCTCACTACAAATTTTACTGTAATCTATTGGTGTACAATAAAGAATTATCTATCTATCTATCTATCTACTTATGTCTTAATATAAATAATATATAAAGTCTTAACTTATGACCTATGAACTGACTTATCTACCTCGTACTTTTTGTTATTAATTTGCTCATGTCCTAAACTATATACTCTTATATTTTTATGGTTTAGGAATGGTTAATAAAATATTTAAGGACATTCTCACACAAATATATCTAGAGACTAGTGTGCGCTTTTTTATGGGGGGCCAGAATTTTAGAGGAGGCCCAGAATTAATATACTGGAATCATCCCCCCTCCCCCGACGCTATGGGTGGTTAAAAATTGGTTGTAGTGTTCGAGCAAATCGGTAAAAATGTAAGATCGGATTGTCACTCTCTTTACCACGCTTCTTTGCCTATTCGTCTATTATTTGATTAATGTACAATATGGCAAGTGTCTACTTTGGGACGCAACATGTGTCCTGGAAGAACGGCAAGTGTCTACTTTGGGACGCAACGTGAGTCAGCACGATAGCCACCAGTCACTTTAGTCGCACCGTTCACCCCGCCCCGCCGGAAGACGCCAGCTCAAGGAAGAGGCTTACGTACGCCGACTTGGAACCGCTATACCAGTTCGTGCCAATAGCGGTGGAGACTCTGGGGAGTTGGGGCAAGGAAGCTAAAAGCCTTATTAAAGAAATCGGACAGAGGCTGATCGAGGCGACCGGTGACACTCGTTCCGGGTCGTTCCTGGACCAAAGGCTGTCCATCGCCATCGAACGTTGCAACGCAGCAAGTGTTATGGGCACTTTTGCACCGGGAGCGATCAGGGGCGGGTTATTTGATTAGTACATGGACTAAGCATTGCTTGTTGTACCATTTTGTCAAATTGTATTAATTTGACGAATAATAAATACACAAATGTAATATACAATATACCTCTGCCAAAATATAATTATCACTGGCCATAATAATATTCATTCATATTAATTTATTCTGTGAAACATAGGTTAATTATAAAGGTCTTACAGGCTATGTTATGTTCGCTATGTCCTACCATATATGTGGTGTACAGAATGACACAGTTAATTAACTAATTTAGATATTTCAGCGAATTTAAGTAATTATTATTATTTTATTTCAAATACATATAAATGTCAATCAATTCAATAAAAGTATTTAAGTTGTACTACAGATTTAACCAAAATTCACATTATATGCCTTATTAAATGTCAAATACAGCAATTGAGGTGTATGCAACTACATAAAACTATCAGTTTAAAACTCAATTTATACAACAATTTAACAATACTATGTCAATTAATATTAAATGTCAAACGAAAAATTATGTTATGTCAAGGTTATGTCAAAAGGTATGTCAAACAATTGCATCATAAATATACAATGTCATTTAACAGTGTTATCGTTCAAAAATGCCACAACAGAGTAATATGTCTAATACACCAAGAACATCGATAACTCCTTCTTAAACATATTGAAATTTGCCTCTTGTCTAATTGATTTTGGTAGTTTATTATACATTTTTGGTGCCATAGCAATGATACTGTTATGATACAGTGCCGTTTTGCATGCAACTAAATGCAGTTTATCAGCACGACGTGCACTACTAACTACTACAAACTTTTCCATATTCTGCCTAACAAACACAGCAGTTTCATAAATGTAAAGACATGGCATAGTCAAGATTTTGTGTTTCTTAAAATATGGTACACAACTATCAGTTCTACGTAAGTAGCACATTGCTCGTATGCATCGTTTTTGTGCTATAAATACTTTATCCTTGTCAGTTGCATTACCCCAAAATATTATTCCATATCTTAAAGCTGAAGAAACTAGACCATGATAGGCTGTCAATAATGTAGTTCCATTTACAGTTTTTCTGAGCATGTAAAGGTTATAGGAGTATTGATGGAGTTTGTTCTGAACTGTGTGTGCTGAATTTGTTCATTCCAATTCAATGAGTTATCTATATACAGACCCAAGAATTTGGTTTTTTCTGTTTGTGTAATCATTTTACCATTATAATTTATATCCATGTCATGTGATTTATTTATCCTTTGTCCAAATTGCATTATTGTTGTCTTATCTAAATTTATTTTTAAATTATTCATCGTGAGCCAATTAATAACCTTAATAATATTATCATTTATGTCAGTTTCAAAATTATTAATGTCATTATTATTAAAAACTAAGGTACTGTCGTCAGCAAACATGATCATAGGATAAGAAGCAGAGTGAGGGAAGTCATTAATGTAGATAATGAAAAGCAGGGGCCCCAAAACACTACCCTGAGGTACTCCGTAGGTAACCGTTCTTTGAGATGAATTAAAAGTTATTTCAGATCTTTCGACTATTCTGCTCAATATCGTATACTGCTGACGGTTTTGAAGATGATTGATTCATGTCAAAGGAGCGGCGACGGGCCGGATTAAATGCTTGCACGGGCCGAAGCTGGCATCACTGATCTAGACCCACAGTACCTAAGCGTAGCTAAACTAGCTTCTGTTGTGCCGTTGTCGTTTCTAGAATGCGGATTTTTTTTATACAACTTAGGTGGCAGACAAGCACACGTCCCACCTGATGGAAAATGGTTACCGTGACCTATAAACGTGTGTAACAACAGTGGAGTCACATCCGTACTGCCAACCCTGTAAGAACAGAGATTTTATGTGCCCTCAGAACACAAAATCAGGACAAGCCTTTGGTCTTCCCACTGACAGCACAAAATCTCTCCAGGAGCTCTGGCTACCCTACTCACCACCGGGAACACAACATGAGGTAATTATAGCCGTGGTATTCTGTAGTGTGGAGGTACTTCCCCAGTCGGACTGCTCAATTCGGACTGGAATACCGTCGTGTCCTACCACCTACAATAAACATACTTTAAACCTCCAATTATAAGAAGAGAAAACGAGCAGAACCAGTCATGTCAAAACGGCCATCATAGCGTGCCGCATCTATAGTATTTCAATTTAAATTGTTCACATATAAGATGAATAACAACATAACAGCAGAAACAACGTAACCTGTACCTACTTCAATACCTATGTAAAGATAATGAAATAGATAATAAATTAGATGTTAGAATTTTTATTAGTTTAGAATTCTTTAACTAGTTAGCGTAACACTTTTATTCCAAATCTTTTCCACGAAGTCGTCTTTATCAGCTATCTTGGAACAAGACGCCTCCTTGCACTCCATAAAATACTTTCCACTAACATTAGCAACTTCTTCAGAAACAGCCAGGTGTATTGTTGTCTGAGCACCTTCTATAGGCGTCTTGAAATTCAGTATATAAATCCACAGCATTATCCACTTCTGCGTGAGAATATCGATGTTTTTAAATATATCAGTTTTGACAAACCCAGGGTGCAGAGAATTCACTGTTACGTGGCTTGGCAATCTTTTTGCTAACCCTTTTGTCCACAGTATATTACATAGTTTACTGTTAGAATACATAAAGATCTGCTTCAACATGAAGTGCACATTGAATTTTGTGTTCACGCCGCTTAAGTTATCAGGAGTCAATAGCGCAAGAAAGTGTAAGCACGAGGATACTATGACTATCCTGCCAGCTGGAGAAGCTTTAATCTTGTCTAGGAGTAAGTTTGTGAGTAAAAAGGGACCAAGGTAATTCACTTGCATCACCAAATCTATGCCATCTTCAGTGTAGGTTTGTTGGTTCACGGAACAGCCAGCATTGTTAATCAAAATATCTAATCGATTGTAGCTCTGATTGAAGTCTTGGGCGAATTTTCGCACACAGCTGAAGTTAGACAAGTCTAGGTACTGGTATTCAACGTTTTTGTTACCAGTTGTCCTTATAATGTCGGTGATTGCTTCTGCCGCTTTTTCTCCATCGCGGCAAGCAATGATCACTCTCGCTCCTCTTGATGCGAGGTCTCGAGCAGTTTCGAGACCAATGCCTTGATTCCCACCAGTCACTAGCACAATTTTACCATCCAGTCTAACATTAGATGTGCACACTCCTTTGACCGGTTCAAACATTAACTTTATAAAAATGAAGACGATCACTGCTCCTATTAGATATAATAGTACCAGTGATGTTATTATTATTATAATAGAACTTAAAAGAGTGAGGATCATGTTGGCGGTGCGATTATCTCTTTAGTACTGTGATAATGAATATAGTATACGGTTACCATACTAATATTATCGTTTATCTGATAACTGGTTTATAATTAATTTCTCACTAGTGTTGTGCTTATTAAATAACTCGAGAGTGAAGGATTGAACCACAGGGTTTAACAGAATTTGCGGTTGAAAAAAATTATATGGAAATTTCGGTACTTTTGATGAAAGAAGCATGAATTTTAATAAAGCTGATGAAATACAGCATGTGTGTTTGACCAGCAACTCAAACAAGAGGCGTACACGTACGTACAAGGAGGTTATTATGTATTATCAATTAGACGCGGTAGCGCTGCAATCAGAAGGGGGTGGTTCAGGTATTACGTTAACAGATTTATATTATACATAATCCTCCACTGTTGGACATAGGCCTAAAGGACTGCGGTGGGCTAATTGATTTATTGATAAAATCCCCCCTTCCTCTTGTCAGCAAATGTAAGCAAATCTCTAATCTAAACATTGACCTTATAATATCCCCTAAAGAATACTCATACGAAAGAAGCAACAGACTAAGTTATTTAAGTGTTACTTCCCTACACGGAGTTATGACATTTACTACCTACAAGAAATGACAGCTGCCTGGATCACGTGCTGATAAGACAAGACCGAAATGCAATCTCCGCCTATGTTGCAGTGTTAAACACCACTGTGACGGAACATAACTTGGTTGCTATATTTATTACAAATAAATACAAACATACTACATACTCTAGACATAAAAATGTGACAAACTATGGTATGGGACTTACAAGTCTGATCTCCACAGATGTCTCCCACTTTAATATTTACAAAGATCCAAATATTTATGCGACTGCACTTATAGAAATGATAAGAGCAGCAATAAGTAAAAACACCATAACCTGCCCAACTTTTAAATGTACAAGAGCAATTAAGCCTTGGATTAGTTCGGGGATATTAAAATGTATACTTTTATGCAATAATATGCAAAGGAAACTAAAATTAGACCCACCAAATCAAATATTAGCTATCACCTATAAACGTAATAGAAACTTTTGTTATAATTTAATTAAAAAAGTAAAAAGGACTTATCTGAAAACATCCTAAAAAGCTTTGGTCCACTGTCAATGAAGTTATCCAGTATAAAGCCACCCAAGACCCCAAACACTGACCTACTTCATATACAACCAAGTCCCCAACTATCTGTAAACCATATTGTTACGACAGCCGTCGATATCTCGAAAACTAATGATCAAATCTTCAAGAAATAAAAACGCATTGTTAGTGACGAGGTACTCTACCGAATGGCATAGAAAAATCTGGAATCGTCAACAAAAAGTCACAATCTACCTACGGGTACCTACACTCTCAAATATAAACAAACAATAGGTAAATATCGAGAATGTACTCGAAGGTCAGCGACGGCGGCAAGATCAAAGGAATAGGTATTTGTCGCTCGCGAGCTTTCTAGATAATTCGATCCTCCTAACTGAGAGGTATAAAAACACGCTCGCATAGCAACACGATTCATTCAGTCTTTGAGATCGATAACGAACACAGCGAACTTAAGCGACCGAAGAAGATTCTACCTGCGACCTGAGCAACGACTGTGGACTACTGTGAACTACTGAGCGACTGGAACTGTTGAAGAAGTACTGTGTGTACTAGTGATCTAATTGTCTAGTTTGTGGTGAGCTAATAAATCTCTTCATTGAGTAAACGGCATTTAATTGTACCCCGTGCACGTAACAATTGGTGTCAGAAGTGGGATGCCGTTATTACCACGTGAAGACGAAGGGCGTACTCCACGGACCAGACGTCAAGTGGAAATGGATACCGCACGTCAACGGACCCTCGAAGAGGAAGGGAGTCAGGCCGATGCTGCTGTCTCAGCGGGAACTACAGCAGCACCAGAAGGAACCTCGTCAGATACCAACATGATGACGCTACTGGTTTCTATGCAGCAGATGATGCAGGCGTCCAGGCAAGAGATGCAGGCCTCCAAGGAAGAAATGCAGGCTTCTATACAGCAGATGATGCAGGCGTCCAGGCAAGAGATGCAGGCCTCCAGGCAAGAGATGCAGGCCTCCAGGCAAGAGATGCAGGCCTCCAAGGAAGAGATGCAGGCTTCTATGCAGCAGATGCTGCAGGCCAGCCAGGAAGCCGTCATGGGTAAAATCGATGCAGGCATCCATGCACTGGGAGATAAAGTGAGGAACCTCGAAGATGGCTTGCAAATGCTGAGTAAGGAAGTGGCTTTGACGTCTGGGACCGTGGACGACCGCTTAAAAGTTCTCGAAAAGAAGATCGTCAGGCTGGAAACCTGCGGGCCTGTTACCGTGACCTCACCATCATCAGCACCAGCACCTACCACACTTTGATGGAACTTCCTCGTGGACAGCCTTTAAGTACCAATTCGAGATATTGGCAAAAACTAAAGCCTGGAGCAACGAGGAGTCATTTATGGCCTTGACACTTGCATTACGAGGAGATGCCTTAATAATACTGGAAAACCTGCAGCCTGAAAGAAGGACTCTGGGGTCTTTGATGGAAGCTTTAGACACACGTTACGGTGACAAACACCTGGAAAATGTCTACCGAGCGCAGCTCCGGGAGAAGAAACAAAAATCTAGTCAAAGCCTCCAAGAATGGGCTGTAGAAGTTGAAAGACTCGTTCGTCGGGCCTACTCATCGACACCCATTATGATCGAAACCACTCTGCTGGAGGCCTTCCTAAACGGCATACGAGACGCAGAAGTGAAAACTAGTGTACAGTTGCGTCACCATCAGACCTTGAAAGAAGCACTGGCTTATGCTCTCGAAGTGGAAACTGTACGGCAGACTGCCGGATTAAGTGAGGTCAGGGAGGTCAAAGAGGTGGCTGCAGAGGAGAGGAAGCCACGGTATGTACCAACGTGTTACTCCTGTAGAGGAAGGGGTCATATCCAATTAGAGTGTCCTTCCAGAAAAAGGAGGAGGGTAGCGGACGCCGGGATCCAAGTGAATCTAGAGGTTCCGTTAAAACTAAATGTCGTCAGGGCCGCGGGACGGGCGCTGGCTGGACGATATGAGGCCCCAACCATCCCTATTGCTCAAAATAAGGTCAGGGCCGTCAGTGAGGTGGTTGCAGAGGAGAGGAAGCCACGATATGTCCCAATGTGTTATTCCTGTAGAGGAAAGGGCCATATTCAATTAGAGTGTCCTTCGAGAAAACGGAAGAGGGTCACGGACTCCGGGACACCGGACTCCGAAGAACACCGGAATCGAATGGAACACCGAGGTAGAAAAGGACACGTCAATGCTGTAGCTTTGTCAGGAAGGCCGTATGCCGAAGATTACAAGCATTGTCAGAAGAACGAAGCCCGCGAAAAGAATAAAGTCATAAAGGTGAATGAACTTGGCGATGAATGGACCGGAAGCAGTATGAAGCAGGCGCAAGAGGATGATGATGATCTACAGCCTATACAGCACTGGAAGCAGCTTGGAAGCAAACCTCAATGGAGTGATATATCTGCTTACAGTTCCACTACCAAAAGTTATTGGGCCCAGTGGGACAGTTTAACTCTGATAGACGACGTGCTGTATAGGAAATGGGAATCCAACGACGGCAAAGAGGTGACCCTACAAGTAGTGGTACCACGAAGCAAGGTGGCTACACTCTTACGGCACAGCCACGATGGTGTCTCTGGCGGGCATCTCGGGGTCAAGAAAACCCTAGTTAAAGTACGACAGCGGTTTTACTGGCTTCATTGTCGGGAAGATGTCGAGGATTGGTGCCGTAAATGCACTGCATGTGCTTCAGTTAAAGGACCACCGACAAGAAGCAAAGGAAAATTGAAACTGTATAACGTCGGAGCACCATGGGAACGTATCGCCATTGATGTTGCTGGACCATTTCCAACGACGGAAGAAGGTAACAAATACATCATAGTAGTGCAAGATTACTTCACTAAGTGGCCGGAAGTATTTGCGACACCCAACCAGGAAGCAGTCACTGTGGCAAGGAAACTGGTTCAGGAAGTGGTCTGCCGGTACGGCGCACCTATGGAGATTCACTCTGACCAAGGACGGAACTTCGAGTCTGCTCTATTTCAAGAAATGTGCAAGCTCCTTGGAATGAACAAGACCCGTACGACTCCAGCGCATCCGCAGTCAGACGGAATGGTCGAGAGGTTTAACCAGACGTTGGAAAATCACTTGGCTAAAGTTGTCGATGAACACCAAAGAGATTGGGACCAGTACATCCCACTATTCCTGATGTCCTATCGATCTGCGGTACATGACAGTATGGGACACACCCCAGCGAAAGTGAACTTTGGTCGAGAGATTAGGCTACCAGTGGATGCAATAACCGGTACACCACCTGATAGTCCGAAGCCCGTGACGGATTACGTGAGTGAACTTCGAACCCGACTGGACGAGGTGCACCGAATAGTACGGGAAAACAATCTGAAGACAGGTGAAAGGATGAAAACCCGGTACGATAGAAATGCAAACACCAACGGCTTTGAAGAAGGAACACTGGTATGGTTTCATAATCCGCTACGCAAGAAGGGGAAATCTCCAAAACTCCAAGCTCGCTGGGAAGGGCCCTATACGGTTATTACGAGGATCAATGACATTACCTACCGCATTAGGAAGGGGGTTAGGGGAAAACCAAAGGTAGTCCATGTGGATAGGTTGACGCGTCATCATGGAACAAATGATGCTCGGGACGAGCATGACTAAAAGGGGGGTAATGTTACGACAGCCGTCGATATCTCGAAAACTAATGATCAAATCTTCAAGAAATAAAAACGCATTGTTAGTGACGAGGTACTCTACCGAATGGCATAGAAAAATCTGGAATCGTCAACAAAAAGTCACAATCTACCTACGGGTACCTACACTCCCAAATATAAACAAACAATAGGTAAATATCGAGAATGTACTCGAAGGTCAGCGACGGCGGCAAGATCAAAGGAATAGGTAATTGTCGCTCGCGAGCTTTCTAGATAATTCGATCCTCCTAACTGAGAGGTATAAAAACACGCTCGCATAGCAACACGATTCATTCAGTCTTTGAGATCGATAACGAACACAGCGAACTTAAGCGACCGAAGAAGATTCTACCTGCGACCTGAGCAACGACTGTGGACTACTGTGAACTACTGAGCGACTGGAACTGTTGAAGAAGTACTGTGTGTACTAGTGATCTAATTGTCTAGTTTGTGGTGAGCTAATAAATCTCTTCATTGAGTAAACGGCATTTAATTGTACCCCGTGCACGTAACAATATTAATAAATACTTTGTTAAAATAGGCCAAACTCTTGCTGAAAATATAAAATCCCTTAGTCCCTCCTCTGGTATTGTAAATTCCCTCTCACAATTGACTTCATTTGTCCTACTTGAAACCTGTCCTCAAGAAGTTGAATCCATTCTGTTAAATTTAGACTCCAACAGCGCACCGGGTTGGGACGGTATTTCTACTTACTTTTTGAAGACATCAAAAAACTATCTGGTACCATTCACTTGTAATTTAGCTAATTTGTGTTTCCAGACTGGAATCATTCCTGACGTACTTAAGCGATCCATTATTACTCCTGTCCATAAGGGTGAGAACAGAGACGATATTAATCATTTCCGACCTATTTCTGTTTTACCCTCTATTTCCAAAATAATTGCGAAGTTACTGAATTCCAGACTAATTAACTACTTAAACAAATATAAAATTCTTTCCGAACGGCAATATGGATTTAGAGTGGGACGCTCCACTCAAGATGCCATCATTGAACTTACCTCATATATTACTGGGGAGACTGATAAGGGTTTTAAATGCTTGACAGTCTTTTTAGACCTCAAAAAGGCATTTGACACCGTTTCTGTACCTATCTGTACCTATATATGGAATCGCTTGGCATACGCGGCATAGCCCTGTCCCGATTTTAGGTACCTCGGTTCACTACTGCAAAGCGATGGAGAATTAGATCGAGCGGTAAAGCACCGGATTAACGTTGGTTGGATGAAATGGCAGCAGGTTACAGCAACTACATGTGACTCGCGTCTTCGATTGAAGGGCAAAATTTATAAGAGCATGATCCGGCCTGCCGTCCTGTATGGATCGGAGAGTTGGCCAGTAAAGGTGAAGGATGAAAGACGGTTGCATGTAGCCGAGATGCGAATGTTAAGATGGATGTGTGGTGTGACAAGAATGGATAAGATAAGGAATGAATATATTAGAGGAATTACAGTCCGATGACACGACAGAACACCACAGATCAAATAATTATTATTACGACACGAAAAATATTTGAGATGTGCACGATATAACGCAACGCAACGTAACGTAACTAAAAACTGTATTGTTAAAATTATTTATAACATAATCTTTGTATTGATATTTATCTTGCATCACGTAGCTCGTGGTATATGATTCGTACCTTTTTATTGAATTTTATTTCCATAAGTAAAAATTTGTGCACGTAAAATAAACACGTTAATCCAGTTCCATATCGTTATTTCACTTCTTACATTTTTACTTCAACCTAAGGGTTGATATGTGGACTGCCGAGCAAGTAATGTTCGTGAAGGAGACGGTAGAGTGGGAGCGAAGGAGACTCGCAAACCGGTCGGCCTACGAGCTGAGGTGACTCGGGCGTTGGAGGTCGCAAAATGACCTCCGTCCCCTATGAGCGCGGGTCTGGTGAAGCCGCCAGTCATCCTATCAGAAGCAGGCCGAGGCGGCGATGCGCGATGCGCGCCTCCCCAATCACGATGGACTGATGTAATTTCTTTAAGTATATAAGTAAATCATCATTTTGCAGAATTAAATGCAGTCGATATATGATTTTAGTTATCATTTTCGATCCATTTGGTAGTCAGTCCATCAGTGATTCAATCTATCTTTGCGACCAACTACTGACGTAGTCATCTTAAATGATTAGAAATTGGAAAGTTTTAACCGGTTTTGTAGCACGACTACACCTCTGATGATGTACATATGTATCCGTAGACAGTAAATATTTATATCTCAGAATTCTATAGATGGATACCTAAAATAAACAATGATAAATCAAATGATTTCGTTTTCGTTGTGTTATTTGAAATAGTTTTATAACTCCTTTTTTTTTTTTTTTTTTCCTCTATGGCGATCCCAACGATTCCGCCAACAACTCAGTTTTATGTAGGTACTGATTACTGATCGAAATAACGTGTGAAAGTACAAGTGTCAATAAACCGAATTTCTTTTCCATACAAACAGTTGATTTGGAAAGAGGCCAAAAGGTTTATGGAGTGTTGAAATACCTGAAAAGAGGAGACATCATTAAAGCAGACACAATGTTAAGTGTTAGAGCAAACGAGCACAGTTTTACAGGTTAATATTGTTAAGATCTATGAAGTAACATAATGTATAAATGAGTGGGGAATTGACATAAGTCAGGAGGGTGTTAAAGTTGGCAGGAAGAGGGAAATCGTTTGAGGGAAGGAGATCATATAGGAATCCATTCAACCTAGAACATGAGAAGAAAATGTGGTCAGGAGTTCCTTCGTCCAAGCCACATTCACACAGAGAGCTATCCCTTATCCGTATCTTGGATAAAAAAACATTTGTGCAGGCATGACCCAATCGCAGACGGCAAATAACAGAGGTTGCTCGCTTAGAAGCTTTGCGGAATTTAAAGAACCAGGGTTTACACGGTATGTCATTTTGGATTGAAGCATAATGCCTACCCTTAGATGAGCTGGACTGGGACCAATGCACATTCCACTGAGATGCTAAACATGTTTTGGCGAGAGAGAGTAAGTCCTGAGAGAAGGATCTGAATTGGTCTCGAGATCCACTAGTTGAAGCCGTCCTGGCAAGAGAGTCCACCACAGTATTACCCAAGATTCCACTATGTCCTGGTATCCAGGCTAATGAGACCACGAGGCCTTTATTGTGGCACCTAAAAAGTGAGTGTTTAATTTGGAGAATTAAGGGAGATCTAGATTTACTAGAGAATTGGTTAGCTATGATGGCCAGTAAGCAACTCTTGGAATCTGTGAAAATAACTGATTTGCTAATACTGTGAGATTCTACGTATAGTAAGGCCTCCAAAATGGCAATAGCTTCTCCAGTAAAAATAGTGTTAATGTTGGGGGATTTAAAAGATAATATAATATTATAATGAGGAATCCATACGGCAGATCCAACACAGGAGCCATCAGACAACTTGGAGGAATCTGTGTATATGGCTATAGAGTCCTGCCATTTTTGGCTGATTAGTCGTTATAGAATCCTTTCGGCATCTACCACATGTTTACTAATGCCAGTGTCCATATTGATATCAGGCAAGTGGATTATGGAATCAAATGGAATTTCAAAGAGGGGGTTAAGTTTTGATTGGAAACAGGGGAAAGGAAGGCGAACATAATTCACAAATGAATTGAATAGACGAGGATGATCTTTATGAGTCCAATACCCACCAGATGAAATATACTCAGACAGGGAATGTAGCTTAGGTATCAGAGGATGGAAAGCGAGTTGAGAAGTCTTATAGAGGTATCTATCGGAGAGGTTTTTTTTTTTTTTTATTTTTTTTATTTTTTTTTATATAGGACACGTCAATTGGACTTCGCCTTGCCTGATGGTAAGCTGAAGGCAAAATCCCAGAAAAGAGGGTCACCATTACTTACACATACCGTGTGACAATGGTGACACTCAGCTTGACGGCCTTATCATATGCTTTTTCACGCCCCGCTTAAAGGACCCGGGACAGTAGGAAGAAGGAAACACGTGAGCTGGTAATGAATTCCAGGCCTTAATGGTGCGACAGTCTCCTCAAGAATAAAGGAGGATCAACACACTCTAATTGTAGAGCATTTATTGGCGATGACTTCATGGCACCCAGGATTATTTGAAGGCATTTCGACTGGATCCTATCTAGCGAAGTAAGAGCCGTTTTGTTGCAGGGTTCAAGAAGAAAGGATCCATAATCCAGATGGCTGCGAATCAGAGCATTATACAGCAGTTTCTGGCAATAGGGATGAGCTCCCCACCAGACACCGCCCACAGACCGTATGATATTTAATTTTTTTTCACACTTCTGAATGGTATAATTAATATGCTCTGTCCCTGATAACTTGGAGTCTAATATCATACCTAAAAATTTGACATTATTTTTTACAGGAAAGATTTGGTTTTCGCAAGAGATCACACAATCGGGAATGGTACGGCGACGGCTGAAGACTACAACCGTGCTTTTCGGGATTGAGAGAGATAGTCCATGATCTGCAAGCCAAATGTGAAGGTAGTAAATAGCAGAGTTTAGTTTTGTCACTGCATCCGATATTTGCTCCGTGGATACATACAGAGCCAGATCATCTGCATATTGTAGAATGTTGACGAAGGAAGTTACAGAGAGATCTAAATCCGATGTATATATACTGTAGAGAAGGGGGCTTAGTACAGAACCCTGAGGAAGACCCTTCCAAATGATTCTAGAGGGGAGGATAGAATTTTGATACTTAATTTGAATATTCCTACCAGAGAGGAAATTCGATACAAAGTTAACAATCTTCTGTGGAACACTCAGCTTTTGCAACGTTTGCCTGAGCACAGGAAGAAGAACATTGTCATATGCAGATGCTATGTCCAAAAACAACCCCACACAGAAATTATTTTTGGACATTGCAATCCGAACATCTGTAGTAAAGATGGACAAACTATCGGAAGTGCCCAAACCCCTACGAAATCCGAACTGGGTTTTAGAAAGTAGACCCTGACTCTCTACGAACCATTCCAATCGGTTTTTAATAAGGTGTTCTAAAATTTTAGCCATTGTGCAAGAAAGAGCAATGGGGCGATAACTTAAGGGATCATCGCTAGGTTTGCCAGGTTTTAAAATTGGAAGTACAATTTGAGATTTCCATTCTTCAGGGGGAATACCAGAGCCGAAAATTAAATTTAGAATGCTTAAGAAAAATTTTTTGGTGGATAGGCTACTCTTAACAATGAAGGAGTATGGGATGCCATCTACTCCAGGAGATGAATCCTTTAGTGGTTCCAACACCGCCAGAAGTTCGTTAAGAGTGAAAGGTGTATCAAAGTGATGATTAGGATGGGAAGAGGAGAGGTGAACAGAACACTCAGAAGAAGTAGGGACTGATGGAGGAGCCAATTTCTGCGCGAACTCTTGGATCCAGACAGAAGAATCATTTGAAGCTATGTGGTTAGATGATATGGAGTATTTAAACTTTCTAATATTTTTCCATACCAAGGATGAGCGTGTACGTGGAGATAGATTCTCGCAAAACCTGTGCCAGCCATCACGTTTCTTTTGGGAGAGGAGTCTGACTGTTTCAGCAGCCACCCTTTGATAGTCCA
Organism: Eilema griseolum; assembly: GCA_963662185.1. Lineage (NCBI taxonomy): Eukaryota > Metazoa > Arthropoda > Insecta > Lepidoptera > Erebidae > Eilema > Eilema griseolum. Next base: position 8,804,160 of record OY759254.1, on the reverse strand, counting down.
GGTAATTTGACCGGGACATATCTCTTATATATGCTTTTTCAGCCTCTTTCCTCTTTTTACATGCAACTGTACACGATTGATCCCACCAAGGTAAGGAAGGGAGATTATTCCTAGGAGGTTTCTTGACTGGAAATGACTTTTTTTTTTTTTTTTATACCACTAAGTTGGCAGACAAGCACACGGCCCACCTGATGGGAAGCGGTTACCGTGGCCTATGGACGTATGCAACACCAGGGGTGTCACACTCGTGCTGCCGACCATGAAGAAACCTTCTGATGCCCCTCTTGAAGAACCCCATATTGTAGGCGAACCCAGACATCCTAAAACGGGAATTGGGCCTAAGCCACGCTTCCTGAATAGCAACAATGAGCGGCTTGTATTTATTAATTAAATATATTAATTCATTTTTTTTATTGTGAATACTCCTACAGTTCCATTGCAGAAGGGGAGGGAATTTCACTGGAAAGAATTAACAGCTGAGAAAGTTTTACTTTAAATTTGTCAGGAAGCTCAGTGTCACTGAATCTGGTTAACATATTGATGAGGGTGGAGAGAAGTAAGTCAAGAAGGTTATCATTTGATGAAGATTTTGCTTGTTCAACTAAGAGAGCCGAGCCATTAGGCATGGAAGAAGGGGGAGATTGGGTAATATGGTTATGAGCCTGTCTGTCATAGCCAGGACTCGAGGCAGGGTTATGTTGTCTATGGGGGGAGTATATTGTTTTTCTATAAGAGATTGGAGATGGGCCCTGAGAGAGGGGAGAAGACAATTGTTGGGAGCTGAGGGAGGAAAATTGTTGAGAACTAGGCTGGATATTGTTTGGATGTGTAGGACGAGTGGTGTCTGCAAAAGATTTTCTCACATGGGGGAATCGAGCAGAAGCCTCCATGTAAGAAATGTTCTCCTGCGACATGGTTATTTTAATTGACTTCTGACGTGAGTGTTCAGGGCAAGAAGTGTCTTTGGCAGAATGGGGACCAGAGCAAAACAGGCATGTGGGGGATTGAGTGGAGCAAGTTGCACCCTCATGGGCTTGGCTACAAAGAAAACATCTAGGAGAGGATCTGCATTGAGAAGTGACGTGTCCGAATCTGCAGCACTTGAAACACTGTATTGAGGGGAGGACATATGTTTCAACGGGTAAAGAATTATAGAAACAATAAACATGGGGTGGTAATTTTTGACCAGAGAAAGTGACAACTATGGTCTGGGTAGGCACATATGTGGGGATGTTATTTTCACTTGTGACTCTCCTATTTAACCTCCTGGCCTTCATAACAGATCCAAAGCCCAGTGGAACCTCTATGGACTGAACCACCTCCTCCAAGGTCCATTCCACGGGCACCTGCCTAATAATTCCCATACGGGAACACGCGAACGAGGGAATTGAAGTTTCGTATTTAGCCCTAGCTAGAGCGGGATGGGATAAAAAATTGTTAGCATCGTTAGCGGACTTAAATTCGACGGAAACTCTGTTTCGACCAACGCGTTTTACGCCTCCAGGTACAATATTTTTAATATTGTTGGTAGATAGGAAATGTCCAAATTTAATCGATCGGAATACTGTTCCTGATGACGTATCTCCTACATCTCTGGTGACATGGACTAAAAAGGGGCCTGAGTCCGATTCAGAATAAGTGGCAGGCTTATCTGCGTAATCCGGGTGAATATAAGTGGATTGGACGGAAGGAGCAGATTCAGTCGGATCTATTATTATTTTTTTATTAGCACCAGGGTCTAGCTGTGCTTCATTTGGGCGTTTTTTGGAGGAAGAACTAGTAGATCGATTAAGAAGTAACCTCAGAGGATCTTCATCACCTCCCGGGTCGGGTGGATGATGGTTATCCATATTACAATCCTAGGTTAAATGCTACTGTTAGGACTTACCCAGACAATATAAGTAGACTAAGCACACACAGACACCACAAAAGCAATAAAATACTTCAACAACACAGTATTAACAATGATATTTCTTTTGAAATTGACGACCACTTGTAGCAAGCACGATGTCACCGATCCAAAAAAAAACTATAACTCCTTCCCATCTCTAACTCGCTCATTGACAAGTCATGTCAAAATTTTAGTGTTGTACTTACATATGTTACTAAAAGTATTGTGCGTTAATTGTGCGTGATTAGTCGAGTTAGAGCAATGATGTTAAGACATCGTTATCACGAAATTTCAAGTAAATAATGTAAGCTTATCTATCTGTGATATCTATAGATCTACAGTCATTCTACGCACGCTCACAACTGTGAAATTATCTCCCTGCTGTGACTTCCCAAGCGATTTTGATATTGAGGGTCTTCAAGAACCGTATCAGAAGGTTCATAAAGGGTGGTCGTAAGCACGGATGTGATGCCCCTGGTCTTGCTTGTTCGATCGATAGGCGAAGCTAACCACTTCCCATCAGGTGGGGCCTTATGGTTGCCTGCCATCATTTTTTTCTGATTTTACGTAAGTATATTACGACGATCTTTAAATAAATATTAAGACCATTCATAACATATACTTAGAATAAAGAAAGTGACTTTTCTAGCCTTCAATTTGTATCTACCTATCTAACTAGGTGGGAGACAAGCACACGGCCCACCTGATGGGAAGTGGTTACCGTGGCCTATGGACTTGTGCAACTCCAGGGGCGTCACACTCGCGCTGCCGACCCTGAAGAATCCTCCTAATGACCTTTTGAAGAACCTCATATTGTAGGCGCATGGGAAGACCGCAGCAGGGAGTTCATTTTTCTTTTATTTTTGTTTGTTATTTATGTTTTGGTCATTTGATGTCATTAAGTATTTGTGTTCTTTATATTGTATTATTTGTTTTGTACTCAGTGGCGTGTTATAATGTTACGTCATTATATTAAATTTTGTTATTTGACTTATCTATAATATCAAGGTGTTATTATTGCGAATTAGTGGTCACCACTATTGGGACGGACGTCATCATTTCTATCGCCATTTTTAAGTGTTGTATGTATTGTTCTGAGATCTGTTGTTGTGTTCATGCGTTACTGACTCGTTTTGCGTGGCGGCGGAGCCACTAGCGGCGCCATCTGAAAACCAGCGCTTCGCATACCCTGGTGTGCGGGGCATTCATGCTGAGATGGTGGCCCATTTGGGTGCGCACGATGTGCAGTGAGTGTATTCTTGTTCATGTTACCTTATTATGTTTATATATTTGTCAGACTCTCTGTACGTTGTGTGTTCTTAAATAAATGGTTTTTCTTTTCTTGCTTTCTTTCTTTTCTCTTTTCTTCATTCCACGAGCGGTGCGATGATAGAATGTTGCTGTGGGCATCATGTCAAATAATTCATCTGAGCACAAACCGTTGTATAGGCGGTAGAACACACACAGCGAAGAAAAGTCCCTCCTAAAGTGGAGTTAGGTACCTAAACGTAAACAATTTTGATGTGTCTTATTAATATTAATATGTTCTATTTAACAACTCAGTTTGTCGTTCTGTTTAAATAAACGACTAAAAGTCGAAATTGAATTAATAATAATAATAATAAAGCAAAGAGCCTCGACCAACACCTAAAGAGGCTCGGGTTAGATGGTTGGGTCAAGGGCCAGATGCAGAAGGCTGTGCTTCTTGATACAGCGCGCATCGTGCGGAAGTTTCTTTCTCTAGAGCCCTAACCACCGGTAGCTTGATCCCTGTACCTGATACCGGTGGAGCACTATTTTTTATATTTTTAAATAGATGTTTTTTTATATGTGTTTAAAAATATAATTTATAAGTTGAATATTCAAATAAAGTAAATAATAATAATAAACGTCTTTATTTGTACATACACCAATTACATATTAAATTACAATATGAGATACAAGTTTTGTGGTACGTACAGATGGCGGCCTTATCGCTCTGCGGCAATTTTCTACAGGCAACCTTAGGATGGAGAGAAAAAATAGGAGAAGAATATTTCAGGGCAGTATTACTAGTTAGTGAGTTAGCCTAGTTTATATTAATGTGTTTTATAAAAAGTGCCGTGACCCCCTGGAAGCCCCTAAATAGACTATGGACGCAAGTCTGCCGAAGTATTAAATTAGGTGGAAGGCCCACCTATGTTCAGATGTGTTCTCACGGTGTAAATGCGCTTGTGCTGTCTGCCTAAGCAATTGTACACCGGAGGAACTCATGAATACCTCTAGAACTGCGCATTTGAGTAATACCTACTTAATAATTTTTTTTCTTCTGTCGAGTCGTTGGCATATTGTGTCTTGTTTTGTTAATTCATGAGTTATTAATATGGTATCAATCAATTAGTCAATTAGCCCATCGCAATCCACTGCTGGATTAGGTCTCTCCCAAAATGTTGGGAGACTTTGGCCTTCTCTTTCCACACTGGCCATGTTGCCATGCACTTTGCATGCTTTGTAAATACTTAAAGACTTTTGTATGTAAATATAGAGTTTTGTAACTCTTATTATTTTTAACAACTGTCCGATAGATTGCTGCAATTTCAATTTGTCTACAGAACGGTAAGGCGAATCAAAATCTTATCAGGCGTCTCATGTCCTATAAAGTAAAACCACGTTTTCAAAACGCGTGATGTAGCTGGCAGCGGATGGAACCGGATTATAGCACTGTCTAATACACCTTTGCCTACCACTTCGGGGATACTTAAGAGCTTGGAGACGTCAGGAGAATAGAAATAGAATGAAAGAAACTTCATCCTACGCACACTCAGGCTGTGGAATGAACCCTTTCGGACCCACGCTACCACCGCCGATACCACTGGTGGTAGCGTGGGTACGAAACGATACCACCAAGTAGTGTTGTGATTTGTAGATAAGTACCTATTCTTGTATTATAGCATAATACAAGATACTACTACATGTCAATAATTTCTCTCATAAATACAGTTACCTAATACGTTTAGTAAACGCATTACAATAGGTTCCCACTACACTGTTTTATTTATCGATTTATTAATAAGGAGTGGGACCTTCTAAAATATTCTTTTAAATTTTGATTTTCACCAAATTGTTTACTTATTTACAGATCTGTCATTTATCTGTACTTAACTATATTTATTATTTTATTCATTCTTTCATAACAATTTTTACATCCCCGTACCTACCTAAATACAATAGCCATGTTCAATTGTTTCGCGATCTTCGTTTGTTTTGTGATGTTCATGTTCATGTTTGAGCCACGAGTCCGAAAGGCGTTAATGTAACTACTTGGACAAAAAATTCTTATTAGTTACCTACATGAAATTCAAATTGGTCTCATCACTATTTCTGGTTTGGTGGTATCGTTCCACCAGTGGTATCGGCTGTGGTAGCGTGGGTCCGAGAGGGAATGAACTCCCTGCTGCGGTCTTCCCATGCGCCTGCAATAAGGGGTTCTTCAAAAGGGGCATTAGGAGGTTTCTTCAGGGTTGGCAGCGCGAGTGTGACGCCCCTGGTGTTGTACAAGTCCATAGGCCACGGTAACCATTTCCCATCAGGTGGGCCGTGTCTGCCACCTAAGTGGTACCTATATAAAAAAAAAGAATGCCCACCTTTTTGTTAGCTGCCAGCGCAAGGAGGCGGTTTACAGTGATGTCTCACAGTTCTGCCTATCACTTCAGTGATAAGGGTTACAGGCTTGAGCATATTGGTTGATAAATAAAACACAATTATTTCCACGCTTTTATTCTGCACCGTCTAGGCACGACCACGTCGGTGTCATCCTTACCAGGCTTAATCATATCCTTCTGTAGTTCCACTATCATCCGCAGCATGAAGTTGATGACTTGGCTGCAGGTCCCGTCTCGGAGCCTGTGGAAGTCCTTGCGGGTGGGAAGACATCGGCCACTCACCATCACAGCTTGGTGGCTTAAAGACGCCAGGAGACGTTTAAGGATGTCCACCTTTTTGTTGGCTGCCAGTGGACGGAGGCGGGTTATGAAGCGAAGGAGGTATTCGAGGAGCATTAGATCTTCCTAGAAATAAAAACTTATAAGTGCTAATGGTTAAAGTGTAGGTAGTTGTGTCTTCACAGCCACATTTAGTCAATTATGGTAATCCTACTTAATAGGAGTGAGCCCTGTCAAGGGGGTACTTTATCATGGACGAAATGTCTCACATCGGATGAAGATCAACCCTATTCTTTAGTTGTCTTCTATACACCCACGGGAAGAGATGGAGTGCCCTATTTGCTTCCACTATAATGCCTTCTAATTTTATTAGGGCATTATAAAGTCTTTAGATTGCACCTAAATGTCAGTAGAGGGGAAATCTCACCATTGTCAACGCAAGGATGCAAGACTCCACGTTGTGTGCTCGGCTCACTATGATGGCCAGGTCTTCTCGGTCCAGCACTGGCTGCTTCAGACCTTCAAGCCACTCGAACAGTAGACCTGTCAGGATTACTGGATCAACCTGGAATATCAAAAGATTTATTTAGACAGCGCCAGCGACAAGGTAATATTTAAAAAATAAATATCACTTAGGTAACAGACAAGCGTGCTTTTCTACTTTTTTTCTACTTTTCTTTTCTACTTTTTTACTTTGCGTGCTACCTAAGTGGTATATTTATATTATATACTAGCACCGCGCCGCGGTTTCACCCGCGTAAATCCTGATTCCATGGGAATATCGGGATAAAAAGTAGCCTATGTTACTCACGAAGAATGTAGCTTTCTAATGAAAAAAGAATTATTAAAATCGGTGCAGTACTTTTTGAGCTTATTCGTTACATACAAAAATACAAATCTTTTCTCTTTATAATATCATTATAATATTATATATAGTATAGATTATTAGTATACATAATTGGAGAGTGGTTACCGCGTTTTTTTTACGTGCGCAAAATCCCCACGTAATCCACGTATACCTCCCTACCGGAGCCGGTGAGGGAGGTTATGTCGCACTCGAACCGACCAAAACGCACGCCGCATGCGGGTCGCTTTGGTTGCCGAAGGTGAGGTTGACAGGCATATCCCTCGTACCTCGGCCGACCCAGGGCCATCTCTCACGATCTGGCCCTCTCCTCGGGTGTGTAGGAACTACAGAGTCTCCAACTCGTTTCCGGAAAACGGGGAGACGCGCCAGGCGCGCCGCCGCCGCGGCCTGCTTCTGCCAGGGTGACAGGCGGCTCCACCTAGTGGTTACCGTGTTATATTTATATTATATATGGAGAGTGGTTATCGTTGGACACCAGGGGAGTCACTCTCGTGCTGCCAACCTACTGCCATACCACAGACACTGCAATAAATAACATTACATTTAATCGCAAATAGATATTCTGGTGTTCTTCCTACCTCTTTATTTATCATATTCAAGGCATCCCTATGCTGATTGATTTCGTTCCGAAGTTCCTTAAGATACTTCATCCGATCTCCTGGAAGACTGCTGTGGTCTACTGTGAACGCCTGTAGATACAAAAACATGGAAATCAACATTATGCATATATACAATACCCTATACAAGGGTTTGAAGTTGTCTAAGACTCTACCATAACCTAGGTAAGACAACGTAACCTGAAAGTCAGTACACCTGCTGATTACCGATTGAGGAACCAGAGTTCAGGCTTTCCACTGGAATTGGGAGGCCAAACGGCAGTTGCTTAAGAAGGAGTCTATCCTCTTTTACCTTTTTCAGGATTTTGCATCTGTATCCCGATAAAATTAAACAGCGTCTTAAAAAGTGATTGTGAGTTCATTTAATTTTGAATTTTACAGCCTCTGAAGCGTGGTAATGAACGCGGCCGCCACGCAGGAGCTGCGGGTTCGATCTCCGCTCAGTGCAAATATTTGTATGCACGAATATGTGGGTATTTATGTTGGCCTGGTCGTAGCTCGGAGAGCACGTGTAGCCGTCGGTCCCGGTTACGAACCTCTATGGTACTCCTTACGGGTTGTCGGAGCCCTAAAAAGTTCAACAACTGGTCTAGCTGCAATGCTTCGCGGCAAATATGGAAGTTCTGCCAAATCCGCAGCTAGACTGGTAAAGCGTACCCCACATTCCGAGGTGAAATCTTCGGGTGGGAATAACGCTTAAATGAAGAAAAAGAACTTTACTATACGTCAATAGAGTTTAAAATTTAATGGCATTTTTGCAGTTTTTTTTTATTTTTTTATATAGGACACGCCAACTTGACCTCACCTCGCCTGATGGTAAGCTAAAGGCAAAGTCTCAGGAAAGAGGGTCACCATTACAGACACTAAGTGCTACAATGGTGGCACTCAGCTTGGCGGCCTCATCAGATGCTTTTTCACGCCCCGCTTAAAGGCCCCGGACTGTAGGAAGAAGGAAACACGTGTGCTGGTAATGAATTCCAGGTCTTGGTGGTGCGGCAAAGAAAAGAATCTCCGAACCGCTTGGTCCTTGCTCGTATATTCTGCACAGTGCCATGTAGTTGAACATTAACAGATCGGGGTTCAGGATGGGAGCATCCTACCTTCCATTTATGACGTCATACCGTGGAATAGGTCTACTTGGCCCAATGTTGCGTAGTGGTACCAACCTCATGTATTTGTACAGCCGGTATGCTGCCGTTACAGGAGCTACCAGTGATTCTGGTCACGGACTCCAAGTTCCTCTCAATGTCTTCTTCTACTGGATCCCGCCATTCCACCATCGGTAAACCCGTAGCATTACCTGAAAGAAGATCAATACATACGTGTATAAATTCACACTTCTATTCTCTTGGGATAGGCAAGGACAACATCTTAGTGGATCAAAGATATTGTCCTTGCCTACCCCAAGAGAAAACAAAAACAGTAAAATATAGCACTTGGTACTATGTTTTACTGTTCACATATCTGCACACCGAATTGAATATAATCCCATAAGTGTGAAGTGAATTAAAGAATTCTATTTAGGTACCGTAGCCTCGACTACTGGTGGGCTTCAATGAAATGGAAAGTACATCCAAAAATTCTGGCCACGAACAAAAGACGTATCATTTTTTTACGTGGACAATGTCCCAGATACCTCCCGGTGGAAGGAAGCGGTGGCTTCCGCCATCTGTGAGTAGTTTTTGGTTGCCGGAGGCAGGCATATCCCTTGCACCTTGTCGACCCAGGGCCATCTCTCTCGATCTGGTCCTCCTCGGAAAGATGTAGCATTTAGGCAGCTAACATTAAATTACTTCCGTTTTTAGAACCAATGGATATCGGTAAGATTCTGAAGAAATTCTATACTTTTTTTACGTGAGCAAAATCATCACGAATACCCCCCTACCGGAACCGGTGGAAGAGGTTATATCGGACTCGAACCAACCAAAACGCACGCCGCCTGATACTAATATTATAAATATGAAAGTCTGTGAACATGTTTGGAAGTCTGTTATTGAATCAAGGCCTAACGGCTGAAATTATCATACAGAGATAGATTATACATAGACTATCCCGGGAAAGGTTCCTATGAGTTGCGGGAACGGGATCAAAGTTCATCAGCATCAGCTAGTACTCAACAAAAGTTACCAGGTCCTTTCATAACTTCGTCAGGAGTAGTTGGGTCTGGAGGTTTGCTCTTTCGAAGGCGGTACACCATGAAGCTTTTATAGAAAGGTTTGTTTTTTACACGGAAGTCCATTCCAACGCTCTGATGACACCCGCACAGTTTAAGAAGTCGCTCGCAAATGCAGTAAATTATCTGGAAAATAGAACTGAGATTGATATGATGACACATTCGTAAGTAAGTACCATCAATATATCAATTAATTTTATGCTTAGATACGAAGACAATATTTGTGTCCCTAACGCCAGATTTCCACGGTGCGAGGTTTCACGGACGTGGATGCTGACACGGATGCACGGACTATGTTTCTGCAGTATCACGGACGAGCCTCGTTCCATGGTGCGTAGTTCGTGAAATCGTGCAAGCGTCTGTAAAATCGCGGGTCGTGGAAAGCGGTTCTAACAGTCAAACATACCTTGGGCAGTTCTCTGAATGCTCTTTCGTCAAGGCCATGTAGTGTTGCCCTTTGTCGATATAAGTATTGTTTCAAAGTGAACTCCGATGTCTTCCTGTCTTGAGTTAAGTTGAGAGTTTCCCTGGAATAAAATAAACAGTTCCAGTTCAATAGGTTAGTTCTACCACAGATACTATAGTATAATTCTTATGTTCTACTGAGAAGATCAGCAAGAAACTCAGGTAACTTTATTAGAACTAGATAATCTTTTTTAAATTTGGTTCCTTGCCTGCTCGTACAATTTATGTTGTACGAGACCACGCATTTCCTTCATTAAGATACAAACCTACTTGATAATATCTAATCATTTTTCATGAAACATTTTTTACTTCTATTTTATTATTAAAATAAAGCTAAAAATAATTATAATGCGTCGTAGATTCCTCCGCATCGCATGCCTCTTGTGGTAGCGTTTCCAGAAGACTGGCAGCATTGCCTCGTGGTATGGCAATGCTTATTCTCTGACTTTAAAAGCAACATGCGTTGATACCATTGCTCCTACTCATATACCTGACACGGCTGGCTGTGCTGGTGCTGCTACTGCTTCTGTAGAGACTCACAAGCGGCACAAATACTCCAATCTCATCGGAAATTATTAATTTGTGCCGCTTGGAGTCGAAACTTTGGAGTCATGTGTCCGAGCGTCCGCAATCTCTTCAGGAAGATTACGAAGCGTATTTTTTTTTTATTTTATTTTATTTATTTAACTATCAGAATACATATTTAACAAAAAAATAGACTTAATGTGCCTCTAAAGCTACTGGAGCTTGTGTGCGACACATGCGATTCTCTCTTCAGTATAAAACATTACAATCTTATAAATAAAAAAGGAGAAACCATAATCGTCGTAAACAAAACGATACAATGAAAGTTTACAATGAAGCAGTCAAAGTCGTATCTACAATTCCGCTAAAAAATTAGACTTGAGCTTATATTTAATGTTCCTCACATTAATTTTCTCTCGCATGAGGGTAGGCAAAGAATTGATAAGACGCGGTACAAGGAATGTACTCGTCCGCTCGCCGTAGCAATTCCTATGATCGACGCTTCTCGAGTTTGTTTTGATTAACATATCATTATTCCTAATGATTTAAATTAAACTTACTTAGAGCTAAAGACTACAGTCTGCGGCAGAAGATAGTGCTCAAACTGCTGAACGCACAGGATTTGGCCTGATGTCTGAACTGACTTGGGTCTTTTCTTCCGCACCAAGCGAATGGCATCATTAGCCCTCACACGCATTGAGTAGACCAGGTAGCAGGCTATTAGGACTCCTGTTCGGCCGAGACCTGAAACAAAGTCAAAGTCAAAATCATTTATTCTGCATAGACCATTAAATAAGGACTTACAAAACGTCAATATAAAAAGAAATATGAAAGACTAGTTTAGCAAATAGACCACCGGTTCGAAACGCGGCCCCGACCTGCGAAGACCCCGGCAAGAAACTCAGCGGGCATTTTTTTTGGTCTATTTACAAACATTTACTAAGTCTACTTACTCTAAATACAATAATTTACTTGAGTTGCATACTTGAGCGAACAGCTCATTTCCAAGCTTATTTATCATCTAAATATTCTTGGATTTTATCATAGCCTTATTTTTATATAGAAAAGCTTTATTTTCAAATTTTTAAATTTATTCATAGGTAATTTCCTAATTAAAGATGGCGATGTTCATAAAATTTGATGAGCCACAGCTATGATGAAGGTTTTTAATTTAGTTATCACATAAAATTAAATAAAAAATACAAATAGCGCAAAGTCAATTGATAAAACTGCAAATTTTTGATTGAAAATTGTTATTATACCATCAATAAATTATCATGCACCAGTACCACATTATAGGTATATATTTTTTAATTACAGTGAGTTATCCTCCAAAAAATCATTAATGGTATAATAACATTTTTTAATTAAATATTTGCGAAGTTTTATTTTAAAATTGTCCATTTCAATTTGGCCCAACTAGTGAACGACTGCGACAAGAAATCAGTTATTAAGTATATCGTATATTAAAATCAAAACAGTTTTCGTTGTTTGGTTTTTCATACGGCGGAAATAGTAATTTTCATTAACTCCCGACGTAAAAACGACGGGGTGTTATAAGCGTGGGTGTTATTAACGTGTCTGTGTGTGTGTGAAGTCTAATAAATAAATAAATGAGCTCATTATTAACTGAATATAATGCATAATTACTTACATATATTTTTACGTTTTCGTCATCGTTCTTATAATCTTACGTTTGATCGTTGAGTAGAACCGACTTCCACGCGGGCTTAACCGCAAGCGTCACAGTCAACGCGTACTCAATATCATTTAGTTTATGTATCTTTTTTTAAGTATCAAGTAGTCAATCTATCAATTCTCTATCAATTCCTTATCAAACTCCGGTGTCCCATACATTACTCTTTATCGATATATTCATATGTCTTAAATAAAAACGATTTCGATCTTTATTATAACTGGCAAAATTTGTTATTAAGCAAAAGAGAAAGATGTATACCCATGTCATGAGATATCAACAGCGGAACCGTCACAGGATGGTTGCGATATTTGTAACAGACATAAGATCTGTCATCCTGACAATGATTTGGCTACACATGATTGCAACACTTGTGGATGTGATGAGTGCAACTATTTTCCAGAGCACATTTTTAATAAAAATATATCACGTCAACACCTAAATGAAAGAGCAGAAATATGCACGAATAATCCTGACCAAGCATTATTTACAGCGGACATGCAAAAAGTAATTTGTATGCCTTTACTCACAACGAAGGAATATTATTTTTCCAGAAAACTTGTCTTATTTAATGAGACTTTTGCCCAGCCTGGCAAAAATAAACTTGCAGTTTGTGTTTTATGGCATGAAGGTGAAAGTGGGCGAAAAGCTTTCAATATCGCTAGTGCTTATATTAATTCATGTTAAAATTTTGCAGAGATCTGAAGCAGGAATATTTTTTGTAGACAATTGCAACGCCTAAAATAAAAATAAGATCTTTTTCTCGGCTTTAGTGCGGTCAACGATCCCTCAAATTGTATTGAAGCAATTATAATTGAGTACTTAGAACCTGGACATAGGTAACTAATAAGCTTAACAGAACAGGACAAGTCTGTGATTTTCAAGATTACGTTCAACAAATAAAAAAATCGGGAAAAAATATTGATACTTTGATTTTGACTTTTGACTCATGAGTTGAAGTTAAGTACCCAGATGGTATGAACATACAAAAATTCAAAATTGTTAAATTTAAGAAAGGTTTTCTGTCACTATTTGCTAAAATTAAATATAATGATGAATACGATTTTACCGAAATTCATTTTTTAAAAAGAAAGTTGAAAATACTATGAATAGTTTATTGAAAGATAGTAAAAGTCTTTTGAACGAAATTAAGAAGCAAGAAAACCCAAGAGGAGTTTGTGAAATTAAGAAATTGGAACTTCTTAATTTATGCCAGTACATGCCGCAGTCACGCAGAAAGTTTTTTGAAGAATTAGTTGTATCAGATGTCGCTGATTTAACTTCTGAACAAGATGTTGATTTTTGAATTGTTGATTATTAATTTTTAAATTTTGATTTTTGGAATTGACCAACCAAACGACATGTTAAAGAACAATAATTTTGTTTAACGATTAGAATAAAGTTTTTGATTATTTTCAGTGGTCTTATTTCTTTTCCATTACATACTTATAAGCACATACATACTCATAAGCACCCACACACGCAAGCAGAATCACACGTATTCTCACTCGCAAATGCACACACACGCGTGTGCACCGTTACACATGTACCCTGACACGCCGACAGATACACTCTCATACACACACACACCCTCACAAATACACACACACACACACACGCACATACACGCGCACGCACGCGCGCGCGCGCACACACACCCAAACATACACACACACATCCTAACACACAAAACACACTCTCGCACATACAGACACACGCATAAATATACATGAACGCGTGCTCTATTATACACACAAGCATACTTACGAACATACATCATGATCTGTCACACACAATCATCACCAGACAAATTGGTATCTGATGATGATGGCGATGATTGTGTCTTGATCAGGCTATTATGATGGATTTGATGTTGTTGCCGCGCTACGCCACGCGCCATCTAGCGACGGTTGCGAGACCTATAGGTGCGAGCGGCGGGGAGAGGGGGTCGACCATCGGCGCCTACGTGGGGGGTGTCGGCCGGCACAATCAATCTAATATACCTTACGTACATCCGTTTTAAAGGTCACATCATTATATCTATAAAAATTGTAACAAACGTACAAATTAAAAACCTCAATTAATCAAACTCTGCGTTATAATTGAATTCTCCCGAACATATTTGGACCTTCGGCCGGATTGAAATCATCAGACCACGCCACGTTCTGAAGAATATAGAAGAATTCCGTCGCCACCTGAATCTACGTTGCGGGTGATATCAGCCACGCAAGTAGCTTTCGATTCTTGCAAGCTGCTAGGATGAGTGAAGAGGAGTATAGTGAAGCTGGAAATGTCTTAGGTTTAATTGAATTAAAGAAACAAAGGGCATCTTTAAAAGGTAGACTAACTTTGTTCGAAAAATATGTCGGTAAGTTTGAAAATAAATCCCTATCTGAAACGCAGCAAGCTGATTTAAGCATGCGTATTGAGTCGAATTTGATTTTATTTGATACATTTAATAATGTTCAGAGCAAAATAGAAAGTGTTCTGGACGAAACTGAAATGATAAAACAGCTCGACTATAGGGAAGCTGTAGAAAATCAATATTATAGCGCAATGTCTATTGCAAAATTTCTTATCGATGTAGGTAAAGGCAAAAGTGACGATTCTCAGTGTTCATATCCGCATTATAAAACGAAAGCTTCAATAAAATTACCCGAGATTAAGTTACCCTCATTCGATGGCACGTTTGATAAATGGCTCGAATATAGGAATTCGTATTTGTCTATGATTCATAAGCGAAGTGATCTAGATGCAATAGAAAAAATTCATTATTTAAAACGTTCCCTCACTGGTTTAGCTCTCCAGGTTATCGGCGAGTTAGATTTCACGGCCTCTAATTACGTCCACGCGTGGGCGCTGTTAGAAGAAAGATTTAATAATAATAGGTTACTCATTCAAAATCATGTCCGTTCGGTTTTCACTGCACAATCCATTAAAAAGGCTTCAGCTGAAGAAATACGAAATTTAATTGATATTATTTTGCGAAATTTACGAGCACTTAAATCCTTGGATGAGCCAACGGAATCGTGGGATACCCTTATTATATATATAATTGTGTCAAAACTAGACTCATCCACAGAACTCGAATGGGAAAATTATATCGGGTTATTTCCATCTGAATTGAAAAATGAGAAATTGCAATTAGATAACTTATTGAATTTTCTAAGAAACCGTGCTAATTCGCTAGATATGATTCATAGAAACAAAGCTGAACCTAAAAATAATACAATGGATAAAAGGCACAAAACTACCTCCCACCCACAAAAATCACATAGTTTTGTTTCAATGCGTAATAATGAGGCTAAATCTAACAAGTTGGTTCACCAATGCATTATGTGCGGTGATAATCACTTATTATATTCTTGTATTCGTTTCCTAAATTTGTCTGTGTCAGAGAGAATTAACTTTACTGATAACAAGAACATATGTAAAAACTGTTTACGTGCGGGACACCCACTTTCTGAGTGTAGGTTCGGTCCATGCAGGCAGTGTCAAAGGAAACATAATAGTTTATTACACAGCGATAATTATTTAAATGCGTCTAAGTGCGAGCCATCAGTGTCAAGCTCAGTTAACTCGCAATCAGCCGAAAAATCGGTTTCAATCGTATACATACATTAAATTCCGTAAATCATGCGAATACGGTATCGAGCGTGAACGCGTCGGCGTCATCGGTACCGTCACAAGTGTTACTGTGCACTGCCTTAATCGAAGTCATGGATAGTAACAATCATTATCAGACAGCCCGATCGCTGTTGGATAGTGGTAGCCAAAATAGTTTTATTTCTGAAAAATTATGTAATCGTTTAAACGCACCGGTAATACAGTCCACTATACATATATCTGGTGTGGGACAATCCGTCTCACAGTCGAATAAGGTATGCGATGTAAATATGCGTTCTATAATTAATGAATACAGCACACAATTACGGTGTTTCGTTTTACCGCGTATTACGTCCAATCTACCCTCAGCAACCATAGATGTAAATTTATTTCGCATTCTGAAAGATGTTTGCCTTGCAGACCCCACATTTAACGTCTCATCAGAAATCGATTTATTGATTGGGGCTGATATATTTTGGGATTTGTTGAACAAAGATACGATCCGTCTCTCTAATGGACCATACCTACGAAAATCAAAGATAGGGTGGTTAGTTTCGGGTCCCGTTTTCTATCATAACTCGCGTATAAATAATATCTATTGTCATGTTGCTCAAACATCAATTATTGATGATCAACTTCGCAAATTTTGGGAATTAGAGGAAGTAGGGGTGACTTCCACTTTAACGAAAGAAGAATGTTCATGCGAGGAGTCATTCGTCAAAACTACTGCACGGGACAGTAGTGGTAGATTTTCGGTACGTATACCACTCAAGGAGTCGGCCGAAACACTCGGTGACTCATACGATATGGCAAAATCGCGTTTTCTTTCATTGGAGCGTAAATTAGAACGATCACCATCTTATAAAAAGATGTATTGTAATTTTATGCGTGAATACATTGAGTTGGGACACATGTCCCAAATAAAAGATTATAAAAAGCCGTATTATTTTCTCCCTCATCATGGGGTGTTACGAGAGCATAGTACAACAACAAAATTGCGCGTAGTATTTGACGCGAGTGCCAGTACTACGTCCAATAAGTCATTAAATGACATTCAATTAATAGGCCCGCCACTTCAAAACGATATATTCTCCATATTACTTCGTTTTCGACAGTATAAATATGTAGCCTGCGCTGACGTGGAGAAAATGTACCGACAAATACTGGTACACCACGATCAGCGCAATTTGCAATTAATACTTTGGCGAGAAAACCCATCTGATGAGTTGTGTATTTATCAATTAAATACAGTTACGTATGGTACAGCGTCGGCGCCATACCTAAGTATACGTTGCTTACGACTGCTCGCATACGAAACAGATGATAAGAAAAATAAGAAAAATACGAGAGTCACTGGTACATATAAAACATACAAATATTTTAATATGTGCTCCCACGTATGTATGTGGGGCACCGATCTATAATTATAAAATTGATTTATTTAATAATTTCTTAAATTTGGACATACAAAATAATAACTATGCACACTTTATTGACTCAAATCGTAATTTATCTTTTGACATGTTTTCATACTATAGTGGCAAACTTAATAGAAGTGGAATTAAAAATGTATACAAAGATATACTAGAAACAATACAACTTAAGTGTCGTAGTCTTGTATTCAATACACATTCTGTTGAGAAAGATGAACAATCCCTGCAGCTTTTTCTTGAAAAATAATTGTGGTAGGAATGCAGTGGTCGGTAAATGTTTTTCCATTAAAAAACGTACCTTAAGGCCTAACATTAAGGTATACAATAGAAAAATTCTGATTTACTACCAGAACGTCAGAGGCCTCCGCACAAAGACTACTGGTTTCTATAATAATGTTACAGCAAGTTGCTATGATTTTATTTTTCTTAACGAAACTTTTTTAATGAATTCGGTATATGACTCGGAACTATTCCCATCAAGTTATGTAGTGCTCCGTAAGGATCGTGCTGGCAATACTGGTTGGGGTGGTGTCCTACTAGCAGTAAAAAACTGTTATACAGTGAAGTTAATAGAAAATATTGATAATTTAACAGTGGACAAAGAAATATTGTTTGCTTTGATAATATGGAAAAATGTAAGGCTGCTAGTATGTGTTGTATATTTGCCGCCCAGTTATAATGATCAAAGATATTTAAATGTTTTAACCTGTATGGAGAATGCTGTTTCTACATACCCTGAGCACCAATTTCTAATTATTGGCGATTTTAATTTATATTCTTGCAGTGCCAATGTAAAACTTCAATTTGATAACTTTTTGAGTTATTGTAGGCTGCGACAATGCAATAACATCTGTAATAAGCAGGGACGCATCTTGGATTTAGTTCTAACCACTCTAGACTGTGATGATGTTTCTGTAACATCGGACATTGAACCCTTGGTGAAAATTGATGCTCTCCATCCACCCCTGGAAGTGTTGCTTTCCGTGCCGAGATGTACAAAGACCGGTGGTGGACAAAATGTGGGGTACGATCATGTCACTATCCGCGAGTGGGGTTTTACGGAAGGCAAACTTCCAGAGCCTATACTCAGATATTGCTGGAATTGATTGGTCCGAATTAAAACTTCCGAGTGATGTTAATGTGGCGGTGAATATACTGTATAACAAATTAAACAGTACAATTGACAAGCATGTACCTTTCAAAAAACATCCATCAAGTTGGAAATATATATATCCAACATGGTATACTAGCGAAATAATTTATTATATAAAATTAAAATACTTTCATTTAAAAAAGTTTAAAATTTATGGACTACAATTTAATAGAGAATTATTTAAATATTTCAGGACCAAAGTCAAGGAACTCATTAGTGTAGCTTTAGAGAAATATATGTATATCGTAGAGAACAACATCACTCGCGATCCGGCTACTTTCTGGAGGTATGTAAAGGACAAACGTAAAAATCTAAACCAAAATAGTGAATATATTTATAATAATGTAACTGTCGAGGGTCAAAGCGCGGTCGATGCCTTCGCACATTATTTTGGTTCGGTCTTTCATCCAAACATTCCGGAGCTGGATGCGGAGGCGGCTGAACGTGAAGCAACTGAAGCAGGATATAGTGCAATCAGTTTTAGCGTTAGCCACGTAAATGCCTCAGAATTAAGACGAGCGGTTCGACGTCTGAAGCCTACCTCTACTTGTGGTCCCGATAATATACCGGCGTTTTTACTCAAGGATTGTATATCTGCCTTTGAGGAACCGCTCTTGCACATATATAATTTATCACTCTAGCAGTGTGTCTATCCTAGTGACTGGAAGGTCTCTAGAATAACACCGATACCTAAGGGGGGTTCTTCGACCGACATTACTAACTTTAGACCTATAGCCGTATTGTCAAGTTTTGGGAAGATCTTTGAGTCTATTATAAATAAGATTTTATTCGATAATATTAATAAGTACTTGGATAACTCCCAGCATGGATTTCGCCCGGCACGTTCTACCTTGACAAACCATATAACGTTTGTAGACTATTTACGCTCTCGAGTAACGACAGGCTGCCAGGTAGATGCAGCATATTTTGATTTTAAGAAAGCCTTTGATCTCGTGGATAACGATATCCTTCTAGTGAAGTTTGCATCCTTGGGGTTCAGTACAAAGCTTCTTAAATTCATGGCTGATTATCTGCGAAATCGTAGGCAATATGTTAAGATTGGGCATCATATATCTAGTGAATTTTATACCAGGTCAGGCGTAAGTCAGGGTAGTAATCTGGGCCCCACTCTATTCCTAATTATGATAAATGACTTACCTGGGGTTCTTACTAATACTCAATGTCTGCTGTTTGCTGACGATCTAAAGCTCTTCCTTCCTGTCGCTAGCGATACGGATTGTATGGCTCTGCAGGCAGATATTGATGCGGTTGTTTCGTGGAGCATTAGAAATAAATTGTCCTTTAACGTCTCCAAGTGTAAAACAATTACCTTCACTAGATCCCGTACTCCAATAGTGGCAAAATATGAACTAGCAGGAACACCACTGGAGCGTGTAACCACAATGCGTGACTTGGGTGTTACTATGGATAGTGAATTAAATTTCCGAGAACATATCAAACAATTATGTAAAAAAGCCAATAAATCCCTGGGATTTATAGTTAGAACCTCTTCTAAATTTAATAATATAGAAGTTATTAAGTTACTTTACAATGCGTATGTTCGAAGTGTACTTGAGTATAACGCTATAGTATGGAATCCCACAGAACAGCTATATGCATTGATGGTTGAACGGGTTCAGCGCAAATTTGCCCGTTACTTATACAAGCGCGCCTATGGCTACTATCCATTCCTCTATCCTTCCATTTTCGTGACTGGGATGATTGGTCTCGATACATTGCACTTTAGACGGGAATTCGTACTAATAATGCATTACTGTCTATTGCTGAACAATAAGGTGGATAACCCATCGGTGCGCGAGTGCATCCTTTTCTATGTGCCGGACGGGTACTTGCGGGGGGCTGGAAGGCGACGGCATCAACTTTTTACTTGCCCGCCGGCGTGGCGCTTTCTGGCATGGAGGAGTCCCACTTTTAGAGGTGTTCAGCACTTAAATATTTTTTTGGAAACGAATCCAGATGTAGACATATTTTATGAAAAGACTAGTGCCATTAGTGTGAGTGTGAGGGGATATTTATGTAGGTCATAAAGAAGGTTGACATTGTAATTCGAATGTATTTTTATCTCCCAATTTAATCCTATCTGACATTATTGTATTAACATTTAATATTTATCTAATTCTTATGATTTGCGTCAGTATCTTGCCTTCCATTTGACATTATTCGCTTGACATTTATATTGTATTGGACATTATTTTTTTTATTGAATGATTGTTTACCTGATTATTTGACGAACTGTAGAATGTGACTAAGTATTTTTAATTTTTAATTGTTTAATTTATGTAATCTACAGCATATAAGCGCTTTGGTGTATACTGTAAGCTTGTATTGCTAACAACAATAAATGAATAAATGAATAAATGAATAAATGAATAAGGTAATAGCTAGGGTTATCAACGACGACTTTTACGTTGATGATTTAATAACCGGTCATGACTGTTTAAATAATTTAGTAAAAATATGCGAAAAAACCACAGAGGTTTTAAGGTCAGCCTGTTTCCCATTGCGTAAATGGACATTTAATCATGATGTAAAAGGTGATTTTTTCAAACAATTAGCAATCGGAGACCATTGTCAAAATAAAACACTCGGATTAGGTTGGCAAGCTACGAGTGATGAATTGCATTTTACGACACAATTAAAATTTAGTCCCAAGGTTACTAAACGTACTATTATGTCTGTAATATCTCAAATCTATGATCCCTTAGGGTTATTGTCTCCGGTCATAATTACGGCAAAAATTATGCTTCAAAAATTGTGGTTACAAAAGCTCGACTGGGATGACGCAATCCCATATGACTTGCAAGTTACTTGGAATAAATTACTTAATGATTTTTCAAATATAAATAGTGTTCGTGTCCCTCGTTACGTCATGAGCGACTGTACTCATAATTTAGAATTGCATATTTTCACCGATGCATCTCAGGATGCATATGGTGCTTGTGCATACATACGGACTTATAATAATGATTCATGCGTTTATACAAAATTATTATGTGCTAAAAGTAAAGTTGCACCAGTTAAGAACGTGTGTACCATCCCTAGACTCGAGTTATGCGGAGCGTTGTTAGGCGCAAGATTATACAATAAAATAATAAGCTCGCTCAGAATGACATTTCCTAATGTTTACTTTTGGACTGATTCCACTATAGTCATAGGGTGGATTCGAATGTCACCACATCGTCTTAAAACTTTTGTTCAAAATCGTGTATCTCAGATAAATCAATTGACTGGTGATGCGCCATGGTTTCATATAAATGGTACAGAGAACCCGGCAGATATGTTATCTAGAGGTCTAAAAATAGCCGATCTTAATAACAATAATATGTGGTGGCACGGTCCCGCGTTCTTGAAAGACGTAACTTTAACCAATTCTAGTGATACATCGGTAGATGAACAATCATTACCAGAATTAAAGTCAGTGAATGTATGTATGATCTCCAATAATGTTACATATAAAAGTGACTTTATTGATTATAATTATGCTTCGCAGCTTCATTCTTTGCGATTTACGTTTAACATGGTGTAGTAGCGCTATCGACTGTAGGCCTTGCACGATGGTTTAAAGTTTTTTTTTTTTTTTTAATACGTTATCCCCAATGGCAGGGTAGGTTATAAATAGCGCGACCTACTAAAATATTGTCATTCTGTGTTATCGTGCCGTAGCCTTCGCATTGAATTAGGTACCTACTATATATTATTAAAAAGTGAATATGGGGAACAAGAGGAAACTTCGAGAAAAAGAGGAAGCTAAGATCACAAAGAAGATTAGAAAACTGGAACGAAAGTTACAACGTCGCAAACGTGTTATATCTTCTTCAGACGATAGCGGTAAGTCACTATTAATTTAAATAAGTGTTTAACTAAACTTCATCCTGGAGAAATGGTTTTCAATTGTCGTTGACGATTACAAAATCATTACATATACATAACCACATACACTTTAACCGTCGTTGGCGGTTATGATAATTTGAGTGAATACCGTCGTTGACGTAATAATTTCCTCATTATGATTTTTAATTCGTCGTTGGCGATTAAAAATTATTGGATATAACCACAAATATGTACAACCACCGTTGGTGGTTATCATTTTCCATTCTTTAAATAGATACCCGTCGTTGACGCATAATCTAATAATTTACCGTCGTTGACGGTTATAAATATCTTATTACAACTACCGTCGTCAATAAAAGTAGTACATCGGTTCTAGAAGTAAAACACAAAATGTATATTTCAGAACTTGAGCAAGGGTTACCCATGCAGTCACATACAAGTTCACCAGTTATTTTGCCGGAAGAATATACCGAAGTTATACCGAGTGTAATTTCTCCCATGCCTCAAACGTCGCTATGTGAGCCTATCAGCGTGGAACCGACCACTACAGAACAGAACCCAGTACCTGAAACATGCAGTTCATTGCCTCAAGAAGAAGAGACTCAATTAGAAGAGGACGTTCTTTTAATTCTTGGTGAAGCACCACAATTAGATACTGCGTTGGGAAAAAATATTCACAATGATATCGCTTCCCGTTGGCAAGATATATTGCTGAAGGGGTTGCCCAAGGATATAAAAGAATCACTTCTCAAAAAATATATCATCCCGGCTAATTGTAGTTTTCTCATCGCTCCAATTTTAAATCCTGAAGCTAAAGCTGCACTTTCAGACATCCTAGTTAAGAGGGATGTCACATTACAACAAAAGCAAAATCAAATTGTTGTCGCATTAGCCGCATTATCCAGCCTCACGGAGATGATTCTACACAATGAGTCCTCTAAGCAGGCGCTATTACAACCGCTTAGTGATGCATGTCGAATATTATGTGATAGTCATAACATTGAGACTAAGACTCGTCGTAGTATAGTTATGAGCTCCATTAATCTACAACTTCGTGATGCTCTAGCCAACACTAACCGGGATAAATATTTGTTTGGTGATGTTCTAGCAGAAAGCCTTAGAACTGCAAGGTCTGTTCAAAAGACAGGAGAATCTCTGCAAAAGACTAACCCTGTAGCATCTTCAAGCAAGAATACCAATTTTAGGAACACTCATAAGAGCCGTGGCCATAATAATTTAAACTCCAGGGGTCCAATCCAAAGGAAACCACCATACAAAACAAGCGAGTCGTCAAGAGGACGGCAAACAGCGCGTCAACCGCGTGTCACGACGCTTCCACGTCAGCGTGTGCCTCCCCCAAGAATGTCTTCACCTGTCAGGAAGAATTATCAACGTTAAATACTCGGATAACTCAATACGCTGGTCGTTTACAGTATTTTCACCCACAGTGGTCTCAAATAACGGATGATCCTACTCTATTGTCATGGATAAAAGGATATAGAATCCCATTCACTTCCATTCCAAGTCAACCTAATAGTCCTATTACTATGCCGAGATCAGAACAGGAACATACGGAATTTGTTCAGGCTATTCAAAAGTTGGTAATGGTGAATGCCATATCAGAATGTTCTCATGTCGAAGGTGAATTCATTTCTAGCGTATTTTTAGTACCCAAGCCAAACGGTGAAAAGCGCTTTATATTAAATTTAAAATCACTAAATAAATTTATAGAAACGCATCACTTTAAAATGGAAGACTATAGAACAGCTATTAAATTAATCAGCAATGAATGTCACATGACTTCAGTGGACCTAAAGGATGCGTACTTTTTTATTAATGTTTCTAAATGTCGCAGAAAATACCTACGTTTTAACTATAACAATAAGCTTTACCAGTTTAATTGTCTAGCATTTGGCTTATCCACGGCTCCGTACGTCTTTACAAAATTGATGAAACCTGTAATTGAATACCTAAGGTCTAGAAATTTGATATCTGTAATTTATTTAGATGACATTTTTTGCATCGGTCAAGATTTTTATGACTGTCGTGTTAATGTAGATCAAACATGTACATTATTAGAGAAATTAGGCTTCTTTATAAACAGGGAGAAAAGTTGCCTAATACCTAGAACTCGATGCAGATTCCTAGGTTTTATTTTTGATTCCCAGAAAATGATAATAAAACTACCCACTGATAAAAAATATAAAATAAAGAAAAACGTACAACATTGTTTAGATATTCGGAAATGTAAGTTACGTGAGTTTGCTAGAGTGATAGGTTTTTTAGTGTCTGCCTGTCCAGCAATACAGTATTCTTGGATGCGTACAAAATTACTAGAACAAGTAAAATTTAAAGCTTTCTTAAATAATTTTAGTTACAATCAAACTATCACCTTACCGGAGTTTATAAGGTAGGATCTATCATGGTGGTTACACAACGCGGACATTGGTCACTCTCCAATTAAAAGTAATGATTACGTAAAGGAAATTTACACCGACGCTTCATCAACCGGGTGGGGTGCCTATTGTAATGGGGAGGAGTCTTATGGTCATTGGAAAGATAGTGAAGTTAATTTGCATATTAATCAGTTAGAACTTAAAGCAGCCTTTTTCGGATTAAAAGTCTTCGCTAAGGATTATTCTGGCTGTGAGTTATTATTAAGGATTGATAACGTTACTGCTATTTCATGTATTAACAGAATGGGTAGCGTACAATACCCACACCTAAATAACGAAGCTCGAGATGTTTGGCAATGGTGCGAAATTAGACGCATTACTGTCATGGCTTCGTATATTAATACGAAAGACAATCATGAAGCTGATCAGCTATCTAGAAAGAAAATCTATGATACCGAGTGGGAGTTAGGTGACCACGCATTTAAAGAAATTAAACGTAAGCTGGGTACACCAGAGATTGTTTTGACTACTGTAGTATTAGTTCTCAAACTATTAGTCATTGGTTAAAAGACACATTACAAGAAAGTGGGGTAGATACTTCGCTATTTTCCGCACACAGTACACGACATGCGGCCACATCAAAGGCAAATAAATTAGGTGTAAGCATAGAAGTGATCAAGAAGACTGCTGGATGGTCCGAGTCATCATCAGCTTTTGCTCGCTTCTATAACAAAGATGTTGTAAATCATAATGAATTCGCTGAATCTTTACTTGGTTCTTCTCATTTACAGTAAATCTTGCATAATAATTGCTGTGTAATTAATAAATGGCGATCAATTACATAATGAAAATGTATTTTATTATACATACCCACTTACGTGCTTACGTACAATATTAGCTATATTTATTTTAAAATCGTTGCTCTAAACATCCTACACCATGTTAAACGTAAATCGCAAAGAATGAAGCTGCGAAGCATAATTGAGGATCAAACGAACTTACCAAGTGAAGTTCGATCATAATTATGTGAGCAGCTTCATTCGACGCGATTTACCTACTCCCACCCGATTGATAAATAATTTAATTACTTCGATTTTTTACATAATTAAAAGCCCTGCCCCTAGATCGATTCTAAAATAAAGAATGGGAATAACTTTGAACATAATGACGATATTTTAGTAGGTCGCGCTATTTATAACCTACCCTGCCATTGGGGATACCGTATAAAAAAAAAAAAAAAACTTTAAACCATCGTGCAAGGCCTACAGTCGATAGCGCTACTACACCATGTTAAACGTAAATCGCGTCGAATGAAGCTGCTCACATAATTATGATCGAACTTCACTTGGTAAGTTCGTTTGATCCTCAATAAATTTTCATCATTCAATCGGTTACGGCGATCGACTGCATACGTACTGCGTTTTATACATAACGCGCGCTCGAGTAAACAACTCCGTAAAACCGGTTTGTTATCAGTTGACGAGTTAGATGCTTCGATCATTGTGCTCGCGCGCTTTGCACAATTAGAATCCTTTTGTAATGAATACAAAAGTTTACTTAAAAATAATGTAGTACGTTCAAAGCGCATACTTAGTCTTAATGTTTTTCTTGATGAAAATAAATTAATCCGCGTTGGCGGGAGACTAAAAAACTCACTTTATTTTGATTACAATAAAAAACATCCCGTGTTATTGTGCAGTAAACACCGATTTACAACATTGTTATTTAAATACGAACATGAGCAGTTGTTGCATGGTGGACCACAAGCGTTGTTAGCGTCTATTCGTGAGGCTTGGTGGCCACTCGGAGGACGAAACTTGGCCAGGAAAAGTGTGCACAACTGTGTCAAATGTGTGCGTATGAAAGGGAAAACAATACAACCACTCATGGGTAATCTACCATCAGAGCGACTTGAACTTGGGTTCCCTTTCATGCGCTGCGGTGTAGACTACGCAGGGCCTGTGATGATCTTAAACCGGAGAGGGAGAGGATCTACTCTTCTTAAAGGATATATATGTTTATTTATTTGTATGAGTACGCGCGCTATACACTTAGAATTAGTAACAAGCCTTACCACAAGCGATTATTTACTTGCCTTAAAACGATTTATATCTCGCCGAGGTAAACCGGTCGAGATTATCTCAGATAATGCTAAGAATTTTGTAGGAGCTGAAAAAGAAATAGTATCAGGCCTTATGCGTAGTAGTAACGACATTATTAATTTTACAACAAATAATAGTATAAAATTCAGCTTCATTCCTCCTCATTCACCTCATTTTGGCGGTTTGTGGGAGTCGGGGGTGAAATCGTGCAAGCATCACTTGCGACGTGCAGTAGGGTGCACGAACCTTACCTACGAGGAGTTCAGCACTGTCCTGTCGCAAATTGAAGCCATCCTGAACTCGCGACCACTGACCGCCATGTCTACAGACCCAAATGATCTACAACCGCTTACTCCTGCTCATTTTCTCATCGGGCGGCCTATGACTGCTCCAGCCTGCAAGGACATGACTGCCACACCGAGTCATCGTCTACTGCGATACGATATCATTGAACATATGAGACAGCATTATTGGAAACGTTGGGCAACCGAGTACGTAACGGAATTGCAAACGCGTACCAAGTGGAAGACTCACCAAGCTGAAGTTCAACTGAACGGTCTCGCTCTCATCAAGGAAGACAATCTTCCACCTTTAAAATGGAAGTTGGGTAGAATCATACGCATCTACCCGGGTACCGACGGCATTGCCCGAGTAGCTGATCTGCGCACCGCTTCGGGTATCATACAAAGATCCTTCTCCAAAATCTGCCCATTACCCGTTCTACCTGCGAGTGATCTGATGACATCGTGACATCGTGTTCATCCCTTCGAAACCTGCTGTTTTCAAAGCCGGGGCCATGTTGCCGCGCTACGCCACGCGCCATCTAGCGACGGTTGTGAGACCTATAGGTGCGAGCGGCGGGGAGAGGGGGTCGACCATCGGCGCCTACGTGGGGGGTGTCGGCCGGCACAATCAATCTAATATACCTTACGTACATCCGTTTTAAAGGTCACATCATTATATCTATAAAAATTGTAACAAACGTACAAATTAAAAACCTCAATTAATCAAACTCTGCGTTATAATTGAATTCTCCCGAACTTAAAAAATGCGTCTAAGTTTAAGCATATTTTGTTATGACATAACACTGCAATTATAATTACAGTGTTCTGTAATAACAATGTTCTCTGTATATTATTTTTTTTTTTTGGCAGAACACGTTTGAGGGTGTAACCATACGAAATTAACTGAAAACCAGTATTTTTTACATGGCTGGCTAAAAGCTAATCTGACAATCAAGATATCCAAAATTCAAAGGAATCCGACTATCATTAAGGATTTTATTGCCAATTTTCCAAAAAAACAGAAAAACTCGATTTCTGAAAACTGACCAGTTTTTAGATACAGTGTATTGTTATGGCACGGCTGCTACATTTGCGTACGTCGTGTCCATGGGAGGCCAGTTTTGGACATTGCCCTTTAATTTTGATGATACATTTCGTATAACTTTTTTACAGCTGTCACTTTTCAAAAATGTAATAAAAGTTGCTGTTTGTTAGCTTAATGTTGTCTTATTCATACACAAAAAAGTCATAAAATTTGGATTTGTCATTCCTAAAATAAATGCTATGTTATGTACGTTTATGTTAGTACTGAAAATTGAGGTTCCTCCAATTTCTTCAAAAAAACGGCAATTTCATATGTACAGCCTCATCATCATTTTTTTCTTACAATAATAGTGTTGAGTTGGATTGTGTTATTAATGAATAGTTTTAAATTGGATAATTGTAAGTAAGTAGGTACTTTTGTCTTAATACAGATAATAAATAAATTCTTAACTTATGACCTATGAACATTTATCGAGTGTTGTCGCGCAAGACTAAGCAGACGGATGTGCGTGAACGCCGTGTGAATTATCGATCGAAATAAGGTCATCAAACGTGTTAAAATGTATCACATTTAATATCGTTATCAGTGAATTACTGGTCTTTGTGCAAAACAAATGTGATGTTATGGATGAGCTAAGCCTCATCCAAATAATTACGAGTGCTTTTTCACCAGAAGAAATAAGCAAAGCAAAATAATTATTGTTTGATTCGGTGAAGACGAAAACACGCAAGATTATACGTAAAAAAGATGGAAAAGTGCAAAGGGATGTGGAAGACATCATAGCTTTGCTGAAAACAGAAGATCCTGAAAATATTCCTATTTTTGTAGCAAAGGATTTACAAAAACTACCCCCTGTAAGTTTCGATCACGTAGATGTGACGAAATTATTGAAGGATATACTTGTGCTGCAAAAAGACCTTCGGATTATTAAAGAATCATATGAGAAGGTGGAAGAATTAGAACTGGTGAGAAGAGATTTGACAAACCTGACAAGGGCTTCTATCGTTAATAATTTTGAACCTACTAATTTTGTAAACACTAAAAGGGGGAGGTCAGACTTGGCTGAAAGATTTCATTGCGATAGCGGACCCATTGGCTTACTGCATTTATCGCAAGAGGTTTATAGTGAAGAGTCGAAAAAACAGTCCTATTGCAGCCCGATTAATTTAGCATTGTTCTATAAACAAGAGGGTAGATGAATCAGCTGTGTTGTGTGAGCTAGATAAGGAGCGAGCGAGCGAGAGCGAACGTCCGGTGGCAGCGGGCGAAGCGGTAGCGGAGACGACCGAGCCAGTCGCGTCATCGCGCATGGAAGGCACTACAATAGTCGACCATCCATTGGTAAAAGAAAAAACATTCTCGACTGTTACAGCAGCCGTTTCGAGAGATCATAAAGAAAAGTCAAATGATGGATGGGTTACAGTACAGAGAAAGAAGATACATAGTAAATTTATAGGAATAAAAGGACAAGGACGGTCTGATGATAAATTCCGAGCGGTGGATGTAAAATTTCCACTATTTGCAAATAAAGTTGATAAAAGTACGACAGTAGACGACATCGCAGCATATTTTTTTTCGAAAAACGAATGTCACGGTGGTACCTGAGAAAATTAACATGAAAATAGTAAAGGAATATGATGCATATAAAATATATGTACCACGGAGTAAACTCGCCGTCTTTATGGATGCGGGTTTATGGCCCGACGGAATCGTGTTCAGACGTTTTGTAAGGTTTAAGCAGATTGAGACAAGTGATAAGACAAAAAGTAAACAATAATTTTAATGGATAATACAACATCAACAGTAAAGTTCATATCCTTCAATTGTAAGTCCATGAAACGCGCCAAAGAGCGTATAGTGTCATTATGCAATCGCGCCGATGTCATTGCGTTGCAGGAGACCTGGCTTTTGCCTCATGATTTGCATTTGTTGGGGTCCATTCACGCAGACTTCGGGTTCACGGGAGAGTCAGCTGTAGATATATCACACACAAGGTCGACCTTATGGTGGTACTGCAATCTTATACCGCAAGAGTGTTTTCCGGTCGGTATCTGTAATCGAGTGTGAAAGTGTGCGGTTAACGGCGATAAAAGCGGATACCGGTGATAAACAAATATTAATTATGTCGGTTTATATGCCCGTTGATTAAAGTATTAACCTGGCCGAGTTTACTTATTGTCTTGGTGAAATATGCGCGATAATCGAGAGTAATGATATTCAGTCGGTTTATATTCTCGGAGATTACAATGCTCACCCCAACGCACCATTCGGTAAGGAACTTTTACATTCTTGTACTGAGCAACAGTTAATATGTGCAGACATTAAAAGGTTAGGACTGACTTCTGATAGTTATACATATGTGAGTGAAGCGCACGGAACTAAAAGTTGGTTGGACCATATATTAGTAACGCAAGCTGCGTGGCCATCTATTGTCAATATAAACATACTATATGATGTGTATTGGTCTGACCATTTTCCTGTAGAACTAGTATGTAACTTAGATGTAATTAGGCCAAAACCGACTGCAAGTAATAAATTATGCAATAAAATTATATGGGGAATCAGAGATCAGAAACAAATTCAAATATATAATGATTATTGTAATGAACGGTTGAGAGATATCGATTTTCCATCAGAACTGTCGGAATGTTGTGACCGTTACTGTAGTGATCCTTCACATAAAATAGTAATAGACCGAATGTATAAAAATATTGTAGATATAATATCGGAAGCTGCAGTTTGTAGTAGCGGTAAAGCGGTCAGAAAAGGGAGACGGTATGTGACGGGGTGAAACAAACATGTGCAGGAGGCAAATGCTGAGGCTAAAATTAAATTTTCAATGTGGTTAACCTTAGGGAAGCCCACTGAAGGAGCTGTGTTTAGAGATATGGTTGAGAGCCGAAAGGTCTTTAAAGGAAAACTAAAATGGTGTCTTAATAACCAAGATCAGATCAAGATGGACGCACTAGCACTCCATCGCTCTAAGGGTGACTTCGGTGGGTTCTGGAGGGCCACTAATAGTTTAAAAGGTGGTCAAAATAATTTCAGCACTGGGGCCATCGCAGTCGGCCTGTGGTGTCCGTGCTGAGACTGACAGGTGCCCGATAACTAAATTCACGGCCAAGGAGGTAGGCAGTATTATTCGTAACATGAAAAAAGGCAAGTCTCCCGGACATGACAGTCTCAGCATCGAACATTTTCAGGCGGCTGGGTGTCACTTGCCGAGAGTACTCTCGATGCTGTACACGTTTTGTATTAGGCACACTTACCTTCCAGAGAGTATGTTGAAAACGGTTGTTGTGCCGATAGTTAAGAACCGGACAGGGGATGTATCGGATAAGGGGAACTACAGACCCATATCACTGGCAACAATAACAGCAAAGGTCCTTGACGGGCTGCTTGACTCACAACTCGGAGGATAAATAAAGCTCCATGATTTACAGTTTGGATTCAGAAGGGGTGTATCTACTGAATCAGCCATTTTGTGTCTCAAGCATACCGTCAAGTACTACACGGATAGATCCACTTCTGTATACCCTTGCTTTCTTGATCTCAGTAAAGTCTTTGATATGGTGTCATATGACATCTTATGGAAGAAACTAGAATGTACTAACGTACCCCGAGAGTTAATAGAGGTTCTTAAATATTGGTACCTACAGTAACCAATGTAATCAAGTGAAGTGGAGGGACGTCCTGTCATTGCAGTTGGTACGAGTCATCGTACCAACTGCAATGTGGAGTGAGGCAGGGTGGACTAACCTCACCGAACCTTTTCAACCTAAATGTGAATGGTTTGATTGAGGAGCTCAGTGGCATGCATGCCGGGTGCTATATAGATGGGATAAGTGTCAGTAATATTAGCTATGCAGACGACATGGTGCTGCTGAGCCCCTCAATCGGAGCCTTGAGAAAACTGGTAGCTGTATGTGACTCATATGCTTTAAGACACGGTTTAGTATATAACGCGAGTAAGAGTGAGATTGTGGTGTTTACACCGAGAAACAAGAAATATACCTTCTATATCACTTACCGGGAAAGCTCTTAAAGTAGTCGATCAGTTTAAGTACCTGGGTCACATTATCACAAGCTCTCTGAAAGACGATGCCGATATGGAACGAGAAAGGAGGGCATTGGCAGTTAGAAGTAATATGTTGGCCCGTAGGTTTGCTCGATGTACTAAACAAGTGAAAGTCACGTTATTCAAAGCTTTTTGTCAGGTTTTCTACACGAGCGCCCTTTGGGTCAGCTATACTCGTAAGGCTTACGATGCTCTCCGAATTCAGTACAACAATTCCTTTAGGGTATTGTTGGGGCTGCCCCGTTACTGTAGCGCGTCGTTAATGTTTGCACAAGAACGCACGGAGGACTATTACGCTATACGACGTAATATAATATCTTCTTTGTGGCGCAGGACACGGGCTAGCTCGAACAGTGTCCTGAAGGCAATTGTTCCTAAAATAGACTGTCCCGTGCTAAAACATTGGGTGGGACAGATAAGAAATAATTCAATCAAATGTAATATATAATGGAATTTATTTTGATGTACTTAATTTATTTTGATTTAATTTGATTTGACTTGATTTGATATGGTTTGATTATATTTGCTTTGATTTGATTATTTAATTTAATTTGATTGGATTTTATTTTGTTTATTTTAATTAATTTATTTTAATGTTTCTAACATATACTATAAGAAATTGATTGTTTTTAACCAAATGGACTTAATGTTGTCTGATGAATAAATGATTATTATTATATTATTATCTACCTCGTACTTTTTGTTATTAATTTGCTCATGTCCTAAACTATATGCTCTTATATTTTTATGTTTTAGGAATGTTTTATAAAATATTTAAGGACATTCTCACACAAATATATCTAGAGACTAGTGTGCGCTTTTTTATGGGGGGCCAGAATTTTAGAGGAGGCCCAGAATTAATATACTGGAATCATCCCCTCTCCCCCGACGCTATGGGTGGTTAAAAATTGGTTGTAGTGTTCGAGCAAATCGGTAAAAATGTAAGATCGGTTTGTCACTCTCTTTACCACGCTTCTTTGCCTATTCGTCTATTATTTGATTAATGTACAATACGGCATGTGTCTACTTTGGAACGCAATGTGTGTCCTGGAAGAACGGCAAGTGTCTACTTTGAGAGGCAACGTGTGTCAGCACGATAGCCACCAGCCACTTTAGTCGCACCGTTCACCCCCCGTCGGCCGCCGCCGAAGACGCCAGCTCAAGGAAGAGGGTTACGTACGCCGACTTGGAACCGCTATACCATAATTCATAATTCATTTATTACTGTAAAATAGTACAACATTCTCCTTAGGTGACAAAGATTTGTGAATAGTAGTCTCTATTAGAGATATAATATCCAAGGAGTGCTGTGGCACTCGCACTAGGTGACCCTGTGTCACGAGTGCCGTCACCTTCCTTGCAGTCTGAAAGTACATTACAGTACATCACTTATACTACATTTACTACCATACCAGTTCGTGCCAATAGCGGTGGAGACTATGGGTAGTTGGGGCAAGGAAGCAAAAAGCCTTATTAAAGAAATCGGACAGAGGCTCATCGAGGCGACTGGTGACACTCGTTCCGGGTCGTTCCTGGTCCAAAGGCTGTCCATCGCCATCCAACGTTGCAACGCAGCAAGTGTTATGGGCACTTTTGCACCGGGAGCGATCAGGGGCGGGTTATTTGATTAGTACATGGACTAAGCATTGCTTGTTGTACCATTTTGTCATATAGAATTTATTTGACGAATAATAAATACACAAATGTAATATATAATATACCTCTGCCAAAATATAATTATCGCGGGCCATATTATAATATTCATGTCAAAGGAGTGTCGGCGGGTCGGATTAAATGCTTGCGCGGGCCGAAGCTGGCATCACTGATCTGGTCCCACAGTACCTAAGTGTAGCTTAACTAGCTTGTGTTGTGCCGTTGTCGTTTCTAGAATGCGGATTTTTTTTACACAACTTAGGTGGCAGACAAGCACACGGCCCACCTGATGGAAAATGGTTACCGTGACCTATGAACGTGTGTGACAACAGTGGAGTCACATCCGTGCTGCCGACCCTGTAAGAACAGAGATTTTATGTGCCCTCAGTGCAGAACACAAAATCAGGACAAGCCTTTGCTCTTCCCACTGACAGCACAAAAACTCTCCAGGAGCTCTGGCTACCCTACTCACCACCGGGAACACAACATGAGGTTATTATAGCCGTGGTATTCTGTAGGGTGGAGGTACTTTCCTCAATTCGGACTGGAATACCGTCGTGTCCTACCACCTACAATAAACATACTTTAAACCTCCAATTATAAAAAGAGAAAACGAGCAAAACCAGTCATGTCAAAACGGCCATCATAGCGTGCCGCGACTATAGTATTTCAATTTAAATTGTTCACATATAAGATGAATAACAACATAACAGCAGAAAAAAATTGTTGGCAACAATGAAAAAGACTGCCATGTCTGGCAACCCCATACTGTTAAAATTCTTCTTTTAAAATGGCCGCTACCATTACATGAGTGTTTCTTATTCTTATTGTGTTTAAAGAAATAAAACCAATAACTTGGAACTTTAGTTTATTTAATAAGATCCGCGAGACCTAAAAACTACAGGTTATGGGCCCAGATCAATGTTCCTAGTTGTTGAGCGAGTGAGGAGAGTTGCGAGGTGCTGTGAGCGAAGTGGTTTTCGTAACTTGTGACTTGGCGACGCCATTTTTTTTTTAGCGGCGCGGCGTGGGTTATCGTTCGGCTTCGTTCGTTGAGTATTGGTCGAGTATTTCGAGTTGAGTTGTGCTTGGCTGAGTAAAGTCAAAAGGAGGACGAGATGGAAGCGAACATACTCACCAACACCGTGAAGTTATCCGGAGCGAGTAATTGGCCTGTGTGGAGGTTCCAAACTGAAGTTATCTTGAGGAGCCGAGGAGTGGTAGACGTAGTAATGGGCACAAAAGAATATCCAGAAGGAACAACAGAGGCGATTGTGAAGCAACAATTAGAGTGGAAGAGATTGGATTCAAAAGCCCAGGAGATACTGGTGACTAGAATGGAAGAAGAACCATTGACTCATATTTTTTCATGTCAGTCATCTTATGAAATGTGGGCAAAACTGAAAGTCGTCTACGACAGAGAGTCAACTGTGAGCGTCCACCTATTACAACAGAAGTTTTTCACAATGAGTGTTGACAGTGGAGAACCTTTATCTAAGTTTTTTTCTAAGCTTGAGGACATAAAAACAAAGCTTAAATTAGCAGAAGAGCCAGTGTCTGAAAAAATGATGATTACCAAAGTACTGATGTCACTGCCCGAGCAATATAAACACTTCAGATCAGCATGGGAGTCTGTGCCGCTTGAGAAACAGACTCTAAGTGAGATAACATCCAGACTACTGATTGAAGAGGAGCGTCAAAACTCCAATGAGGAAACTGTGGCATTATTGTCATCAAGAAAGCCCCAAGCGAGTACTTCAAATACAATTAAATGTTACAATTGTGGAAATATTGGACATTATGCAAGTTCATGTAAGAAAAAAGATACAAGAGAATGTTTTACCTGCAAAAAGAAGGGCCATATTTCCAAACAATGTAGACTAAAAAAGAAGCAAATGAATAGTGAAAATAAACAGAAAAATGAAAATGAAAGTAATGCATTTATGTGTGACAGTGGGGAAAATGAAACTGAGTCTGTGTGGTATTTGGACACCGGCGCAAGTGAACATATGTGTAGCAAAAGAGAACTGTTTCGAGAGTTAAGTGAGAAAGACTTTTTATCCAGAGTAAGGGTAGGCAATGGCAAGATGTTAGAAGTGAAAGGTATAGGAACAGTGATTGTGTATGCATGGGACTCTAAAAAATATAGGTTAACAAAATTATCTAATGTGTTATATGTGCCAGAGCTGAAGTTTAATCTGCTCTCAGTCGGACAAGTGTTAGACAATGGTTTTCATCTTGTTTCTAATAGTGAGCAGTGTCAGTTTGTTGATGAGAATGGTGATATTCGGGCTATCGCTAATAGAGAAAACAAACTTTACAAAATGAACTTTGTGTCAAATAAAAATCTAATATTGGGAGCAGTGGCTGAAAGTGGAACACAAATTTCTGAACGTTCCTTATTTGACGTATCGAGTTGTCAATTGAGTGAAAGGTTAGAAAAAATTTCTGTGTGGCATGAAAGACTATCACATCAGAATTTTGAGCAAATAAAACGAGTTCTACGTAAAAATAAAATTGATTTTGAAGATGACAGTGAGAATTATTGTTGTGAGAAATGTTTGGCCGGGAAACAACATAAATTTCCTTATCCGCAGAGCAAATCAAGAGCAAAAGAAAGATTGGAAATTATTCATGGAGATGTATGCGGTCCAATGGAACAGCTGTCTTTGGGAGGAAATAGATATTTCCTGGTACTGAAAGATGATTTTTCAGGCTACCGTACTGTGTTTTTTATGAAACAGAAGAGTGAAGTTAAAAGTTGCCTAGAAAAGTTCATAGCCCGAGCTGAACGTGAGACTTCATGCAAAATAAAAATACTACGAACTGACAATGGCACTGAGTTTGTAAATAGTGAGGTTACAAAAATTTTGGAGTCTAAAGGTATTATTCATCAAAAAGGTGTGCCGTATACACCTCAACAAAATGGGCGTGCTGAGAGAGAGATTCGCACGTTAGTGGAGGCTGCTCGTGCAATGATACAAGGTATGCATAAACATTTTTGGGCTGAAGGTGTTAGTAATGCAGTTTACACTTTGAATCGAACTGGTCCAAGTCCCAACAGTGCCACAACTCCATATCAGAGCTATTACAACAAGAAGGATTGCAATTTGAATATTTTTAAAGTGTTCGGGACAAAAGTTTCCATTCATGTGCCTAAAGAGAAAAGGTTGAAATGGGACCCTAAGAATGTGACTGGTATATTCATGGGATATGATGAGTGCACCAAGGGCTATCGTGTGTACCTACCCAGTTCAAACAGAGTTGAAATACATAGAGACATAATCTTTCTACCAACAAAACGTAGAGAAGAGTTTTGTGAGAGAAGTACAGAAGAGAAAATGATGGAAAGTACAAATATACAAGAGTGTGTGAGCACAGAGGCTGAGAAAAGTGAGGAAGACAAAAATATTATTGAGGAGACCAGAGCTGATGAGGAAAGAGAGTTAAGAGTCAGAGAAATAGAGGAAGATGGGAACAGAGTAGCGGAGAGCACAGAAGAAATCGGAGAAGGGAGATACAACTTGAGATCAAGGGATGAGCGAAAACTTCCATCGAAGTTTAATGATTACCATATGAGTCTAATGTGTGAGGAGAATCCTAGCTATGAAGAAGCAGTTGCAAGTGCGGAACATAAATCTTGGGAGGAAGCAATAGCCAGAGAAATTCATGCACTTGAAGAAAACAACACTTGGAGTATAGTAACTAGGCCTTCTTCATGTAAACCTATAGACTGCAAATGGGTACTTAAAAGGAAGACGGATATAACAGGTATGATGTACAAGGCAAGATTAGTAGCCAGAGGCTTTCAACAAAATGTTTTGAGTGATGTTTATAGTCCTGTTGCTAGATTACCTTCTATTAGGTTGTTCTTAGCTATATGTAATGAGGATAAATTACCTGTGTACCAACTAGATGTTTGTAGCGCTTTCTTAAATGGAGATATAAACTCAGATGTGTACATTTGTCTACCTAAAGGTTGTGAGTATGTTAAAATTAAAAATGATGAGTGTTTAAAACTTAATAAATCTTTGTATGGACTAAAAGAATCTCCAAAAAATTGGAACAAAAAGTTTAATGATGTAATGTGTGAGTTAGGATTTAAACAATCTGACTATGAATACTGCTTGTATATTAATAGGAAGGAAAATTGTACCACATATATATTATTGTATGTCGATGACTTGTTAATTGCATCTACAAATAATAGGGAGATTGTACATGTAAAAGAAAAATTAAATAAATGTTTCAAAATGAAAGATTTAGGGCTTGCAAGTAATTTTTTAGGCATAAAAATTTGTCAAAATATTGATAAAAATTGTATTATGTTGAGTCAAAGCGAATATTTAGAAAAATTACTTGAAAAATGTAATATGAGTCAGTGCAATGCTGTGGCTACACCTATGCAGGAGGGTTTTGACCATAGCACCTTAAAAAGGGAAAGTTCTGAGAGTGAAGAGCTAGAGAAGAGATGCAGAATGATCATAGGATCATTAATGTATGCTATGCTATGTACTCGCCCTGATTTGTGTTTAGCAATAAGTATATTAAGCAGATATCAGTCATGTGCTAGTAAAGATTTATGGAATGCGCTAAAGCATCTCCTGCGCTATGTAAAAGGAACAGTTAACTTAAAGTTAGAGTTTCACAAATATGAAAATAGTAATGAGATTGTTGGCTTTGTAGACTCTGATTGGGCGGGGGATAAGAATGACCGCAGATCAACTTGTGGTTATGTATTTAAAATATTTGAGTGTGTGGTGTCTTGGGCATCAAGAAAACAGATGTCAGTTTCATTGTCTTCCACCGAGTCAGAGTTTGTAGCATTAAGTAATGCAACCAGCGAAGCATGTTGGTTGAGAAACTTGTATTTTGATATTAAACAAAAATTTGTTACTGTCTGTATGTATGAAGATAATCAGCCTGTAAAATTAAGCTATGTAAGAGTGGCCAATTTCATAGTAAGTTAAAGCACATAGATATCAAACTAAAATTTGTTAGAGAAAAGTTAGATTCTAAAATTATAAATATTGAGTATGTAAGAACAAATGATCAGGTTGCTGACTTGTTCACGAAACCCCTGGGTAAAATTAAAGTAGAGAAGTTTAGACATTTGTTAAATATTAAGTAAGTTTTTTAGTATTTTCATTGAGGCGGAGTGTTGGCAACAATGAAAAAGACTGCCATGTCTGGCAACCCCATACTGTTAAAATTCTTCTTTTAAAATGGCCGCTACCATTACATGAGTGTTTCTTATTCTTATTGTGTTTAAAGAAATAAAACCAATAACTTGGAACTTTAGTTTATTTAATAAGATCCGCGAGACCTAAAAACTACAAAAATGTAACCTGTACCTACTTCAATACCTATGTAAAGATAATGAAATTGATAATAAATTAGATGTTAGAATTTTTATTAGTTTAGAATTCTTTAACTAGTTAGCATAACACTTTTATTCCAAATCTTTTCCACGAAGTCGTCTTTATCAGCTATCTTGGAACAAGACGCCTCCTTGCACTCCATAAAATACTTTCCACTAACATTAGCAACTTCTTCAGAAACAGCCAGGTGAATTGTTGTCTGAGCACCTTCTATAGGCGTCTTGAAATTCAGTATATAAATCCACAACATTATCCACTTCTGCGTAAGAATATCGACGTTTTTAAATATATCAGTTTTGACAAACCCAGGGTGCAGAGAATTCACTGTTACGTGGCTTGGCAATCTTTTTGCTAGCCCTTTTGTCCACAGTATATTACATAGTTTACTGTTAGAATACATAAAGATCTGCTTCAACAAGAAGTGCACATTGAATTTTGTGTTCACGCCGCTTAAGTTATCAGGAGTCAATAGCGCAAGAAAGTGTAAGCACGAGGATACTATGACTATCCTGCCAGCTGGAGAAGTTTTAATCTTGTCTAGGAGTAAGTTTGTGAGTAAAAAGGGACCAAGGTAATTCACTTGCATCACCAAATCTATGCCATCTTCAGTGTAGGTTTGTTGGTTCACGGAACAGCCAGCATTGTTAATCAAAATATCTAATCGATTGTAGCTCTGATTGAAGTCTTGGGCGAATTTTCGCACACAGCTGAAGCTAGACAAGTCTAGGTACTGGTACTCAACGTTTTTGTTACCAGTTGTCCTTATAATGTCGGTGATTGCTTCTGCCGCTTTTTCTCCATCGCGGCAAGCAATGATCACTCTCGCTCCTCTTGATGCGAGGTCTCGAGCAGTTTCGAGACCAATGCCTTGATTCCCACCAGTCACTAGCACAATTTTACCATCCAGTCTAACATTTGATGTGCACACTCCTTTGACCGGTTCAAACATTAACTTTATAAAAATGAAGACGATCACTGCTCCTATTAGATATAATAGTACCAGTGATGTTATTATTATTATAATAGAACTTAAAAGAGTGAGGATCATGTTGGCGGTGCGATTATCTCTTTAGTACTGTGATAATGAATATAGTATACGGTTACCATACTAATATTATCGTTTATCTGATAACTGGTTTATAATTAATTTCTCACTAGTGTTGTGCTTATTAAATAACTCGAGAGTGAAGGATTGAACCACAGGGTTTAACAGAATTTGCGGTTGAAAAAAATTATATAGAAATTTCGGTACTTTTGATGAAAGAAGCATGAATTTTAATAAAGCTGATGAAATACAGCATGTGTGTTTGACCAGCAAGTCAAACAAGAGGCGTACACGTACGTACAAGGAGGTTATTATGTATTATCTATTAGACCCGGTAGCGCTGCAATCAGAAGGGGGTGGTTCAGGTATTACGTTAACAGATTTATATTATACATAATCCTCCACTGCTGGACATAGGCCTAATGGACTGCGGTGGGCTAATTGATTGATTGATAAAATCCCCCCTTCCTCTTGTCAGCAAATCTCTAATCTAAACATTGACCTTATAATATCCCCTAAAGAATACTCATACGAAAGAAGCAACAGACTAAGTTATTTAAGTGTTACTTCCCTACACGGAGTTATGACATTCACTACCTACAAGAAATGACAGCTGCCTGGATCACGTGCTGATAAGACAAGACCGAAATGCAATCTCCGCCTATGTTGCAGTGTTAGACACCACTGTGACGGACCATAACTTGGTTGCTATATTTATTACAAATAAATACAAACATACTACTACATACTCTAGACATAAAAATGTGACAAACTATGGTATGGGACTTACAAGTCTGATCTCCACAGATGTCTCCCACTTTAATATTTACAAAGATCCAAATATTTATGCGACTGCACTTATAGAAATGATAAGAGCAGCAATAAGTAAAAACACCATAACCTGTCCAACTTTTAAATGTAAAAGAGCAATTAAGCCTTGGATTAGTTCAGGGATCTTAAAATGTATACTTTTATGCAATAATATGTTAAGGAAACTAAAATTAGACCCACAAAATCAAATATTAGCTATCACCTATAAACGTAATAGAAACTTTTGTTGTAATTTAATTAAAAAAGTAAAAAGGACTTATCTGAAAAATAAAATTACTACATATATTAAACATCCTAAAAAGCTTTGGTCCACTGTCAATGAAGTTACGCAGTATAAAGCCACCCAAGACCCCAAACACTGACTTACTTCATATACAACCAAGTCCCTAACTATCTGTAAACCATATTAATAAATACTTTGTTAAAATAGACAAAAATCTTGCTGAAAATATAAAATCCCTTAGTCCCTCCTCTGGTATTGTACATTCCCACTCACAATTGACTTCATTTATCCTACTTAAAACCTGTCCTCAAGAAGTTGAATCCATTCTGCTAAATTTAGACTCCAACAGCGCACCGGGTTGGGACGGTATTTCTACTTACTTTTTGAAGACATCAAAAAACTTTCTGGTACCATTTATTTGTAATTTAGCTACTTTGTGTTTCCAGACTGGAATCATTCCTGACGTACTTAAGCGATCCATAATTACTCCTGTCCATAAGGGTGAGAACAGAGACGATATTAATCATTTCCGACCTATTTCTGTTTTACCCTCTATTTCCAAAATAATTGCTAAGTTACTGAATTCCAGACTAATTAACTACTTAAACAAATACAAAATTCTTTCCGAACGGCAATATGGATTTAGAGTGGGACGCTCCACTCAAGATGCCATCATTGAACTTACCTCATATATTACTGGGGAGACTGATAAGGGTTTTAAATGCTTGACAGTCTTTTTAGACCTCAAAAAGGCATTTGACACCGTCTCTGTACCTATCTGTACCTATATATGGAATCGCTTGGCATACGCGGCATAGCCCTGTCCCGATTTTAGGTACCTCGGTTCACTACTGCAAAGCGATGGAGAATTAGATCGAGCCGTAAAGCACCGGATTAACGTTGGTTGGATGAAATGGCGGCAGGTTACAGCAACTACATGTGACTCGCGAATGCCCCTTCGATTGAAGGGCAAAATTTATAAGAGCATGATCCGGCCTGCCGTCCTATATGGATCGGAGAGTTGGCCAGTAAAGGTGACGGATGAAAGACGGTTGCATGTAGCCGAGATGCGAATGTTAAGATGGATGTGTGGTGTGACAAGAATGGATAAGATTATGAATGAATATATTAGAGGAAGTTTGAGAGTAGCACCAATCATAGAAAAGCTACGAGGAAATCGTTTGTCCTGGTTCGGGCATGTAATGCGTAGGGATGAAAGTAATGTCGTAAGGAAGGTACTAACTATGGAAGCGGATGGCTACAAGGGGAGAGGGAGGCCTAAAATGCGGTGGATGGACTGTGTGAAAGATGACATTGTTAAGAAGGGAGTGAATGTTGAAATGAGTGCAACTAGAGATGAATGGAAAAGGAAGACATGTTGCGCCGACCCCAAATAATCTTGGGATAAGGGCAGGAGGATGATGATGATATATATATATATACTAATTTATATGTGTTCTTATATACTTATATGTGTCGGCCACATCTGTCTAGATTAAGCTATAACTTTTAATAAATCCAAGAATATGTTACGCAGGAAGAGCGAGGCATTCCCATCACAAGTGTCCATGACTACTTACTGGGAAGCCCCAACAATGTATAAACTAGGATTTTATAAACAAAGAATTTATAATTTAATTTTTTTTAATCCCGATGCTAACATAAACTCACGCCTAAATCCCCGAAGGGGTAGGCAGAGGTGCTAGCACCCACATTTAGCCAGTTTATGTTTAGGTCCCAATATAATAGGTGGCGAGCCTATTGCCGTAAAGTGAGAAAAACAATATTTTTTCAATATGTAGCCAAGAAAGCAACAAATAACAT
Organism: Eilema griseolum; assembly: GCA_963662185.1. Classification (NCBI taxonomy): domain Eukaryota; kingdom Metazoa; phylum Arthropoda; class Insecta; order Lepidoptera; family Erebidae; genus Eilema; species Eilema griseolum. Next base: position 8,761,099 of record OY759254.1, on the reverse strand, counting down.
AGTATTAACAGCTTTCAAAAACATCCACATATAAAAACATAAGTTACCTCTGAATATACTCCTCTTAATAATCCCTAACAGCTAAGCTGGAATTGCTCGTTTTTTTTATCCCACTTGGGTGGCACGCACGGCCCACCTGATGGAAAGTGGTTACCGTGGCCTATAGACGTGTGTATTGTGTAACACCAGAGAAGCCACACTCGCGTTGCCGACCCTGTAAGCACAGAGTTTCTGTGCCGTCAGTGTAGACAAAGCAGGACGAGCCTTGAGCCATCCCACTGACAGCACAAATTCTCCAGTGAGCTCTGGCTATCCTACTCACCGCTGGGAACACAACACGAAGTTATTATAAACGCGGTATTCTGTAGGGCGGAGGTACTTCCCCAGTTGGACTGCTCAATTGGGCGGATATACCGCCATGTTCTACCTCCTCGTGTTAAGAGTTCCCCCGAATTCGAATTCGGGCTTGCTCAATTGTAAAGTCCACACGTTAACCACTAAGCCACACACCACCCAATTTATTTAGTTCATAATTTTTGGTTAAATAATCTTTTTAAATGTCCCAACACTACATGTTGCACTCTTTGTTGGTGACCCTGCTTCAAACTACGTACCATATTGAGGTAATGCAATTAAGCCATAACTGAACATTGCGTCTAAGGTTCCTATTCCTAGCTTGGACCTTCCTTGGAATACCAATTTATCACAATACATAGCGCCTAGTGCTAGTTTTTTCTCACATTCACCGGTAACGAGTTAACGGTGATTTGAATGCGCAAAAAATGTTTCACAAATTTACCACCAGCTGGCGAATGTAGGAGGGTAAAATTAACGAAAAATGTTACAAAAGTTACATTCTAGTAACACTGACTATGAACGTAACGAGCAGAGATAATCTCGATACGATCTCGCAACAATCAAAGATAAGTAGACCAACCAAATTCTACTCTACCGCGTGGTTCCCGGTAGAGTAGAATTTGGATCACCCTGTCACTTCCCATGCGGTGTTGTACAAGGCGACTAAGGGATAGGCAGTTTAACATCAGACAGATATATACAGCCCAGACTCAGCCACAGATGCATGGTTTGAGTCAACAATAGTGTCCGGAAGACGGTAATAGGCTCAACCCCTATTACGTGGGACCGAATTCAATGATTGGTGAATTGTGGGTGTTAATTCACTTCAGTCTAACCCTCCGGGGAAAAAGGCATGATAAACTGACACTGTTATAACAAATATGTCACTGTTATCATTAAAAGTATTTTTGAAGCATACTATTACTTTTAAGATATTACATTATAATGGATGTTTCGTTCCAATAGTACCAAGTCACCTTCTATGACTTGGGGCATCTTTCAAAATGCATTTTTATTTTGTACATTTCCACTGTATTTTCATTTATGTATTCAAAGTCAAAGTCAAAGTAAAAAATCATTTATTCTGTATGGGCCATTATATCGGCACTTACAAAACGTCAACAAAAAAGGAACATGAATATCAGTTTAGTAAATAGACCACCGGTTCGAAACACAGCCCCGACCTGAGAAGACTCCGGCAATAACTCAGCGGGCATTTCTTTTTTTGGTCTATTTACAAACATACACTTAGTCTACTTAATCTAAATACAAAAATTTACTTGAGTAGCATAGTTGAGCGAACAGCTCATTTCCAAGCTTGTTTATCATCGAAGTAATCTTGGATTTTATAATAGCCTTTCTGGTACAATTTCAATCAATCAATCAATCAGCCCACCACAGTCCACTGCTGGACATAGGCCTCTCCCAATGTGCGCCATTTTCTCCGATCCTCCGCCTTCCGCATCCAGTCTGTCCCAGCCACCTTTTTCAGGTCGTCCGTCCATCTGGCTAGGGGGCGTCCTACCTTTCGTTTACCTTCTCGCGGTCTCCACTCTAGGACTCGTTTGCTCCAACGGCCATCGGTCCTTCGGCAAACGTGGACAGCCCACTGCCACTTCAACTTGCTTATTCTGTGGCCTATGTCGGTGACTTTAGTTCTCTGTCGGATAACCTCGTTCCGAATTTTATCCTTCAGAGAAACTTCAAGCATAGCTCGCTCCATAGCCCGCTGTGCGACTTTTAAGCTATGGATCAGCCCCACTGTAAGTGTCCACGTTTCGGCACCGTAAGTCATAACAGGTAGGACGCACTGTTCAAAGACCTTTGTTTTGAGGCATTGCGGTAGGGGTGAAGAGAAAACTCGACGTAGTTTGCGAAATGCTGCCCAACCCAGTTGGATCCTTCTGGCTAGTTCTTTCTCGAAGTTGTTTTTACCGAGCTGGATAACCTGCCCCAGGTAGATATATTTTTGAACAACTTCGAGTGTCGCTCCTTCGATGGCAATCGGTCTCGGTACAACATGTTCGTTGAACATAATTTTGGTTTTATCCAAGTTTACACCGAGGCCGACGCGTCGAGAGGTTCCATCTAGGCTATGCAGCATTTCGCCCAGTTGTTCCAACGATTCCGCTACTTTGACGATGTCGTCGGCGAACCGAAGATGTGAGATGTACTCACCGTTAATGTTTATACCCCGCCCAGTCCAATCCAGAGTTTTGAAGACGTCCTCCAGCGCGTTGGTGAATAGTTTGGGGGATATAACATCTCCCTGTCTCACTCCACGTTGGAGGCTAATAGGTTTCGTCTTCTGGTCTTGGAGCTGGACGGACGTTGTGGCAGGGTCATACAAGCATCTCAGCACCTCGATGTATCGCCAATCGACACGACACCACTGCAGGGCATCCAGAACTGCCCAGGTTTCGATGGAGTCGAAGGCTTTTTTGTAGTCCACAAACGCCATACACAGCGGCTGATTGTATTCTTGGGCCTTTTCTACAATCTGCCGAACAGTATGGATGTGGTCCACGGTGCTATAACCTTTTCGAAACCCGGCTTGCTCCGGTGGTTGGAACTCGTCGAGCTTACCCGCAAGACGATTTGTGACGACTCTCGAGAACAGCTTGTAGACATGACTCAGGAGTGAGATGGGCCTGTAGTTCTTCAGCAAGGTCTTATCTCCTTTTTTGAAGAACAGTATCACCGCACTCCCGCTCCATGCCCCAGGTGTTAGACCTTGTAGGATGACGGAATTAAAGAGGCTTGCTAGCTCCGACTCGCATTGCTCGATATCGGGTATCTCCTCGGTGTAATGGCGCGTGAGTGGGGCTCTGTGGTCTTCATCGCTGTGTCCCGTCGGTTTACTCGTCCGTGATGCATATAGCTGTCCATAGAATTTCTCGATCTCATCGAGAATCTCGAACCTTGAGGCAGTCATTTTACCATCCGCAGTTTTAAGTTTCGTCAGATGGGGCCTCCCCAACTGCTGAGCGAACACTTTCGACCCCCTATTTCGCTCAATCGCCTCCTGCACGATATGGGTGTTGTAGCGTCGGAGGTCGCGTCTAAGCAGCTTTTTAATTTGTCGGTTTAAGGCTCTCTCATCTGACGAAGACGACGGTGTGGATGACTGCTCACGTCTCTTTCTCATAAGTTCGAGAGTCTCAGGAGAGAGCTTGAACTCTCGCTGTTTGCGTTTCCCGGGAAAAAACTAAGAACAATTTACGTTTAACTATATTTTAAATTTATACACAGGTAAATCCCTAATTTCATTAGGGAGCTTGTTAAAAAAGCGTATACAGTTGCCCTGGAATGAATGACAATTTTTTTCAAGTTGACTACCACAGACTACAAGATTGTTTTTGTGTCTAGTATTTATGTTATGCCGGTCACAAATTCTGAAGAATTTTGAAACATTTTTCTGTACATACATGAGGTTCTCGAAAATATATTGTGGCACTACGGTTAAAATGTCTATCTCTTTAAACTTTTCTCTGAAGGAGACTCTTGGGCCTAAATTATAAATGGCTCGCACAGCCCGCTTTTGTAACACAATTATTGTGTTTAAATCTGCAGAATTACCCCAAAGGAGAATTCCATAGCTCAAAATGCTATGGAAATAACTGAAATAAACTATTCTAGCCGTATCCGTCTGTCAAGGTCCTAATCTTTTTTACAGCGTTAAATTACAAAAGTTACAGCGTTTAATTAAATTATTTCGACTATAATAGTCACCGGTGAATGTGAGATAAAACTCGCATTATGCACTCAGAGCTTCATACAGCCGGTGTCCACGTATGATAACCTCGCCACAGATAACATAATATACGAAACCTCGCTAATCGTTAAGCTATAAAAATAAGTAATAGTTCACCATAAAGTAAGTTTAATTAAGTATACCTACTCCATCCGGTTAGGTATACTTAATTAAAGGTAAACAACGAACGATATGATAATGAAAATGCATTTTAAACGCATAAATTAGGCCAACTGACTAACGTGTTCAATGTTCAGTCTTCAAAATGAGTATCTAAACAGAAAAAATTGTAATAGACTTTTTTTTTTTTTACGTGCGCAAAATCCCCGCCGATACCTCCCCACCGGAGTCGGTGAAGGAGGTTATGTCGGACTCGAACCGACTAAAACGCACGCCGCCTGTGGGTCGCTTTGGTTGCCGAAGGTGAGGTTGACAGGCATATCCCTCGCACCCCGGCCGACCCAGGGCCATCTCTCACGATCTGGCCCTCTTCTCGGGTGTGGGGACTACAGAGTCCCCAACTCGTCCCCGGAAATGGGAAGGCGCGCCAGGCGCGCCACCACCGCGGCCTGCTTCTGCCAGGGTGACAGGCAGCTCCACCTGTCACCCCCAGGCCGGCGCTCATGGGGGGCGGAGGTCGTTCATCGACCTCCGACGCCCGAGTTGCCTTCGTACGCGGGCAGCTTGTCTTGCGATCCTTCGTCGCTCCCGCTGCCGCTACCGCCCCGCCTCCTCCTTCACGAGCATTACTTGCTCGCAGAAGGAGGCGTCGGCCGCCCACGCATCCGCGCAGCGAACCATCGCCGCGAGCAAGGTGGAGAGCGTGAGAACCCTCACTCCCAGGGCCGCCACAAGCTCCCGCCTCGGCGTCTCCCACGCCGAATTGTAATAGACTGTGTTTTTAAATAACAAAGGCAGTCAAGTGCGAGTCGGACTCGCCCACTGAGGGTTCTGTACAAAATTGCATTCAGGGACGAATTTAAGCTACAAAAACTGCAAGATATTTTGTTTGCGTTGACTTAGAAGTTTGAGTTTTGCAGTTTCCAGACGTTATAGACATTGATTATGTATACTGTTGATTGATGGCACTTGGTGAAATTTGTTGTTACACATGTTGAAATACACTAGTACATTTGACACAGTATTTAACCATTGGTCTAACGTTACACTGTATGGTGTGGCAATAATGGTGCTCGATTGAATGAGACCGTTCGGGATCCGTTAGCACAATTTAAACCACAGAGATTTATCAGTCGCCTTACGGCATTTCTTGAGAAAAACGCCTTGACAGACGGACGACGTAGTGATCATGCATGCATGCCTGAATGGGGTTTAAATTCTTAAATAATAACTAACACGAATTTTCTCAGCTCAAACTAAGAATAACAAAGATTATCGCATCAAATTTGAAATTTGTGGGTAAAAAATCTTTTTTACTTTTTAGTCAACCCTACCCGCTTCCAACCCAAAACAAAAAGTTTGAAGTTTTTGGCGATTTCTGTTTTGCTTAATACCACAGATAATATAAAATAATTCTTCTTATACTCAAAGCTAAAATGGTAAGCTTAGTGGCATAAAACCGGGCCTTTTTTTGGTTTACGTCATTCATTTATAAGAATATAAAAAAAAAATCAATAAATTTTGTTTGTTTGTTTCCGCTCTCTAGCTCATAATTTTGATCCAAAATTCACCACCTTCCATAAAAATTCAATTTACCACTATGTAGAGTCCAAGTTAAGAGAAGGTGACATTAGAGGAGCTGCAAGGCTTTTATTCAGCAGTGATGTGATAGCGCCATGCTCGCCAGATACTCTGGCAGATTTGCAAAGCAAGCACCCATCACCTGCTGATAACCTTTCCTTCCCTGAGCCTCTGGAGTCAGACGCTGATTGTCTCAGTGTTTCAGCCAAGGACGTGATAGCAGCCGTTGGCTCTTTCCGGAGTGGGTCTGCCGGCGGCCTCGATGGCCTTACTCCTCAGCACCTCAAGGACCTTACCGGCGTAAGCGTCGGAGAAGCTGGCGATGCACTCTTGAAAGAACTAACGGCCTTAATTAACCTTATGTTGTCCGGCAATGTGGACGAGGGCATCATTGATTTACTGTACGGCGCTAATCTCTGCGCCTTGCGTAAAAAAGATGGTGGCATTCGTCCCATTGCCGTAGGCTGTACATACAGGCGAATAGCAGCTAAGTTGTGTTGTAGAGCATATAGAGACTCTCTCACAGATAAATTCCAGCCCCTCCAACTCGGCTTCGGCTCCAAAGGGGGCTGTGAGGCTGCTGTACATGCCTTATCTACGTTCCTTGGCTGCAGTGGAGGTGAGGTTATCCTCAAAGTTGACTTGAGGAATGCCTTTAACTCTGTTAATAGAGACACTCTGTTGACACAGGCCAAATTGGAAACCCCCAAAATTTTTAAATTTCTCTGGCAGTGCTATAGGCATCCTTCTAAATTGCTTTATAAGGAAAATATTTTAAATTCAGCAGTAGGGTGTCAACAAGGTGATCCTCTTGGACCAGTCATTTTCAGCCTGGCTATTCACCCTATAATTCAGCGACTAAATTCCAAATTTAACGTTTGGTATCTAGATGATGGAACTCTCGGAGGCGACGTAGAAACGGTGTTAAAAGATTTGGCGTTTCTAAAAAAAGAATTTAGTTCAATCGGCCTAGAACTAAATCCCACCAAATGTGAAATTTTTCTCAGTGATCAAATTGACAATCTTTCGGTACTCTCAAAATTCAATGCTTTGGCTCCAAATTTAAAAGTTCTACAAAAAAGTTCTCTCCGCCTCCTTGGGTCGCCAATTCTTGAAGATGCTTACGAGTCTTTTGTGGAAGAGAAAATAAATTTCTTTTGTGATGTTTCGGAGCGATTGTACCAAATTAATATACATTCAGCTTTCACCATTATTCGGCATTGTCTTTTCGTACCAAAATTTACACATGCCCTGCGTTCAACTCAACTTTTTAAATTTTTGGAACTTTTAGGTCAAGTGGATAGAGTGCTGCAAGACACTCTATGCAAAATTTTAAATATAAATTTGAACGATCGAGTGTGGCTTCAGGCGTCCCTTCCAGTTCGTCTCGGGGGCCTCGGCGTTCGCAAAATTGCAGATGTAAGTATGCCAGCATTTTTGTCGTCGGTCTATGGCACTGAAGAATTAGTCAGGAAAATTCTAGCTCCTTCACTGATTAATTCGGATGTGCCAGGTAAGGCCGAAGCTGTAAATTCTTGGAAAATGACTTGTCCAACTGCCGCCATGCCCGCCAACCCATCTTCCCAAAGGCAATGGGATGAGCCGCTCACTATTGGTGTTAAAAAACATTTAATCAGTACAGCTACCAGCGCTGCTGAGCGCGCTCGCCTATTGGCTGTGGGTGAATGGGAATCTGGTGTATGGCTCCAGGCACTTCCTTCGCCCAACATTGGAACAATGTTGGACGACACGACCTTCCGCATTGCGACTTGCCTACGTTTGGGTGCACCGTGTGTTTCTCCGCATCGGTGTCTCTGTGGAGAAGCTGTCGATAGCCTTGGACATCACGGATTGTCTTGTAGCAGGAGCGCAGTCTGCATGTCCCGACATGCAAACATTAACGACATTATCCGTCGAGCTCTTGTCACCGCCGGCGTGCCAGCTATACTTGAACCTGTTGGCTTGGCTCGCGACGATGGTAAGAGACCGGACGGTATGTCGTTGTTGCCTTGGAAGATGGGTAGGCCTTTGGTGTGGGATGCAACCTGCGTCGACACCCTGGCACCTTCCCATCTTCCAAGTACGATGGACTGCGCATGCGCTGCTGCTGCATCAGCGGAGACTCTCAAACGGCGCAAATATACCAATTTAACTGGTAATTATAATTTTGAGCCGTTTGGAGTCGAAACGTTGGGTCCGTGGGGTCCAAGCGCGCGCGCGCTATTCAAAGAAATAGCGAAGCGACTAATCGACGCTTCCCGTGACCATAAGGCTGGCCTTTACCTCGCTCAAAGAATTGCCATCGCCATTCAGCGTGGTAATGCCGCCAGCCTCTTGGGCACGGTACCAGTAGAGATCGATGGGGAGGAATTTTTTGATGCCTGAAATTACAGTCTCCCTCTTTTTCTCTATCCCATTTTTGTATATATTGTATAGTTAGCATAGTTTTTAGTTTTTAATTTGTAAGTAACTGTGTATTATAATAGCATATTTTATTTAATGTAATCAATTAAACATATAAATTTCTATTTTTATTATTCAGTTAGGGGAAGTCAGCTCAAAGCGGTCATAAGGGGCACAGCGGCCACGTTTAATTTTTCGGTTATTTCAATTGATAGCACGGCGTGAACATGGTGTTCGTATAACTAATCCTCCGTCCCGCACCGCTCTGTTGGCCGGTGGCAGTGGGATCGAGCGCGTGGTTGCAGTAAAGAAATATTTATCATAGCGTATTTTATTAAAAAAATGCAAGGTAAGTTCAATCTGTTTTGGTCAAACCTCTTTATATTTCAATACTTTTATTGAAAGTGTATTGTTACTTAGCTATTTGACTTCGTTCGTATCTCTGAAATGTAATAAATAATGTGAGAGCAGTTCATCATTAAAACAAAATTGCCGAAAAAGGCAAAGTGGCTCGGGCAAAGCGGCCCACTGACCGTTTTGCCCTTTGTAAAATTATTACGATTCGATAGATAATGCTTCATTATTTTGTTTAGATGGTTAACAACTATAAAAGAAAAGCTAACCAGGCGTCATGGGATGAAGATATGATTGCCCGGGCAATGAAAGAAGTTTATGAAAAACACGGCTCAATTAAATGTATCGCGTTCAAATACGGTATCTCTCGCACAACTCTACGAAGGCACCTAAAAACAGGATCCCCCACAAAGAAACTTGGTAGGTTTACAACAGTATTCACTTTACAGCAGGAAGAGGAGCTCTTAGAGTATTTGTTTCACATGAACAACCTCTTTTTTCGCCTTACGAAGGACGATTTCCTGCAGCTCGTGTTTCAGTATGCCGAAGCAAATAATATTCCACATTCTTTTAAGAATGACACCGCCGGACACGATTTTTATAAAGGGTTTATCGTGCGACATCCCGATTTGACCTTGCGGCGTCCAGAATCCACATCTATAACCAGAGCCCGGGGCTTCAACAGATCCCAGGTATACAGATTTGACCTCAAATAAGAAAGAAGAGACTGTTGATTATTTAATAAAAATGTTAAATTATAATAAATTATTTTTTTAATATATTTGTAATTTTATTTTGCTCAGCACGATATTTTTCAATAAAAAACAAATACATTTCTTGTGCACATTTGGGGCGGCCACGTTGCCCCTACCCCCATGGCCACTTTGGGCGACCATTCGGGCAAGGCGGTCTTTTGACAAGTTTTTATAATTTGCGAATCATATGTTATTTTCAAATTTGTGACAATTTTAATTTCACATTATGAACATTTTATAAACTCTCTGGCTATTAGTATAAAGTTCTTTTCAAAAATTTGTAGTTAAATAGGTTTTTTTCTTGTTTAAAGTTAAGATGGCCGCTTTAAGCTGACCTCCCCTACATCAGGAACATCAAAATTTTACAATCATGTAAAGAAATACATAGGTACATATATATAATCATGCCTTTATCCTCAGAGGGTTTGGCAGAGGTGAATTAACACCCACATTTCACCAATAATTAAATTCGGTCCCACGTTATAGGAGGTGAGCCTATTGCCGTCTGCCGGGCACTATAGTTGATTCAAGCCATTCATCTGAAGCTGAGTCTGGGCTGTATATATCAGTCTGATGTTAAACAGCCCTATCCCTTAGTCGCCTTGTACGACACCGCATGGGAAGAGATGGGGTGGTCCAAATTCTACTCTGACGGAAACCACGCGGCGAAGTCAAGAAATAATATAGAAATATTAAATACAACAAAACTAAAATAACCATTATCCCACTTATAGCTAAGAACAATTAAAATGCGTCGTGGCGTTTAACAATTAAGTTAAAATCGTATAATTTATTCTACTATTTACATGAAACTACTTCGTTATTCATTATACATACTAAAATAGACATATTATTCAATTGCTGAACTCGTAAGCATGACACTTTTATACCAAATCTTTTCCACGAATTCGTCATTATCAGCAATTTTGGAATAATTCGTCTCCTTGCACTCCATAAAATACTTTCCACTTATATTGTCAACTTCTTCTGAAACTGCTAGATGTATTGTTGTCTGAGCACCTTCTTTAGGTGTCTTGAAATTAAATACGTGAATCCAGAACATCAACCATTTCTGAACATTCGGTGGCAATCTTTTAAATATATTAGTTTTCACAACCCCAGGGTGTAAAGAATTCACTGTGACGTGGCTTGGCAATCTTTTTGCGAGTGCTTTCGTCCAAATAACCTCACACAGTTTGCTGTTTACGTATTTGTAGAACCCATTTCGAGTATGTAAGCCGTTTAATTGATCAGTAGTTAATCGTCCAAAGAAATGTAGATACGAGGATACTATGACTATCCTGGCAGCCGGTGAAGCAATTACCTTGTCTAGGAGTAGGTTTGTGAGTAGAAAGGGTCCAAGATAATTCACTTGTACCGCCACGTCTATGCCATCTTCAGTAGCCTTGTGTTTAAGCCCTCCACAGCCAGCATTGTTGATTAAAATATCTAGTCGATCGTATGTTTTATTGAAGTCTTCTGCAAATTTTCGCACACACCTGAAGCTAGCCAAGTCTAGGTACTGGTACTCGACATTCTTGTTGCCAGTCGTTCTTATAATGTCAGCAATTGCTTCTTCTGATTTTTCTCTATCGCGACAAGCAATAATTACCTTCGCTCCTCTTGAGGCGAGGTCTCGAGCAGTTTCCAGACCAATGCCTTGATTTCCACCCGTCACTAATACAATTTTATCGTCTATTCTAGCATTTGATTTGCATACGGCTTTGACTGGTTCCAACTTTAGCTTAACATAACCAAGAATGGCGATTGTCAGTATGAAATACAGAAGAACTAGTGATATTACTGTTGTGATAATATAACTTATTATTGTGAAGAACATATTGACTCCGTGAACTTCACTTTGCCACTGCGGTGGTAGATACAAAATACGATTACTGTGTGGGTAATTTATTCTTGTTAAATATATTGTAGTTACTGCATAGCTACAAAAGAAAAAATGAGATAGCATCATCATTAACATACAATAAGTTTTGGATTGAATTAGTATTTTCAATTTCGGTTTAACAATGACAAAAAAGCATTGATATGATTAGGACGTGGAATTGCCGATACAAGAAAGCTAACCGATATTCTACCTACTGTTATTGAAAATACCTACAACACTTTTGTTAAATAATTAAAGGCTTTTCAAGTTCTTAAGTTCTTAGTTTAGTAAAAATAAACCGACTTCAAAAACAAAATCTATAAAATAACTTGATAAAGACAAGATATTGCTAAATTTATTGATCTGTTAGGAGTCGGTGCCTAGCCCGAGATAATAGTTCAGGCACAACAAACAAAGTTGGCACCGACTTCTAACAGATCAGTAAACCTGTAATTTCAGAATTTTTTCTCTAGTCTTTATCTAAAAATACGGGTGATAATGTAAGATTAGCATAATTTTAAATTCATTACTATTTAGTTTCCATAATTATACAAGGTATCGGACTTCTCGCGAATTTTACTTACTTTAAAAATAAAACTATATAGTTTGTTAATTTTTCTTATAAATCGCTATGTACTTAGGCTTACGAACGCTGTGCATATCTATAATTGGGTTATGCACTAGATATAAGTCCACAAAACCTGTTATGTAAGTTTGAAATGTAAATACGTAATCTGTTGATGGGCCTAATAAATAAATAAATAAATGAAAATATTTCATTGTTTTTAGTTTTCGAAGTCAGTTTTTTTAAACTTGGTTTTTTTATTTTTTAGTAACTGTAATAAATAAATAGTTTTTAAATTCCATTAATTTTATCCCCCTTTTTAGTGGGTCTCTAATCCAGTCCAAAGTGCCGACCATAGTTTTCGAGTTAATGCTCTCAATAACTTAAATGAGACATTCATGCTATACATCATTAAAAAAAATTGTTGTCTGTCTCCATAATTCAAGGCTACGTAATTCTAGCACGTCCTTGACCATCGTAGTGTACGAAACACACGTGTCACAGAATAGTCATGACTAGCTAAAATAAACGCTACCACAAGAGGCAATGCGAAGCGGAAAAATTCCACGACGCATTTTAATTATTTTTAGCTATAAGTTGTATAACAGTTCTTTTAGTTTTATTTTAATAGCTTATTGAACAGTTTGAATGCTAAAATTCCATTTGAAATGGCAATTATTTCACATTTTCTATTTGATTTTGAGGAATTCTCTCTCCGGAGTCCAAGGTCCAGTACCCATAAAATCTATATGGAACCTGTGAATTATACCGAACCCAATGCAAAATGAATATTTAAAATCGGTTCATAAATGATGGAAAAATCAGCGATCAAAGAAGAAGTCGGTTAAAAATATACATGTGAAAACCAACAAATATTCATAAAATGAATAAATCGATCGATCTAATCGATCATAGGTATTATTGTCTTCGGCAAATTTTCGTACACAACTGAAGCTAGCCAAGTCTAAGTACTGGTATTCAACATTCTGGTTGCCAGTTGTTCTTATAATGTCGGTGATTGCTTCTGCCGCTTTTTCTCCATCGCGGCAAGCTATGATCACTCTCGCTCCTCTTGAAGCTAGGTCTCGAGCAGTTTTTGCATAAGCCTTTCTCGTTTTCACTTATACCTACTTATAAAAAAATTTTTGTTATTATTATTATATATTTATTTTAGTATTACCTACTGTGAATGATGCCAAAGTCTGGTACAGATAAGTGTTTAGATGGAAGTGATACCAATGTGTGCGTTAACTCATGTTATATGTATACAATATTGTCACAGTTAGTATGTTAAACAATATATTATTATTATTATTATAGTTTCGAGGCCAATGCCTTGATTGCCACCAGTCACTAACACAATTTTACCATTCAATTTAGCATTTGATTTGCATACGCCTTTGAAAGGTTCTAATCTTAGTTTAATAAAAAGAAGGATGGCTACCGTTGCTCCAAAATACAACAAAACGAGTGATATAATTGTTTTTATGAGTAAACTTATTAGGGCGAAGAACATACTAGCGTCGCGATCAAACTTCACTTTACTATTACGATCACTGTAGATGTTTTATTTGAGTCCAAAACTTGTTTTTCGTCCATGCGGAACTAGTTTTTTTTATTTCAATTAAGTATCGATTATATTGTATGAGTAGAAGATAAGAAGGCGTAGGTACAATAAATAATATTTTTATAAACGTTTTTTCACTTGGTGAGAACTACATGACGAGAGTACTGTCCGACTTGACTCGCAACCGTAAAGAGAGAGGAGCTTCTAAGATTTCGTGGTGGGGCGTTAATATCGCCGGCACTGGGCCTCTAGAGTCTATAATTTACATGTTATTGGGTAGTGAAACGATCAGAAATTAACGCTGGTAACGCTGATTTCGTATGCATGAAAATATGTTTTTGCGTTGGCTTGGGTTTTTCTATTCACTTTCAATAATCTTGGATGTCCTTGGTATTGAAATTTGAGACTGTGTGACACTAACTCGTGCACTAACGATATAAAACTATCTTTAAACTTTGACCAGGGTCGTTATTTTATTGTCAGTGATTCAATCGCCAAGTCCTACTGATTGTTCCAAGGGCAATATTTTTGACCGTGGTTCTATTGATTGTACCGTCATTATAAAAATATTAAATTGTATTGGTCCTGGACTAATTAATTGAGTAGGACCACAGATAACACGTAGGACCAATAATTTTGCTCGTGGTACTACCTTTTACTTCAAATGCCGTGGCATTGACATACTATGAAAAGGCCAGATCGTGAGAGATGGCCCCGGGTCGGCCGGGGTGCGAGGAATATGCATGTCAACCTCACCTTCGGCAACCAAAACGACCCACAGGCGGCATGCGTTTTGGTCGATTCGAGTCTGTCTGCAATGTTTGATCTCACGCAATACTCGGTCACCTTTACAGGTTATTGTCGCAGAGCACTAATCACGTCGGGCACATCTCCACAATAAAGTTCCCTTCTTATTTTTTTTGCCTAAAGTATATTTAAAACCATTTCTCAATAGACAGGTTTTACCTTCTCTGCTTTTAATTTTTATATTCTCCTTCATCTTGGAAAAGGGATACAGTTTTCATCGCTGGAAGACGCGCTAGCTGCGTTCGAGAAGGCCGTGGAAGAGGTTTTTTTATACCACTTAGGTGGCAGACAAGCGCACGGCCCACCTGATGGAAAGCGGTTACCGTGGCCTATGGACGTGTATAACACCAGAGAAGCCACACTCGCGCTGCCGACCCTGTAAGCACAGAGTTTCCGTGCCGTCAGTGTAGAGGACAAAGCAGCACAAGCCTTTAGTCATCCCACTGACAGCACAAATTCTCCAGTGAGCTCTGGCTACCCTACTCACCGCTGGGAACACAACACGGCCTACTGGTTTACGGCACACTGGAAAAAATGTTTCGAAAATTGGTTCAGACGCATGGAAATTTGTATCGAGACTCGTGGAGAGTTCTTTGAAAAGATTTAATAAACATATTTTGGGAATGAAAGTTAGTTTTATAATTTCTTAAAACTTTCTGAGTATCCATATCACCTAAGCGTGAAACCCAGTCGCATCTAAGTCGTTCATCTCGGAGTCTGAGGTCCGCTTTACCTGCGGATTTCGCTAAACTTCGATATTTTCATTTTTATTTAGATGGCTTTAGGTGAAATTTCGGCGGCTCAGTGCTCAGAGCATTCCCCCTGTAAGGGAAAGATCGTAGGTTTGAATCCCGCCTGGACCGTTTTAATTTTTTTCTATCTTAATCGGTTTGAATAGTTACGCCACTTCAACGAGCTAATCCTCTGGGCTACGTCGGTTACTTTTGTTCTCCTACGGATATCATCATTTCTGACGCGATCACGTAAGGAAATACCGAGCATAGCCCTCTCCATAGCTAGTTGCTCTTCGGTAGTATAGTGGTAAGTATCCCCGCCTGTCATTCAATATAGACACTTTTTATTCTAACATACTTTATCGTATAAATATGGGTGCTTTTTAACAAATATGCCAATCTCGTAAACGTATTTGGATGGCAGAGTCAATAATTTGAGCATTTCGGAGAGTGGCTTACAGCCTCCTACAGACCTAGTGGGGCTACGTAGCCTACGTATGTACGTAGTTCGTAGTAGTGGCATACGTACACGTCATATGGTAGCAGTAGAGGCTTTCTGCAAGGATCAAGAACGTCGGTGATCGCGACTTTTTACGTCATATATCTCCGGTTCTAGTCTACCATACACACATCCATGCAGTCACGCTTTTTTCCTAGTGGGGTAGGCAGAGACTACAGTTTTCCATTTGCCATGATCCTGGCATACATCTTTCGCTTCTCAATGGCATGTGTATGTCTACGTCGAAGATTTTATGCCTGATGAATTGAATAAAAATTTATTGTCTTTATTATAATATATAGATAATCATTAATAATACTAAATGAACTAAACTAGAAATTCTAATTAGGTACTAAAATAAATCAATAAAAAATAAATTACATTTAGTACATAATTTTCACGCGCATCGGGATGAGTCAGATAAGGATAAAAAAAAATGTTTTTCGTACTCTGATATTATGTAGGTACATAAATTACATTATAAATCAAGTTTTTGTTTAATATCTCTAATAAACAGACACGGCTACTTTACAATTGTACACGCTTACCATGGCATCAAAAATGTACATTTATTGTACAACCATACTATACATTGTATTTACATTGTATATAGAATACTTTGAATTCCTTGACTTGTCAGTTTAACACTTTTGACTTCATTATACATACTATTATAGGGTGATGAGTATCATTGATTATGTTAACTCGTTAGCATAACACTTTTGTCCCAAATTTTTTCCACAAATTCATAATCATCAGCAATCTTGGAATAAGCCGCCTCCTTACATTCCATAAAATACTTTCCACTAACATTAGAAACTTCTTCACAAACAGCCAGGTGTATTGTTGTTTGGGCGCCTTCTATGGGCGTCTTAAAATGTAATATATAATTACAAAACTTCAAACACAACTGCGTGAGACGATCAAGGTTTTCAAAAAATTCAGTATATGCAATCCCAGGGTGTAGAGAATTCACTGTAACGTGGCTTGGTAATCTTCTCGCCAATGCTTTCGTCCATAGAATAGCACATAGCCTGCTGGTAGGGTAATTGTTGAGTGGATATATAGAGTTTAAACCGCTTAACGTATCAGGAGTCAATCGCCCAAGAAATTCCGCACATGAAGTTACTATGACTATCCTGCCAGCTGGAGAAGCTTTTATTTTATTTAGTAGTAAGTTTGTCAGTAGAAAAGGTCCAAGATAATTCACTTGTATAAACATATCTATGCCATCTTTAGTTGCCTTGTGTTTAAACCCTACACAGCCAGCATTGTTGATCAATATATCTAATTGATCGTGGGTCTGATTAAAGTCTTCGGCAAATTTTCGAACAGAGCTGAAATCAGCCAAGTCTAAGTACTGGTATACGATATTCTCGTTGCCAGTTGTTTTAACAATATCATTGATTGCTTTTGCTGATTTTTTTCCGTTCCGACATGCAATGATTACTCTCGCTCCTCTTGAAGCTAAGTCTCGAGCAGTTTCCAGTCCGATACCTTGATTTCCACCAGTCACTAACACAATTTTACCATCCAGTCTTACATTCGATGTGCATACGCCTTTAATCGGCTCGAACTTTAACTTAATATAAATAATAATGGCCCAAACAATTGCGCCATGTACCAGTATTAGCGATATAACTGTTATTATAAAGTAAAATAATAACCAGAGGAACATCATGGTGCTCCGAAATCCTCGTACTTACTGAGAGATATAAGCATCGGCAAAGTGTTATTAACTACTGCGTTGTTTATTCCGATCTTAAACTCGTTTATCGTCATTCGATAACTAGTATTACCGTACATTGTTTCAATAATAACTTGTAGTAAAAGCGAGTTTGTGACAGTGTAGCCATTTAAATAAGTAGCGAGGGAAAACCACGAGAAGATAGTCGCAAGTGGATTGCGTCAGTGGGTTCCATGCGTAGACTGCGTAACTGCCTACCAACAGCCACTAAACTTGCACTTGTAGAATCATTTTTCTTCTACTTCTTTACTATGCTGTTATCAGCTATCTTGATCTCATTGAAGACCAACTTGATAAACTTGAGCGCCTTCAAAATTTCTGTATTAGATCTATATTTGGTGTTCGCAAATATGATCACGTACAGTTTCACAACTTGCTCGGGTGGCTCCCAATTTGACTTCGATGGAATTATTATATTCTTTCCATGCTTCACAGTATTCTCTTCAATCTCCGTACTCCAACTTTTATAAAAGAACCTTTTGTGTTCCTCAATGACACACATTCAAGATCCTTGGGGTCGTCAGTAACAATGCAATTGTCCACGTCCTCCCGTTTCACAACATTTCATGACAAGTCCATCAAGGTTCAGACTGTACGGTTGTAGAATGCGCTCCCTGTAACCATTAGACGAGCACAATCCCTCGCCATTTAAAAAATAATAAAAATAAAAGAACACTATCCGAGAAGTCTTTACAACCTTATCATGTGGTCTTAAATAGGTACGTACTAGCTAGCGTGTATCTTAAGTACTAGTTGCTGCTCGCGGCTCCGCTAGCGTGGAATTTGGATTCGTGCGGAAATTCCCTCAGATACCTGCCCCGACGACCATCACGGGTGGTCATGTCCGACTCAGACCAACATAAATCGCATGCCGTCTCAGTATTCAGGTGTAAAGGCGCGTAAAGGTGACCACTCACTAATATTTACCGGACGACAATTTCCCTGATCCGATGCAGGTTACTCCCGAAATATCCGTGAACGGTGATCACCTGCGTCAGCCGGTACGAGAGGCCCTCGTGAGGCCTCTCTAGCCAATCCTCCATGATGGGTCTTACCGCCGCTATCACGGCAAGCCCTGCGCGCCCCGAGTTCACCGCATGGAGGTTCTGGACCACGTCCCCTGATGCCGTTCCCGCTGCATCTTCTGTTCAGCTGACGCTCCCCGGCTTATTTACTTCGGACCTCCATTGCACCCTTTGACCCATGACCGTAATTTAATAGTTTTCAAACAATGTATGGGAATCGACCGGATTTCTTGACATTTATAATTTCGTAATATCTTTTGAATGGAACATCCCATTTCAATAATTCAACAAGTAATCAACACAATAGGTATCGAAACAGTCTTGATTATGAAATAAGGTTTAATAGACGCTACCTCAGACTGTTTTTTCTTTGCAAAGGATTGGTCATTCAACGTGGCAATGCCGCCAGCCTTCTGGCCATACTCCCAGTTGACATCAGTGGTGTGGTCATCATGTACGTACATTGTGTAAATATATATATATATATATATTATTTTGTTCGGCATTTCTATCAACCACGCTTGAATTTATAAAGTCGCGCAAAATTTTCAATTTGCTATACCTTTTGTTCTTCATTGTAATTATATAGTTTGAATTGCAATTTTAATCTACATTAAATGCACAACGTATCTAACGTATTTAATTGGATAAGGAATATTCTTGTATTATTTGAAAATAGCTTCCAAAAGTACACTTTTTTTTGCAATATTTTTTGTGAAAGGTAGAAATGGTGACTGTGGGTTATCCTGAGGAGCAGCCTCCTGCGTCTAGCAGGAGGTTGTCACTGAAGAATGTTCTTATATACCATGTTTACTATGTCAAGTTACGAATCTTTTGTAAAATATAAGTTCTAACATAAATTTAAGTGAAAAAATGTTACTAACAAAAAGTTTCTAATTATTGTATGCCGGGTGGTGCTAAATGAGCAACAACGCCGAGCAACAGGCGGCGGTTAATTAACCTGAATATTGGCCAATCACAAGCCAAGAAGGACTAAATCCCTTCTAAAAGAGTGACCATATTGCCTTGGGAAAGTAATATGTGTATGTCCCACACCTTTAAATATGGATACTATGAGTGAAACGAATATTGATTTGTCATGCGATCCGGCTAACGCCCGGCGCTTGCAGATACCCGGGTCTGCAAGTGTGAAGTATGTTACCGAAGACTGCGTGGAGGTAGGCGACCAGGCCCCCATGACGGTGAATGTTACTGGCAGCACAAACAAAAAATTAACCCAGCAGGCTCTCCATCCAGGTCTCTTCATCACAAGACCTAGGTCGTTTTCATTGAGCAACATCAAGACTACTGAGTCAAAGAACCCACCTGCTACTCCCTTAATGATGGATGATGATGATTCAGCTAACAATGATTGCCCTCCTCCCTCCTGGCAAAGAATACCTACAAGCCGCTACCCCAAAAGGAAGAGACTAACAAATAGTCCACCAGAATTTCAAAAACTCGACCAAAAAACACAAACAGGAATCGCTACTTCTAACAAATACAGTGGACTACCTATTGATCTTACTGATGAAGATTCATCCACTCACACTAAAAAAGTCTACAAACCACCTCCTATAATATTACATGGCATAGAGGACCTTTCCAAATTAACTGAATTATTAAATAGTAATATACCTAGTGACGCCTACTCATATAAAATTATAAACAGAGATCAACTAAGAATCACGACACAATCTACTGATGTATATAAAGAATTAATAGAACTCATTCGGAACAAAGGTCTAATTGGCCATACATTTACTCAAAAGCAAAATAAATGTTATAGAATCGTGGTAAAAAACTTGCATTACACCACACCAAAAATATCTATTATAGAAGAAATTGAAAAAACAGGGAACAAGGTACGTGGTGAAATTGTGTGCGCAAGATCCAGAATTAACAAAAAGCCCTTGAACATGTTCTTCGTAAACATAGAACCCAGCCCCAATAACCCAGAAATAAAGAACATAGAGTATATATACCACACAAGAGTCAAGATTGAAGATCCAAGAAAATCAACTGAAATTCCCCAGTGCACAAGGTGTCAACAATATGGGCATACCAAAAACAACTGTATGCGCCCATACAGGTGCGTTAAATGTGGAAAAGGACACAAAACTACAGACTGCCCAAAGAAAGACAACAACACACCCGCTACCTGTGCTCTCTGCAATGGTGACCATCCGGCTAATTACAAAGGCTGCCAAGTGTACAAGGAAATAAAAGCACGAAAAACTAAACCTCCGGCAGAGAAGCAAAAATACTGGAAACCTGCTCTCCAATCAGCTGATTTCCCTCCTCTGAAAGCCCCCAGCTATATTAGACAACGTTCAGCAAACAACCAGATGAGAAGCACGGAACACACGCTTGAAAATATGCCTAGTACCTCAAATACTAGCTATTGGAATAGAAACACAGAGATTAACCAGTCTCAGTCAACAAGCTCATTAGAGCAAATCATAATCAAACAATCTGAAAAGATAGATATCCTAATCCAACAAATAGGAACCCTAATGGGCCTCCTAACGTCACTCATAGCCCAACAAAAGAAATGAGATTCCTGCGAATTGCTACATGGAACATAAATGGCTTACCTCCAAATAAGCACGAAGCCGAAGTATTCCTACATCTCAACAAAATAGATGTTCTCATGATTACTGAAACCCACATGACAGACCAAAAAGTCATCAAAATTAAAGGATACAATGTATACTATGCCAACCATCCTGACGGGACATCTCACGCTGGTGCTGCCATAATAATCCGGGAAAATATAAGGCACCACATTCTGGCACATTATAAAGAACCACATATACAGGCCGCTGTTATCTCAATAGACGACTGGCTGGGAACATTGAATATGGCTTCCGTATATTGCCCCCCACGTCATAGAATAGACACAGAAATGTACACTGACTTTTTCCGCACTCTTGGGTGCAGATATATATCAGGTGGTGACTGGAACGCCAAAAATACCTTTTGGGGCTCTCGACTGACAACCACAAAAGGCCGAGAACTAAAAAAAGCCATCGACATTAATAATCTCAATGTACTTTCGACAGGGGAGCCTACTTCTTGGCCTAAAGATCCTTCAAGAAAACCGGATCTGATAGACTTTTTCATTACTAAGGGAGTGTCAGGACTCTACACAAAAGTGGAATCATGCTTGGATGGCTCCTCAGACCATACACCTGTAATATGTACAGTCAGCACTGAAGTTATCTTGATAGAACCACACGAGACCCTATACAACCACAAAACAGACTGGCAAGCTTTCCAAGACTACATTGCAAAAAATACTGTATTATCTATACCACTTAAAACGGAAGAGGATATAGAAAATACTGCATGGTACACGACCAACCTCATCCAAAAAGCAGCCTGGCTATCAACACCCTTTAAAGAACTGAAATCACAGAACCAAGACATAACCTTGGAAATACGTGAGATGATAGCACAGAAGAGAAGGCTCAGGCGTCGGTGGCACACAAGTAGGAATCGTGAAGACAAACAGGCACTCAACAAAATACAGAAGGATCTAAAAAATATACTCAAAGAAAACGCAAATATCACCTTACAAGACAAGCTGAAGACACTATCACCGTACAAGGCAGATGACTATTCACTTTGGAAGCTAACCAAATCCCTGAAAAGGCCGAAAGAACATATACCTCCACTGAGACAAGCTGATGGTACATGGTCAAGAAAACCGTCAGATAAGGCAGAATTATTTGCTAAATTTCTAAAAGATGTTTTCAAACCTAATGACGCTGATATAGCAGACAGAGAGGAAGAGATTGATGAATGCTTGCACAGTGACCAGCAAATGTCCTTACCATTAAGGCTAGTTACACCAACAGAGGTCAGGAAAACCATAGCACATTTAAAGCAAAGAAAGGCACCAGGCTTCGACCTGATAACAGCAGAAGTCCTTAAACAACTACCGAAAAAAGGAATAGTATTGCTAACAATCCTCTTTAACGCCATACTGAGACTACAATACTTCCCTATGCTATGGAAAGTGTCTACAATAAATATGGTGGCTAAACCAGGGAAGCCCCCAACAGAGGTCTCATCATATAGACCTATAAGCCTTCTGCCACTAATATCGAAAGTCCTCGAAAAACTGATACTCCGGCGCCTTATCCCAGTCCTCCAGGAAAAATCAATTATACCAGACCACCAATTTGGTTTCCGTGCACGCCATGGAACGACTGAGCAAATACACCGAGTAGGTCACACGATACGACAGACACTAGAGAAAAAGGAATACTGTTCTGCTGTCTTTCTTGATGTCCAGCAAGCCTTTGACCGTGTGTGGCATAAAGGACTTCTGTATAAGCTGAAACTCTACCTTCCAAACACTGCGTACATGCTCCTGAGATCCTACCTGCAACATAGAATGTTCCAAGTAAAATGTGTAGATTCACTTTCATCTATTTATCAAATAGAAGCTGGAGTACCCCAGGGTTCTGTGCTTGGACCTGTGCTATATACGGTCTTTACTGCTGACCTACCCGTCACGGAAGAGGTTGTAACTGCAACTTATGCAGATGACACTGCAGTCCTCTCTCACAGTAAGAATGCTGATATGGCATCAGCTAAGCTACAGGAGCATCTAAATAAGATTGGATCATGGCTGAAGGAGTGGAGAATAAGAGCCAGCCCTGCAAAATCGGTCCATATTACCTTTACATTAAAAAGAGGAGACTGCCCACCTGTTATATTGTGTGGAGCTGTTCTGCCACAACGCACTTCAGTTAAATATCTGGGTATGAGTCTGGACAGACGGCTTACATTGAAAGATCACATTAAGATTAAAAGGGAACAAGCAGATAAAAAGTTCAGAGATATGTCCTGGTTGCTGGGAAGATCATCATCACTAAGCTTGGAAAACAAACTCATCATATACAAATGCATCATAAAACCAGTATGGATGTATGGCATACAGCTCTGGGGATCAGCAAGTCACTCAAACATAGAGATCCTCCAGCGCTTCCAGAACAAGGCACTAAAAACTATAAGCAATGCCCCATGGTATATACGTAACACGGAAGTACATGATTATCTGCAAATTCCCACGGTCAAGGAAGAAATAAAAAGGTCTTCCGAAACCTATAAACTAAGACTTAAATCGCACACAAATAATCTAGCCAAGTCACTACTGGACACCAGCGATTGTACCTATCGACTGAAGAGATCCCGATTGGCCACAATTTAGTGGCTGACGAATGCAATCTTGGATGACATATCACAGGATATGCAAATCTTAAAGCCATTAACCACACGTTAATCAAATCTGATTATGGCTGTTAGGCTGATTGCAGATAGTAAAAAAAAAAAAAAAAAAAAAAAAAAAAAAAAAAAAAAAAAATTATTGTATAAGTATTATATTTATGTATATTACTTATATTTATTATACGTAAGTATTAGATTGTGTATATTAGGTATAAATATACCTGTGTACTATGTACTTAATTATTATATTTTATTGTAAAAGTACGCCAAACAACTGCCAATCATTCCTACAATTATATAATCACCATCCTAAATCAGAATGGCAGAAATCGCTTAAAGCGATAAGGCTGCCCATTGTACTGGTTCCGTTGTTACTTGTTATAAAACTAATAATAATATGTATTAATGGCGTACCATATAGAAGTACAAAATACAAATAATAAACAATTAACATAAAACTAAAAGAACTATTACATACATACAACTTGTAGCTGCAAATCCTCAGCGTTGCATGTCTCTTGTGGTAGCGTTCCCAGAAGACTGGCAGCATTGCCACGTTATATGGCAATGCTTATTGTTTGACCTAAAAAGAGGCCAACTTTCTGGTCACGAGAAGCATCGACCATATGCTTCGCAATCACCCTAAAGAGATTGCGGGAGCTCGGACCCCATAACCCCCAAAGTTTCGACTCCAAACGGCACAAATTCATTATTTCCGATGAGATAGGAGTATTTGCGCTAGCGAGACACTGCAGAAGCAGCAGATTTTTTTAAAATCGAGTCTGCCAGAGATATGAAAAGACGAGGTAGGATTGTTAAGGGTGAATCTTGAGAGTCAAAATGAATCATGCTGGAAGAAAAAGTACTCGTAACGTTAATATTAAGACCCGTACAAATTTCTTACGTTAATTCAATGTAAGAACTTACTAGACACGATATATATAGTTTCTAATTTAGATAGAAGTAGTTTAAAAACCATTCTAAAGGTCTAAAATTTGGGTCTCTTTGTACGTCCCTTCCAAACAAATCTATAACGTACCTATAACAAAACTATCAACAATACACCGACTTATTACTCTAAAATAAGTAAGTAATTAATGTAATTCGTCAGTAGGTATAAGATAAAAAAATAAATTCAAAACAAAAACCCGACTACTGAAAGTTTGGTTTTAAACTTATTTTTTTATTTATATTATTTTGGTGCAAGCAATAGGTATAATTTATATATATTTGATATGTGCTAATTAAACCCTTTCAGTTGCTACCAAACACGACATATTTATCTCAAATTTATTTTTAGGATAGTCCTTTATGACCGCTAGAGGGCGCCACATTAGATTCAGTGATACGTTAAATAGCCTTTAACCAGCTGACGACTAACATGCTTCTAACGATACCTCATGTGTCCAGTACTGATTAGTGGTTCAGGAGCCATGAGGGAACATATGAACCTACAAAATATAATAATACATACATAGCCTGTCAAAATCATAACCCTCCTTTTGCTTCGCCGTAGTCGGGAATGAAGGATTCGCTTCTTGAAAAAATGCATAGGTATATGTTATGACGTCACAGTAATTTATTAAAAATTTTCCTTATAACTTGCCATTTTGACGTTTGGTAAAAAGTAGCTAATTTGACTAGTCAGTCAAATACCCAAGTGCCCAAATTGACTACTTCAAATTGGGAAGGAAGTAATCTCGGGCTCTGTAAAATGAAAGTAGTAAACTCGGCCATGGATCTGATATTTGGACAGAGTTGCTCCATTAGCCAGTGGTCAGTACCATCAATGGTGATGTCTAATGGTACCACGGTAAATAAATGGTCAAAACAGCTGAGTTCGTGTGGCAAAATTGTTGATCAGTGTTATTTTGATTGAGTGTAAATAGAAATTGCTCTATGGGTTGCAATCGGAATTCACGGAGGACAGAATAAATGTCCATTGAAACACATCGACGACGTTGAAATTGACAAATATTTTTGTATCTAAAACAAACTAAGTTAATGAAAAATACAAACAATCTTTTTAAATTACTGTTTTATTATCAGTCCCCGAATGATTTACAAAATTAAGCAAAATTACACATTTGACAAGGATTTTAAAAATGGAATTTGTTTTACGTACTTCACGTTTTCATCGTCTGGGTGGTCTAAGTGAACAACATCAAATTACTAAGTAAACCTATACTCCGTTTCTTTAGGTACTTTAAAAAAGGTAAAGAAATCGTAAAAAGGATTCTCTCATAGGGACATTTTTCGCTCCGAAATAAAAAGATACCAAAATAAATTATTTTAAAACATAAAATCCATTTCTTTTCGTATATTTTTATATATTTCACTACTTTGTTTAATATTAAGTTGCAATTATTATTTCCTAAGCTGAAAAACCATAATAATTATATTATTTGCCGCGTGGTTTGCCACCCCATCTCTTCCCATGCGGTGTCGTACAAGGCGACTAAGGGATAGGGCTGTTTAACAACAGACAGATATATACAGCCCAGACTCAGCCTCAGATGCATGGCTTGAGTCAACAATAGTGCCCGGAATACGGCAATAGGCTCACCCCCTGTTACTTGGGACTTAATACAATTATTGGTGAAATGTGGGTGCTAATTAACCTCTGCCTAATACTCCAGGGATATAGGCGTGATTATATGTATGTATGTATGTATTATATTATTTAAAATAATTTTAAAAAGTATTGCACTGTGCCTACCATAAAGAAACTAAAAAGACAGGTATTTAAAACAGTATTTTCCAGATCACGCCATACGTGCATGACTTACAAAGTCTATTCGCAGTACGGCAGTTCGAATATGGTTCGTTACCATAATTGTTAATATTTTGTGTTTACTGTATATTCATATATTATACATTTATATATTTATATATTTTGTATTTTGTGGTTATTTATATTCTGTTGTTATTATAGTTTTATTGTTATCAGCGATCCGGGGAAACCATCACACCATTGCGAGCTCATATGGGTTTAGGTTAAAGAGTATAAAAAAAAACAAAAATAAAACCTTTGAAATGGCTGATTTGCAAAGTTTTTTGCCGGAAGCTCTGGCAGCAGAGAACTGGAAGAGCTGCGAAGAGCATGTACTGAAAGAAGTGGAGAAGATGTTTGCCCTAGATAAGATTATTGACGAAACCAGTGATCGTTTTGTAATTAGTGTTGGACAGACTAAACTTTTTTGATTGAATTTGAAATCACTTTGATTGTTATTATAATTGTGTGAATGTGTTGACCATGTCAGTTTAAAATTTTATTTAATAAAGTAAATGTAGTTTTTATGTTGCCCATAATCATGCACGAAAATACCATTATCATTAAAGGTTGATAATCTCTGAAATCCGCCATTTTACCATTTTTAAAGTACCTAACCAAATGGAGTTATAAAATGAAATTATAACTAATAATATAAATAAAGAAATAACACTTTTTGTAAAAAATATATATATTTATAAAACTTATACCAATGAACAAATACGGAAATATTGAATCACTCCAAATCTTATATCCTAATAAATCTGAGGCATGAGATATAACATGTCAATTAACAATTTACCATAAATATTTATAAATTATTTCACTACTTCATTGTATTATGCAAAATGAATAGGTTATATTGAACTTATTAACTAGTCAGCATTACACTTTTGTTCCAAATCTTTTCCACATACTCGTCATTATCAGCAATCTTGCAATAATCCGCCTCCTTGCATTCCATAAAATACTTTCCACTCATATTAGCAACTTCTTCAGAAACAGCCAGATGCATTGTTGTCTGAGCACCTTCTTTAGGCGTCTTGAAATTCAGTACATAAATCCAGAACATCAACCATTTCTGCGAGAAACGATCCAATCTTCGAAATATATCCGTTTTTACAAGCCCAGGGTGTAGAGAATTTACTGTTATGTGGTTTGGCAATCTTTTTGCTAATGCTTTCATCCATAGAATTTCACATAGTTTACTGTTAGAATATTTGTAAAATGGACATTCTGTGTGTAATCCGTTTAACTGGTCAGGAGTCAGTTGTCCAAATGAATGAAGGCAAGAGGATACTATGACTATCCTACCAGCTGGCGAAGCTTTTATTTTATCTAGAAGCAAATTTGTGAGCAGAAAAGGTCCAAGATAATTCACTTGCATCACTATATCAATTCCATCTTCGGTAGCCTTGTGTTTGAGTCCTGCACAGCCAGCATTATTGATTAAAATATCTAATCGATCATAAGTTCGATTGAAGTCTTCAGCAAATTTTCGCACACAGCTGAAGCTAGTCAAGTCTAAGTACTGGTATTCGACATTCTTGTTGCCAGATGTTTTTATAATATCAGCAATTGCTTCTGCTGACTTAGCTCCATCGCGGCAAGCAATGATTACTCTCGCTCCTCTTGATGCGAGGTCTCGAGCAGTTTCGAGACCGATACCTTGATTTCCACCAGTCACTAGCACAATTTTATCGTCTATTCTAGCATTTGATATGCAAACACCTTTGATCGGTTCCAACTTCAGCTTAACATAGACAAGAATAGCTGCCGTCACTGTGCAATATAAAAGAACTAGTGATATCAGCACTGTAATGACAATACTTAATAGCGTTACGAACATGATGGCGCTTTGAAATTCACAGTTCTACTGGGACTTTGAATTTGTTTAAAGTAGGTACAATTACCATATTCGATTGTTCCTCAACTCATTTAACTATTGTTTATTTATGACTAGTGTTGTCTTTTCACTTTTCGTTTTTTATTCTTTTCGTTTATTTTCGTTTGTTATTTTCAGGTACGTTTATTATTTATCTGTAACCACTATAGAAATCTGAGTCAATTATTACTAGTATGTATTTCTATTTCCTATCGCTTCTGTAGTTATATGCTAGTTTTTACAGAGTTGAATTCGAGTTTTAGTAATCTTTTGCAACACTTGTGTCTTGGAAGAAGAAAGGTCATAACATGCGGTGACATCAATATCGATACTTTGAAGAAAAATAAATACTCGTCAACATATAAAAATTTGGTAGCTCAAAACAACCTCAAATCAATCATAGAATCCCCAACACGGCTAATCAGTTGTACTTGTATTGATCATATTATTATTAACTACATAAAGGGATATAAAAGCAACATTTACAATTTTGCTCTGTCGGACCATATCCACTGTAGTGACCGCATACCATGCCTATGCAGAATCAGTGATTCGCTATGGCATAATATTCTGGGGTACCTCCACTAATTGGGACATGGCCTTCAAAGCCCAAAAAAGATGCATTAGATCCATATGTCGAATCTCAAAAACAGATAGTTGCAAACCACATTTTGTTAATTTAAAGTTATTAACTTTTCCTAGTTTATATATTATAGAGGTAGCCCTATTTGTCAAAAGAAACATGCAGCTATTTGAACACCTTTGTGGCCCTAGGCATCAACATAAAATAAAAACCATTCCAAATAAAACTGCTTTAATAAACAAAAGTATATTATGTATGACATCAAGGGTTTTCAACAAACTGCCGACTGATTTTTGCGCCACAACTAATTTGCACGAATTTAAATATAACTTGAAAAATATTTTGATACAAAAGGCATATTTATAATGTACAAGAGTATCTAGATGACAAATGTGTGTCTGTGTAATTCCTACGATTCCTACCTAAATTTTAATCGCACCTACTGTGACATTGTATTAACTATTACTTAATTCACAAACTGACATTGCCTTTATATAAATTGTAAGTTATTTATTATGACATCCCATCACTTGGGATTTTATCTTTTGACATTGTATTAATGTGAAATTTAAAGTAAATTTTTGAAGTAAATAGTCGATAAAATAGATTATTCCAATATTTGCATGCCTTGGGGCGGAATATGGCTGACCAAATTTTTTATTTTGTGAACATCTATTGTAATACCCATTTTCGCAAATAAATACATTTGAATTTGAATTTGAATTTGAATTATATTACACTAGCTGTTGCCCCCGGCTCCGTCGCTTGTACTATTATTTTAAAGCGTATATGTAATGGGACCTAAAATATCCAATAAATTACCAGAAGACATTAAATTTTGTAGGAATATTTTAGGTTTTAAATCAAAAGTTTTGAAATTGCTATGTACCAAAACATATTATTCTGTAAATAATCTAAAAAAAAAATCTAGTTCTAATATAGTTCGGTGAGTTTCGTGCTGGTATCTTCTCAGAAGAACTA
Organism: Eilema griseolum; assembly: GCA_963662185.1. Taxonomy (NCBI): domain Eukaryota; kingdom Metazoa; phylum Arthropoda; class Insecta; order Lepidoptera; family Erebidae; genus Eilema; species Eilema griseolum. The sequence goes on along the minus strand of OY759254.1, from coordinate 8,731,483 downwards.
ACCTACCGAACCAGCGAAAGAATCATTTTCCAATGTCAGTATCAGAATAAACGGGATATTTACCATGTTTCATTATTTTGAGTTTTCAACTCGATACTTCTGATACTGATGTGAGTGACCATTTTCCAATGGTTTATTTGTACATTATTTAATATTTTTATATTATTACCCCAATTGTAAAATATTGACGTTCAGATGTGCTCTTTGTGTGCCTAAACTGAATAAATGAAATTGATTCTTTGATTCTTGAATGAATACCAAAACGATCAATTTTAATTATTACGTTGACTCAAATTACGTGTATTTTGGACATTTTAATTTTTTCATGTAGGTACATGATTATGCTGACATTTATTTATGGCGGTTACCTACGTTCTGACCTAATTAACTTAATTTTAATCTGCAGTACATTTTTATCTATTTTAAATGATTTGATTTCAATATTTTGTATGCAGCCGGCAGAACATAGTTAGTACTATTATTTTCATAACATCTGTTATGTAACCTATGCTGCACGAAATAAATAAATTTAAATTTGATACGTATTGCGACGCCGCGTGCGCATATATATTGAAGTTCACTTTTTTTTTAATGGAAACCTTCTAACTTTAAACAACTCTGCCGTCCAACATCCCAATCCAACCCCGAGAGGAAAGTCAGAGCCTAGTTTGTTGTCTAGAAGTGCACCCGACTTGCGAGTTAAGTTGGCATATGCCGCAAGGATGTTGGTAGGGGCCGTCTTCGGAATCGTCATGAAGATTATTATTGATTATAATTACTAGCCGGACTCGAACGCCATTGTCAATGTCGGATAGGTTCCCGGCAGAGTAGAATTAGGGTCACCACATCTCTTCTCATGCGGTGTCGTACAAGGCGACTAAGGGATAGGGCTGTTTAACATCAGACACATTTATACAACCCAGACTCGGCCTCAGATGCATGGCTCGAGTCAAAAATAGTGCCGGGCAAAAATACGGCAATAGGCTCATCCCCTATTACGTGGGACCGAATACAATTATTAGTGAAATGTGGGTGTTAATTCACCTCTGCCTAACCCTCCAGAGATAAAGGTGTGATTATATGTATGTATTAATATAGGATGTTATTAATCAGTGTGATGACAGAGAATACACATACGATATCATTGCGAAAGAAGGAATACTCGAAATAAAACCCTGTACCAACCCACCTGGCCAGCTTGGAAACTGTAGGCCAAAGCCTACCAACATTGGAAGTGGCTTATGCCCAGCAGTGGGCTGCGCTAGGTTAATTAATTAATTCATAAAATATTACTAATTAATATTAATTTGTTTGTAAGGGACTGAAATATAAATATTAGTATAGCTTTTATAATCTCTCAGTTGAGTGTGTTGCTGTAATTTTTCTTGTAGGTATTCAGAACGTATTTTTAACCGACTTTACTATAGGATTAGAAATAGCCGCGTGGTTCCTGGCAGAGTAGAATTTGGGCCACCCCATCTCTTCCCATGCTGTGTCGTATAATGCGACTAAGGGATAGGATTGTTTAACAACTGACAGATATATACAACCTAGACTCGGCCTTAGATGGATATTTGATTCAATAATATTCCGTGGGATCGAATACAATTATTGGTTTTTAAAGTTTATTAATAAACAAACCAAGAAATAATTTATAAATATTAAACACAATAAAAATAAAATAACTATTATACAACTTATAGCTAAGAAATTTTAAATGCGTCGTAGAATTCCTCCGCATCGCATGCCTCTTGTGGTAGCGTTCCCAGAAGACTGGCAGCATTGCCACGTTGTATGGCAATGCTTATTCTCTGACCTAAAAAGAGGCCAGCCTTCTGGTCACGAGAAGCGTCGACCATACGCTTCGCAATCTCACGGAAGAGGTTGCGAGCGCTCGGACCCCATGACCCCAAAGTCTCGACTCCAAACGGCACAAATTCATAATCTCCGATGAGATTGGAGTATTTGCGCCGCTTGAGAGCCTCTGCAGAAGCAGCAGCAGCTCCAGCACAGCCAGCCGTGCTAGTTATATGGGTAGGAGCCATGGTATCAACGCATGTGGCGTCCCACACCAGAGTCCTACCCATCTTCCATGGCATTAACGACATGCCATCCGGTCTCTTGCCATCGTCACGCGCCAAACAGTTTGGTTCTAGTACAGCTGGTACACCGGCGGTGACAAGAGCACGGCGGATTATGTCGTTGAGGCTGGCGTGCCGTGGAATTCGCCCAGCGCTCCTGCAGCACGATAGACCATGGTGTCCGAGTCTGTCAACGGCTTCTCCACAACGGCATTGATGCGGAGAAACATACGGCGCACCTAAACGGAGACAAGTTGCGATGCGGAAGGTAGTGTCATTTAACATAGTCCCTACGTTAGATGACGGAAGAGCTTGTAGCCAAAGACCCGATTCCCACACTCCAACCGCCAGTAAACGGGCACGCTCAGCAGCATTATTGGTAAAATGTGGGTGTAAATTCCCCTCTGCCTAACCCTCCGGGGATAAAGGCATTATTATATATATGTATGTTTACTATAGGTTTAGCGATGTCTTCGTCATTTGACACTCGATCTTGATGATTTTTTTTTATCCAGAACAATAGCGGTGGTAGAATTAGGTGAAGAGTTGATGCAGAACTTCAGTAACTTTATTATGGTGATATAGACAGATAAATCTCTTCACTTCTCTTCGGTCAATAAAATCGCTGAGAAAAAGTGTTATGTATCCGAAGCGTTTTGATGTATAATGTGTATGTATTAACATAAAAAAAGTATCTAAGTATGTTTATCCGCATTCTATATTCCATAGCACAAGCTAGTTAAACTAAGCATAGTTTAACTAACTACCATGGGATGGGATAGCGTTGTGTAGAATGTTGTAGAATGTTTATTATTTATTTAGAATATCTCTTCTAATTCATTAGTAGAAGAGAACCGATGGGATCATCGGCGTACTCATTTTATTTAAGGAATGGGGAAAAGTCAAAAGTCATATCGGATTTGGGGAAATTCTTAACTTCAGGCAGAGCAAGGTGGAGCGACCGCTCCATTTGCCTCCCACCCATAGGTACGCCCATGGAAGGGTGCAATACCTACCGTTGCTAAAAGCTTAACCAAATGCATAGGTCTTGTCGTTCGTTTTAATGAGCTAGCAGCAGGCAGCAGGCCGTATTAATAATAAATTATTATAATTATTTAATATTTCTAGTAGGTATTAGTAGTAGGAGGTAGGACACGACGGTATTCCCGTCCGAATTGAGCAGTCCGACTGGGGAAGTACCTCCACCCTACAGAATACCACGGCTATAATAACCTCGTTTTGTGTTCCCGGTGGTGAGTAGGGTAGCCAGAGCTCACTGGAGAGTTTTTGTGCTAACAGTGGGAAGACCAAAAGCTTGTTCTGATTTTGTGTTCTGCACTGAGGGCACATAAAATCTCTGTTCTTACAGGGTCGGCAGCACGGATGTGACTCCACTGGTGTTACACACGTTCATAGGTCACGGTAACCACTTTCCATCAGGTGGGCCATGTGCTTGTCTGCCACCTAAGTTGTAGGTATATAAAAAAATAAAAAAATCTTGACATTTTTTTACCATTTTTTATAAACATAGAAACAACCAGAGCAATGTAAATAATAGACACATTCATGCATTTGCATTGAGCGGGAATCGAACCTGCGACCTGCCATAGCAGTCAAACACTACCGCTGCGCCATAGAAGTCCTTCATTATTCTATACTCTGCCTTGTCATGTCGGGGGACCCTAACAGGTAGAGCACTACGTCATATTATCGGCACGATCCAAGGTCCCCCCGACATGACAAGGCTTGCATCAAAATATGTATTATTTTCGACTTTTTGGGAGTTGCTTTTTGTGACGGAGGTTTTTTAAATTTTTAATTTAATTTTTATGTTACAATTTTAACTTACTCGTCAAGCTCTTAGATTTGATACCATATTGAGGGAGTTGTGAAATAAAATGTAATTCGCCATTTAGTGGTGTCGGCCATCTTGGATTTTAAATTTGTCATTTTGTATGGTATTCTACTAGTCAAGTCCTTTCATTTGATACCCATATTGAGGGAGTTGAGAAAAAACATGTACTCCGTTATTTCGTAGCGGCGGCCATGTTGGAGCGATTTTTTCAAACATAGCTAAGACCACTCCCGACTAATATACCTTTCAAAAAACAAACTAAATCCAAATCAGTTCATCCGTTCAGGAGCTACAATGCCACAGACAAAACACACACACACACACACACAGACACGTCAAAATTTTAACACCCCGTCGTTTTTGCGTTGGGGGTTAATGATTAAGTACTTATTTATCTACTACATTTTTTTTGTAATATAATTATTTTTGTAATATAATAATAATGTTACTGAGGACTGGAAGAGAGTTGTGGAACATAACAAAAAATTATAGAAGTGGACTGGGAACGCGATGTTCACTTCAACAACATGTGTGAACAACAAGAATTTAATATTCATCTTTTTGATAGTTCAAGTATACTTAGTGATGAAGATGATGATGATTTAGGTCATGTTACCTCTAAATGAGTAAAAATAGTAATATTGATCTTTTTTCGTTTCATTTCATCTATTATAGGTGAATTCAAACGAGGTTTTATAACTTGTAACAATTAATAAAACTTCCCTTTTGTCATCCTGAAGTAAGTATGAAATCATTCAGGGTATTTCTTGAGTCTTGGATAAACAGTGTAAATATGTATTTACATCCCTCTTTACATCGAGAATTTGGAATTTTGTGCACTCATGTCGACCACTGTACAATGTCTTTCTAGTTTTACTGCCTCTCCGTATAATAAAGCTACTACTATCACTTCACCACTTATTTTGTCCATCATGTAGGTCAGAGGTAACCAACAAATGATTTGAAATTTTTTGGCGCTCATTGTAGCAATTATCATCCTATATTAACAGTACAGTGCGGTTAGGTAATGCCACGCCGCTCCAAAAACACGGCGCCTCTTCGCTACAACCTTAAGCATACATCATAAAATAACCTCACGCCTATATCCCCGAAGGGGTAGGCAGAGGTTATTTTAAAGGTTAACCTACATTTCGCCAGTTTATGTTTAGGTCCCAATGTAATAGCGAGCCTATTGCCATTAACCGGGCACTTATAAACCTACAATAAATACACACATAACTTCGAAAAGCATCGAAAGGCCATTGGTGTGTGCCATGGTAAAACCTGGGATCGAACCTGAGACCTCGTCTCAGCAGTCCATTACCCATACCACTAGGCTACCTTAAGTATACAAATATTTATAAAAGTATATTTACCTAATTAACTTAAAATAATAAAATAATGTTTTTGGAATTATTGATTCCATATTCTACGGAAATGATAATCGAACATCGAATAGATTCATTTACGATTCTGCTTTATGGGGTACCCTACTTAGAGCTGTCAAAATTATCATCCTATATTTGACATAGTGTAGTAGTCTATTTTTTTTCATTATTTATTTCTTTATAAGTCATTGGTCCATCTCCAGTGACGTCACCTAATCCGACCAATAGCAATCGCTATCAAGGCTATCGCAGCGCTGTGCTCGACGCTGGCTTACAGAATTGCAGAGCAGGCGTTAATAAGGATAGTACTTATCTATCAATGAAACTACTTTTTTAATATCAACTCAAGTTGTGGAATGAACTCCCTGCTGCGGTCTTCCCATGCGCCTACAATATTGGGTTCTTCAAAAGGGGCATTAGGAGGTTTCTTCAGGGTCGGCAGCGCGACTGTGACACTCCTGGTGTTGCACGAGTCCATAGGCCACGGTAACCACTTCCCATCAGGTGGGCCGTGTGCTTGTCTGCCACCTGTGGTATAAAAAAAAAAAATTACACTCCCAATTCCCGCTTTTTACACTTCTTCATTTCGCACTTTACAAGCACAGGCGATGTTAGTAAAATAATTAAACCAACTTTTTTATTATTAAATTGTACTTAAAATTAATTGTACTCGTACTAATAGCGAATGCACTAACTCGTCAGTAGAATACTTTTGTTCCAAATTTTTTCCACGAGTTCATCATCATCGACAATCTTGGAATATTTAGCTTCTTTGCATTCCATAAAATACTTTCCACTTACATTAGCAACTTCTTCAGAAACAGCCAGGTGTATTGATGTCTGAGATCCTTCTTTAGGCGTCTTGAAATTCAGCACATAAATCCAGAACATCATCCATTCGCGGAAAATTCGGAAGGTATTATCAAAAAGACCAGTTTTTACAACCCCAGGGTGTGCAGCATTTACTGTTACGTGCTTTGGCAATCTTTTTGCCAGTGCTCTCATCCATAAAAGCTCACATAACTTACTGTTCGCGTATTTGAATAAAGGATTTATTGTATTTAAGCCGCTTAATTGATCAGGAGTCATTCGACCAATGATATGCATGTGTGAAGAAACTATAACTATCTTGCCAGCAGAAGAAGCTTTTATTTTATCCATAAGTAAGTTTGTGAGCAAAAAAGCTCCAAGATAATTCACTTGCATCACTAAATCTATGCCATCATGAGTAGCTCTGTTTTTGAAGTCCATACAGCCTGCATTGTCGATCAAAATATCAAGTCGCTCGTAGGTCTGATTAAAGTCTTCGGCAAACTTTCGAACTGAACTGAAGCTAGCCAAGTCCAAGTACAGGTACTCGACGTTCTTGTTGCCAGTTGTTCTTATAATATCGGTAATTGCTTCTGCTGCTTTTTCTCCATCGCGGCAAGCAATGATTACTCTCGCTCCTCTTGAAGCGAGGTCTCGAGCAGTTTCGAGGCCAATGCCTTGATTTCCGCCAGTCACGAGTACAATTTTAGTATCTAGTCTTATATTTGACTTGCACACTCCTTTGATCGGTTCGTACATTACCTTAATGTAAATTAAGATTAGGGCTGGTAATTTTATTGTTATTGAAAGAATTTGTAACAATGTGATGAACATGATGGTCTTATCACGGATTTCACTTACTACGACTGTGGTAATGAAGACAGAATGCGATCATATTATATATATATATATTTTTTATCCTCAACTTGTGCAATTTTTATTCACATATAGTGTTGGGCTTATAATAACTGGCAATGGATTGATGATGGATTACTAGCGACTATTACTAGCGATGGCGAATAACTACACTGAACTAGCGATAAAGAATAAAAGTGTATAATATGATATCGCTGCGAGAGAAGGAAATCTTTAAATTAAACCCTGTTTATTCTGGAGTTTAATAGCGCTTGGTGGAACTTGCAACACATATTGAATAAGGCACTTGTACTTCACTTCAATTTATACTCCACCTTTGAGAATTGCTGTATTTTACCGTCTGTACCATGGTGAGTGTTCTGATGAGCTCTTACAATTAGTTCCACCCTCCCCTTTCCTACACAGGACAACACGTGCCGGTCTTAGATGTCACCCGCACACGGTGCAGAACATCCGATCAAGAACCAAGCAGTTCGGTGACTCTTTCCTCGGTCGCACCATTAAGGCCTGGAATTCATTACCAGCTCACGTGTATCCTTCTTCCTACAGTTCCGGGTCCTTTAAGCGGGGCGTGAAAAAGCATAATATATGATGATGCCGTCAAGCTGAGTGTCACCATTGTCACACGGTATGTGTAAGTAATGGTGACCCTCTTTTCTGAGACTTTGCCTTCAGCTTACCATCAGGCAAGGCGAAGTCTAATTGACGTGTTCTATACAAAAAAAAGCAAATACCGTGAGGCAAAACTAGTCAAGGTCCAAAATAAAAAAAACTTTTGATACAATATTGAATAAAGCACATGTACATTTCACATTTGCTTTATTCAATATTGTATCGAAATATCTGTAAATGTGTTATTGTTGTGTGTAGTTACTTGTTAAGATAAGTTTGTATATAATTTAATTGCTACAATAGGAGTAACATATTTTAGGAATTAAATAAACATTTATAAAACCCTCGTCACATTAAACAATCTCCAAAAAGTTGAAAATAAATTGTGCCCTTTAGCTTTGATAAAACCAGTATTATTTTTATTCAAGCGTTACCATCCAAGATCGCTATGAGGACATCACTATTTCTGCAATGCCTTAGTCTATAAGTATTAAAATCAAAATTGTAATTATTATTGTCATATCATCGCTTGTAATTACTCACAAAACATAATATCGCAAGCTTGATAGAATGTTTAAAAAAATACCGGTCAAGTGTGAGTCGGGCTCGCAGAATTCGCACACTGAGGGTTCTGTACATAACTGAATTGAGCTATAAGTTTTTTTTATACCACTTAGGTGGCAGACAAGCACACGTAAGTGGTATAAGTGGCAGTGAGGCAAAGTCCCTCCTAAGGCTAAGAGGTTCCACACTACCTGCGAGTATAGGATTGTCAACCAGCCTCAACGCCCGTCTTTGCACCGAGTCGAAGGGGTCAAGCTGTTATGCAGGCGCTCCCGTAAAAAGGTAACAGCAGTACTCTATGTGGGGCCGGACCTGTACCTTATAAAGAAGGAGTTGCTGCCCCGCAGTGAAGTACTGCTTCGCTCTGTTAAGTACTCCAAGTTTTCTTGATGCCAACTTAACCTTGTCCTCCAAATGACTCCGGTACTAGACGTTACTGGAGATATCGACACCAAGGATCCCGATACTCGAGGAGAAATACTCCACTTTCGTCCATGGAACACTCAGGTATCGGTTCTCAAAGGTGTAGGCCATCATCTGAGCGATCTCAAGGGACTCCCAACCAACTTCTAACAGATTATTTCTTTTGTTAAAGTTTAATTAATTTTATCCTATTTAATGAACTACAAGTTTATAGCCGATCCATCTTCCAAACGTTTGCATAGGTTTTTATCATCAGTATAACATCATGAGAAAATTATTTTTAAAGGCAATTAAATTATGTAAATGCAGACGAACAAAATCAGTATCTTTGCCTACATTTTGAGGATTTTCACTTTCTGGACCGGGTACCACCCTTCAATTTCCAACAAAACAAAGACCATAAAAATCCGTTTCGCAAATTACGGCTTTTACGGTTCATCGCCTATTTTGCCCCCTTAGTAGTAATACTTTGTAAGATACTGATACTCGTATTTGTTTATGGCTCTATTGGGGTACATGCATATCGTAGTTTTCGGGCGTTGGAGGTCGCAAAATGACCTCCGTCTTCATGAGCGCGGGCCTGGTGGTGACGGGTGGAGCCCGCATGTCACCCTAGCAGAAGCAGACCGTGGTGGTAGTGCGCGATGCGCGCCTCCCCATACCCGGGGACGAGATGAGGACTCCGTGGTCCCCACATCGGCCGGGGTGCGAGGTATATGTCTCCGATAATCTCACTTCCGGCAACCTGCGGCCCACACAGTCGGCTTGCGTTTTAGTCGGTCCAACCTCCCCCACCGGCTCCATGTACCAACTTAAGACTGACTTACCTAGGTACTTAATTCATTAGAACACCAATACTAAAATGTCATAAACGTCAAAATACGTTTGAAAGAAAGAAAATACGTTTATTAAACACACACAATAATATAATAATGCTATTAATACTGTAGATTGATGGCACTTGGTGGAATTTGTTGTTACACATATTGACAACTCACTTGCACTCCTCCACATTACTAATAATGTGTAATGTGGAAAAGCACAAGTGAGTCATCAATATGTGTATATAATAATGCCATTAATAACAGGTGTCAGTGTGGAGTGTGTGTTTAAAAGGCCGCAGTTCAGCTGATGCTAGGTACAGATTAGGCACAATCTGCAGCGCTGGTTTTCAACTGTAGCCTAACCAATTTCAATCCTAATCCCTCCAATACGAGATAGACTTGGGTCATCAGAGAGGCAGAAGGGGCAGAACGCGAAAGGGTGAAGTCATTGTTCGATCTGCAGTGACATCACCCAGTCCGATAAAAATCTCTATCAAGGTCGGTCGCAACGCTGTGCTCAACGATGTGTGCTTAAAGAATTGCACCGGCGCTGGTCAAATCAATCAAAGAATCGATTTCATTTATTCAGTTTAGGCATATAAAGAGCACACATGAACGTCAACATTTTACAATACATACATACCTAATGTCAAGAAATAATATAAAAATATTAAATAATGTAAAAATAAACCATTGGAAAGTGATACTTTCGCTGGTTCGGTAGGTTAGTTCTACTGAGAAGATACCAGCAAGAAACTCACCGAACTATATTAGAACTAAATTATTAAAAAGAGAGTTCACGAAAACGGAAACTGTTTATTCAAAATTTAATACTTCTTAATTTACCTTATGTTTGCAAGTTTTGCATGTAGACAACACAACAAAATCAATCAGTCTGTGTCACGGCATCGACGTCAGAGGGGTTTCCATACAAACGCGGAACAACAATAATAAGTACACCAGTATTTAGAAACTAAGTTTTTTATATTAATAAGCTGTTCAAGTTTGTTTATGTGTTACTTATATACTATTTAAATAGCTTGTTTCATATTAGTAGCTCACTATTTACCCGAAAAATAAGAAATAAAATATCGCCGTAATACGATACGAATTTTATAGATTAATCCTAACAAGGTGGTGGTATAACTCCGAAATAGGAAAAATACTGGGCATAGTCAATTGTTTATAACTTTCAATTTATTAAGTTATTGAATTAGTGCCAAGTTTAGTTGGAATAATTATTAATTTTGTCAATTAGAAACCATATTCTGCGCTGTGTGTTATTCACTAGAAATCTAGTTAAATATGAAAACTGTTGAGTGCAAAATGTCGGTTACTTAGAAGGGGTTAAAATAAGAAGGTGTATTTAATTTCATCACTAATCATTTATTTTGTATAACTGTTTACTTGAGTTTTACATATCTGAGCTAAAAAACTGTTATCGTTTGATTAAGTATTTACAATATTCATCATTCATTTTTGATGGGTCAGAATTAGGATTAGCAAAACACGAGTAGTTATCCTATTACGGTTGTAGTTATTTTCAACTCTGTGTTAGGTTCTATGAGCTCCTATTACAAGAGGATTCCGTTAAAATAATAGAAAGGTTATTAAAATATACATTTTTAATAAAAAAAAATTTTTTTAACGATTTTTATATATACATAATTATTAATTATGTATATATAAAAACCGTTCAAGTGCGTGTCGGGCCATGCGCAGTGTTTGGGTTCTGTAGCACAACAGGCTTCCTCTCCTTCTCTCCACCCTCTCCCTCTCCCTCTCCTCCATCCTCTCCCTCTCTCTACTCCATTCATGGATTATTATTATTACACAAACTAACAACTTACTCTACGTAATTTGCAGTGCAATTTATTAATTGTCTCTTTTCCTGGTTGATCAACTATTACTCGTTAACTTGTAATGCTTATTTTCACATCAAAGCTCAATATTTCGCAAACGGAGCCTTGAATCGGAAAATGCTCTTCATGCACTCGCAATATGTTTGGAGGACCTATCCAATGTATACTATGGTGTTGGGTAACACCATAGTATACAGAAAGAAAAAATAATAATTCCCACAATGCATGTAGGGCAGATACCCTAAAATTTTTACCGTTTTGTCAGTGTGATTGATGTGCATTATCATGCCAAATTTCAGCTTTCTAGTACTAATAATCTCTGAGCTAAGCTGCGGACGGACAGACAGACAGACGGACATGGCGAAACTATAAGGGTTCCTTGTTTACTATGGAACCCCAAAATTAACGCGAAGTCAGTCTGTATGGAAAGACTTTGCTCATATTTTTCATTTTACTGAACGTGTAAAGTCGGGTTTCATAAGCATTCTCATTAAAAAAAGAAAAATGAACCTTATTTTATTTACCCCAAAACTTATAATTTCTGACCCTCTGTATTAGGAACCGTCTACCGCAATAATAGGCTTTGACCTCAATCATACCTTTTGTTAAAATAAGAAATATCATGAAAAGAAACAGACTCAACTGCAATACAAAATTTAAATTCCACTTTTGATGATAACGTTTATTTGCACTTTTATAAATACTTACAAATGCTTATTTTTCTTTCCCACTTTCAAATGTTGTGAAATACCTCCGTTATAGGTGCTTTTACCTTAATTATTGAGCAGTGGTTGGGTGTAAAAATCAAAAAACTAAGGACAATATTTCGTTTTAGTAGTAGTAATTAGTATTTTAAATCTTATCAAAAATATGCTATTATAATATAGAATTACTTACAAATTTATATAAAACTATGCTAACTATACAATATATACAAAAACGGAGTAGAGAAAAAGAGGGAGACTGCAATTTTAGGCATCGAAAAATTCCTCCCCATCGATCTCTACTGGTACCGTGCCCAAAAGGCTGGCGGCAAAACCACGCTGAATGGCGATGCCAATTCTTTGAGCGAGGTAAAGGCCAGCCTTATGGTCACGGGAAGCGTCGTCGATTAGTCGCTTCGCTATTTCTTTGAATAGCGCGCGCGCACTTGGACCTCACGGACCCAACGTTTCGACTCCAAACGGCTCAAAAATATAATTACCAGTTAAATTGGTACATTTGCGCCGTTTGAGAGTCTCCGCTGATGCAGCAGCAGCAGCGCAGTCCATCGTACTTGGAATCTTATCTATATGAATGTTGTCATTATTTATTTCTTTGAATATAAGTTGGTAATAAGTATGTAAATCGTAAATTGAGGAGTTTTTTGAGTCAGGTATTGCAAAAGTGTTCTTTTATTGGTAATTTTAATACTGTAGTTACCTAGTACTTACGCAATAGGTAATGTCTTTTAATTTTAGATTACTTCGATATTTTATGATAGATCGACAGACATCCTTGATAGAGATTGTCATTGGTCGAACTCCAGTGACGTCACCTAATCCGACCAATAGCAATCGCTATCAAGGCTATCGCAGCGCTGTGCTCGACGCTGTGTGCTTACAGAATTGCAGAGCAGGCGTTAATAAGGATAATGCGTATCTATCAATGAAAAGTAACTACTTTTTTTAATAAATTGAGCTTATTTACACTCAGAAGTCCCAATTCCCGTTTTTCTACACTTCTTCATTTTGCACTTTACAAACACCGGCGATCTTAGTAAAGTAATCAAACCAACTTTTTTTTATTAAGTTGTACTTAAAATAGAAATGACTAATAGCGGATGCACTAACTCGTCAGTAGAATACTTTTGTTCCAAATTTTTTCCACGAGTTCGTCATCATCGACAATCTTGGAATATTTAGCTTCTTTGCATTCCATAAAATACTTTCCACTTACATTAGTAACTTCTTCAGAAACAGCCAGGTGTATTGATGTCTGAGCACCTTCTTTAGGTGTCTTGAAATTCAGCACATAAATCCAGAACATCAACAATTCGCGGAAAATTCGGAAGGTATTATCAAAAAGACCAGTTTTTACAAGCCCAGGATGTGCAGCATTTACTGTTACGTGCTCTGGCAATCTTTTTGCCAGTGCTTTCATCCATAAAAGCTCACATAACTTACTGTTCGCGTATTTGAATAAAGGATTTATTGTGTTTAAGCCGTTTAACTGCTCAGAAGTCATTCGCCCAACGATATGTATGTGTGAAGAAACTATAACTATCCTGCCAGCAGAAGAAGCTTTTATTTTATCCATTAGTAAATTTGTGAGTAAAAAAGTTCCAAGATAATTCACTTGCATCACGAAATCTATGCCATCATGAGTTGCTCTGTTTTTGAAGTTCATACAGCCTGCATTGTCGATCAAAATATCAAGTCGTTTGTAGATCTGATTAAAGTCTTCGGCAAACTTTCGAACTGAACTGAAACTAGCCAAGTCCAGGTACAGGTACTCGACGTTCTTGTTGCCAGTTGTTCTTATAATATCGGTAATTGCGTCTGCTGCTTTTTCTCCATCGCGGCAAGCAATGACTACTCTCGCTCCTCTTGAAGCGAGGTCTCGAGTAGTTTCGAGGCCAATTCCTTGATTTCCGCCAGTCACTAGCACAATTTTATTATCCAGTCTAGCTTTAGATTTGCACACTCCTTTGACCAGTTCGTATTTTAATTTAATATAAATTAAAAAGACTGCCATAAGAACGACATATAATAGTACCATTAATTGTATTCTTGTTATAAGAAAATATAAAACTGCTATGTACATGTTGGTATCAATTTACTGGTTGTAGTATTATCACGGACAACACGAATGTTTATGAGTGTATTCTAGTTCCTCTACTAGTATACTAAAACGTTTAAACTCGAAATAACTTGTAGTTATAAAAAAATACATGAACAAGACCGGTGCAGATAAAAAAAGCCTTAGTCGGACTCGCGCACCGAGGGTTCCGTAACTTAAACTTCATAAACCGTAAAATAATTTGAATGCATTGACTTAGAAGACTGATTTTTGCATTGCTTAATTTCATAACGTTACATACCTTCACGCATTCCTGAGAAAAAGGGATTGACATACAGACAGACAGACGGTCACATATATATATATATATATATATAAGGGTTCCGTTCTTTTTTCCTTTTGAGGTACGGAACCCTAAAAATAGGGAAAATGGTCCAAACTATGGGAAAAATAAATTAAATTTCTTTACATAGTATGAATGCAGCTTTTTTTGTATTGTTATAAAGAATATTACAACCCAAATTATTAATATTTCCTCTAACCCCTCCAGCTAAGCTAAATAGCTTGTGTTAGGAGTGGGTTCACGTCGGTAGTGTAATGGCCAGGATTCGAACACGAGACCTTTCGATCGTAAGGCCGATTCCACCACTAAGATACCGACGCTTTTTTAATTATGTTCACTTTTTGTTGTTTTTAGAGATTTTTCCACTGGCGTATTTCGCGTATTACTCTTCTTTGTTGCTGTATCACATATCCTGGCAAATTTCCCTACAGAAATGTTTTTTTTACTAGGACACGCCAACTTGATTTCACCTTGCCTGATGATAAGCTAAAGGCAAAGTCTCAGGAAAGAGGGTCACCATTACAGACACTAAGTAATGTTACAATGGTGGCACTCAGCTTGGCGGACCCGGGACTGTAGGAAGAAGGAAACACGTCAGCTGGTAATGAATTCCAGGTCTTGGTGGTGCGGCAAAGAAAAGAGTCTCCGAACCGTTTGGTACTTGCTCGTATATTCTGCACGGTGTGAGGGTGACATCTAAGCTCTGCACGTGTTGTCCTATGTAGGAAAGGAGAGGGTGGAATTAGTTGGAAGAGCTCATCAGAACACTCACCATGGCAGAGACGGCAAAATACAGCCAAGGAAGTAACATTTCTACGCATATGCAAAGGCTCGAGGGTGTTCGTGACCTCCGGATTCCCAATAATGCTGACCGTGCGTCGCTGCAACCTGTCGAGAGCATTTAGTAGGAATTTCGCGAAGCCATCCCAGAGGTGCGAGCAGTATTTCACACAGGAGCGAATTCGTGTCTTATAGAGAAGACACCACTGCTCCGGCGTGAAAAAACGTCTCACTTTAAGATAAGATAAGATTCATTTATTTGTAAGAATATTGTATAAAAGTTGTTACAAAGTTGGTTGTACATAAAATTCTGCTGTCTCCAGGGTACAAATATTGAAAGGTGGCAGAGCGTGCTCGCCTTTTGGCTGTGGGGGAATGGGAATCCGGTGTTTGGCTTCAGGCCCTACCGTCGCCTAACATTGGTACCATGTTGTACGATAACACCTTCCGTATCGCTGCTTGCCTTCGTTAAGGTGCTCCTTGCGTATCTCCGCATCGATTTCGCTGTGGAGAAACGCAACGCAAGCCATATTAGAACCTACTGGGTTGACGCGCGACGATGGCAAGAGGCCAGATGGGATGTCATTGGTGCCTTAGAAGATGGGAAGGCATTTGGTGTGGGATGCAACATGTGCTGACACCCTTGCGCCTTCACATCTTCCAGGGACTGCAAACTGCGCCTGCGCTGCTGCTGCGTCGGTAGAGACCATCAAACGCCGCAAGTATAGTAATATAAGTGGTAATTACATATTTGAGCCGTTTGAGGTCGAGACCCTGGGATCATGGGGTCCAAGTGCCCGTCTTTTGTTTAGAGAAATTTCTTCCCCTTCCTTCTGGCCACCCGTCCGATTGACATCGATGGGGAGGAATTCTTTGACTACATATACATGATATACATTCTGTTTTTTTATATATATTTTTAATTTAGATAACTTACGTCTACAATAATAAAAAAAATATTGATTAAACGTGAATTATTATGATTATTATGAATAAAGTTGAAAGGTTGTAACACAAATTTAAATAATGTCAGCATACAATTAATAATAATACCTCCATTTAAATGATATAGTCTAATCTCAAATCAGGTTATACAAGTCAAGGTTCGCAGAATAAGCCAATATTAGACTCAAAACGTTTGCTTAAGAAGTATTTCGTGGAATAGTAACATTTAGTCAGAAGGAATTGGAATAGTTTATATTTAAAAGTCTTAAGCTTTAGAGTTTTAAACTGAGCGGGTAGTTTATTGTAAATTCTAGCTGCTGTACAGTATACATTATTAGAAAATATTTGAAGATTTTCCTCAGGCATACGTAACTTGTGACCTCTTCTACTACTTGCTCTGGTTACCATATCATTATGGAGATCAAGCAGACCAATGTGACCGTGGACAAATATGTACACACATTTCAAATATGTATAAGGCAGGCAGTGGTAATATTTTGGTTCGCTTAAACAGCGGAACACAGCTTTCTATAGGATGTGCTCGGCAAATTTCTTGTATAAATTTTTTTTGGGCCCGTAAAGCCAAAATAAGGTTTACAGAGTTAGCCTATATTATTAATCCATAACGCAGCACTGATGAGACATACTCATGATAGGCACATAGTGCAGCCTCCAAACTAGATACACGGGTCAATTTGTACAGCACTAATACAAATCTATTTATTTTAATGCATAATGTGTCTATGTGTGCCTTCCAATTACAGTTTTTATCAATGGGTACGCCTGGAAATTTAACATTTTCTACTTCTTCAATTGTGGTGACGCGATTCTCATGCCACCTGAGCTAGTGGACTGTATTTTGCGGGGGTGAAGTTAACATGTTTCATATGACACTTTACACAACAAACAAGATAGGTGATCGGGTTGCCGCGGAGGTGGTTTAGGCATTGAATGCAACCCGAGAAATCAGGAGAGGATGCACTAACCTTTACTACGCCACGTGCTGGCTGGGCCGATGCACCGGTCTTCTCTTCCTGGCTCAGGAGCTGCTGCCCACATCACTAAATCACTTGAGGGACACACGAGAGGCACAATCCGATCGGTAAAGGTCTATGAAAGCGGTTAAAATCCAACAAACATTATTAATTTCTGAGAGACGCGCGCGCCGCCAGCCATTGTTTTTTAGTTCAAAAGCGGAAGTGAAGATGCGGCCATTTCAACAATTGGTCGGGGCGAAAACTATTGCTATCTCACTTTAAAGGTAGTGCGGGAGGGAGATGGGTATAGGAAGCGTGTGTTCAGTGTCAATCAATTGAGAGATGATTTGAATTACTACTATTGAGCGGGAAAATACAAATTTTACTATCGGCGCAACCATTTCCCCCGGCTTGAAGGGTTCCTTTCCGAAAAATGCGGAACGAATCTAAAGTCTAATCTAAATCTAGGTTTGGGAAATAACAACTAAAATATAAAACTAGGTTTGAACTCGTGCCTACTGCTGGTTAGGCAGAGGGCAGAGGCGAACAACTGGGCGCAGATACGATCCGGTTGCGGTTTTAACCCGTACAACACGAGTTATAGTTAGTTCCGCGGGAATCGGGAAAAACTTCCTCTACTACTCCTAGAGGCCAATGTAAAGGAGGCGCATTCTCAGTCATAAGGACTACCACCGTACCTATGGTCATTGGGTTGGATGGAGTATTCCATTTTTGACGCGACTGCAGCGTGTGCAAATAATCGGTTCTCCAACGATTCCAAAACGATTGGACTGATCTATCTAAAAGAGCGTGACGAGTTAGAAGGTGCATTCTATCGTCATCAAGATCTATTGCGGGCAAATATTTTAGCGTACTTAAATCACCGGTCAACTCTATATGAACCGCGCGAGTTGTCATACAAATGAACAAACAAACATAAGCTTTCGTGGAGCGAATGCCACGACCACGAGCAATAGTGACTTTGAAAGGCCCAGCAAAGTCTGTGACGGTGTGTACGAAAGGTTTTGCGGATTGAACAACACGACAAGAGCGATGATCGGCCATTTCAGGCGCGATAAAACGCGGGCGGAGTTTAAAACAAGGTACACATCTGTGTACTCTAGCGCGAATCAAATTACGAGCGGAAATTATCCAGTATTTCTGTCTCAAAATAGACATTAACAAATCGGGACCAGCGTGACAATTCACCTTATGATGATAATCTACTAACAAATCTAATACGTGGTCCTTACGCGGGAGAACTACTGGATGCCTTTGTTCAAATCCTAAACTTGAATTTCTCAAACGACCACCTATTCGAATGAGTCCATCTTCCAAAAATGGTTTCAAGTGTCGGAAAGAACGACTACAAGGTTTGTTAAATTCTAAATTTTTAAATTCAGAAGCAAAATAACATTTCTGCAACTCGCGAAGTATGACCAATTCAGCTTTATCTAAATCAGCGGCGGTTATATGACCGCGCGTAGATAAAATTCTCAAAAATCGGCCTACATAAACAACACAACGCAACAGTCTCGACCAAGACGAGACGCGATTAGCCAACAACAAAATAAGGGACTCTTCACGCGGGACCGATACAACAAGCGAGTGCTTCTTCTCCTCGGGTGGTTCGGAAACCGTAGTGGGATTGAATTGACTAACTGGCCACTTATCTAACGCGGCATGAATCCAGGACGGTCCACTAAACCACAACGGGTGATTCAAAATTTGCGAAGGAAGCAATCCACGAGAGAGACAATCGGCTGGGTTGTCGGTGCCAGCAACGTGAAAGAGATTTTGTGGCGCTAATTCCGATTGAATTTTTGCCACTCTATTAGCGACGAATGTGTCCCAACGATGGGGCGAAGAGTGGGCCCAACACAAAGCGACTGTTGAGTCTGAAAAAGCTAAAATTCTACTAATATTAATGCGACTACTACAAGCATTGGCGATAGAGGTGATCAATCTAACTAACAATTGTAAAGCGCATAGCTCGAGGCGTGCCAGAGAGACGACCTTACGGGGAGAGACCTTTGATTTCGCGCTTATAAGGCTAATTGAAACCTTACCTACATTCGAGACATGAAAATAAACTACTCCTCCATACGCCCTCTCACTAGCGTCCGCGAAGCCTACTACCGTAACAACACTATGTTGCGATATACCTACATGACGCGGAATTTGTATTTGGTCAAGCACAGAAAGTTCCTTTCTAAAGCGAGCCCACAACTTAGCAATGTTGTCGGGCGCGGTGTCGTCCCAATCACAATTGGAAAGCCAAAGCTCTTTTATAAGTAGCTTGGCGTACAAAACGACAGGAGCTACGAATCCCATTACGTCCCATATCCGTGCCACACACGACAGGATAATGCGTTTAGTACAAGTTTGCGGGGTCGAACTAATTTTCAAACTAAACGTATCAGATGCGGGCGACCAGCTTAAACCAAGCACCTTGTGCGTATCACTTTCATCGAATTCCTTAACCGAAGACAATCGGTGCGACGGTGGAATCGACTCTAACGCAGTTTGCGAGTTGCTCGTCCATTTCACGAGATCAAATTGACCAGCCTTCATGAGACTTATAACTTGAGCGGCCGTCTCGACAGCCTCGGCCTCGCTATCTACACTATACACGAAGTCATCCATGTATAAGCCAGTCTCAATGGTGGCTCTCGCTTTCGGAAATGCATCGCCCTCGTCAGCGGCCAACTGCTTGACGGTGCGAAGTGCGTGAAAAGGGCTAGATTTAAGCCCGAAGCAAACACGATTAAATTCGTAAACCATTAAAGGTTCTTGCGGTGAAAATCTATACAAAAATCGTTGAAACCTACGATCGGATTTGCGCACTTCAAGGCACAAAAACATTTGTCGAATATCTGCAGAGAGTGCAACAGCGAATAAGCGAAAATTTACAATTATGTCAAATAAATTACCTTGAAGATTTTGACCACAATACAAAATGTCATTAAGCGACACGGAAGTGCTAGTCCTAGCACTGCCATCCAAAACTACGCGGAGTTTAGTAGTAAGCTTATCTTCTCTAATAACTCCGTGGTGCGGGATAATGTACGAAGGCTGGGTCTCGTCAGTGTCCGCAGGCGTAGGTGAGATGTAACCTTTATCTAAATATTCGTTAACAACCTCATCATAGGCTTGCTTTAACTTTGGAGACGCCTGCATCTTTCGTTCTAAACAAAGAAAGCGTCTTTCAGCGGATACACGGGAGTCACCGAGCGAAAAAATATCTCCCTTGAAAGGGAGCGCGACAACATAACGACCCTGCTCATCACGAGTAGTCGTGCGACAATAAATCTCCTCAGCCATCTTGTCATCAGGGCTTAGGATTGGTGGGACATTGACCTCTTCAATTTTCCAAAACTTGCGGATGGTAGACTCCAGTGGCGGCACGACGGTGCAACAGAACGAAGCAGTCGAGTGACTAAAACTATCTATAGAAGCGGGTGCGGAACCAATTATAACAAAACCAAGAACTGTTTCCAGTGCGTGCGGAGCGGGGTACGTCGGTCCCCCTTGAACCTTACGTGATAACTGGAGGTGCGGGAGAATCGAAGCGCCGATCAATATATCGACGACTCCAGGAACAGCGTAAGTCTCATCTGCTAAAGGCAAGTCTTTAAATTTTGTTAATAAAGACGTGTCAACCGGGACGGTAGGCAACTGTTCAGTTATTTTATCTGTAACGAGCGAATCCATGTCAAACCAAATATTATTATTAAAACGAGATCCAAACCTTATTTTAACGGTGCCATGAACAGCTGACTGTAAACCTCCAAAACCCTTCACCACTGAGCGGGTTGAACGCTTATTAACATTGAAACCAAGACGTTGACAACAATCTTGAGTAATAAAATTACTTTGCGAAGCGCCATCTAATAGCGCTCGAACAATGTGCGGTTTACCTAATGCATCAACAATAATAACGCGAGCAGTCGCGAGAACAACAGTAGTGAGCGCAGCACTAGCGGACAACGAACACAAGGTGACGTCATTCTCTATTGCTACCATTACATAAAACAACGCGGTGTTTAGTACCGAGACAATTAAAACAAAAACTATTAGCGCGAACAAATTTATAACGATCATTAGGCGATAATTTTAGGAAACCCGGACACTTGTACAATTGCGAATGATGAGCATTACACAAAGAGCAAACAGGTGATTGTACATGTGCTGGTGCGGTATTAACATAAGTATGAGTTGACCTCAGTGACTTCGATGACGCATCTATTTTACGTTCGGAACTAACAACTTTCTTCGCGCCTTCATGTTTCGATGAAGAGCGTTGCAATATTTTTATATGCTCGCGAACAAAACTTTCTAAGTCTTCGAACTTAGGAATTTTATTGCCGCGATGATCCGACTCAAATAAACGAATGGTTTCGGAATCTAATTTCTTTAAACCCATATACAAAAATAAGAAGTCGCAGAGGTCTTCGATCTTTAGGTTCTTTACGGCGCGAACAGATGATGCGAAAGTATCTAGAAACTTCTCTAAGTTTTGATCGTTACATGCCGTAATGGATTTCAAATCAAACATCTAATCCAAATATGCGTTAGCTACCGATCTTTTATCCTCATACTTAGCTTTCAAAGTATTTAAAATTAAATTATAATTTTCGGCACTAAACGTAATTCCAGCGCAAACGGTTTACCAGTTAATTTTTCAACGAGATAATGCAATTTTTCGTGATCTGTCAACGAAACGTTCTTATCTATTGTATTCTCAAAACTATCTATAAATAAACACCAATTGCGGATGTTACCATCAAATTCGGGTATTTGAATTGGTGGCAACTTAGGTCGGTCGCGAGTGGGATTGGGTCGGTCAGACGGTTTCTCCAAACTCCTAGCGACGCGTTTGATACGACAATACAAATCGTCAAACGACGACAAGGCCTGATAACTCACTGAGTAATCGGGATTTAAATCTAACTCTAAAACGTTGATGTCATGTAGTAGCCAAATCAGAGGTTTTAAGTGCATTATCACAAATCGATTGTACGCGAGAGTAAATCATTTCTCTTTTAGCGTATAAAAGTTTCAATTGAACTTTACTATCGGTACTACCAACCTTTGGGGACATTTTTACAACTAAATATCAAACTAAAGTGCGGTAAACAACAAATGAAATAACTTAATCTTAGCGGTATAGAACAGCGACGCGGCGCGAACGATATTCCGTAGGTAGGTAGGTACTTATAACTGCGAGTGCAAGTTTGAACAAAACGCGCATAACAACAACCAGATCGTACCTACGCGAGCTAGATCGCTGTCTAGGTTCAACTATTATTTCAGGGATTAAGTATTGCGTAATATCTATTCAAATTAAAATACTTTCGTATGAATTTGAATGAAATGCGAGCGATCTAAACCTAAATGCCTAGATGCGGGGTTTTCTACTAAAATAACTAGGTGTTTAGGTGCGGTGCGTTTATTCCCTATGGAATAAATAACAAAATGCGAACTACGACTAAGGATCGATACGATAAGAGAAATGCGAGCGAGGTATAACCGCGTACCTACCTATGCAGGTATTAGGTAAATACGATGCGAACTAGCGGCGCACGGATAACTTAGAAATTGAAATAGCCAAATGCGTTAGGTATTACACTGTGCCTATGCACTAGGGTGTCTAGAATACCTAAGATCCAAACCTAAATGCCTAGATGCGGGGTTTTCTACTAAAATAACTAGGTATTTAGGTGCGGTGCGTTTATTCCCAATAGAATAATAGCAAATGCGAAACTACGACTAAGTATCCGGCTCGAAGGACCAAAAAGAATGGTGACGCGATTCTCATGCCACCTGAGCTAGTGGACTGTATTTTGCGAGGGTGAAGTTAACATGTTTCATATGACACTTTACACAACAAACAAGATAGGTGATCGGGTTGCCGCGGAGGTGGTTTAGGCATTGAATGCAACCCGAGAAATCAGGAGAGGATGCACTAACCTTTACTACGCCACGTGCTGGCTGGGCCGATCCACCGGTCTTCTCTTCCTGGCTCAGGAGCTGCTGCCCACATCACTAAATCACTTGAGGGACACACGAGAGGCACAATCCGATCGGTAAAGGTCTATGAAAGCGGTTAAAATCCAACAAACATTATTAATTTCTGAGAGACGCGCGCGCCGCCGGCCATTGTTTTTTAGTTCAAAAGCGGAAGTGAAGATGCGGCCATTTCAACAATTGGTCGGGGCGAAAACTATTGCTATCTCACTTTAAAGGTAGTGCGGGAGGGAGATGGGTATAGGAAGCGTGTGTTCAGTGTCAATCAATTGAGAGATGATTTGAATTACTACTATTGAGCGGGAAAATACAAATTTTACTATCGGCGCAACCAAATTGGTTCATTCGCATGGTTTATTTGAAGTTGCGGACGTTTACCATTGTAAGTTTGGAAATGTACTAGTTTGTTTTTTTGTGCATTTATGTGTAGATTGTTACTTTATAACCATGTTGCAACGTTGTTTAGTGACTAATTGATTTCTTGTTCAGGTACTCAGAATGATTCATGTTCTTACATTGAATACAGATGGTGGTGTCGTCAGCATATAATATACAGTTGTGTGAAGTGATACCAGGTAAATCATTTAGGTATGTAGAGTGGAAATAAAAAGCGTTTTTTAAAAAAAAAAAAAAAAAAAAAGCGTCCCAATATACTGCCTTGGGGTACACCACAGCTATTTGAGCATCCAGATAGACTAGTAACCTCTACACACTGTTGTCTGTTGGTTAAGTAACTCTCTATCCATTTGTAAGCATTCCCTCTGATGCCACATTGGTTTTACTTGGTCAGGAGCAGCTCATGATTTACAAAATCGAATGCCTTAGACATATCCAAAAATAAAGATGTAACATTGTAGTCAATTTTAGAAAGGTGAAGCATGCTAAGGCCGTTGATACTGCTCATCTCGCAATATCTTAAATTGGGTAGTAAATGAATCAATGTCTCTCATGCATGGCTTTCTCAAAATTTTTGGATATAAAAATATCAGGGTGATTGGACGGTAATTATTCATTTCGTTTCTATCGCCTCTTTTGTGAAGTGGATTAACAACAGAAAATTTCAATCTTGATGGAAAAATACCCTGGTTAAATGAAAGATGTATAAGATGACTTAGAGGGAGCGCTAGAGGTTTTGAACAATGTTTGAGAATCCTGGTGTTAACCGCTTTGATGAAAAAAAACGACGGGTTGCACTCCGGGAGTGACGGCAGAAGTGAATACTTGAATATTAACGTTGTGCATTTTTGATATTTTGGAATGGTTAGAGAATAATTTTGTACGAATTGCTTTCATTATCAGTATAAAAGTACTATTATTTATGTGGTGGAATACAATATTCATTTATTGCGCTATCGTACACAAACATGACAATTTATATTACATTAAAAATTTAACACTTCAGAACTATTACAATTATTTTACATTAAAAAGTTTATCACCGCCATCACACATGTGACAGTCGTGTGACATTCGCCTGTCCTCTTTCCATCCGTCTTACGAATTTTCGATCAGGTCACGTGTCCTGACGCGATTTTAGAAATTTTTACCCATTCCAAAAAAAGTACACAGCGCCGCTAAAGAAGTTTTCACTTCAAAAAGGGTCGTTACGTGAACTGGGCAATGCACCAGATGACGTCAGTTAATGGCGCCGCCCGCTGTGTGTGACGAGTGACGACAGAGCTCGTATAAACAAAAACTTGTTGACGTTGTAAGTGGAATATGACGCTCAAGTGATATTTTTTTAAAAGGTAATGAATCATTCTTTCGAGTGGTGCCGGATGTTTGTTAATTTTTAACGTCTGATTTAAGATTAGCGGCAGTGAACATTGATGATATTTCTTTGTTTTTTTTACGTGCGCAAAATATCCGCGGATACCTCCCCACCGGAGCCGGTGAAGGAGGTTATGTCGGACTCGAACCGACTAAAACGCACGCTTTGGTTGCCGAAGGTGAGGTTGACAGGCATATCCCTCGCACCCCGGCCGAACCAGGGCCATCTCTCACGATCTGGCCCTCTTCTCGGATGTGGGGACTACAGAGTCCCCAACTCGTCCCCGGAAACGAGGAGGCGGGCCAGGCGCGCCACCGCCGCGGCCTGCTTCTGCCAGGGTGACAGCCACCTGTCACCCCAGGCCGGCGCTCATGGGGGGCGGAGGTCGTTCATCGACCTCCGACGCCCGAGTTGCCTTCGTACGCGGGCAGCTTGTCTTGCGATCCTTCGTCGCTCCCGCTGCCGCTCCCGCCCCGCCTCCTCCTTCACGAGCATTACTTGCTCGCAGAAGGAGGCGCCGCCGGCTGCCCACGCATCCGCGCAGCGAACTATCGCAGCGAGCAAGGTGGAGAGCGTGAGAACCCTCACTCCCAGGGCCGCCACAAGCTCCCGCCTCGGCGTCTCCCACGCCGGACACTCGGTGAGCGTGTGCGGACCTGAGTCCTCGCTCGCGTCGCAGTGATTACATTGATGATACTTGAAAATGTTAGTATGTCAACCATTGATGTCAACTTAAGGTGTGTTTATTTTAAAAAGTAAATCGATAACCTATTTATTTTATAATTTTGAATTGTATAGGGGTTCTAACTACATACGATAAAATAAAATAAAACATATGCAATAGTATAAAAATATTTTTTACAGGCCTATGACTAGGACGAAACATTTGCTGACGGCGAACAATTTTTCAGCCAATTTAAATAATTTATTACAACTTTATCATCATACATGGCCTAAAAATATGATTACTAACTGAAAGCTAAGGTCATATTGTAATATATAGTGTAACTATTACATCGATAGGTATGTCATTTACAAAAAAATATGGAATTAATTGAAGGAATTGCCGTTTTCGTAAAAACGCACGTTACCTTTCTTGTTTTTATTTGTTCAGTAAAGTTCGAGTAATGGAGGTATAATATATGTATCTATTTTCTACAAGAAATGCCCTTTAAAATGATGTATCACACTTATTGTACAATCACAACTGTGAAAAATAAACAAGTAAATAAATAAAGTAAATTGGGTGAATTGACTAAACTAAGGTGAAACACGTGCATCAAATCCGGTTTACATAGTTTCCTTTTGTGTGAAGTATTTCAAAACTGTTTTATATTCAAAGTCAAAAGTAAAATTTAATTTATTCTGAATTAACCATTAAAACGGAACTTACAAAACGTAATTTTTTTTTAATATAAACTTCTTTATAAAATGGAGCAGACACCGGCAAGAAACTACAAATATAATAATAATAATAGAACACATAAATGAAAGTCCGCGAATCCGCGATCATCATTTGTTCCCACGAATGGCAATTAGTAGGTACACATATTTGAAATTCATGTTTTTTAACATAATTCGTGCGATACGCCTTCGATTCGAGTCGCGTTTTATTTAGATTATGCCGTATAGACTTATCAAACAAGGAAAAAGTGCCAAATAACTAACAAAGAAAAAGTAAGCAACGCCGGGCCCACGGGCACCTCTCCACTCCATTTTAGATAAATATTGTGTACGTTACATTGTTAAAAAAAGCAAAACAATGTCCAAAACACAAAAAAAACCACTACTACAACAAACAAATCAAGCAAAAAAAAACTTGAATATTAACGTTGTGCATTTTTGATATTTCGGAATGGTTAGAGAATAATTTTGTACGAATTGCTTTCATTATCAGTATAAAAGTACTATTATTTATGTGGTGAAATACAATATTCATTTATTGCGCTATCGTACACAAACATGACAATTTATATTACATTAAAAATTTAATACTTCAGAACTATTACAATTATTTTACATTAATAAGTTTATCACCGCCATCACACATGTGACAGTCGTGTGACATTCGCGCAAGCGCCCTGCGCCGCCTGTCCTCTCTCCATCCGTCTTACGAATTTTCGATCAGGTCACGTGTCCTGACGCGAGTTTAGAAATTTTTACCCATTCCAAAAAAAGTACATAGCGCCGCTAAAGAAGTTTTCACTTCAAAAACTACTTCGACTGTTACAAATTTTTATGTGTGTCCCGAGCCTTTCTGTTTCACGTACCCCGGCGAGGCACAGCTGTGGCAAGCGGGCCGCCATTTTAGATGCCTACTTGAAATGAAAATTGTAATCTTTACGAAACTATTATTGTTTTTGTAGAAATTTTGTTGGAAATCTATTTTGGGTTAACTACTCTACCCAAAAGTAGTAGATTTTTACACAAAATTAGTAGCACAATTTAATAAGTTGATAAAACTTCGTGGTGAACTTTCACTACAGCATGCACGTCTAGTGCACTTGTTTTAAAACGAAAATAGAAAATATACGTACCCTGTGGTTAAAACTTGATGACAAACACTTTAAATATAGTTTATTTATTCACTTTAACAACAATTTAGTCTAAAATAACGATTATTTACCTAAAAAATTTTGAAATGATTTCACAGAGCACTCCACACGCGTCAGCGGCGACAAACCAACGAGTTTAATAAAAAAAAATTAAATCGAAATGAAGCAATATCGACTTGTGATCATATTTGAATCATGAAATATTATATAGACTTTAGAATAGATAGAGAAAAAGTTATAAAATCCCGCGGGTTAAAAAGAAATAAACGTATTATACCTACGGAGTGTCACTCGCGATATCGATGTTCATGGTACTGCAGTACCAAGTAGCAATTGGCGTAGAGCGCGCTTTTGGTACTACAGTACCAAATAGCAGTTTAACGTGTCATAAAACCCAGTTGAGCTGGTGGTATTTAGAAAATTTATTAATATTTTAGAGAATTTTGTTCCAGGAGTCCGAGTTTCCGCAAGGCTGTTTTGATGATGCTCTCGCTATAGTTTTTGTTATTCAGTTTGCAGCGAACATTCATGCCTAGGATATTGAGATGGTCCTCATAATGGTGTTCATAAGAGTGGGGAAGGAAAGAAGATACCCTTGCTGTGAACGCACATGCCTGCGTCTTCTTGGCATTGAGCTCGACCAGGTTGTCTATTGTGTATGTATTTTTATCAAGTTCTAGAAAGGAGGAGGTTCTCAATTCGGATGCTTTTTAATGTTTGTACGAGCATAGCTCCGTAATTTGCGGACAAATTTGCAAAATTCTATTTCGTTCGTGAAGATTTGAAGAAGGGTTTCAGAGGCAGACCACAGAACTCTTCAATAAATACCTGGAAAACAGCTGCAATTGCTGCAATCCCATATTATTGCATTATTTATGCAAGACCACATCATAACATCACGCCCATGTACATAATATTCAGCTATATTTTTGATGTATATGCGCACCGTTTCCAAAAAATATTTTTATATTCGTTCGATACCGGAGATTCACAAGGGAACTCCTCAAAATCAAATAGGAAGTGTGAAATGAGCTAAGTATTGTTATTTTTATGACAGTCCTGTACCACGGTAGGTACAGTACTGTGGTCAAGACATTCTGAAATTGTCCCGACTTGGGAGACACACAACAGAACTTCTTAGTGATGTATACAGCATAAATGGAATGCTCTAGAATTGTACTACGCACAGGTAGATAATGTAACTCCTTAAAAAATGGGCCTTGGGCATTTCCTCAGTATCAAAATAAACGGGATATTTACCATGTTTCCATACTTGCAACAGCGCCGGTAACATGGTAAATATCCCGTTTATTTTGATACTGATTTGAGTGACCATTATAGTTTAAATGCCTATATTGGGCATTTCCGTTTGAAAATGAGGTCTATTTTTTATTTCAGCCTTAAAATGAGACGTAAATACAAATATATTTATTAAAAAGCAATTTGATTGAGTTTGAAATATGAAGAGGTAAAATTTCACCAAATTTTGTGGAAAATAAAAATTTTTGAAGCAAAAACCAAAAAATCCTTTTTTCCAATTTTGCTCGAAAACTGTCAGGTAATGTGAAAAACGCTTCATATAAAAGTTGTAGACCTTGTTATTACCCATGTAAAATTTTGTATTTAACTTTTTTCGATATGACTTTTAGTTTCACTGCAAATGGTATACCATTTTTCAACCTTAAAATGCATTCCATTTCACCCTCGTACTCGTACTTCTTAGTGAGTTTAATTTATTTTTCCCATAGCTTTGACCATATTTCCTTTCATATATATTATTATTTCCCATTTTGCTAATTTTGATGTTATCTGCATATGTGTTGAATTAATTTCAATAGTTTTTACGATGATCAATTTAATAACATACATACAAACATATAATCACCCCTTTATCCTCGGAGGGTTAGGCAGAGGTGACTTATCACCCACATTCCACCAATAATTCCGTGACTGGCGTGAACAACTTGACATCTCGACTAGTATGATTTTCTTTTTATTAACTTAATACGATCCCAACGGTATGAATTTATTTATAAAACATTTACAGCTGAAAAGGTATGTTTGTAATGTATATATGAAAAGGTACATAATTTTTTTTGTAATCACGCTTGGTAGTATGTTGACATCTCGCATTTTATCGTCTCTAATTTGATAAATCTATATACCAAGTTATCGATTTTTCTTTTTTGTGAACGAAAATTGATATGTGGTTATATCAAGATATACTTAGCTACCAGGATAAAGTCGATTTCTTGATATCTCCATTTATACACTTATGATTTTTGGAAAAAATGAGAATTTAAAAATGACAAATTGAGATATTAAGTTATGTCGAAGTCATAGACAGCCGTCTTCCTCAAATTAAATCATGATAAGTGTTCAATACGTGACATATAGAGATGTCCGGTTATGGCCGCACATTCCTAGCCCGCATTTGACGGTAAATCCATTGAAGATGAAGAAATTATACCGATGTCAACTTTGGAAGAAAATACACTTAATATTGAAACAAATCTTGATACAACACCCGTAAGTGATACACATAACAAGGGAATCGATAGGTTCATAACAAAAAAACAAATGAACAAACTGTAGGTACATCTAAACACAATATTGAAGAGTCTTCATCTACAATCATGAGGGTAATGAACTATCATAATGCAGTTAATACAATTAAAACACCAACAATCGTGCAAGAAAATACAATAATTGCATTAATTGGAGAATCGACAGGTTCCGGTGAAGATAGGATTCAAGAAGAATCAATTTCATTTATTCAGTTTAGGCACACAAAGAGCACATATGAACGTCAAAATTATACAATTGAGTATGTCAAGAAATAATATTAAAATATTAAATAATGTACAAATAAACCATTTTCTCTTCTTCAACCTTTCGCTGGTTCGGTAGGTTAGTTCTACTGAGAAGATACCAGCAAGAAACTCAGCGAACTATATTAGAACTAGATTATTTTTCTTTTTTTTTTTTAAATTTGCTTTAGTTTACAATTTATTTTGTGCGAGCAAGCAAGAGACTTATGTTGACCACGCATTGATATCATTAAGATACTCATCCACTTTATAATAACCTTTACTCATTAAAGTTATAAGAATTATAAGATAAATTATAAGATTAAAAAAGGGAGGTCAAGAAAGGAGAGAAATTGAAGTAAATTGAAAAGGAATACAGGAAAGAGTTATATGACAGAAAAAGGCAAAGAAAAGAAAGAAAGAAATTAAAAATTAATTAAATTATGGAAATTAAAATGTGTTGAAAGATTCACACTGACTGAACAAACTCAATGTTTTGAAAATTATTGGAAACTAGGAAGCAGAGATAGAAGAGCAGCATTTATTTCAAGTCAGTGACGATTTTACCAAAAAAAATCGCAAATAACAAGCAGTAGAACTTTGTAATGAAGAGAAACCAGTTTGCAAAGAGTGTTTATGCAACATATTAGAAGAGACTAAAGGATTTCTTAATGTAGTAATAAATAATCTCCTAATGGTATCGTTGATGAGGATGAGCGGGGTCGTAAACCCCCTAAAAATAAAAAATCAATTGAAGATTTAAAGCTTGTTAAAGACCACTTACTGAGCTTTCCCAGTTATGAAAGCCATTATTGTAGAAATTCGATCGGTAAGAAATATTTAGGCGTTGAACTTTCGATAGCAAAAATGTACAGATAGTATAAGAACACTTCTTCAAATCCTGTTTCTTCAAAATTATATTCTAGCTGTTTTCCCTCCCTAAATTTATCTTTCAAAAAGCCATCCAAAGACACTTGGAATACGTGTGATACACTTAACTTAAAAAAAATGCAAATGAACACGACAAAATAAACTTGAAGTCTGAATTACATTTGCACCAAACTGAAGCTGAAAAGGCATATTTAGAAAAAAGGGTGGACAAAGACATCGTCAAAGCAAATTCGTCTTTTATTGCTTTCACATTTGACCAACAACAGGTACTGTTGGAGGTCAAAGGTACCTACACCATAGATTAATACGTCAGTGTCCTTCTACAAAAGGCAGCTATGGTCTTTTAATTTAACTGTACTTGACTTGGCAACTAATGAAGCGACCTGCTACATGTGGAATGAAACGATAGGAGCTCAGGGAGCCAACCAAATTGCATCATGCTTATGGCACTTTTGCAACAATTTGCCATCAGAAGTCGAAGAAGTCACGTTTTATTCCGATACCTGTGGCGGTCAAAACAAAAATAACGTTGTGGCAATGATATTTTTGTTTCTACTCAAAAATCACCCAACGCTGCAGAATATTAACAACAAATTCCTATTAAGTGGGCATACACATATGGAGTGTGATTCCATATAAGAGAAAGAGCGAGAAAAAAACCAATATGAGAATAAATCACTTAAATGATTGGGCGCAGCTTACTAGCTGCGCCCAATCATTGCAAAATTCAGAAACCATTCAAGGTAGTTTTGATGACATTGAAGGATTTTTTTAATTTTGGCGAATAAAAATCTAAGAAGGGACCTTTTGCAACCAAAAGCTAGACAACTCAGGGGAGAAATTTCTCTGGCAACTAACTGGCAAGATAAAAACCACATAGGTACATTTATTACATTATAAAGACAACCTGGATCGGGAAAGTGATTTTAAAACAATTAATTTAAACAAAAGAGGTAAGCCCACCATTCAAACATTCAGACTGAGTCAAATACCCAAGGTGACTTTACCAATAAGTATTGAAAAAAAAAGGACTTGTTGGATATCCTTGATTTATTCGACGAGTCTTCTAAAGACTTTTATTTGCAACTTAAAACAGTCAATGACCCATCGACATCTAACACTGATTTAGAATTGGACGAGGACAACCCAGATGAAGATGAAGAAATCTAAGTTATTAAATTTAATTGTATTCTTTTTATTTCTATTTAATAAAGCAATTGATTATTCTTCAGAGATTATTCATTTTACTATAGTAACAGTTTCATATTTGAAACTGATAGAATCATAGCATCTGATTTTAATATTTATCTAGTTACCTCTTTTTTATTTTTGATAATGATGTACAAATAGTAAGTACCTCCCTTTATTGTCAGTTAGGTATCATGTATTTTAAAAACATTGCTTGCCCAAGAAAACAATGCTTATTTTGATGGTGCTTAAGTTGATAACTACTGTGAACAGTTTTATAGTTGCTGAGAACAAGTTGATAATTCGGTGAATAACTTGATAACTCGTCGGTGAACCACTTGACAAGTCTAATATTTCCAAAACTGTGAGGTTTTGGTGTAATTTACAATCATAGTTTTAAAATTGGCCTAAAATAATATGAAAAACAATACATACTCTTAAATTTAACTAATTTACCGATTTACCAGAAACGGGCAAACTTTCAAATGGCCGCCCTGTAAAATTGACATTTTAGACTTGTCAACTTATTCACGCCAGCCACGGAATTGTATTCGGTCCCACGTAATAGGAGGTGAGCCTATTGCCGTATTTCGGGCACTATTGTTGACTTGAGCCATGCATTTGAGGCTGAGTCTGGGATGTATATATCTGTCCGATGTTAAGCAGCCCTATCCCTTAGTCGCCTTGTACGACACCACATGGAAAGAGATGGGGTGGTTCAAATTCTACTCTGCCGGGAACCACGCGACCTCAATTTAATAACACTTTTGTTTATGAATTGTCATAAACTTAAAAAAACTAAGAACCTATTAAACGTTACCCTTACATCAAGAATACAGAAGAAACATTAAACATAATCAGTATTAGAATTTGTATGAGAATACGATTTTATTCCATGTTTTCATATCCCATACCTACCCTTTTTTTTTACGTGCGCAAAATCCCCACGGATACCTCCCCACCGGAGCCGGTGGAAGAGGTTATGTCGGACTCGAACCGGCTAAAACGCACGCCGCCTGTGGGTCGTTTTGGTTGCCGAAGGTGATGTTGACAGGCATATCCCTCGCACCCAGGCCGACCCAGGGCCATCTCTCACGATCTGGCCCTCTACCCCACACCCGTTATCCCTTCGGTATATTATGTCAAAATATCGTAATGGTTAAATGATCTCCACGAGTTCAAGAACTGATTCAGATTCAGCTAGCCATGGAAATATTTTATGCAGACGGCATCACATACCTACCCATCCATTCGGTTAGGTACTTAACGATACGTAAACATTCATTATATATCTTTTTAATAAGCTTTATTTAAAAACTCATAAAATCTATTTGTATAGAAACTCGTTTTATAGCCAAAAAACTTAAAAAGTACAACTAGTTAGTCAGTTAATTGGCTTGGTTTATTTTTGTTTGACGTGTGTGTTTATCAAAAGTCGCTACAAAATTGTTTACCTGGATTATAGGTATCTTGATAGACGTAGACGTAGACGGAACCGCAGGCAGAGACTACCTGTTTATTGTTGAAATATGTACTTTGAATTGGTCGAAAAAAAACTAGTACCGATACCAAGATGTTTAGTTAGCGCTGTTTTCAGACTGCAGACATTTTTAAAATTTAATCATAGGGTTTTTTGGTTATAATGCATGATTTAAAATTGGCGTGGTTTCCGGCAGAGTAGAATTTGGACCACCCGATTTCTACCCATGCGGTGTCGTACAAGGCGACTAAGGGATAAGACTGTTTAACATCAGACAGATATATATATATATATATATATATATATATATATATATATATATATACAGCCCAGACTCAGCCAGAGATGTATGGCTCGAGGCAACAATAGTGCCGGAAAATATATGTATGTATGGACCCTGTCGGGCACAGCACAATGTTTGGAGAGAAGGAGAATTTGCTATTGTACAGTTTCATTACATTTTTTTAATTTTAGCTATAATATTAAGTTTTTTTTTCTTATTAATGTATTGTATGTATGTATTTTATACCATGTCATTTGATGAGTGATAATAATATGATAATGACAGTGACGTGAGCAGAAGTTTTAATAACTGTTCAAGAATCATCTAGACATTCAATAATGGAATTCAAATATAGGCAATATTAACTGATAATAATAAATTGTAGTTCTATGTCATACTATTCAAACAGGTACAGATTGCTTATGCATGAAGCGTTTTTTGCTTTTAAATTTTTATTTAAATATACATAACTACTCTGTCATACATAATTTTGAACACATGCAAAGTGAACATGATTATACAAAATATCAGTATTAAATATCAATATTAGATGTCAATACAAAATTGAAAACATTAGATGAATACTGAATACAAAAATATAAAATGTTTATATTTCATGTCAAATAAAATACCATTAAAATACAAAAGTCAATATGAAATGTCAACATAAAATACCAAGGTCAATTTCATATTCAAAGTTCAGTAAACAAACAAAATTTTTATTTATTCGATGTCAATATTAATTAATAATTTTTCGTTCTAATAATAATGTTAATAATAATATGTTTATTTAAGGACGTATATAATATTTAATGGAATCAATGTCATTCTGAATTGATTATTTATTTATTAGGTATAGGTATTTTAGGATTGTAACTGGTTTTTATCATCAAGGTATTCTTGTAAGATATAGTATTTAGTTTTATAACTTGTTTACAAAAATGCTAAATTTTTCCTCATTTTTAATGGGCTCGGGCAACCTATTATATATTTTTATTGACACGACCAAAGGACCTGAAGAATGCATTTCGAGTTTGGAGGTAGGTAGATTCAGTCTATTTTTATGTCTCAGTGCATACCTAGTTTGTATGTTTTGACGTATTGTGTAGTGTTCTGGGTATTTCCCGACAAACTTACATACTTCCAATATATATTTATGCAAGACAATGTTAATATTCCACTTAATTATGATTAGTATTCCAGTCCATTAAGGAGTAGCGTGATGATATACCTATTATATAGCCTATAATCTTCCTCGATAAACGGTTTAATCTACATAAAAATTTTGAAGCAATTAGTATGCTAATTATTCAAATCGATTAAGACGGAAAAAAGTGAAATGATTCAGGCGGGACATCGAACTAGCGACCGGTCCCTTACAGGGGGAATGGACGGGCTACTGACCCACTGAATCCCGTCTGAATGTTTCACATTTACCTACCTTAATCGATAGGAATATTATTTATTCAATTCGAACCAAGTTCCTGTGATTAGCGCGTTGAACCACCAAACAAACAAACTCTTCAGCTTTATAATATTAGTACTTATAACACAGATTTTTATTTGTTTTTTAAGTGTTGTATGTATTGTTCTGAGATCTGTTGTTGTGTTCATGCGTCACTGACTCGTTTTGCGTGGCGGCGGAGCCACTAGCGGCGCCATCTGAAAACCAGCGCTTCGCATACCCTGGTGTGCGGGGCATTCATGCTGAGATGGTGACCCATTTGGGTGCGCACGATGTGCAGTGAGTGTATTCTTGTTGTGTTACCTCATTGTGTTTATATATTTGTCTGACTCTCTGTACGTTGTGTGTTCTTGAATTTATAAATGTTTTTTCTTTTTCTTTTTTTCTTTAGATTAAGTTTAGTTGATGAAAAACCCGTTCTATGCAATCTGTATTTTTTGTGAACTTTTTAGTTTTATACATACATACATATAATCACGCCTCTATCCCCGAAGGGTTAGGCAGGGGTGAATTAACACCCACATTTCACTAATCATTGTTTTCGGTCCCACGTAATAGGAGGGGCCTATTGCCGTCTTCCGGGCACTATTATTGACTCGAGCCATGTATCTGTGCCTGAGTTCTGTCTGATGTTAAACAGCCCTATCCCTTAGTCGCCATTTACGACACCGCATGGGAAGAGATGGGGAGGCCCAAATTCTACTCTGCCGGGAACCACGCGGCGATGTTAGTTTTATATCATTAAGTTTTAAAATTGAGCGTTGAGAAACTTTAAATTAAAACTTGTTTCAGATTTAATTCATGCAGTCTGGTTCTTGGTGCAATTTTATTTATCATTGAATAATTGGATGGTGGAAATCTTTGCCAATTCTGTATCCCATAGAGCAGAGGTTCCCAAACCTATTTTGTCTACCGCCCACTAAAAAATGTAAAAATCATTACGTAGAATAGGTAAATGAGGTATATATGATGGTGAAATGTGGATGTTAATTCACCTCTGCCTAACCCTCCGGGGATAAAGATCTGCCTTTTTTTCTGCAATTTCTGATTGCTTAGCCGCAGGATGTTCATGATAACACCCGTGTAAAGTGCTATCGTCTACATAACAATTAATTCTGCCAGTGGACAGTATGTTCACTGGCAGTATTCATTGTTGATATTAGTTGGCAGACAAGCACACGGCCCACCTGATGGGAAGCGGTTACCGTGACCTATGTACGTATGCAACACCATGGGTGACACACTCGCGCTGCCGACCATGAAGAAACCTTCTGATGCCCCTCTTGAAGAACCCTTGCTTGCTTGGAAAGAAGCGATTTGTGCCAGACTACCGAAAGCTTTGACGATGTCAAAACTAATTGACAGTGACCAGTGACTCTGTGGCGTAGCGGTAGAGCATTCGACTGCTAAGCAAGAGACACGGGTTCGATGCCCGGTCAGTGCAAATATTTGTATGCCTGAATATGGATATTTGCATTGGTCTGGGTGTTTCTATGTTTAATATATGTCATTATTTACAAAAAAAATATCTAAGTACATATGTTTACCCGCATTCTAGATTCCATAACACAAGCTAGTTAAACTATACTTACTTTAGGTCTAAATAACGTTGTGTGAAGTCGTAGAATATTAAATATTATTAAGCATTTATGGCCTGGGGGTAACGGGTGGAAGGAGCGGCGGCGCGCATTAGGTACACTTAGTCGGTTCGAGTCCGACATAACCACTCCCACCGGCTCCGGCGTAGAGGAATCCGTAGGGATTTCGCGCACGTTAATAAAGTATATAAACCATAAACTAACTTTCTTTCTTTCTAAATTAAACTGTAACGCAGCGATGTGAAGAAATAATACTAAACTAACTTACCCGCGTGACAGTGTATGGCGACCCTGCCCTCTTGCAGCGCAAAGGAGAGTACTTTCGCCATGTTAAGGAGTCCACTAAGACTCGCTTCTCCATAATCCGGCCACGCGAAGTTGTAGTAATATACTGTAAAATATAAGATGATACTGCAGTAAAAAAAACTTAATTTAAATGTCAGTCTGTAATTTATGTTAAAATCTGAGAATATGTAAAAAGCATCATATGTCTATTCCAGACTAAGTATAATCTCAGTATTAGTATCTGCCTTTGGATAGCACGTTATGTAATGTAACATAACATAATATAAACTCACGCCTATATCCCGGCAAGGGTAGGCAGAGGTGCTAGGTGCTAAAAACGGCAGGAGGCACGCCAAGCGGCGCAAGAGGAGCGCACATGGCGCTGGATAGAAGCCCTCACGGATTCCAACCACCATCCACCTCTGGCGCCATCGACCGGGACGCCAGTGCGGTCCGGAGGGGCGCCACTCGTCTGGCGGCGGTGGCGATCCCGCCGGAGTCAGTTCGTGGTCTGACCACCAAGTCTTCCGCTCCCGCCGATCTCGCTGCGGGATCTGGGGGCCCCTAGGGTACGCAGGGTACCCAGGCCATGCGCAAGGGGAAGGGAAAGGCATCTCCAGCCCAAGCACCTGTCCAGGGTTCGACTCTGGCTGCCTCTATGAACTCTCCACCGGAGAGGAACTGGGTGGTAGTTGGAGAGAGCAAAATGAGGCGGAATGCCCGGAGAAAAACGACCAAAAAGCGACAAAACTGCATGTTCCTCGATCAACAGCCGTCATCCTCACACTGACAGGAGAGGCGGCAGCAGAGAGAGGCGTGCAGTACGCCCAGATTGTGAGGCTAGCACGGGGCCTCATTGATATGCAGGACCTCGTTATCTCGAGGCCCATTGCGGTGAAGCCCACGCGGACGGGTGCTCGACTGATCAAGGTCCCCGGCGCTACTAGCGGTCATCAAGTCGACGCCCTAGTGGCGTAGTAGGAAATCGATATATAAACGCAGATTAGGGTATTTTAAAAATTATACTTGTATATTTAGATTATACACTGGGGCTTAAATTAAAGTCCAACTTGACTGCAGATATTTATTTTGTAAATCGTGCTTACAGTTCGAAAGATTATAGCGGATTGATTTTTCTTAGTAGGTAGGTATTCCCTTCCATTAATGCGTAAAACGCCTGACGCATTTGTGATAGCCGTCACCCGCAGATAATGGAGGTGCGCGGCAACATATTCCGGGGGGTTGAAATCATGTTTCAACTCTTCACTTCCTCAGCTGTGAGCAGCGGACAAAGACGTGTGAATGGGCGACGCACACAACCTCTCGTGGTGTTGATTTCTGCAACTCTCGCTACTCCATCTGGTCCGGGAAACAATCTTAGAACGCGCCCTAGACGCCAATTCAGTGGAGGCGTGTTATCTTCTGCCAGCAGCACCATGTCTCCTACATTGAGATGACCATTGCCTGTCCGCCATTTTGTCCGTTGCTGTAGTTCAGATAAATATTCCTTCTGCCATCGTTGCCAGAAGTGACGCCGTATTGTTTCCAGACGCTCATGCCTTGTCAGCGACTTCGTTTCAGCTATGTCTTCCAGAGTGGGCGAGGGTAAAGCCGTAAGTGGTCGACCGATAATAAAGTGTCCTGGTGATAAGGAAAGAAAGTCATTGGGAGATGAGGACAAAGGGCATAAGGGACGACTATTCAGAATGGCTTCCACTTGTGCAAACAACGTTATAATTTCCTCAAATGTTAAGTGACTATTACCAATCACTCGTTTGAGGTGAAATTTCGCCGATTTGACACCTGCTTCCCAAATGCCGCCGAAGTGAGGAGCGTAAGTAGGTATGAAGCTGAACCTAATACCTTGCTGACTTGCAAAATGAGATATAGGATCTTCATTATTTTTTAAAAAGCTCCCTACTTCCTTCGCGGCAGCGACAAAGTTACGACCGTTATCGCAAAATATTTCCAATGGCTTTCCTCTGCGCGCAATAAATCGTCTGAGAGTCAATACAAATGCATCCTTACTTAAATCACTAACAGCTTCAAGATGAATGCATTTATAACGTAGGCACACAAAAATACACATGTAACATTTAATCAGGCGACTTCCGCGTCCCCTTCTGTTTATAATTAAAAACGGTCCAGCGAAGTCTAGACCCACTGACAGGAATGGAAAGTCGGGGTTCACACGCTGTGAAGGTAAGTCACCCATTTTCGGACACAGTGTTTTACCATTGAGCCTCCTACATCGCACACAGTTACTAACCGTGCGTCTGGCGATCTGCCTACCATTAACAGGCCAGACTGTTTCCCTAACAGTTGCCAGCAACAATTGTGGACCTGCGTGTAAGTTTAAGCTGTGTTCATTTATAAAATATAATTTAGTGAATTTATGCGAGGCGTGTAGAAGTATCGGATGCCGCTTCTCAAAAGTGCATGCAGACGCATCTATGCGACCGCCAACACGTATTAATTTATTTTCATCTACAAACGGAGATAACGATAAAATTTTACTTTTAGCTGGTAGTTGTTTACCTTTTAAGAGTAATTCATATTCGACTGAAAATGATTCACATTGAGCTATGATGCACAGTGTATGAAACGACTCCAACAATTCTGCCGCGGTAAGCGTTCCTACTCGCTTATTACTAGTATGACGCGAATTAAATATAAACCGTTGAGCGTATGCAATAACGTTTCGAAGCTTGTTGAAGGATGAGAACTTATCAAAACTTAAAATCTGGTTATCCGTTACTGTGGATGAATGTACTTTAATTTCCGGTAAGCCATCTATCGTTAATTCCTTCAACTTAGGCCAATACATTTCGTCCTTATGTAAAAAGCTAGGACCGGACCACCATAAGTCATGAGACAATAGGGCCTTAGCAGACACTCCTCTGGAAATTAAATCTGCTGGGTTCATTGCAGTGGGAACGTACCGCCACGACGAGGCATTTGTTAGTTCTACTATTTCACAGACTCGGTTAGCCGCGAACATCTTTAGCTTGGTGGGATCACAGTTTATCCAACTTAAAACTACACTAGAATCACACCAATGTACTATGCGCCTCGGCGCGTAATGCAGAGAATCGGTAACATACCTACAAAGGTTGGCGGCTAGCAAAGCCGCACACAGTTCAAGACGGGGTATTGTCGTTTGTTTTATCGGAGCTACCTTTGACTTGGCGCATAAAAGCCTGACCGTGGTGTGACCGTTACCGGTAACAGATTTTAAATAGATACACGCGCCATATGCGCACTGAGACGCATCACTGAACGAATGCATCTCAATCCAGCTAGGGTTGTCGCACAAAACTAACCTCGGAACTTTAAATTTATTTAACCATACTAAATTATCTGTGAACTTTGACCACTCGTCTCGCAACTCCTTTGTGACCGGCTGGTCCCACTCAAGTCCCTTTTGCCACATTTTTTGCAACAGCATTTTAGGTTGTATTATTACGGGACTTAAGATCCCTAGCGGGTCGAATATTTTAAATGCATTAGACATGACGAATCTTTTAGTTATAATTGCGTCTTTGTTAAGAATAACATTTTGAATGGGAAAATAGAATATATCGAGGGACGGAATCCATCCCAGCCCTAGAGTGCTGGAAGAATCACTCACTATTAAATTATCTTCGTTGTTAATGCTTAAACTTTTACACATGGCTGGGTTGTTACTCTTATATTTTCTTAGATTAAAACAGCCATTTTTAAGAGCCTTAGACACACTCTGTTGTATATATGCTAACTCTGTTTCGTTATCCGCTCCGGTTATTAGATCATCAACGTAGAAGTCGGATTGTATGATTTTTTTAATGAATTTATCATCTTGTTCCTCACCTAACTGCCATAAGCAACGAGTGCTGAGGTAACTGGCACTTGCTGTGCCATAAGTCAACGTATTTAATTCAAAACTTTCAATAGGTTGAGATTCGCTCTCACGCCATAGTATACGCTGGAGTCCGCGGTCTTCTTTATGCACGAGGACTTGGCGGTACATTTTTTCAATGTCCCCCGTCAGCAGAAATTTGTATTGTCTAGCCCGGATTAATATAGCAAACAATGAGTCCTGTAGGGTTGGACCTACCCTTAAAATATCATTCAGCGAACGACCTGATGTGGAAGCCGCAGACCCATCAAACACTACGCGTAATTTTGTAGACTCACTCTCTTGCTTTAACACTGCGTGGTGACACAAATAATAATTTATTCTATCTTTGTCCTTTGTCAACGAGAGATGTCCTAAGTCAGCATACTCATTTATGAATTTATTATATTCTAACTTTAAGTTCGGATTTTTTTTAAAACGACCTTCTAAATATCTAAGTCGTCTCTTGGCTAACATATAGGTATCTCCTAGACAGTCCGGCGTATCCCTTAGAGGTAGTTTCACACAAAACCTACCGTCGGCGTCTCTTCTAGTATGAGCGATGAAATGTTGCTCACAAACCTTTTCATTTTCACTCATTATACGCCGTTTTGGTACCTCTTCTAATTCCCAGAATTTATTCAAGGAATTTAAATCTACCCCCATTTGAGGTGACAATGCATCTATAACAACCTTGTTACAATGCGTAGATTGGTTTGCACTATTAGCATACATAGTTCCAGAGATTATCCAGCCTAACCGCGTATTTCTTAATATCGGTTTTTGGAGACCAAGGGAACGTTGATCGTTGCCCAGGATGTCCCAGAACAGGTCAGCGCCTATCAACATATCTACAGGTGCTGGCTGATTAAAAGTTGGGTCAGCCAACACTATGCCTTTGGGTAAATTCAATGCGCTAATGTTGACCTGGTACTTCGGTATTAAACCGGTTAATTCATTTAAAACAAAGCATGAACAATTTGCACTATAATTATTGTTTATAGAATTAATTTTGACAATACAGCTTTCATTAATATGTGAACTGACCGTGTTGCCTATTCCTATGACCTTTAGCGAATCAATTGGGAACGTCGTTAATGACATTTTATCTTTTAATGCCTTAGAAATAAACGACGATTGGCTACCACAGTCTAGTAGGGCTCGAACCCTTACCTTTCGATGGCTCATGGTATTCGAAACCTCAATCACAGCTGTTGACAATAGAACTTGGTTTGTGGTTCTGTTAGAAAAACTAGTAATGATTTCACCACTATTAACACTAGATTCACCCAATGTTGTATGCTCATTTGCATTGGATGACATGACGGGGCGGTGCAACAAAGAGTGATGCCTT
Source organism: Eilema griseolum (assembly GCA_963662185.1). Classification (NCBI taxonomy): domain Eukaryota; kingdom Metazoa; phylum Arthropoda; class Insecta; order Lepidoptera; family Erebidae; genus Eilema; species Eilema griseolum. Next base: position 8,688,775 of record OY759254.1, on the reverse strand, counting down.
TTATTGCACTCACTGCATGAACCCATTCGACATGTACCTACTTGATGTCCCTGCCTAAGACAGTTGACACACAATTTGTAATTCTTAACCTCTTGCACCCTTTCGTCTATGCCCATTGCCTTAAAGGTGGGGCAGTCATAAATTCTATGATTTCCATTACAAATAATACACAAGTACGTATTGAGCTTACTAGGTTTATTATATTTTGAATGAGAAGATGTAAATGATTTGGTATGGGATGTGTGAGCACTTTGACCCTGTTTAGGTTTAGTCGAGTCAGTACTAGGCCGAGCGTTAATGTCATGAGACTTGGGCCGATTTATCTCGGGTTTATTACGATTTAAAGACTCAAGCACATCTGCGCGATCCTCTATGAATTTATAAAATTGTTCTAACGTGGGGATATCACTGTTTAGTGTACTTCGATATTCTTCCCATTTTTCTAATGTGTCGTTCGCTAATTTCGACGATAGGGTATAAATAATCATAACATCCCAATTGCCAGTGGGTACACCTAAGCTGGTTAACGCACGTAAGTTCTTTGTGACATGATCGACGAAAAATCTCAATGATCTTTGTGACTCACGTTGAACTTGCTTGATACTAAATAAGGAACTTAAGTGATGATCGATTAAGATTCTTTTGTTATCATACCGATTACAAAGCAAGCTCCACGCTTCAGTATAATTCGCAGACGACACAGCGAGATTTGAAACAATTCTCGCGGCGTCGCCCTCCAAATACGATATAAGGTAATGAAACTTTTGAATGTTAGTTAAACGTTCATTTCTGTGAACCAAACTCTCAAACATGTCGCGAAACTTAAGCCACTGGAAATAAGCACCGTCAAAGTTTGCTATTTGTATCTGAGGTAGCTTTATATCATCCGAGTTAGGATCCGAACAACAAGAATTATCATGACCCGAAGAACATCTATGTTCGCATTCTGACCTAGAGAATTTATCCAATAACGTCTTTGCTATTGACATATTGAGAATAATATCACTTTCAATTGCATCGCGTTCATCAATTTCAGCTGACAAATTGTGTGAGTTTAACACCTCTATTTCACCTTGCAACTCATCTACACGCACAGACAACGCCTCCAACTTAGCAAGCCTCAAGCGTAACTCGGTTAATTGTGTAGTATCCAATTTAGTAGCACTACGAAGGCCATTCAAATATTTTTTAAATTTCGTTACCTGCCCTTTTGCAGCGGATCTTTTAGTAATTAAGTCCTTTAACTGAGTTAACCGAGTTTTGTCTACTACGTCAGAGGTCACTGCTTGCGGCTCAGTAGGCATTTTAACACAGTGCAACGAACTAAGTTTGCAAAGAATGAGTCTAACTTATCTATTACAATAACAAAGAATAGCTCACGCTCCTCAACTCGGCGACACTCGTGATCGAGAAACCGGTTCTTTCCGCACAGCTGATCGCGCGCCGCAGTGCACTTGTTGTAGGGCAAAATCTGAAATGATCGTCGCAATGTTTACGTATTTGCACTCGAACTAGAATTGTTAAGTGACTACTAAGATCACTTAACTTTAATCTATACCTTGATTATATTAAGTAAGCAGGAAGTAGGTACCTACTTACCTACGTGTACAGAAAAAAATTGCAATAATATACGCTTTAAAAGGTTTAAATAATAATTGTTGAGGCAATTTAGAAAGATCCGTTTGCAATATACAATTGAATGTACTGTATTGTTAATACCTACTGTACAGTTATTCAATTTAGATGACTAGTATTAATAATTAGAATAAACTGTGGGTTTAGGTAGGTACCTACAGTCTTGGAAAAAAAAAAAGGTTATAAACTTTATTTGCACAAATGAACCACTATGAACAGATGCATAATTAGGTAGATTATGGATAAACTTTCGAAGATTAGGACTGCCGGGAAGAAAGGAGTGGACCACTTATCTTTTTAGCAGCAGCTCAACACGCGGTGAGATTCTTTTGATGAATCTGGTCACCTCAGCCCAGAAATCGTAGATGTTTCTTGCGGCACCTTGAAGCTAGACCTCCTTTCTTCAATCCTCAATCACTTTCAACAGGATTGCACAGCAACCAGCCGGCCCCGCCTTGACGAGATTTTGGATCCGGATTTCTTTAATCTTCTTGTATTTTGATTTCTTCTTAGTTCCCCTCATGGGCCACCATTATGTATATTTAGATTATACACTGGGGCTTAAATTAAAGTCCAACTTGACTGCAGATATTTATTTTGTAAATCGTGCTTACAGTTCGAAAGATTATAGCGGATTGATTTTTCTTAGTAGGTAGGTATTCCCTTCCATTAATGCGTAAAACGCCTGACGCATTTGTGATAGCCGTCACCCGCAGATAATGGAGGTGCGCGGCAACAATACTAAAAAGATCGAAATACTCAAAAAAACCGGTCTACCCGGGTTTTGATTACTCTGAGGCCCGAAAACCCGGGTTTTCAAAATTGAACCGAGTTTCAATGCCCTAGTTCGCACTAAGCTACTCAAGTAAATTATTGTGTTTAGACTAAGTAGACTTAGTAAATGTTTGTAAACAGACCAAAAAAAAATGCCCGCTGTTTCTTGCCGTCTTCTCAGGTTGGAGAACTGGTGGTTCATTACCTAAACGAGTTAATATTTCTTTTTATAGTGCCTGGTTGCGCCGATGTAGAATCTGTTTTTTGACGCGGAAACACACTCCTTCTATACCCATCTCCCCTCCCGCACTAACCATAGTATAGTACTAGATATAGTTTCCGTCCGCCATTTGTGATATATAGACACTCACTCCCTTTTTGAACTAGCCAGCGTAAAGGCGGACCGCGCGCGCGTCTCTCAGAAATGAATAATATTTGTTGCATTTTTACCGCTTCATGGACCTTTACCGATCGGATTGTGCCTCTCGTGTGTCCCTCAAGTGATTTAGTGATGTGGACGGCAGCTCCTGAGCAAGGAAGAGAAGATCCGTGTACCGGCTGCGATGAAAACACGTGGTGTCGTGAAGGTTAGTGCATCCTCTCCTAATTTCTCGGGCTGCATTCATTGCCTGGATCACATCCGCGGCAACCCGGTCACCTGTCTTGTTTGTGTGTAAAGCGTCAATGGAACAGTTATCTACATCCCCCGCAATACAGTCCACTAGCGCACGTGGCCAATCGCGCCACCATTCTATGGTCCTGATCGAACCGGATTCTTAGCCGTAGTTCGTATTTTGTTATTATTCTAATGGGAATAAGCGCACCGCACCTAAATGCCTGGTTATTTTAGTAGAAAACCCCGCATCTAGACATTTAGGATTAGATTTTGTTGTCCGTTCGCCGCTGGCTCGCATCGTACCTACCTAGTACATACATAGGTTAGGTATCGTATCAACACTTAGTCGTAGTTCGCAATTTTCGCACCGCGCCTAAATACCTAGTTATTTTAGTAGAAAACCCCGCATCTAGGCATTTAGGCTTAGATCTTAGGTATACTAGACACCCTAGTGCATAGGCACAGTGTAATACCTAACGCATTTGGCTTTGTTTTATTTTTTTCAATTAAGTTGTTCGTTCGCCGCTAGCTCGCATCGTATTTACCTAATACCTACGTGGGTAGATACGTGGTTGTACCTACCTCGCCCGCATCTCATTCCAATTCATACGAAAGTATTTTAATTTGAATAGATATTACGCAATACTTAATCTCTGAAATAATAGTTGAACCTAGACAGCGGTCTGGCTCGCGTAGGTACGATCTGGCTGTTGCTAGGCGCGTTTTGTTCAAGCATGCATTCACAGTTGTAAATACCTACCTACCTGCAGAGTATCGCTCGCGTCGCGTCGCTGCTCTGTACCGCTAAGATTGAGTCATTTCATATTTGTTGTTTACCGCACTTTAGTTTGAGATTTAATTGTAAACATGTCCCCAAAGGTTGATAAGACCGGTAAGGTTCAATTGAAACTTTTATACGCTAAAAAAGAAATGATTTACTCTCGCGTACAATCGATTTATGATAATGCACTTAAAACCTCTGATTTGGCCATTAGAGATTCGTTCTTGTGTTCTATAGAAAACTTAGATAGTCTACGCGCGGATTTCGAAACCTTAGTACATGACATCAACGTTTTAGAGTTGAATTTGGATCCCGATTACTCAGTGAGTTATCAAGCCTTGTCGTCGTTTGACGATTTGTATTGTCGTATCAAGCGCGTCGCTAGGAGTTTGGAGAAACCGTCTGACCGACCCAACCCCACTCGCGACCGACCTAAGTTGCCACCAATTCAAATACCCGAATTTGATGGTAACATTCGCAATTGGTGTCTATTTATAGATAGTTTTGAGAATACAATAGATAAGAACGATTCGTTGACAGATCACGAAAAATTGCATTATCTCGTTGAAAAATTGACTGGTAAAGCTATAACCGTTTGCGCTGGAATTACGTTTAGTGCCGGGAATTATAATTTAATTTTAAATACTTTGAAAGCTAAGTATGAGGATAAAAGATCGGTAGCTAACGCCTATTTAGATCAGATGTTTGATTTGAAATCTATTACGGCATGTAACGATCAAAACTTAGAGAAATTTCTAGATACTTTCGCGTCAGCTGTTCGCGCCGTAAAGAACCTAAAGATCGATGACCTCTGCGACTTCGTATTTTTGTATATGGGTTTAAAGAAATTAGATTCCGAAACCATTCGTTTGTTTGAGTCGGATCATCGCGGCAATAAAATTCCTAAGTTCGAAGACTTAGAAAGTTTTGTTCGCGAGCATATAAAAGTATTGCAACGCTCTTCATCGAAACATGAAGGCGCGAAGAAGGTTGTTACTTCTGAACGCAAAATAGATGCCTCATCGAGGTCACTGAGGTCAACTCATACTTATGTTAATACCGCACCAGCACATGTACAATCACCTGTTTGCTCTTTGTGTAATACTCATCATTCGCAACTGTACAAGTGTCCTGGTTTCCTAAAATTGTCGCCTAGTGATCGTTATAAATTTGTTCGCGCTAATAATTTTTGTTTTAATTGTCTCGGTACTAAACACCGCGTTGTTTTATGTAATAGTGGAAATGGTTGTCGCAAATGTCAAGCGAGACACCACACTTTGCTTCATTTTGAGAATAGTAATGCCGCATCCAATGTGAGCACAGTTGGCCCGTCGAGCGGTGACACACGGCAGCCTGCGCCACGGCCGCCGCCCGCGCTCGCGCGCGCTCCGGCCGGCCCGGAGACCGCTGCGAATGACGTCACCTTGTGTTCGTTCTCCGCTAGCGCTGCACTCACTACTGTGTGTCTTGCGACCGCTCGCGTTGTTATTGTTGATGCATTAGGTAAACCGCACATTGTTCGAGCGCTATTAGATGGCGCTTCGCAAAGTAATTTTATTACTCAAGATTGTTGCCAACGTCTTGGTTTCAATGTTGATAAGCGTTCAACCCATTCAGTGGTGAAAGGGTTTGGGGGTTTGCAGTCAGCTGTTCATGGCACCATTAAAACAAGGTTTGGATCTCGTTTTAATAATAATATTTGGTTTGACATGGATTCGCTCGTTACAGATAAAATAACTGAACAGTTGCCTACCGTCCCAGTTGACACGTCTTTATTAACGAAATTTAAAGACTTGCCTTTAGCTGATGAGACTTACGCTGTTCCTGGAGTCGTCGATATATTGATCGGCGCTTCGATTCTCCCGCACCTCCAGTTATCACGTAAGGTTCAAGGGGGACCGACGTACCCCGCTCCGCACGCCCTGGAAACAGTTCTGGGTTTTGTTATAATTGGTTCCGCACCCGCTTCTATAGATAGTTTTAGTCACTCGACTGCCTCGTTCTGTTGCACCGTCGAGCCGCCACTGGAGTCTACCATCCGCAAGTTTTGGGAGATTGAAGAGGTCAATGTCCCACCAATCCTAAGCCCTGATGACAAGATGGCTGAGGAGATTTATTGTCGCACGACTACTCGTGATGAGCAGGGTCGTTATGTTGTCGCGCTCCCTTTCAAGGGAGATATTTTTTCGCTCGGTGACTCCCGTGCATCCGCTGAAAGACGCTTTCTTTGTTTAGAACGAAAGATGCAGGCGTCTCCAAAGTTAAAGCAAGCCTATGATGAGGTTGTTAACGAATATTTAGATAAAGGTTACATCTCACCTGCGCCTGCGGACACTGACGAGACCCAGCCTTCGTACGTTATCCCGCACCACGGAGTTATTAGAGAAGATAAGCTTACTACTAAACTCCGCGTAGTTTTAGATGGCAGTGCTAAGACTAGCACTTCCGTGTCGCTTAATGACATTTTGTATTGTGGTCAAAATCTTCAAGGTAATTTATTTGACATAATTGTAAATTTTCGCTTATTCGCTGTTGCACTCTCTGCAGATATTCGACAAATGTTTTTGTGCCTTGAAGTGCGCAAACCCGACCGTAGGTTTCAACGATTTTTGTATAGATTTTCACCGCAAGAACCTTTAATGGTTTACGAGTTTAATCGTGTTTGCTTCGGGCTTAAATCTAGCCCTTTTCACGCACTTCGCACCGTCAAGCAGTTGGCCGCTGACGAGGGCGATGCATTTCCGAAAGCGAGAGCCACCATTGAGACTGGCTTATACATGGACGACTTCGTGTATAGTGTAGATAGCGAGGCCGAGGCTGTCGAGACGGCCGCTCAAGTTATAAGTCTCATGAAGGCTGGTCAATTTGATCTCGTGAAATGGACGAGCAACTCGCAAACTGCGTTAGAGTCGATTCCACCGTCGCACCGATTGTCTTCGGTTAAGGAATTCGATGAAAGTGATACGCACAAGGTGCTTGGTTTAAGCTGGTCGCCCGCATCTGATACGTTTAGTTTGAAAAGTAGTTCGACCCCGCAAACTTGTACTAAACGCATTATCCTGTCGTGTGTGGCACGGATATGGGACGTAATGGGATTCGTAGCTCCTGTCGTTTTGTACGCCAAACTACTTATAAAAGAGCTTTGGCTTTCCAATTGTGATTGGGACGACACCGCGCCCGACAACATTGCTAAGTTGTGGGCTCGCTTTAGAAAAGAACTTTCTGTGCTTGACCAAATACAAATTCCGCGTCATGTAGGTATATCGCAACATAGTGTTGTTACGGTAGTAGGCTTCGCGGACGCTAGTGAGAGGGCGTATGGAGGAGTAGTCTATTTTCATGTCTCGAATGTAGGTAAGGTTTCAATTAGCCTTATAAGCGCGAAATCAAAGGTCTCTCCCCGTAAGGTCGTCTCTCTGGCACGCCTCGAGCTATGCGCTTTACTATTGTTAGTTAGATTGATCACCTCTATCGCCAATGCTTGTAGTAGTCGCATTAATATTAGTAGAATCTTAGCTTTTTCGGACTCAACAGTCGCTTTGTGTTGGGCCCACTCTTCGCCCCATCGTTGGGACACATTCGTCGCTAATAGAGTGGCAAAAATTCAATCGGAATTGGCGCCACAAAATCTCTTTCACGTTGCTGGCACCGACAACCCAGCCGATTGTCTCTCTCGTGGATTGCTTCCTTCGCAAATTTTGGATCACCCGTTGTGGTTTAGTGGACCGTCCTGGATTCATGCCGCGTTAGATAAGTGGCCAGTTAGTCAATTCAATCCCACTACGGTTTCCGAACCACCCGAGGAAAAGAAGCACTCGCTTGTTGTATCGGTCCCGCGTGAAGAGTCCCTTATTTTGTTGTTGGCTAGTCGCGTCTCGTCTTGGTCGAGACTGTTGCGTTGTGTTGTTTATGTAGGCCGATTTTTGAGAATTTTATCTACGCGCGGTCATATAACCGCCGCTGATTTAGATAAAGCTGAATTGGTCATACTTCGCGAGTTGCAGAAATGTTATTTTGCTTCTGAATTTAAAAATTTAGAATTTAACAAACCTTGTAGTCGTTCTTTCCGACACTTGAAACCATTTTTGGAAGATGGACTCATTCGAGTAGGTGGTCGTTTGAGAAATTCAGGTTTAGGATTTGAACAAAGGCACCCAGTAGTTCTCCCGCGTAAGGACCACGTATTAGATTTGTTAGTAGATTATCATCATAAGGTGAATTGTCACGCTGGTCCCGATTTGTTAATGTCTATTTTGAGACAGAAATACTGGATAATTTCCGCTCGTAATTTGATTCGCGCTAGAGTACACAGATGTGTACCTTGTTTTAAACTCCGCCCGCGTTTTATCGCGCCTGAAATGGCCGATCATCGCTCTTGTCGTGTTGTTCAATCCGCAAAACCTTTCGTACACACCGGCACAGACTTTGCTGGGCCTTTCAAGGTCACCATTGCTCGTGGTCGTGGCATTCGCTCCACGAAAGCTTATGTTTGTTTGTTCATTTGTATGACAACTCGCGCGGTTCATATAGAGTTGACCGGTGATTTAAGTACGCCAAATTTTATGTCCGCTTTTAAACGTTTTTTGTCGCGTCGGGGTCCGGTTAAGCGCATGTATTCGGACAATGGTACAAACTATGTAGGGGCCCGACGTAGTATTTCGGAATTGCACGCATTCTTACGGTCTAAGTACTACCAAAGTGAATTCGCTCACATCTTAGCCGAAAATCGCATTGAATGGTACTTTAACACGCCTGCAGCTAGTCATTTTGGTGGTAATTGGGAAGCGAATATTAAAAGCCTTAAGTCGCATCTGTTTCGCGTCATAGGCGAACAGATTCTCTCGTTCGAGGAGTTGAGTACCGTACTTGCTCAAGTAGAGGCGGTGATGAACACGCGTCCGCTGTGTCGGACTCTATCTAGCGATCCGTCGGAGCCATTAGCGCTGACGCCAGCTCACTTCTTAAATACGACTCCTCTAAAATATTTGCCCGCAATAGATGTTGAAGACGATAGAATGCACCTTCTAACTCGTCACGCTCTTTTGGATAAGTTGGTCCAATCGTTTTGGAATCGTTGGAGAACCGATTATTTGCACACGCTGCAGTCACGTCAAAAATGGAATACTCCATCCAACCCAATTACTGTAGGTACGGTGGTAGTCCTTATGACTGAGAATGCGCCTCCTTTACATTGGCCTCTAGGAGTAGTAGAGGAAATTTTTCCCGATGCCCGCGGGATAACTCGTGTTGTACGGGTTAAAACCGCAACCGGATCGTATCTGCGCCCGGTTGTTCGCCTCTGCCCTCTGCCTAGCCAGCAGTAGGCACGAGTTCCAATCTAGGTTTATATTTTAGTTGTTATTTCCCAAACCTAGATTTAGATTAGACTTTAGATTTGTTCCACATTTTTCGTTTCGAAGGTAACCCTTCAAGCCGGGGGGAATGGTTGCGCCGATGTAGAATCTGTTTTTTGACGCGGAAACACACTCCTTCTATACCCATCTCCCCTCCCGCACTAACCATAGTATAGTACTAGATATAGTTTCCGTCCGCCATTTGTGATATATAGACACTCACTCCCTTTTTGAACTAGCCAGCGTAAAGGCGGACCGCGCGCGCGTCTCTCAGAAATGAATAATATTTGTTGCATTTTTACCGCTTCATAGACCTTTACCGATCGGATTGTGCCTCTCGTGTGTCCCTCAAGTGATTTAGTGATGTGGACGGCAGCTCCTGAGCAAGGAAGAGAAGATCCGTGTACCGGCTGCGATGAAAACACGTGGTGTCGTGAAGGTTAGTGCATCCTCTCCTAATTTCTCGGGCTGCATTCATTGCCTGGATCACATCCGCGGCAACCCGGTCACCTGTCTTGTTTGTGTGTAAAGCGTCAATGGAACAGTTATCTACATCCCCCGCAATACAGTCCACTAGCGCACGTGGCCAATCGCGCCACCAGTGCCGTTTAGTGAGTGCCAATTTAATCTTGACTTTGACTTTGACTTTGACTATAATTGTGCAAATAGAGGACATTTAAGGTCCAAGATATATATCCCGAGCAAAATTTATGCAATGGTTTTATTGCGGAGGTGAGTAAAAGATGGTTTACCAGTTGGAACAAGATTAATTTATTTACTATTTACACACTCTTATATACTAATTATTCTACATGATTTTACTGAGATTAAGAGTGGGGTTTTACTCATATAAGTTTAGTGCTGACATTATTGTTTATTGATACGTGCTGTTTATATAATATTGTTTCCTAGTTATAGTGTACTTTGCCTATGACGCATAGCACGTCATAGTACTCCCCCCTTTATAAAAATTCTAGTTATTATTTGCTGTGGTGCGTCGACCTTGTCCGTGCACGCTGTTTGCTGAGTTGTACTTTTTCTGCAGTTGTTTACACTTGTTGCATTTCCTTGATTATTTTGTTTATCTTTTTGTCCATGACTTTGTTAGTTTTCCGTACGAGTCTGGTGATTGTTATTATTATTGCTGCTAGTATAATTATAGCGATGAGTACTCCGATCCAGATTTTTATTTTTTCAATTTCTGCTGCCATGTGTGTGTTCTTTTCTGCCTTTTCTGCCAGGTTATTGTTCTGCACCATGTTTATTTGCTCCTTTTCGTGGGTTTGACTGCTTCCCATCTTGTGTGTTGTTTCTTGTGGCTTGCTGTGGAGTGACTTTTATTTTCATTTTGCCCTTTTTATATCATTGTTTGAAACGGACCGTGGGTCGTGATATTCTTCCCGAACGTGTTCTTTTTATGTTTTGAATTGGCTCTGCCTTATCTTGCTCTTGATTTTGAGCTTCTATCTCGTCGTCGCTCGTCGTGAATGCTGGCTTTAGCCTGTCAATCGACACGTTCACTTCCCTGCCGTTTCGCTTGATCGTGAATATTTTGTTGTCACGTTTGACTACGAGAAACGGTCCGTCGTAAGGTGTTGTGAGCGTAGGACGTAGCTTATCGCATCGTAGAAACACGTGTGTACAGTCGGCTAAGCGTGGGTGTACGAATATGTTTTTGTTTGAGCTTTGTCGTTGTGGAATTGACGTCATGTGCGTTATGTTATCTTTAATTTTCTCCACAAACTCTGCATACGTTGTGTTTTTAGAACAGTCGCCAAAATATGCTGCTGGTAATTTTATTGTTGTTCCGTAGACCAATTCGGCTGCTGAGTATCCAGTGTCTTGTCGAATGCTGGTACGTATCCCGAATAATACCGATGGTAATTCTTTCGTCCAATTTTCGGTATTTCCTCTTGCCATCAAAGCTGCTTTCATGGTTCTGTGCAGTCTTTCTACTTTGGAGTTTGATTGAGGGTGATATGGTGTAGTACGGATTTTTTGTATACCCAGGAATTTGGTTAGGCTTCTGAATAGCTCAGACTCGAATTGTCGTCCTTGATCCGTTGTTATATAATTGGGGCATCCAAAACGTGTGATCCAGCCATCGTATAGGGTTTTGGCTACAGTTTCTGCTGTGATGTCCGAAATAGGATATGCTTCTGGCCATGACGTACAACGATCGATCATAGTGACGATGTATCTTTTGTTTTGTGATGTCGGTAGGGGGCCCACAATGTCTATGTGTATGTGGCTAAATCGTTCTGCTGGCATAAATTTGCCCAGGGGTGATACTGTGTGCCGCTGAACTTTTGATTGCTGGCATTGTAAACATGTTTTGCACATTTCGTAAATGTCTTTGTGCATGCTAGTCCAGATGTATTTTGCGGTTATCAACTTTTTTGTTGTGTTTTTCCCTGGGTGGCTCATGTTGTGAAAACTATCAAAAATTGTTTTTCTGAACTTTTGTGGTAGGTATGGCCTTGTTGTACCGGTGGATATATCACAATAAATTTTGGTATTATTGTTTTGTACTGGTACCTGTGTTATTTTTAGTGACCTATTTTGTTTTAGTTTTATTAACTCCGGGTCACAGTCTTGGTATTTTTTTACCTCTTGCCAGTTGAGAATTTGGGGTAGTTCTATTGTTTCTATTACCCGTGATAGTGCGTCGGCTACCACGTTTTCGCTGCCCGTGACGTGCCTTATGTCTGTGCTGAATTGTGCAATATATTCTAGGTACCTTATTCTTCTAGGGGATTCATCCACTGATTGCTTCTTGTCGAATGCATGAATCAGTGGCTTATGATCAGTGTATATTGTAAATGTGCGACCTTCTATTAGTCGTCTAAAGTTTTTTATTGCCATGTAAATACCGAGTAGTTCTCGATCGTATGTGGAATATTTTGTTTGTGTCTCGCTTAACCCTTTTGAAAAAAATGATATGGGTTTCCATTTTCCTTGAACTTTTTGTTGAAGTACGGCGCCTACACATTTTAAACTAGCATCTGTCATAATGGCTAGTGGTGTGTCTGTTTCCGGAAATGCGAGTGTTGTGACATCTCTTATGTCCTGTTTGCAGTGTTCGAATGCTTGGTTAGCTTCCGTATTCCACTCGATTGGCGTATTGTCATTCTTTTTGCAGTTTATTAAGTATTTGTTGAGCGGAGCTTGGTGTCCGGCGGCGTGTGGGATGCTACTTCTGTAGAAATTCATCATTCCCAAAAATCGACGTAGCTCCTTTACCACCTTTGGCTTTGGGTATTCGTTTATTACTCGTACTTTCTCAGACGTGGGGGTGATTCCTTGGCTCGTTATATGATAACCTAAGAAATCTATCTCTGTCTTTTCGAATTCGCATTTGCTCGTATTGATTGAGATGCCGTTTTTACTTAGGCGAGTGAATACTTCCTCTAGTTGAACGTAATGTTGTTCGGTATTTTGACTTGCTATGAGTATGTCGTCCACGAAAACATATATATAGTCCAGGTCTCTAAACAGGGAGTCCATAAACCTCTGGAACGTTTGGGCTGAATTCCTGAGGCCAAATGGCATGTAATTCCAGTGAAATAAACCCATTTGCGTGATTATTGCGGTCTTTTCTGGTTCCGCAACAGGGATTTGGTGGAACGCCTTCTTTATATCAATTTTGCTGAATATTGTTTTTCCACTTGCGATGTATGTAAAGTCTAACAGTCTTGGCAAGGGATATCTGTCGGGAACTGTTATTTTATTTAACGCGCGGTAGTCTCCGCATGGCCTCCATTCCCCATTCTTTTTCTTTACCATGTGGAGAGGCGATGCCCAAGGACTACTGGAAGGTTCTAATATTCCTAAGTTTATTAGCTCTTGGAATTCCTTTTTTGCTGCCTTATATTTGTCGAGTGGTAGTGGGCGCGCGCGGGCATAAACTGGAGGACCTTTTGTTATGATGTGATGCTGTATTCCATGTTCTGTGGGTTTTTTAAGTGGTGTTGGTCTAGTGACGTTTACGTATTTCTCTAGCAGGTGCTTTATATGTTCGGGTAATTTCGCGTCGATGGATCTAATTGAAGGCATGTGTGTTGCTCTTGCAATTTTCGCATGCGTCGTTAATTTTGTTTCTTGGTCGATCAGCCTTTTGCCGTATAGATCCACTAATAATCTGTGGTGCTCTAGGAAATCAGCTCCTAAGATAGGCATTTTTACATCGGCGATTACAAACGTCCAAGTAAAAGGTCTGCGTAACCCCAGATTTAGCGTTAATGTGCTTTCGCCATAAGTTTCAATAGTTGACCCGTTTGCGGCATACAGTTTGTAGTTGCTTGGGTTTTTCTTACCCTGTGCGTTTTGTAATACAGAAATATTTGCTCCCGTGTCTACTAAAAACCTATAACCACTGTTTGAGTCGGTTATAGTTAGACGGTTGGCGGGGTGTATGGCACAGAGTCCCGTCTTATTCTGCGCTAGTTCTCGTTTCCCGAAATTTTATCGGTTTTATTTATCCACGAGCACGGCTGATCGCATTTATATGCTTTTGTTTTGAATCGTCTGTGATAATAACATAGCCGTGTACGTGACCGTGAGCGTGATTGCGACCTTGCTCGGAATTTGCTGCGTTGCATCGGTCGGCGATTACTCGTACCGCGGAGCTCGTTTATTTCAACTCGCATAGCTGCAATTTGTGACGTCAGCATTGTTATTAAGTTAACGTCGGCGGATTCCTGTGACGAGTTGTTTGTTTTGGTTTTATAGCGCATATTTTCATAAATTCGGTCCGCCATTTCGCATAATTTTGTGAGGTCGAGGTCTTCGGAGACTGCCAATATGGAGGTGATTGATACCGGAAGCTGTCTGAACCATAATAATCTGATGGTATCTTCGGTCATTTTGTCGCAGCTGGCTTCTTTCATTTTTCTCAACAGCTGTGATGGTGTTGAGTCACCTAGGTCCATCTCCGAAAGCAATTTGTGGAAGCGTCGTTGCTCGCTTTCCTCATAGCACGCAATTAATCTTTCCTTGATTTTAAGGTACTTGTCTGCGTTTGGCGGTGACGTCAGGATGTCGCTGACTTGATGTATGACCTCTTTTGGTAATTTTGCGATGACGCTGTTATATTTATATTCGTCACCTTGTTTTTGGGAGGCTACGATGGCCTCGAATTGCGCGAACCATAAGCGCGGTGAATCTGTCCAAAACGCTGGTATTTTCTCCGTAATGCTAATTGCAGCCACCACCTGGCTGTCGCTGATTGATTCAGCCGATGTACCGGGGTTTTTTTGAGGTGTCCCTGGAATTATCGGTGCCATTTTTCTAGCCTCTTGATATTTCAGCTGGTTTGGACCCGCTTGTGGGAAGTCAACTGAAATGTGCTATTTCGCTATTTCGCTGATGGTGGTGGTCAGTAAGCTGGTGGGCTGTTGGGTAAATTTTTCCTTATATGGCTCCACCGTTTCTGTGATAGTTCCTAGGTTTGCTGCTGAAAACCTTTTCAGGGCTGCAGTTGGCCTGCAATTATATCAGCACTAGGAAATCACGTCGGGGTCACCAATATTGCGGAGGTGAGTAAAAGATGGTTTACCAGTTGGAACAAGATTAATTTATTTACTATTTACACACTCTTATATACTAATTATTCTACATGATTTTACTGAGATTAAGAGTGGGGTTTTACTCATATAAGTTTAGTGCTGACATTATTGTTTATTGATACGTGCTGTTTATATAATATTGTTTCCTAGTTATAGTGTACTTTGCCTATGACGCATAGCACGTCATAGTTTGTTTTTTATTGGTCACATTATTCCAATATTTAAAAAAATGTAGATATTTGATCGTAAAACTTTATCTTCACTGTAATGTTTACGGAATGAACGCGATCATGGTATACCTAGGTACATACCTTTGATTTGCCTGACGTTTCGATCAGGTTACACCGGCCATGGTCACAGGCAGGCGGAAGGTCAACGTCAGGCAAACCAAAGGTATGTGTGTACCTATAACATGTTCGTGTTAATTCCCGTAAATATTATTGTGTATCATGGAACGCGATAGTTTAGTTTATCTTCACTGCTCTGTTACCACCATTTCTAACTGCAAAATATCATATTCATACAATCACTTTTGAGGAGGTAGGACACGGCGGTGTTTCCGCCCAATTGAGCAGTCCAACTGGGGAAGTACCTCCGCCCTACAGAATACCGCGGTTATAATAACTTCATGTTGTGTTCCCAGCGGTGAGTAGGGTAGCCAGAGCTCACTGGAGAATTTGTGCAGTCAGTGGGATGACTAAAGGCTTGTCCTGCTTTGTCCTCTACACTGACGGCATAGAATCTCTGTGCTTACAGGGTCAGCAGCACGAGTGTGGCTTCTCTGGTGTTACACACGTCCATAGGCCACGGTAACCACTTTACATCAGGTGGGCCGTGTGCTTGTCTGCCAACTAATTGGTATAAAAAAGGGCTAGGCAGAGGTGAGTCAACACCCACATTTCACCTATCGTTGTATTCGGTCCCACGTAATAAGGGGTGAGCCTATGGCCGTTTTCCGGACACTATTGGTGACTCGAGTCATGCATTTGAGGCAGAATCTGGGCTGTATATATCTGTCTGATGTTAAACAGCCCTTATTCCTTAGTCGCCTTGTACGACACCTCATGGGAAAAAATGGGAAGAAGTGGGGTATCATATATATAAATAATACATAAATATATACAGGGTGTATTTTTGAAACGGGGCAGTAAGGGCAAGTACCTTAACCGTTGCAGTTACAGCAAAACGTTCTTAAAAGACCTTCCCTAACTTTTGGGACATTTTGAACTCCATTCACAGATTTTGTAAAAAACTTATAGTTAGCAAAAAAATGCAAAAAGTTCAAAATTATTTTTTTTATGCCTGATTCTGCATCGATTCTATTTCATGTGGGGATCAAAAAACTCTATGGGACCATTTTAGCTTTCAGTACTTGTTGGCGCGATTGGCCACGTGCGGTAGTGGACTGTATTGCGGGGATGTAGATAACTGTTCCATTGACGCTTTACACACAAACAAGACAGGTGACCGGGTTGCCGCGGATGTGATCTAGGCAATGACTGCAACCCGAGAAATTAGGAGAGGATGCACTAACCTTCGCGACACCACGTGTTTTGCATCGCAGCCGGTACACGGATCTTCTCTTCCTTGCTCAGGAGCTGCCGTCCACATCACTAAATCACTTGAGGGACACACGAGAGGCACAATCCGATCGGTAAAGGTCTATGAAGCGGTTAAAATGCAACAAATATTATTCATTTCTGAGAGACGCGTGCGCGGTCCGCCTTTACGCTGGCTAGTTCAAAGCGGGACTGAGTGTCTATATATCACAAATGGCGGACGGAAACTATGTCTAGTACTATACTATGGTTAGTGCGGGAGGGGAGACGGGTATAGAAGGAGTGTGTTTCCGCGTCAAAAAATACAGCTTCTACATCGGCGCAACCATTCCCCCCGGCTTGAAGGGTTACCTTCGAAACGACAAATGCGAAACAAATCTAAAGTCTAATCTAAATCTAGGTTTGGGAAATAACAACTAAAATATAAACCTAGATTGGAGCTCGTGCCTACTGCTGGCTAGGCAGAGGGCAGAGGCGAACAAACAACACAACGCAACAGTCTCGACCAAGACGAGACGCGATTAGCCAACAACAAAATAAGGGTCTCTTCACGTGGGACCGATACAACAAGCGAGTGCTTCTTCTCCTCGGGTGGTTCGGAAACCGTAGTGGGATTGAATTGACTAACTGGCCACTTATCTAACGCGGCATGAATCCAGGACGGTCCACTAAACCATAACGGGTGATCTAAAATTTGCGAAGGAAGCAATCCACGAGAGAGACAATCGGCTGGGTTGTCGGTGCCAGCAACGTGAAAGAGATTAGGTGGCGCTAATTCAGATTGAATTTTTGCCACTCTATTAGCGACGAATGTGTCCCAACGATGGGGCGAAGAGTGGGCCCAACACAAAGCGACTGTTGAGTCCTAAAGCTAAAATTCTACTAATATTAATGCGAAAATTTACAATTATGTCAAATAAATTACCTTAAAGATTCCGACCACAATACAAAATGTCATTAAGCGACACGGAAGTGCTAGTCTTAGCACTGCCATCCAAAACTACGCGGAGTTTTAGTAGTAAGCTTATCTTCTCTAATAATTCCGCGGTGCGGGATAATGTACGAAGGCTGGGTCCCGCCAGTGTCCGCAGGCGCAGGTGAGATGTAACCTTTATCTAAATATTCGTTAACAACCTCATCATAGGCCCGCTTCGACTTTGGGGACGCCTGCATCTTTCGTTCCAAACAAAGAAAGCGTTTTTCAGCGGATACACGGGAGCCACCGAGCGAAAACTTGCGGATGGTAGACTCCAGTGGCGGCTCGACGGTGCAACAGAACGAAGCAGTCGAGTGACTAAAACTATCTATAGAAGCGGGTGCGGAACCAATTATAACAAAACCAAGAACTGTTTCCAGTGCGTGCGGAGCGGGGTACGTCGGTCCCCCTTGAACCTTACGTGATAACTGGAGGTGCGGGAGAATCGAAGCGCCGATCAATATATCGACGACTCCAGGAACAGCGTAAGTCTCATCTGCTAAAGGCAAGTCTTTAAATTTCGTTAATAAAGACGTGTCAACCGGGACGGTAGGCAACTGTTCAGCTATTCTATCTATAACGAGCGAATCCATGTCATACCAAATATTATTATTAAAACGAGATCTAAACCTTGTTTTAACGGTGCCACGAACAGCTGACTGTAAGCTTCCAAAACCCTTCACCACTGAGCGGGTTGAACGCTTATCAACATTGAAACCAAGACGCCGACAACAATCTTGAGTAATAAAATTACTTTGCGAAGCGCCATCTAACAGCGCTCGAACAATGCGCGGCTTACCTAATACATCAACAATAACAACGCGAGCGGTCGCAAGACACACAGTAGTGAGTGCAGCACTAGCGGAGAACGAACACAAGGTGACGTCATCCGTGGTCACCGGGCGGGCCGGAGCGCGCGCGAGCGCGGGCTGCGGTGTGTCACCGCTCGACGAGCCAACTGTGCTCACATTGGATGCGGCATTACTATTCTCAAAATGAAGTAAAGTGTGGTGTCTCGCTTGACACTTGCGACAACTATTTCTACTATTACATAAAACAACGCGGTGTTTAGTACCGAGACAATTAAAACAAAAATTATTAGCGCGAACAAATTTATAACGATCACTAGGCGACAATTTCAGAAAACCAGGACACCTGTACAGTTGCGAATGATGAGTGCTACACAAAGAGCAAACAGGTGATTGTACATGTGCTGGTGCGGTACTAACATAAGTATGAGTTGACCTCAGCGACTTCGATGACGCATCTACTTTGCGTGCAGAATCAACAACTATCTTCGCGCCTTCATGTTTCGATGAAGAGCGTTGCAATACCTTTATATGCTCGCGAACAAAACTTTCTAAGTCTTCGAACTTAGGAATTTTATTGCCGCGATGATCCGACTCAAACAAACGAATGGTTTCGGAATCTAATTTCCTTAAACCCATATACAAAAATACGAAGTCGCAGAGGTCATCGATCTTTAGGTTCTTTACGGCGCGAACAGCTGACGCGAAAGTATCTAGAAATTTCTCTAAGTTTTGATCGTTACATGCCGTAATAGATTTCAAATCAAACATCTGATCTAAATAGGCGTTAGCTACCGATCTTTTATCCTCATACCTAGCTTTCAAAGTATTTAAAATTAAATTATAATTCTCGGCACTAAACGTAATTCCAGCGCAAACGGTTATAGCTTTACCAGTCAATTTTTCAACGAGATAATGCAATTTTTCGTGATCTGTCAACGAATCGTTCTTATCTATTGTATTCTCAAAACTATCTATAAATAGACACCAATTGCGAATGTTACCATCAAATTCGGGTATTTGAATTGGTGGCAACTTAGGTCGGTCGCGAGTGGGGTTGGGTAGGTCAGCCGGTTTCTCCAAACTCCTAGCGACGCGTTTGATACGACAATACAAATCGTCAAACGACGACAAGGCTTGATAACTCACTGAGTAATCGGGATCCAAATTCAACTCTAAAACGTTGATGTCATGTACTAAGGTTTCGAAATCCGCGCGTAGACTATCTAAGTTTTCTATAGAACACAAGAACGAATCTCTAATGGCCAAATCAGAGGTTTTAAGTGCATTATCATAAATCGATTGTACGCGAGAGTAAATCATTTCTTTTTTAGCGTATGAAAGTTTCAATTGAACCTTACCGGTCTTATCAACCTTTGGGGACATGTTTACAATTAAATCTCAAACTAAAGTGCGGTAAACAACAAATATGAAATGACTTAATCTTAGCGGTACAGAGCAGCGACGCGGCGCGAGCGATACTCGGCAGGTAGGTAGGTATAACCACGTGTCTACCCACGTAGGTATTAGGTAAATACGATGCGAGCTAGCGGCGAGCGAACAACGTAATTGAAAAAAATAAAACAAAGCCAAATGCGTTAGGTATTACACTGTGCCTATGCACTAGGGTGTCTAGTATACCTAAGATCTAAGCCTAAATGCCTAGATGCGGGGTTTTCTACTAAAATAACTAGGCATTTAGGCGCGGTGCGAAAATTGCGAACTACGATTAAGTGTTGATACGATACCTAACCTATGTATGTACTAGGTAGGTACTATGCGAGCCAGCGGCGAACGGACAACAAATCTAATCCTAAATGTCTGGATGCGGGGTTTTCTACTAAAATAACCAGGCATTTAGGTGCGGTGCGCTTATTCCCATTAGAATAATAACAAAACTACGAACTACGGCTAAAATCCGGTTCGATCAGGACCAAAATGTTGGCGCGATTGGCCACGTGCGGTAGTGGACTGTATTGCAGGGATGTAGATAACTGTTCCATTGACGCTTTACACACAAACAAGACAGGTGACCGGGTTGCCGCGGATGTGATCTAGGCAATGACTGCAACCCGAGAAATTAGGAGAGGATGCACTAACCTTCGCGACACCACGTGTTTTGCATCGCAGCCGGTACACGGATCTTCTCTTCCTTGCTCAGGAGCTGCCGTCCACATCACTAAATCACTTGAGGGACACACGAGAGGCACAATCCGATCGGTAAAGGTCTATGAAGCGGTTAAAATGCAACAAATATTATTCATTTCTGAGAGACGCGTGCGCGGTCCGCCTTTACGCTGGCTAGTTCAAAGCGGGACTGAGTGTCTATATATCACAAATGGCGGACGGAAACTATGTCTAGTACTATACTATGGTTAGTGCGGGAGGGGAGACGGGTATAGAAGGAGTGTGTTTCCGCGTCAAAAAATACAGCTTCTACATCGGCGCAACCAGTACTAGAAAAGACAGAAATCGCCAAAAACGTTTCCCATACATTTCGTACGGAAATATGATAAATCAACTCGAAACTCATAGGTCAGGTAAAATTTAGAACTTTTTTAAATAAAAAAAATCATTTAAACATTTAAGAAATTGGTTTATGAAATAAATTGCTCAAAATGATTTCCATTTTCACGAATACATAAGTCTATCCTTTTTTGCACTGAACGAATGGCGGCTAATAATGTTCTGGGATGAATATTACGTAAAATGGTCATTAATGCATCCTTGAGCTCTTGAACACTGGCGTACGTCGTCTTATACACCTCGTTTTTCACGAAGCCCCATAAAAAAAAATCAAGTGGTGTTAGATCAGGGCTACGAGGTGGCCACTGTGTTGGACCATGTGTACCTATCCACTGTGTACCGAATAGGCGGCTCAAATTGGAACGTGAAAGGTGACTGTTATGTGGCGGAGCACCATCTTGTTGAAAATGAACTTTTCGCAATTCCGACAGGGGCCATTCGTCCATCGCGTTTTCAAGATGGTGTAAAATGACTTCATTATACATTGCAGAATTCAGTTTCCCTTCATAAAATTCCACCATTATGACTCGATTGGACATTATACCACACCAACAGTTGAATGAGAAGCGAACCTGATTATGACTTGCCGTAACTCTTAGTGGATTTTCTTTGGACCAATAGTGGTGATTTTTTCTGTTGTACATACCGTTATTGGAAAAATTCGTTTCGTCTGACCACAGTATGTAATTTAAAAATTCATGATCTCTGCTTATTTTTCCTCTTAGCCATCTGCAAAAAGTAAGCCTTCGAACATCATCACCCGGATGTAACACTTGAACTATGCGCCCATATCGATAGCACTTGTAGCCGTATTTCTTCCATATCTTTATCACAAGGGAGTGGGATACACCTACTTCAAGGGCGACTTGCCTGGACGATACCTCTGGATATGCTTCGACATAAGTCAGAACCGCAATCTCCGTGTCCATGTCCACACGAGGCTGCCGCTTTCTTTTCAAAGAACCCTGCAATTCCAGGTTTTTCAAAAGATTTGTAATAACCTTTCTTGTTGGCACATGCCGCAACGGATACTTATTGCGGTACCACACTAATGCAGCTCCCGCATTTCGATTATTGACAAAATACGCTTCTAATAAGTCAATTTTTTCACGATTAGAAGACATTTTAGCGAAAATCCTTAATTAATAACTCATACGAAGTTTCTCAGCTGAAACTATTATACTATTATACTAATAACACACAGATTTTCGAATCAAATTCGAAATTTGAGGGTAAAAATTCTTTTTATTTACTTTACAGTCAATTCTACCCACTTCCTGGCCATAACAAAAAGTTAGACCATCGTAGAAATTTGTTTCTGTTGCCGAAATGTATGGGAAACGTTTTTGGCGATTTCTGTCTTTCCTAGTACTGAAAGCTAAAATGGTCTCATAGAGTTTTTTGATCCCCACATGAAATAGAATCGATTGGCATAAAAAAAAAATTTTTGGACTTTTTGCATTTTTTTTGCCAACTGTAAGTTTTTTACAAAATCTGTGAGTGCAGTTCAAAATATGTCAAAAAGTTAGGGAAGGTCTTCTAAGAACGTTTTGCTGTAACTGCAACGGTTAAGGTACTTGCCCTTACTGCCCCGTTTCAAAAATACATCCTGTATATATATATCCTACCTGGCGGTATTGCCATAGCAAATGTAGAGGATAGTTCATTTGCTATTCCAATAATGTTACGAGAATGAATTTGTATGGAGTCCCATCAAGATCTTTGGGACCCAAGCCTCTCTATAAGAAGGTATGTCCGCTGGATACTGGCTTTTCCTTCGGGGTTGCAAGGTTTCTACACCTTCAAAACAACATATTAAGGGTGACATGACAGTCGCTACCATAAAAGCCAAAGTTAACCATATATTTTTTGTACAACTTAGTTGATAGACAAGCACACGGCTCACCTGATGGAAAGTGGTTACCGTGGCTGGACGTGTACAACATCAGGGATGTCACACCCGTGCTGCCGACCCTGTAAGAACAGAGAGTTTCTGTGCCGTTAGTGCAGAAGATATAATCAGGACAAGCTTTTTATCTTTCCATTAACAGCACAAAAACCCTCCAGTGAGTTCTGGCTACCCTACTCACCACCAGGAACACAACACGAGGTTATTATTCCTAACCTAACCTGTTAACCAAGTTGCAAGATGACTGTTTAAAATTGCGATAAGAATAAAAAAATAAGTTTTGAAAACTAAAACCCGACTACTGGAAAATCATATTGATATAGGTACGACCACGGCTATCCTTGATATTTTCTTGTTTAAAACTTTTGGAACGTGATATTTACCCGACTACAGCGAAGCAAAAAGAGGGTTATGATTTTGACAGGCTATGTGTGTATGTACTATGAGGAAACATACATACAGTATGTAGGTTCATCTGTTCCCTCATAGTTCCTCAACCACTTATTAGATCCGGACAAATGAGGTATCGTTAGAAGCGTCTTAGTCATCCGCTGGTAGGCAGTAGTAGGGATTTAGTTTTTAATCTTAATTTTTTATTTATATTATTTTGGGGCAAGTATAAGCTATAATTTATATATATTTGAAATGTAGTATTTAAGCTCTTTCAGTTGATACCAAACACGGCATATATATATATCTCCAATTTATTGTTTAACACAGCACTTCATCGCCGCTAGATGGCGCCACATTAGATTCAGCGACACGTCATAAACATCCTATAAACAGCGGACGACCAAGACGCTTCTAACAATATCTCATTTGTTCAATTCTAATAAGCAGTTGAAGACCTATGAGGGAACTGATGAACCTTCATACATTCTTATAACCCTCCTTTTGCTTTGCAATAGTTGGGTAACACAATCATAAGCCTCCTTCGGCATCATCATAGTCGGGTAAAAAGTCAAGGCGATGTGAGAACTTACTGTCATTAGCCATGAAGATCGTAGGGTCGTAGGTAAACCCAGATTTGGTGAGAGGAGGTCCGCAGCTCGCATGCTCCCCGGGGGTTTGGAGGTTGATCACTGTCCGGATACCCCAACTGAAAATGTATTAAACCAAATTAGGGTACAATTATCGCGAATATGATGACTCCCAGCAAATTACATATATGAATATGTACTCAATATGTGCAGTAGTTCTCTGAAGGATAGAATTCGGAACGAGGTTATCCAACAGAGTACTAAGGTTATTTAATTATAAACCTTTACAGATGGGTAGAGATGTTGCGTCCATGGCGGCATTTTACCGTCTGTACCATGGGGAGTGTTCTGATGAGCTCTTCCAATTAGTCCCACCCTCCCCTTTCCTACACAGGACAACACGTGCAGGTCTTAGATGTCACCCGCACACGGCGCAGAACATCCGATCAAGAACCAAGCGGTTCGGTGACTCTTTCCTCTGTCACACCATTAATACCTGGAATTCATTACCAGCACACGTGTTTCCTTCTTCCTACAGTCCCGGGTCCTTTAAGCGGGGCGTGAAAAATCATATGATGAGGCCGTCAAGCTGAGTGTCATCATTGTCACATGGTATGTGTAAGTAATGGAGACCCTCTTTTCTGAGACTTTGCCTTCAGTTTACCATCAGGCAAGGCGAAGTCTTAGTGACGTGTTCTATATATTTAAAAAAAATGACATATGTCACAGAACAAGAAACCTGAAGTGGCAGTGGGCTGGCCACATTTGTCGAAGGATCGATGACTGTTGGAGCAAACGAGTCCTAGAGTGGAGATCGTGAGAAGGCAAATGAAAGGTAGAACGCCCCCTAGCCAGATGGACAGATGACCTGAAAAAGGTGGCTGAGACAGACTGGCTGCGGAAGGCAGAGGATTGGATAAAATGGCGCACATTGAGCGAGACCTATGTCCAGCAGTGGACTGCAGTGGGCTAATTGATTCATTGATTTTTGGGTCTCTTTTGAGGACCAATGCTATTTTGAGGACAGAATAGGCGCTGGAGTAGAGGTTGGGACATCTTATCCACCATACCATATTTGTGCCGTTTCGCCAATTTGTATAATGTTTGTCTAAAACTAAGAAAAAAGACCACCACGGATAAAACAGAACACCGTTTTTATAATAACATTAATAACCTCGTGTTGTGGTCCCGGCGGTGAGTAATAAATACAAACAAATAAATATTCCACGACATTCTACAAAACGCTATCTAGACCCATGATAAGCATAGCTTAACTAGCTTGTGTTATGGGATCTAAAATGCGGATAAACATACTTTGATACTTTTTTTGTAAATACATATATAAATATATATATTTTACATGTAAACACCCAGACCAATGCAAATATTCATATTTATGCATACAAATATTTACACTGAGCGGAAATCGAACCCGCACCCCTGCATAGCAGTCGAATGCTCTAACGCTACGCCACGGAGGTCGTCGTCAAGAGAAGGGTAGCCAGAGCTCACTGGAGAGTTTTTATGCAGTGTAAAGACCAAAGGCTAGTCCTGTTTTGTCTTCTGCACTGACGCCACAGAAACTGTTAGCCCTTACAGAACACGAGTATGAACTCACCTGGTGTTGCACACGTCCATTGGCCACGGTAACCACTTTCTATCAGGTGGGACGTGGGTTTATGTAAATGATATAAAAAAAACATTGTACAGCGATTTCGCGGGTGAGAATTGAGTAGGGGTTGGGGACTACAGATAAGTAAATAAAAGAATTAATGAATTTTGACGTCTATTTGTACGACCATAGCGTGAATTTATATAATGTGACATTATACTTAACATACTTAACGGCTACAAAACACTACACTAAGTTAGGGGCTGAATCACACAAGAGGGGAGGGGACTCGGAAAAATCACGAATTATCACTAGGGGGGAAGGTCTCGTGTAGGGTAGACTGGGTACGGTTGAAACATTTTAGCTTTCATCGTGCATAGCATCGGGATTTGTTAAGTGAGCGATGTCGGAAATATATTAAATAAAAGACCTTGTATCTGTCTACTAATGGGCAATGTTATTTGAGATCACTGTGTTGTATTTTCTGTGTAAGATCATATTTAAAAAAAACTGTCATTTGTTTCAACCGTCCCCATGCCAGGGTCGGTTGAAACAGTGCCTGGGGTCAATTGAAACACATGAAAATAATACAAAAATAATCAATTATCATATTTTATTAATCATCTAATAACATTTTACGTATCGTAATGGTACAGTTAAATATAACAAATATTTTCTATTCAAGTCTTTGGCTATACTTATTAATCTAACATTATTTTTAAGCAGCATTCAAAGTTTTATAAATAAGTACACTTAAACTAAATAATAATCAGATGTTGGTGATGATAATATTATTGCAATTTTTGTGTACCACTATTAATTATAAACTAGAGTTTAGAAAAAACTAAAGACATTATTTCTATAACAAATAATATATAAAACAAAAATACTTGCATGGTTACGAGATCATTCGGAGTCACAATTGTGGCAAACATAACTAAGGCTACCTTCTGTGCACTGTGCATTGTTATCAGTCTGCTTTCTAAATATGCTGACATACAAACAACACAGTAGCGCTCCTCTTCTTCTGATGATGATTTTTGTTGCTTTTTTTCTGCTTGTAGCATTTTTTAAATCTTTCCTCCATCTAATCTTTTCTTAACTTGCTTAGCTTTGGTTCGTTTCAATTTGTTTCATATTCTCTTCTTATCTCTTCTTTTTCAAGTGTGTTTGTGTAGATTGTAGATTGTAGATTTCCTGGTCTTTCGGCCCCTATTTGTTAATTTCCTTGGTGGAGTTTTTGGTAGAGGGTCGTATTGCTTCTGGCGAAAATAAAGGTGGTGTAGTCGGCTTGTTTGAACGTTGATAACTCGGCCTGACCTTTCGTAGTCTTTCTTTGGCGTACCCCTGGCATCTAAGAAACAAGAAAATTTACTAAAAAAACTGTTTCAACCGTACCCACAAATAATGTTTCAACTGTCCCCAATGCGCCTCTTGATATAAAACGGTTTACAGTAAAAATGACAATAAATTTAAATAAAAACTAATCATACTACGGTATTCTACAAACTTCAATTAAAACGAAAAAAAAAACTCAATACTCTAACATTAAACAAAATCTTAATAATCGCAAAAATGTAGGTGCAAAAATACTTACTTTTTTGTCAAAAAACACAATGGGGCCTCCTATTGACAAACACGTCCCACGAAGCGCGATGTAAAACTAAAATTCGTGTTTCAACTAATCGCCCGCTTCATACTCCCCTTGTACCCCTCACCTCATCAAGCACTATTCACGAGATATTTGTTTTGTTTCAACTGTCCACCGTTTCAACCGTACCCAGTCTACCCTACTTATTTATTATTTGTAAATTACGCACGAAAAAAGTGAATATTCGTTTATTTTTAAATAACTTATACCAAAAATACACGTGATTTTGGGTAGGTTAGGAGGAAGGAAGGGGTTGTCTGAAAATTCACCCTATGTCACAATGGGGGAGAGGGTTAAAAAAATGATAAAAACATCAGCCCTTAATGTGATAGCCGGTAGCTTAATGGTTAAGGAGTCGGACTTACGAATAAAAAGGTCTCGGGTTTGAATGCTGGCTAATACACTACCGATGTGATCCCACTGATAAAACAAGCAATGTAGCTTAGATTACGTTAGAGGAAATATTAGTAATATCGGTTCTAATATTCTTTAAAAAAAATCATTTGACTAACCTAAAAACTTTAGAACATTCTAGACTTTTCCAAGAGCCATTACAGATAAACTATTGCATGTGGTATAAAGTCTTACCTGTGGAACTGTTGAATAACGTTCCTGGCAGCGATGGTGGCCGTACTGGGTCGCGCCATCGCTAGAATATCGTCTGTGATCCTGTAAAACATATCTGAATTTAACTTTCTAGTTTAGTATTATCAAAAGTAAATATGACATGATAGTGATTATTTAAAAAAAACTTTTTATTTCCACTTAGTTGTAAAATGCGCGCTAAAATATACTTTTAATACCCATAGAGAATAGACTACCATAGATAAAGGAGTAAATTGGAAAGGCTTAAATGGCTTAAAAAAGTATTTTTCAGCCTATATACCACTTTATACGTGTGTGTGTGTGTATCGTATATGTATTATAATGTATTTATTATTATATGGTCTTAAAATCACTATCACATAAAGAAATAAGCTATTCCATGCTCTTTGCATAGACGATGTAATATTTCAAAAGTAAACAGTTATATTATTTCCTGTGACCATAACGCTGGCCTTTACCTTGCTCAAAGAATTGACATCGTCATTCAGCGTGTTAATGCCGCCAGCCTTTTTGGCATGGTACCTGTAGAGATCGATGCATGGGCAGGAATTTTTCCATGCCTAAAGTTGCAATTTCCCTCTTTTTTTTAATTTCATTTTTGTATATTTTGTATAGTTAGCATAGTTTTGTATATGTTTTATAAGTAATTGCATATATTTTTTCTGTATATTTATGTACCTAAACTGAATATATATCTCCTATACCAATGTTGTTTACGGTTTTGCTACTGAATATTGCCATACGTATTAGCGGTTCCTTGTCAAATAAATAAAATATAAAATATATATTTTCCCAGCAACGTCATTTAAATAACGCGACAAAAGTTATTCTTACATAAAATTGTATTAAAATGTTTTAAATGCTAAATACTGGTAATAAAAAAGCATACCACAGCCTTATTCTGCACGAGCTTATTTTATAAGTTATTATATTTAAATTACGTATTAAAAATATACTGTCAGCAAAATAATCAGAGACATCTGGTCTCTATCCAATCTAGTAGCATTCACTTACGGCCTTACATATCTGTCTATTAAATTAGTTGTCGTCGTTTTGTTGAATATAATGTTCAATAATAATTTTCTTTTTATACCACTTAGGTGGCAGACAAGCACACGGCCCACCTGATGGAAAGTGGTTACCGTGACCTATGGACGTTTATAACACCAGAGTAGTCACAGTTGCGCTGCCAACCCTGTAAGTACAGAGCTTCTGTACCGTCAGTGTAGAAGACAAAGCAGGACAAGCCTTTAGTCTTCCCATTGACAGTAAAAATTCTCCAGTGAGCTCTGGCTACCCTACTCACCGCTACATAACACGAAGTTATTATAGCCGCAGTATTCTGTAGGGTGGAGGTACTTCCCAGTCGGACTGCTCAATTGGGCGGAAATACCGCCGTGTCCTACCTCCTCCTAATTAATCTGTGTTTCTACGTTTATGATGTTACATTTATGACAAGCGTCAACGCAGGTATGTCAGTCTTATACCACAATCAATCTACATATAAACGTATTTTGCCGTTTGTCAAGAGAAGCTATTACTGTCCACTTTAAAGATACATACATATACATATAAATCACGCCTTTATCCCCGGAGGGTTAGGCATAGGTGAATTAACACCCACATTTCACCAATAATTGTATTCGGTCCCACGTACCTAATAGGGGGTGAGCCTATTGCCGTATTCCGGGCACTATTGTTGACTCGAGACATGCATCTGAGGCTGAGTCTAGGCTGTAATATATAAGATAAATCGATTAAGATAGAAGAAAATTAAACGGTCCAGGCGGGATTTGAACTTGCGATCTTTCCCTTACAGGGGGAACGCAATGACCACTAAGCCACGGAACCTTCGCCTGAAACCATCCAAATTCTTCTATACATATATCCATCTTACGGCGACAGTGGGAGCCATCTACCGACATTTGTACGAACCGCCTGAACCGTTTCTGATTTTTTTCTAGCGTAATCGATTTTAATAGTTACCATACTAAATGCTTTAAAATTTAATTCAACATAGGATAAATCTGTATAGTACATGTTCGGACTTTTTTTATGTGTGAAAAATCCCCACGGAAACCCCCCTCCCCCCCCCCCCCCACAGTCGGTGGGAGAGGTTATGTTGGACTCGAACCGACTAAAATGCAAGCCGCCAGTGGGTCGTTTTTCAAGGTGAGGTTGACCGGCATATCCCTCGCACCCCGGCCGACCCAGGGCCATCTCTCTCCCTCCTCGGGTGTGGGGACCACAGAGTCCCCAACTCGTCCCCGGAAACGAGGAGCCGCAGAAGACACACAGATAATATTATGAAAAATGTACGAATGGCGGCCTCTTACAGACAAACTTTGGATGGACATGTTTTAATTGTCTTAAAAATAATATGTTTCCTTCTTCCTACAGTACAGCGTCCTTTTAGCGGCGCGTGAAAAAGCATCTGATGAGGCCGCCAAGCCGAATGCCACTATTGCAACATTAGTTAATGTCTGCAATGGTGACCCTCTCTCCCGAGACTTTGCTTTTAGCTTACCATCAGTCGAGGTGAAGTCAAGTTGGCGCGTCCTAGATAAAAGAAACACTCATCTATACCGTCTACCGTCTCTCTCGGTTCTAGAATACCGGGTATGGAAGGTATTCCAATAAGGCATATCCCACGCATCCCGATTGACCCTAGACCATGTTCGTCTTTAAGGTGCGCCCTCGCTTGTGGGCACCACGGTGTCCCGGTAACTTGCCTCCTAAAGGCACGCATCACGCCACCACCCCAGCCTGCTTGTGATAGGAGGACTCCATCTAATCCTTCTCAAGCATTAATTACTCGCAGAAGGAGGAACCGGTAGGCTGCCTGTACATACCTCACGAGCTGTGTCTACCGCAAGGTCGCGATGACGCGTCTTCGTGGCCGTTGTCGCATTATTTAAATTAAATTGCAACTTTTCCTTTGCTGACTGTACACATGTAACTCTTTTTTTAAACTGAATGCCACACGTTTTGCAAAGTCGCATGCAGTATTATAAGTTCTAGAATGTTAACTACATTAACATAACTAAAATAAAGTGGTTAGATGACCGTCACGCTAGAATGCATAATGTACCAAGTACCCTTGAGATTCGTTAGAGGGTACTGCACGATATCTTTTTACGCGGTGAGTATCCTCGCCGGATCGCCACCATGGATCCTGGAAGCGCGATCCCTTTCAGCGGTATACCGGTTCCGAAAGGCGGCGCGGGAACGGGGTCACGATCTCGAGCCTGAACCACCTGTCACCCTAGCAGAAGCAGGCTGTCTCCCAGTTTCCGGGGATGAGTTTTTTTTTATATGTATAGGGCACGCCAACTTGATCTCACATCGCCTAATGGTAAGCTAAAGGCAAAGTCTCAGGAAAGAAGGTCACCATTACAGACACTAAGTGTTACAATGGTGGTACTCAGCTTGGCAGCCTCACTAGATGCTTTTTCATGCCCCGCTTAAAGGCCCCGGGACTGTAGGAAGAAGGAAACACCTGTGCTGGTAATGAATTCCAGGTCTTGGTGGTGCGGCAAATAAAAGAGTCTCCGAAGCACTTGGTTCTTGCTCGTTTATTCTGCACAGTGTGAGGGTGACATCTAAGGTCTGCATGTGTTGTCCTATGTAGGAAAGGAGATGGTGGGATCAGTTAAAAGTGCTCATCAGAACACTCACCATGGTAGAGACGGTAAAATACAGCCAAGGAAGCAATATCTCTACGCATCTGCAAAGGCTCAAGGTGACCTAGTCACGGCTCAAGTTGGGGATTCTGTGGTCCTCACACCCGAAGAGGGCCAGATCGAGAGAGATGGCACTGGGTCAGCTGGGGTGCGAAGGATATGCTTGTCAAATTCCCCTTCAGCAACTAAAATAGACCCTAACTGGTAGAGCAGTACGTCATATTATCAGAACGATCCAAGGTTCGCTGTGGTATATTTAGTAACGAACAGAGTAATTCATTATGAGACAATCAGGACCTAGAATAACCATAGATTACCATTGTCATGGAATGTCCTATTCTTTCCCACAAATGTATATTTTACTAGCTGACCCACCCCAGCTTCGCCCGGGGTATATTTTGAAGCTTCATATCCCTTTGAGCCCGTATGTTTTAGTCTTCAAAATATGTATGAAAAATTGCCGGATTTGTTAACATTTATTATCAATGCTCCGCTCCCTTAAGTAGTAGCGTGATGATATATAACCTAAAACCTTCCTCGATAAATGGACTACTCAACACTGAAAGAATCATTCAAATCGGACCAGTAGTTCCAGAGATTAGCGCGTTCAAACAAACAAACAAACTCTGCAGCTTTATAATATTAGTATAGATAACAAAAATAATTTTAGCAGTCAAAATTACGAATATTCTTTCTAACCCCTCTAACTAAGCTTGCTTGTGATAGGAGTGGGTTCACGTCGGTAGTTGTTTGGCCAGGATTCGAACCAGGGTCCTCTCGACTGTAAGGTCGACTTAACCACAAAGCTCTGTGCTGACAGGGTCGGCAGCGCGAGTGTGACTCCTCTGGTGTTACACACGTCCATAGGTCACGGTATCCACTTCCCATCAGTTGGGCCGTGTGCTTGTCTGCCACCAACGCGATTGCCACATTATTCTGACAGACGAACAGAAAGACGGCAATAATCTCACCCCCTATTACGTGGGACCGAAATCAATGATTGGTGAAATGTGGATGTTAATTCACCTCTGCTTAACCCTCCGGGGATAAAGGCGTGATTATTTATATGTATGTATGTAAGAAGAACAGGAAAGCAGAACAACATTGCACAAGCCGAGAGCTGAACGCAGGACTCATGACAATCACAAAATAGACGAATATTATGCCACGGAACCTCGTAGATAGTGAGTATGTGGCGTAGCGTTAGACTGCTACAACTGTCGTAGGTTCGATAAATGTAAATGATGTGTGTAATAAATAATGGCATGTATATCTCTCTTCCCATGCGGTGTCGTACAAGGCGACTAAGGGATAGGGCTGTTTAACATCAGACAGATATATACAGCACACACTCAACCTCAGATGCATGGCTCGAGTCAACAATAATGCCCGGAATACGGCAATAGGCTCACCCCCTATTACGAGGGACCGAACACAATTATTAGTGAAATGTGGGTGTTAATTCACCTCTGCCTATCCCTCCGGGGATAAAGGCGTGATTATAATAGATAATATTTTCGCGTTCAGTAAAAATACTGATTGTGCATCTAATTAAGTTCAGAATGATCACCACCCACCCCGAAATGGATAGGTTAGGTTAGAAGACTAAGGCGGGAGCGAAGTGAAGCGGAGCTCCCGCTTTATGTCTTTGTGGTAATTTTTTTTATAATTGGTTGGTTGGTTGGTTGCTAACTAACTACTTACTTGCAGTAGTTTGTTGGTGCTCAATCAGTATTTTTGATGTGAATTTGAATTATTCTGTCGTACAAAATGTACTCTTTTTGATATACGTTTAAATACCATCCGATTATAATATATGTGTATGATAATCGTCAACGTAAGTCAATCTCATATATCCATCAGCCTATTATACAACAATATTGCCACTTGTATACAGCAGTTGTTTTAGAGAACGCAGACCGCGGGCGACAACTTTTTTTTACGTGCGCGTAATCCCCACGAATACTCCCCAGCTGGAGCCGGTGGGAGAGGTTAAGTCAGACTTGAACCGACTAAAACGCACGGCGCCTGTGGGTCGTTTTTGGTTGCTGAAGGTGAGGTTGACAGGCATGTCCCTCGCTCCTCTAGATCACCGCGAGCGACAACAAGTATTTTTTTTTACGTGCGCAAAATCCCCAAGGATACCCCCCACAGGCGTCTGTGGAAAAGGTTATGTCGGACTCGAACCGACTAAAACGCACGCCGCCTGTGGGTCGTTTTTGGTTGCTGAAGGTGAGGTTGACAGGCATATCCCTCGCACCCCGGCCGACTCAGGGCCATCTTTTACGATCTGGGCCTCTTCTCAGGTGTGGGGACTACAGAGTCCCCAACTTTTCAACGAGGCGCGCCACCGCCGCGGCCTGCTTCTGCCAAGGTGACAGGCGGCTCCACCTGTCACCCCAGGCAACAACTAGTATTAGATGAATTCGTTTTAGAGTGCCGTACTTCAAAAGGGAAAAAAACGGAACCCCTTATAGGATCCCTTCGTTGTCCGTCTGTCTGTCTGTCTGTCAAGACCTTTTTCTCAGGAATGCATGGAGGCCTATCAATTTGAAATTTATACCACATACTCAAGTAGGTCTATCTATAACGTCTTGAAACTGTGCAAAAATCAAACATCTTAGTCAACGCGAAATATATTACAATTTATGTAATTTAAGTTACGGAACCCTCGGTGCGTGAGTTCGACTCGCACTTGACCGGCCTTTTTATACAAATATTTTGGTGATCCTACAACCCTGTATGGACTAAATTAAATGTGGTGACGCCTACCCTCTGCGTGGGCAGATATATTCTACCAAAAGCTTTTAAAAATAATAAGTTAGAGTTGTTAAGGTATATGAATTAAGTTTACTGTAGTTATTACGATGGAGGAGTATAATGAACTAAGCGATACATAATAAATATTCTACAACATTCCCTACAACGCTAGCTAGACCCATGGCAAGCATTGTCCATATCCGCCTTCTAGATTCCATAACACAAGTTAGTTATAACTAGTGTTATGGAATCTAGAAGGCGGATACTTAAATACATTCTTTTTTGTAAATAATAATAATAATAATATCTTTATTACCATTAACAAATTTTGCATTACAGTTACAGTGTACACATAATAAATATCTTAAAGTGCAAATGTAAAAATTGTTTTAAGTGATTTATTAGTTGAATCTCTGCCATCCAAGCTAAGATTTAAATTGTGTTATGGATGACAGGACGCTCCTCTTAATAGCACAAGTTAATTACAAATTACGCACGTTAAATGCATGTTATACATAAAAATACCCAGACCAATGCAAATATTCATGCATAAAAATATTTGCACTGAGTGGGAATCGACCCCCTGTGTAGCAGTTGACCGTTCTCTACGCCACATTGCAATGCAAGCTTTAGGTACAGCCGAGAAGAATAGCTTACCAGTCAGAATACAGTCCCTGTATAGCAGCCCCAGTTTGCGGCCGCTCGTAAGGACACCGTGCTCCTCCGCAGAACAGAGCGCACTGGAGACCTTGAGGAGTGTTGGTCCGAAGGCGCTCGCCCACCACGCTGTATAGGGCTGATGGAGCATGGTTGATACGACGGCGGGATTCTCTGCTTCTGCGGAAGAGGGATAAACAACTTGTCACGGGAAGTAATAAAGATTTATAATTCTTCACTAAAACACATGTTTACTTCTTCCCACAGTCCTGGCACTTTTAAGCGAGGCATGAATAAACTTCTGATAGCCGTCATTATGGCATTGGTATCTAATCAATCTAGTTAATTGATGACCTTCCCTTTATCTTTTCTTTTTTAATAGGAGGTAGGGTACGGCGGTATTTCCACCCAATTGAGCAGTCCGACTGACTGGGAAGTACCTCCACCCTAGAGAATACCGTGGTTATAATAACTTCGTGTTATGTTCCTAGCGGTGAATAGGGTAGCAAGAGCTCACTAGAGAATTTGTGCTGTCAGTGGGATGACTATAGGCTTGTCCTGCTTAGTCCTCTACACTGACGGCACAGAAACTCTGTGCACAGGGTCGGCAGCGCGAGTGTGGCTTCTTCTGATGTTACACACGTCCATAGGCCACGGTAACCACTTTCCATCATGTGGGCCGTGCGCTTGTCTGCCACCTAAGTGGTATAAACAAATTTATCTCAGTTAGAGATCAGCTGAATGAGTCATATATTGATGTGTCCAACACAAAAATATTAGGTACGTCTCGAAAATGCAGTGGAGTTTGTTGCGCCGTTTCTTCTCCACCAGCGTCTAGGAAGCGCTGGTAAACTTAGTTTAAATCAGAATTTGACGACAATAAGATGTAATTACGTTGCACTATTTTGAGAACTAAAGAATTTGAATTTTTAAATTATTACGGTAGAATATTTAGGTAGTGACTATGGTGGGCGAGAACAGCGTACTCTTGAACGTACAGTGCCAATCAGCCTGAAGGACGCGAGTAGAATTGGCAAAGCGTGAATATTGCAAACATGTAATATATAACATAACATAAACTCACGCCTATATTCCCGAAGGGGTAGGCAGAGGTGCTAGCACCCACATTTCGCCAGTTCATGTTTAGGTCCCAATGTAATAGGTGGCGAGCCTATTGCCATTAACCGGGCACTTATAAACCTGCGATAAATACACACATAACTTCGAAATGTATCGAAAAGTCATTGGTGTGTGCCATGGTAAAACTTGGGATCGAACCCGAGACCTCATCTCAGCAGTCCATTACCCATACCACTAGGCTACCGCGGGTATTATATTATATATTTTAAATAAAAGCTGGCGTATTGCCTCCTGGTGGTGTAGACCGTGTAGAATATGGGCATCCCTTTTCTTTTTGTGGTTATCGCAGAAGGTGACTAAAGGATATGACTATGCTACTTTGAGGGCAATGGGCTCGCTCCTTATTGCGTAGGATCGAAAATCATAGTTGATACGAGTATGTAGTAGAGAGACCTCTGCGTACTCCTTCGGAATTTACATGCGTGAATATGTAATAAATGAAAAATAACTAAGGGAAATGAAAAATTACTAAGGGATATGACTGACAGATATATGTATACAGCCCAGACTCAGCCTCAGAGGCATGGTTTACAATAGTGCCAGGAAGACGGCAAAAGGCTCACCCCTAATTACATGGGACCGAATTTAATGATTGGTGAAATGTGGGTGTTAATTCACCTCTGGGTATTGTGATTATATGTATATAAAAATCATACCTGTCCAAAAAATGGAATCTCCTATAATTAACAAAATTGATGCTGGACTTCCTCCGCGAGATTTTAGACATTTTGTCCAAAATAGGAGTGGAATTCACTTAACTTCACGTTCTTACCGAACAGAAGTCTTAGTGGTACTAACGAGTAGTCCACCCTTCATGTGGAGCATATCAACAAAGTGGGGTCACTGAATATTAGGAGCGTCAGCACAAACAAATATAAAGAAAACGGTCAAAAAACACTATGAAGTTCAGTGTGGAGTAAGAAGTAACCTGAAGGGGATAGTATAATATGTGTATTGTGCGGGAATCGAATCCGTGACTTCAGGTGCCAGGTTGTTTCTATTTGAATATTAATTCAGCAAAATATTAGAGTAAAATTTGGACCACCCTGACTCTTCTCATGCGGTATCGTACAAGGCCACTAAGGGATAGGGCTGTTTGACATCAGGCAGATATATACAGGCTAGAATCAGCCTCAGATACATGGCTTGAGTCAACAATAGTGCCCGGAAGACCACAATAGGTTCACCTCTTATTACGTGGGACCGAATTTAATGATTGGTGAAATGTGGGTGCTAATTCACCTCTGCCTAACCTTACGGGGATAAAGACGCGATTATATGTATGTATGTATGTAAAAAAGTAGGTTGCCGTGTGACGCCCAAAGAGCGTGATATATTTACCACTAGCTAGTCCATCCCGGTTTCGCCCGTCGCATATTATGAAACCTCGTATCACCCCCTCTTTGAACCCTACCCCTACCCTTATCTACGTTTCTGGGCGGAGCTATGCTGGCTACTCTAGCCAGTACTCTACACGGACAATGGCCTAAAAGGAGGCTAAGTGCGTACAAAGGAGTCCCTTTCCATTCCATTTTCACCCCTTTGAGCCCGTAATTTTATATTCTTCAAATAATGTATGGAAATCTACCGGATTTGTTGACATATATGACCAGTGTTCCGCTCCCATGAGTAGTAGCGTGAAAAAATATAGCTTATAACCTTCATCGATAAACGGACTATTCAACACAAAAATAATTTTACAATTCGAACCAGTGATTTCTGAGATTAGCGTGTTCAAACAAACAAACATACAAACAAACTCTTTTGCTTTATAATATTAGTATAGATGTGATTTGTAGGACTTTTACCTGTAGATTTACTAGTCATCATCATAATTACGTTAGCCCCGATCACATCCAACTATACAAAAATATTTGAACAAATTCAGTTTATTGTACCAATCCAGAATTTCAAGCACACCAATCGTTCTGGTATGGCTAAAGCAGTATCGGGGTCATATGATATTTATCATAACAGAGGTAGGCAGATGTGCTGGCACCCACATTTCGCCAGTTTATGTTTAGGTCCCAATGTAATAGGCGAGCTTATTGAAATTAACCGGGCAAATATAAACCTGTGATAAATACACACATAACATCGAAAAGCATCGAAAAGTCATTGGTGTGTGCTATGGTAAAACCTGGAATCGAACCCGAGACCTCGTCTCAACAGTCCATTACCCATACCACTAGGCTACCGCGGTTATATATATATTTTTATATTTATATATTTATTTTTCCGTACAATAATAACAATTTCTTTTTTTTGCTATCGGTACTTAGTAGCGGTGAAGGACAGTCACTAATGATAATAGGCAAACGCAAGCAGCGCCACATAACGACGTAGGACGACAAAATATACATTGTACACATGTCATGTATATATATTATATTATATTCATTCCTATGTTGAACAAACAAAGAACAAAAAAGATTCGACTTTGAATACTTATAATTATAATGACTAATAGCCTTTGCCCTAATATGACATGCTCGTTCTCTTTTACACACTAGGGACAGAGGTAAGCAGGCCGTGGTAGGCGCCCCGTTTCCGGGGACGAGTTGGGGACTCTGTTGTCCCCACACCCGACGAGAGGGCCAGATCAATAGAGATATCCTTGCCTCGGCCGGGGTTATGCATGTTAACCTCATCTTCGGCAACGAAAACGACCCACAGGCATCAAGTCCGACATAACTTCTCCCACCGATTCCTGTGGTGGGGGTGTCCGTGGGGATATTCCACTCGTAAAAAAAGGTACAAAGGCATAAAAAGAAGCCTATTTTTACTATCTTAACAATGTGTTCCGATAGCTTCCGAGGATGCCTCATCTCCATCTCAGATTCCGGTGTCCGCTTTCCCACTTTTAATGTTCCACTTCACACGGTCTTGGTAGAGAGCCATTTAGTACATATGTGTACAAAAGCAGCAGTTTGAGGACATACTGCAGCTTCCTTACAGAGAAAAGTTGAAGCTGAATCAATAAGTTATTGAAGCCATAGGTTAAGTCAAATAAAATATTTTCTAGTCTGTTAACAAAAGAGAAAAATAAATATACTACTTTTCTTTTTTTCTTTCTGAATTTTGTTTCTTCCGACTACTCGAAAACTTGGTGTTGAAGGATATCTAAGTTCAGGTCCCAAAACTTGAAATTTTGTGCTTAGAGCTACAATTTCCTTAGGTTTTGCTTCAAAAACTTGCTGAAAATCATCTAAAATGCAGATTTTTCTGGTCCCCTTTTTCATTTAGTATTTTATTATTACAAACCATGTAATATGTTTTTGAGAAAGTCAAAGTACATTGAATTAGATTACTGTAAGGTTTTCAATAATAATTAAATCATCCCTTAAATTGGTTTCTGGCAGAGTAGAATTTGGACCACCCCATCTCTTCCCATACGGTGTCGTACAAGGCGACTAATGGATAGGCCTGTTTAACATCAGACCGATATATACAACCCAGACTCAACCTCAGATGCATGGCTTGAATCAACAATAGTGTCCAGAATTATAGCAATAGGCCTACTACATACCTATTATGTGGGACCGAATACAATTATTAGTGAAATGTGGGTGTTAATTCACCTCTGCCTAACCCTCTGCGGCATGATTTTATGTATGTATGTTAAAAAAATAGCGTGACTTTTAATTCCTTCACCACCATAATTATTTTACACTTCCTGTAAAGTTTTATTGCGTCATATAATCTCACGTGAGACCTAATATAACTTTATAACCTCCATAATTTATATGAAGGACCATTCTGCCCTCGACACGGGAACTACCATAAAATAGTAACCTATATTCTGTATACCTATGCGTGACCCACGAATCTGTGAATTACCACATTTGAAATATCAACGGGGTAGAATGACACGCAAGGCCTGCGTGACTGTGGGAGTCGGGAGTAGGTACCAGAATGTTATAATATTCTGTCAGAATAAAATGTTAAATAACTTTATATTTGATCTGTTGACTGCTGGACACGACTGTATTTCCGTCCAATAGGCTATTTGACAAGATCGTCCGATAGTAGTTTGTTATCATAAAATATGCTGTGCAGAATAATATATTGCCTAACTATACTACAACTATGACTTTTCATTATTTTTAATTCCCACAGTTTTTTTTTACGTGCGCATAATCCCCACGCATACCTCTCCACCGGAGCCGGTAGAAGAGGTTATGTCGGACTCGAACCGACTAAAACGCACGCCACCTGTGGGTCGTTTTGGTTGCCGAAGGTGAGGTTGACAGGCATATCCCTCGCACCCCGGTCGACCCACGGCCCCAGCCGATCTGGTCCTCTCCTCGGGTGTTTGGGGACTACAGAGTCCCGAACTCGTCCCCGGAAAACGGGGTGGCGCGCCAGGCGCGCCGCCGCCGCGGCCTGCTTTTGCTAGGGTGACAGGCGGCTCCACCTGTCACCCCCAGGCCGGCATTCACCTCTGCCTAACCCTCCGGGGATAAAGGCATGATTAATCGCCACGTAAATGTGTGTGTGTAATCTCACTGCAGAATTTAAGTATGTGGAGATCAGATGGCATTCATTTAAAAATACCGAAGTCACAACCGACTCCAAAAAAGTTGTGAAAAGACTCACAGGACGATGATATCATTCTATAATAGCTGTCGTAAAACACACTAACATGGCGTCTATATTCAAAGGCCCCGAGGGTCTGGATAGGCACATACTGCACTTACCTACATGCCAAGAAAACCAATATTATGTCTTAAATTGGTTTAATAATATCTAAACAATAGCTTTCAGTTTTCATACAACCGATAAAGTTACCTTCACATTAATTGGGTTTACTGTTACTTCTAACAGAAATACCCTTTACTTAAAAATCTCACAACAGCAATTATGTCAAACAAAGGTCAAATAATAGCTTTACGTACTCGAGGGGGGTAGTACCTACCCCAAGTCTTACAACCCGTACGTACACCGCTTCCGGGTCAAAGCGCCATAATATCCGGACAAAAGGCAATCCGGTCACGACACTCACGACACGTAACTTCTGTAATGTTGAGTAACTCTGACGTTTGCGTTTCTGGTTTTGTGATTGTGTTGAAGTGGTTTAAATTATGCTACTAATGGGGTAAATTCAAAATAATTGATAGTAAATGTGTTTTTATTGGCTGTCATGCCAAATTAGTTTTTATTGAATGTCAAAACGGTCTACTGTTTCCACGCTGGCAAGATGGGTTGGTACAGGGTTTTATTTCGAGTCTTCCTTGTCTCGCAGTGATATCGTCTGCCTATTTTTCCAATAGTCGCCTCTTACGATACCCTTCGGATGAGATGTGGTGGTGACACTTGTATTCTTTCTCGCTCACCACTCAGAAAAGTAGCTCCACTGCAGTCCTCCATAATCGTCCATAGGCCTCCATAGTAAGAAGTGGTATAGCTTCATAGTCTTAAAATGTTTCCTTACTTATTCGTATTAGCTGCAATACCTTAGATACTATTCTATAATATAATTGACGTAATATGTAAATTCATTCAAGACTCAAGTTATTTTTAGAACAGTACTTAACTTTCGTGTGTGGTATTCATAATTACAGAAGTATTAATATACGTATTTTAGGTATTATTGTAAGGCTTTACCGATTAAAGTGAGTTTTGTCGGATAAGTCAACTATTTTGGAGGCAAAAGACTAAGTAGTCTTCAGATGTTAGAAGAAACCCCATTTACTGTAGCGCCTATATTAGGCACACCGCCACCGCTTACTATTTCCTCGAGTATCGGGATCCTTAATGTCGATATCTTCAGCGAGGTCCAGTACCGCAATCATTTAGCGGACAGGTATAAGTTAGCATCCAAGAAACTTGGAGTGCTCTACAAGGTGAAGCAGTACTTCAATGCGGGACAGCGACTCCTTCTTTATAAGGCACAGGTTCGGCCAATCATTGAAATGAACTCTTTGGTGTGTTGTGGTTTTCCCATGTGACTACAATATAAGGTTCTTTAAGAGGGGCACTAGAAGGATTCAAGGGAAATCGAAGGGTTGCCAATGCGAGTGTAATGCCCTTAGTGCTGCATACGTCAATAGCCCATAGTAACCCCTTCCGCCCACTTACAGTGTGCTTGTCTGCCACCTAACTGGAATAAAAAAAGACGTAAGATGTGATGTGAGGTTCGGGGCCCAAGTCAACGTCTCACTTCAAGTTGGTAGGTATATCTACTGATTGTCGGACGGACTTTTTTCGAAGATATAAAATATTAGATTTAGTCCTTTGAAAAAAATTCCATTTTAGTCCTTCGAAAAAAAATTGTCCGTCAATGATTTAAATGGTTTAGTCCAAGATTATTAAAAAAAAACATATCAACATGAAATTTCCACCCCAATTAAGTAGTCCTACTGGGGAAGTACCTCCACTCTACACAATAATAATAATCACGGCTATAATAATAACCTCGTGTTGTGTTTCCCGGGGGTGAGTAGAGTATTCAGACAGAAAATCTCTGGTCTTACAGGATCGGCAGCACGGGTGTGACTCCCCTGGTATTACACACGTTCATAGGTCACGCTTGTCTACCACCTAACTTGTATAAAAAAAACCGGTGTAGATTGTGAAGTAGGAATACATAACGCTAGGTAATACTTAATTTAATAAAATGAGGGTAGGTACCTAATACACGCTATATAATTATATTCAAAGCTTGTTCGTGTACAATAGAAATAAAATGTCTTGAGTAGTGGGAGGGGACTGTTGTTAAACATTGGTTAAAATATGATTAACGAGATAAGTTAATTT
Organism: Eilema griseolum; assembly: GCA_963662185.1. NCBI lineage: Eukaryota > Metazoa > Arthropoda > Insecta > Lepidoptera > Erebidae > Eilema > Eilema griseolum. The sequence continues at coordinate 8,646,421 of OY759254.1, read as the reverse complement.
TTGTAATCAGAATGCTTGACCTGTATTTCTTTTACGTAATTTTAAGGTATACAGTTCTTTCCCTGCTTACACAGTTCTTGTTATAAGCCCTACTGATCTAATAAGGTATAGGAGACATTCAATATTAGGGTTTTTTTTTTATACCTCTTAGTTGGCAGACAAACACACGGCCCACCTGATGGAAAGTGGTTACCGTGGCCTATGGACGTTTGTAACACCAGAGGAGTCACAGTCGCGCTGTCAACCCTGTAAGTACAGAGTTTCTGTGCCGTCAGTGTAGAAGACAAAGCAGAACAAGCTTTTAGTCTTCCCACTGACAGCACAAATTCTCCAGCGAGCTCTGGCTACCCTTCTCACCGCTGTATATATTTAAATTTTAACATAACATAACATAAACTCACGCCTATATCCCTGAAGGGGTAGGCAGAGGTGCTAGCACCCATATTTCGCCAGTTTATGTTTAGGTCCGAATGTAATAGGTGGCGAGACTGGCGAGCCTATTGCCATTAACCGGGCACTTATAAACCTGCGATAAATACACACATAACTTCGAAAAGCATCGACAAGACATTGGTGTGTGCCATGGTAAAACCTAGGATCGAACCCGAGACCTCGTCTCAGCAGTCCATTACCCATACCAATAGGCTACCGTGGCTAATTTCTAATATTTTAAAAATTCTTAATAAATAATTTTATAAATTTTATAATATTTTCATATACTAATTTTATCATTATATTAATTTTTTACTAATATGTGTGTTATTCCACATAAACGCGGCTTGCGTCTCTGTACTTTACGGCTATAGACCCCTAGATTCTACTAAAGCAAAACCACTTTCATACCATAGACACAGCAAAAAATGGCATTAAATTTTACATTTTATGTCTACAAGGTTAAGGTCCAAAATTAAATAAAAAGTTATTTTTTTAATATCTTTTCATCATTCACTCTGCAAAAAGCCTACTAATTTTGTACTTTAAGTGACATTGTTTTAAAGTCAAAAATTAAATGGATTTTTAGCAGTGTCCGTGGTCCCAGGACATTGTTAATTTTGACTTTCAGTGGGACAGGACAAGACAGTGGATGCCTCCGCATCATCCTCCAAATGTTTTCTGACCGTCAGTCTTCCGTCCTACAAAGAAACCGTCCTACTTCGATGTTTTGCATGTGGCTAGTTCGCAGCTCTGTACTTAGATCCAGATCCGATCCTGACACCAGTGGGAGAGGTTATGTCGGACTCGAACCGACTAAAACGCACGCCGTCTGTGTGGGCCGCTGGTTGCCGGAGGTGAGATTATCTGAGACATATACCTCGCACCCCGGCCGGCCCTGGACCGTCTTTTAGTGGCCCTCTTCGGGTGTGGGGCCACGGAGTTCCCATCGCATCCTCGGGAATGGGGAGGCGCACATCCGCACCGCCGCAGTGGCCTGCTTCTGCTAGGGTGACAGGCGGCCCATGCCAGGCCTAAAGGGGGACGGAGGGACTTCCGATGCCCGAGCCGCCTCCGCTCGCGAGCAGCGTGGTTTGCGAGTTTCCTTCGCTCCCGCTCCGCCGTCTCCACCACGAGCATTACTTGCGGGTTCGAGGGCCTCAAGTATGTTAACGTACAATTCAAGCCACTGTTACTCAATTGCCACTCTATTGAGACTTTATTGACATTGATAAAAAAGCCGGTCAAGTGCAAGTTGGACACGCGCACCTAGGGTTCCGTAACTTAATACACATAAACTGTAATATATTTTAAAAGTGTTGACTTAGAAGTTTGATTTTTGCACAGTTTTAAGATGTTATAGACCTGAGTATGAATTTCATATTAATACCTCCAAGCATTCCTGAGAAAAAGGTATTAACAGACAGTCAGATGAACAGACTGACAACGAAGTGCTCTTATAAGAGTCCTGATTTTTTCTTTTGAGATACGGAACCCTAAAAAGCGGTGTTATATTAACGTAAACCTAGTGCAGGTATCGCAATTCATTCAGTTTTTGAATTTCACTATCTGGACTCGATCGTGTTTATTATACGTAGTAGGTAACTATTAACTAATATATCTGTAATCGTGTCCAGTTGGTGAAGAACCCCATTTATCTAGTTTCCGCTTCCCGTTCTAAATTCGAATTCAAAATAAGATTCCCCACCACACCCAGGAACGGTGACACTATTTTGTTCTAAATAAACATCATATCGAAAGTCTAGTAGGAAGAAGTGTTTAAAATTGTATAACTTCTCGTTCCGACTGTAAGGGTGAACGATTTTTTGTTGGTTTTCCTTATATTATGATAAATGTGTCTTCATTGACTCCTTCGTGAGTTCTTTTTGACATCAATTTTATACTGGGTGGCGCAAAAGTAAAGACCCTATTTGGTTCGGCTATAACATTTTTTCTAAATTAGAAAACTAGATTTAGGTTTTTTTAAATGTATATTTGTACCATTAAATTTCGTACCATTAGGATTTAAAGATGATGTCTTTTAAATGGTGACCTCCAGAGTTGATACACATTTGAGCCCTATTTATGACATTATGCATAACTTGCCGTAACACTTCCTGCGATATGTTCGTTATTTCTTGACGAATGTTTTCTTTTAGAGCTGCGAGAGTCTGTGGCTTGTTCACATACACCCGAGATTTCAAAAAACCCCAAAGAAAGAAGTCTGGACTGGTCAGATCGGGTGATCTTGCAGGCCAAGGCAAATCGCCAAAACGAGAGATAACTCGGCCTGGAAAAGCGTCCCTCACTAAGTCCATAGTGTCGCGCGCTGTGTGTGCCGTAGCGCCGTCTTGTTGAAACCAGATGTGCTCCAGCCCCAATTCGTCCAAACTGGGTATCAAAAACTCACGTAACATGGTTCTGTAGCGTTCTCCAGTGACAGTTATCGCATTGCCTCCAGCGTCTTCGAAAAAATAGGGTCCGATCACTCTGTCAACACAGATGCCACACCATACAGTAACTTTTAGTGGGTGTAGAGGTGTTTCTTGAATAATGCGCGGATTATCAGTGCCCCAGAACCGAGTATTCTGCTTATTGACATGCCCTGAGTGATGGAAATGCGCTTCGTCACTCATAACCAATTTTGAAGGAAAATCATCCTCTTCAAGGTTGAGGTTTATGACGCGCTGGCAGTAATCTAGACGAGCTCGGTGGTCAGCAGGCAGCAGCTGATGAGTCATTTGAGTTTTATACGGGAACATCTTTAAGTCTTTCACCAAAATACGCTGCAGGGTCCGTCTGGAAATGCCCAATTGCGTGGCACGTCGCCTCGTTGATGTTTCTGGACACTCTTCCACATCTTCGCGCACAGCATCGATATTTTCAGCTGAACGGCCTGTTCTTGGTCTCCCAGACTTAGGTCTATCCAATGTTGAGCCAGTTGCTTCAAGGCGTGTGGCAAAGCGTCGAATTGTGCGACCAATCGGTGCCGGACGGTGGGGAAATCGTCGACGAAATTCACGTTGTGTTCTTATCACTGATGAATTATTCCGTAAGAACATTGACACAATTATTCCACGTTCTTGGGGAGTAAAACGGTCCATGTTTATTTTCAGTGTATTTTACATTTGTTCACTACACAATTTTCAACAACAGAATGACAGAAAATGTCATATAAAAAAAATAAAGGTATTTTCAATAGGGTCTTTACTTTTGCGCCACCCAGTATAAACCCATCATTGTCAGTGCGCTGTTGTCACGGAGCTGTCACTGTCACCACATTCGCCACCAAAAGTAACCTTTCCAATAAATAATCATACAAATGCGTTGCCATGGGCGTTTATAGCACAACATTCTTGCCATACACATACAGGCTGCATTTACACACTCCATCTACTATTGTTAAACCTTTTATAATACGAAATGCGGAAAATAAAGACATTGTATAGGGAAAAAATAATGGGAATGGGTTTTTGGCTGGAACGTAAAGATACGTAGGTACCATCATGGCATGGACCCATGGCGTACCATTTTAATGAATGTTTTTTTTTTGTAAAATAATAATGTATTCAAGATCAAGTAAAAGAACTGTTCCTCTCTCAAACTAGATAAATGTGTGTTATTTAATTTTATAGTAATATAATATGTATTATCTATTGTATATTTGTGTAATTGAATTATATACAAGTCGGTATATGTGCGAGGGATATGCCTGTCAACCTCACCTTCGGCAACCAAAGCGACCCACTCAGGTGGCGTGCGTTTTATGTGAGTATTAATAATCCTCGTCTACCCCTTCGGCGATATTTTTAGCGGTGTAATTTTATGTGGAATGTCGATTAGAATCACAAAATATTGTCTTTATTCTCCTAACTTTTGAAGGGTTTTTGATCTTTCCAAATAAACAACAAAATAACTATACTTACCTACCTGTACCTAATAAATATGCGTGAGCTTATTCTTAAATGTAAATAAAAGCAATGAAATTTAACGTATCCATTTGTAAAAGCAATTGTAATACGTTAGAAACGCTATTGTAATGACTATTAATGGCGAATGGTGACGTCAACCGACGTAAATGGTTTATGATTTATTTCTCCAGCCCTTTTGATGGTAAGAGATGATAGTAGAGCAGTGATTGATGCTTAAAGTGATAGGTACTGAATAAATATAGGGGCATTATCACTGTGATTAATTATCATAAATGACAGCCTCGGTAGCGTGGCGGTAGTGAACGCGAATGCTAAGCAGGAGGCGTGGTTTCGATTCCCGTTCAGTGCAAATATTTGTATGCATGAATATATTTTTATCGGTCTGGTCAAGTCTCAGAGATAAGCCGTCGGTCCCGTTTGACATACGAACATGTTTGTACATAGAGCAAAAAAAAATACCCGCTGAGTAACTTGCCGGGGTCTTCTCAGGTCGGGGACGCGTTACGAACCGGTGGTCCATTTGCCAAACTAGTCTTTTATATTTCTTTTTATGTAGCGTTTCGGAACTTAAGTTCCGATTTAATGGTCTATGGCTGAATAAATGATTTTTGACTTTTGTCTTTTTTGACATCTACCTTATGGCAGTAGTTACGGGTTGCTGGAGCCCTAAAAAGTGGCAACAACTGGCCTAACTGCAATGCTTCGCCATATTACCATTGGGTTGTGGACGTCAGATGGCATTCGCTTTGCAGATAATACCGAAGATCAGCCAAAACCTCAGTTAGACTAGGAAAAGCGGACTCGGATTAACGTTAGGATCAAGACAATCATTCTTTACTAAAATAAAAATATATAGCTGAAGAGTTTGTTAGTTTGTTTGTTTGATCGCGATAATCTCGGAAACCACTGGTTCTAATTGAAAAATTCTATTTGTATTGAATAGTCCGTTTATTGACAAAGGTTTTAGGAAAATATATCATCATGCTCCTACTTAAGGGAGTGAAGCAGTGATCATAAATGTCAACAAATCTGGCAGATTTCCATACATTTATTGAAGACTAAAAAAATATTGACTCAAAGGGGTGATATTAGGTTTCTAAATATGCCTTAAGGGAAACTGGGGTGGGTCAGCTATTCTAACAATAAAGATGCACAAGTTAATGTTTCCGTAGTGAAGTTTGTACAGCTGTTTTTTCTCCACTAGCGCCTAGGAAGCGATTATATACTTAGTTTTGACGTAAACTTCGAATTTGACGTCAAAAAGATGTTATTACGGGTTGGTATCGTAAGGTTTTAAATGGACCTTGTCACATTATAGACATACATCTCGGATATTATTATGTTTATAATATAAAAGCTAAATCTCACATTTACTGGGTATCGAAACGACTATAGTTATAGAAACGACGTTGCACTATTTTGAGAAATAAAGAATTTGAATGAGTTTTCAACACAAGCAAAAAGGCGTGCTATGCAGGATATTGTTAGAAGAAGGAAACACGTGCACGGTGTATGGGTAAAGCATTACAGCTTTTCAACGTAGGAAATATGATCTCATCTTAGCCTTCAATCAATGCTCTTATCTAGAACAGGGAGCCTACCACGGCGTGTAAACGATTCAACTGCGATTCAGATTTGGTAGCAGTTTAAAGAGAGTATAGAGATATACAAGGGATCAGAGGGAAAGAGATGGAGCTGTACACGAGTGTATAGCTCCATCTTTCTCCCTCTGAGCCGCTGCCCAACACTGAATTGCGTCGTCGTGGTAGGTGTGTAGGGCACGTCAATTTGACTTCGTATTTATTGATGGTAGGCTGAAGCCAATGGTCTGCAGCGCGAGTGTAACATCCCTAGTGTTGCATACGTCCATAGGACACGGTAACCACGTCCCATCAGGTGGTCCGTGTGCTTGTTTGCCACCTAAGTTGTTTAAAAATTGTCTCAGGAAAGAAAGATCACCATTACAGACACGTAACTATGTTCATAGGAGGTAGGACACAACGATATTCCCGTCCGAATTGAGCAGTCCGACTGGGGAAGTACCTCCACCCTACAGAATACCACGGCTATAATAACCTCGTGTTGTGTTCCCGGCGGTGAGCAGGGTAGCCAGAGCTCACGTGAGAGTTTTTGTGCTATCAGTGGGAAGACCAAAGGCTTGTCCTGATTTTGTGTTCTGCACTGAAGGCACTTAAAATCTCTGTTCTTACAGGATCGGCAGCACGGATGTGACTCCACTGGTGTCACACACGTTCATAGGCCACAGTAACCACTTTCCATCAGGTGCGCCATGTGCTTGTCTGCCACCATGTTATAATTGTGGCACTCAGTATGACGGCCTCATTCGATCCTGCTCATGTCCCACTTAATTATAAAGGAAGTCTCACAGAAAAGGAAAACTTTACTGACCTGCTGCATGATTTTCCATTTGGTGCGTGTTCGGGAGCGACACGCCTGCGTCTGCGACACAATCGCGCGCAAATACCGCGCGCGCACCCCAGCCGCTCCCACAAGAAACACCGCACATTGTCACTGCTGTCTGTGTTGTCAGTTCTATCGCCATTCATTGTGTAGTTTACACTTTTAATAGTTCTTTATTTTTGACATTTTAAAACGATCCTTATGCTAACTATTCAACATAACATAAACTCACGCCTATATCCCCGAAGGGATAATCAGAGGTGTTAGCACCCACATTTCGCCAGTTTATGTTTAGTTCCCAATGTAATAGGTAGCGAGCCTATTGCCATTAACCGGGCACTTATAAACCTGCGAGAAATACACACATAACTTCGAAAAGCATCGAAAAGTCATTGATGTGTGCCATGGTAAACCCTGGGATCCAACCCGACACCTCGTCTCAGCAGTCCATTACCCATACCACTAGGCTACCGCTGTTCAAATCGACATATATTAGAAAAAGGGAATGCTTCGGACTTCGGACTCAGACGGAACCCACGACCAGTCCCTTACAGGGGGAATGCTTGAAACATTCGAAATTCTCCTGTACAACCATCTTGAGGAGCAGGTTTTACAGGAGAACTTCGAATCTAAATCGAAATTGGGACACATTTCGATATTTTGGGCTATAGAATGGACTTGATTTGGCTGTTGTACAGTCAATGATAAAAGTAGCTAACACTAAAATATTCACAAAATTTGAAATACATTATACCAAAGTTATGCATTACTGATTACGATAGAAAAAATGTAAACGGTCCAGGTGGGATTCGAACCTGCGATCTTTCCCTTATAGGGGGAACGCTCTGACCAATGAGCTACCTATCCAAATTCTTCTGTACTTATAACCTTCTTACGGCAGTCCACTGCTGGACTAGGCCTCTCCCAATATTGGGAGGCCCAATTCTACTCTGCCGGGTACCCTACAGAATACCATGGCTGTAATAACTTCCTGTTGTGTTCCCAGCGGTGAGTAGGGTAGCCAGAGCTCACTGGAGAATTTGTACTGTCGGTGGAAGACTAAAGGCCTGTCCTGCCTTGTCTTCTACTGACGGCACAGAAACTCTGTACTTACAGGGTTGGCAACGCGACTGTAACTCCTCTGGTGTTACGAACGTCCATAGGCCACGGTATCCACTTTTCATCAGGTAGGTCGTGTGCTTGTCTGCCACCTAATTGGTATATAAAAGAAAAACCACGATACACTATCAAATCAATCAACTAGCCCATCGCAGTCCACTGCTGGACTAGGCCTCTCCCAATATTGGGAGGCGTTGGCCTGCTGTTCCCACCCTGGCCAGACGGGTTGGTACAGGGTTTTATTTCGAGTTTTCCTTCTCTCGCAGTGATATCGTCTGTGTATTTTTCCGTTGTTCGCCTCTTACGACACCCTTGGGACGAAATGGGGTGATACTTATATTCTTTCTCTTTCACCACACGACTATTATGAATTGTTGTACTATTTATTGTGGTTTTATAACCCTAAGAGGAGATAGTCCATATATTTGATGCAATTTTTATTATTTTATGAAAGGCTTAAGAGTCAGGGTGACCCCATGAATTAAAATCTATTAATATATTTTATCGTAATTGTCGTACGAATCTATAAAAATAATATATGGCTTTAGCTTACTACGCTTGCTTACAAACCACCCATATTAATATTATTTATCTTTTTATCTAGGTCTCAAGTCAAGTTGGCGACTTCACCTGGCCTGATGGTAAGCTAAAGGCAAAGTCTCAGGAAAGAAGGTCACCATTACAGACACTAAATAATGTTACAATGGTGGCCTCATCTTTTTCACGCTCCGCTTAAAGGACTTCTATTGCGATATGGTAGGTTAGTAGTAGTAGTTATGGTAGGTATGTAATTCATTTACTATCTCTGCTAAACTCACGCATAACTTACTGTCATTTGTCTAATCAATTCTCTGTGCTAATATAGGTTTCTTTTTTTCTTTTCTCTTCAATATTGTAATATTACTCATGTTGGTTTATCCGTAATTGGCAAATGTATCAGCCACATTACTCGCTAAACATATCTTACAAACGATTTGTAATACATTTGCTGTGGAAAAACCTATTAAATAAATAAATAAATAGTAACTCTGTCTGTCTATCTATTACCCTTCACGCATTGATATGGGTTTTTTTGTATATCAATGCCTTCACGTGTAATTACCACTTAACCAGGCGTACTCTGATCCCTTGTAGGTAAAAATTGTATGTAATAGTGAGGGTTTCTGTTATTAAAATTTTATTACCCTCATTTTTTTACCAAGCTGCTTTATTGTTATTCTCATAAATTATTTTGGATGGCATCTGATGATGGTAATATATTCTAAGTATTTCCATTAATTGAACAATATGCATAACTAAATATAAAGTCTTTCGGGAGTTCTTAACCTTTTATTTAATAGTCCATTTGATCTTATATTATTGCATATTAGTACCCGGAATACGACAATAGGCTCACCCCCTATTACGTGGGACCGAATACAATGATTGGTGAAATGAGGGTGTTAATTCACCTCTGTCTAACCCTCCGGGGGTAAAAGCGTGATTGTATGTATGTATGAATGTATGTATATTATCGCAGAATGCTTAGACGAACGACAAAAGGACAAAGCAGGCCTTTAGTCATCCCACTAACGGCACAAATTCTCCAGTGAGCTCTGGCTACCCAACTCACTGCTGGGAACACAATACGAAGTTATTATAACCGCGGTATTCTGTAGGGCGGAGGTACTTCCCCAGTCGGACTGCTCAATTGGGCGGAAATACCGAAGTGTCCTACCTCCTGTAAACTCTTTTTATTTCATTTTGATCTTCAAGCGTATAGACATAAAATCTTTTAATGTTATTTTTGCTGTGTCTGTGGCATGTCAGTGGTTTTGTTGATAGTTGGAGCGGTAGCCTAGTGGTATGGGTAATGGACTGCTGAGACGAGGTCTCGGGTTCGATTCCAGGTTTACCATGGCACACACCAATGACTTTTCAATGCTTTTCGAAGTTATGTGTGTAATTATCGCAGGTTTATAAGTGCCCGGTTAATGGCAATAGGCTCACCACCTTTTACATTGGGACCTAAACATAAACTGGCGAAATGTGGGTGCTAGCACCTCTGCCTACCCTTTCGGGGATATAGGCGTGAGTTTATGTTATGTTATGGAGCCCTAAAAAGTCCAATAACTGGTCTAACTACAACGCTTCGGGTTATGGAGGTTAGGGGCAGTCGTTTCACTGAAAGTATCGAAATTTAGTCAAATCTGCAAGTAGACTGGTAAAGCGGACCCCAGACACAGAGGTGAAAGCTTCGGATGCGACTAGGATTAACGCTAAGAGAAAGAAGAAGTAGGGATTATAGACGAATTAGTAAGGAGTAAGAATTTCAAGAAAGTTCCGCCCAATTGAGCAGTCCGACTGGGAAAGTACCACCGCCCTACAGAATACCGCGGCTATAATAACTTCGTGTTGTGTTCCCAGAGGTGAGTAGGGCAGCCAGAGCTCACTGGAGAATTTGTGCTGTCAGTGGGAAGACTAAAGGCTTGTCCTGCTTTGTCTTCTACACTGACGGCACAGAAAACTCTATATTTACAGGGTTGGCAGCGCGACTGTGACTCCTCTGGTGTTACAAACGTCCATAGGCCACGATAACCACTTTCCATCAGGTGGGCCGTGTGCTTGTCTGCCACCTAAGTGGTATAAAAAAAATAAGAAGTTCTAGGTAAGGTAAAGCATCGTACCTTCCAAATCTCACCTATATACTGTGTGCATGCTATGCTTGCTATATTCTGCAGCATACAAAATGTACCTACCTGTGTCAATGCCCTTACGAGTGGTGCGGTCAATTAAAATAAGCATAGTAACCCGCACTGATGACACGGCACAGCAAAAGAACTTTAAACAACAAATTGAACCTAAACATCAGTAACGTAAAACTGAAATTTCAATGGTGAACATCATGATCGAAAGACGTGACTGCAGTGAGATTGCTATTGGAATTTAAATCTTTACGAATGCTTTTAAGGTTTATTTTTATTTGTCACATGACACGTCTTACCGTGCCGTTGGACGCTCTCAATCAATGAATAAGTAATTGCGATATGGTTTCTGGCCCCTTATCCTGAGTGACAAACCGTTTCGTAAAGTATATGCGTTCGTAAAAGTCGACTTATCAAGTTGGTCTAGTTTTACGTCAGCAGGTGCATGCAGTAAGAACATTTCGAACGATCAAACGAACTCGACAGCTAAATCCGGGGTGAGATTTCAATTTCGCATGTTGTAAATTTAGTGACGTCACTCTGTCGAGTACAAATCGACAGTGATGTATGTTTATGTCCTAGACAACGTGACATCACAAAGTTTAAATCAGTGTCTGCAATCCTCTCTTCGTCGAAACGCTGCCGCGCAGTCGTAGCGTTTGAAACTCGATGTCACTCAGAATAATACCCCTAATGGGATACTGGTAGGTATATTCTGATGCACCAACGACCTAATTACATACTGTGAAAGTAATTTAGAGTAGACGTACCTACTGAATAAATTAATAATATTGATCTTTATGTTTATAGAGATATGGTTTTTTGAACAAAATTAAATGTTATTTAGGATAAGTAGCTTTTATTTGAATTGAAAATGTGTGTTGAATTTTTTTTCTTGGAACATTTTTTGACAACAAAGTGATCAAACAACCGCGGTAGCCTAGTGGTATGGGTAATGGACTGCTGAGACGAGGTCTCGGGTTCGTACCCACGTTTTACCATGGCACACCAATGACTTTTCGATGTTTTTCGAAGTTATGTGTGTATTTATCGAGGGTTTATAAGTGCCCGGTTAATGGCAATAGGCTCGCCACCTATTGGGACCTAAACATAAACTGGCGAAATGTGGGTACTAGCACCTCTGCCTACCCCTTCAGGGATATAGGCGTGAGCTTATGTTATGTTAAGTAACATTTTTTGAGAATGGGAATAAATATTGAACTCGTGACACCATTACTGAATAAGACTACAGAGTATGTCGGCTATTCTAGGTGTGCCGTCTGCCCCCTCAACCCCGATAGGAATGTCTATCCCTGGTCTATTATTGGTCCAGTGCACTTACTAGCAGGTGAGGTAGACATGAGCCCCGAAGGTGTTAATAGAGCTCTGCCGAACCGTCAATTGCGTTATGTTATGGCGTACTACGGTCACCTTTTTGCTGGAGCGCCTGTATACCAGTTTGACCGTTTCGACTCGGTGCAAAGACGTGCGTTTAGGCTGGTTGACAGTCCCATACTCGTAGGCGATATGGAACCTCTCAGCTTAAGGAGGAGCTTTGCTTTGCTGTTTGTATTCTACCCTCTATACGCTCAGTTGAAATGTGCTCAGATGAACTGTTTGACAAGATGCCCAAAGTTACATTCTAGTATCGCACCGCTCGCCTGCCTGTGGCTATTCATTCTCACACATTACGACGAAAACGGTGCATACTATGCGGTGTGAACGAAATTTCACACCACGCACGCTTAAACTGTGGAATAAACGGGTGTGGTTTTCCTAAGCGCCAAGAGGGGCATTAGAAGGTTTCTTCATGGTTGTCAGCGCGAGTGTAACGCCCCTGGTGCTGCACACGTCCATAGGCCACGGTAACCACTTTCCATCAGGTGGGCCGTGTGCTTGTCTGCCAACCAAGTGGTATAAAAAATATAAAAAACAATTTAAATCAATAAACAGTTTGATTTGTTCTTAATACCTATTAAGATCATTTGGAGACTTTGAAGTTAAGAAAGTTCAGACGCCTTTTTTTTTCGTGCGCAAAATCCCCACGGATACCTCCCCACCGGAGCCGGAGAAGGAGGTTACGTCGGACTCGAACCGACTAAAACGCACGCCGCCTGTGTTTTAGTCGGTTCGTGTCCGACATAACCAACTATACACTAGTTGACAGGATGTAGGATGTACATTATTTTTTCCAACTTTCTTTTTTCCTCCAATTATGTTTATTAGCTGGTAATATACTTCCAGGCAAAATTTTAGATCATTTTATCAATGAATACACGTGCCGAAAGATATTGGAACCATTTCCATTCTACGGAGAAAATGACGTATGCATCTTATCTCCTTTGCTGAAACTGTACATACGAAAAAATCATGGTATTGTAATAGCCATCAATCAACCATCAACTAGATATATATCGGGACACGCATCTTGAAATGTTCGGTTAATGCTGACTCTAAACACGTGATGTGAGCCCGCTGGCGCGTGACTTAATTATAAATTTTAGTAAAATTAAGTTTTTTTATACCACTTAAGTGGCAGACACCTGACGGAAATTGGTTACCGTAGCCTATGCGTGCAAACCAAGGGAGTCACACTCGCGATGATGACCGTGTAAGCACAGGTAGTTTCTGTGCCGTCAGTGTATAAGACAAAGCAGGACGAGCTTGATCTTCCCACTGACAGCACAAAAACTCTACAGTGAGCACTGGCTACCCTACTTACCGCCGGGAAGTTGTGTGCTTTCGGTTTCCGTCGCGACCGGGTGTATTCCTCTAACATTTCTATTAATATTATTTGAACAGCGACATCCTAACATTAAAATCTCACAATTTAGATTTAATTTAATTTAATTCACATCTTTCAAGCACAGCAGGGTGTGCCGGCGCTGCTGTTGCATCTGCGGAAAACCTCAAACGGCGGCGCAAATACTGTAACCTTACAGGTGATTATGTTTTTGAGCCGTTTGGGGTTGAAATGTTGGAGACGTGGGGTCCAAGTGCCCGTTTTCTATACAAAGACTTAGCAAAGCGGCTGGTCGACACTATGGGTGTCCTCAGAGGATAAGCATTGCTATTCAACGTGGCAAGGCTGCCAGCCTTCTGGGTACGTTACCGGTCGGTGATGATGCGTAGGAAATTCATGACGCATATGTATGTAATTTTTTTATTTATTTCAGTAAGTATTAATATTTATGAATTTCACATTTATTTAATAAATTTAACAAGTATACAGTGTAATATCTAGTAGATATAAATCGAACAATAAACAGTTTTGTATTTTTCAGTAAACTCCCTTGATTCTAACCCGAATTCCGATCGTATCCCGAACATGAGACGCGAGACAAACGAGGCCCTCTGACAGACGCTGATGGTTTTATATTAATCTATGTTGGTGGATTTAAGCTAGTCCACTGCTGTAGTACCCCGTGTTATCCTTAAGAGACAACTAAGAAATGTGTAACTCCGCATGTAGAGTATATTTTAGGTCCAAGATATATGTCCCGAGGTATATGAAAAAAAAATGAAGCGTAATACAGATTGACACTACGGAAGGTAAACGTGTACAGATACTTGTAAGGTATCTAGTGTTAATTTATCTAGCTAGTCTATAGTCTCTTAATTTCATACCTTCCGTCATACCGTTTCATCCCCGGAACTGAGAAATAATTTTGTTTTAGGTGAGGCGGGATTAAATTTCAATATCAATTTAAAAAAAAAAATTCAAATTCAAATTTGGAATAGACATTGCGTGCCTCGTTGTAATGTCATCTAGATGACAGCTACAAAAAGTTAGTGATCGGCTTGCTGTCACTCGCGATATCAATTTTTTTTTCATTATCAGAATTTTATCACAATTTTAACACTATATTATGTTAAGTAAATATAACGAGTTCATCAAAACGTTATTAACCACCTCAAATCATCATTTGCAGTGCACTTTAAAAACATAACTCATTAAAAAACTTCCATTATGAAAATATTTTTTCTTCGAAATTGTACGATCGCGTGTCAGCGGTATGGCGGCAACTTAGCGCGTGGCGACCGCAGGGAGGCAAAGGAATCACTACACTAGCTGAGCCAAAGCAAAGCCAAGACGTATCGACTATACGGACTAAAGCGATCTAGGAGACGGGGGTCTACCATATGCTTTTACTTTTCAACTTTCTTTAAGTCTCACGCATTTCACGAATAGAAAATGCTAAAAGGAGACATAGAATAAGAATACTTTTTTTATACAACTTAGGTGGCAGGTAAGAACACGGCCCACCTGATGGAAAGTAGTTACCGTGGCCTATGGACGTGTGTAACACCAGAGCAGTCACGCTCGGACTGCCGACCCTATAAGCACACGCTTCTGTGCCGTCAGTATAGAAGCCTTTAGTCTTCCCACTGACAGCACAAACTCTCCAGTGACTCTACTCACCGCTGGGAACACAACACGAAGTATAATTTAAATTAGCGTATAAATCTCTTTGCAGGATTCACTGGAGAATTTGTGCTGTCAGTGGGAAGACTAAAGGCTTGTCCTGCTTTGTCTTCTACTGATGGCACAGAAACTCTGTACTTACAGGGTTGGCAGCGCGACTGTGACTCCTCTGGTGTTACAGACGTCCATAGGTCACGGTAACCACTTTCCATCAGGTGGGCCGTGTGCTTGTCTGCCAACTAAGTGGTATAAAAAAAAAATCCAATTCTTCTTCTCCATCCTAGCGTTAGTCCCAGTCGTATCTGAAGTTTTCACCTTGGAGTCTGGGTATGCTTTTTCCAGTGTACCTGCGGATTTGGCCGATCTATAATATTTTTCATGAAACGATTGCCACCTTGCGTCCACATCCCATTGACGATATCGTAGTATTGCAGGAAGACCATCGGGTCTTAAAAGGTCACATTGAGCGATTCTGCTCAGAACTATACTCGGAATTTTAAATTTGTTTCCAGATTTGACAATTTCAGTGTTGCAACGTTATGACAAGTACTAAATAGTGACGTTGCGAAATTATTCGATATGGAAATGGAATATTTCCGGATCAATTCTTCTCGTTTATAATTTTACACTCGTAAACTACTTTCTGAATTTCCAGTAGATCTCAATAGATTCCTATAAAATTCATCAAAGTCACTCAAATGAGCAAAATTACAACAATTCAGTTACTAAGCAGGTTCTAATTTCGTGTAAATATCGCCGCAAGACAAAATATTATCCTAATACGATTACTATAAAGTGGCCTTTTTAGACCTCCAGTTGTTGAACTTTTTAGGGCTCCAACTACTCGTAACAACTGCCATAGATGTTCGCATGGCAACCGGGACCGACGGTTTAGCTTCTCCGAACCACGACCAGACCATGAAAATAGCCATTTTTGCACTGAGCGGGAGTGGAACTCGCGCCCACTGCGTAGTAGTCGCGTTCAATACAGCCACGCTACAGAGACTGCCAGGAGCTGCCTCTTTGAACAAATCATTTTTCCATTTCATTCCATTTACTAATTCCACTCTCTTTTTCCCTCCAGTTTTCAATCTGAAGGTAGCAACAGGCGTGGCTCTTATGTATTTACAGTCCGTTAAAAAATCGTGCTCATCGATCTCAAATAAATTAATAAACCTTTTTTTTAATGTGCGCAAAATCTTCACGGATACCCTCACCACCGGGGCCGGTGGGGGAGGTTATGTCGGACTTAAACCGACTAAAACGCACGCCGACTGTGTGGGCCGCAGGCTGCCGGAGGTGAGATTATCTGAGACACATCCATCGCACCCCGGCCGGCCCAAGACCGTCTTTTATGGTCCTCTTGGGGTATAGGAACCAGGGAGTCCCAATCTCATCCCCGGGTAAATAAAATATAATATACCTAGGTAGATGTTCATGGTATACCCCAAAGACGAGAATAATATATGTCAGAATTACATATGACTCTTTGATAAGCTCCTACGTGAGTTATTGCGTGCATGGCATTTACTATTTATATTATCTACTGTAGAATGAAAGGGTAGAGTATAATAAAATATACTAATTTACTAACTGTTGCCAGCGGCTCTACCCACTCAAGAATTAGATACTAGAAATAGTTGCTATAAACTTTTTTTTAATGTACGCAAATACCCGCGGAACCCCCACCATCGGACCGGACTTGAACCGACTAAAACGCACGCCGAATGTGTGGGCCGCAGGTTGTCGGAAGTGAGATTCGTACCCCGGCCGGCCCAGGACCGTCACGTACGAGACGACCCCTTCGGGTGTGGAGACCACGGAATTCCCATCTTATCTCACCGCGGCCTGCTCCTGAATAGTTGCTACATATAAGCATGAAAGCCGGGATGATAGTAGCATCTGTGCTATTCCTGACTATATACCTATTTCTGCTTATTACTGAGTAGTGGAGTTAATTTGTAATATCTCATTAATTTTGGTTATATTAAAAACCTTTTGAGCATATTATCAGAAAATAGGTAGTCATGATCATCTCAGCGATGACGCCGGTTGCATTTGAGACTTTTAACTCAAGGATCATTTTAGGTTTCATTTTAGCTATTACGCGAGCGACTGCCGTCTTGTTCAACTTCACGAGGATATCCTGCGCTTGGCCTAGCAGGTATAAACTATACTAACTATATATATATATATATATATATATATAGCAGAGGTGAATTAACACCCATAATTCACCAATCATTGTATTCGGTCCCACATAATAGGAGGTGAGCCTATTGCCGTATCGTCTGCATATTTTTTCGTTAGTCGCCTCTTATGACACCCGTTGGATGAGATGGGGTGATGATACTTGTATTGTTACTCCGTCACGACGCGGATAAATTATAACTAGTTAGGTATTTCAAAATAAATGAACCACTGACGGCACAGAAACTCTGTACTTACAGGGTTGGGAGCGCGACTGTGACTCCTCTGGTGTTACAGACGTCCATAGGTCACGGTAACCACTTTCCATGTGGTATAAAAAAAAAAAATATTGCTCAACAGATGAGAAATGTTTAAAATTTACACTATTTACAAACCTACATTCATTGTATACCTAATATCTTCCCGGACACCTCCTAGCTAGCCGGTCGGCAGGTGGGGTAATCATTCGGTAGTGTCGTACTCGAATCGATTAAAAACGCACGCCGTCTCGGGTCTCAGAAGCCGAGGTTTACTCTGCCTACCTCAAAGGAAATGTCGATTTTTATATTATCCTGGATGGATGAGTTCACTGGATGCGGCCCACATTGGGAGAGTGAACTGCTCCTCGCCTTATGATAAGCTGAAGGCAAAGTCTCAGAAAAGAGAGTCAGCATTACATACATATGCCATGTTACAATGGCAACCACTCAGCTTGACGCCCTCATCATATGCTTTTGCACGCCCCGCTTAATGGACCCGGGACTGTTAGATAACGGAAACATGTGAGCTGGTAATTAATACCAGGCCTCAATGGTACGACAAAGGAAAGAGTCTCGGAACCGCTTGGTTCTTGATCGGAGCTTCTGCACCGTATGCGTTCGACATCTAAGCCCTGCACGTGTTGTCCTGAGTAGGAAAGGAGAGGGTGGGACTAACTGGAAGAGCTTAATGCCAAGTACGCAACATTTCTACGCATCTGCAAAGGCTCTAGGATGTTCGTGACTTCAGGATTCCCAATATCACATCGCTGCAACCTGTCCAACGGGCATTTAAAACACTTACTACTTTGCGGAGCCATCTCAGAGATGCGAGCAGTATTCCATGCAGAAGCGAATTTGTGTTTTGTTGAGAAGAGAAGTAATGGTGACCCTCTTTTCTGGGACTTTGCCTTCAGCTTACCATCAGACAAGGTGAAGTCTAATTGACGTGTCTTATATAAAAAAAAAATTAAAAAAAGAAATCGCTGCTCCGACGTGAAAAAAGACTTTTCCTTCAGCTCTATCTGGCGAGATATTATATTGTTGTGTCCTATTTAAAGAAAAACGGCCTCTTCTTTGGACAGATTCAGAAACAGAGACAGTTCTTCTTGGAACAGAGAGGCGCGGGTTCGATTCCCGCTCAGTGCAAATATTTGTAGGCATGAATATGTATATTTGCATTGGTCTGGGTGTTTCTATGTATGATATGTTTGTATACAAACAAAAATAATATATATCTGCATCCTAGATTCCATAACACAAGCTAGTTAAGCTATGGTCACCGTGGGTCTAGATAGCGTTGTGTGGAATGTTGTGGAATATTTATAAAATAAAACTAAAGGACCCAAAACTAAGTACTTATAATTAAAATAAGTAGTAGGCAAGACACTGTAATAGGTTTTTGTAATGCCACTTTTTTCACGAGTGGTATTTTATTATGACAAGGTACCTATTTAATAACCAGTTTGCTGTTTGAGGAAAATCTGTATATGTATTGTGGTATAGTATTATCTGTAGCTGATTCACCATCACCGTTATAAAGGGAGAATGAGAGCATATTGGGATCAGTGTTAATTCAGATTTATATGAAGCAGAGGATTTAAAAGTTGTGAACTAATTTTACTAATTATGGGTGAGTGTTTGACATTTTTCTTGATTATTTACATACATATATACATATAATCTCGCGAGCCCCACGGATGCCCCCCCCCCCCCCCCACCGGAGCCGGTGGGAGAGGTTATGTCGGACTCGAACCGACTAAAACGCACGCCGCCTGTGGGTCGCTTTGGTTGCCGAAGGAGAGGTTGACAGGCATATTCCTCGCACCCCGGCCGACTCAGGGCCACCTCTCACGATCTGGCCCTCTCCTCGGGTGTGGGGACTACAGAGTCCCCAAATATAATCTCACCTTATACCCGGAGGGTTAGGCAAAGGTGAATTAACACCCACATTTCACCAATCATTAAATTCGGTCCTAAGTTAGGGCACTATTGTTGACTCAAGCCATTCCTCTGAGACTGAGCCTGGGCTGTATATTATATCTGTCTGATGTTAAACAGCCCTATCCCTAAGCCGCCTTGTACGACACCGCATGGGGAGAGATAGGCTGGTCCAAATTCTACTTTGCCGAGAACCAGGCAAGTAAGCACTTAATATTAACAAAAAGTGCAAATAATTTTTGAAATATTTAATAAGTAGATCGTCACATTTATTGTACTTACCTTGCTGATGGTAAGCTTGGGGGGACGGACAAAGATACTGGGCTCGTACCATGAACGCTTAAAACAGGTTAATAATTGAACTGCTGTTATACTACCAACTGTAAATGTAATCAGTCTGTCATTTACTAAATGCATAAATAACTTTGTAATCCCATATAAATATATAGGATTACAAAGTTATTTATGCATTTAGTAAATGACAGACATTCAATTACTGATCTGTTTTAAGACTGGATGCGAAAGGCGGAGGATCGAAGAAAATGGCGCACATTGGGAGAGGCCTATCCAGCAGTAGACTGCGTTGGGCTGATTGATTGATTGATTTAAGACTTCACGGTAAGCCTACTGTTCCTAGAAATGTGGTGACAATATTGACGGCCTCGATCGATGCTTTTCACGACTCTCTTCAAGAACCCGGGATTGTATGAAGGAAGTGAGGATACGTGTGGGGCTGAATCGTTCCAGCTCTGTTCCCTGTGAGTTCTCAGCGGTGAGTAGGGTAGCCAGAGCTTACTGGAGAGTGTTTGTGCTGACAGTGGGAAGACCAAAGGCTTGTCCTGATTTTGTGTACCGCACTGAAGGAACATAAAATCTCTGTTCTTACAGGGTCAGCAGCACGGGTGTGACTCCACTGGTGTTATACACGTTCATAGGTCACCACTTTCCATCAGGTAGGCCGTGTGCTTATCTGCCACCTAAGTTGTATAAAAAAAGCTCTAAATCGTTCGTCAGAAAAAGGAATTTTTAGTGAAGTGTGAATTGGATTCATGCACTGACGGTTCCATGCAGTAAACAGGATTGAGTTTCTTATGTGTTTATTTTTTACCTTAACACTGTCAGTTCCTGTTGGAATATTGGCTAGATTAGTTTACTAACTACGAGTAGGTTAATATCTTTTGTACAGTCAGCAGTAATAGTAGATATTTTTATAGATTTACCAAGGAATCAGTTTATTCCCGGCAGAGTACAATCTGCCCTACCCCTTCTCTTACCATGCGATGTCGTTCAATGTGATTAAGAGATAGGGCTGTTTAACATCAGACAGATTTATATACAAACCAGAGTCAGTCTCAGATGCTTGGCTTGGGTCAAAGATAGTGCCCGGAACTCGGCAATAGGCTTACCTTCTATTATGTGGGACAGAATACAATGGTTGGTGAAATGTGGTTATTTCAAATTCAACTCTGCCTAACCCTCCGGAAGCGGCAGCGAGAGTGAAGAAGGATCATAAGCCAGGCTGCTCGCGTACTGAGGCAACTAGAGCGTCGGAAGTCGATGAATAACCTCTGCCCACCATGAGCGCAGGCCTGGGGATGACGGATGGAGCCGCCTATCACTTTGGCAGAAGCAGGCTGCGGCGGTGGCGCGCCTCCCCGTTTCCGGGGATAAGTTGGGGACTCTGTGGTTACCACACCCGAGGAGGGCCAGATCTAAATAGATGCTCTTCTGTCAATCTCACCTTCGGCAACAAAAACGACCCACAGGCACTGTGCGTTTTATTCGGTTCGAGTCTGACATAACTCTCCCACCGGCTGCGTTATGGGCATCCGTAGGGGATTTTCGCACGTAAAAAAAAACCCTCTGCGTATAAAGGCGTGTTTATATGTAAGATCTTTTGTAATACCTATGTTTCACAAATAATAAATAAATGAAATGAAACAAAAAAATAAAAAATTAAATCTTCATACCCCGATATGAAACTTCTGTAACTCAAAACGGCTTCATCTAACCGTAAAGATTGTCAACGTTAGAAGGTCCGTGCTAGGATAGCCGCGAGCCCCTTCTTCCTATTGAACTGAAGAGTCTTCTAATGTAGCATGGTCTTCAAAATGGCTGCTGAAAAGGAAATGTCCTTCAGTTTATTGTCATAATCAATATTGTTTACATTGATTTATTATATAATTTTCCTTTTGCATTATAAAATAGGTACCTACTTGCGTCCACAGTATAGAAAACAACACATATATGCATGCACAACATAGTCCAAAAACAACATGTATGAGTAATGGACTGCTGAGACGAGGTCTCGGGCTCGATCCCAGGTTTTACCATGGCACACACCAATGACTTTTCGATGCTTTTCGAAGTTATGTGTGTGTTTATCGCAGGTTTTTAAGTACCCGGTTAATGACAATAGGCTCGCCACTTATTACATTGGGACCTAAACACAAACTGGCGAAATATGGGTGCTAGCACCTCTGCCTACCACTTCGGGAATATAAGCGTGAGTTTATGTTATGTTATGTTATAATTATTATAACATGGTAATGTTTTGCATGTCGGCTTTGTCGGGTAAAAAGGTGTCCGTTTTTTTTTTTATATATAGGACACGTCAATTGGACTTCGCCTTGCCTGATTATAAGCTGAAGGCAAAGTCCCAGAAAAGAGGGTCACCATTACTCACGCTCTAATAATAATCTAAGAGTAATGTATAATGTTGTTATTTCTATCTTCATTTCAGGTAGCCTAACCCTTCTGCTGTTCGTTGTTGCTGCAGCTTTGGCCTGGGACCTGACATCTGGTAATTATTGCTGTTTTCATTTATAATAAATCGACGGCCTCTGTGGCGTAGCGGTAGAATGTTAAGCTGCTACGCTGGAAGCGCTACGGGTTTGATTTCCGCTCAGTGCAAATATTCGTATACACAAATATGCATATTTGTATACAAGAATATGTATATTTGCATTTGGTTTCTATGTGTTTCTCCGCATTCTAGATTCCATAACACAAGCTAGTTAAGCTATGCTTACCATGGGTCTAGATAGCGTTTTGTAGAATGTTGTGTAGAGTGTAATCTATTTATAAACATTTTAGGGCTCCGATCAATCAAGCCCATCGCAGTCCACTGCTGGATAAAGGCCTCTCCCAATATTGATAGGCTTTGGCCTACTGCTTCCATGCTGGCCAGAATGGTCAAACAAGGGTTTTATTTCGAGTTTTCCTTCTCTCGCAGTGATATCGTCTGCGTATTTTTCCGTTGGGCGTCTCTTACGACACCTTACGGATGAGATGGTATGGTGATACTTGTTTTCTGTCGCCGTCACCACACGGGGCTCCAACAACACGTAACAACAACTGCCATGGATGTTTACATGGCAACCAGGACCGACTTTATTGCTCTCTGGGGCTCGATAAGCTATTGTTTTATACCACTTAGTTGGCAGACGAGCGCACGACCCACCTGATAGAAAATGGTTACCGTGGCCTATGGACGTGTGTAACACCAGAGAAGCCACACTCGCGCTGCCGACCCTGTAAGCACAGAGTTTCTGTGCCGTCAGTGTAGAGAACAAAGCAGGACATGCCTTTAGTCATCTCACTGACAGCACAAATTCTCCAGTGAGCTCTGGCTACCCTACTAACCGATGGGAACACAACACGAAGTTATTATAACCCCGGTATTCTGTAGGGCGGACGTACGTCCCCAGTCGGACTGCACAATTGGGTGGAAATACCGCCGTGTCCTACCTCCTATTAAAAAAACTCTTGCTCTTAATGTGTTATGAATGGTCACCCACATATAATGTTTAATTCATTTTTGTTTCAGGTGCGTCATTCCACGCCGGACAGTGCCCACCGAAGTTCAAAGTATATAACAACAAACCAGCTTGCTTCTCTGATGCGGATTGCCAGAAGTATGGGAAAATTTGCTGCCCCAATCAATACAATACGAAATCTTGCACCGACAGGGCACCGTTCCTCAAGCAGTCTTTCAAGGAAAAGAGTTAGTATTTTTAATACCTACAGTTTAGGTGTACAGACAAGCACGCGGCCCACCTCATTGGAAGTGGGTACCAACAGTGGCCTATGGACGTGTGCAACACTAGGGACGTCACACTGCTGCCACCGACCCTGTAAGAATCTTCTGATGCTCTTCTTGAAAGTTGTATTTTAGAGTGTCTGACTGCTACGCAGGAGCGTTATTTCGAACCTGCACATAACATTGTATGTATGTTGTATACATATTTAAATAGGTGTGGGTGCTTATATGTACTTACAAAAAAAATCTACAATGTTTTATCAGCATTCTAGAATTCCTAACACAAGCTATATAAGCTATGCCTCTGTCAGTATCACAATAAACGGGATATTTACCATGTTTCAAATATCGGAAACTCAAAACAATGAAACATGGTAAATATCCCGTTTATTGTGATACTGATGTGAGTGACCATGATAGTTTAAATACCTATATGCCTCTGTCTTTAAAAAATGGATTTTTTTTTTTTAATTGTTCAAATTATTACATGAATATATTGGTTTTTATGCGAGCGGGAGTCTACGTATTGAAAGTTGCAAGTAGGTACTGCATACACAACATAAGTAGTTAGTCAAAACAATATTATCCACATGGTTTAGAAAATGGAAATAATTCTATTTTTAAATTTCATTATTTAGGGTTAAATATTTCAAATGCATTCTATGTTGCTAAGGAGGCAAATCAAGGGCCGGGAGGAGGAGGCGGGGCGGGAGCGGCAGCGGGAGCGACGAAGGATCGCAAGCCAAGCTGCCCGCGTACGAAGGCAACTCGGGCGTCGGAGGTCGATGAACGACCGCCGCCCCCCATAAGCGCCGGCCTGGGGGTGACAGGTGGAGCCGCCTGTCACCCTGGCAGAAGCAGGCCGCGGCGGTGGCGCGCCTCCCCGTTTCCGGGGACGAGTTGGGGACTCTGTAGTCCCCACACCCGAGAAGAGGGCCAGACCGTGAGAGATGGCCCTGGGTCGGCCGGGGTGCGAGGGATATGCCTGTCAACCTCACCTTTGGCAACCAAAACGACCCACAGGCGGCGTGCGTTTTATTCGGTTCGAGTCCGACATAACCTCTCCCACCGGCTCCGGTGGAGAGATATCCGTGGGGATTTTGCGCACGTAAAAAGAAAAAAAAGGAGGCGAATCCATACTTAAGCTTTCACCTCGGAGTCTAGGGTCCGCTTATCCAGTCTAACTGCGAATTTGGCTGAACTGCGATATTTTCCGTGAAGCGACTGCCATCTGACCTCCACAGCCCAAAGATGATATCGAAGCATTGCAGGTAGACCAGTTGTTGGACTTTTTAGGGCTCCAACCACCCATTACTATTGCCATGTATGTTCGTATGGCACCCGGGACCGCTGGCTTAACGTACTCTCGTCACTACCAAACCAATATCCCTATTCATATTTCCGCCCGATTGAGCAGTCCGACTGGGGTAGTACCTCCGCCCTACAGAATACCGCGGCTATAATAACTTCGTGTTGTGTTCCCAGCGGTGAGTAGGGTAGCCAGAGCTCACTGGAGAATTTGTGCTGTCAGTGGGAAGACTAAAGGCTTGTCCTGCTTTGTCTTCTACTGACGACACAGAAACTCTGTACTTACAGGGTTGGCAGCGCGACTGTGACTCCTCTGGTGTTACAGACGTCCATAGGTCACGGGAACCACTTTCCATCAGGTGGGCCGTGTGCTTGTCTGCTAACTAAGTGGTATAAAAAAAAAAAGTATTGCACTGAACGGGGATCGAACCCGCGCCTCCTGCGTAGCGGTAGCGTACACTACCGCTACGCCACAGATGCTGTTAAGTGGATCGTTAATGATTTAGTAAAATCCCATCGTCGCCCCGCCCACTCAGGGGAAAACCTTACTTCAAACGATTGACTTTGGGTTTTTAATTTCGATATTTGTGAATTCCCCACATCGGCCACGGTCACTGGGAATACATAAGTACAGATAGTTTTTGTGATGTTGCCTAATGGCACTTGGAGAAACTAGCTTTGGTTCCTAATTATCATAACAAAAAACGAAAATAAAATAGAAGTACAGTCGACTAAGTAGATACAGTTAAATCTTTACTCTTATACACAATTTTATATAAAATAACTAACTGAGCCGCTCCAGCTTCGCCCGTAATTTTTTAATCTTCAAATAATCTGTGGGAGTCTGCCGGCTTTTTTTTTTATCTAAGACACCCCAACTTGACTTCACCTCGCCTGATAGTAAACTAAAGGCAAAGTCTTAAAGAGGGTCACCATTACAGACATTAATTAATGTTACAATGGTGGCACTCAGCTTCGCAGTCTCATCAGATGCTTTTTCACGCCCCGCTTAAAGGACCCGGGACTGTAGGAAGAAAGAAACACATGTGCTATTAATGAATTTCTTGACGTTGTTGATCACTGCTCCCCTCCCTTAAGTAGTAGCGTGATGATATATAGCCTAAAACCTTCTTCGATATACGGGCTATTCAATAAAAAAAGAATTTTTCGATTCGATCCAGCTGTTCTTGAGATTAGCGCGTTCAGTAATGTTCGGTTGTCGCGAGAAGTACACAAAAATAACTAAATTAAATGCCTTTGTCTCTGTACTGTGTATCTTAAGTGTATAGCCAGAATAGTTTTTGTGCTATCAGTGGGAAGACCAAAGGCTTGTCCTGATTTTGTGTTCTGCACTGAAGGCACAGAAAATCTCTGTTCTCACAGGGTCGGCAGCACGGATGTGACTCCACTGGTGTTACATACGTTCATAGCTCACGTTAACCACTTTCCATCAGGTAGGCCGTGTGCTTGTCTGCCACCTAAGTTGTATAATAAAAGTATTTTTTCTTCTTCCGTTCTTCTAAAATGAAATGACATTTTTGCAATGTCAGCGTTATGACAATGGGTTTATGACATAACATTAGCAGGATCAGGGATCTGGTCCTCGATTCTATTAAAGCAAAACCACTGTCATACTACAGACATTGCAATAAATGGCATTGAATTATAGACTTTATTTCCTTATCCTTAAAGTCCAAAATTAAATACAAAGAGTTTCATTGTATTTTTTCATTCACTTTACAAAATGCCTTCTAATTTTGAACTTTAACGTCATCGGCTTAAAGTCTAACATTAAATGGATTTTTAGCAGCGTCTATTCTTTTTTTTATACCACTTAGGTGGCAGATAAGCACACGGCCCACCTGATGGAAAGTCGTTACCGTGACCTATGGACGTTTGTAATACCAGAGGAGTCACATCCGTGCTGCCAACCCTGTAAATATAGAGTTTCTGTGCCGTCAGTGTAGAAGACAAAGCAGGACAAGCTTTCTTCCCAGTGACAGCAAACAATCAGTGGTATGACAGTGGTTTTGCTCTGGCAAATTCGAGGCTCTGTACGCTTAGAACTGTACGCATATATTGATGTCTGCTCCATATCATTTCCTGTTACATAAAAGAATAGTTTTTGTTATTGATAACTATCAAGTATGAAACTAGTTTTCAATAATAAAAACTTGCCTAGCTGTCTAGCAGCGGATGTAAATAATCTTTCGACAGTCTTAGTGGCGTGGCAGTAGTTAACACGACCACTACGCAGGAGGCGCGGGTTCGATCCCCTCTCAGTGCAAATATTTGTATGCATGAATATAGGTATTTGCATTGGTCTTTTTTTTTATACCACTTAGTTAGCAGACGAGCACACGGCCCACCTGATGGGAAGTGGTTACCGTGACCTATGGACGTCTGTAACACCAGAGGAGTCACAGTCGCGCTGCCAACCCTGTAAGTACAGAGTTTCTGTGCCGTCAGTAGAAGACAAAGCAGGACAAGCCTCTAGTCTTCCCACTGACAGCACAAATTCTCCAGTGAGCTCTGGCTACCCTACTCACCGCTGGAAACACAACACGAAGTTATTATAGCCGCGGTATTCTGTAGGGCGGAGGTACTTCCCCAGTCGGACTGCTCAATCGGGCGGAAATACCGCCGTGTCCTACTTCCTTTAGATGGATGTTTCTATGTATAATATGTATGTATTTACAAAAAAAAAAGTATTTAAGTATATTTATCCGCATTCTAGATTCTATAACATAAGCTAATTAACCTATGCTTAAAATGGGTCTAGATAGCGTTGTGTACAATGTTGCAGAATATTTATTTATATTATTATTATTTATATCTTTTCTTTGAATGTAAAATAAACAGAACAAGAATAAGGCGTACGCAGAGTACAATTAGATTTTGTTTTATGATGAAAGTAAGGAAGGAACCAAGCTAGAAAATATATTAAATTTTATCCCAAACATCAACATACATGCACACATATAATCACGTCTTCATCCCCGGAGAAGGCAGAGGTGAATTAACACCCAAATTTCACCAATAATAGTATTCGGCCCCACGTAATAAGGGGTGAGCCTATTCCCGTATTCCGGGCACTATTGTTGACTCGAGCCATGCATCTGAGGGAGTCTGGGCTGTAAATATGTCTGATGTTAAACAGCCCTATCCCTTAGTCGCCTTGCACGACACCGCATGGGAAGAGATGGGGTGGTCCAAATTTTTACTCTACAGGAAACCACGCTGTAAACATCAAAATAAGTGTTAATCCCATACAATCATCATGCCTAAATGAAATTTTAAAGCATTTAGTATGCTGACATTGCTGACTATTCAAATCGGTAAAGATTTCTTTTTGAAACGGTTCAAGCGGGATCGAATCCGCGATTTTACCCGTACGGGGGTAATGCTCTTGACATGAATATTTGGATGACTTCAGGCGATGTTCGGTGGCTCAATGGTCATATCATTCCCCCTGTAAGGGGGAAATAACACAAGCTATTTAAGGAAGTAGGACACGGCGGTATTTCCGCCCGATTGAGCAGTCCGACTGGGGAAGTACCTCCGCCCTACAGAATACCGCGGCTATAATAACTTCATGTTGTGTTCCCAGCGGTGAGTAGGGTAGCCAGAGTTCACTGGAGAATTTGTGCTGTCAGTGGGCTTGTCCTGCTTTGTCTTCTACTGACGGCACAGAAACTCTGTACTTACAGGGTTGGCAGCGCGACTGTGACTCCTCTGGTGTTACAGACGTCCATAGGTCACGGAAACCACTTTCCATCAGGTGGGCCGTGTGCTTGTCTGCCAACGAAGTGGTATAAAAAAAAAGGGAAAGATCATGGGTTCGACTCCCGCCTGAACCAAATAAAAAGACCTATCTTAATTGACAACATTTCATTTTCCATATTAAGGTAAAACAATAAATCCATTTAGAGATATTAGGTTCATAAAGACAATTTATTATTTTCAGATTTTTCGGTTCACTAATTTCGTAATAAATGTAAAAAAACGAAAATACCAACATTTTGATGAAAGGTAGGATTTTAAATCACTGTAACCTTTGCATTAATTAAAAAAAAAAAAGAAATCGCACGAGTGTTGTTCCCACGACCAATATATTTATTATCGATATATGATTTTCAAAAGCAATAATACTGTATCTGATAGTCCTATCGAAATTTTAGTCACTTGGGAATACAATTGAATTGACGCTGCAAAATATATAATACTAACAAGTTTAGAAATTACTGTCGATAGCAGAACCTGATTTTCTAAGCCAAGTATCTCAATACTATCGATAAATTATAGCCAATGGAACAACACCATAGTTTACGTTGTGGTTCTGATTACTTCTGATTGACTTGACATGGACAGTGACATACAGAACAGATTGTTAGTTGTTGCATCATTGCATCGTTATTTTCAATTGCAAAATTTAATTAAGGATATTTAAAATGAAGACTTCCGAAGGTTTTTATAAAGCAGATAGTAGAAATTTGCCAAAAGTTGAAATGATCATGTTTATAGAACACATGAGCGACAGTGAAAATTTCAACAAAGCAGAAATTCGAGGTGCCAAAGTTCTCTTATCGTCCAGAGAAGATTACGTTGATAAATGCATAGGTTATGTAGAAGTTAAACGGGAAGATGGACTGTGCTATGTGCAAGGTAAAGTTACCCCAGAGCATAGAGTTCGAACAAAACTTTATACTGTCAGCGTAGTTATCAAAGAAGCAGAAGAAAAAATAGTTACCCTTAAATGCAATGATTGTATTGCTAGTGAAGGTGGATGTAAACACAGTATTTGTTTCATCATGTGGCTAGTCAAACGAAGTGAAGAACCTTCTGTCACCTCTGTTTCTTGCTATTGGAAGCAACCAAGGTTATCTGAAGCTGTTACTAAAGAAAAATTTGTATTGGCTAAAGAAATGTGCAAGAAAAAAACCTATTCTAGTCCAATAAATAGACCAACAGTTTTCTCATCTTTTTAAAAGAGTGTAAAAAAAGGAAAATTGATGACTCACTCATTACATGTTACACTAATGAAAAAACAGCATTAGATAAGTACAGTGTATACAACTTAGTTTTAGATTTACAGAATACTACGCAAGTGAATTTTAATAATTTGAAGTTGTATGCCGAGCAATTATTAACTGCAGAAGTAAGAATGCAAATAGAAACCCAAACAAGAGGTCAAGCTGACAGTAAACTGTGGCATACACTGCGACAAGGTCGGATCACAGCTTCTAAAATATATGAAGTGTGTAAATGCAAGACTGACGGTGTATTAGTGCAAACTATTCTTGGTGGTTACAAAGTACCTGAGACTAAAGCTATTAAAAGAGGTAAAAGGCTTGAAAACAAAGTTGTAAAAGAAGTTGAAGCTGAGCTAGCAGTTCCAGTGCAAAAATGTGGGTTTATTTTGATTTCACCATTTGTTGGTGCTTCACCTGATGGCTTGTGTGATGATTTTTGTGTGGAGATAAAATGTCCCATGAGTAAACTTCCATGGAAAGATATGTTAAGGATAACTCTGTATCTCAAAAATTTGTAGCTCAAACACAACTTCAAATGCATGCTACTGGCAAAAAGAAGGCTTTATTTTGTGTGGCAGACACAATGTTTGAGTTAAATAAAACATATACAAAGTACTGGTTGTACTATGATCAGTTATATGTACGCAAATTAATTAGAGAAGCAGAAGCGTTTTGGGAGAAATTTGTATTACCTAAAATAACAGAAAGTGCTAATATTTAATTTTTCTTTCTTGTGTATTATTAAAAATTTTATAAAATTTTATACTTCTTTTTTTCTTTTTCATTTTCCTGCTAGTTCAAATTTCATCACAATCCAGTTCAGTGAAATATAATTAACACATTGGTATACTAAACAGTATTAGGGTCAGCTCACACCGAGCACTGCATGGTTCAACATAATTTTAAATTTTCATAATAAAGTGTATCATTTCATGTTCAAAGTATATGAGCTACTCTAATAATGTATGCATAGCATCACGTCTTAATCTCAATGTGAGCTGACCCTTACTTTGTTAATTTGTAAGGTTGTGTGAGTCCAGAATAGTTACATGGAAGTGTATTATTTGAGACTAGATCCTACAGTCTACATCAACTGTACAAGTGGTTTTTGGGACTATGTTTTAATGCATATTATAATGATAACAGGCATGTTTAATAAATAAATAAATAATAATAATAATTTTATTAACAGTAGTGTTTGTATGATGAAATGAAAATTAATATTTTAAATTTAATAACTCTTTATTAATGGTGACTGCAAATTAATCAGCCCACATGCTACAATAACAACATCATCCAGAGTATTAACAATCTTATTGTTAACAACAGCATGCATCTTCAATAATTTAAATAAACGAACTCTTCTAATAACCCTTTCTATATGTATCCTCAGACTTGCAATGACCTTGGTCTCCAATACCTCAGCCTTAGTCATTTTTGTGTCTTTAGACACACTGGGTGGGCGCAAAACAGAGACATTTTTGTTTATTAAATGTGATTCTAGATGCTTAAAGCCTCTGTCAGCTAAAACAGTGCAGTTATCAGGCACAGTCTCAAGAAAACCACTTTGTTCAACAATATACATGTCAGATATGCGACCACCGTATCCTTCCGATATGAAATTTATAAAACCATCAGGAGTGGCGCCAATTAGGTACTTGATAGTATTGCAGTTTTTATATTGGGACCATGTAAGTGCTTGATGTACTGGATCTTTGGGCTTTTCTATTGCAATTTCAAAACAATCTATAATAGTTTGAACATTTGCATATTCTTTGTTTATTCGGAATGAAAGAGGTAAATTTCTTTTTATGTCTATGTGTGCTTGCTGGCCAATATGTTAACTGTTTAAAAAATGTTTTTAAAATAGGCAATGTCTTATAATATAATCGCCAAATTGTACTCAAAGATACTTCAAACAAATCTTTGATTCGTGAGAATGGGTCATTGTTTTTTATTTTATATAATGTAATTACTAAATATAACTTGGGCACCTTATATTCTTTTCTTAAAAAATCAATTACCCAATAAAATCTTTTTGGTACACCAATATATTTATAATAATTTTCATAATTCTGCAAGTCTTCTTCAAGCTGAAAAATAAAACATTTTTAAAATTACAACTTTAATAATAAAAACTAAAAACTATTACATACATACATACATATAATCACGCCTCTATCCCCGGAGGGTTAGGCAGAGGTGAATTATCACCCACATTTCATCAATAGTTGTATTCGTTCCCACATAATAGGGGGTGAGCCTATTGCCGTATTTCGGGCACTATTGTTGACTCGAGCCATGCATCTGAGGCTGTCTGGGCTGTATTTATGGGGGTATGATGGTGTGGTCCAAATTCTACTCTGCCGGGAACCACGCGGCGAACTATTATTAGGTACTAAAATACACTACAATTTATTTTTTACATATTATGAAATGTTTCACTTACATTTAAATGATCCTCACATATATACAGGCGACCTTTTGGTACATTTTCCTTGTGAGCAACAGTACACCATTCGGCTTTCGTTTTCGTCGGTATTGGAAAAAAGTATTTCTCTGGGCATGAAATAACTTTGTTATTGCAAAGTGGAACAAAGCATCCTATAACAGGATCTTGTTTGTATTTCTTCTGAGTTGACATACTTATCGTAAATAAGCACTGAATTATTAATATTTATTCAAGTAATTTAATACGTTACTAAACAAAGAGTTTATTACTAAACGTGTCAAATGTGTCAATGTCAATTGTCAATCTAGTCAATCAAGTTTTTTTATATTGGCTAAGGTAATGTTTAGTAAATCCTACTATTGGAGCTTACGCCCTTTCTGACCGAGAAACTATTAATCTTTAAAGTAAAAATATAAATATTTTTTTTGCACAAAACAAAAAATACGTATAGTATAGTTTTTTGTCTACTTTCTTATCCAACAATAAAAATTCAGGTAAAAAAAATGAAATGTTGTCAATTGACAGCCTCTGTGTCTCAGCGTGGTGGTACTGAACGCGACTGCTACGCAGGAGGCGCGGGTTCGATCCCCGCTCAGTGCAAATATTTGTATGCATGAATATAGGTATTTGCATTGGTCTGGGTGTTTCTATGTATAATATGTACAAAAAAAAAGTATATAAGTATGTTTATCCGTATTCTAGATTCCATAACACAAGCTAGTTAAACTATGCTTACCATGGGTCTAGATAGGGTTGAGTAGAATGTTGTAGAATATTATATATTATTATTATTAATTATTTATAATTCTATTCTACAATACGTTGGCCAACGAATTGCCATTTGTCTAGATGGACTGAGGTAGTGCAATGTTTCCTGTAATGACATAATAATTGAAGCATGTGTCTGATAAGATATGTACCTACGACAAAAACAGTAAACATAGCTTGTCTTTACTGTTATTAAATAAACCTAGTATTACATAGGTTACACTAAAAGTTTCCGGAACTGGCCACTTACATAAACAATATTTAAAAATTTATTACAACATTTGAAAATAGAACTCTTTGGCTGTAGAATACAGTTTTTTTCATCTGACTGTCTTTTGTTTTTACCTTGTGGCGCCATTTAAAAAATTGTGTGTCTGCATCAACATGGATTTAACTCGGGAAAATTTTCGTAGTATGATTTTCTACGATTTTAAGTGTAATTTGACGGCTCAACAGAGCATCGCTCGGCTTGAAACAGCTTTTGGCGATGAAGCTCCATGCAAGACGACTGTTTATAGCTGGTTTGCAGAATTCAAGCGTGGTCGTATCAATCTCAGTGACGAATCTCGCGAAGGTTGGCCGTCCACCGCTGTGACCAACAAAAACATCGATGCTGTGCGCCGTATGATTGAAACAGACAGGCATGTGACCTACCATGAAATTCGCGCACCCTTAGAAATAGGCATGAGTCAAATACAATCAATCCTACACAAACATTTGGGTGTGCGAAAGCTGTGCTCGCGGTGGATCCCACATAACTTAACCGAGGATCAAAAAACGGACCGCGTCACTTGGTGCAGTGCCATGCTTACCAGATTCAACGAAGGTGCGTCAAATTTGGTGTGGGACATAGTAACAGGTGACGAAACATGGATTTATTGCTACGATCCCAAAACAAAGCAGCAATCGAGCGTATGGGTCTTTCAAGATGAGCCGAAACCAACCAAAGTGGCGCGCGTGAAAAGTGCATCTAAGCGGATGATTGCTTCTTTTTTTAATAAAACTGGACACGTGGCTACTGTTGCTTTAGAAAATCGTCGTACTGTAAATAGTGACTGGTACACGACCATTTGTTTGCCGGAAGTTATTGACGAACTCCGTAAAAATAACCGTAAACGCCGTATCATCCTGCACCATGACAATACTAGTTCTCACACGGCCAGACAGACAAACGACTTTTTGAAGGCGAAAAATGTAAAACTCATGAGTCATCCTGCATACAGTCCCGACCTGGCACCTTGTGACTTTTATCTGTTCCCAAAAATTAAGAACCAATTACGCGGCCAACGATTTTCATCACCAGAAGAGGCTGTCGAGGAGTATGAAAAACACGTTTCAGAGGTCACCACAGAGGAGTGGCACAAAAGTTTTCAAAACTAGTTTGATCGAATGCAAAAGTGCATAGACGCCAAGGGAGATTATTTTGAAAAACAATAAATTAATTTTGTACCTTTAATAGTATTTTTTCATATTCATTCCGGAAACTTATAGTGCGCCCCACGTATAGGCATATGACACCGCAACTAAGGCCTCAGGGTTCAGACTAATCTCACCTTGTGGTACAGGTCTAATTTTTACAATTAGGTACTATGAGTAAAAACCCCGGTAGCCTAGTGGTATGAATAACGGACTACTGAGACGAGGTCTCGGGTTCGATCCCAGGTTTTACCATGACACACACCAATGACTTTTCGATGCCTTTCCAAGTTATGTGTGTATTTATCGTAGGTTTATAAGTACCCGCTTAATGGCAATAGGCTCGCCACCTATTACATTGCGACCTAAACATAAACTGGCGAAATGTGGGTGCTAGCACCTCTGCCTACCCCTTCGGGAATATAGGCGTGAGTTTATGTTATATGAGAGTTTATTATGTTATATAAGTAAAAGACAAAAGTACTCCTAACGGTGCTACCACGCATTCAATTCTACTAAAGCAAAACCACTGTCATACTACAGACACAACAAAAAATGGTATTAAATTTTAGACTTTATTTCTATTTGCTTAAGTCCAAAATCAAATGCAAAAAGTTACATTATAATTTTACATTCACTATGCAAAAAGTTTTTAAATTCCACGGACACTGCAAACAATGCTATTTTTTTTTTTAATTTTTAATGTAAAAGTCATTGGTGTGTGCCATGGTAAAACGTGGGATCGAACTCGAAACCTCGTCTCAGCAGTCTATTACCCATACCACTAGTCTACCGCGGTTATAACATTTTTAACAAAACCAAAAAATAGCACAGAATTTGTGCGAAGATACTCGTAGTTTCAACGTGCCTTCCCAACTAAATAATTTTGATCATCACAATCAATATCGCACAGACATGAGAATGGTAGAATCTTATGTTTATTTTGATAACAAAAAATAATTAATAATTCGTCTCGGGTTCCTACATTCTTATGCGTTCTTACTAAGTACTAGGTAAGTACTAGCACGGCAAAATAGTCAAATGTTAAAGTTTATAGGACGGCGGTATTTCCGCCCAATTGAGCAGTCCGACTGGGGCAGTACCTCTGCCCTACAGAATACCTCGGTTATAATAACTTCGTGTTGTGTTCCCAGCGGTGAGTAGGGTAGCCAGAGCTCACTGGAGAATTTGTGTTGTCAGTGGGATGACTAAAGACTTGTCCTGCTTTGTCCTCTATACTGACGGCACAGAGACTCTGCGCTTACAGGGTTGGCAGCGCGAGTGTGGCTTCTCTGATGTTACACACGTCCATAGGCCACGGTAACCACTTTCTATCAGGTGGACCGTGCGCTTGTCTGCCACTGAAGTGGTATAAATAAATATTCTCTGTACCCTATTCATCAAAGCCTAGCACTAAGAGTAAACCATAAAAGTACATATATCATACTATTTCTAACTATAAACTTATTTTTGAGTAGGTATTTTTGGAAGGTATATACTACTTATCTGATTACTTGTATTTTCCACAGATCAACTCGTCTATGGTAGACCATCTAAGGGTCCTGGCGTTTACTGCAACGGCGTGAAATGCTTGCCTTGGGAAGTCTGCAAGCCTGACCCTTACACTAAGAAATTGAAGTGCCAGCCAGCCTAAAAAACTTGGTTAGGGAATTCATTATTTGAATTAGTACCCACTCTTTACTTTGTGTATTACTAATAAATACCTAATAGCGAAGTACAGCCTACTTTGGTCTACTCCTCTTACCGAAATCCGGTGAGAGCGGTATTTCCGGACATTTGTTAGCCACATAGTCTGGCCCTCGCTTTTACTAAGGCAAACCACTGTCGTACTATTGACAATGCAAAAAATGGCATTCAATTTTAGACCTCATTTCCACAGCCGTAAAGACCAAAAGGACATGAAAAGAATTTCATTACACTTTTGCTTTCATTCTGCAAAAAGCCTTTCAATTGTGGACTTTAAAAACATTATCTTAAAGTCTAAAATTTAATGGATTTTTAGCAGTGTCAGTGGTTTGCTTTAGCAGAATCGAAGGCTGCTCTCTTGCATGTTATCTGCAATGTCACAGACCCAATTGATCCAAAGATAAATCTTTTGTATGTAATGTTTGATAACGTTAATAGCTGTAGTTGCTGTATTTTGAGCATTTAACCTATTATTTTTACTGACAGTAGGTATACTCGTATAGCATTAATTGACATAACATATTTTCGATGGACATATAACTAAATTTTTAATAAATGAAATTACTTAATATTGTTTTTTTTACATACATACATACATATAATCACGCCTTTATCAACAGAGGTGAATTAACACCCGCATTTCACCAATCATTGAATTCAGACCCACGTAATAGGCGGTGAGGCTATTGCCGTCTTCCGGGCACTATTGTTGACTCGAGCAATACATCTAAAGCTGAGTCTGGACTGTATATATCTGTCTGGTGTTAAACAGCCCTATCCCTTAGTCGCCTTGTACGAGACCGCATGGGCAGTTATGGGGTGGCCCAAATTCTACTCTGCCGGGAACCACACGGCATGTTGTGTTGTTTTTAGCCCCCCACCCGATAGCTGACTTCGGCTAGGATGACAGGGGTATTCACCTGTAACTTCTAGGCATCGATGATGATCCCTGTGGCATCCAAGGCTTCCCTTAATCAAATCAAATCTCAAATCATGATACACACGCAGCACATTTATTTTATTTTATTGTTTATATGTTTTATTTTATTGTTTATATGTTTTATTTTATTGTTTATATGTCTTATTTTATTGTTTATATGTTTTATTTTATTGTTTTGTTTACGTATTTTATTTGGTCACTAAAATCTTCTACCGCCTGTTATCACAATATATGTTTGTTTTTAATATATTTACGGTATATTATTGTTTATCTTCATATTGTAATATAAGTACATAACTTCTACATACCCTCATGCATTATACTTTCACACTCGACTTCGACGGTTCGGCGTCCGTGTGTCACTGGCAAATTCGGTTCCAGTTGAAAACCAGCGTCAGGTTTATGCCTGGCACATGCTGAACTGGACACCTATTTGGTGTATCTGTGAGCCACTGTTTTACATGTATTTTTTTTTTAATTTGTTGTTGGTTATTGTTATCTCCGTGACCACCTTACACCAAATAAATATTTCTATCTTTCTTTCTTTCTTCTTTAACACGCGTC
Organism: Eilema griseolum; assembly: GCA_963662185.1. Classification (NCBI taxonomy): domain Eukaryota; kingdom Metazoa; phylum Arthropoda; class Insecta; order Lepidoptera; family Erebidae; genus Eilema; species Eilema griseolum. The sequence goes on along the minus strand of OY759254.1, from coordinate 8,608,789 downwards.
GCCGTCGGCTCATGAAACTTACCCGACCGGGGTAAGAGGTATATGTCTCAGATAAATCTCACCTCTGGCAACTTACGGCACACACAGTCGGCGTGCGATAGCGTTGAAGTCCGACATAACCTCCCCCACCGACTCCAATGGTGAGGGTGATAATCCTGTTCCAATTGAGTAGTCCGATTGGGGAAATACCTCCACCCTACAGAATATCAAGGCTATAGCCAAGACTCTCTGTGGAGAGAGAGTCTCGGCTATAGCCGTCTCTCTCTTTTGTGCTGTCAAAGGGAAGACTAAAGGTTTGTCCTTATTGTGTCTTTTGTACTGATGGCACAGAATCTCTCCGTTCCTACAGGATCGGTAGCACGGATGTGACTCCTCTGGTGTTGCACTCGTCCATAGGTCACGGTAACCACTTTCCATCAGGCAGGCCGTTTGCTTGTCCTGCCACCTAAGTTGTATAAAAATAAAATAAAAAAAGGCTCATGAAACTTACCTACGAAACACCCACCGGTCAATGACTTCCAAAAATCAGCTGATTACTGCGACTCATGTGCTGGACATATCGATGTTGTACCTACGGTTGGCATATGCATTGGTGTCAATTTAAGAAATTTGGCGACTGGATTTTAGAGAATTGTTCAGTCAATATTTTTGAATAAATATTTATTATATTATTGTTTGATACACTAGCAGCATTATATTATTGTTATTATTGTTTGATACACTAGCAGCCTAAAGTCACATGAGTAGAAAGCCGTACAGAGACAAAGCTTCTTAAGAACGTGCAAAATTGATACCTATTTTGGTAGGGTTGTCACAATAGGTTAAGGTAAAAAAACAAAACATTTGTTAAATAGTTTTATTATTCAGTATGATAGGCTATGAATACTCGGCCTTACTAATAACACCCTCCCCCCCCCCCCCTCCCCCAATACGTTACGCCCATGCTTATAACATTCGAGATAAAACTCGTGTACTAGCACTTCCACCAACAACAGCTTCACCTTGTCTTCTAAATGACTACGGTATTGGACGTCGCTAATATATCCATTGATACCAAGGATCCCAATACTCGAGGAAATGGTAAGTAATAAGTATAAGGATCATCATGAAACGTGGTCCTTCACTATAGGTCTCCTGAAAAAGCTCAAAGTCGCTCAACGAGCTATGGAGAGGGCTATGCTCGGTATTTCCTTACGTGATCGTGACATGATGATGATGATAAGTATCATAAATATCATAATATTTTAATATTACAAACGGACACTTCTATTTTATTTATTTGTATAAATGTAGGTAGGTACATAGCATCTGTAGATTTTTCCCTGTTTTTTTATGTATTTATACTATTTATATCTTGGTGTATCTAGTAGTAGTTTGTAAGATAATAACCTTTATTTTGTCAAAAAGGGAATTTGTGCTTGGCGTCACGGAATGTCGTTAGCGCTACGTTCATGCGTCAGACGGCTGTCAAGCCCGGACGTTCAAGTGGTCATTGAAAAAGTAATAATCAAATATTTACTTACCTATTGTACACTTTGGGATAGTTAAAGTATGATATATTTTTATTTTTTCTAGTATTATTACCATTGTTAAATATTTAAACTTGCAACTAACAAAACATAAAACTTCAAAACTGACAAAACCAACAACGTGAGTCGCAGCATCCCTATGAATGTCAACTGGCTGTGCCAGCGCAAACCGGTTTTTTCCAGTCTCACCGCGTACGCGACAAGCTGCCAGCTGCCAGTGGACACGCACACAGTTCCCCGCATGCTTGTGTTAGTGCAACCGAATCGCGCGGTTCTATGAACTATGAAGCTTTGTCTCTGTACGGCTTATCTACTCATGTGCTAAAGCTAAAGCGTGTATATCACTGCACTTCTGTTTAACGTTTTAAATGATTGCCTAGTCTATTTTAAAAAATGTTTATATTACTTTTTTTTTTACGTGCGCAAAATCCCCACGGATACCTCCCCACCGGAGCCGATGGAGGAGGTTATGTCGGACTCGAACCGCCTGTGGGTTGCTTTGGTTGCCGAAGGTGAGGTTGACAGGCATATCCCTCGCACCCCGGGCGACCCAAGGCCATCTCTCACGGTCTGGCCCTCTCCTCGAGTGTGAGGAGACTACAGAGTCCCCAACTCGTCCCCGGAAACGGGGAGGCGCGCCACGCGCGCCACCGCCGCGGCCTGCTTCTGCCAGGGTGACAGGCGGCTCCACCTGTCACCCCCAGGCCGGCGCTCATGGGGGGCGGAGGTCGTTCATCGACCTCGGACGCCCTAGTTGCTTAGTACGCGGGCAGCTTTGCTTGCGATCCTTCGTCGCTCCCGCCCCGCCTCCTCCTTCACGAACATTACTTGCTCACAGAAGGAGGCGCCGGCCGCCCAAAAAAAAGGTGGAGAGCGTGAGAACTCTCACTCCCAGGGCTGCCACAAGCTCCCGTCTCGGCGTCTCCCACGCCGGACACTCGGTGAGCGTGTGCGGCCCTGAGTCCTCGCATGTTTATATTACTGGCACTTATTACTGTTTCTGGTAGGGAGTTCCACGATTGTACCACCCTGTTTGGCAGAAAGTGATAAGTACTTAGGGTTACTGGTACACTGAGGTTGACTAAGTTTCATTGAGTGGGCTCTTATGTGTCTTCTTTGTTACACTTTATATAAGTAAGTATTGTATATACTAGTACTTGGGAGGTTAAATAAGAAAAGTACCTAATTAATAAAATATTTTAATATAATCGGTACGAATGCATTCAAATAAAGATATAAAGCATAGTTGTAGGGAGCACGACCCATGCACCCACTGGCTTTATCTATAAATTTAGTGAGCTCAGGGGAAGTTTCAGATTCTCCTTTCACCCACTGCGCTATGGCTGGAAATAAAATGACAAAATTATAATATCTATACTAATTTATAAATCCGAAATAAACCTCTGTTTATCTGTTACGCCTAAACCGCTGAACCGATTTTGATGAAATTTTGTACAGGGGTAGATTAGATTTTAGAAAAGGACATAAGCTACATTTGGTCGTGATAACCGACCAGACCAGTGGGTGAAAGGGTCGTGCCGCTGTAGTTTGCTGAACATTTAAGGTCTGCTGCACTTATTGCGTTTGGTCCTCGGATCCAGCTTGCACACCTCACCAGAGCTGCACTTGACGTTGTCGCAGTACACTCCAGATCCACCTGAAAAAACAGTATATTATTTTAGTGGTTTTGTTGCGAATTTGGCGAAAGTAATAGACAATATGGCCGGCGGGGGTGCGAGGTATACCTATGTTTCAGATAATCTCACCTCCGGCAACATGCGGCCCACACAGTCGGCGTGCGTTTTAGTCGGTTCAAGTCCGACTTAATCTCCCCCACCGGCGTCAGTGGTGGGGGTATCCGTGGGCATTTTGTGCACATTAAAAAAAAGTGATAGACAATGTAAGAACACGAGAACATTATACATGTCTCTCTTCTTCCGAATCCGTTCCGTTGTAACATCTTTCATCCAAAGTGGAGCCCGAGGCAATTTTAAGTAATCTGTGGGCGAAGTCCCCTCTATTTATTCTCTTTTCCATGACTGTGTTTAGTTGACCTTTACGGGTACGATTACCGTTTGCCAATGGAGGACAGAATATGATTAACGAATGCATGGGATGTGATGTTTATGACATATGTCATAGGTATACGTCAAATCCCACAGGTACATTTGTCGTTCTATTCTACAATACGCCCCCTAAAATCCAACCACACGTGCTGATCGACCACCTGAATCTCGTGGAGGGTGGACACACGGAAACAAATTTACTGGCGTGGCTAACATGGCTCTGGTAAAATTTCTTGAAAAACTTGACATTGGCGTCTCGCCATTAATAATTTTATAAACTACTACGAGACATTGGCGGAATTGATACTAAAAGCACAGAGCCATTAATCAAGAATTGAATTGAATTGAACTATTCTACAATACGCCGGCCAACAAATTGTCATTTGTCTAGGAGGGTTGACATTTATTACCCCTCGTATACACCACGTAACAAGTTGTAAAACAAGTTGTAAACTTGTTCATAAAAAAATTGTTGAAGACTTGTAGGAGACTAATCAAAACACAATAATTTTTTATTGGAGGTAGGACACGTCGGTATTCCGTCCGAATTGAGCAGTCCGACTGGGGAAGTACCTCCACCCTACAGAATACCACGGCTATACTATAATAACCTCGTGTTGTGTTCAGTTACAGTTTTTGTGCTGTCAGTGGGAAGACCAAAGACTTGTCCTGATTTTGTGTTCTGCACTGAAGGCACAGAAAAACTCTGTTCTTACAGGGTCGGCAGCACTTATGTGACTCCACTAGTGTTGCACACGTTCAAAGGTCACGGTAACCACTTTTCATCAGGTCATGTCTGCCACCTAAGTTGTATAACAAAAAAAAATACTATGTGAACGAAACAGTATCTCAGATATTGTTTAGTTCACATTGTATGTATAGCCGATAAGATGTAAGCAAGTATAAAATACGTTTGCGTTCAAACTGTAGCCTGTGACATATTGCAACTTGTCAAATACATGTTTTATACTTAGGTGTAAACGAAGGGTTAGAAAGAAAGGTATCAAAATTGTAGGTCTCAGTCGGAGTGCAATGCAATTGTCTTATTTACACCTTATATCCTGGCATATAAGACCCGCGATGGAGTGCGATTTTAGTCAGTCCAAGTCATCATAACCATACCACCGCCGCTCGGCAGGCGAGAATGGCGGATCGGTGGGGATTTCCTCGAAAAAAGAATATAAGTATATACATATATAAATAAGACTTACTTTGATACTTGCTGCCGCTAGACCCACTGCCTCCACTGCCACCATAGGGAGCAGGCTCAGAGCAGGACTTAGAGTTGCAGGCGTTGGAGCAGCACACCCTGCCGTTGCTGCAGTCGTAGTCCTGGACACACTTAGGGCTGCAGCCGTACACCTTGGACGGGAGAGGGCACGCTGGAATGAGGATTTAATTTATTAGTATCTAATATAAGTGAAGTTGATGATAGTTATGTGTACCTACTTACATTCATCTCAAACCGCGACGTACAGAACCTATTACGAAAAACCCAACAACCCAAAAAAGAATCCCAATAAACAAGATTTCTTTCGTTAGTATTAAAGTTATCGGCATATTTACCATGTTGTATTGTACTGAGTTTCCGATATTTCGGGGCTATTGCAAGCACCAAGATCACAGAGGAACTGGAGTATTGGCGGTAAACAGTGAAAAAGTTTTTTAGGAGTAAATATATCGATCTACCCTCTTACGAATTCTTTTACTGCGCGTATCTGCACTACCACTGGCTTCACTCTCACTACAAACTCGAACCCGACCTCGATCACGTTCAAGATACACGATGTTTACTGCATCCACTTGTGATTTTGTTTTGGCTTCTTCCCGGTTGTTTTCTTTCTTTCTACATTTTCTTTCTACATAGTGGATGAAAGATTGAGAAAAAATATCTTAGACGCTAGGGTAGGTATATCGCGGTGTGGGCATACCACTTTTTGGTTATGTGCCGTATAAGAGATCTCTTTAAAGGATGGAGACGTAGAAGGCGTGAGCCCATAAGTGTTCTAGAAAAAATAAAAGTAGAAAATTTGCAAGAAGATAAAGTGAGAGAGGAGTATGGAAGCTGAAATGTTTTATGATATTGATAGTATTTGTGAGATTGAGGAGTTATGGAAGGTATTCAAAGATGAGATTGTGAGTGTGGCTTCCCGAGTATGTGGTATAAGTAAGAGAAGTAAAGTGCAAAAGGTGAAGCATGCATGGTGGGATAAAGAAGTGCAAAAGTTGGTATGTGAGAGAAAGAAAGCGTGGCTAGACTGGCTCTCAGTCAGAGCTAATGAGAGAATGCAGCAAGCTACAAATGAGAATGTGGATGAAGCGAAAGATAAATATAGAAGACTGAAAGGGATAGTGAAAGGAGTGATTGCTAGAAAGAAAAAGGAACAAAAAGACGTGTTTGATGAAAGGTTATCTAAGGATTTCCAGACGAACATTAAGTTCTTTTGGAAGTCCATCCGTTCAGCCAGAGGAGAAACACAGAGCTCCGAGCTGAATGCTATTAGAGACCAAAATGGAAGAATTGTAAAAGGTGAGCAATGTGTGTTAAAAAGATGGCAGGACTATTTTGAAAGCTTGTTTGAAAGAGAGGATGGTGTACATGCACTAACCTCGGTGATGGATGACCATGTTGATGATAATAAAAGTGGTATTAGTATGAATGAAGTTGTGAGTGCATTAAGAAGTATGAAAGCTGGTAAAGCAGCGGGATTTGATAAGGTGACAGTCGAGATGCTGAAGGCTGGACAGGGCCTTGTAGCAAGTCAGTTGTGCCGCCTTTTCAACATATGTTGGGTTAACGGTCGTGTACCAAGTGATTGGTGTAAGGCCGTTATAGTTCCGCTTTACAAAGGAAAGGGCTCGCATCAAGACTGCAAAAACTACAGGGGCATTAGCATACTCAGCGTCGTCGGCAAACTGTATGCGAAAGTGTTGATTGAGAGAGTTATGAAAGAAACCGATGAGAAAATATGGGATGCACAGGCGGGTTTTAGAAAGGGAATGGGATGTACGGATCAGGTCTTTTCATTGCGAAGCATAGTCGAGAAATTTTTGGTCAAGAGTCAAAAGGTCTATTGCGCTTTTGTGGATTTGGTAAAGGCCTATGACAAAGTGGTGAGGAATGAACTTTGGTCGGTACTGTCTATGTATGGCGTGAGTAGCAACCTTATTCGAGCTCTGAAGTCTCTCTAAGAGGACTCTGGAGCTTGCATGATGATACATGGGTCATACACTGAATGGTTTAGCATACAAAAGGGGGTAAGACAGGGATATGTAGCGTCACTATGGCTGTTTAACTTATTCATGGATAGTTGTTTGCAAGATTTGAAAGATAAAGAATGTGGTTTAAGAATGAAGAATTTACTCGTCAAATGTCTTCTCTATGATCAGGTTTTACTTGCGTCATCGGCAGATGAGTTGCAGGAGATGGTGACAACTATGCATGTGAAGCTTTTGAGAGGAAAGGAATGAAAGTGAATGTTAGTAAGACAAAAGTTATGGTTTTTGAAAGAGATGAATGCGTGACAGAGTGTAGAATTTGTATAGATGGAGAAAAAGTGGAACAAGTGAATGAGTTCATATATTTGGGAACATTGTTTACGAGAGATGGAAAGCATGAAGAAGGTGTTCCAGCTATCACAGCTGGAAATAGAGTGAATGGGGCACTACACAACTTTATGAGCAGCCGGTAAGTGTCCGTAAAGGCACGACTGGCTGTACATGGTGGAGTATTAGTGCCGACTCTTATGTATGGTAGTGAAAGTTGGGTGTGGCAGAAAAAGCATCAGAGTAGAGTGAATGCAGTAGAAATGCATGCGTTGCGAAGTATGTGTGGCTTGACCTTGAAAGATAGAGTGAGAAATAGCGTGATAAGAGAACGATGTGGAGTGATAGAAGATGTAGTGATGAGAATTGAGAGAGGAATGTTGAGATGGTTTGGTCATGTTGAGAGAATGAATCAAAGAAGACTAACGAAACAGGTGTATGAGGTGAGTGTGGATGGTACCGTCGGAAGGGGAAGACCTAGGCGCACATACCTGGACCAAATCGGGGAAGTTTTAGAAAAGGGGCAGGTCAGGAGTGCTCTAAACCGACGAGCATGCATGAAGAATGTAATGAGAGTGAATGAAGCGAGAGTAGTATGTCAGGATCGTAGCAAGTGGAGATCCGTGATCTCTGCCTACCCCTATGGGAAACAAGCGTGATTTTATGTATGTATGTATGTATGTACATTTTCCTATTTTTACTCGATTACGGCGAAGCAAAAGGAGGGTTATGAGGGTATATAATGTATGTATGTAGGTTCATCTGTTGCCTCATAGCTCCTCAATCACTGGACAAATGAGCTACCATTAGAAGCATCTTAGTCGTCCGCTGACTATAGGCTATATAACGTGTCACTGAATCTAATGTAGCGACCTCTAGCGGTCATAAAGTACTGTGTCAAAAAATAAATTTAAGATAAATATGCCGTGAATATGTTCTGAAGGGAGTGAATGTTGAGATGACTGAAACTAGAGATGAATGGAAAAAGGACACATGTTGCGCCGACCTCAAATAAACTTGGGGTAAGAGCGGAGGATGATGACGTAATAAAGTCAACATGATCAATTTGCAGAAAATAATTGTGAATGCCAATGTGTTCTTTATACTTTGGTCTCATAATCATTACAAGAAGGTTGATCCAGTACCACTAGGGCTGTCAAATGGGTAAAATTACATAGGCGAGCAGGGGGCTACCATGATAAATGTCCCTTCCTTCGAATCTTGGGGTCTGCACGAAACACAACGAAAGACATTACATTTATGTAGGTATCACAAAGTTAATAACATAACATAACATGAACTAATGCGTATATTTCCTTGAAGGGGAAGGCAAAGTTGCTAGCACCCACATTTCGCCGATTTATATTTAGGTCCCAATGTAATACGAGCCTATTGCCATTAACAGGGCACCTATAAACCTGCGATAAATACACACGCATATGATGAGGCCGTCAAGCTGAGTGTCACCATTGTCACATGGTAGGTATGTGTAAATAATGGTGACCCTCTTTTCTGAGACTTTGCAATTCAGCTTACCATCAGGCAAGGCGAAGTCCAATTGACGAGTTCTATAAAAAAAAAACATATAACTTCGAAAAGCATCGAGAAGACATTGGTGTGTGCCACCATAATAAAGTTAATAAATCATAAATAAATATTATACAACATTCTACACAACGCTTTCTAAATCCATGGTAAGCATAGCTTAACTAGCTTGTATTATGGAATCTAGAATGCGGATTAACATACTGCGATACATACATATTATACATAGAAACACCTAGACCAATGCATATATACATAGGTATCATGCTTACAAATATTATCACAGAGCGGGGATCGAATCCGCGCTTACTGTGTGGTGTCCACGTTCACTACCGCCACGCCACCACACAGATAATATTAAATTACTTAGTATCTTTACTTTTATATACTTTTATTACATCTCATATCCCCACAGGAGTCAGTGGGGGAGATTAAGTCGGACTTGAACCGACTAAAACGTACGCCGCACCGTCTGAGGGTTAGAAGTTGCCGGAGGTGAAGTAGCTGGCGGCATAACTATCCCTCACACTCCGCCTGGACTATATTGTATACCCTTAGTCGAATATATCTTTCATGTTAGATTAAACCTTCACGTCAAAAGACCAAATTGTAGCAGCCCTAAGCGAAACCTGGTTGATTATTTTTGATTGGATAATTTACTCTGAATTTAACGGCCACTTTACATCAGTTGGACTACATTATTTGTAATATTAGACCTTTATAAAGACCTAGACTCCGCCAAAGTGTAAGTAAGAAGGCAGTAACTTAATTTTTTACATAAACCTACTAGACAGACAAGCTGCTTAGTCTCTCTCCTTCTTATGGTTGCCTGTAAGAAATTGCCGCAGAGCGATAAGGCCGCCATCTGTACGTACCACAAAACTTGTATCTCATATTGTAATGTAATATGTTATTGGTGTACAATAAAGATATAATATAATATACATAACATAAACTCACGCCTATATCCCCGAAGGGGTAGGCAGAGGTGCTAGCACCCACATTTCGCCAACCAACCGCGGTAACCTAGTGGTATGGGTATGGACTGCTGAGACGAGGTCTCGGGTTCGATCCCAGGTTTTACCATGGCACACACCAATGACTTTTCGATGCTTTTCGAAGTCATGTGTGTATTTATCGCAGGTTTATAAGTGCCCGGTTAATGGCAATAGGCTCGCCACCTATTACATTGGGACCTAAACATAAACTGGCGACATGTGGGTGGCAGCACATCTGCCTAAACAATAAAGACGTTTACATTATTATTTTTATTTTATTTTTATTTATACTTTAATGTACACAACAATGACATTTTATACAAAACGATGAGTATAGTAATAAAAAGTTATGTGAAGCGAGAATCAGGTAAACTTACGAGAATTGATATCGCGCTTTTTGGAAATGTGGTGAATGAGGCAAATAAAACGCTACGTTTAAGACAAGAGTCTTACCTGCTTCCGAGTAACACACCATCACCACCACAGCCAGCACCGAGAACAGGATTGTAGCGGAATCTGGAATTCAAAAGTCTTATGTTATTTTTGGGTTGGTCTACAGTCTTCTATCATCATATAAGGAGATTTGGAAGACACATGCTGTTCCAATAATGGAAAGACCCTGGACCCTCGGATGTGATCTGCCTCTCTAAACAAGTGGCAATGCGTTTGTAGAATATACCTAATTAAATAAATAAATATTCCACGACATTCTACACAACGCTATCTAGACCCATGGTAAGCATAGCTTAACTAGCTTGTGTTATGGGATCTAGAATGCGGATAAACATACTTAGATTTTTTTGTAAATACATACATATTAATATAATACTATGTATAAGTATAGGTATATATTATGCCCGGAATACGGCAATAGGCTCACCCCCTATTACGTGGGACCGAATATCCTCCTGGCTAAAGGCGTGATTATATGTATGTATGTATTATATTAATATAATATAACTATTTAATAAAAACAAATAATAAAGTAAATATAAATACACACATGAAGAGAAACACCCAGATCAATCCAAATATTTGCACTGAGCGGGAATCGAACCCGCGCCCCCTATGTCGAATGCTCTACCGCTACGCCACGGAGGCGTTGATTGATCGATGTATAGGATTGACATAGGTAAGTTTAGAACTGTCATAAACGTCAAAAATGGGTAAATCTAAATTCTGCAATACGCGCAGGACTAACGCAAAGATAATGATGATGGTAGGTACTGCTCCAATGATCGAGTTTATAGAGCCCCCACCAGGAGATGGCCAGATCGTGAGAGATGGCCCTGGGTCGGCCAGGGTGCGAGGGACATGCCTGTCAACCTCACCTTCGGCATCCAAAAACGACACACAGGCGGCGTGCGCTTTGGTCGGTTCGAGTCCGACATAACCTCTTCCACCGGCTCTGGTGGAGGGGTGGTATCAGTGGGGATTTTGCGCACGTAAAAAAAAAGAGCCCCACCAAGATATTCGGGGTACAACCTCATATGCTAGCTTGTACATACATATAACATGTTGATTGGCGAACGAGATAACAGCAACAACGGCTGAATGTATATACGCCATGTCCAAGTAATTAGTATTCAAGAAGGTACATATGCGTTGTGGTTACCAGAATCTTGTGTTAACTCATATTGGTACACAGTATTACCTAACTACAGTCTGAATCATGTTTTGTAAAAAAAGATAGCTACCTAGGTATACCACAGTCCTATACTGTGCTGTTCACATTAGTCCAAGCAAGACGTCTTATTTATTGCATTGCACACACATTCATACATATAATCACAAAGACAGCTTTAACGTAGCGTGGGACCTAATTCAATGATTATTGAAATGAGGGTGTTAATTCACCTCTCCTTATTCCTCCGGGGATAAACATAAACATGAGTTATGTTAATGTTTAACATAATAAACATAAACATGAATTATGTTTATGTTTATCCCCGGAGGATTTAAGAGAGGTGAATTAACACCCACATTTCACTATTCATGGAATTCGGTACCACGTAATAGGGGATTAGCCTATTGCTGTCTTCCGGGCACTATTTTTACTCAAACCATGCATCTGAGGCTGAGTCTGGGCTGTATATATCTGTCTAATGTTAAACACCCCTATCCCTTAGTAGCCTTGTACGACACCGCATGGGAAGAGGTGGGGTGGTCCAAATTCTACTCTGCTTACTCTCACGCGGCTTATATGAGATTAATTACAGGAATATTACCTACTGCACCTTATCTGTGTGGTGACGGAGAAAAAATACAAGTATCAACATCCCAACTCATCTGTAGAGTGTCGTAAGAGGCAACTAACGGAAAAATACGCAGACGATATCACTGCGAGAGAAGGAATACAACTCGAATGAAATGGGACGGAAAGAGTCACTTTTGACTGAATGGAAAGGGAATTTAGAGGATCTATAATTATTATTTTTATATAGGACACGTCAATTGGACTTCGCCTTGCCTGATGGTAAGCTGAAGGCAAAGTCCCAGAAAAGAGGGTCACCATTACTTACACATATCGTGTGACAATGGTGACACTCAGCTTGACGGCCTCATCATATGCTATTTCACGCCCCGCTTAAAGGACCCGGGACTGTAGGAAGAAGGAAACACGTGAGCTGGTAATGAATTCCAGGCCTTAATGGTGCGACAGAGGAAAGAGTCTCCGAACCGCTTGGTTCTTGATCGTATGTTCTGCACCGTGTGCGGATGACATCTAAGACCTGCACGTGTTGTCCTGTGTAGGAAAGGGAACTAATATATCTGGTTTGACTAGCATGTAACTATGAACAATCGTCATATGGGTTCTTGCTAAAGCACATGAATAGAATGGAAAGGGACTCTTTTGTCTGCATTTAGCCTCCTTTTTAGGGCCATTCAGCGTGCAGAGTACTGACTAAAGCAGTCAGCTTAGCTCCGGACAGTAACGCAGAAGCTTACTGAGGGTAATACAACTCGAAATAAAACCCTGTACCAACTCGTCTAGCCAGTGTGAAAACAGTAGACCAAAACCAGAGGCGAATGGCCTATGTCCACTTGTGGACTGCCATAGGTTAGTTGAAAATTACCTACTCCAAATTATCAACAAAGTAGCGATTTTAAGTTGCGTTCAAACTCATCACTTTGGAGCCCAAGGTCCGCGTAAGGTATACAGACTTTTCTGGCAACGACATTCTGCCGCCTGATCTCCTAATACCGCGAGAATTGTTCATGAAATAAATAAATAAATCAAATCAAATACATAGCGATGACGATGTTTGATTCTGAATAAGATCCACTTTGCTTTGATTGAAACGCATTACTTATGCAATTTTATTAGCTAACAAACGAGTAAGTATTGCCAAATATATCCTTGCCATGTTATTGGATACTGGACCTTGAATGTTTTTATGAACTTACTTTTGACTTTGCTTATAAAAAGGTTAGTAGTCATTCCAGTCTTTATTTATATAGCCATCGGTTCCTGCTAGCTGACCAGCCCTGTCTTTGCCCGTGGCATGCTTCGAAAGCATTTTATTAATTTTCAAATAAGTAATGTATGGGAATCTGCTGGATTTTTAGACATTTATTAATACTACTCCGCTCCCTTGATTAAAGGACTATTCAACATAAAAACAATTTTTTTACTTCAAACCAGCAGTTCTTGAGATTAGCGCGCTCAATCAAACAAAGAAAATTAGGATATACCTATTACTAAATTACTACTGAACGACTGAGTTGCTTTTTGCCTTTTTTATTTTTTATGACCTATGAACGTGTGTATCACCAGGGGAAGTCACACCCGTGCTGCCGAACTTGTAAGAGCAGAAATTTTCTGTGCCGTCAGTGCAGAACACAAAATCAGGACAAGCCTTTGGTCTTCCCACTGACAGCACACTAGCTCTCCAGTGAACTCTGACTACCCTACTTACCGCCGGTAAGACAACACGAGGTTATTATGGCCGTGGTTTTCTGTAGGGTGGAGGTACTTCCCCAGTCGAACTGCTCAATTGGGATGGAAGGCGGATATCGTCGTGTCTTACCAATTGATAAATACCAATACCACTATCCCTACATATATACAATCTATCATCACTATATATATACAATATGGGGTTCTTCAAGAGGGGCATCATAAGGTGTCTTCATGGTCGGCAGCGCGAGTGTGACACCCCTGGTGTTGCATACGTCCATAGGCCACGGTAACCGCTTCCCATCAGGTGGGCCGTGTGCTTGTCTGCCAACTAAGTGGTATAAAAAAAAAAAGTACCATTTCGCTGCTTAAAGAATATCAAATCTGGATAGGTAGACATGGAATTCTTTATTCTTTTACCAATACATGTACGTGTTTCCGTCTTTTTACAATCCCAGCTCCTTTGTTGTTTTATATACATACCTACATACAACAGAGGTGAATTAACACCCACATTTCACCAAACATTGAATTCTGTCCCACGTAATAGAAGGTAAGCCTATTGCCGTTTTCCTGGCACTATTGTTGACTCAAGCCATGCATCTGAGGCTGAATCTGGGCTGTATATATCTGTCTGATGTTAAACAGTCCTATCCCTTAGTCGCCTTGTACGATACCGCATGGGAAGAGATGGGGTGGCCTATATTCCACTCTGCCGTGAACCATGCGACTTTTATGTTTTGTTTTATTGTATTGTGTATTCTATTTTGGTTTGCGGGCTGAGCTGAAAGGATTGTTTATCAAGTTCACACTGGCATACTTCATTTAGCTTTAACTGTTTGTTCAAAGATCTTATCGCGAATGTTAACGCACCGATGAGGTCATGTTTACAATTGCAGTGTGCAAAACAAATAGGTACTTATTGAAAGTACTTACTATTTGAAAGTGTATTTTAGATTTATAAAATATCACTAGCCCTGTCCAACTGACTGATACATCACTGCAGGGTGTAAGCCGCTGAGGCTTATGACAGTCAGAATTCTCTCGCTTAACGACCTCTGTTCTCCATTAGCCTGAGGGTGATAGGTGGAGCCGCCTGTCCCCCTAACAGTCCCTCGATTTTACTAAAGCCAAATCACTGTCATAGCACAGAAACTGCAAAAAATGGCATTTAATTGTAGACTTTATTTCTATTGCTTAAAATTCAAAATTAAATGAATACAGTTTCATTATTGTTTTCATTCGCTCTGCAAAAATTCTTTTAATTTTGAACTTTATCCGTATTGCTTTAAAGTCTAATATTAATTAGAATTTTTAGCAGTATCTCTGGTATGACAGTGGTTTTGCTTTAGCCGAATCGAGGCCCAGAAGTAGGCGGAAGTGGCGGCGCGAACGCACCTCCCCATGTTCGGGGACACCGTGGTTCCCACATCCGATGGAGCCATCACACAACCAGAGATGGCCCTGGGTTATCCGGGGTGCGAGAGATATGTGTCTGGCTATCTCTATCTCGTGTTAAGAAAATACAAAGAATGTAAGTATTGTCACAGATAACATAATATTAAAATAGTTATTGTCCATCTTCTTTATTGACATTTTTATATTTTTTAATTACAATTTAGCTTCACGCTCAATCCATGCACAATAACCGCGGTAGCCTAGTGGTGTGGGTAATAGACTGCTGAGACGAGGTCTAGTGCTCGATCCCAGGTTTTAAAATGGCACACACCAATGACTTTTCGATGCTTTTCGAAGTTATGTGTGTATTTATCGCAGGTTTATAAGTGCCCGGTTAACGGCACTAGGCTCGCCACCTAATACATTGGCACCTAAACATAAACTGGCGAAATGTGGATGCTAACACCTCTGCCTACCCCTTCGGGGATATAGGTGTGAGTTCATGTTATGTTATATGCACAATCCGTGAATAGTAGTAGCGATCAGTGGAGGGTACTTTGGGTTGATGAAGCTCAATCCAGTCATAGGTACCCGTCTCAAGATGTTCTGCTACTGCCAATTTATTGAACTGACGGTTTCTCACAGCTGCGATATGCTCTTTGAATCTTTCTGCAATGGTTCGCTTGGTTTGGCCTATGTAGGAACTATCGCACTAATCCACTTTGTGAATACCCAGATGGCAGACAAGCACACGGCCCACCTGATGGAAAGTGGTCACCGTGGCCTATGGACGCGTGTAAAATAAGAGTCACACACGCGCTGCCAGCCCTCCAAACATTGAGAGTTTCTGTGCCGTCAGTGTAAAAGACAAAGCAGGACAAGCTTTTGGTCTTTCCATTGACAGCACAAAAATCCACCAATGAGCTCTGGCTACTCTACTCACCGCCGAGAACACAACACGAGGTTATTATTGCCGCGGTATTCTGTAGGGCGGAGGTACTTCCCCAGTCGGACTGCTCAATTGGCCGGAAATACCGTCGTGTCCTACCTCCTGGTTTTCTAGAGGCTTGTGGTTTTGTGGTATTTGTAGAGGTATGACGTCCTTCGATGTTCGCACGTATTTCGCTACTTTGGTGAACAGTTTTTAAGATCATCTTAATGGAAAATTTCTCTAAGAAAGACCCGATATTGTCCGTTATATCTTTCAAATAAGATATGAAATAGTAAGTTCCATGATTTAATCGAGACAAGTCCCGAATCGTTGTACCTACAATTATGAGGTTATCTACCCATCAATTCGACTTGAACGTGTAAGAGGGATAATCCGCCGCTCTCCCCTATCCTTATCTAATAATAAATTTCATTGGGTATTATTGTAGCCGACCATTGTCGACAATTGGTCGTATGTAGGTACCTATCTAACTAAATAAATGGAACGTTATGATTTATCCATTGCATACAAATGAAACCATAATGATGGTAGGATGATAGGATAATTCGATACATCCCTTTATTAGGGTCATCTATAATAAAGTCAATGTATGTAATTGCCACCATAATAACAAAAGAAAAGTTCTAAGTAGGTACGGTTGTAGATACTAAGTATAGTATTTTTTACGTGCGAAAAATCCCCACGGGTACCAAGCCGGTGGAAGAGGCTATGAGGGACTGGAACCGATCAAAACGCACGCCGCCTTTTTTGGTTGCCGAAGGTGAGGTTGTCAGGCATATCCCTCTCCCCGGCCGACCCAGGGCCATCTCTGTCGATCTGGCCATCTCCTTCGGGTGTGGGGACCACAGCGTCCCCGACTCGTCCCCGGAAATGGGAAGGCGCGGCCTGCTTCTGCCAGGGTGACAGGCGGTTCCACCCGTCACCCCCAGGCCTGCGCTCATGGGGGTCTGAGGTCGTTCATCAACCTCCGACGCCCGAGTTGCCATACTTAGTATATGTAGTTGTATAGTTGTAACATACGTCTAAATAAAAAAGAATTTACAGTCCGCATCAGTTCGGTATTAAGGAACGACACCCTAAACGATCTCAATGTCCTGGTTTTCCCCGCTTCCTGTTGACTGATTGTTCTGGTATTCGGTATTACTTGGGACAAATATCTTGGATCTAAAATGTTTTTTTTTATACAACTGGCACGGCCCACCTTAAGGAAAGTGGTTACTGTGACCTATGAACGTGTGTAACACCAGGGGACTCACACCCGTGCTGCCGATCCTATAAGAACAGAGAGTTTCTGTGCCATCAATGCAGAACACAAAATCACAGCTCACTGGTGAATTGGTGCTGTCAGTGGGATGACTAAACGCTTGTCATGTTTTGTCCTCTACACTGACGGTACAGAAACTCTGTGCTTACAGGGTCGGCAGCGCGTGTGTGGCTTCTCTGGTGTTACACACGTCCATAGGCCACGGTAACCACTTTCCATCTGGTGGGTCGTAAGCTGGTCTGCCAACTAAGAAGTATAAAATCAGGACAAGCCTTTGGTCTTCCCACTGACAGCACAAAAACTCTCCAGTGAGCTCTGGCTACCCTACTCACCGCTGGTAACACAATACGAGATTATTATAGCCGTGGTATTCTGTAGGATGGAGGTACTTCCCCAGTCGGACTATTCAATTGGGATGGGAATACCGTCGTGTCTACAAAATACTTAGTACTCAAACCTGCAACAAAATAGTACAAAAGAGTACTGAAAATGTGCTCTATATGTGTAGTACATATTTCTTGAGTGGATTTTGAGGATAGCACAGAGTGGTACTGCGGTGGGCGAGCTTAAATTCACCAAGCATAGATTATTATAAAACTAGTTCGTCTCACAATTAAGGTCCAAGATACTTGCCCCGAGGTATACACACCTTTAATTCTGACAATAATACAATTTAAATCAATAAAACTGTTTGATTTGCTCTTAATACCTTGATATTAAGAACTATTTGAGACTTTATAGTCAAGATTGTTCTGACGCTGACTGTGGGTACCAGCATAATTTCAACATACTTACATACATATATATAATCACGCCTTTATCCCTGGAGGACTAGGCAGAGGTGAATTAACACCCACATTTCACCAATAATTTTATTCGGTCCCACGTAATAGGGGGTGAGCCTATTGCCGTATTTCAGGCACTAATGCTGACTCAAGCCACGCATCTGACTGAGTCTGGGCTGTTTATATCTGTCTGATGTTAAAAAGCCCTATCCCTTAGTCGCCTTGTACGACACCGCATGGGAAGAGATGGGGTGGCCCTAATTCTACTCTGCCGGAAACCACGCGGCTACTTCAACCTTTCAAATAAGTAACTAAAGTTTCCAAAACCGATAAAAAAATCTGTTAAGTAGTTATACCATTAATGTCGACGACCACAAATACTTATGGTCATTGTTGGCATAGATTCAAAAATTTCTACGTTGTTATTGTGACTACGAGTGTGTCGCACTTGGTACAATAACGGCTCTACAAAGAACCCCAATGTCCCACATTTCTGTGCCTATTGTACAAATGTGACACAACAAGAAGGACTTTTAGGGATAAACAGACACAGGTCTGCTGTTGTTCAACAAAAAAGTGGAAGGCTAACAACAGATAACCTAAATTGTTGTAGCTCTAGTGTTTATGAGGATTTTAATAATAATAATATATCTCTTTATTGTATGTACACAGAGAATGGATACATAAAAACAAAAATTTGGTACAGTTTTGTTTCATAACAAAAGGCGGCCTTATTGCACAAGGCAATCTCTACCAGGCAACCATGGGATGGAGTGAGCTAGATAAATAGATATAGTGGACGGCTTCCGGTGTACATATATTATTAATTATTTATACTCAGATATATTATTTAGTTATTATTATAGATTTTTTCAGTTTATCCCGAATTAAAATTATAACTCGACAGAAACAAGGTAGGTAAACCGCTTTCATAAACATCTCTATCAAAATGTATCCATTATGTTAAGTTATCATTACACATTCCAGAGATAGCAAATATCATAACAAAAATAAAAATTTTAAAAAATATAGTCGAGTACTTAGGTACCTAAGTACTTATCGAGTATACCTAATCCTGAATTTGAAGCTGAATAAGTACTTATACAACAACACAAAATAGATGCCTAACCACAAATGTTTTTAAAACAAGTCCTAGATATGAAAACCTAGTAATACCCAATTGTATTGTAATTATAATGTAATTATAATGACCGCGGCTCCGCCCGAGTCAAATTCTGATCCCGTTATCGTCATAACAAAATAAGTACCTATCTATTCTGTGGGTTCTGTTTTATTATGTTTAAAACCTTCTATGGAATTTTTTGGAACATAGAAAAGAATCAGCAGCAAAAAAAATAATTGGAATATTTAAAAAAAATCGAATCAGGGAAGCCTTTATCGAGTTATGTGCTTAGCATCATGCATTTTTACTATGTAGATTATATTAAATATATTTATGACTTACGCATGTTGTCCTCTTGAGCACACAAACAAGTCTGCACTCAAGAAATACTTCCACGAAACTGGTTCCGCACTCCGCAGTAGTGAGTCGATTGGTGGTAGGTACGCAGCAGAGGCTACGTCATTCGATGAGAAACTGAACTGTTCGCCGCCAGTGCATATACATAATCAAATTATTCAATAATACTTATTTATTTTTTAGGCCGTTTGCACACTCTCTTGATCACACTCACTGAGGGGACACTGAGTGGAGTGGCAAAACAGTGCACTCGGACGAAGTACTTAGCACTATACATATTATGAATATAGCGCTGAGTAGGTACTTTCCACTCCACTTTTTTTAATTGTTTCCGTTGACACGAAGAAGAAGACTCCACTTGGTGCGTGTGATCAACGCATTAGAATATTTTTATAGCCATCATTTATTAGCTTTTTTTATATCGGACACGTCAATATGACTTCACTGTGCCTGAGTAGTGTGCCAAGCTGAAGGTAATGTCTCAGGAAAAAGGGTCATCATTACGGTGGCCCTTAACTGGATGATGTAGGAAGAAGGAAATTGCTAGTAGAGCATTCCAGTTTTTTATCGTGTGGAAAAGAAAGGACGTCCCGAACCACTTACTTCGAAACCGTATTGTTTATACCGTGGCGCAGTTCATATGGGTGACATGATATGCAGTCCAGGACGTGTTTTTTCTGGATAAGAAGGGAGAGTGGAATTAGGTAGTTCAAAAAGCTCATCAGACCAAACGTCGTGGTAAAGGCGGTATAATAAAATACTACTACTAGGGCTCGGCCCCATATGGAGCACTACTGCTGTCACATCTTTGCCGGAGCACCTGCATACCAGTTTGACCCCTTCGACTCGGTGCAAAGACGGGTGTTGAGGCTGATTGAGAATCTTATACTCGCAGGCGATGTGGAACCTCTCAGCCTTAGGAGAGACTTGGCCTCGCTGTGTGTGTTCTAACTGTTTCTGTTGTTTGTTTTATACAGCATAGTGCGGTATGAAAGAAACTTCATCTCACGCACACTCAAGCTGTGGAATGACCTCCTTGCTGCGGTTTTCCCAAGCGCCTACAATATGGGGTTCTTCAAGAGGGCATCATAAGGTTTCTTCATGATCGGTAGCTCGATTGTAATGCCCCTGGTGTAGCATACGTCCATAAGCCACGGTAACCACTTCCCATCACGTGGGCCGTGTGCTCTGCCACATAAGTGGTATAAAAAAATACAGCCAGAGATTTTAACATGTTGGCAGTCACCAACTCCCACTAACCTTGAGTCTACTAAGATCTACTAAGAGACGCTCCTTTGAATGGTACAACTGGCACTATTTCTATGGACCCTAAACTAAACCCCTTCAGTATCTGTAACCTATTTACCATATACCTATTTACACACAAACCATTAATAGGTTCTTCTTCCTATATTCTTTATTCTTGTGCAAATTCCCATGGATACCTATTACCCCCGTCGTCGAGCGGAGGTGTTAATGTCGAAATAGGAGCGACTTAAACCGCAATAGAATAGAATAGAAAGATTTTTATTTCTCTGGTTCAAATTATGTTACAGTATGTCCATAGGTCGATGATGTGTTCGACCTGTGGTTGTGTCAGCTACTTCAGTCTACTTATGTTTGTCTGGAAGAGATCTGTATAAGTGTCGTGTTGCGTGTGCTGTATGCTTGTTAATATGTACAGTGTGAATTTATATAAATTTATAATGTTGTTTTTTATTTTATTGCCCTATCCTATTTACACGTACATAATTATAATCTATGGGGACGTGGAGCTGTCGTTCGTTTGCTGAGCGATCGACTCCTGTCTTTTTTTGGTACATATGTGATTTCACCTAGTCTAACATTAGTAAGGAGGGGATTGTGCTGTCCAAATCCAAGATAGGCGTCACCAGGGGTTCCTAAATCCTCAATGTGCATTTCACAGAGTCGGCGTAGCATGTCTTCATTTAGGTCTTGTGCACGAAGATGCCATGGATCCCAATCAAGCATTTCCCACAAAATTGATGTTTCCAGGCGTCTTGGAAATTGTCCACTAGTCTTGAGAGACATTCGGTACTGTCGTTCAATTTTTAACAGATTGCTCTTACTGTAGCGGGACAGTAATTGTACTACACCATAATCCAGTATAGGAAGTAGGCAAGCTTGAATTACAGCAAGTTTCACAGTTATATCCGTCTTGGCGTGCCAGCCTATGATGGGGGCTAGCGCGCCTCGTGCTCGTCGCGCCTTCTGCACGACATAATCCCCCAAGCAGCAAAGTAATCCTGAAATGGGATTTAATAATGCTATATGGACTTATAAAGCTCCTCTAATAGTTTTTGTATTTCCTACTGCGCTTTTAACAGCATAAATGAATGCCGTTTTTACTTAAGTACGTTTGATCCTATAATTTGGACTTATATCGGTATATAGGATCATATTTCGTGGCTATTACTGGATTAAGACGCCTATAAACGCTAGGATCAAGACTAATTGCACTTAGGAGTAATTACTCTGGTAACTAAGACTTATATGCGCCTATAAGATAACATCTTAGGAGCATTTAAATCTTAAGACTCCTCTAGGAGCTTCTACTAGGAATGTATACACTGAGGAGCAATCACTCTTGTTATTTATACTTATAACCTCATATAAGCTAATATGTCAAGTCAATATAAGTCAATTCAAGATAAACTACTGAAAAGCATTTTTATTTTTTAGTCTGGTTTTAGGTAAGCTTAGAAGTGTATATCTTACCCGCGTTTCTAAAATAATAAATCATTAAGATTGTAAGAGCAATCAGTAAGATAAAATGTTCTCTTTTTAGATTTATCGCATGCCGCTATAAGATCTAGATATATTTATAAAGGCATTACATAAGAGTGTTGTTGTCTAAGTAATCTCAAACAATCCTGGTTAAAACTTTTTAAAGGCCACTTTTGCTTGAAACGACCAGTACAGGCGAAAGTACGCTTCATATAGTTTCGCAAATCCTGTTATAGGATTTGACGTCAGTCATTAAGATTGCAGCTGTTTTTGTGTACGATATTAAAAATGGATATAAATAAATCGAAGCGGTTTAAAAAAAAGTGGTTCTTTTAAAAGAAAAGTAAAAAATACTATCAAGATATGTTAACCGGAGTGAGCACTGATTTTTTAAATTTAACTGATAAAGACCGCACCGTAAATTGTGGTGAGGGTTCCGTACAAGATAACTGTAGTAGTACTTTATATGGAAGAGGATTAGATGATGAAAGTAATAATGAAAAATCATTTAACGACAGTGAAAGCGATAATGAGGAAGAACTTTCAGATACAACAAAAATTTTGTACTGCGTTATTCTATCAAAAACTGGGCTTTAGACTATAACATTTCTCATAATGCATTAAACTCTTTACTAGAAATTATAAATATAAGAATAAACGGTGTGTTGCCTAAAGATGCACGTACACTAATAGGTACAAATAGAAAAAGCCTACACATTACTGTTTCACCCCCAGGGCACTATTGGCACAATGGTCTGATCAAATGTTTGAAAAGAATTTTCGAAAATGTTTCCTGTCTACCAAATGCGATTACTCTAAACATAAATATTGATGGATTACCAGTATTCAACAGTTCGCGGTACCAGTTTTGGCCTATGTTATGTACCATCTTTGAAATACCAAATTTGGCACCGTTTGTTGTGGGTTAGTAAATAAAAATTAATCTTTATTGAAACCTACCTAAGCTTCATGACCAAGTAGTATAATACGAGTATAGTATGATTTTTTTTTTATTTGTCGTAATGACAATAAAATTGGAATTTTTCTTTTTAACAGGAATTTATGGTGGAGATGGAAAACCATCAGATTTAGATGCTTTTTTAGGGCCTTTAGTGATTAATACTAAATACTGATTTAAATGAAGAAAAATTTGTGCATGTAAAACTAGCTTTCATTTGTGATTCACCAGCCAGGGCAATGATAAAAGGTAGAAGATTTGTTTTTGTGTTCATAGGTCATAGGTTCTGGTTTATTATGTATCAGAATGGCGGATATTAAAAAGATTTTGCCTATGTAATTTAGATTACTAAATGGTAACGATGCATAGGTAATGTTTAACAGGTTATCAGTTAAAAAAGATAGGTTCAGTCGTTCCCAGACAGGCATTCAGATCAGCATTACATTAATTTATCAAAATAAGTTTATACCTAACTAATAGTGTTATATTTCAGGTGTTTCCAATTTTAATAGCAAACATGGTTGTCTAAAGTGCACTGTCGTCGGTGAATATTCTCATAAATCAAATACTGTGACATTTACTGGATCTCACAGTCTTAAAAGAAACAGTGAGGAGTTTCGTTCGAAGAAGTATGGACAATATCACAAGAAAGATTCACCGTTATTAAAGTTAAACATCGATATGATTGAAGATTTTCCTGTATCGGACTCACTGCACTTAATAGATCTTGGCTTAATGAAGAGACTACTAATGGGTTGGAGAGATGGAAATTTTGGAACGTATATTACGAAATGGAATGCTCAGAATATAGAGAAGGTTAACAGTTTTTTGAGAAATTGTAAAATGCCTGAAGAGATACACAGATCAATAAGATCGGTCGATGTTCTAGCTCATTGGAAGGGATCTGAGTATAGTTGTTTTTTCTACTATCTCAGTTTTATAATACTTAAAGAAGTTCAAAGAACTGAACCTTATATGCATTACATGTGCTTATATTGTGCGATCACTATTTGCTCCAATGAGAGTTATTTCCATTTACTTCCTGTCGCTGAAGAAATGTTAGCATATTTTGTTGAACAATTTAAAACCATTTATGGAAAAGACTAAGTATATTACTAGTAACATACATAACCTCTTACATTTAGTTGAAGAGGTAAGAAAATTTGAAATTCTCCAAAATTTTAATGCATATTGCTTTGAGAATAAACTCTGCTCCATCAAAAAAATGGTTAGTCAAGGAAACAAGCACTTCAACAAGTCGCTAGAAGAATAAATGAAATGTCTTCAGTAGACGTAGAGAGACTTAAAGAAAACAAGAAGTGTCCGACAGTAAAGAAAGGAAAGCGCGGTAAAACTGGTTTGGTTTTAGAATTGGGGACGTCTATACTGTCAGCAAAGAAACAAGATAAATGGTTTCTAACTAAATCAAATCACGTGGTTGAGTTTATATCGGTGAATTATGATCAACAAGAGCAAGAAATAGAAATACATGGCTATCATATCAGATACACCCAAATTGCCTTTGAAGAACCTATAAGCTCATCATTTTTAAAGATTTGTAAATGTGATTGCAAGGAACTTAATAAGCTCAAAAATGTGTATAAAGTTGCAGACATTAAGTGTAAACTTTTAAGTGTATCGTTAAATACAGATGTATATTTGTTGCCATTATTACATACTTTATAGTAAAAGGTTTAAATAAATAAGACTAAGTTTTTGAAATTATACATTTATTTTTTGAATTATATAATCAATAACAAAGTTCGGTACAATAACATTTTGAAAGTAGGCGGAACTAATTTCTACTTTAGCTTAGGTACTATACATATTTTATACTTTAATCAGTCTCGGTTAATGAGGTATTTATTCCCTTATACTATAATTGTCGTAAATGCTTTCTAATACAACTATTTTATAGAAATTAAGTAAAATATTTAGTCTCTATGATTGTATTTTTTTAAGTATACTACCTACCTGCCATTAGGTGGCAACCATAATACCTAATACAGATTTCAAAAATATATTAGGATGCGTTTATTCATTTGTATGTCATACAGTAAGTAAACAGGTAAGCGGGCCATCTGATGGAAGGTGTTCACCCCTGCCTGAAGACATTAGCAATACCTAGGGCGTCTAATAATAATAATAATAATAATAATAAATCATTTATTTCAGGCAATAATAGAAAAGTTACATGATGTTAAAAACTTATTCTACGGCCCATAAATATATACCTTAAAACTAAAAATACATATAATATATCTTAACCTAAAACACACGTAATGACGTCGACGTGTCACGGGACGGGGTGTCGCGTGTCGGCAGGCGTCCTCGGAAGCGCCGAAACTTCACCCCCGTCGGCCAAAAGTCAGGACGCAGGATGGTAGCGGTGTGGCTGTTTGGAACTCGCACCACAAAAGAGTTGAAGCTCACGTTGTGACGAGAGTCCAGCTTCTCCACCCTTAAGCCCATCCCGGTTTTCTTTTGGAGATAGTTCGCGACGTCTACGATCTTCACGCTGTGATGTACACGAGATACGTAGACCATCGTCGAAGGGACCTCTGCGCGGAACTGCTGCTCAATGCTCCTCGCTGCAGTACCACACTGGTTCTTGCGGGAGGACTTCTTCTTCTTCTTCTCAACAACTTTGAAGTCCTCCACATCACAAGGCTCCTTCCCCGGCGCCTTGACGGATGCAGTGTTGCATTGAATGACACTACACTGCCGTCTCTTTGTGGGTACGGCTGTAGGGGTGCTGGCCGTAACAGCTGCGTAGTCACGTGGCTGAGGAACTTGCAACGTGATATTCGGCCTCTTCACGGACGATGAAGGGGCAGCGGGGACGGCGGGGCGCGCGATCGTGTTCGCGGCACGCTCCTCGGCCATCGGCGACTCAGGCGAATCAAATTTTGCTGACTCAAAACTGCAAAATGACGCATTCTGCGCGCCTCGTCGTACGTTGACATTATTAGAGGCTACATTATGTGACGTACTAGCTGTATTACTGTTACGGAGTAGCAATAATTCCGCTTGTAGTCCTCTGATAGTTTTATCAGAAGTCTCTAATTTTGCCAACACATCAGCAAGGCTGGACTTCAAGAACGTGATGTCCTTGAGAAGTCTTGTGACATCTACGTGGTCGAATCCCACCGGCGGAAGCTTGTGCAGCTCCTTCGCGACGAAATCTGGCACGTCATCCGGGTCAGTTTCCTTCAGCAGGGTGATGATGTCCTGCACACTTCGTTCCCCTCCATCCCTTCTGCGAGATGGCATCTGGGCAGTTTTGCCAACCGATTGGTATAGCAGCGCCTTCCCGCTGCAGACCTCCTCTTCCTTGAAATTGGACTTGCAGATCTGCAGGATGCTGATCTCGTCCATAGTGTCGACTGCATTCTGGATGAACGCCAGTAACTCGTTCACTATGATCGCCTTGTTGGTAGCCATCGTGGCGATGTAGGGCAGCGGCGCCCGAGCGGCGCGTTTCGCGAATTAATTATTTTTATTAATTAATTACGTACTATGCATTAGTGAGACACGACCGTCGCCGACCGCGCATCACAACACACGTGCAATGCATTGCCCACTGCAAAGAAGCAAATATGAAGCACATCCGTTGCCTAAGCTACGGTCATCTACCCCACCCTCCATGGAGCTCTGGAGACCACACAAACGTTTCCACAAAAGCGGAGTGAACCAGTGTTTTACGGCCAGGAGTACCGTGGGTCTGTAATCTACCTACATTTGACAGCATGCTGGACGCTCGCAGAGCACGAGCCATGTTACATCTGTCAAATGAATGTAAACGCTGCTTAACTCCGCGTTTGGGGAAACGCTGAAAATTAGTAAACAATTTTAAAAATAGATATTTATCTATAAGTAACGCGAATGGCATTCAAATTAACGACGATACGTCACAACAACAATCAATCATTGATTCAAACTAGTAATCATTTAATAAATATTTTAGGATTTGATAGCCTATACGTAATTAAAGAAACCATACACAAGGATCCAGTCCAAAAGGAATGTACTAAATAGGTGAATCAAGAAACTTAAAAAAAAAACCAAAAACTCAATTCTTATAAGGTAGATGAGACAGCAAGACTAAGTTTTGAAAACAGAAAGGTATTTAATTATTCGGCTGCAGTGCTGCACAGCAATAGAATCATGTGGTTGATTTAACCACCTACACATTCGCTACCTCTCTTTGATTTTGTTCCGGTAAGGATTCAGGTGCTGGAAGTGCTTGATTTGCTAGAGCTGACTGATCCAGAATAACTGACTGTTCTGCAGGTATGGCGGCTACAGAAAATGTTGCAATGGTATCTTTCTTTGTTTTTTTACCCTTAACCCTTTGTCTAGAAGTAGATGTCCTCTTATCCAGGAACATCACCATACTTCTTTCGGTCGTTGGTAACTAAAATTAAATCAAATAAAAACAATGTTAAAACTAAAGTTTAACCTACTACGCACAATAATATTCCTAAAACTTGCTAATCTATGAATGATACTAATCGATTTTGTTTTTATCTGGGCAATGTGGAACCCTAATTGGGAACAATATGGCGAATCTTCTTCGGTTCTAACACTTGCCAATATAGAACCAATAATACTTATAATGGCACTATGTCACACTCTGAAATGCTCACCGAAAAAATGGATATCCTTCATGATTTTTTCTTGATAAATTATTAAATACTTAAATGAAAATAAGTCAATTTCAGGAGGCGCCTTAAAATTTTAGTTAAAACCATTATAGGTTTCACAGAAAATTCACATTCCCCTACGAATATGCAACATTAGGACTAAAAACAATAAGATTTTTATTTTCTACTATGGTTGACATTTATATAATTTGATTAACATAAAAATATGACTTACCTTTATTCTCAAGCTGTTTGATAAAAAAATCTGCACAGGCACAACACGCGCGACTCAATTTGACTGTTCATAAAATATGAGCTTAAAGAAGCATTGCGAGTCGCGTTGTTAATCTCACTTTTTATTATAATTTACTTATATTGAGATATGCAGGACTAATTGCGATAACATAATTCTATTACAGGAGCAATATAGGCGTAAATGGCATTTCAGCGGTCTATTATAAACACGTATTAAGTAAAAGTAATCTTATAAAGTGGGCCCTTTTCCGGGCTTATATGCGGATATAAGTCTCATATAGTCCTAAGGCAAAGGTCTCCTGGAGATAGTTTTAGAACCACTTTTTGCTGGTTGGGGCCGTCTGTTTGCCCATAGTCATGGTTTTGTCTAAATGTACCCCTAGATATTTTATGTTCCTTTTATATTGGATTATCTCGTCTTTGATGCGAATGGTTCTGCGGTAGTTCCTCTTGTGAGTAAACATAGCACATTCTGTTTTATCTACGTTACATTTCAGCCCCCAGCGATGGTAGTAGTCGATGATAATGTTGGCGGTCCAGCCAGCGCGTTCTGTCGCGCTGTTTGGATCCGGAGACCGATTAAGGATGCATAGGTCATCGGCATATTGGGAGAGCTTGAGTCCGCGGATACGGTCTCGCTGATCCCAAACGTCATGTACGTAAAGGTTAAAAATGACAGGACCCAGGATAGAGCCCTGAGGGACTCCGTGTGGCACTGGTTTTTCATCGCCATGGGTGGTTCTGAAGCGCCCGTATGTTTTACGGTCGCTCAAATAATTTTCTATCATTTTTATGATGTTGTTTGGCACATCAGCTGTTTGAAGCTTCTTCGCTAGACCTTCGTGGTTTATTGAGTCGAAGGCCTTCGAGAGATCCGTTAAGACCATGGCCACACTTTCCTTCGCTTCCAGTGCATCCGTAATGAACTTGCCAGTGCGAAGAATCTGTGTACCTGTTCCTCTGTACTTGGTAAAACCGTGTTGGAAGGACGGTTGGAGACTGTCGGTCGTTTGTCGCAGGCGCGACAACAGGAGCCGTATAGTTTACCCATGATGTTTAGGAGAGTAATAGGTCGGTAAGATTTAGCTTCCCGATGATTCTTACCTGCTTTATGTAGGAAAATACACTCACCAATTTTCCATCTCTTGGGATAATAACCTGTCAGTAATAAGTAGTCAGCTATCACTTTGTACCTGGTAAGAAAAGGGTCACCTCCGAGTTTGAGGGCTTCTGCTTTAATTTTGTCTGGACCAGGCACCTTCTTATTTTTAAAGCGTCTCAGTGCTAATTTAATTTCCTCTATGGAGGTGGGGTCAAGAGGCTGGAACGGTGTCATCTTCTCAGTGTTTCTATCTTCGTTGTTTATCTGAGCTGTGGTAACGATCGCTGCGTCGACCAAGGTGTCAATTGTTTCTTTCTCGGTGTTGCATCCCTCAATATGGGGGAGTTTCTGTACTGGAGCCTTCAGGTTGCGTTGAATTCTCCACATCTGGGTTCTGTTGTTCTGTGGATCATTTACAATCCGGGTCCATTTTTTATTTTTATACTCTACAAGTGCGTGTTGGACCTGGCGTTTAAGACGATTGTACGTTCTTCTTTGCTCTGTTATTCTGTCTTGGTTGAAACGTAATCGCCACGCTTTACATCTGGCTTGGTTTCTTTTGTTGATTAATATATTTATATCGTCTGGAAGTTGATCCCTTCTGTTTTTTTCATGTAGTGGTGCATACTCATCCAAGGTTTCTGTGAAGGCCTTTTCAAGTTGTAGTAAATATTCTTCACATTCTGCGTCTGTTGTAAGTTCATTTGGTAGGTGTGTGGTTTTATCCCATATTGTTTGTTGGAATTGTTTTCTAATTCCTTCATTGTTTGCAATAGCGCTTGTATTTCTTACCAGGGATTTTTCTCTGTCCACCTTTATACTTAGGTCTAGTATCCAGGGCATATGGTCGGAGCCAACCGATGTTATTTGTCGGCATGATATTGAGTCGAAAGTTTGCGCATCGAGTGAGAAAATGGCTGCATCAAGGATACCATAGCCTGCACTGTTAGGTCGCGAAGGTTGGCCCGTGTGGTATATGGTGCAAACATCGGAGTTACAGAGGTTACGGACGAGTATTCCCGCACCTTCGTCTTTCATCTGACTAAGCGCTGTCATTTGAAGGTTGAGATCCCCAATAGTGATATTTGGAGCTTCAGTTATGACATCTTCTAGCTCATCGTTAAGTGTTGCGGCGTCAATGTATTTTGATCTGTGCGGTATGTATATCCCCTTAATTTTTAGAGAATCTCCGGTCAGGTGATTATAGGTGAGGTTAATAGCGACGCCTTCGATGAGACGGTCTCCTTCTTCAGTACCTGGAGTTACGTCTGTCTGATTCCAGCGTAGTCCTTGCATCACATACATGGCTGTAGTTAGATGCGATGCGATCGTGTGCGTGATTTTGTCGTAGTTCTGGAGATTCATACGTATTTGAGAAAAGTTCACCCGGCACTCGTTGACTACGATTATATGCGGTTTATATTGCTCGACTAGCGAGTTTAATTCGAGGAATTTACATTTCAGTCCTTGTGCATTGAGATGAAGTATACGCAGCTTATGATATTGCATTCTTGTATTATTTGTTGAGAATTTTTATGAGGATTTCTTGTTGAAGCTGTAACTGGTGGAGTATCTGTTTCATGGTTATTTGTAACTCTTGCTCGAAGAAGGTTTTCGTTGTTTGTTGTGTTTTTATTTAGTTGCATTAGTGGCTGGGATTGTTCTTGTGATTGTGATGCCATTTGAGGCAACGATGGAAATTTTGACAAAGAGGTTATATTCGCATACGAGACGTTTTCCCGGTGGTACCTCTGTGCTATATCTCTTTTCTTCCTTTCTTTTTCTTCATGTTGTGCCATTTGACGGTCCACTGCCTTCTGGAACTTCTCACATTTGGCTTGGTTTGCCCCATGACCCGGTTTTTTGCATGCTGTGCATATTTCGATATCTATACCTTCATCATTTTTAATAATGGAAGTGGGTTGTTTCTTCTCACCGTGACATGCCGAAGTTGCATGTGTGAAGAGGAAACACTTCTTACATTGTACTACTCTCCTGGGATCATCTTTGTATTCTTGAGGCTTCATACTGAAGGCTCCAAAGTACGCATGCTTGGTGGTCTTCATAAGCGTGGCAATTTCATTATATGAGTGGGCACCGTCAAAGATAAACAATTGTAGATTACCTTTAATTGTTCTCATTTTGATCGGTCTCACACCAATGCACCTCTCCATTTCCTCTAGGCATACCTCGTTAGTCTCATTATAAATATTTGTAATGAGCACCACCTTTGTCTGATGGATCTGCTGAGCTTTAGGAACGCGTGCCACAAAACGGAGCCGGTCGTCAAGATTCCTCAATTCTTCTATAATTATTTTCCTCATGTCTGCGGTGTATACGCGGATCGT
The DNA here is from genome assembly GCA_963662185.1 of Eilema griseolum. NCBI lineage: Eukaryota > Metazoa > Arthropoda > Insecta > Lepidoptera > Erebidae > Eilema > Eilema griseolum. The sequence goes on along the minus strand of OY759254.1, from coordinate 8,577,268 downwards.
GATGGTTCTTTTGTTACTAGCCATGGCATATCTTGCTCCATTCTCTGTGGTTATTTTTCTAATTTTACTAAGGTATTCCGGGTCGTTGATTTTCTTAACGTCTGTTATGATTATGTCGGGCATGTGAGTAGATGATGGGACCACTGACGGTTGTCTATGGGCTGCGGCCGAGTTTGGGGTGACTGTGTCTCTCTTTCTCTTCTTGGGTTTGGGTGAGGTAAATGACACGTGGGCGCGGTCTTTCTCGCTTTCCGAATTATCTATTTGCTCCTCTTCTGTGGTGAGAGTTGAGAATCGGTTGCTTATTGTTATATCAGGCTGTCGCTGTGATGCAAGGGTCGGATCGGCTGTACTCGTCTGCGCCGTCGCCTGACCGATCTGAGTACCGGAGTCGGCGCGCAGAAGCGTTGACATGGTCATATCATCGCAATTACGCACGGTAGGGACGATATTGCGGGCACGCGCAATACGAGCGGTAGGTTTGTTTGTTTTTGATTGTGCAACCCCAGCGGCCGTGCCGCCGTCGAGCTCCGCTAGCGCATTAATCGTGCCACCTAAGGTGTAAGGTGGTGCCCGGGCGGTGCTCGATTCAGACATTGATGGATCAAACTTTGGACTTGGAGTTCTGGGCACCTTTCTATATGTCGATAATATTTTGTTGACTGTACCACATTCACAGGTCACGTTTTCTTCACTTTCAATTCCTATGATTGGCATATACTTAATACACACATCAACAAAGTCTAGGGAACAAGGACATTTCTAGTTTTTATTTAAAAACCCTTTCTTGTAATAGTGAGTGTTTTATATCAATAGAAGGGTATTTTTATACCGTTTTTAATTTTAATTTTAATAAAAACATTTTCATACCAATTTTTTTTTTTTTTAAGGAAGAATTGAATAGTACCAATATTGAGTATTACAACCTTCTATGATTAGGCACAAAAATAACGAGGTAGTAAGGAATACAGTAATTAACCGTATTTTAAACGTTTTTAATAATCTGTAGGACCTCCTAAAGCATTAGCAACAGCTCGACAACGGCGTGGCATACTTAGTATGAGATTGTCAATCATCGTCTGTGGAATATGGCTCCACACACTGCGAAGGTGTAAAAAAAGTTGTTCTTCAGTGTTCAGATTTTCCAAAGAATCACTGAAAGCTCTTCTCCCAAGCAAATCCCAGGCATGCTCTATGGGATTGAGGTCGGCAGACTGAGCAGGCCATTCCAACGTCGTAATATTGTGCTCGCTTAACGCATTGACCACTACCCTCGCGGTGTGTGACCGTGCATTATCTTGCATGAACATAAAATCTTGACCGAACTGCTGTCGATGAGGGATTACCATGGGGTGTATAACCTCCTGAATGTATTGGTTTGCATTCAAATTGCCCCGTATCCAAACGAGGTCGGTCCTTCCACCAAGGCGAATTCCAGCCCATACCATGATTGTTTCACCTTGGTAAGGATGAACTTCTTGCGGATTCTGGAGACGACTCCGACGTCCAGGAACTCGCCATATACGCACTCTTCTCGAATCAGGATGAAAACCGAAGCAAGATTCGTCGGAAAACAGAACCCGTGCCCATTGATGGTCGGTCCACTGTAAATGTGCGTTAGCCCACAATAAGCGACGACCTCGATTTCCACGTTGAAGAGCTGGAACCCTAAGCGGTCTGCGAGCATAAAGATTGGCTTCGTGTAGTCTTGTTCTGACAGTTTGATCGCTAATAACCACTTGATGCTGAGACTGGAGGCCTGCGACCAACTGACGAGAAGTAATCGTGGGTTGCCGCCTTGCGGAATTTTGCAAGAAACGATCTTGTCGCGGGGTAGTAACCCTATTTCGTCCCCTGTGACGTTCGGCAACATCCCCTGTAGACCTGTAGCGTGCCCATAATCTGCAAATTACGCTTGGTTGGGTGTTGACAGCATCCGCTACGTCGCGTTGAGTTCGTCCAACTTGCAGCATACCAACAGCCCTTAACATCTCTTCGCGACTTAAATGACGACGTGACATGATGACTACAGTCACAAAAATGCACAAACCATACGTAAAAGACGTATTATTGATAATAAACGTTATTTACAATCAAAAAAAAAAATTTTTATTTTGCCTCAGAGAAACTGCACAATCAAACACTTTTAAAAGTTTTCCCTCCATATTCGTAAATCATTACTTATTTAAATTTTATTTTTAAATTTCGAACAACTCTGTAATCTACTTTATTCTATTTTTATTTATTTGCTGCCAGTTATTTGCAAAACAAGATTTACACAAAAAAAAAAAATTGGGGTCATCTTGTTCCCTAGACTTTGTTGAGGTGTTTATTTAACTGTTTGTTGCACCTGCGGCAGTCTATCTTATTTATTTTGCAGAAATTTATATTACACGAATATATATTAATATTGTTTACACTGTTCACTAGGTGTCCATTTGAAATATTTACGGAAGTTTTTATAAAACATTTCACGGCACTTTTCTTATTACATAGTCTGCAATTTAACTGCTTAATCTTGGTTTGGAGTCCTTGCCACTCATGGAATTTTTTAATTAAATTAGTTTTTCCGCAATAACAACAAGCAACTGTATATTTACCCTCATTGTCCGGGGAAAGTTCACTTACACTAGTTAATTTATAGTTACTGTTCTTTTTACTATTCACAGTTACGCTGTCTGTGTCCATTTCACTAGTTTCACTGTTTTCGGGAGGGCCTAATACGCCTCTCTTATTATTCACACTCATATAAGTGTGAATTGTGGGTAGTTTTATAAAATATTGCGTCGGCGCTCAAAGCAATAAGCATAGAACGCGCGAGCTCTGCACGTACTTCGTACTACGTACTTAAACCGCACGCCGCCGTCTCAGATCTTAATTACCGCGTTGAGGTGTGAAGTTACCCAAAGACTTTTACTTCGCATTGTACTTACTACTATTACTTAAAAGATAAGTAATAATAATAAACGTCTTTATTGTACACCAATAACATATTACATTACAATATGAGATTAGTACAAGTTTTGTGGTACGTGCGACAATTTTGCAAGATGCAGGGATGGCAAGATGGGAAGAAAAAGTAGGAGAAGAATATTTCAGGGCTATAATAAAACACTAATAATGAAAAAGAAAACACATAAACTTAATCATTCTAATTCAAGTTTTTACATATAGGTGTCAAATTTTGATGAATACTTACACTTTTTTATGACCAATAGTATTATTTTTTGTTTTACAAATATAAAGAATAGTTACAGTATCCAGTGTTTGTCTCAAGTAATTGAGTGTTCTCTCCATCGTAAATTGGACTGAAAGTTTGGTACCTACGTATATAGAGTAGTTAATAGCCATAGGTAATACAATTATATATAAGCATACATACTACCTATAAATATCCCAGAAAATGTCACAATATACCTAGGTACTCTAGACATAGGAACTTGTGTGTAGATAGCCTAAACGTAGACCTAATGAAAAGATTTATTATCTTGAACGCGGTAATTTGCTAATGTCAAGCCATGTCAAGGTTTCAAGTTGCGATATGTTTTTAAACTTGTTCTCTGGCACACAAGATAAAAAGAATTTATATTTGGACATCCGAGACACAGACATTTAACTTTTTTTTAACTAGATAAGTATTTACCTGTCTGATAGATAGATAGATAGATAATATTTTATTGTACACCAATATATTTAATGCATATACAGTTTAATATACAATGGGCGACCTTACAGTTGAAAGCGATTTCTTCCAGGCATCCTTGGGATGGACAGTAATATGACAAGACAAAAGATATGTGTTGTAGTATGGATTGGCCATTCATTGGCATGCTAAGCCTTGTCTGTTCCGGTTACCATTGAGCATCTATCTATCATTCTATATATCTATCTCTATCATTAAGGGTAGTTGGATCTCTAAACTGTCCCACAACTACTAAGACTAACTGTGGAACTAAAAAGTGTTATGTAGTTACATAACACTTTTTAGTTCCACAGTTAGTCTTGTATGTTAGACATGTATGATATATTAAAAAATATTGGTCAGTCAGACGACAGTCGCTACCGTAATGGTCAAGATAAGGCCGTGACTGGGGCAGACTGGATTCGGAAGGCGGAAGATCGGACGAAATGGCACACAGTGGGAGAGGCCTATGTCCAGCAGTGGACTACGGTGGGCTAATTGATTGATTGAAGGCCGGATAAGGCTTGGAAACGGCAAAATTTTGTTAAAGTTCGCCTTTGTAGTACATCGTCACGAGTCATTCAACCTATTTCTGTTTCAGTAATCTTTCTCTAGATAGTAAGAGAATCCATAATGTAATTAGTCACGCGCGGCCACGTTGTTAAGTGTCCCGAGCACATATATAGGTAGGCATGTAACATAACAATATTACAATTACCTATTAATAGTAAGTGCAACACAGTTTAAATTAAATTAGACTTTTGTATTCATCGGTGTTCGAAAACAAGAGAACTGGGGAATCCAGAGCCCTACCCCATGAATCGATTAATAAGTAGGTATCTACATAAGTATGTGAGAACGTACGTCGTCTTCACTTGATCGCAGTCATTTTCACTGCTGAATTCTCATCTTACTACTAAAACTAGTTTTGAAGCTCTATCATTCAGCTAAAGTTAAACCAAGGAGAACCAACTGTATCTAAAATTAAGATGTAGGTAGTGGTCTGTCTTAAGGGTCAAGGCTCAAGAAAACACATTTATTGATGACCTTACGCATTTAGCTGTGTGTGGCTTTTTAAGATACAGCTGAATGAACGCGAAAGGCCGTCGTATAATTTTTAATTAATTGTACGTTATACTTCTGTACCCTTGTGTACCCTTAAAGAGTAATAATTAAGCATCACAGTAGCTGAAGATAATTTGCAGACTTCATTAAAATGAATAGAGTGGTGGGCGAATTAAATTAATAAAAAAGTGACTATTATTTTTAAAAGTTTTATTCTACCTTTGAATACATAAATAATTACCCAAAATCAATTTCAATAAAATCTACATTTGTACCTAAGTACCTACTTCTCTGTTCCGTGCTAAGTACAATAAATCGAGTCGAAACGGCTCGGTTACGGGCACGGCCCAAGCATCGTCGCGTTGATAATCTGTGGTATTATAGTTCGCGACGTGACGACGCCTACCGGATTAACAATAAACTAAATTCAAATATTCGTATCAAACGTCAGATTAACAACGGGTGAATGTTTGTTGAAATCGTTTTTTGTGAGATTATCTCAAAAACATTTGTGATTTACCATTTTATGTTGTAAGTGTATACAAACTATGATAACTGTGTAATTAGTGACATTGGGACACTATAAATACTTGCAAATATGGATCCTTTTACACAGGTATGTGCGTGCAATATATTTATTCATGTTTCAACCGTCATTTAACTCGAAGGTCATTATAAATGCTACTATAACTTTATAATAACGCATTGCAATCAATTTTCAGCGCATGTTAGAGAGAGCTCGGGCTAGACAGGAGAAAATTGACCAAAAGCTTGCCAACTCTGGACAAGCTATTCCAAAACGGAAACCGCTATCAGAAAATATCGCTGTCGTGAAATCTGACAGTTCACCGGCGAAATCTCCTAGTAAAATAGCTAGAGAATCTCTTACATCGTCTAGGAGACAGTCAAAAGAGTACACGAAATCGGAAACTCCACCTAGACGTCAATCGAAAGAGTATACAAAGTCGGAAACTCCGCCTAGACGACAATCAAAGGAGTTAACGAAGTCGGAAACTCCTACAAAAGTTGTTTCGAAAAGATCAAGTTTGAAAGCTGATACATCGTCGCCGCAGCGTTCCCGTAATGATATTATCGTGACGAAAAAAGAGTTTAAAAGTCCCAAAAGAGGCAGTATTACTCGCCGAAATTCTGATGTATCAGTGGAGATCAACATTTCTCACAGAAATGATATTCAGATTGAGGTTCAAGTTGAAGAAAGAGATGCACCTATCAGTGTAGTGTATGACTCACAGGCTTTGCCTGGAAGCAATGTTGTTATTAAAGAAATAACAGGTAAGCTTTGTTTTTAAATCTAACATTATCAAGATAGAGCTGTGGTACTCAGATTATATTAATTTAGTAGGAAACAAACTTACGGAACACCTGAAAGCATAGCCGATGAACTTTAGTAACACATTTATTGATTTCTAGACTGAAGAGACATGGCATCTCAAACCTTGCAATTAGATTCACCAACCCTAAAAATTGAGAGATGGATCACTGGAAACATCTCTCCAATCAAATCCTAAGCCATGTTAGATCAGACATCAAATTGGATTATTGTTTTCGAAACAGATTGCCAAAAAGTGGACTTGATAAATAAAAATAGTAACACATGACCTTTTATTTATGCGGTCTGTGCGTTGAAAGGAAAAGATGTTAACGGCCTCGTGTCTATCTTAGCCCAGTTGTTCAGATATTTATCTGATAACATTAAATAAAATCAAATGACACTACTTTTGTAGTATATCAAAATAAATGTATGAAAGATATTACTGAAAGGCGGACCCTGAGCTCTGAGTTTACTTCCACTTCGGATGCAATCAGGCTAAAACATTTCCATGATGATGATGATGATGATATTGTTGGAAGTTTACATAAAGAGAAAATTCACATTGAAATGAGATTATTTTATATGTTACAGAAATAAATTCATAATAACATTCATTTAAAACAATTTAAATGTTTTTTCCGTTTGCATTCTTTCATGTCAATCCTCGGATAATGAAACGCTAAGTAAATTTCTGAGCATGTTACCATAAAAGTTCCTAATATCATCTACTAAAATATTCTGTCAGGACCTATTGGGTTTAATATTTAAACACTACCCATACTCGCTCAATGACCACCAGTAAACTCAATGTACCTAGCGTATACAATAATTATGGTGACAGGACTATAAAAAATGTCTTCCATACCTTTTGAATAGCTTACCTGAGGACATCAGAGTGGAAACAAACATACATAAGTTCAAGGCAAATTTGAAAAAAAACTATATTGGTGTATGTGAATGATTTATTGTGATAGTAATTTTTGTAAGTTGTCATCAATAATAAAAGAGACCGTGACCCACAGACGAACCAGTCACATGGTTATGTGGGATGTGTTTTTATGAAACTTGTAATATTTAAAAAGAAATAAACAATTTAAAATAAAAATCAAATAATAGTTGAGTCAAACTCATTAACCAAAGTACACTCTCAGTAGTCAGCTTGGTGACTACATATTGTCTACCAGTAAAAATAATAAGCAATTAATATAAATAAAAAGTTACCACAGGCTCTTAAAATTTAAATGACTAATAGCTGTTACTTTGTGACAATAAACTGTAAGGACTTCTGGTATCCTTCTTCAAAGTTATTAGTCACTAATATGAGATAATGTTTCTACTAATTGTTGGCTAAAGTACAACAAAACATTAACTAATTGGTATTAGTTTTTGTATTAGTTGTTTATATTTCTCACAGTCTCATTGTAATGTTCTTGTAGTGAGGTGATAAGTCATAGATTTTAATACATTTTTTTTGTTTTGTTTTGTGTGTGAAGTGCATGCATTTGAAAAGGTGATTTTTGTACCGAATTTGGATAATTTGCTATGAATAATTTTAGAAAAATAGCAATGAGTAGAAAATTATTATAATAAAAATGTGGTAGTTCAAAATTTAACGTGTGCCATTTAATATTCTAATGAACGGATGGAGGGGACAGTCTACAATACCAGATAATAATTCCATTCTATCCTAACAATTCCATAATTCTATCCTAATAATTTCGTGAAGCGTGGCTGCCAAGCTGAGTGCCACAATATTACTTAGTGTCTGTAATAGTGACCCTCTTTCCTGAGACTTTGCCTTTAGTTTACCATCAGGCGAGGTGAAGCCAAGTTGGGGAGTCCTAGATAAAAAAAACATTTTACACTGTAATTTTTTTGTTAAATATTCATCATATTATTGTGTGTTGCATTCCAGAAGACACATCCAGTAACTTGGAGAAGGGATCAACAGAAATGTCGGAGCGAGCTGAACGTGCTGGTTTAAGGCACAACATGAAGTCCAGGTTGGATAGGCTTGGAAATCTGTATTCAGGTATGTGTAATATAGCTTTCACTTAAGAGTCCAGGATTTAATAATAATCTATACTAATATTATAAAGAGGAAAGTATTGTATTTTTGTATGTACCGAATAAACTCAAAAAGTACTGGACCGATTTTAATAATGCTTTTTTCATTAGAAAGCTACATTCTGGGAATTAATGCGATCATGGTATATACATACCATGATCGGCTAGTGTAACCTGGTCGAAACGTCAGGCAAATCAAATATATGTATATATATATATTTGATTTGCCTGACTATACCATGTTCGCGTTAGTTCCTGTAAACATTATTGTCATTATTGTGGACAGGCATAGATCTTCGTATGGCAACTGTGTATGACGACTTAACATGCTCTCTAAGACACGACCAGGTCAATGTAAATACCAATATTCATGTATACAAATATTTGCACTGAGCGGGAATCGAACTCGCACCTTCTGCGTAGCGGCAGCGTTCATTACCACCACGCCACAGAAGCTGTTTGATAAGATGCCATTACTCATGTTGAATTGAATCACCATTGAGTCACAGTGGTGGTATCCTGTTTCAGCAAGAACTGCTATCAAATGTGGGATGATAAGAAAACATATTTGATAAAAAATAGTTTTTGGTTTGTCTGTAATTGCTGTTAAACTAGTGATTCTCTTCCTTACATCCAATAACTTTATGTGTAAGGTAATTCTATAGATTTTTAAGTTTTACACAGTGACTTTTATAACAGTAGCGAAATGTGGGTATTAATACAGTTCTGCCTTCCCCTTCAGGCAGGCCATGTGACACCAACTTCAAGAATACATATACAAATATTACAGAGGTGTAGGTGTGTTAGTCACATTTCGTCTATATGATTTTCGGTTACACATAATAGAGGGCTAACCTAATTATTTTTTATACAACTTAGGTACCAATCTATTACTGTCAAGCGGGTACTTTCTCATGTACTGGATAGTTACTGTCAAATTGAGAGGTATATTCTACAATACCCACGGGAAGAGATGGGTTGACACTATCCTACTTCATTGGGGAATAATACATTTGTTTACTACTAACTAACTACTATCTCTTTACAGATAAGCCGAACCTGTCATCTCCGATCCACCGCACAGAAAACGTCTTCTCATCAGCCACTCCACCATCAGAGTTTGAGCCAGCAAAGCCAAAACCTCGTCCACAGCCTGATGGTAAACGCAAGTTCGGTAGACTGGCAGCCCTGGCCGACCAGATCAACAATTGGGAGGATGATTTGACACACCATACTCATGTAAGTTTTGTACTCCATATTAATATTGTAAATGCGAAAGTTTTTTTTTTAAGTGACAGACAAGCGCACGGCCCACATGATGGAAAGTGGTTACCGTGGCCTATGGACGTGTGTAACACCAGAGAAGTCACACTCACGCTACCGACCCTGTAAGCACAGTTTCAGTACCGTGAATGTAGAGAACAAAGCAGGACAAGCCTTTAGTCATCTCACTGACAGCACAAATTCTCCAGTGAGCTCTGGCTACCCTACTCACCGCTGGGAACACAACACGAAGTTATTATGTGATTGTTTGTCTGTTACGTTTAACAGACGATGGTTTAGTTGCGCAAATATATATCTATGCAGGCGAAACCGCGTGTAACAGCTAGTATTATCCAAGTGGTTAAAATAATAATGTTGTTTTGTTTGAGCTTGTAAGAAAAGTATGAAGCAACTAACTTTTATTATTTTATTCAATAATGTATTATATTATTATAAAATGTATGTATGTTCATACTCTAAAATGGCGATAAAGAAATGATGTCGAATGTCATCATTTTACGCATCTATTAAAAACCCGGCTGCGCTACGCAAATAATAGTAATATAATTGAAGTGTATTTTATATATTATTACAAATAGTCAGATAATGTGAAGAATTTAACCACTTCATCTCCCTAGCGGTGTCGTAAATGGCGACTAAGGGATAGGGCTGTTTACATCGGATAGATATAAACAGCCCAGACTCAGCCTCAGCCTCAGATGCATGGCTTGAGTTAACAATAGTGCCCGGAATATAACAATAGGCTCGCCCCCCTGTCACCGATCATGTGGAATACAATGATTGGTGAATTGTGGGTGTTAACTCAGCTCTGCCTAACCCTCCGAGGATAAAAGCGTGATTATTTGTATGTTATGTAATTGATATAAATAATAATATAAGTCATATAAATTGATAATAATGACGTATTAACTTTTTCTTTAATATGTGCCATTTTTAATAGCCGTAATATTCCTGCAAGACATGTCTATAGTTAATAATACATTATTGATTTTACTAACACCGACGACACTATCATCCATCCTGATGGACGATTCACCAGGACACTTGGCCACTTGGCCACTTGGCCACTTGGCCACTTGGCCACTTGACCACTTGGCCACTTGGCCACTTGGCCACTTGACCACTTGGCCACTTGGCCACTTGGCCACTTGACCACTTGGCCACTTGGCCACTTGACCACTTGGCCACTTGGCCACTTGGCCACTTGGCCACTTGGCCACTTGACCACTTGGCCACTTTATCTATTACCTTAGTTCCTAATATGGGGAGGGTATGGTTGATCCAACTCTCTGACGGCACCTAATCAAACCTTGCAACTCACAGCTAACATCATCGTCATTTTGCGTTATTCCAGGTCTTATCTCCTCTGCATCCAGGGTCTGATTTAATACAATGAGGCTAAATATTTAACACTTGATTGGGATCGACTGTTGTCTGATCTCCCAGTCTGAATTGTGGTTTGTGGCTCACCATTGACAGAGTAGTTCAGGTCTCCAATAAATATGAACCCCGTCTTGACTTAATGCCCTCTGAAGCACAGCTAACAATACTGCGAAAATTATTTGTTACAGCAACCAGAGAATCCTAAAAAACCCGCAGTCAAATCAGAACCAAAAAACAAAGATCTAGAAGCTTCTACACTGGACGTCTCTATACACTCGTTCAAGGACATCAATAAAGTGATAGACTCTACAAACAAGTCGAAACAGGTTAGTTGAATTAAAACAACTCTATTATATATGGGAATAATTGGTATTAAATGATATCCGTTCTTTAGTATTATTATATTCGCAACTGAATATCTCCAAAGGCCTCTGTGGCGTAGCGGTAGAACGTTTGACTGCCGCTCAGGGTTCGATTCCCGTTCAGTGTAAATACTTGTATGCATGAATATGCATATTTGCATTGGTGTGTTTCTATGTCTAATTTGTGTGTATTTACAAAAAAAAGTATCTAAGTATATCCAAATTCTAGATTTCATAACATAATCTAGTTAAGCTATGCTTACCATGGGTCTAGACAGCTTTGTGTAGAATGTTGTGGAATATGTTTTATTATTATTATGTCACTAAGAATTGGACCTGTTAATCGCCACCATGTATTTTTCTAAACGAGAGGTTCTTGCGAAAGTGTAACAAAAGCCACCGAAATTGCAACTGTGTACAGCCTTTTGCCTGCACCTACCTCATTACATCTCTGCATCACCCTAAGGTAGATTGTCAGATTGTGTGACTTTGGCATTAAGTCCGCCTTTGTACAATAAACTGTGCGTAAAGTTAAAAATAAATAAATACAGCCTGAATGTGAGGAAAAAACCGCTGAACGCTGAAATTTGTCTATAATATTAAACAACACGCCATGGCGACTCTTCATAATCTTTCAGTACTATACGCATTTGATAGAAGCAGAACGGCGGCCATGATAACCTCGTGTTGTGTTCCCGGCGGTGAGTAAGGTAGCCAGAGCTCACTGGAGAGTGGTTGTGCTGTCAGTGGGAAGACTAAAGACTTGTCCTGATTGTGTCTTCTGCATTGACGGCACAGAAACTCCGTTCTTACAGGGTTGGTGGCACGCGTGTGACTCCTCTGGTGTTGTATACGTTCATAGGTCGCGATAACCACTTTTTTTTTATACCACTTAGGTGGCAGACAGGCACATGGCCCACCTGATGGAAAGTGATTACCGTGGCCTATGGACGTTTGTAACACCAGAGGAGTCACAGTCGCGCTGTCAACCCTGTAAGTATAGAGTTTCTGTGCCGTCAGAGTAGAAAACAAACCAGGACAAGCCTTTTTAGTATTCCCACTGACGACACAAATTTTACAATGAGCTCTGGCTACCCTACTCACGGCTGGTAACACAACACGAAGTTATTATAGCCGCGGTATTCTGTAGGGCGGGAGGTACTTCCCCAGTCGGACTGCTCAAATACCGCCGTGTCCTTCCTCCTACAAACTTTCCTCCTACTTTCTATCAGGTTGGCCGTGTGCTTGTCTGCCACTTAAGTTGTAAAAAAAGTGTGACCTAAATCTTGCAGCAAATGGAGCTGAAAAATGTAGTTAAGCCACCTATTCATCACACATGCATAACGGCGGGCGCAAGCCGTACAAATCTTATGTATATGCAAAAAATGCTCGAAATTTGCTCCTATTATTTGCACGAAACAAGCGCCCGCTGCTGTACCATACTTGTCTTTTATTACCGGCTTTTATACATATTACAGCAGAGGAAAGAATTCTGTTATAAGCACCCAGTGAAGATAATAACGTGACTGAAACTTTTACTAATAAGCTGTAATTGTTACAGACAACAAGGAAATTTGACCCACACACATTCACCAAGACTTCGACGAACGAGTGCACGAGACTCAACAAGCAGATTGTTGCTGAATTGGTAAGTGCCTAGTATGTAAGAGTTATCTAATTATATGGTACTTTATTTCAGCTAAATAGTGTTTCCTTTTTAATAAAAAAAATACAAATATCAAAGCTTTAATTATGCTTTTTATGGTGTTATTTTATATTAAACTTTTATAAATTGATTTTTGAAGAAAACTTTTTATGAAGCCTTTGAAAAAGATAATAAAATTATAAGATTTGTGAATAAGGTAAGTTACAAATATTTTGTTTACTTTTTTTTAAATATCATTCAATTTTATTGGATGAATTTTAAGATATCAACTCCCCTTATATTTATTTAACACTATTATTTAACATATAAATGTATTAATTGAATTAAATGTCATAGTTGTTGCTAACAGTCTGTTTATTAATATTACTTATATGTCTATGTTCTTATATATTTTCATAATGTACCTCAATATCTTATGATTGGAACAATGGTGAATTGTTATTTATATATTTTAAACGGCGGTTTTGGGTTAAAATTAAAAGTAAATCGTATTGAAAATTCGAATTATTATTATCTGGCGAAGTTGCATCCTTTCGACGTTCATTATCATAAACACTCGTAGGCGGGTATTAGCAAAACTTCAGAACGTGATTTGCTATGTTGATTTTAACAGGAGCGTGTAGTATACAAATATTACTGTAAATTGCTTTCGTTGGTTTAAAAAAAATTTATACTTGTTTCTTTTATACACACACACGAATTACTCACTAAAACAGGTTTTCTACGGAACACTTCTCGGTAAACACTGCGTACCTCAAATTGTAGATAAAAAATGGTTCATTTTTACATTATTTAATATTTATATATTATTTCTTGACATAATTGTAAAATTTTGAAGTTCATATGTGCTCTTTATGTGCCTAAACTGAATAAATGAAATTGATTCTTTGATTCTAACTTATGTGTTTGGCTTCCTCGAATCTCATCTAACTTAGAGCCAGTTTCCTTAAGAATTAAGAATTAGGTTATTTTTTCTTTGTCACTTGCTACACATTCATACTACCTATTTAATCACCTATCATTTGTGTTCATAATAAAGAGACACATCTGTCCAACGTATCCTTAGAACATATCATTATACTTACTGCAGGCACCACGTTGACTGTAACGATCGACCATGGGTAGACTAGACGCAGCTGGTACTAAATGACGGCGCAGGTGGCAGGCTCAATAATTATTGCTAGATGTAAACCATAGACCAAACACAGACAATGTTGTAATTAGATTTCCCTATAAAATAACGCGTAGTATGACTATCTCACACAAGATGTCACTAAATGCACTAAATGCATGAGGAGCGTACTCAGATATTTGTATTGAGTAGATTATATTTAGGTACACTGTGGTTAAGAGAACTATGCACAGGACGATCACCGTATCACCGATGCTATCCTGAACATACATACATATAATCATGCCTATAACCCCGGAGGGTTAGGCAGAGGTAAATTAACACTCACATTTCTCCAATAATTGTATTCGGTCCCACGTAATACGGGGTGAGCCTATTGCCGTATTCCGGGCACCATTGTTGACTCGAGTCATGCATCTGCTAAGTCTGGACTGTATACATCTTTCTGATCTTATACAGCCCTATCTCTTTCTTACCGTCTTTTACGACACCGCATGGGAAGAGATGGGGTCGTCCAAATTCTACTCTGCCGAGAACCACGCGGTTGATTTACCCTCTTTATTTGATCTTGATTAGTGATTCACCCTCTCTTTTTTTTTTTACGTGCGCAAAATCCCCACGGATACTTCCCCACCGGAGCCAGTGGAGTTAGTTATGTCGGACTCGAACCGACTAAAACGCACGCCGCCTGTGGGTCGCTTTGGTTGCCGAAGGTGAGGTTGACAGGCATATCCCTCGCACCCCGGCCGACCCAGGGCCATCTCTCACGATCTGGCCCTCTTCTCGGTTGTGGGGACTACAGAGTCCCCAACTCGTTCCCGGTAAACGGTGTGGCGCGCCAGGCGCGCCGCCGCCGCGGCCTGCTTCTGCTAGGGTGACAGGCGGCTCCACCTGTCACCCCCAGGCCGGCATTCACCTCTGCCTAACCCTCCGGGGATAAAGGCATGATTAATCGCCACATAAATTTGTGTGTGTAATCTCACTGCAGAATTTAAGTGTGTGGAGATCAGATGGCATTCATTTAAAAATACCGAAGTCACAACCGACTCCAAAAAAGTTGTGAAAAGGCTCACAGGACGATGATATCATTCTATAATAGCTGTCGTAAAACACGCTAACATGGCATCTATATTCAAAGACACGATATCGTTTAGCGCCAACACTCTCGTACAACGATGTTGACAAACAGCTGCAACACGTGGTACTACCCATCAATGGACAACAGATTTGCGTACGAGTGGCTATTGTACACGTTTGGTAGGCATTCGGCGTCGCGACCTTTGGTTAGACTGTTCTGAGAAGGTGTGGAGTCGTCGTTGGATTATTATTTTCATTGTATAGGCAGAATTTTACTAATAAGAATTGGGAACTAAACTTAAGTTTTATTTTATATTTATGTCTTCTCAATGAAATTTTAAGTAGAATCTAATAATACAGTTTACTTCCATTTTAGTTATCCTTGATGAAAATGAACAGTAATACCATACCAAAATTAACAAAATATTTCCAAAATGCGATACGACTCAGTTTGCTGATTCAGTATCGAAATTGAATCGTCGGTTAAGTCACATTCTCTCACAGGAACAGTACCCCTAGCATGAAAAACAAACGTGATGGTATCGGGAAGGCAACGAGAGACACACACACACACAGGTTCACAGTAGGCAGGCCTTCTCTCGTTATGTTTATGATATGATTACTGTAGTTTTTCGTGCTAGGGGGTACGTAGTGACCCATGAATACTGTTTGATCGGGACCCTTCCCATGAAAAAACAATGATAGCATAGACAAATTTTTAAACTTTCGCATTCCATGATATAAGTACAAAGGTATTTGCCTGACGTTTCTTCCAGGTTACACTGGCCGTGGTATATAAATATACATATATATATAGATAGATAGCTTAGTGTTCTCGATAGCGAGCTTTCGGCGCCTAAATCACCTATAACCAACACGCTATCTAAGCAGCTATACGCATTATAAGCAGCTTACCTTGTGAGCGCCGGCCTGGGGGTGACAGGTGAAGCCGCCTGTCACCCTGGCAGAAGCAGGCCGCGGCGGTGGCGCGCGTGGCGCGCCTCCCCGTTTCCGGGGACGAGTTGGGGACTCTGTAGTCCCCACACCCGAGGAGAGGGCCAGATCGTGAGAGATGGCCCTGGGTCGGCCGGGGTGCGAGGGATATGCCTGTCAACCTCACCTTCGGCTACCAAAACGACCCACAGGCGGCGTGCGTTTTAGTCGGTTCGAGTCCGACATAACCTCCTCCACCGGCTCCGGTGGGGAGGTAACCGTGGGGATTTTGCGCACGTAAAAAAAAAAAAAAGCTTACGTTGTGATGTTAGAAAGTGAATTTAGCTGTGCCTTCATCGGTATTACTAAAAAAGCACAGCAAAGCACAGATACTTTTTTTTAGTGCGGAAATCCCCACGGATATGCCCTAGTCGACGAGGGTGGTTATTTTTTTTTGCCTTGCCTGATGATAAGCTGAAGGCAAAGTCTCAGAAAAGAGGGTCACCATTACTTACACATACCATGTGACAATAGTGACACTCAGCTTGACGGCCTCATCATATGCTTTTTTAACGCCCCGCTTAAAGGACCCGGGACTGTAGGAAGAAGGAAACACGTGAGCTGGTAATGAATTCCAGGCCTTAATGATGCGACAGAGGAAAGAGTCACCGAACCGCTTGGTTCTTGATCGGATGTTCTGCACCGTATGCGGGTGACATCTAAGACCTGCACGTGTTGTCCTGTGTAGGAAAGGAGCGGGTGGGACTTATTGGAATAGATATTGGAGACGAACCGACTTTAATGTAAACCGTCTTTAAGTCTTCAGTTACCGGAGGTAAGATGACCAGAAACATATTTCTCACATCCTGGCCTACCCAGGCACATCTCTGGTTGCGAAATGAACTCCTTCCGTAAAACTTTAATTCAAAGTAAGTCTGAAATTGACGTACCTACGAAAATTTGTTTCTGTAGATTACTCATGCGCGACTCCGTATATTTCCCTGTGCTAGCCTGGTTAAGGATTACCGTCAGGCCATGTATAGACAATATAATGTGTCACCCGCATAGCATACTAAACAATACATTTGCATGTCTGGTGACTTTGTAGCTAACTGCGAACATATGATTCAATAGTATATTTGGGTTAGTGTTAGCTGTTCGAACAGCAGTATACTTATTCTGCTTGGATATATCACAATTGGGTC
Source organism: Eilema griseolum (assembly GCA_963662185.1). Classification (NCBI taxonomy): domain Eukaryota; kingdom Metazoa; phylum Arthropoda; class Insecta; order Lepidoptera; family Erebidae; genus Eilema; species Eilema griseolum. The sequence goes on along the minus strand of OY759254.1, from coordinate 8,560,079 downwards.
CAGTAAGAAATTAAATAAGTTGGGATAATAAAGCCGCGTGGTTCCCGGCGGAGTAGAATTTGGACCACCCCGTCTCTTACCATGCGGTGTCGTACAAGGCTACTTAGGGATAGGACTGTTAAACATCAGAAAGATATATACAGCCTAGACTCAGCCTCAGACGCATGGCTGGAGTCAACAATAGTGCCCGGAGACGGCAATAGACTCACCCCCTATCATGTGGGATCGAATTGAATGATTAGTGAAATGTGGGTGTTAGTTCACCTCTGCCTAACCCTCCGGGGATAAAGGTGTAATTATATGTATATGTATGTAATAAAGTGGGAATATAGGAGGTACAGGCTGAAGGAATGCTAGCTGGACATCATAGAAATAGAAGAAGAAAGAAAGAGAAAGAGAGTATGTCTCCGTGATTAGGATAGAAAAAATAGGTTATAAATTACTTATCCGTTTGGCAGGCATAAAGCCTAGTGGTATGGGTAATGGACTGCTGAGACGACGTCTCGGGTTCGATCCCAGGTTTTACCATGGCACACACCAATGACTTTTCGATGCTTTTCGAAGTTATGTGTGTATTTATCGCAGGTTTATAACCCCACCTATTACATTGGGACCCAACCTAACATAAGCTGGCGAAATGTGGGTGCTAGCACCTCTGCTTACCTCTTCAGGGATATAGGCGTGAGTTTATGTTATGTATGTTATGCATAAATAAACAACAACTTTCTCATTTTAGAATAGCAACAATTAAAAACAAATCTTGGATTGAACGTAGGACCGTCTTACAGATATGACATATAAAATGTACTTACATAAAATACACTAAACAGATCTTAACAAATACTGCTTTACATATTTTGAACGTAATCATAAATTAATATTCTTGAAATTTAATTAGCCCATTTTATTGCTATTGATGCAATTGGTTGCGAAACCACCTAAAAATTAATATAATTTCTCTATAGATACTTTAATAAAACTAAGGGCTTGTCTGTTTATTTGAACGCCCTAATCTTTTCAATTACAGCTGTCATTTGTAACATTTTCTTAACAAATTTAATAGCCCAGTTCTTTGAAAATGTTATATTTTTTTTTTTTTTTTTTTTTATATGCCATCTAATAACACACTACGATGCTTTTTTTTTTACGTGCGCAAGATCCCCACGGATACCTCCCCACCGGAGGCGGTGGAGGAGGTTATGTCGGACTCGAACCGACTAAAACGCACGCCGCCTGTGTTGCCGAAGGTGAGGTTGACAGGCATATCCCTCGAGCTTCTCGTACCGTCTGACGCAGATGATCACCGAGCACGGGTGCTTCGGAAAGTATCTGCGTCGGATGGAGAAACATCCAACACTACGATGCTTGGGAGTCATAAGAAAGAAAAAAAAGTCGCAAGCTGGATTCTAGAACCACGTAGTTGTTACTTCACTAGCCTGCTTATATTTTCTTTCCTTATGACGAAACTAACAAACATACATACGCAACGATTATCCGTGTAGCTATTTGTATGTTGGGTTTTCCTGTAACTCACTCATTCAATGTGTGGTACTTAAGTTATTTGGCGCACAGAGGTATCACTACATTTTCTATACACATTTTTTTTTACCTTATCACTGTAACCAATGGCTAGTTTTCTTTTTACGGGTTTGTCAGTCTATCTGGTAGGCGGAAGACCTTTGCACTAGGAAGTTTGTTATAAAAAAGGGTAAGATTAAATACACTCTCTCAATTAGGATGGAATATTCGGCAATTATATTTATTACTGTAATTATGGTATTGCGTGCCTTTTTATATTGGTAGCTTTCCAATTCTGCTTTTGGTCTTTCGCTTCAAATCTCTATTTATAGTACAAATCACTCATACGTCAGTCTACTACCTTATATGTGTTTTCTTTATACCACTTAAGTGGCAGACAAGCGCACGGCCCACCTGATAGAATATGGTTACCGCGGCCTTTGGACGTTTGTAACACCAGAGAAGCCACACTCGCGCTGCCGACCCTGTAAGCACAGAGTTTTTGTGCCGTCAGTGTAGAGGACAAAGCAGGACGAGCCTTTAGTCATCCCACTGACAGCACAAATTCTCCAGTGAGCTCTGGCTACCCTACTCACCGCTGGGAACACAACACGAAGTTATTATAACCGCGGTATTCTATAGGGCGGAGGTACTTCCCCAGTCGGACTGCTCAATTGGGCGTAAATACCGCCGTGTCCTACCTCCTATATGTGTGATCTTATTTGTACATACATACATAAAATCACGCCTGTTTCCCTTAGGGGTGGGCAGTGATCACGTATCTCCGTTTGCTACGATCCTGACGTATTCTCGCTTCATTCACTCTCGTTACATTCTCTTATTTGTCATGGGCAGAAAAGCCTATAGTACCCTTAGTCGCCTTCCACGACACCCACAGAAAGAGACGGGGGTGGCACTATTCTGCTCCACCTGGTACCAACGCGGCAAGACCTAAACGAGAATAAATTTAACCTCGATGAGGATTTTTACCTTGTTGCGTTTACATAACCTTTATTTTTATATACTAGAAGACCATGCCCTTAATTAAATTATCCACTTATAGCATGATAAGCACACCTGAATGAGTATCTGTTTCAAATATACACTAGATAGGTCACGACACGCCTAAATATACGATCGTCAAAAATAAAATACCGCCATAGCCTAGTGGTATGGGTAATGGACTGCTGAGACGAGCTCTCGGGTTCGATGCCAGGTTTTACCATGGCACACACCAATGACTTTTCGATGTTTTTCGAAGTTATGTGTGTATTTATCGCAGGTTTATAAGCGCCCGGTTAATGGCAATAGGTTCGCCATCTATTACATTGGGACCTAAACATAAACTAGCGAAATGTGGGTGCTAGCACCTCTGCCTACCCCTTCGGGGATAGGGAGTTTATGTTATGTTATTTCAAAAATAAATTAATAAATAGGTATAATTTGCTTTCTAACATGACAAGGCAGTCGATATTAATCTGATCAGACAGGTAGTAATTTGGTTATACGTGATTTAGGAGAGGCGAAAGCTCGCAATCGAAAACTCTATACTCTCTAGTTGCTCATTTATGAGAAAAGTCTCGATAATATTACATACAAACGGAATTATCTCTTCCAGTGGGAGTCATACAGAACTTTCCCAGTAGAAACTGATAAAAATATTGTCCGGGTGATAATCTGTAAGTAATAACAAGATCTCGTTCCATACCATAGACATATATTTTTGTTGTATTTTTTTTATACCACTTAGGTGGTAGACAAGCACACGGCCCACCTGATGGAACGTGGTTACCGTGACTATGAACGTGTGTAACACCAGTGGAGTTCAATCCGTACTGCCGACCCTGAAAGAACAGAGATTTTATGTGCCCTCAGTGCAGAAACAAAATCAGGACAAGCCTTTGGTCTTCCCACTGACAGCACAAAAACTCTCCAGTGAGCTCTGGGTACCCTTCTCACCGTCGGGAACACAACACGAGGTTATTATAGCCGTGGTATTCTGTAGGTTTTTGCAAATGAGGGGAGATTTTCTGATCATATTGTTTCTTATACTGTACAAACTAAAAATGCAAGTTGAGATCTGTCTGCACGGTTGTTAAGCCACGTAAAAATCTCAACCAAAACATTCAAGGCTCTCTGCGAAACCCCATAAAACCGGTGCGTTAAACAATGGCGACCACAACAATAATTCGTCAAGAGCTTGCAAATACCCTGTTTCGTGTAAAGTAAAGGAACAATAGTGTACACTCGGGCACATATTAGTGCGTTGTTAAGCGCAGGCCAGACAGAAGAGACGTAAGACGCAGACGGGACACGGACATTTGTCTCTATCGTGTCCCTTTCATACAAAATGTATAGAAGCGTCGCGACGCAAAACATACAGAACGGACGGGACGCGGGCGCAAACACTTTTAGTCTGCGTCTCTTGTTCAAAACACACAGGAGAGACGGGGCGCGGACGCAGCAGGGCGAGATCGGGGCGAGAAAGGGGCTCGGGGTGGCGTGCCTCCCGGGTGAGTCTCGGCGCTCGCTCGCCGTCAGTCACGTGTACCGTCTTTAGGTTGAATGTTTTGATTTGTAACATTTTTTTCTTAACTATGCCAATGCGTGACGACCTAGCATTTAATATTCAGTTTTGTGAATTGATTGAGAATCATTCCGTTATTTATGATTACAATAGGTCTGACTATTGCAATAGAAATGTTCAAGACCAAGCTTGGGCAACAATTGCCAGGACAATAAACGAAGACGGTAAGTAACTAGCATTCTTAATTAAAAAAAACTAAAAACACTTATCCTACATTATATAAGAAATAAAAACCTGTAGGTACCTACTCTTTGTTTTTAATGGTAAAACAGAAATATTTTAACAGCGACTTATATTGCGTCTTAGGAATTTTAAAAAATCTATTGTCTTCGTTGGTAAGCCACACTGGATGTACCCAGTAACTTCTAACCCTCTGTATATTTGCGAGATTCACTAGTGCTAGTACATCTTCATCTTCAGAAGAAGACATGTCGTATCGAAATCAGACTGTAGAATGCCGAAAAGAGTCGCCTGACTCCGCGACTACGTCGCGTCCGCGCCCCGTCTCTTCTATATAATTTCAAAAGTCGCGTCCGTGTCTCGTCTCCGCCCTACACGCGCCACGTCCTCGTCTTACGTCTCTTCTGTCTGGCCTGCGCTTTATGTTACCAATGGAAGTATGCGCGTGCGATGATTTTATGCGCGCGCTTTTGTTTAGGGTTGCCATGTGCTAAAGTTTGGTTGAAGAAAAGTAGTCTGATAACTAATAACCTGTTTGTACTTAATCAATTTTAAATGTTTGTATTATATATACACAAATTTTTCGAGTTATGCGAAAGGTATCGGAATCAGCTAAATCTTTCCTTCCTACCTTTCATTTCCTTCTCCTTTTTTCCTTCTCCTCTTTTCCTTCTCCTCTTTTCCTTCTCCTCTTTTCAATAGATAAAAATATAAGTAATAGCTAATTTTGCAAGTGTTTAAAGTGAGAAACCACTTGGCTACCGTCAGTTATGGTATATTATGCCATTGACTCCTACAAAGAAGCAAAATACAAATTATCCTATCATAAAAAAACATAGTTCCCGGAAGACGGTATAGCCTGACCCCCTATTACGTAGAACCGATAACAATAATTGATGAAATATTATAGTTCATTTGTTTGTTTAGCGCTCTATGGATAAAGGCGTGATTATACGTATGCATGTATGTAAAAAAATAGTCACAGTAGGTAGGTAGAACCCTAGGCACGAAATTCGGTACATTATAAAAATTCTTTTGTCCCAACAGCCCACCCAGACGTCGTTGAAAAATAACTCTCGGCTTTAAATATAGCCGTAAAAGATCAAAATAAGTCGTAAAATCCCGTGTTCCGTGTTAAGAGAAGAGTACAAAGGGGGTGGGTGACTGTCGTCATGGCCAATGCCAGCGGATGGTTATTTTAAGAATATTTTATTTGAAATAGCTGAATTCAGATACGCCCTTGGATTAGAAAGGTATATTGCAATTCCCTGGATTAGAATATTATACCATTCTGAGCCAGAGGCTATAGAAACTTCCTCGGCTGTTTAAGCAAGTACCACAAATTGATTTAAATCTATATTACTATAGGTACTTGCGTTCCTGCTATCTCGTCTTGTCAGGGGCACTGCTATTCGCCCAGATTATGATTCTAAAATAAATAACAGACCAGGGGACGAGCTTCAAATGTTTGAGGAAACGAATGGGTACAGGGTACGAATTTTCAGAGACCAGCGGGATCGTAAAGGATTTTATCGCGATTTATTTGGTGCTTTTTTATTATTTACATTGAGTCTGCCGTTTCGGTTATTGCTTCCTTTTCGTCTGTTTTTTGTACGTACTGCATATTAGAGCTCTCCTCTTCATCCGAGAGCCGATCGCTGTTGCTTTGGAGCTCAAGATCCTGTTCTCCTAATCTTCTCTTCCATAGTTTTGTTGCCTTTTACGAATAAAAATCTGTCGCTGTATGACCCCTGAAAGTCTGCGCTAGAGAGAGCATCCATCAGTAAGCATACCAACTACGGTTTATATGAGCCCATTTTTTTGCCACTTAGGTGGCAGACTAGCTTACGGCCCACCTCATGGGAACTCACCTCACGCCTGTTTAAAGTTTTAGGAAAGGGGCAGGTCAGGAGTACCCTAAACCGACGAGCATGCATGAAGAATGTAATTAGAGTGAATGAAGCGAGAGTATGTCAGGATCGTAGCAAATGGAGATCCGTGATCTCTGCCTACCCCTACAAAAATATATCCTTAACTAAAACGTTCCCATCTAAAACTATCTTTTTTGCATTGAGATAAATATATCTCATGCACACATGCACATGCCAAACGTAACCTCGCGATCGCTACGTGTGGTCCACCGCGCCGCATAATTTGAGACTTGGAAATAGAGTTGTTTAGATACCGGAGCCGTGCTGGTAGCGATGTGTAGATGCGGCGGTGTGGAATCTATTTTGTATGCCTGGCGATAACTGTGCGGTAAAGTGCGTTTCATGATTATGTTATAACGTTTTGGATGCGGTAGTTGCGAGAGGAACAGAGATAGTAGAATCGGTAGTACAACAGAATATAATATAATAAATGTTTATGACAGTCGGAAACATTGTGCCACTTGTCCTAGGGGCTGTTGCTGTTATTCATGGTTGAGTGTCTTTTTAATTTCGCTTTTTTACTGTTTTTTTTTATTTTAGGGTTATGTTTAATTGATAAGCTGCTTGCCTTCCGTCCCGGGTGTTTAGAGGTCACACCAATATCTTCAGGGCCAAAGTCAACCTCACCTGCTTAGTAACCTCTAGGTTGTAGGTAGGTGTACCGCCGTATCGGACACCTGCTGAGCGACGGCGACGGATGAACCACTGGTGCATATACATTATCTGGTAGGTACAGGTGTTTATTAACAATCGATGTTCTGTGAAGTTAAAATTTTCCCCTTGGTGCTAGAAGGTAAAATAGCAGTCGCTCCCACAATCGCCAAGTTTATTCAGTTTTCTGGTAGTTAATTCTCCGCTGCAAGCATGAAGTGGAAATGTTCTGGTTAGCACAATATTTCGGCCATATGAATCTGTCCTGTTATATTCTAGGAAAAAGCTTTCCTATAATGAGGTAGGACAGTTCATAATAACCTCGTGTTGTGTTCCCGGCGCGCGGCGGTGAGTAGGGTAGCCAGAGCTCACTGGAGAGTTTCGGTGCTGTCAGTGGGAAGACCGAAAGCTTGTCCTGCTTTGTCTTTTACACTGACGGCACAGAAACTCTGGGCTTACAGAGGCGGCAGCAACCTTGGTTTTGCACACGTCCATATGCCACGGTAACCAATGTGTTATCCCAGACAATATATATCTATCTCTGTAACACATTTTAGTCAGATCCTTTCGTTCGTTAGAGCGTGATTGGGGTAACATCTACACAAACTGTCACATCTATGACATTAGTAGGAAGTACGATAAGATGGGATTTTTTATTCACATCGACCGGAAATATTAGTCACTCAAGCTCACGTCCCAAACATATTTCTACCGGACATTTAACTAACTGCACAAGTCGATTCTAAATACAAATCTCGCGTGCTGCGGTCGTTTAAAATGTCATCATCACGCTCTGACGGGAGCTTCCGCGTAACTGTAATATGGGTCACTATACTATATCTTGTATGTGAATTCTTTGTCTCACAGTTCTCAGAATGAAGATACTGATTTTGATAGTCCAAATGGTGTGAATTAAGTTTGTTGTCTTATGATAAAAAGATTACCCAAACATATGATTTGTAAATGGGTAAAGGTTATTATTGGGTTCTGCACATTTGCCTGCTTTCAAAGTTGTTGACGTTTTTAGCAACCGTCGGGATTTTGATTTTTTACTCCTTTCATCAGTAAGTTGTTCTCGAAATCTCGTATTCACTAGACAACATTGTTGCAAAACAAGCCGCAGAAACGCAGAACATTGTCTGTCCGCACATGATGGATCATCGAACAAACAAGAAGCCACGTGTCATTTTGCACGTTAGCTGCGAAACGTTGCTGAACATGTTGAGCAACATGTGTTGAGTTGAATGTCCTAGTGGATACGAAGATTGAAGCTATTGCTTTACTGCTATATTTAGCAGTAATATAAGTTCATGTTGAAGTAGTCATTCAATCTTGCGGCTCAACATTCTGCCCATAGTTTTATTTCTCCATCATTTATTACTCCATCTGCATACAATACCACAACAGAGGGTACAAAGCAATCTTTACTTGGCACATAAATCGAAGTATTACATATGTACACGTCAATTACTTCCTTGATTGCACAAGCATTTGTGAAATGCTGGTTTACAGTAATACTTGTCTACTGTCTAGAGAGCCTGGGTGCCTTGACACTTATAGTTTTGCTTACCTTATAGCCAAATATCTAGAACAAAAGTGGGCAAATTGCGGGGACGGACCAACCAAAAACAGACGCATAAGGTTTTCTTACAAAACTGACTACATATACTGTTTAAATTAAGTCAAAAATTATAAAACATGTACGTTTATACGTGGCAGTACCCAAAAATATAATAAAAATCCAACGAGTACTGCAAGCTTAGTAACATGTGTCCCTTATCAAATCGAAACAGTAATCTAATACTTTGAATTCTCTGTAAAATATCAATCCACACTACATCCGAACAGCCCAATACGAAACGCTTTGTAAGCTTTGGCTCTGTTTTAAACATAACAAACTTATGCTAACTGGTTAGTAAGTACTTACATTCCTCGGCCATGTTATGGTAATGTGTCTTCGTGGATAAACTTATGTTAGGAATAGAAACTTTATTTATGGAATCTGTTAGAGAATTTGCTTATTTACATACATACATAAAGTCATCGCTTTAGCATAGCTAGGCAGAGGCAATATCTTTCCATATCCTTGCTGTGATCATGTAAATACGTCTTTCACTTCTTCTATTTTCATATATACGCGCTGGTACTATAACTATCACATACCGTCATCAAAACTCAAAATACGACAGCTTAATACACATAATTATACAACTTATATTAAGCTTAATACACCTCAGGATCCTTGGCAATTTACAGGCTTAAGTAAATGAAAAAATAAATGCATATTCATGTTGTTAAGTCATTAAATGTCATTTTTAATAGAATTCGTGTCTAGCTTCGTCAATTTGGCACTTTTTCAGACCTCACAAACACTTGATAAAATTTTGCACGACTTGGGTATCTCACGGCTACCGGTATCTGTAACGCAGCCGCGGTATTCGCAGCAATGCACCACTGAGACAATCAAAATCTTTGTATTTTTAGACATTAAACATACATTTACCTAATAAACATACATTAAACATGTACTCACATACCGCGGTAGCCTAGTGGTATGGGTAATGGACTGCTGAGACATGGTCTCGGTTTCGATCCCATGTTTTACCATGGCACACACCAATGACTTTTCGATGCTTTTCGAAGTTATGTGTGTATTTATCGCAGGTATATAAGTACCCGGTTAATGGCAATAGGCTCCTATTACATTGGGACCTAAACATAAACTAGCGAAATGTGGGTGTTAGCACCTCTGCCCCCCTTCGGGGATATAGGCGTGTGTTATGTTATGTAAACATTGTTATTCCTAGATTGCGAAGCAGCATCCCACCATCGAAATAAAACAAAATTTATAGCATTTGTGAAGAAATCCTTGTTTTCTGTACAATCAACGTGTGTTATCTTTATACAGAGAAAGCCCATGCACAATAAAACATTAAAATAGCGTAAATTTACTGTCTTTTTTACATCCAAACAACGATTAACCGCCGCAACTTTCATGTCGCAACGTTTTTTTAATTGCATCATTGTTACGACAGCCTCCATTCCCTGGCGTGAAAACCCGCCGAGTTTCAAACGTTCACATTTCAAATCAAGTTGTTCAAAGTTACGGACTTCTCTAACTGATAGGATTGGAGTTTGTTGAACCGTGTTTTTGCGCATCATTTACCGGTTCGGACGTTTTTCTGCAAATGCTTTTATAAGATCGATTTGTTGAGTGCATCGAACTTTTAGACTAGGATTATGCGTTGATATGGTTGTGAACCTGGTATGCCTATAGACGTCTAGACAGATGTTGAGTTGCCTCCACTATAATCGGTTTTAATGTAGATTTGTAGACGTAATTCTGACAGAGCTAGTTGTGAGAATATCTACTTGGTTTTGTTTCGAGGTGTTTGCTATTTCGTAAAACCTGAATTAAAAAGTATGTTATACATTACCTCTCGGACAGCCTATCGGACATATTAGTCTCACTATCGCATCCGTGTAATTGAGAAACCGAAACAGTAGTAAACCGTAGTTACTGATCTATTTTATTATGTACTAAAACACCTCGATATCTACGAACATAACATCATAACATAACATAAACTCACGCCTATATCCCCGAAAGGGTAGGCAGAGGTGCTAGCACCCACATTTCGCCAGTTTATGTTTACGTCCCAATGTAATAGGTGGCGAGCCTATTGCCATTAACCGGGCACTTATAAACCTGCGATAAATACACACATAACTTCGAAAAGCATTGAAAAGTCATTGGTGTGTGCCATGGTAAAACCTGGGATCGAACCCGAGACCTCGTCTCAGCAGCCCATTACCCATACCACTAGGCTACCGCGATCCTACGAACATACGAACAAAATAAAATATTAGTGACCTATATCTACCCAATTACGTCTTTTTAAACACACAAAGTGTTACCACAATAAATAAATCATCTAATTAAACTAGTTGAGTATGGTAGATAACTGGGCCTATTGACCTAAAGGGAACGTCGATCACAATTTTAGAAGGGCCCGAACTTAAGTAAAGTAAATTGGTTAATAAATTTCGTTCAATTTAGTAGCGTGAAATTTAATATTTTTTCACAGTCCCCTATTTTATTCGATATTAGTTGTAGCATTTTTAGGGTTCCGTATCCGAAAGGTAATTAATCGAATTAAACAATCCGTCTTCTCCAATCCTAGTTGCATTTAAAGCTTGAACTTTGCTGCCCAGGGTCTACTCTTTAACTCCTCTATAATTCGGTTTACTTTGATTTTATAACAACGACTGCTGAAGACCCTCCAAGCCCGAGACTAAATCCAGCGCCAGAGCCTCGTCTATCCGCACTAGCCTCAGCATGTCGACAAAGACAAATCTTTTCATTTTCTCTTCGACCAACGAAGTCGGAGATAAACAAAGATATCATGTAGGTATACCTACGTCATGACATGACTAACGACATAGTCATGTCATGCAAATGCTGCAGGTGCTTTCCTGTGAGATTAGCTAGGTAGGACACGGCGGTATTTCCGCCCAATTGAGCAGTCCGACTGGGGAAGTACCTCCGCCCTACATTATACCGTGGCTATAATAACTTCGTGTTGTGTTCTGGGGTTCTGGGTGAGTAGGGTAGCCAGAGCTCACTGGATAATTTGTGCTGTCAGTGGAAGACTAAAGGCTTGTCCTGCTTTGTCTTCTACTGACGGCACAGAAACTCTGTACAGGTTGGCAGTGACTCCTCTGGTGTTACAAACGTCCATAGGCCACGGTAACCACATTCCATCAGGTGGGCCGTGTGCTTGTCTGCCACCTTAGTGGTACAAAAAAAAAACGGACCGTAACTTAATTCACCAGCCAGTAGCGGCTACCCGGTACTGCTAGTACATTACATACTAAAATTTAAAAAAAATAATTGTTATAGCACCACTCTGTATTAAAATAAATTCATAATGAACCCCTGGTGTATGGATCCAACTATTTTTTTTTAATTTTTTTTTTTCAACACGAGTCATTTGGTTTGTCGTGCATCGTCTGTCGGCATTGTATTGTTTCAAAGTCTGATAATGATCCTTCTTGGATTTCTTTTGTTTTGAAATACAGGTACGGAACTGTCTTTGTGATTTAAGTCTTTGTTAGACGGTTTAACAATAGCCTAAAAGGATTTAAAAAGACTGAAAGGGCTCGGAATGTTAGTCTTTAATTGTATATTTATAAAAAAAGCAAAGATTTATTTACATTAACAACATTAAGATAGCTGAGTGAATAAAAATTAAATGTGACGGAAATGAACAGATTAAGAGAATTAACACGTGTTATTAGAGGAAGATTGTTAAGTGAAGTGAATGAAAAATGGAGAAGCGAGGAAGAGAGGTTAAAATTATGAATGTATGGAATGCGTGAAAGAGGGATATAGCAAATAGTTGGTGGCTGAGAAGATGATATCTGACAGAAATGTATAGAGATTAATGATATATTACGCTGACGCCAAACACCTAATTAGAACAAGGGCAGGGACAATTTGAAGTATAACCGCATCACCGGCATCACTGATCAACACTAATAGTCGATTTCAGTTGAAAAGTAGTTTAGTAATAAAATTACGATAGAGAATGTTCACTAATTTGAATTTTTAGCTTATTAAATTGTGTTGAAAACAAAAAATACATCTGAAAGAATTATTTCGATACCTATATCATTTTGTTTCTAAGATAATTGATATTATATATTAAGGTTAATAACTCGAAAATGTAGAATATAGCCTATAACCTGCCTCGATAAACGGTCTATTCAAAACAAAAAGGATTTTTCGAATAGGACTAGTAATTCCTGGGATTTCTAGTGAAACGCAAGGCAGCGGCAAAGAACTTGTAAGTGCGCGATGGAATATGACGTCACTCGCGTTCAAGCGGTCTCGATATTTTTGAGAACTTTGAGTGCCTGTACAATCATAACCACTTGGTATTTTTGTATGAAATAAAAACGAGTGTAATTTTTATATAAATATAAGCTTTCCTGTAACAAACTTTCAAGTGATTTTGCACACCTAGGTAACATTCGCAATTAATGATGAATTATATCATCTTGACCAGTTCGGTAGCGAAGTTCTCAAGTTAACGTTCGCCAAACTTCAACACCAACTAGGCTTGTCCTGATTTTGTGTTCTGCACTGAGGGCACAGAAAATCTCTGTTCTTACAGGGTCGGCAGCGCGGATGTGACTCCACTGTGGTCACACACGTTCATAGGTCACGGTAACCACTTTCCATCAGGTGGGCCGTATACTTGTCTGCCACCGAAGTTGTATAAAAAAAAATGTGAACAACCGTTTTCTCCACCGAATATAATTAATGTCATCAAACTGACAATATTCATGTACAATCAGCATAAAAATAACATAACACATTGTAATAATGTACAAAAATTAACAGAAAATTCCGTTAAAAAAAATATTGACATTGTCAAAATATCAATTTTTATTGACGTATTTCATTGTTAACCTTTTTTTTTTATCAACTGTACTTACATTTTTTTTAATTTTCTTTAAGGTGGCAAACAATCTAAGACCAGCCAGCTAAGTTGTACATACACACATCATCATTGCAATCTTTTCTCTCACGGGATATGCAAGCCCTGCAATCAAAGAATCAATTTCATTTATTCAGCTTAGGCAAAGAGCACATATGAACGTCAAAATTTTACAATTGGATATGTCAAGAAATAATATAAAAATATTAAATAATTTAAAAATAAATCATTGAAAAATGATTCTTTCGCTGGTTCGGTAGTTTAGTTCTACCGAGAAGATACCAGCAAGAAACTCAGCGAGCTATATTAGAACTAGATTATTTTTCTTTTTTAAATTTGCTTAGTTTACAATTTATTTTGTGCGAGCAAGCAAGAGACTTATGTCGACCACGCATTAACATCATTAAGATACTCATCCACTTTATAGTAACCTTTACTCATTAAAGTTTTTTTCACTTCTATTTTAAATTTATTTATTGGCATATGTAGTTAACCTATATTATCGGTACTAATCACGTTCTTTCCACGTGTTGTCTGCCTACCACCAATGTCCCTGAGCGACCGATATCACTTACATTCAGGCTTGGCTGCTTGTCATGGTACAAAGTATTAAAAAACATATTTTCCTTAGTAATTACCTCGCAAAAAATTTCAACAGATTATATCCAATTTGTCGATCAATAAATCGTTACTTGAGCTTCCATTAGCTGTTTTTATTTCGTTAATTTGACTTCTGTTATTAGATACATCCTGTATATGTAAGTTTAAGTGGTGACCTTGGACTATACTTAGTTGAACGAAATGTTTTTTTATTAAGTTTTAAAAATAAGCACAAATGGGAAACAAAGTTAGGGTACAATTACAACTAATCCCACCATCTCCTTTCCTACATAGGACAACACGTGCAGGCCTTAGATGTCACCCTCACACTGTGCAGAATATACGAGCAAAAACCAAGCGGTTCGGAGACTCTTTTCTTTGCCGCACAACCAAGACGTCTTTCCTTCTTCCTACAGTCTCGGGTCGTGAAAAAACATCTGATGAGGCCGCCAAGCTGAGTGTCACCATTGTAACACTTAGTGTCTGTAATGGTGACCCTCTTTCCTGAGACTTTGCCTTTAGCTTACCATCAGGCGAGGTGAAGTCAAGTTGGCGTGTCCTATATAAAAAAAAAAACAAAATGCTTGTTGTGTCAAAAGACCTTTTTGACGACTATTGATTTTATTCTGAGAATAATTCTACCACCTACCAGTGAAACATGAGTGATATAGGGATTATATTTACTTTCTCATCTGTTGGTATACCATCAGTAATGAGTCAACGTCAAACTTCAAACGCTACAACAACAATGCGATGCTCATAGGTGCATTCGAGAACTTTTAATTTCAAATATAGGCACTGTTTCTTGCTGGTATCTTATCAGTAGAACTAACCTACCGAACCAGCGAAAGAATCATTTTCCAATGGTTTATTTTTGCACTATTTAATGTTTTTTATATTATTTCTTGACATACCTAATTGTATAATTGTGACGCTCTTTATGTGCCTAAACTGAATAAATGAAATTGATTCTTTGATTCTTGAATCATTGTCAGAAATAGCTTAACACGTCCCTAGTTACAGATCACTTTACGCCCAAAGTCTTTCATAAAATAATAAATGTAATTAGTCATATACTTGATATCATCGATTATTAATTTTTCTTCCAATGTTAACGTTACCTAGTGTTTAAATTTATTACTTTTGAGGGCGACTGTACGTTTGTCCGTAAGGTCGATATTCGAACTATTAAAAGTCATTGGGAAGAGCTTTTGTCAGTGGAGTATCATTTTTGGGTTCTCCCGTGGTCAGCAGGTAACAAAAGCGACCCGGTCTTACCCTTTTTGGGTTCAAGCGATTTAAATCAGTAGGTACAGGTACCTTTCTACTTATAATTAGCGAAATTTTAATTTGACTTTCTATTCTATTCCTTTGTTTTTTGTGTCTCGTGGTATTTTACAAATATAATATGGACTCAGTTGCAGGGTTAGATTTACAAATCAATCAATCAATTAGCCCACTGCAGTCCACTGCTGGATAAATACATAATTGAATTTCGGGATTATTCCAATTTGGGATCAAATCTCCAATATTCAAAGCGCACTTACACCACAGCGCCATTCGCATCCCAACCGTTCGCATCCCATTCTAGAATTATAATTGTTTACAGGAGTTAATGCGGTCATGGCATAGTTACATGTACCTACCATAATCGCGTTAATTCCCCTTAACACCATTGTTTTGCTGCCTTTCAATAAATGCGGTTAAAATTTAATTCAGTTCAGAAATACACGATGACGCAAACTGACACAGGACACTCAATTGAGAAACATTCAATGATTTAACAGAACAAACACAAAAGCCTACCCGTTGTTAGTCTAATAAATCATACATAATACACACACATGTCATTTTTTCTGAAATAATAATGTTTACTTCCTCATAATTACAATGGTTAGTACAAAGCTGATGCAAACGGACCGAATACGATGCGTCAGAATAATTATATCAGCTGGGTCGCCCCGGTAAGTCCGGCCCTCCTGACACCGCTGCGCCCGGCAGACACACAGTCATGCTCAGTCAGTTGTAGGACGCCACACGCTCCTCACGTGCGACACAACGTACGGAACACGTTCATTCAACCCACGAACATTCAACTTCTACGTCATATAATAACAGTATTCCCAATACATTGCACAATCCGCGTCTCGAGTGTGATGCAACTTCGCCAGCCCTTCTAGCTATCTAACCCAGTTCGACAAACCGCGCGCACAAACTCGCCCGGTTTCAAAACGTATCAATAAACAGAATGCAACCACGTGCTCACCCCTCGCGTAACGCGGCCGTTGTCCAATCGTAGGAGGGCGAGGGCTACCGGCGCACATCGGCTGGCCAATCGCGGCTCGTCTACGAATTCGCCACGAAAACAGCCGATCACAACCGACAGGAACCGAAGTGGGCATCGACAACCCCCAGTGCGGCTTCAGCCCCCAATATGGCAACTATGGTGGCACAGTCGCCGGGCAACCCGGCTATATCGAAAAAACCGTCCCTCAAGAAGTACAAAGCGCCCACGCCACCCCAGAAGGTCATTACTCAAGATGAATGTGAAAGTGATAAAGACAACAAAGAGAATACAGTGCAACACGAAGAGAACGATAATGACGTAATTGACGATTGTAAACAAACAAAAGTGGAGCCGGTCGACGACAAACCGGCGCCGCCAGAAAAAGGATCGCCTTTAGTAAAAAGGTTGGCTCCTAAAATAAACGGGAATGTCGACAGAAGTTCTGTGTTATCTAAAGCTGCTATGTTTGAGGCCGGCAGCCCCAAGGCGAAGGACCCCGCCGAAATGACTCTGAGGGAGCGTAAAGCGCTCTTTGAGAAAAATAAGGGTGCTGCCATCGTTCCTAAAGCCCCATTCGGGCTTGCACCCTCGGTGAAGAGTTTACACGGCGACAATAAAGGTAAGTTATTTATACTTAATTATTTCTGCCAACAGTGAGGGAACACGCGAGTCTGGTGTACAGTTATTTTAGATTTATGAGCTGTAACCAATCAGTGTTGGTTTTCTGTGCATATTTTTTATGAACGTCTCGTCTGTGTTTTACACAGTACATTTTTCTTGCTAATTAAGTATAATTACTTCATCAAAACGAAACTTAGGATGTTATGTGTTTACGTTTGTATTGTGCTACAGCAGTTAAAAATACAACAACACATTTATGGAATATTTTTGGTATAGATGACGAATATAAACATCTGTTTGTGTAACGATTAGATCAATATATGACCAACAAAAACAATTTTTTTTGTATTATGCCGATTCCAACGATTTCGCCAACGACTTAGTAAATTTCCCAAATTCATACATAATCCCAAGACCTGCAAATGTCAAATTCATGTCATGTAAATTTTGAGTTTGAGAACCTGCAGTTTTTATGCAGTTTTCAGTATTTTACAGACTTGATCATAGTTTATTATTATCTTGATTTGATTTGATTTGATTAATATACTGAAAGTTAAAATATATCTAGTCATTTAATAAATCTAGTATCTACGAAAATTAAAATAATAAAACCTACGTACAAGACGTAACATTAACATAAAAATATCTTTTAATGACGGAAGTACAGTTACAATAATAATTATTCAGGCAATGAGTGCTAGAATAGAAGCATAAAATGCTAAGAAACAATTAAATACAAGGAAGTAACGCGATGAAATCACGAAGAAGCTTGTGATGTCTGAGCAAAATTATCAACCAAGAGAGTTATGTAAGAGTTAATGCAGATTATAGATTTTGTCTACTACAAAACTAAATGCTTTAATCGGAAATATTTATTTCATTTTTAACACCATAACCGCGATGAACTCGAACTATAGCCAAAAGACCTATTGTTTGATTTACTGTTGCAAAGAAACATCGTAAAAATTGGCAATTTAAATTCTTTTTTCGTGCAGAAATCCCCTCGTATACCACACGCCGTCTCGGGTCATCAGATCATTATCTGTACTGTACCACCTTTAGGTGTAAGGACTGTAAGGTGATTTATAAGGCCTTAGTAATTTACGTTCTAAATAGTTCAAAGTTCAAAGTCTTTGCGTTCATGTGTTGTACAGATCTTACACTATATATTATATTGTTATTGTATCAACATGGAGCCCTGTTGGGGCACAGCATTTAATTATCTATTAAATTCAGTCGTTATAATACTTATAAACTAAAACACAGTAATATTTGTTATTATTATATTATATACCTTAAAAATATTGATGAAATATAATTATTGCAACTCCAGTTCCTAGGCTAATAAATAAGATTAAAAAATACCGGTATCAATCAATGCGGAGGTTGCATTCTTGAAAATAATAAATCCGAGGCGATTGGGGGCATTGACTTATTAATGGTTAAATATAAAGGATATAGAATAATTTATTGTATTTTTTATTAAAATTGATATAGGTACCTCAACAAATATTAAGTTACAGCAATTTCAAAAGATCCTTCAATTTCAACATATTAAATCAAGATTTTGTTGAAGAATTTATTCAATAAGATTTGTACATTACAAATATAATACAACTTAAATGAAATTTAAAACTAGAAACTATTATTAGGTACTCAAATAAATAAATAAAATATTACATACAAAATCCGTCATGAAATTCTTCCGCATCATTACCAACGTTAAGTAACGTACCCAGAAGGCTGGCAGTATTGCCACGTTGAATGGCAATGCTTAACCTCTGTTCAAGATAATAACATCAGATTTTGTTTAACTATTCGTGGTTACATACTGCTCATTACTCTAGAACTTCTTTACTACAACGATTATTATTGGTCATTTGGTAAGGCACATTGCCCCTGAAGCTGGCTATCCCCTTCCGCTGCACATCTAAGGTCTGAAGAGCGATTGTATTCTAGATGACAGTTCTTATCATTGTGAGAGTTTCACAACTGAGCTTTGTTCTGGAATACGGACATTTGAAGTTTAAATGATTTCAACGATAACACAATTGACCTTTATGCTCTATAAATGAATGAGAAGGGTAAAACTAGCTTCTGAAGCTGTTGCGCGTGTTGATAACCCGCAGAAAGATAAATTAACTATTGTACTGTAATCTGAAAGAAAAATTATCCCTCTTATAAAAATGCTAACTAACTAGCCTAATCCCGCTTCCGTCATTCATGGGACCCTAATTCGTGTTTAAAAAGGTTTTATTGTATGTGTTATTCTCACCTACCTATTCCTGTACGAAATTTCAACCAGATCCGTTTAGCCGTTAGAGCGTGAATGAATAAACAAAATATTATCCAAAAAAATTCATCAACTAACATTTATAATATAATATTAATAGAAAAAGCAATTAAGTTTAGACATAAAACAAAAAAATATTAAATAAAAAGGAATGAGAAACCTCTTGGGAAGGTTATCTCGAATGTTCCCGCACAAATCATCATCCATTAGATTCGAACTCAGCTAGACACTAAGATACCGGACATATTTATGAGAATAGACGCCATTAAAATGTAAATCAGTGCAAAATTATAACGAGTTTTTGTTACGTTTGTTTAATCGATTTTTCAAGTACCAGTTATAATAATGTCCACTTAAGTAATACAGGTTGAATGTTAACAAAAAAACGCTAGGTTTTTTTTTAATGTACAAAGATCATTGACCTTTGATAGTCTAGGTTTTTTGGGGAATGTCGTGAGCCATCAAGCTTAAGTGGTGTACTTAATGTAATTGACTGTGCTCATCATAATTATTTCAAGCATATAGCGTCCCCTGTTGAATCTTTATTAATATCATGAAGGAACTACTGGCTTAATTTTATTTTAATCTAAGAACACGTCAATTTGACTTTACCTCTCCTGATGGTAAGCTAAAAGCAAAGTCTCAGAAAAGATGGTCACCATTAGATACAGACACGCAGTGCGTTACAATGGTAGCACTCAGCTTGGCGGTCGGCGCTTAAATTACCCGGGACTGTAGGAAGAAGGAAAAACGTGAGCTGGTAATGAATTCCAGGTCTTGGTGGTGCGACAAAGGAAAGAGTCCGAATATTTTTGTGTTGAATAGTCCGTTTATCGAAGAAGGGTAAAACGCTATATATCATCACGCTTCCTTCTTACTATTGCTTTAATTACAAATAGAGTCGACTTAGATTATCATTGTCATCCTGGACCTTAAAATTGTCTTCCAGGGGATTTTACTGTCTTCCTTTTTATGGCGTACCCGGAGTTTCCTGCAACAGGCTCCTGTGACGGAAAACCATGTAGTAGTCAGTTCAATTCTGAAATAGCCATCTCACCGTGTTAGTCCCGTTGCAGTGAAACTCGAGAGGGTTACGTTACCGCACAATTCCGAGATCACTCCTGGCCCACCACAGATCCCTAGCCGGAGCCCTAAAATGTCAGACTAGTCTAACTACAGAACTTTGATGTCGCCAATCGGTTTTGAAGTTCAGATGACACTCGCTTCACAGAAAACATCGAAGCTCAGCCTTGTCACAGTTAGACTAAAAAGTCGAACACAACTAAGTTGGGAAAAAATGCTCAGAGAATGACTGTTAAGTAATCCTCAGGACCAATAAGGAGTTTGAATAGACATCCCTCCTCTATTGAAAACATAATTCCCAGAGCTTTCCTGTTCCAATAGTAGCCGACCGCACTTTGGACGGGAAGTACCGTTACGCTGTCTCTCGAGATAGATTTAGCTGTGTAGACAAAAATACGACTTTGACAAATACGAGAGCGTTACTATGAATACGGAAGTTACGATACACCTTAACGCATCAGTTGCACTTCTCATATCTTTAGAATTGATGTATAGTATAAATTTTGAAGAAGTACATAATTATGTCTATCGCATTCGTAGCTTAGTGGTTAAGTAGTCGGCTTTACGAGCGACAGGTTCTGCGTTCGATCCTCGCCATTACACCCAACGTGAACCCACTGTGATTATTCTCAGTCGTAGCATCCTGTACCAAAACCCATGCAGCTTCTTCTTCTTCGTGTCGATGGCAACAATTTAAAAAGCTAAATGCACCCAGCCCAAATCTCGGTGACATCGACCATGCAGCTGTTTTTAAAGAATCTTTACAAATAGAAATAATAGCATCCAATAATAATAACGCGCTCGCTTCTTACCTTAGTCAACCACGCAAAAACAGTTGTGGGCCTAAAAGTGTTTCCCGTCTATATAGACGCACTTACAGCCTCACAATGTTGCCCCCATGTCTACTTTAGTATGAAAACGAACTGCTTGCGGGAGCCGCACGGAGAGCCGTTTATCTATTTGGTACAATGCGACTACCCGCAGATACATTGTGCGGTTGTGCCTCTTAAAACTATTGCACAAGTTTATTTTCCACACGTCATATTCAAAGCAAGCTTCAGGAATGAATCA
Source organism: Eilema griseolum (assembly GCA_963662185.1). Classification (NCBI taxonomy): domain Eukaryota; kingdom Metazoa; phylum Arthropoda; class Insecta; order Lepidoptera; family Erebidae; genus Eilema; species Eilema griseolum. Next base: position 8,538,751 of record OY759254.1, on the reverse strand, counting down.
TCTTATTCAGACTCAAAGGAGCTCAGACTACATGCTAATGAATGATCCAGGTCGAACAAATAATAAACTATTTGATATTTACCGCAAAACGCCTAATGACACGGTTCATATGCGTACTATCGTGCTAACAACAGTTTTTACCGTTAAATAATTTGCGGTTAGTGTCCGGTCACAATCGATATTAGCACGGTACTTGGATTTTGATTTGACGCTTACAGTAGGCATCCTCCTAGCTTACAGTATCCTGTAAAGTCTAGCCTAGTAAGTGTAGTCTAATCTAGAACATTGGTGCCCCGAAAATCTGCCCTCCTGGATAGCCTATTAGTCGCGAAGGTTGTAAATAAATCATACATCGATCTACTTTGTCGTGCACTACGCGGCTCATTGGGAAGCCGGCAAGATTTGGTTATAGGGATCCTTCGCCACTGGCTGCCATTATGAATTGTGAATTTTTGACAGTTTGAGGGGGAAAATTTTTAATATGGAAACCGGTGATACAAAGTATTTCTATCTAGCTTATCAGGCACCATGTAACTTCTTGGGAAGCCGAAAGAAATCGAGTAATAGGAACCCTTCGTCACTGTTCAGCCAGAGGTGCTAGCACCCTTATTTTGCCAGTTTATGTTTAGGTCCCAATGTAATAGGTGGCGAGCCTATTGCCTAACTGGGCACTTATAAACCTACGATAAATACACACATAACTTCGAAAAGTCATTGATGTGTGCCATGGTAAAACCTGGGATCGAACCCGAGACCTCGTCTCAGCAGTCCATTACCCACATTTGATCGATACGATCTAATATTAAAATAGGCCACATATGGCGACAAGCTTGTGGGAATCTTTTACTTATTCATTGATTATTTATGATAATTGGACCCTATTCTAAATGGAATAAAGTTGTTATTGTAAATTGTCGTTCTTTAGAGCTATACATACTATCATGAATCTTCAGCAAGTTAATCATAACTTAGCGGATATACCTAGTAGATACTAGTAAATCTACTAGCGGTATCCGCCAATGCATTATCTTGCTCTAAGATTCTATTAAACGTTCACACTTTTAGAGCAATATTATGTTTCATAATATTGCTCTAAAAGTGGTCTATCATGGTCACTCACATCAGTATTAAAGTTATATTTACCATGTTGTATTGTTCTGAGTTTCCGATATTGTAAAGAGGGTAGATCGATATATTTACTCCTAAAAACTTTTTCACTGTTCACGGCCAATACTCCAGTTCCTTCGTGATCATGGTGCTTGCAACAGCCCCGAAATATCTGAAACGCAGAACAATACATGGTAAATATCTCGATAACTTTAATACTAATATTATGTCTGTTCTACATCCGCTAATAAACATACAACCCATGATTAAGAGTGCCATTAATGGCGATAGACTCGGTCCCTAAAAATGTACTCTATACTGCGCAGTACTCATTTTTGGGTGTCTATTGTGGATAGCACGAAGTGCTAAGACGGTGGAGGGGCTTAAATATACCAATCATAGCTTAGACCAACAGCTTGTCCTACTTTGTCTTTTACACTGACAACACAGAAACTCTCAATGCTTGCAGGGTTGGCAGCGCGAGTGTGACTCTCTTAGTTTTGCAAGCGTTCATAGGCCACGGTGACCACTTTTCATCAGGTGGGACGTGTGCTTGTCTGCCACCTAAGTGGTATAATTTTTTTTAATACACAATACAAAGGTAAAACGCGAGTTGAGCTGTGCGTAACACACATCATCTATACAATGACAAATTCTTACTGGTCTGGCCATCTGGCGCCGTGTAAATACTTTCTCCTCAATATTACAATAGATCGGTAACAGTACTAAGTACTTCATATACGAATGCACTTCTATTGCCTCAAGCGATCAGCCAGACGATTGGAATACCGTTTACCGAGACTTCTATTGTTACTCAAGGTCTGTGGATTAGTAGCTTTTCTTTCATGCCGGTTTTTATAATTAGATTCCTAATTCACAGCCGGGAGTCTTATGAGAGTGCTTAGTTCTTCCAGGAATGTGTCCCAAAGCATGTGTCTAGTTACAGAATAGATAATAGTACTATTCTAACCTATTTGTGGTTTAACAATAAGGTAGTTTACTGCCGAACATCAATAAACATCAAAAAATTATTTCTTCAGTAAGCATTTTTTATCAAATATAACCCCACAAATATCATGACGGTATTCCCGTCCGAATTGAGCAGTCCGACTGGGGAAGTACCTCCCCCTACAGAATACCACGGCTATAATAACCTCGTGTTGTGTTCCCGGCGGTGAGTAGGGGGGGTAACCAGAGTTCACTGGAGAGTTTTTGTGCTGTCAGTGGGAAGACCAAAGGCTTGTCCTGATTTTGTGTTATGCACTGACGGCACAGAAAATCTCTGTTCTTACAGGGTCGCCAGCACGAATGTGATCCACTGGTGTTACACACGTTCGTAGGTCACGGTAACCACTTTCCATCAGGTGGGCCGTGAGCTTGTCTGCCACCTAAGATGTATATTTAAAAAAAAGTCTTACTATGCTGTACGCCGTTAAAGATCTTGAGCGGTACCAGAGTACTGACTCCAGTATACACAGCAAAGAATAAAGGAAAACTTTTGACTGACAGCAGAGAAAGACACGTCGAGTTGTTGAAATATTACAATCCAGTATTCCTATAGGGAAGTCAGAAGCATATTGAGTGTTGTTCGACGGCATAGTTTCTCCGTTTTTGTGACTCAGACCCGTTAACAGTTGTAAACACATGTGCAGCCAAGAAATGCAATTTACCGGGTTGCCGTCACATAATACCCCATTCGACGACAACACAGACAATATCTCAATACAATTAGGGTTACCGATACAGTATTGAAAATATTGTATCTAGCGTAGAAGTGTGGGTGACACTTCTACGCTTTTCATATTCATTTATTTCGACGTTAAATGTGTATAGCATCCCAGTGACCCTACCAAGATTAAAGATCTACGGGCCCGAAATCCACTTCACCTTGGATCCCGCTCATTGAGGGATGATGCTCGGACGCAAACTGTAATTTGATTGGGAGACCAAGCGGCGGTCACTCCCATAAATAACGATAAGCCAAATGAAAAGAAAGGATCAGAGAGCAGACCCTGGACCAGGTGCAAGCTTTCGATCCAACGCTGTGATGATGTTGTAACATATCCTTTCGTTGACCTACACCGACCCCCTGCCTTACAGGAGCTCACCGTATTTGATCTAACAGACCGTACCCTTATTTACTGCGTTAGTGATGAAAAATAATAGAATTAAATATATACCTGAGACTGTATTGAAGTGTCATGGCCAGCCCTAAGTGTAACACTTCACTGACCTCAGACTATTCCAATATAGTCGCTAGTTGCCGACAGTGTCGACACTACAGAGAGAAAGTTGGCACGACATGAAAAATTCAAAATTCATCTCAATTTCTAATAGGTGAAGTCAGCTACAAAGAGTAGTAAGTACCACTAATAAATAACGAGTTATTGTAGTTTTGTACAAGTAGCTAATTTCATACAATGTGTGAAAATACTAATACATAGATCTTATCCTACTTTTCCTACTAATATTATAAATTGGAAATTTAGTGAAATATATGATATTTCTTATTCAATCACGCTGTAACGTTTTGAGATACGGATAGATTATAATGTAGAACAACACATAGACCATGGTAACCGAGGTAGCCTAGTGGTATGGGTAATGGACTGTTGAGACGAGGTCTCGGGTTCAATCCCAGGTTTTACCATGGCACACACAATGACTTTTCGATGTTTTTCACAGTTATGTGTGTTGTTATCGCAGGTTTATAAGTGCCCGGTTAATGGCAATACGCTCGCCACCTACACCACATTGGGACCTAAACATAAACTGGCGAAATGGGGGTGCTAGCACCTCTGCCTACCCCTTCGGGGATATAGGCGTGAGTTTATGTTATGTTATGTTTATGTTATAACATATAGACATATATACACACGGGCGAAGACGCTATCAGCTCGTGAAATTATTGAAATCCCTTTATGAATACCGCCTGAATTCTCACTAAAATGTTCAAGAGTTGTTGATATATGCCCTCTTAACTTCCGGATAAATAGTATGAGGAGATCTTTATCAAACATCTATGGCGTCGAGTTAGATAAATATTTGAACATCAAAACATCAACACTTATGAACCTACTTAAGTTACTATAGAACGTAACCTTGCATATTATTATGTCATACGAAATAATTGATACTGTTTGTCACGTACATGCTAAACGAAATTGCGGTAGTAAATGTTTTAATAGGGGCTCTGTTAAGATTCCAAAACTTATCCATTGCATTCTGAAACGCGTTTAAACAGAATAGGGATGATAAAGTTTTGGAGCCAATGACAGTTCCAAAACTGTCGTTTCATATTGTCTATTGGGTAACCTGGTTCAGTTTCTTCTTTTAAGAGGAAGAATACCTGGTTTATTGAAATCAATCAATTGTGCAGTTCACTTTCTTTGCGCTTCACCATCCGCATCGAATCCATCCCAGCCTTTCAGAGAGTCAATTCTGACTGGGAGTTGTTCTATCTTTATCTTTACGGTACCTCTTCGCGGTCTTCACTTTAGGATTCGTTTACTCCAACGGCTATCTGTCTTTCGGAAGATATGATCAGTCCATTGCCACTTTAGCTTGCTTATTCTACATATCTCATGACCTCATTTCCAATTTCCATAGCACGCTGACCGACTTACGACCCAATCCCATCGTCAAGTGTCTACGTATGTTTAAAGAGATCAATTTATTCTGGGGATAAGAGTGAAAGTTACAAGTGTTACAACTAACTGTCTTGGAATCTACGTGGGTTTATACGAATAATAGCGCGATTGATTCAAAATTAACTCTCACTGGAGAGTTTCTGTGCTGTCAGTGGGAAGACCAAAAGCTTGTCTTGCTTTGTCTTTTACACTGACGGCACAGAAACTCTGCTTACAGGGTTGGCAGCGCGAGTGCGACTCCCTTGGCGTTGCTCACGTCCCTAGGCCACGGTAATCACTTTCCATCAGGTGGACCGTGTGCTTGTCTGTCAACCAAGTGGTATAATATGTTATCACATTTTAATCAATGAAAAGTTTAGTGATTCATTCACTTTTGGCTGCTGAACTAACGTGAATAAAACCTGAAAATCCCGTTCAGTTAAACTTGAACGCAATTTTAATAATTGCTCTCATAAAATTCGACATAGTAAAGTTACTAAAATGAGCAAAACTATTCCTAGAACAAAAAAGTTTGAACAACAAATACAGATGGTATTCAAATGATCGGATATTATAATAATATAGCTTAAGTCGCTCGTTTCCTATGTTGCAATACGTAATTATACCACTAAACTATGATTTTCTCAAAACATACTTTTAATTAGCGTAATCATCATCCCCGTAACGACTTCCCAGTTGCGATCAAAGTTCGCAATTTGTATCCGGAGGTCTGTTTGTTCTCTTTGATTGATAATTCCGTCGGCTACCTCTGACATGCTGAGCCTTAGAGGAAAGCCTGAGTCAGAACCTCGTCCCATATTCAGTAGGTGCACCATAACCTGCCTGTGAGGCTGGATTAGGCTGTAACCCTTTTTAATTAACGTAATAAAGCCAAATATAAGTAGTTAGTGTTTATCTAGATTTGAGCTAAACAGTATTTTCAAGTGATGGTCTCTAAGGCTCGGTTTCACGATGTTATGCGGTGGATCGATGCTATGCTAGCGACTTCGTGGAAACGACTTCACTGTGTACTAACTGATGGCCTATAGCGCCGGTTAAAAATGCGGCCTGGCTGCGTAGTTACCAGAGATGTGCGAGATACTTGGAACCACAGCACCACTCCTTAGTAGATTGTATAATCGAAGTGCATATTTAAGAATAATATAGTGAAAGATACTTATACGGGCGTTTTATTGTCTGTAAAGGGAAGTTATAAGAGGTAATGACAACAGGTAATTTCGGTCGGAGAGAAGTACCAAAACTATACCGAAAGTAGCAGTTTTGTAATTACATAGTGTTGCTTTGTTAGTCCTCATGTTTACCCCCTTGATGACATTCTATAATCTATAAATAATGCACTGTACACCACCGGAAAGTCCGGCAACCCTTATCGAATGCCAAGTGATTTGGATTCCTTCCAGGATTATAATTGTCTTTTTTGTGTTTAGAATGGATTTTTGGTACAAATATCATTATGTGCAGCTAGCTAGTATGTAGGAATTCTGCGCTTCTGGGCGGAGCTGGCCTGGCTACTCTAGCCAGAACTCTGCACGCACAATGGCCCAAAAAGGAGGCTAAGTGCGGACAAGGGAGTCCCTTTCCATTCTGTATGTAGGATCTATACCATCTACGCCCTAATTATTTCCTAACAATCACAACATATTTTATAAACACAGCTGTAAACATCTAACGAGTTTATAATAACGCACTTTCACAAGCCTACGGTATTGTAGTCGAAATTGTAATGAAACATGTCAAACATGTGGGACCTACTTTTAAGTATATAATTTAACAAGACTGATTAGAGGGCATCGTCCATAATATTACACCACCATAAACGTAATGCTACCGTCTTACTCTGAATCATACGATGGTAGTATTCTGAAAAGTAGACAATACGTCTCATAGAATAGTTTCGAAGCGTCGCTTAGCAGGTTAAAGAGCGGCGGCGAGTAGGGTAGCCAGAGCTCATTGATGAGTTTTTGTGCTGTCAGTGGGAAGACCAAAGGCTTATCCTGCTTTGTCTTCTGCACTGACAGCACAGAAACTGTTCTTACAGGGTCGGCCACATTAGTATGACTCCCCTTGTGTTGCACATTTCTCAAAATATAAATTTCACAAAAGGAGACGAGTTATTGGCGTTATTTAAATGTCATCTGTGCCTCAAAGATGCATCTTGACCAGCAACTTACCTCACGCTGGGCACTTGGTAAAGCACTCCATCGTATAACAAATTCCCAATGAGTTTTCACTCAATAACGTGACTAACCTCTCATTTTCAAAATTGAAAGTTCTTTTTACCGCCCCCTTCCCGCTGATTTGCAGCGGAGTCGAACCGACTAAAATCGCATGCCATTTTAGTTCTCAAATGCCCGGGTTTAAGGTCAAAGATGTACCAATAAACCATTTGCCTCTCACTCTGGCTAACCCCATTCCGAGATGGCCCCTTACAAATTTGAAGGCCTATACCTAATACCTGAAGAATATGATACACTTAATTCCATTTAAAATTAAGCAACAATGTAACTTGCTGATGCAATATGAAGAAACAGTCATTGTACAAAAGGAAGTGACGGTGAATTTTATTTGCTAGGTTCATTTCTTGCGATTGATTCTGGTTTTAAATGTCAATGAAAAACAGGTAACTTTTTATGTACATAGGAACTTTATGATGTCTGAATTTAACATATGTTCTGATTAAGGTTAATTATTTTAATAAGCCACATAAATATACATTTCAATGACATGTCGCAAGTGACATGACGAAAGGAATGTTGTAACCACCATAAAACCAAGGAATAGCAATTATGCTTATAAAGTTTGTCTCAAACTGGCACGTTATTATCGTTCGATAATACCGCACGAGATATTGCGATAATACATACCTATTCCTTCAAAATATATGCACTTCCTAAAACAGATATCACTATAACGCGTGCAGAATTATCGACTGATAATAACACGTCTATATGTTTGGAGCTTTTATATAGGAGACAAAAATGTGATTATAAGTTTTAAAAGCTACGTAGGTACTCTCAAGACATCCTATTTTAGACCACAGATCACAGAAACATATTTACAACCCTCGGTTCAAGACCATTTTATACATGAGGTCCCAACTTTGAGGTCAACAAGATATAATTGTTCCTGTTAAACTTCTCAGAAAACGTAAAGTCAACATGCTTTCGCGTAAAGAATGACTCAATACATCCTATACAGGTTTTATTCTCGTGTAAACGTCCTGCTTGAGACAGCTTTTATGGTCAGGGTCAGTACAAGGGCCTTGGTCCTGATTATCTCAAATATAAAGGACCGCTTATATTTACGAGCGCAGTTTTAGTGTCATGGTATTATTTTACTATCCGCGGCTTTTTATTTATGTTTTCGAATGTAACGTCTGGTATTAGCTAGAATAACTACATGGACTATTACTTATTCATCTGAAAGAAAATTAGTGTGCTATATGTTCATCCAACGATTTTTCTGCTAAGCGGTCATATCTCAAAGTATTATGTCATATAGATGATTTAAATCAGACTGTCGTAATATTTTTTAAAATTTATAATACTTATGTGGCAGACAAGCACACGGCCCACCTTGCGGCCGTGGCTTATGGACGTATGCAACACCAGAGACGTTACACTCGCGCTGCCGACCATAAAAACCTTCTGATGCTCCTCTTGAAGAACCCCATATTGTAAACGCTTGGAAAAACCGCAGCAGGTCATTCCACAGCTTGATTGTGTGTGGAATGAAGTTTCTTTCATACCGCACAGTGCGTACCGTCTAAGGTCGCAATGTATGAGAATGAATTCCCTGCCTATGGCGAGCTCTGACATTCAAGTATTATTGCTTCTAATATGAAAGCCCTTTTTCTTTGATTGTAGGTACCGACCATACCGAGGTTAAAAATCCCCTTACTTAACATACGTAGGTAAGATTATTCTGTTACTGAATGATAATTACATGTTCTAAGAAGACGCGAATATATAATATATCCGACTGGGGAAGTACCTCCACCCTATAGAATACCCCGGGCATAATAACCTTGAGTTGTGTTCCCGGCGGTGATTAGGGTAGCTAGAGCTCACTGGAGAGTTTTGGTGCTGTCAGTGAGAAGACCAAAAGCTTGTCCTGCTTTGTCTTTTACACTGACGGCACAGAAACTCTCTGTGCTTACAGGGTTGACAGCGCGAGTGTGACCCCCTGGTTTTGCACACATTCATAGGCCACGGTAACCACTTTCCATCAGGTGGTCTGTGTGCTTGTCTGCCACTTAAGTGGTATAAAAAAAAGTAGATGTTCGCAAGTGTTTGTATTCAGTTCGAAAGTCTCTCTTTCACGTCAAAAAAATTAATTACTTCACATATTCACGCCGATGACGTAATAGGGATCTTACAGATCTGCCGATCTCCTTGGTTAAACAATGCCGCGGTCATTCTCCTTAGATAGGTCACCATTCATAGTAAGTTGCACGACTGCGTGCCTCGTGGAACGCGTTTAAAAGCCTCTTCTGCTATCTATACAACTAGTCTGACCAATTTGATGTTAAGCTTTTGTTTCTTAGGTTAAATTGCAGTATTAACTCGTTAGGTTAGGTTAAAAGTTTCTGTTTACTCATATTAATGATTCTGTCCATCCTATATTACTGAACTTTCCTTATTGACGTTATCGTTATAGAATGTCACTTTGTATGGAAGCCCAGAAGGTCTAGACAATCGTTCGTAGAATAGAATAGAATGATTAATCTATAGGATTGACATGTCGCATTAGGGGTCCTGTGTATAAATTTAAAAATGTAGTTAAAAGTAAATTGTGCCAGAAAGGCTTATTATAAAATCTAAGAATACTTGGATGATAAACCAGCTTGGAAATTAGCTGTTCGCACAACTATGCTACTCAAGTATATTTTTGTATTTACATTAAGTAGACTGAGTGTATATAAATAGACCAAAAAATAAAAATCCCTCTGAGTTTCTTGCCGGAGTCTTCTCAGGTCGAGGCCGCGTTTCGAACCGGTGGTCCATTTGATAAACTGGTTTTCATGTTTCTTTTTTTATTGACGTTTTGTAAGTTCCGATTTAATGCTCTATGCAGAATAAATGATTTTTGACTTTAAAAAGTCGTAAACATATATGGCAATCCTAGATATTGATTATTCTTATTTTACTAACGATTGTGAGTGTTCACGCTAACAGAAGACAATGATATTAGCGAATATCTTATCATAAAGAGACATGGTAAAAGAGTTGGTTGCCGAATATAAGGTTGATAGGCATATCTCTCGCACCCCGGCCAACCCAGGACCATCTCTCTCGTTCTGGCCCTCCTCGAGTGTGGGGACCACAGAGCCCCTAACTCGTCTCTGGAAACGGGGAGCGCGCATAGGTACCGACTATACCGTAAATACTTTCCAGCTAAACTACCTAATATAACGTCGTGGTTGTTCAAATAGGTGTCTGGCGAGTAGGTGTCATGTTCTTAAGAATTATTAAATGTTTGTAATATTAACAAAAAAAGAAATTCAGTAGGTGTCGGAATATATTAACTGACCGTTCGAATATGAAGCTGGGGAAAAACCAGTGACTTAAGAAATTCTTGCCTATACGTAGGTGACAGGTAGTTTCTAAAGGTGCCTACTTTTCTCCTCAGAATTGCGTTAATAGCGCATTAGTTTAATATATTTTGTCTTTAACATATAAAATGCACCAGCATCCTCTTGTATAATAAATTATTCACAACTTTTATAGTATAAAATTCCAAATATACGTTAGTACAACCCTACTAAGAACTTTTTTCATCTCACGTAAAAAATGACTACTAACGTAAAACGTAACTTCAGAATAGTACTCCGATAGTGTTGTGAAACAAACATGCTACTGTATCCGAAATTAAGTGAAGCGTCGTCGCTAAGTGGGCTGCGAACAAGGCAAGCAAGCAGGCGCCATCAACCTTGACTCGACAGATGAGTTACACGGCCCTTGAGTGTGGTTCACACAGGAAAAGTTTGATTTCACTTTTTAAGAATATTTTTTTTTAATTATATTACTTTTGATCAGAGCTTCCAAAGTTAGATACTTGCCTGCAGTTAAAATAAAATAAATCAACTGAGCTTACTAAATTAAAAATGGCAAAAGAACGATAAACGTTGTATTTGTTCTTATTTTATCGTTGTTATTTCTTTTTAAGCATCCACCCAACCTATATTCGTAAATTATTTGACAATTAAGAATAATGACGTCACATTTGCTTATATAAACCACCGTTTTGACGTTTAGTAAAAAGTAACTAATTTGACTAGACATTCTAATAATACCCAATTATTACTTTCTGCAATTGGATGTCATTAATAGAACATTTAGGTTATATCACACTGCAATAAAATCTCAACGAAACACTAGATTAATTTAGTTCCATGGTGGATACGGATACACTGCCCCATCCACATAAGAAAGCAGATTTTCGAAGTACTTGTAAAGTAGTTTATATTATTTTAAAAGGCAGGGTACCGTAAGATTGAAAACAATTACACAAAATGAAAGCGACACGGTGTGCAACAATTTTCCTGCGAAATTAACAGCTCTTTAAACAGGAATCGGTCAGCCGAACCAAGTTGAATTGCAGACCATTGAGGCATGAAATACTGCGACAGCCTTTTGTCATTCTATGAATTGCCACAAAAGGTTTAGTAGCTCTGTAGCAGGCGTGGGATTCGGAAGCGCACATCACTAGCTCGAGTAGAGGTGGACCAAACCAACGGTTGGTGATCCGCATCGGTGATCATTCCATGCGCTCGCGCAACACAAGTCAGACCTTCTTAGATAACAACTTTTTTAAAATCGTGATCGCTTGTGGTCGTGCTTGACGATTTTTTGTGGAATTACTTCATTGGAATTTTGTGATCAAAAATTACCAATTGATAGTGCTTGATCAATCTGAGATTGGATTTGAAAATAAGGTAATTTAGCAATATTATTTTCGGATATTAAATTACATTAAATATCTATTACGATCAGCTTTTTTTGAAACCATTTGAAATCATTAGGTACTTCATCAAAATTTTTGAATATTACAATTTTTTTTTTAATTCAGTTTTGGAACTGAAAGTCCCTAATTTTACAGATTTATTAAGCTTTGTCTGTAGAAAGTTAATCGCTTCTCTGTCGATCCAATTGCTGAATTTATATTTGAAACCTAAATCAAATCTGTGTACCAAACGTCCTCATAATCGTCCTCATGACGTCATACCTCTATTTTTTGGATATTGATTATTAATAATGTCCACCATCTATTAATAGACAACCGTCTTAAATCTTGTACACCCATATTCAGATTCTTTATAATTGGCGAAACTTTTTCTTAACAGTCATTGATTCAATCAAGTAAAGCTAAGTACGTACCAGAAAAAAATATATCGTACACAAGAAGTACTCTTAGTATAATCAAGTTTCATAACGCTTTGTACCTAATTCTCACAAATAATGAGTTAATGAGTTGCTAGTACAAACATTATTATTTGCAGTGTTTAAATTAAATGAGATTCTGTCTCCTAGCGTTTTTCTGTCCTCAATGACTGCAGTAAAACAATGCAGGGCCATTAAGGTTTCCGACATCACAACCACAATGTTTAGTACTCATTCCGCAATATTTTCTTGACCTAAATATGTCTAAAAATGTAAATTATGAAGAAAAATACACGATTATTTTAATAACTTACACTTTTTGAAAACTGGTTTAAATAGTAAATCATTAAATCAAGTTTATAAAGTGATGTAATAGTTAAAATATAACCACTTCTGAACTGATTTCATCGCGATTTATTTGATATTAAAGCCGCGTGGTTTCCGACAGAGTAGAATTAGGGCCACCCCATCTCTTCCCATGCGGTGTCTACTAAAGGATAGGGATGTTTAACATCGGACAGATATATACAGCCCAGGCTCAGGCTCAGATGGCATGGCTGGAGTCAACAATAGTGCCCGTAAGACGATAATAAGCTCACCCCCAATTACGAAGGACCGAATTCAATGATTAGTGAAATGTGCTTGTTAATTCACCTCTGCCTAACCCTCCGGGGATAAAGGCGTGATTATATGTATGTATCTAAATATGTGTCAAAAGATACCACCTACTTTAAAGTATAAAAATCATCCAAGAACCAAGTAGATATGTACTTATAACATTTATATTCTGTACAAATATATCAAAAGATAGGTACTTAGAAGTAATGAGTAAAAATCGAATAATCAAGTATTTACAACATTCTGCTTGAAAATAATTACGATAAATTTAACTAAACTAGGTTCTCACGTTTTGCTCGATGAAATACCTGCCTAACATGTCAACAATACACTTATTGTATGTTCTCTGAGATGGTTTGGAAAGTTGACAACAAATTGTTAACATCCGTGAAAACACCAAATCGAATATATCTGACCCAGTTTGCTAGCTCACGAAAGCTATTCAATTCAACTATGTTTGTTGAACCAAAGTGCGATAAAAACTACGTAAGTCTTGAGGAAAGGTGAGAGGAATAAATGGAAAACTATAATCCTAATACATACATATATGTACGCCTGTAAATCCTTGAAGGGGTAAAAGATATTGACACTCTAATTTCGTCAACTATTATTTCGTTCCCACGTAATAGGGAGCAATTGCCGTTAAGCGGGCACTTTGTCAAGGGCTGAATCTTTCTCGTTGTTAACTTAAAACATCTTTACTTTATAATGGTTACCTATTGCAAAAAGATAATTTCTATTAGAAGCGTCTCTTTGCATGTTTACCATAGTGAAACGTCTAGCCAAAATATGAAAGTTCATACATTATATCAATTTGTAGAATATAATGACAAGTGTATGGAATTTGAAGTATATGATCGTCGTCAACGTATGTCATAAACGTCAAATTTCATACATTTGTCATTCATATGGGATTGACACGTATTTTGACGTTAATGACAGTCGTCAACGTCAATCAATACATTGAATATATTCTATAAACGTATTACCACTTGTCTAAAGGGGCTGCTGATTATTACCTAAATATCAGCTATTCGTTAGCTTTTAAATAAAATTAACGAGTTACCAATAAAAGTAGTCTGTACAAATTATTCACTTGACTTGTTCCGTAAAACAGCAGATGTTATGCCAAGGTTCGTTTCGTTAGCCTGAACAATTAACAGTGACTACACCTCTTTCACGACAGCTGGGCATGAAGTTTACAGTTTTATATCCACTGTTTACTCTTGTTCAACGATTTAAATTGACGGACTGTCAAGAACAAAAGCAGTGAAGTGTAGGTAGCTTAATGGTTGAGGCGTCGGTTTTGCGATCGAAAGGTCCCTGGTTCGAATGCTGGCCATTGCACTACCGACAAAAACTAAACTCAAGCAATTTAGCTTACCTAGAGGGGTTAGAGGGAATATTAATAATTTCAGTTATTACAATTATTTAAAAAAAACTAACTAAACAAAAACATTTTAAATAGCTATGTTATTATTCTAATTCCTACTTTATTTTATTTGTAATACCTTGCTTTTTTTAAAGTAGGTATAAACACAAGTACTAAATAAAAAATTTCAGTGCAATGTGTAATATTTGCGTATACTTCCGCAAAGTATCAAGTAGTATAGGATTCAAATGGAACTTAATTACACAATTATACACTATTATTTTAATATTTTCGCTATTATATCAAGACGGTGTTGGATAGTCGGTAACTTATCTAAACATATATTTAAATTATAGTTGACATAAGGTGTTGAAAAACATCATTATATAGTAAATTAGTATTCGCAAATTGGCGTGGAACGAATTTTGACCACAGTCATTATTGAAAGTTTATTGACTAATATATGGGTAAATAATACTGTTTCCAATTTCTTTTATTACTCACACAGAAGCTCGTCAATAACTAAAAGGTAAATCAGTTGAAACAAACAGCTGAAGAAAGTAAACATAAAACTACACTGTATTATGTATTACCGCGGTAGCGGACTGCTGAGACGAGGTCTCGGGTTCGATCCCAGGCTTTATCATGGCACACACCAATGACTTTTCGATGCTTTTCGAAGGTATGTGTGTATTTGTCGCAGGTTTATAAGTGCCCGGTTAATGGCAATAGGCTCGTCACCCATTACATTGGGACCTAAATATAAACTGGCGAAATGTGGGTGCTAGCACCTCTGCCTACTCCTTCGAGGAAGATAGGCATAAGATTATGTTATGTTATTATTAAACAGATTTTTTTCACTTACGCGAAACTTTAATACACCGTCATATCGATCATGCAAAGTCATTCATCGTCATCACATCACAAATATGTTCCAAGTGTTCCAACCTTTTTGTTCCACTAAAGCACAATACAAACGTCATAAACATTGTAAAAAGCCTTCATTGTTGGCACATACTCGTACTACATCAACAACCTTCAACCTTCTCTATTGATAACTTTTTTTTTTTCAGATAAAAAGCCATTGTCGCACAAGACAACACCGACAAAAACTGCCAACTCTTTAGCAAACTCAAGGACTAATTCAAAAGACGACATCCCTGATGATAACATAAGTCAAAGCTCTCTAGGAGGTATCAAGGGCAAGTTAGCAGCGCTCTTCAGTAAGGAGCAGACGATCAGTGAGTCTACGATAGCGAATAAGAACAAACAAGAGAGGGAGAAAGAAATGGAGATGCTGAATAACAGGTTTAATTATAAGGTGAGTTATGCAACCATCATTAAGCTGTATGCTGACTAATGCTATGCATAACATGCGTTATATGACGTATATCGGTGGATTTTTATGCTAATAATAAGGTGCGTATTTGGGGCAAAAATACATACAATTTGCTTGAAGTGCGGACACCCGCATGTGTGACACGCATGAGGCAGCGCACAGTCTAATACATACAATCAGTTCCCTTTTTTTCTTTTTTTTATATAACTTAAATGGCAGACCAGCACACGGCCCACCAGATGGAAAGTGGTTACCGTGACCTATGGACGTGTGCAAAACCAAGAGAGTCACACTCGCGCTGCCAACCCTGTAAGCATTTTGAGTTTCTGTGCCGTCAGTGTAAAAGACAAAGCAGGACAAGCTTTTGGTCTTCCACAGACAGTTTATTGCTGGGGTTTACGAGAATATGCACCTAGGTTTTAAGTGTTCCGTGCGGTTTCACTTGCATTTGGCGTGATTTTATGTCACTAACGTTACGACTCGTTACCAAAGTTATTTGGTTACGAGTCGTAACGTTAGTGACAGTTACGTAACATATCGGTCAAGTACTTCAAGTTCCAGGGCCTGTAGTTTATGGCAAAAACATTAAAAGAATTTGGTCATGGTAACCAAGTTTTTTCTAATATCTTCATATTTATAGCCTTTTATGTTTCATATTTATTGACTTATTTTATGTTCCCTTGTCGCTGATGAAGGAAAGTAAAAAGCGATGAATATTTTTTTCGAACTGAAGACCAGTAAGGTATCCATTTTTTTTTATTAAAGACTCCATAGACATCATGTCTCAGACAGCTATGCATATAAGATAACTTGTCGGTGTGCGTTAAATATTTTTTTTAAATATCTATTGTTATACAACAGACAAACAGCTGCTTTCAAAACGTGGGTGGGAAATCATTCTCATAAAAATATAGTGAATATGTTTAAAAAAAATCAAATGATTTATGAAAAATCTCGTCTACATTCTTTCGCGCGTGATCTGACTATGATTTAAACCCCTAAAGCTACCAGGGCGGTTTCACTACGTTTTGTTAACTTTAGTATTCACAACATGTCTCGCGATTGATCCTTTCAAGACACATGAGGAGGGTTGTTAAAATGCATAGGCAAAGACAAAGCTGATCTACGTTTTTAATATGAAGATATATATAAGAGAGGGATGATTTAAATCATGAAAGGGGCGGCATACCTTTAGCCTCGTCTTTCAATAAGTAGGTGCGAAGGTGCATACACCTTCGCAAGCAAGGCTTTAGCGCAAGCATTGACTTTAGAGCAAGCAAGGCTTTAGCGCAAGCATTCCTCTCGGGGTTCTGAGGTCATACGGCAGTCTCTCGCATAAAAAGCGTAGAAGACAAATCAAAAGAAGGACAAGAAAAAAGTACCCCTTAAAATGCTAATACCCCTTAAAATGCTAATCAATGTATCGACAAACAGTTTTTCTCAAATCCATAAATGTCTGCTTTAGTTTTAAATGAAAAACTAGCATCAAATCTGATATACCATATAGTTAAGATCAAGCTAAATTGGTCTTATCCGTAATTATGAAGCTATTCCTGTCTTGACGTAGGAAAATGGCGCCTGTTCACTTCCTGTCTGCAGCTTTATGGAGGAAATTATCTAGCAATCTACAGAAACAACACTGTTATCTAAATTAGGTTTGATCACTATTCATAATGACTGTATGTAAAATTGAGGATTGATTAATTGATAGATATTTACCCCAACCAGGCTGATTGGATAAATGGAGCGTAAAAAAATATCTGTCGAGACCTTCGAGTTAGGGACCACCATAGTGGTACCAACAGCATCTGGAATTGTGGCCCATATCTTTTTGACTGCATCTCACATTTTACCATTTGAAACAACCCGCTATTTGCTTCTGTCCTTACATATCTCAGGCCCCACATCTTTTGTATTTTTCTGACCAATGTAACCACTATCCGATGCGAATTGCGCTTTTTTATTGGCGTATCAAAAATAACTGAAGATTAAAAATGAAGAATTTATGTCATCATTGGTTTCTCTAAATATTTCCTTATTTGGTCCAAGAGAACCGTGTAGCCATGAACTAAGAACGTTTACTCAGACACGAAGTTATAGTTAGAATTGCGAAACTACTACGGTTTGAGTCTATCCTGCGATCACGTACCAAGGGGCATTAAAATACCGCTCGGCGACACCACAATGTATAGATGTAAGATAAATACCACAATGTATCTTTAGACTAGTGGAACGAGTTTAGTTTAAGCTGTACTGTACCAAGTCGGTACTTCCTTTCTTTGTCGCACGATAAAGAGCTTTAACTTACAAGCATCCTCCATCATTGTCAATCAAACTCTCAATTCCAGTTGCATACAAAGCTTGCAATTTGGAGCCCGGTGCCCTTGAATGCCCGATGCCATTTGAAGGTTCAAGCTCCGAGATGAAGGTGTGCTACAGAGCCTCGTTAAAAAATGGCTTTTGAATACAGTTCATCAGAATTTGCATTTTTTGTTGTTATGCTGAAGTCGTATAATATGAAATTGATTCCTGTACGTATTAAGTTTCAAATATCCTCCATGATTTCAAAAACAAAGAAAAAAGAAGGAAGAGAAAATACTAGTTTTAACCAAACTTCAAAACTATTTCTAACAGACTTGAAAGAATGATTCTCATTCTCAGTTCGACACGTTTCTTTGTACCTTCTCCGATTGTACGCTATTCGCTAAAAAGTAAACAGTACCCTTTCAAAGTACACCGTGCGTATATTACACAACTCGTGCAAATTACAGAAAGCTTTTAAACAAACCAACTTAGGTGATAATAACTACAATTCTCGCCATAAACAGTGGTCGTTACAAAATTGTACGTTCGTAACAATTGCTAATTTGCATTGAGTTTTACTGCACTTGGAGTAACAAATGAAGAAACCATTCTTCATTAGTAGGGTATCGAACATCCAAGGATTTTGACAGTTCATTGCTAAAATATATTGTGTGCTTAATTTTCAACTTGGCCAAAATATAGATACTTCTCTGTTTAATTTAATTAGTAAGCAAAAATCTTAGTAACTACTGGTTATAATTGGTAAATTCTTTTTGTGTTTAATAGCCCGTTTATCGAAGAAGGTTCTAGGCTATATATCATCACGCTGTAACTCACGGGAGCGGATCAGTATTCATAAATGTCAGCAAATACGGCAGATTCCCGTACGTCATTTGAAAATTAAGAAAATTAGTTAGGTTGGCTTGTTTTATATAACACTGCTAATAATTAATACAATATGATCCAGTTGTTAACGTTAACGATTGTGATACTTAACGGAAGAGAAAATCCCACCATGCTTTAAGCTTGATGATTCTATTCACACAAAAGAATTCAATAGGAATAGACTGAACATTTTACGTAATAACAAGAAACAAACATGCGAAAAAATTAACTGTCATACTTAATTACGTAAGCTGTGGTAATGTGTCCGTATTTTAAGATAATAAAGTTATATTCACAAAGAATATAGTGATAACAATTCGTTAAACAAATTTAAATTACAGATTGTTCATGATACTTTCGAAAGTTGACGCGAATATTTTATTTTACTATACTTGTACTTTGAGATAACTTACTCTTCAAACTTTAACCATGGCTACTGAAATATAGCTGAAACGTCGGGTCAAGTGTATAAAATAATTCGCGATAAAATCCACACATAACACACAAAAACACATAAAATCCATATCACAGTTTATTCATTATAAAAAATCTATATTATCCACCAAGAATCAACCTATCAAAACTTTTTAAGTTTCTTATTAATAATGTCGACAATTTGAGAAAGAAAAATACAATATTCATTGCTTTTTTTTTGCCAATTACTGGGTAAGAATATACAATTACTTGAGGTGTTATTTGCCGCAATAAATGACATCATCATTACTATATACTTGGAGTCAGCACAATGTGTAGCCGTTCACACCTTATTAAACGTAATTTCCGTATGGACTTACGCAATGAGTTTGCCAGCAAAACCTCGCTAATGCGAGTAGAGGACGTACCATCCTCTCATATCAATGAACCCTGGATACGGTATATTAATACAAACATATAGCCAACTGGACTTCCCCACCTAAAAGAGAGGGAGCTTATTACTGTCAACTGGAAACTATTACCAGTCTCCGTACTGCTCCAAAATTTTCCTATTGCCTTATTCCGAGCCTTTTGCCTTATTCCGGGCACTATTGTTGACTCGAGCCACTCATCTGTGGCTGAGTCTGGGCTGTATATATCTGTCTGATGTTAAACAGCCCTATCCCTTAGTCGCCTTGTACGACACCGCATGGGAAGAGATGGGGTGGTCCAAATTCTACTCTGCCGGGAACCACGCGGCTTTCCTGCCAATAACACTTCACCCAATTCAATAATTGGGCCTACATCACATACAAACTTATCTCACGGCACGTTCATCGCAATCATATAGACATACAAGAAGTATCGATACGCAATACTCGTATTAGCAAAGTGTGAAAACGGTTCGAACATTATGCAAATACTCCACACTTGAGGTGTTGGCCCCAAAATCGTTCTAGGGTGAATCATTCAGGTAATTGGCGAAACAGTTGGGCCTTATGTCGAAACTTCCGCTGTTCGTGGCCCTCTATTTATTTTTAATATGTTTAGTTTTACAATGATGTGTTATTCACGATTCTTATTATTTTCTGAGAAATTACGGTATACTGCGTCGTCAAATTTTATTTATTTTGTGACATGTTTCAATAGATTGCGCTAGCGCAGATTGTCGTGTCGTTGTATGTTTTATGTCTATAGTCTCATGATTATCAAAATTGCAATAAACCTTTGGCTCGTTGGGCAAAAAAATCATTAAATGATACTCTGTGAAAATGGGAAAGGGATGGAAAGGCCTATGACTATAGCATATCTACTACTACTTAACGTTGATATAAATTGTGGGTTCCACTATCTAGACACGGTCATACACTTAAAATTTTTAGCTTACTAGGACAAACTCCCGACATTCAAATTTTGTACGTGATATACGTAGGTGAAACCGCATACATACATTAGTAATTCACCTATAAGAATGGAGAGTTTTTGTGCTGTCAGTGGGAAGACCAAAAGATTGTGTCTTCTGCACTACTGCACAGAATCTCTCTGTTCTTACAGGGTCGGCAGCACGGGTGTGATTCCCCTAGTGTTGCACACGTTCATAGGTCACAGTAACCACTTTCCATCAGATGGGCTGTGTGGTTGTCTGCCAATTAAGTTGGATAAAAAAAAAAGAATCTCTCTGCTGCGATCCATTGTGTATAGGTACAGCGAAAAATATCTGGAATCTAATTTCTTGTTTTGCTTTTTTCCAGCCAACAAAACCGCAAAAATTAGACGACCAAAACGATTCTGACGATGAACCCAGCGAGCATGATCCTTCTGAGAAGGCACCCCTCATGGGCAGCACTACAAGCCTTTCACAAGGTGTTAAGAAGCCAGAGATCATTGCCAATATACCTAAGGTTACCTTCGACGAAAAGAGCAAATCACAACTGGCATTAAATGTCAAAGAGTGTGAAAAGGACGCCGATAGAGTTATTGGATCACAACCTGTAAAAAGACGAAGTTAGTATATTTTTATACCTTTAAAGTACTCCCTTTAAAGTAAGGTTCTTCGGGGCTTTACCAAAATCCTTGAGGCCCCAACCAACCTGCCGGCTAAACTACAATCAGGCTCTGAAGTGCAAACCAATCCCGGTATCAGGTTGAATTGTATTCGGATCACGTCGAGGTGTATCCTCTGATGCAAGAATCTATTTCACTCAAAGAATAAACCAGAATAGTTTATTCGATGCATCTTTTTACCGCATTAGCGGCGATTTCAGCAGCTTCAATATTAGTGAATAAGAACAGCCTTTTTCGATATAATATTAATTCAAAGTTTACCTTTGTTTCAGGTTCACAAGACTCACCTGTAGTACTTTCAGTTCTGGATGACGTTAAGAGGATAAAAGTAAACAATAACAAAAAAGAGGCACAGACCAACGGAGCTGTTCTCCAACAACCAACAAGCCTATATCCTCATTTATCAGACATAGAAACGGACACCTCACACACTCAAGATGAATATTCCGAATGTGGAGGCTCAAGGTGTGGGCACTATACGCTTGAATGCGTGTTTTTCTTCCTCTGTATTTAAGTTTACAGGCGGCGAGTTGTAGGATTTCAATACTAGATGGCGTTGTACTCATTTTTTAGGAATACAAAATGGCGACGTTTTATTGCAACGGATTTTGTTGCGAGAAGTGGAGATTTGAATCATCAAGTTATCACTACCATTAGATACATAGATATTATTAGAGATTAAGAGTGATAGGTGGACAATGCTGCAATAATTTGTAGTAGCGTGGTGAGGAAGACTAGTTTCTGTCACGTCAAATGGCTCATTGAAATGATTCGTTTTAGTCAGGTGATAGGTTTTTTTACCTTATCATTGGTCGAGAAAATTCGGGAGATACGAGTCTTCCCCACCGATTGTATGGCATCGATTTATCGAGAAAAGTATTAGATTATTATATACATAGAAGTTGTATAGGCATGTTCTATCTCCTAGGTTGTAACACAGGTTCAAATTCACTAGCAGTTTGACATTATCTCTCAGCAATTACCTACGTCGTTTATGCATGCGGGAATTACAAAGATTACGATCATTAAAATTGCAATTGCCCGTAGCTGTGTTAGTTCTAGTATATTGAAAATCAAGTTGTGGAGAATTTTAACAGCATATCTGTATACTTTAAATCTCTTTTTAGGAGATTTTCACCGCATGAAGTCCTCGTGTATTTTTCGGTATAATAGTAGATAGATATATTGAAGAAAAAAAATACTATGTTGAAAAATGCACCACACAACCTTAGAAAATCACTAAAATGTGTAAATTTTCAAGGTAATCTATCAAACGGTGTGAGAAGTATGGATCCAGTTTATACGACTTATTCGTAATACGATTTTTATTAATTTGTGGTAAATCTTAAATAGTTGTTCATGGGATTATCTATCCTATTTGTTACAACGCTTACCTATCGAGTTTAATAAGCTATCAAACTGATGGCCTCGGATTGAACTGCCCTCGCTAGGAATTTGCGGGCTAGCTCTAAACAGACAAATACGATAACGCAGCCAGTCGCCCCGCAATGGTAGTTGTAGTCCCGCATTGAATTGCAATAATTTTTATGATTAGTCCCGCATGTACAGCATTTTTATCATAGACAACATTTACATATTTACATGTTCAAGAATTTAAAAACAAAATTAAAAAATAAAGCAAAAGCATTATAGTCAAATCGAAGACGTGAACACAGAAATGGTAGAAGGCATAAGATAAAATCAAAGCAAAATCGTACTATCTATGGGGTTGCGGGATCGCTGAGCAAATTTGCCTCGATACCTACGCAAGATTTTGCTCTGATTACGCCTTGTCTCTTGCCTTTTCCATTAACACACAGTACATCCCCTAATACAAATGCAATAGACTTTTCAATGTTAGCTGTTTTACAAAAAATTAATAGAAAATTGTAACTTCTTAAATAACTACGCGTATTTATAAAGAATTTAAACCGTGCCTAAATTGTAATTCGACTGATTTTATAGCGTTTTCGTAACTTATTAACATACGTAAACTTTAGTGTTTAGTAGTTTGACGTTGGTGAGCTCCGGTTTTGTATCCACCGGGTCTCAAACCTTGCATTTGTACCCTATGTATAATATCATATCGGTATACGTACCTACGTGACTTTATGATAGAGACACTCACGTTTATAAAGAATACGCTGTAATAATATAAATTTGAAGTCGAGTCTCCCTCGGATAAAAGAGCTTACATGAAGTACATTCGAAAAGCTAACAGAATGAAAAAGAAATGTTTTTTTATATGCCAAAATGTATGTTTTCTAAAAGTCATGTTATTAGGTTCGCAGAATATAAAATATAAAGGAAATGCCTGTGGCATTAAGTCCGCCTTTGTACAATATTTGTTTGTTTGTGCAAAAAGTTTATATAAAAAAAAAGTATACCTCGGGACACATATCTTGCACTTAAGTCGCCAGGACAAACGAGGCCCTGGCGCGCGCAGATTATTTTGTAATAATCTACGCTTGGTGAACTTGAACTCGTTCACCGCCCCGTAGCACCCCATGCTATCCCCAAAAGACATTCAAAAAACTTTTTATTGTATTTAATATTTATAAATTATTTCTGTATAGATTACTTAGAATAAAAATTATTATAATTTATAAATAAATATATTTCCCGACAGAAAAATTTTGTGTCTAAGAAATATATTTCGAGGTTATACTTTCTGACTCTTCAAAGTGTCTGTTTAATACAGAGTATTCTAACAGTATAAATCGTTAACGTTCATTCTCCTCGCATCATTTTCATCATTGGACATTTGACAATATATTTGAAGCACAAAATAAATAATAAGGCCGACTTCATAAATGACGAACAAAAACATACATACATGTTTTAAACTATAGTTACCTACTTACGAGGATATAAACTCATTTCAATCATCTCGTTTATTATATCGTAGGTACTATTCTTTTTTTAAAAGAGTACAAGTAATCGAAATTACCTACTAACTTGTGCTAGGAGTGGGTTCAATGTAATAGCCAGGATTCGTATCGTCCTGGTTTCCTCTGTATCTTGAGATCAACTCCGCTGTAAAAATATAAATTCGAAGTCATGTCTCCCTCGGATAAAAGAGCTTACTTGAAGTACATTCGAAAAGCTAACAGAATGAAAAAATAATTGTTTATTTTTGATGCCAAAATGTATGCTTTCTAAAAGTCATGTTATTAATTTTTAGTTTAATAAATATTACTTGTAAGCATACACGAGTAATTCAATACTTTCTCGGAGGCACGTTCGTGTGTAAAATTTCACAATGCCCAGTTACTTTACTCTACTCCGGTTGAGAAATTGTTAGTTCGCAAGAATTCTCCTCTTGCAAGTTAATACTTAACTTGTCAACTTAAAAAGATCAAAACATGCATACCAATTTGCAGGAATGTGTGTGTTACTAAACTACTAAACGGTTGAACCGATTTTGATGAAACGTATGTCTATTAAGCAGGTGTTTCGATTAATTCGATTTACAATTGAACCAGGTAGGTGACGCGTCAATAGAATTTTTGGACTTCTTATTTTTAATTGAAATGGAAAACATCTTTTAGGAGAATCGCTAACCCTCACATATTATGACCAATCTGATGTGATTGGTTATAATTTTGAACAAAGAACAAATCCTAGACGCACATGTCAATAGGTCACGGTAACCAGTTTCCATCAAATAGGTCGTGTGCTTGTCTCCCACCTAAGCTCTATAAAAAAGTCAATTGATAGCCAATCAAAAAACATCTTTAGCATAGCAGGTGGTACCTACATACAAATTCTTTAGGTTCACTAGTATAAAAACATTCTAATACTAAAAGCGTTGAATAACTAGCATATCGGATAAAACGAAACTTAACGAACATAAACCCATAAAATTAAAATTTGCAAAGTATACCGAATGATTTTCTTGACAAATGTTTGTGCAAACTAACGTACTCAATTATGTATTCAACTAATGTGCGGTCGTTATTGGGTCAACATATTTGCATGGCGACCGTTAATGGTGCTCGCTAAGGATGAAAATGGCGAAAGATACTCATTTGTATTTTTCGCAACTTTGAAACTTTCCAGTAAAATACATGAAACTTTGTAATAATACAAATTTAGGGCTATTTGAAATATAGAAATTTACATGTATAATACATGTATTAATCAATGTATTTTTCATTGTGAATGAAAAAAGAACAATAATAATGGCAGTGTTTATTATAATTTTACGTTACTTATTATTAACTATGTATACAAAAAAATAAGTTTCTATAATTCAATATCACTACTGCAATCGTCAACCTGAACGTCGTCGTCTGGTTCATCAATTGGGACACCATTGATACCGTCTTTAGCATGGACAAATTTTAGATTCCAGTTAACAAAAATTAATTTATTCAATCGATCAGCTTTCAAACGGTTCCGGTCTTTGGTGTGTGTCCGCCCAAACAAAGACCAATTTCTCTCACTAGCGGCTGATGATGGTGGATTACTCAAAATTCTTACGGCAACAGCAGACAATGACTTTGAGTGACACAGTCCTCGCCACCAGTCACGTGGGTGAAGTTTGGTACGTGACGAAGACGAATTATTTTCCATTTTTTTTTATACCACTAAGTTGGCAGACAAGCACACGGCCCACCTGATGGGAAGCGGTTACCGTGGCCTATGGACGTATGCAACACCAGGGGTGTCACACTCGTGCTGCCGACCATGAAGAAACCTTCTGATGCCCCTCTTGAAGAACCCCATATTGTAGGCGCTTGGGAAAACCGCAGAAGGGAGGTCATTCCACAGCTTGAGTGTGCGTGGGATGAAGTTTCTTTCATACCGCACAGTGCGCACCGTCTCAGGTCGCAATGTGTGGGGATGAATTCCCTGCCTATGGCGAGAGGTGCGATGATAGAATGTAGCTACGGGCATCATTTCAAACAATAAATTCATCTGAGCACAAACAATTGTATAGGCGGTAGAACACACACAGTGAGGCAAAATCTCTCCTAAGGCTAAGAGGTTCCACTCTACCTATGAGTATGGGATTGTCAACCAGCCTCAATGCCCGTCTTTGCAACGAGTCGAAGGGGTCAAGCTGGTATGCAGGTGCTCCAGTAAAAAGGTGACAGCAGTACTCCATGTGAGGTCGGACCTGTGCTTTATAAAGAAGGAGTTGCTGCCCCGCAGTGAAGTACTGCTTCGCCCTGTTGAGCACTCCGAGTTTTCTTGATGCCAACTTAACCTTGTCCTGCAAATGACTTCAGTATTGGACGTCGCTGGAGATTACGACACCAAGGATCCCGATACTCGAGGAGATGGTAAGCGGTGTGCTCAGGAATTGCGGCGCTACAATGAATGAGGTTTTCTTAGCGGTGAATACACATACTTGTGTCTTAGTGGGGTTGAATTGGACTAGGTTTAGTCGTCCCCAATCGGATACTCCAGAGAGAGTAGTCTCGATTTTAGACACAAGTTGTTCGCGACTCTTCTCCACCTCGGACTGAGGGATATTTGCACGGCCCGTGTAACACGTGTCTCCGGTACTGTCGTCCGCATAACAATGAATGGAGCCATCAGACAGCATGTCATTGATATTCAGCAGAAACAGCGTCCGAGACAACACGTAGCCTTGTGGGACACCAGCGTTTATGTTCATGCGGTCCGAGCAGCTGCCGTCGACGACAGCTTGGATGCTTCTGTTGGACTAAAAGCTGGCGATCCATTCGCAAAGTCCCTCGGGGAGTCCATAGTACGGCAACTTTGCAAGAAGACCTTTGTGCCAGACCCGATCGAAGGCCTTTGCTATATCGAGGCTGGCCGCTAGTGCCTCACCCCGACTCTCGATGGCTTGCGACCACCGGTTTGTGAGATACACAAGAAGGTCACCGGTTGAGTTGTTGAGTATCTTTTTAAATTTGGGTATTTGCCTCTCTTGAAATTGATAAAGCTTGTAACACTTCCTGGTTTTCTAAAAGTGATTCAAACGCTAAATATGCTCCGGCCCATCTTGTGGTGGATGGAATTTTTAAAGTTCTAGCTTGAACGTTCACAACCAACACAATCTATGTACGGATATTCCGCTTCTATAAGTCCTCATCGCACTCGCATTGTCAGTTATAATGCATAAAAACTTTTCAGTACCAATATCTTCTATAACTTTGCATACTTCTGTTCGGCTGTTTCCCTGTTAGTACCGGGGTAAATACATTTTATAAAAATGGGTTTTGGTGTTGTAACAAGAAAGTTGACCAGTCCTTGGCTACATATATTAGTCCATCCATCTGTTACAAGCCCCAAATTAGTACTTTTTTGTAATTTTCGATCAGTGTCTTCTTTTACTTGTACATATTCTGCATTTAATAATGTTAATGCTCATCGCATATTTATTCGGTGGAATGTAGTTTTCATTTATAGCTTTTATTGCCGAGTTCCAGTAAGGTGATTCAAATAATGACAATGGTAAACTTGTAGCATATACTGCACGAGCTAATGCTGCATTAATTTTGTCCACAACATCTTTATTTTGCAAATTATCCACTCCTGTTGATGTAGTTGATACTACATTGCCATGATTTTGATCATTCGGTCGAGCAAGAGAAACAGTACTATTACTTACATATTGCGAACTTGTCGATCGTGACATTTGTTTGTGTTGTTTGTGACACAATTTGTTGGGAGAACAGCGAAACATACAATATAAAATACATGTAAAAAACGGAAACTTCCGAAAGATACATCGTAAGGTCTCATTGAAAGTTTCTGTATTTTATTGAAAAATACAAAGCCCGATTGAAAAATACATGTATTGTACTTGTGATTTTCATCCCTAGTGCTCGCCCGTTTAAAAAATATATCTAAATCCCTTTGTACACGGCACCACGTCGCCGCCTCGCACACGCACCGTCGCGCGTCGCCTCGTCGCTAAATGACCCCCCTCCCCCCTCCCCTCCCCCCCCCCCCCCCCATCGTGCTGTCTCCAGCGCTCGATTTTGGCGTACTATCTAATGTATTTTTTTATAATACATTGCTATTTACTAGCTAGGAACATTTCATATGTCGTATACATATGTGATGGCTTCACAGAAAATATCGAAGTTTAGCAGAATCACAGTTACACTAATACCCTACTCCTCCCTCTAAGCCTTTTTCCCAACTCGGTTTTATGACGTATGATACTCTCTATCACTTTCACACGTAATATTCGTGACTAAAATCAAGCTGGAATCAAGCAGCGGCGACGTTGCGTCAACGGTGCGTTTGCGGCGCGGTTGTAGATTCGTCGAAACTCGGGCTGAATGATTTGCATATCTATACATTTGCAATACTCTCTGCTTCTTTCAAAGTTCATGAAAGCCTTTTCATATTGCATTCCCTCGCGCGCGCTTTGAAAGGATTTCTGCATTAGCAAAGCAATTAAAAATAAATGAAGGTTCGTTCACACCACGACGGTTTATTTGCAAATCATTTAAACGTGTCGCAAAAACGTAATGGTCTTAAAAGTACACGTGTACAGTCGATATGAAATTTTGTGTCAGGTACATCGTTCAAAGGTGAAGTTACCTACTATTGGGTACTTAATATAAAAACATTAATTCCTATTTCTAAGCACTTGTATATTTTTAAATAAGCCTAACTTATAAAAATGCAATAAAATATTGTAAGACTGTAAGTTGCCTATTAGATTGTAGTGGTTTTGCTACAGATAATTATAGTTATATTATTTAGTATATAATATTAGTCTACTTAATTGTGACATAATAGAGGCAGTTAGTTATTCATGCATAATAAATATGACAGTACATTTCCATATCAATATTTTAGCTACCACTAACTATTGAACTAACACTGATTATAATGTTGGTGTTACATTTCCCCAGCTATAGGAACTCTGATTAATTTAGCTAAACTTCGTTGACACACGTAGCCTTCAGCTTACCATCAGGCAAGGCGAAGTCCAATTGACGTGTCCTATATAAAAAAAAAAAAAAAAACACACAATTTACTCATAAAATATCATTGAGAAAACTTAAAACTCAGTTTAGTTAAATGAATTCCATTACTGAAAGACAGTCTTAGTAGCTTCAATTGTGAAAGTTAAAATGTATAAAATTAAGCAGTTATAACATTTAATACATTAGTCCTATTAAACCTGAAGAATATTAATGTTATTATTATTCCATTGCCTTAACGAAAATTTTGCATATCATTGTTTTATCACAGTAGTGGACGGTGATCCTTAGAATTCTGGTTTCTGTATAAATAAAATATGTGTATTGTATTATACTAGGAACTTACTTCCAGTTGATGACTAACTTAGCTAAGAAACGAATGACTGAGTCTTCTAACCCTGCAGCTAACAGTTTGTCTATCTAAAATTTGCTAAATGGAAAATGTCATACCTACTCGTATCTACTTAATCCAGCTTATCTCAATAGTTTTGTAAAATTTGTTCGCTAGCAAAACATTAAAATACAACTGCCCTACTAACAATATCAGACATTTCTGTATTTCTTACTTGTTCCCACTGAACTTCCCGTTAAATAAAAATATGTAAACTATTTTGACTTGATAGTCAAGTATCCAAGTTATACTTCCTTTCCTGGGCAGTTGCGTAAAAAGTACAATTTTTCAATTACTACGCTTCGAATATTTATTATTTAAAGTTAAGTAGTAAACGATAAGCTATGTAAATAGTTTTCTAGGACCAACTTTAATTCTATTTAGAGCCTCCGGCGTGGCGGTAATGAACTATCCTCGCTCAGTGCAAATATTTCTATGCATGAGTATGGGTATTTGCATTGGTCTGGTCGTGCCTCGGAGAGCACATTAAGCCATAGGTCCCGGTTGCCATACCAACATCTATGGCAGTTGTTACAGATAGTTGGAACCCTGAAAAAGTCCAAAAACTGGCCTAGCTGCAATGCTTCGATATCGCCTTTGGGTTGTGAAGGTCAGATGGCAGTCGCTTCACGGAAAATATCGAAGTTTAGCCAAATTCACAGTTAGACTGGTAAAGCGGACCCTAGACTCAGAGGTAAAAGCTTCGGATGCGACTGGGATTAACGCTAAGAGAAAGAAGAATGATGCTCAGACAGGATTTGAATCCACGACAGGTAGCTTACAAGGGGACTCTAAACGTAGCTCGGTAGCTCATTGGTGAGAGCATTTCCCCTTGAAAGCACCGGTTGCAGATTGAAAATCCCGCCCAAAATTAGTAGACTAATTTCTTTAAGCCAACTTTAGTTATCTATAAACTTATTATAACTCTGATTTTCAAAGTAACAAGACAGTTTCTAGCAAATATTACGATACCAGTTATATGTTACTAGGGCTCGCCAAGCCCTCGACCAGAATGGATACATGCGTAATTAATATACATTACTACTTAAATTAAAATTGACCTTAGTTCTTTGAGATAAAGGCTGAAATCATTTAGCAAGTATCTTACTCTATGAATGCGATCAAGGGTTTTTCATACACGCATTGAATGCAGGTAAAACTAACGCATAGAAACACGAACAGTAATAATATTCTAGGACATTCTACACAGGGGGCCTAGATAAAGCGAATCTCCGAAGCGATTCTATAATTACATTCGCCATCGCGTAAAGGCTCGAGTAGACGTGATCAGCGTCCCTTGACAAGTGACAATTTGCTGGCAGGCCGGATGGGATTTGACGTATATGGCAGTCGTTAACGCCAAATCATATACATTCATCATTTTATTCTACAATACACTGGCCAATGAATTGCCACTTGTCTAGGGGGCAAGAAAAAACAGTGTTAAACCTGTTGAAAATGAAAAAAAACTACAGGAAAAATATTTTACAGTTGCGCATTGCAGAGCTTGGCCGAGCATTGTCTACTGTGTACTGGGGCCTTAACATTATGAATAACGTGATATATGTCGACAAATAACGTCATTCTCATACATTTTAGATCTACCACTGATGTTATAGCCAATAAAATAGAATGTCCTTTTCTCTAGGCTAGGCAGCTTCACTTTCCTAATTTAACTTAATTACTATTAATTATTAGTCCTACTTATTTACCTTATGTAACAGTCGATGGAGTTTTTACGACACACCCGTGCCCCCACGTTGGACTCACCCTTAGGTGGGTGCAAGGAGAATTTCTGATGATCCGTGCACCCGAAACGTTATTGTCAATATTCTTTTTGCCATTATATATCCAGCCATAATAAAATGAATGGATGCACGAGGAAACTAATTCCTCCTGCTCCCATCAGGGGGTAAAGCCCGTGGGTTAACAGGTCTAATCCCAGTTTTGCAGTGTTTTGTTTTCTTATTTTGTTTGTAATGTCACGGAAACAAAATACTGTTTAAAATTTCTCATTTACATAACGTTTACTTGTTTAATAGTAAGATTTTTTCGATATTTATAAATTACGTTGTCTGTGATAATATTAAACTTAATTATTAATGATTTTTCTTGTAAAAAATAAAGCTATTGACAAATTTTTATATGTTTTATTGATTATTTTATTACCCTTGTTTTGCTGTGAATGATATCTGAATTTTTAGTGTTGTGTTTGGTATTTTAATGTTTGAAAATGTGTTTGTATAATTAACAAATTACCTACATAAAGTCCTACCTATCTGAAACCAATAAAATACTCCTATAAAACTCAGTTATTTATGTAAGAAAGGAGTGACTCACTGAAGATATGACATGACAGGAATGCATGGAGTAAAAGGACATGTTGCGCCGACTCCAGATTAATGGTACAAGGGGAAGTAGAAGTAAAGTACCTACTAATCTACGGTTTCAAATATTATTTAAATACTTTACACTAGTGGAGTGCACTACCAGCTCACTCTCAAATGACCGGGATCACAGCAATGGCAATAGGCCTCTCCCGACCAGTGGTTTTACTAGATGCAATAGTGTTAAAAATATTAAATTTATCCAAATACGACATTAATTTAATTTTTATTATTCTTGAGTTTTATTACTTAATTACAAAGAATAAAACGTTTTAATACTCTTGACTACTTGATTGCTCCTAATGACCTCCGTTTTCATGAAAGCGCAAAAAATTAAGAATTTTATTTCGTGTTACTTTGAAATAATAAGTTTTTTGTCAGATTTACTAATTAATTAATAAAAAAATATATGCAGTGTTATTAGTCAGATTTGGTTTTTTATGTAAATATGATTGACCCTACTATTCAATGTCAGATAACACTGGTTAAATTCTTCCAAAATCAGTGCAGTATAAGTTTCCGTTAAGTTGAATGAATGAAATTTCAGAGTTGAATTAACAACCACAATTAACCAATCATTGTACCTATTCGGTTCCACGTAATAGGGGTGAGCCTATTGACGTATTCCGGGCGCTATTGTTGACTCGAGTCATTCATCTGAAGCCGAGTCTGGGCTGTATATATCTGTATGATATTAAACAGCCCTATCTTTTAGTCGCCTTGTACGACACCGCATAGAAAGCCCAAAGAGATGAGGTAGCCCAAATTCTACTCTGCCAGGAACCAACAGCACCTTGGTCCAACACGTACATATAGCCGGGCACGCAACCACTGTGTTTTTCACCCGCATGTGTGTGTTCGCCCCCTGGTAACCTACCACACGCTGAAGAAAGATTTACCACTCCGTTTTAAGATGAAGTAAATGCTTTAATCACGTAATAGTTCGTTGCTATAACTGCCCTGTAAAATATCGAATAGGTACAAGCTTCGCCGTACAATTTCACCTGCGTATGATAGCAGGCTTACCATGAAGCCTTGTAA
Source organism: Eilema griseolum (assembly GCA_963662185.1). Taxonomy (NCBI): domain Eukaryota; kingdom Metazoa; phylum Arthropoda; class Insecta; order Lepidoptera; family Erebidae; genus Eilema; species Eilema griseolum. The sequence goes on along the minus strand of OY759254.1, from coordinate 8,505,875 downwards.
CGGGGTCAATAATTGAACGGCTATCATTTACCAAATCCATAAATAACTTTGTAATACCATATAAATATAAAGGATTACAAAGTTAGATACCCAGTTGATAGTATGACAGCAGTTCAATTATTGACCTGTTTGAAGCGTTCATGGTACGAGCTCCTGATCTCGTGAGAATATCAGGATAAAAAGTGGCTTATAGGTACTACACAGGGATAATGTAACACTCTAATGGTGAAAGAATTTTAAAAACGGGCCTGTATTTTTTAATAAACGATTGCAAACAAGCAAATCCTTTCCTGTTTTATGGCTGACTCCAAACGAGCGTATTTTTTTTGAGTTGTAAGTAACGTAATTTCTGCTACATTCAGTTTTATAGAAGAGTTCTGTTTGATTCACACGGTGACGTAAAATTACTTTCCTGCAAACAGGAGTATCTATGAAAGCAAACGCAGTGACCGAAATTACACAAACTCGACTCAAAAATCACAATCGTTTGGGTTCAGCCATATTAATATAGATTGAGTTACTAAACGACAGGTTCCTATGGCAACTGCCATAACCATAATTCAGTTTTTTTATTAAACATGCGAAACGACGACAACGGCGTCGGTTGCACATCTGCTCGTGTAACACGCCCCTTAGCCACACCGGTGTAAGCGTTAAAACAAGCTCAAAAATGGCAGATGGTCAATATTTATTTATAACAACCTTCTGTCCGTGTGTTGTATGTCACTGAACTCTTGAACGGCTAAACATATTTTGATTAGGTTCCTAAATACATTCCTCCTAAATATATAAATATATTCCTATAACCAACTTTCGTATAAGAAAATGTCTGTAGAGCTCGCGCAATCGTATAAAACATAGTTTTAATTGTTTAAGATAAAAAAAATTTAAACGGTCCAGGCGAGAATTAAACCCGCGATCTTTCCCCTATAGGGGGAACGCTCTGACCACCGAATCTTCGCCTAAAACCATCCAAATTGGCCTATTTATTTACATATATCTCTCTTGCGGCGGCGGACGGGATTATAATCGATTTTGCATAGCATACTAAATGTATTTCATTCAATACTTTTTAACATAACATAAACTCACGCCTATATCCCCGAAGGGGTAGTCAGAGGTGCAAGCACCCACATTTCGCTAGTTTATGTTTAGGTCCCAAAGTAATAGTTGGCGAGCCTATTGCCATTAACCGGGCACTTATAAACCTGCGATAAATACACACAACTTCGAAAAGCATCGGAATGTCATTGGTGTGTGCCATGGTAAATATTTTTTTATACATACCTACAATAGTTTTAATTCTTCTAAAATAGAATCTAAAATATTCATCTACTGAGTGAGCCATATGTCTGTTGTTAAAGTAGAATCAACGCAGTTAAATCACTGCAATTGTAATACAGTAGATGAAGCGTGAAGTAACATAGATTAGTAGAGTACCTTAAGGCGCGGTCCGACCTCAAATCAATAAATCGTTAGATTTCCCACACGATCGTGACACAACTACAAATATATGTATAAACATAATATCCAGTCAATGTAATATGTATAAACAAAGAAGTAATCCTAGGCGTGAATTATACAGAGAAGGCATAAGGAGTAAGGCATATTTCCGTCAATTGAGCAGTCCGACCGGGGAAGTATGTACACAGTACCTTAGCCCTACAGAATACCGCGTCCATAATAACCTCATGTTGTGTTCCCGGCGGTGAGTAGGATAGCCAGAGCCCACTGGAGAGTTTTTGTATTGTCTGTGGGAAGACCAAAAGCTTGTCCTGCTTTGTCTTTTACACTGACGGCACAGACACTCTTGCTCTTACAGGGTTGGCAGCTCGATTGGGACTGCCTTGGTGTTGCACACGTCTACAGGCCACGTTAGCCACTTTCCATCAGGTGGGCCATGTGCTTGTCCGCCAACCAAGTAACATAAATAAAATTAAAAACAAAATAGCCTATTTAATACCGAACGAGAGAAGACCTAAGATAAGATGGATGGATTGTGTATCCAGGAAGTGAGTGAATGTTGAGGTAATAGGAAACAAAGATGAGAAAGAAACGCCTTATCAACGTAGGGTTGTCGCACATGGGCCACCAGCCACAGTCACGACCATAAATCGCTGCCACTTCACTTGTTCGAAGCCGGCTGTGGCCGGTGGCGGTGGCGCGTGTGCGGCGACCATTTAACTAAAAGAAATCGTTCCATGAGAAAATCAAATGCTTAGATAGCCTAGTGGTATGGGTAATAGACTGCTGAGACGAGGTCTGGGGTTCGAGCCCAGGTTTTACCATGGCACACGCCAATGACTTTTCGATGCTTTTCTCAAGTTATGTGTGTATTTATCGCAGATTTGTAAGTGCCCGGTTAATGGCAATAGGCTCGCCACCTATTACATTGGGACCTAAACGTAAACTGGCGAAATGTGGATGCTAGCACCTCTGCCTACACTTTCGGGGATATAGGCGTGAGTTTATGTTATGTTAGATCTAGACAACATGTAGAAGGAAAAATACTATTTAGAAATTTGTCAGGTAATTCTGCGCCTAGGCGTCATTAAACGTCGGCGCCCAATCAAATGACTAGGCTCACTAGGTCGATAGTTAATAGAACAAGAATCATTCAACATTTTACGACTTGGTGTATTAAAACACAAGCCATTGAAGATTGCTCAGATAGTACTTTCCATTCATATTTCCAGGAAAGCAAAATAGTATGAGAGGCGACAACACCAAATCTAGTCTGATCAGATTACCAGGTGAGTTGTATAATCATTAGACGCGTCTTTAATTGGAGAACACGAAATGACTATGCTGCAAAGCTGTATTCCTGGTGAATATACCAAAAATCAATATTGAAAAACAAAAAATAATTGGTATCTAATATGATAAGATTACCAGGCTCATCAGTTTCTGTGTATTAAAAACCAGTGCTGCAATTCCTAAACACTGACGACGAGTTGACAGTAGCGTTTGAACGTCGCAGAAAGTACCTGTTGATTATGTATTAGTAATTATATAAATGTAGATACAGGCAGACATTTGTCTATCTATTTAACAATAGCTAAAAAACTACTTAAAGTTTGTTAATAACGTATGAGTGTAATCTTTGAAGCTACAAGTGCTTTATTCTTTCACCAAACAAAATTAACGTTACTCCCTAGTGCTCTAAGCATTTTATCGTCCAGAACTGTTGCGGGCGGAAGTTACTTATCAATATAACTGCGTTTTAAAACCAAACACCTAACAAAAGACATTCACAGCAAAACATTGGAATAAAATGATCAGTACTACTTATATTTAATTGTATCTCCTTCCAAGGACTTAAATCTAACTTGTATCATGCATATTCCAGTTCTGAAGAAACCCCAGACACCGTTAACGATAAGTTGAACAAATCCGAAAATTGGGCTGAAACATCCTTCGGTCGTGAAGTTATGAATGTAAGTGAATCACACTTTAACCAAAAACTTATTTTTTACCATCCCCTTGTAAATAAATAATTACCCTATAAAAAAAAGGAAAGAAGGAGGAAACTATTTTTTTTTTAATTTTTAATTGGTGAATTGCAATGTAAAACAGGTAAAAAATGGAGATATTTTTTTAAATGTCAATTGAAGGATAGCAGAAATCGACAAGCAGGTTGCACATTTAATCGTATTGTTCTCGATCGCTTTAATTGGCTTGCAAGACAAATGAGATTGACATAAATTCCTCAGAATCTGATTTGCTTCATTCTGGTATTTGGGAATATTCCTTATTCTTTTGAATCTTAGAACATATACTATATAGACACAGCTTTGTTAACATCCCTAAAAATGGCGTCTAATACGCGTTTTGTGTGAGTTAAGACAATGGCAATATTGTTATTTATACTGATAATGTGTGTATGTCATAGGATATATGTATGTATAGGTCAACTTATACCGAAGTAGTAGCTATGTTTTACGCCGCGTAGTTATGACTCTTGCTGCGTCTATACAGTTTGTATATAGTGTAAAGTTTGAAATAACAATGTTGATAAACAATAAAGGAAAATTAGCTAGGAAAATCATTTCTATATTTATATTGAGAACAATAAATCCGTGTATAGGAAATAACTTCATTACAACACGGCTTCTCTTGTTGACTGTATGTTCATCAGAATTTCGTTGACGTCAGTAATAAACTGCATTCCTTTCAAGTTAGGCAAACTCGTGAATTAGACGTTTGTTACATAGGCCAAAGGAATACAAATAACGTCTCGGGAGCTATGAAATATAAAAGTGTTCTTATTGGTAAGCATTATTTTCTTTTTCACTAACGTCCGAACACCTGAATGGATCGTAGAGATTAGTCTTTTAATACCAGGAATATGATTCTGGATGGTGGGAGCCACTGACTACCTAATACATAACTTAATGACATACAACTTTCGTTTTAGGTGGTTAAGAAAAACAATAGCAGCTACAGAAAAGCTGTGCGGGAAAGTGATTCAGAAAGCGATGCATGTGACAGCGAGTTGGATGACATGTTGGATGAGGCGTTAGAGCAACAGAGTGAAGGACCTACTCCACCCAAAGTTAAGGTAACTCAACAAAAATAACCTTGAATTGATGTTACACAATCAAGTGGGCAATGAACCGATTGTACAGTATACCTCTTACTTGGTACGTCGCACGTAGGAACACGAGTGAGAGTCTGCTAGAGTCAACGCCAGAAAATAAGTCCCGCGGTCAAACTCGGAACCAAAAATGACCTTGCCGCGATACTCAGTCATGCTGTGTGTTGGTTGGTTTAGGCCATGACACTACGATTTAGAGTTGCCAGCACATTATGATTATGATATACTAGTGGAAATTATAGTTCTTGGCATATATATCGATCTAAATCTCGTCATAATATGTACACTTTAAAATACACTGTACGTTTTTTTTTGAGGATAGTATTAGTTGCTACGGCGGCGAAGGAGCTCAAACCCACTAATCACATTAAAAAGTGCATTGCTGGGAGGTTTCACAACACACTCCAAGACTGTCTGTCTCTTGAAATACTTTGGCTGAAGTATTCACTCCTTTAACTTCTTAAGTTCAGCAGTTCAACTAAGAACAATCACATACCTATCTGAACAATGAAAGATCTGGTAAAATAAAAAGACGATACTGACAACTTTACATGTTGCGACTGCCACTGTCACACCGCGCCTCGGTCAAGGGACTTATTTCTTGGCGCGTACTCTAACAAGAGGCTGACAGTTTAATACCGTCATTTCAAACTGTAAGATATGACATCAGACGTCACTTAGTTTGACGTCGTGTAGTCCGACGTCTCACAAACAGAATGCTTTTCTCTCTGTAAAACTTCGTACTACGTGATGTCACTGTGTCTTTTTTCCGATGTGCAGCAACAACTGGTGACTCCACTGGTGTTACACACGTTCATAGGTCACGGTAACCACTTTCCATCAGGTGGGCCTTGTGCTTATCTGCCACCTAAGTTGTATAAAAAAAAAATCAACAACATCTGTACACTCGCCATCGTAAAGGCGATAAAATCTGCTTTCAAGGCTTTTATATGGGGAAAAGCTGCTTAAACCGTCAACCCCGAGAGTCAATCAACAGATGTACCGCCTTGTCCCTGATATTGGCCCGGGTCTTGATTCCCATACACTTTGGTGAAGAAATCAGTATGATTGCAAATCATCGATAATCACAGCCATCAAACATCAATTATAAACTTTGAGACAACCGTTCCATAACGGTCCGCAGCGTTCGGCGGAATCATCATCAAGTTTCGTATACCAGGAGCATGCTACCTTCAAGTCGCCGATGAAGCAGCAGCCGACGACTCCGGCCTACAGGCTCGACAAGGGGAGCGAGCTCGTGCACAGCGTCAGCTTTTACAGGAGAATGCAGAATGCTGTAAGTATTATTCCTTACTATTTTATTTTGAGGTAGTGCATAAGTGTACTGTTCATCTTGGTCTTGATTCTGCAATTTTGTGTTAAAGCACAATACACTCTAATAATGTAATTTCAAATCGATTAAGATATAGAAAAAAATAGCTCGGTTCAAGCGGGATTCGAACCCGCGATCTTTCCTTTACAGGGGGAACGCTCTGACCACTAAGCCACAGTATCCTTCGCCCGAAATCTTCCAAATTCTTCCCTCTGAGTGGCTGCTAACTTTGCAATTCATCAATATTTCAGTCGACAACCCCCTCGACGCCCATGCGAGTGATTCGACGCGCGTCCCCCGACCGCGAACCGCCCGCGACTCCGGACGAGCCCACAGCTAACGTCATGACTGTACGACAACGCATTGCCGAACTGCAGAACGAAATTGTGAAGCAGCAAACGGTTATATCACAGGTACGTACACACGTTGGTTCACTATAAGCATCGTATTCATTAGCCGTCAATGTATTTAGCCGCGTGCTTCCCGGCAAAGTAGAATTTGGGACATACCATCTCTTCCCATGCGGTGTCGTACAAGGCGACTATGGGATAGGGCTGTTTACCATCAAACAGATATATACAGCTCAGACTCAGCCTCAGATGCATGGCTCAACAATAGTGTCCGGAATACGGCAATAGGCTCACCCGTTATGTGGACCGAGTACAATTATTGTTGATATGGAGGCGTTAATTCACCTCTGCCTGACCCTCCGGGGACAAGGCGTGATTATATGTATGTATGTATGTGACGCGGAAAACGATTAATGTAGCCGGTTGACGCGCAACGTGTCGCGCGATTTGTTGATTGTTGAACGTTTTTAATCAAATTTTAAAGCAACTAATATGCTAACATCTGCCTAATTAATAATAGATTCCAATCTGTATTAATGTTGCACATTTGTGTGTGGACAGAAAATATTGTTCCGTATTGTTGCGCAACATGGCCTGCGACAATGTTGCCTAGTAGATAGCAGGCTATAAACTATCGTATTTTTTACAAGAAAATTTGATACCGAATTTTGATATTGTTTGTTCTAGAAGGTTCATATTTCACAGGGTCTAGACTTATTGGTATATATTTGTTTGATTTATCTTATAGGCAAGCCAAGCACTGAACCTTTGCGCGGCCACAGTGGAGTTCAGTGGATCGACAGAACAAGCAGAGGGCGAGAGACTGCTGTTATTAGCAAGTATGTCACAGTAGAACATATTGTAATATATTTAGGCGTATGTACCTTATATCACAGGTACGCACGTCAGGCCGTTTGATCCATTATCATCTTCGTGATGATCTTGAGGAGGAAGTAGGACACCGCGGTATTTCCGCCCAATTGAGCAGTCCGACTGGGGAAGTACCTCCGCCCTACAGAATACCGCTGTTATAATAACTTCGTGTTGTGTGCATAGCGGTGAGTAGGGTAGCCAGAGCTCACTGGAGAATTTGTGCTGTCAGTGGGATGACTAAAGGCTTGTCCTGCTTTGTCCCTGTATGTGCTATGTACATACATTGTAGCACTCGCAGTCGCAGATGAGTTTCGAGCGAGACATAGTGAGTGCTCTTGGGCGAGACATAGTGAGTGCTCTCAGCAAGCGCTCTCAGGAGAGTTTCCAGCCAGCTTATTAGTTATACTACGAAATTACAATGGTACGATAACGAATGGAGAAGTTTTGCTATTGACGGTAGTTGTAAAATATCGGACTATATTGTACCGCGGAATCTAATCCCACTTCGCCACACTCAACCTCGCAAAGTACCGCGCGGAGGGACATCTAAAACACCTTCTCTGTTTGCTCTTTACTTTACATGCTTATTTGTAGTGGACCCGTTCAAGTAACTCTTTCATCCAGTCTTTATACCTCTCGTGCGGTTTGGTTGCAGCCCACCGCCGCCAGGCCTGCCTGCATGAGCTACAAAGACTGCAGGTGGAGGGTGCCGGGCCCGCCGCCACTGCCGGTATGGCCTCTCTGCACGTCAATACCCTCTCCGTTCCACTCAAGAGGGACTATATTAGACAACTCAATGCTGGTAAGTACGTTTTCTTTTTGAATTGTAAGCTTTAGGTGCGTTGAGCATTTTTGAAGTGAAACTCCCTTACCTGAGCTTACCATTGAGTCAAATGGGTGTGTCTTGAAACAAGCTGAAAACTAAGGGGCGATAGAACTCTCCCCTTTATGTTCCGCTTAAAAACTGCATATATTTCATAATACATATATTCACAACCGCGGTAGCCTAGTGGTATGCGTAACGGACTGCTGAGACGAGGTCTCGGGTTCGATCTCAAGTTTTACCATGGCACACACCAATGACTTTTCGATGCTTTTCGAAGTTATGTGTGTATTTATCGCAGGTTAAAAGTGCTCGGTTAATGGCAATAGGCTCGCCACCTATTACATTGGGACCTAAACATAAACTGGAGAAATGTGGGTGCTAGCACCTCTGCCTACTCCTTCGGGGATATAGGCGTGAGTTTATGCTATGTTACATATATTCAACTAATGGCCGCCTAAAGACTCAAGACTATTCAATAAACTTCATTGAATCTTTTATATTCACAGACGGCGCTGTGGGCCATCACGCAGTATGCCTGATCAAGTGTCGCGACCGCGTGCTTGCCACCAGCATGCAGCAAACAAAGCCTACCACCAACCTGCTACATTTCCCTGACGAAATCCGCATGTTGGGACTTGCTAGCGACTTCAAGGTAAGTTCCTTTAAAAAAATTACAGTGAGATCTGTACGGAAACCTATTCTCGATAAAAATAAACTTGCACTAATAAAGTAGTATAATGATATGCCCGATTGACGGCAATAGGCTTACTACCTATTAAGGGGGAACGAAACTTTTGAAGCATCGGTAGCTTAGTGGTTAAGGAGTCAGCCTTACGATCGAGAGGTCCCGTCTTCTAATCCTGGCCACTACACTACCGACGTGAACCCACTCCTAGCACACACAATTTAGCTTAGTTGGAGGAGTTAGAGGGAATTTTAGTAATTGTGGTTGCTAATATTCTTTTCTCATAGTTGGCTAAATATTGGTGTTAAAACACCTTCGAGGACACACGGAAACACGTGTGCATATGTGTATGTATGGACCCTTCCAGGCACTATGACTCCATACAGAATTATTCTCTCTCAAGTGTTTTAGTTTGCTGTGATAAATTATTCAGGTTACTTTTGTTTTGATATTAATTAATTCTATACGCAAGAGTGCGAGATACTAAATTATTATATTCCTTTTTCTGTTACCAGGTGACTGTAGAGGTGTACCTACTGCAAGCATCAAAAGAACTATTGCCACATGATGTCAAATATCATATTAACACTAAAAAGGTAATTATTTTGTAACTTATTATTTGATGCCGCACTAGCAGAACTCTGTGCTTACAGGGTTGGCAGCGCGAGTGCGACTCCCTTGGTGTTGCACACGTCCATGGGCCACGGTAACCACTTTCCATCAGGTGGGCCGTGTGCTTGTCTGTCAACTACTTCTCGCGACCTATGGATACCTATTACCGATATAAGAATCAATTTCATTTATTCAGTTTGGGCACATAAAGATCACATATGAACGTCAAAATTTTACGATTACAACAAGAAATACTATAAAAATAATAATTAATATAAATAAACCATTGTAAAATTATTCTTTCGCTAGTTCGGTAGGTTAGATTTGCTGAGAAGATATGCCAGAGGCTCAGAAAACTATATTAGAATTAATAATTTATATGTTGTGCAAGCAAGCAAGAGGCTTAGGTTGACCACACGTTTACATCATCAAGATACTCATCTACCTAATAATAACCTTTATTCATTAAACTGGTATTCACTTCTATTTTAAATTTATTTAATGGCATGTCAATCAAATCCTGAGGAGTAAAAAATTATTCTGTGTTATCTGTAAATAAAACGTAACTTTCAACCAGAAACAGACGTGTGAGCGTGCTTGAGGAACAAAAAACCAAACATTATCACGAACTTTCTCATTTGTGAATATTAGTAGAATGTATGATTTTAGATTGAAATGGTAACACTCACCTGTATATTTACCATGTTTAGAGTTACCTATTACAAGCGTTAAAAAATCGACTAATCGAAAAAAATAAAATACTATATATCCCTGTGAGTGTTACATTATTAATATTAGTAAAATTGTGAAATGTGGGTCTGGTTCCCGGCAGAGTAGAATTTGGACCACCCCATCTTCTCCCATGCGTTGTCGTACAAGGCGACTAAGGGATAGGGTTGTTTAACATCAGACAGATATATACAGCCCAGACTCAGCCTCAGATGCATGACTCGAGTCAACAATAGTGCCCGTCATACGGCAATAGGCTCACCCTCTATTACGTGAGACCGAATACAATGATTGGTGAAATGTGGGTGTCAATTCACCTCTACCTAACCCTCCGGGGATGAAGGCGTGGTTATATGTATGTATGTTTGTTATGCTTGTGTCCGCAGCCGAGTTCCAAGCTGCTAACGCCCAAGTCCAAGGTGTCGGAGCTCAAGGCGCCTCGCGTCCACAGCCCCATGGGCCCGCACGCCGTTCGCTCGCCGCAGTTCGCGCTGCACGGGTACTGCATCTTCGCGCTGCAGCAGGCTTCGCGCAGGAGCTTCACACTCAACAAGGTAAGAGGGAACGAAAACATGTCTATTGGGTAACGCTTATGGTTAAACATACTGTACTTGGGCTCACTTACAACCCGGATATCACAAGTAAAATATAAATAGCAAAAATTACTAGTGACTTTTTTTTTAATTTTATCAAACTTAAAATGTATCATAAATATTATATTTCCAAACTCTGCTATTGATATAAACACCTCAACAAAGTCTAGGGAACAAGATGACCCCAATTATTTTTTTTCGTGTAAATCTTGTTTTGCAAATAACTGACAGCAAATAAATAAAAATAGAATAAAGTAGATTACAGAGTTGTTCGAAATTTAAAAATAAATTTAATTATGTAATGATTTTCGAATATGGAGGGAAAACTTTTAAAAGTGTTTGATTGTGCAGTTTCTCTGAGGCAAAATAAAAATTATTTTTTTTGATTGTAAATAACGTTTATTATCAATAATACGTCTTTTACGTATGGTTTGTGCATTTTTGTGACTGTAGTCATCATGTCACGTCGTCATTTAAGTCGCGAAGAGATGTTAAGGGCTTTTGGTATGCTGCAAGCTGGACGAACTCAACGCGACGTAGCGGATGCTGTCAACACCCAACCAAGCGTAATTTGCAGATTATGGGCACGCTACAGGTCTACAGGGGATGTTGCCGAACGTCACAGGGGACGAAATAGGGTTACTACCCCGCGACAAGATCGTTTCTTGCAAAATTCCGCAAGGCGGCAACCCACGATTACTGCTCGTCAGTTGGTCGCAGGCCTCCAGTCTCAGCATCAAGTGGTTATTAGCGATCAAACTGTCAGAACAAGACTACACGAAGCCAATCTTTATGCTCGCAGACCGCTTAGGGTTCCAGCTCTTCGACGTGGAAATCGAGGTCGTCGCTTATTGCGGGCTAACGCACATTTACAGTGGACCGACCATCAATGGGCACGGGTTCTGTTTTCCGACGAATCTTGCTTCGGTTTTCATCCTGATTCGAGAAGAGTGCGTATATGGCGAGTTCCTGGACGTCGGAGTCGTCTCCAGAATCCGCAAGAAGTTCATCCTTACCAAGGTGGAACAATCATGGTATGGGCTGGAATTCGCCTTGGTGGAAGGACCGACCTCGTTTGGATACGGGGCAATTTGAATGCAAACCAATACATTCAGGCGGTTATACACCCCATGGTAATCCCTCATCGACAGCAGTTCGGTCAAGATTTTATGTTCATGCAAGATAATGCACGGTCACACACCGCGAGGGTAGTGGTCAATGCGTTAAGCGAGCACAATATGACGACGTTGGAATGGCCTGCTCAGTCTGCCGACCTCAATCCCATAGAGCATGCCTGGGATTTGCTTGGGAGAAGAGCTTTCAGTGATTCTTTGGAAAATCTGAACACTGAAGAACAACTTTTTTTACACCTTCGCAGTGTATGGAGCCATATTCCACAGACGATGATTGACAATCTCATACTAAGTATGCCACGCCGTTGTCGAGCTGTTGCTAATGCTTTAGGAGGTCCTACAGATTATTAAAAACGTTTAAAGTACGGTTAATTACTGTATTTCTTACGACCTCGTTATTTTTGTGCCTAATCATAGAAGGTTGTAATACTCAATATTGGCACTATTCAATTCTTTCTTAAAAAAAAAAAAATTTGGTACGAAAATGTTTTTATTAAAATTAAAAACAGTATAAAAATACCCTTCTATTGATATAAAACACTCACTATTACAAGAAAGGGTTTTTAAATAAAAACTAGAAATGTCCTTGTTCCCTAGACTTTGTTGATGTGTGTACTAATACATTGTAGCCTTACGATCGAGGCGTCCTGGGTTCGAGTCTTGAATATCTACAGACTTGAATCTACTCTTAACAAAATTAGTTTTGGCAGGAGGGATAGTAGCTTCGGGCCTTTCAATGAATGTGCATACACGATACTCATTTTTTACCGTCTGTATTCTGTCTGTTTATTTCAACTAACCTCCAAATGGCTGGACCGATTTTGACAACACGTTTACTTACAGATAAGATAAGATAAAATATTCCTTATTATACACCATAAAAGTATTATACGATAGCAATTTAACTATAATTATAAAGCGCAATGGGCGGCCTTATCGCTAAAAGCGATTTCTTCCAGGCAACCTTACTTACTTAGAAGCAAAGGAAATAATAGGGTATCCGTACAATTATTTTTAAAAGAAGGAGGAAAAATTATTGTAAGCATATCTCTCTATCATGGTCACATTAATTCCCTGTTAACATTTCCATAAATTAATGTTTCGTTCCCTCGTCCCCAGCTGCCAGCGGCCAGTCCCCTCGAAGGGTCAGTGAACATGGAGATCAAGGCTCGCGTGCAGGTGCCCCCGCCGACTCCGCACGCGGCGTTCCTCACCGCCTTCGACGACGTGTCGGGGCTCGGCGCGTGGCACAGGCGGTGGTTCCGCCTGCACTCGCCGAGGCTGGCGTACTGGAAGTATCCTGACGATGTCCAGAAGAAGGTGAGAGAATGTTTTACACTAGTTGTAACGTGCGGGTCTGCCCGGGCGTAATGCTGATTCCTTTTCCGCTATACAGAATGAAGTTTCTGTGAGCCGTACTAATGGAAATGGAATGGAAAGAGTCCCTTGTCCGCACTTAGCCTCCCTTTTGGGCCATTGTGCGTACAGAGTACTGGCTAGAGTAGCCAGCCTAGCTCCGCCCAGAAGCGCAGAAGCTTACTGGGGGCTTCACCGGCTTCGCGGAGCGTGAGCCGTACTAGTTAATGAATGTTCATGCAAAAAGTACCAACGCCGACAGTAACAGACATCTTCATAAACTGATAAAGATAGGAAAAATAATTTAATCGGTTCAGGCGAGAATGTAACCCGCGATCTTTCCCTTACAGGGGAATGCTCTGACTACTGACCCACCGATCCTTGCTTCAAATCATCCAAATCTTCGTATAATATATCCGTCTTACAGCGATTGCTTAAGAATCCCGTCTGAACTAATTTTTAGTTTCCCATCTTAATGGATTAGACGCTAACTGAATGCTAACTATAGCATACTAAATGCATTAAAATGTAATTCAATCTTCATAAACTTACATCAAAGAAGAATCAATTTCATTTATTCAGTTTAGGCACACAAAGAGCACATATGAACGTCAAAATTTTACAATTGAGTATGTCAAGAAATAATATAGTAATATTAAATAATTTAAAAATAAATCATTGGAAAATGATTCTTTCGCTGGTTCGGTAGGTTAGTTCTACTGAGAAGATACCAGCAAGAAACTCAGCGAACTATATTAGAATTACATTATTTTTCTTTTTTAAATTTGCTTTAGTTTACAATTTATTTTGTGGGAGCAAGCCAGAGACTTATGTTGACCATGCATTAACATCATTAAGATACTCATCCACTTTATAGTAACCTTAACTCATTAAAGTTTTTACATATTTATTTTATCAAGTAAAATTTGTATTTAAAACCTTCTTATCATTTCAGATGCCTATCGGCGATATAGACCTCTCAACAGTCATCTCAGAAAGGGTCGTGAGAGCGCCTCGAGACCTCTGCGCTCGCCCGAACACCATCCTTCTCGAGTCGGCTGTCCCTGCCGGCCTTATCGTCCCGGACTCCGGTTCTTTAGTATACGTGAAACGCCCCGATGGCACAGTTGTTAGAAGGCATCTGTTAGCTGCCGATACTCCGAAAGACAGGGATATTTGGTTGGACTGTTTGAATAAGGCTCTTGAATATGTGAGGTGCTGTGGCACTGATGATGATTAGACGCCATTAATAGATATTAATGTATAAAATTATACGTTGTCTGAATGTAAAGGACAAGAAGTACCTAACGATTGGTTAAGAATTTTATCTACGTCACAGGAATATCATGAATTCAGTAAAATTGCTCCTCTAATTTCGCTTCTGTACCACAATACTGTAATTTTACATACATACATATATAATATCGCCTTTATCCCCGGACGGTTAGGCAGAGGTGAGCCTATTGCCGTACTGTATCGAACATAATTTAGAAATCGATTGACGGATCTTCCGTCGCGGATCTTCCGCGTCGGAACGCCAATTTACTTTATTGCAATATGACAACGCGACGCGACGGAGCGACCGATCATCCACGCTTATGCGTGTTACCAGTTATATGCAATAACTTTTTTGGCGTACCGATGCGTAAGATCCGTGACGGTATTTTAGTATAACCAATAACATCATTACTTGGTATGACTTTATTGGTTATAATATAATGAGAGTTTGGCAACACTAAGTTATGTACTAAGGAGGTTATGGAACAATTTCTCTTGATTTTATATTCCGTTATCATCGTTTTAAATTAACTCAAATTTATTTAAAACTATCTTTCATTCTTAGTTATGTAACAAAACTGACAAAAATGTTTCAGCGTTCACCTTCATTTTTTATTAATAGAATTCTAGTGTATACAGTGATTTACTTGTTTACCTCTTGATAATGTTGCGCATGATAATATACATATAACTATATCATTACATAAATATTATGTAAAATATCTTTATCTTAATATACTAACAACAGTGCATATCAATACATCATTGTCACTGTTTATTTTTGAACAAAAACTATGTGAACATTTTAATTCATAATACAATATTTGCTGTTGTTCACAAGTATAGTGGTGCACACGTCCATAGGCCGCGGTAACCACTTCCCATCAGGTGGGCCATGTGCTTGTCTGCCACCTAAGTGGTAGAATGATGTTTAAATATTATGGAGTGTACAAGATTATTACTAGACATTCAGTCAACAGATTCTATTACGTGCCACTTAAATTTTGGGTACTGTTCATTGCATTTTGATCCAGAAATAGCACCCATTTGTGCAAAATTATCACCAATTAGTGACAGTTTCACAAGAAAATTATTCTAAAATCATTGACAAATATTATCCGCCTATACAGAGTATGGCTGGTCCATATGACATTAATATTTATATATATAATGCGGAGTACATACCAGCTGAACGGGCGCAAACGTGTGGAATTTGTTAGTAGGTACGATAAGGTATCGGTATGATATTCCACTTACTTTCGCAGACATCACTTCTCTTGGTGTGTATTTGGCATAAAAATTGTGACTAAAATATCATGAAATTTAATACAAGTACAATTCCAAATATTTGCTGTATAAACCAATTCTTTTTAGCTATCGAAAGTTTTCTAATTTTATAAAGTGCCATCAGAAAAACTCTCCTTAATCTGGAGATGATGGTCGACAGTGTTTCATGCATATTGCTATGACAATATTTATGATTGTGTTTTCACAAGCTACCTATAAAACACGACACAAGAAGATATACTTCTCGCCAAATTTGATGACCGCTCTGAACACTCAACGAGTCGTATCATGCGCATGATATTGGCCTACACTTAATAATTTTGTCTTTGCGAATCATCCATGTAGAAACGCCAATAAACGTAATTGCATTGCATTAAATAACTAATAATGGGTACACTACGGGAAAGAGAAATCGCTCGTGACATGTATGTATGCTGTGCACTGTACAGTAATGTGTATTTATGTCCTGACGCAGAAGATCAGCGATGACATTTCTGTCAATTGTAGCTTAGACCTTATTTTTTTACGTTTTATACCGTAGCCAGTGGGAGAGGTTATGTCGAAGTCGAACCGACTAAAACTTACGCCGCCTGTTGGTAGTTTTTGGTTGCCGAAGGTGAGGTTGACAGGCATATCCCTCGCACCCCGGCCGACCTAGGGCCATCTCTCTTCCTACACAGAGTCGCTTACTCGTCCCCGGAAACGGGGAGGCGAGCAAGATGCACCGCCGCCGCGGGTAGCTTAGAGACTAGTACAATATTATTATAAGCGTTTTAAACTATATTATAAACTTATATTATTCAAATAACTTTATTTTTAAAAAAATATATACCATAATTTCAAACGTATTCAGAGCGGTCACCAAGTTTGGCACATTCCATTATTGACTTTTTTTCGTATGCAGTAAAGGCGATAGTAGCGTGTATTGAAATCAAGTTTTGTTTATATCAATAGTATAGTTTGACTGAATTAATTAGCTTTAACGTTAATATTATAAGCGGTAGATTATTGGGGATGGGCTCTTTTTCACTGGACATTTCAACGGTATTTCTATTCATCACTTATGTAGAAATAGATGGGCTCGATGTTGTACGAATTATACTATAATTGACATATTACATTTTATACATCACACTGACATTAATTATTTGAAAGAAAGAAAGAAAAGAAAATACATTTATTGCAAAACACAACACACATTACATATATATACACAATTTAGAATGAAGACAGAATTAAAAAATAAAATAGAAATAAAAACACAAACTTTTTAACAAACAAACTTTCATTTTACGTGCGAAATATCCCCACGGAGACACGCTAGAGCCGGTGGGAGAGGTTATGTCGCATTCGAACCAACTGCAAAGCACGGCGTCTGCGCGTAGTTGTTGGTTGATAGGCATATCCCTCGCACCCTGGCCGACCTACAGCCATCCCTCTCGATCGGCCAGATCGAGAGAGATGGCTGTAGGTCGGGGTCTTCGGGTGTGGGGACCACAGAGAGTCCCCCATTAAACTGACATTACTAACAATATTCATTTTAGTTCATAATCTTTCGTTTGTATTCAATGCATTTTTGTATTAGTCTTATATTCAAATGTAATCACAATACAATATTACTTTAGTTACCTATTCATTAGATATATACTTACGTGTTTGCGTAATGGTAGCGGGTTTGCATCTGGTCTGATGTTACTAGCCTGATAACATCTAAAAAACCGGATGGTGCTCATTCTTTGGCTAAGGTATATGATAAACTTGATGGTAATGCCATTACGGATCTTTCGAATGTGAACGCTTTAACCAGGCTTTATTGCTACTAAAGCAAAACCACTCTATTACCACAGGCACTGCAAAAAATGGTATTAAATTTTACACTTTATTTCTATATGCTTATGTTCAAAATTAAATGCAAAGAGTTTATTGCAATTTACATTCTCTGCCAAAAGCCTTTTGATTTGGGTGCCACCATTGTAACATGGGTCTGTAATGGTGACCCTCTTTTCTGAGACTTTGCCTTTAGCTTATCATCACGCGAAGTGAAGTCAAGTTGGTGTGTCCTAGATAAAATAAAGACTTTAGCAGCATTCATTTAAAATCTAAAATTAAATGAATTTTAGTAGCGTTTGTGGTATAACAGTGGTTTTGCTTTAGCAGAATCAAGGTTCAGATGTTATATTAATTGGCGTTTGCCACGTGCGGTTGAGGTTTCTTCAGGGTCGGCAGCGCGAGTGTGACGCCTCTGGTGTTGCACACGTCCATAGGCCACGGTAACCACTTCCCATCAGATGGGCCGTGTGCTTATCAGCCACTTAAGTGGTATATATAAAAAAAAAATCCAGGACCGCATTTCCGTCGGTGTAGCATACGTCTAATATAACATTTTCAATTAGATTTAAATATTCCAACAGTATTGACACACGTATTATTCTCTAAATGAAATATTTTATAAATACCGTCTGTATTAACTACGACTTGTCAATGAATTATTGAATCATCTGGTCGCATCTCCAAATAACAAGTGCCCAAACAAATATCCCGTCAAGAAATTGAAGTACCATGACATTTTAATGATAATTATTTAGTGGCATGTAGTGCCGTTGTAAATGGAATTGATTGATTTTGCAATAATTGTGTGTGTAGATTGTAATTATATTATATATGTACATAAAATCATTTTATCACAATATAACTTTTTTAGTACATGCACTGGTTTTTCATTTACAGTGAAACCTGGTTAAGTGGGACCTGGATAAACGAGAAACCTCTATTATTGAGAGTTGCAACGAAGTCCCGGTTCTTTTTCATTAAATTACCTCTGTTAATGGGACTTTTTGAACCTGGTTAAATAAGATTTGAATTCTAAGACTTTTTCGATGTTTACCTCTATAATTGAGACTGTAGCTCAATTACCTGTATAAGTGAGACAAATTAATCAGGTTTCAACACGTTTTGACGTGTTTGTACATTTCTCGTCGACTTTTGCGCATGCTTTGATTGTCAGTACTATCTCATGTTTTGACCTAAAAACAAGGGAATAAACGTGTACAAAATGTCCAAACGCAAATATAAAACGTTATCAGTATCTGAAAAATTAAAACTTCTATTACATTATGATTGTGGAAAGTCGCGTGATGAACTGTGTAGGGAAAATAATATACCAAAGTCAACCCTGTGTAGAATTATTAACAACAAAGAGAAAATTCGGTCTCAGTGTATTGATGGAAAAGGAAAACTCAAACGAATACGAGCTGCAGAGTATCCTGAAGTTGAAAAGTGTCTCTGTACATGGATAAAGCAGGTACGGAATAATAACATTCCAATAAGCGGACCAATGATCAAAGAGAAAGCTCAAGAATTTGCAAGTAAGCTCCATATTGATATTTTTTCTGGCAGTAATGTGTGGTTGGAGGGATTTAAGAAAAGAAACGATATCGCATTCAAAAATGTTTGTGGCGAGAGCAATTTTTATTAACATTTCCACCTCTAAAAATGGAATAACGGCACATTTCGACCTCTAAGCGGGGACCTCTGTAAATGAGACAACTATTAATTTAAACCTGTTTAATTGGAAAACTGGATTATTGAAAACCCTCAATAATTGGTACATATGTCTTGATCCACTTCAGCAGTTCAGCTGCGGATTTGGATTAACTTCAGTTGTTGATATCGAAGCATTGCAGCTAGACCAGTTATTGAACTTTTTAGGGCTCCAAGTACACGTAATGACTGCCATAGATGTTTGTAAAGCAACCGGGACCAACGGCTTAATGTGTTCTCCGAGGCACGACCAGACCAATACAAATACCTATATTTATGCATTCAAATGTTTACACTGAGCGGGGATCGAACCCGCACCTCCTGCGTGGCGGCCGCGTGCACTACCGTAACGCCACAGAGGCTGTCCATCTATTATATTATGCTATAACTCCTTTTACTCTTCAATAAAGAATCTACCTTCACAAATGTCTGTCCGTACAACACGATTCCTACTAGCTTCTCTTTCAAGACTTTAGTTAGTAGTGTTAGTTTTGTAGTTGTGTTGTAATACAACCAGAAACAATTACAGTTCTAATAAATGCCATTTTTTTCTACTTCACATTAGTACACCTAGCATTAAATATTATCGTAATCATTTCGAGTGAACGGAGCATTGCGATTGGCCGGCTGCACACACACACCCACAGGTTCACAGAAAACGTTCACAAATCTTCACTGTTCTATACTTTACCTGTTGCAAAATTCTCATCCAAATCTATTAAACTATTTTGGTTGATTTAATTGGGTATTTTCCTGTAGTTAAAATAAATTATTTAACTTAGCTTATTAAATTAAGATCGGTACAGGAGCGTTAAAGGTAGCGTCGGTTCTTATTTTATCGTTTTATTTATTTTTAATGATCCCTCAAACTTATAATAGTATTTTGTTAACTATTAAATATTCTGACGTCACAATAATTTATTTCATAAAAGTTTTCTTATAACTTACCGTTTTGACGTTTACTAAAAAGTAACTAATTTGAACAGTCTAATAGGTACCCAATTGAGTACCTATCAAATTAAGTACTTCCGCATTCAATTTTTTTTTATCATAGACAATATGAAGGTTTGTAAAAAAAACAATAAACATTCAATCTCTTTTATTTATAGATCAGAGAAAGTCAGTTATTTCACATGCTTATACAAAATGCTCGGGGTCGTGTCATCATGCATTTAATTCTTACTTCGGATACCTAAATTACTTTATACCTAACTATGTTACATACACTAACAGTAAAGCGTCATGACTAGAATTGAGCAGATTACAAAATATAACATAAATAATGGTATTAATAGCAATTGACTGGATTAGATAAATACTACCAATACTACTGTAGAAGCTTCTGTAGGGGATGTCCTTTAATCACGTAAGGCTCAACAAGGGTGGCAGGGGGGTTCGATAAAATCATGAAATATTACCAGGGGGCAGTAAGGTTATAGTGAGATATCGGGTGTATTTATTTTTATAAATAACGCGTGAAAAAGTAAATACTTTTTTTCAATAACTTGCACCAAAAAAAACATCACATCACGTGGTTAATAGACTGTCCGTCAGGGTTAGTGGTTAGTCCATATAACCCAACTATTGCCAGCTTCCTAATAATTGGTTGCATGGTGCATAACAAACTAGATCGAGGGATTTGTTGGTTTCCATTCCGCCGTTCCACCGTAACTAATGGGTTTAGATTCTAAAGGACATAATGCAGCTTATCATATTTCCCTGATATTTTAGAAATCAGTGCTATTTATTTAATAAATAATGCAAATGGTACAACTGCCACCTTATCCATCCCAGTAGATGGAGTAGAATCAAATCTGTAAATGTAATACAATATAGCAAAAGTATATAAAAAAGCAGAATTGCTATTGTGATCAAAACAGAACTTTCATAAATAGCTGAATCTTTTAAATTACTTATTTTACTTTCATTGTAAGTGTAAGTAAGGAAAGACCGGAACATATCCATAATTCGTTGTGCAGCTTCATGTTCAAGAAATCGCAAGAATTTAACCTATTTGGCACTTAACCTATTTAAGAAATAGACTACATTTGCCGCCATTTTTCAAACGTCAAAACAATAATGAACATTGGCCATGATCTCTATTTCGGCAGCTCTATGGTATTGTCGTAGTGAGGCGGTTATTCATCGTCGTATAGGGGGGGCTTGTCGAAGTCCTGGTGACGCTTGTTGGCCATTTCCGATGTGAGGGCCTGCTTCAACTCGTGCTGCCAACATTGGAGAGGATTGATTAGTAAATAGGTTACATTTACATATAAGGGTGTACAGGCGTTCACCAAGATCTTCGGCCCGAGCCACCTTACATGCTAGCTGGTACACCTACTGTTTGATGGATGAGATGAGATGTGGTAGATATGCTCTCGGCATTGAGACGTCAATCGGCAGTCTCTCCCATAAAAACCAAGGATTAGAAGAAGAGTGAATCCCAAGCGAAGTCCGAAATATGTCGCTCGAATACGGGGAGTGTCGTGATTTGTCATAACATCTGCTGATTTGGTGGCATTACTGTCCATAAAAACGGATGGGCTAGTGGCTAAATGGTGACCGAGTATGTCCACAAGGTAAGATGAAGCAATACAATAATACAAATACAATATAATAGCAATATATGAATACAGACTGGGGAAGCACCTCCACCCTACAGAAGACTGCGGCCGTAATAACTTCGTGTTGTGTTCCCAGCGGTAAGTAGGGTAGCCAGAGCTCACTGGAGAGTTGGAGCTGTCAGTGGGAAGACTGAAGGCTTATCCTGCTAAAGACCATTCTTAACACAGTGAGACTCTTGGAACCTTAAGTTGGAAGTCAGACAACCGTATCTTCTTATTTCGTCAGGATATAAGAATCATATTAAATTTATCTGTGGTCACGAAAATGTCCTACGATAGGTATACATAGCAGCGGTGAGACCGCGTGGTTATGTATGGTTCTCACCCTGCGGAGTAGAAATTCTTTGCCTCGTAGGGTGGAGCCTAAAACTGTTCCAGAATATTTCTATGGCGACCCCTTTTTCTTTAATGTACCCAAAATCCCCACGAATACTACCACCACTGAGGCAGGTGGAGTAAGTTATGTCGGACTTGAACCGACTAAAACGCACGCCGACTGTGTGAGTTGCAGGTCGCCGGAGGTGAGATTATCTGAGACATATACCTCGCATCCTGGCCGAATCAATGGCGATACCCTAGCGCGTTTAAGGGGAATATACGAGGGCTACATTTTATACTTACTACAAAATGCTTGCAGAGCCTGGTGAACTGGCCGCAGTCGAGGGGGGCCGGCGGCGCAGCGCGCTTACCGCCAGTCCAGTCGCGGCTGAAGGTGATCTGGGCGGAAACCAGCGCCGCCGCCAGCAGCCACGCCATCACCATACAGACACATCTGGGAGAGAACAAATCACTTGTTAATGCTTGTGCTTTGTATCAATAGAATAGAATCTCCTCAAAACGGCCCAAAAAAGTAGGCTTAGTGTCGAAAAAAAGAGTCCATATTTTTATAATTGAAAAAATATATTACATACATAAAATCACGCCAGAGGTGAATTAACACACATGACAAGACAAGACATTTCACCAATTATTGAATTTGGTTCCACGTAATAGGGGGTGAGCTTATTTTATTGCCGTCTTCACGGCACTATAGTTGACTCTAGCCATACATCTGAAGCTAAGTCTGGGCTGTCTGATGTTAAACAGCCCTATCCCTTAGTCGCCTTGTACGACACCGCATGGCAATAAATGGAGTGGTCCAAATTCTACTCTGCCGGGAATCACGCGGCTATTTTCTTTTTTTATTTATTCATAAGTTGTCACTATGTTAAACTTAATACTATAAGAAAAAAAAATCTAGTTAAGAACCTTAATCACGTCTCTCCTAAGATGGACTCCAAGAAACTGACGGCTTAACTTACTCTCTTTGACGCGTGAATGGGTCTCGATGTCTTTAAAACTGGTTACCCATCCAAAGACTGACCTGGCTAGTGTTGCTTAACCTTGTAATGTGTTAACCTACTCGATCACGTATTAGCCACGAGCCCCTCAAAAGTATTATTATAATCATTAGGTAAATAGGGTGATCTAACAAGTCCATTACGTTTGTTAAGTGCAATACATTTAACATGCATAGATAATATACGATACTTATCTATTATTTGTGTATGACAATTGACAATCATTGGAAATGGTATCCCGCCAGAAAATTTAAAAAAACTATCATAAGAGTCAATAGAGTAATCCCGGAGTTTTGACGCCAACATGAAGAATGACGCATCGCGGTATTTTTTTATTTTCCAAAATTGGTGTGAATTCGATATTTTATGTATAAAAATGGTGGATTTTTAGGTATAAATCTTTGACAACGCACACAAGTGTGGAAAGTGGCAAATTACAGTGAATTGTGACTTTTCGTGTTAGTTCCAAACCTTCTAAGTCCCCACAACTTTACTGAGGACCGTAACTTGAAAAACTTGACCTTGGCGTCTCGCCATTAATTATTCTATAGACATACTTGACATTGGCATATATCAATTACTTGCCAAAAGTGAGAAAAAAAAAGACTAATTCCCTACTTCTGTCCTTATGTATTCATTTATTTTGGCTTTTACGGGAACGTCTGTCGTCTGAACCCTCTCAAATTGGAGAGTCAGTGGCAGAGCGTAGTCCCTCACCCAACAAGTGCGATTAGCAAAGGAACCGAAGAATTTAGTGAAGCTCCTTTTGTCAGACGATAGTTGCTCCAGTAAAAGCCCAACATTAACCAAATTGAAATAAGGAGGAGACCGGCTATCAGTCTTCAAGATGCTGGCTTTGGATGCAATCGAATTGGCGCTCGAATGACGAAAAAAGAGGAAAGAATGAAACTTGATGCGAGACCGGGCGGTGTAGCCGCCTATGACGACGCATTCATTCATTTCTGTACCTCCTGAGCACTTACAATTTTTTTTATATACTTTTTTTTATACACGTATTGTGTATAAAACAATGTTATTTTAGTCTGTTTCAACGTTGTTGACACTAATGCACGAAAAAACTGAGTTTATGTGACATTTTTTGACGAATGTATTTGTGTAGGTATATATTTTGTCATTAAATAAATAAATAACAAAAAAAGCTATAGTTTCTTTCATACCAGTAAGTTAATTCGAAAACAGTGCGCATATATGTCTGGGTTTAACTGTGCTTCGGGAGATCATGTTAAGCCGTCGGCTGCGGCCGTACGAACTTCTATGGTAGTCGGTAGGACAGTTGGAGCCCTAAAAAGTGCGACTAGTCGAACTACGGAAATTCAATAGTTGCTAAGTAGTTAAACATTCCCTTCCTTGTATACCTATACATCTGTGTTTGTATGCCAACTTTATAGCGAAATGTGTTTGATTACTATATCTTTTATGTCCATCTTTTGTTGTACCATATTACAAGCAAATGAATAAATGAATTAAATTTAATATCACGAATTGGTCGTGGAGGTCAGATGACAGTCACTTTACGGAAATACCAAAGTTTACCTTCAATCAATCAATAAGCCTATCGCTGGCCACTGCTGTACTAAGCCTCTCCCAATGTTGGGAGGCTTTGGCCTACTGTTTCCACGCTAGCCAGACGGGTTGGTACAGGGTTTTATTTCGAATTTTCCTTTTTTTTTACGTATGGTTGGCAGACAAGCACACGGCCCACCTGATGGAAAGTGGTTACCGTGGCCTATGAACGTTTGTAACACCAGAGGAGGCACAGTCGCGCTGCCAACCGTGTAAGTGCAGAGTTTTTGTGCCGTCAGTGTAGAAGAAAAAGCTGGACAAGCCTTTAGTCTTCTCACAGACAGCACAAATTCTCCAGTGAGCTCTGCCTTCCTTCTCTCGCAGTGATATCGTCTGCGTATGTTTCCGTTAGTCGCCTCTTATGACACCCTTCGGATGAGATGGGGTGGTTATACTTGTATTCTTTCTCCGTCACCACACTGATGTCTCCATCACAGTTTACCTTATCGCAGTTAAGTTATAAAGCAGACCCCAACTCAGTTAGAAACAGATTCAGAGAATCATGAAGTAAAGTTGAAAACAGGTAATTTAGCACACTACATTACAACGTTATATTACATACTTATGTTACGTTATTATAATAGCATCGTTACGTTCCGTTACAAAGACCGCATTATCCTATTACAACTGCCACGAGCAGGCTGCATCGTTAAAAAGCATTTTAAATTTTTGACAGCAGTAAAAACAGTATTATTTACTTTATTACGCCACATACTGGGTAGTAAAACAAATGGAATATACCCATTTAGGGTTCAGATAAAAGGCTTTAACCACTATGGACTGCGACATAGGAGATATACTATGGGGTACTCGTATAGCATCTACCATCGTGATTAGCAAAATTTTTTAAGGGGCCCATCTCGAAGTCTTAGATGGCCCACAGTCAGTCGGGGAGCGAGGGAATTCCCTTATACCATAACATAACATAAACTCACGCCTATATCCTCGAAGGGGTAGGCAGAGGTGCTAGCACCCACATTTCGCCAGTTTATGTTTAGGTCCCAATGTTATAGGTGGCGAGCCTATTGCCATTAACCGGGCACTTATAAACCTGCGATAAATACACACATAACTTCGAAAAGCATCGAAAAGTCATTGGTGTGCACCATGGTAAAACCTGGGATCGAACCCAAGACCTCGTCTCAGCAGTCCATTACCCATACCACTAGGCTACCGCGGTTCCACCCTTAGATTAATAAATAGTTACTACGTATTATACGGACACCTTAGTCACCGGCAGGTGTGAGGAGTTGCAATTTCACTTGCAAAACCTCACACCAGGCGCTCGATTTTACTGAAGCAAAACCACTATTATACCACAGACACTGCAAAAAATGGTATTAAATATAAGACTTTATTGCTCTACGATTAAAGTCCGAAATTAAAAGAAAAGAGTTTAATTTGTTTGCTTGTCCTGCTTTGTCTTTTACACTGACGGCACAGAAACTCAGAGCTGCTTGCAGAGTTGGCAGCGCGAGTGTGACTCTCTTGGTTTTGTACGCGTCCAAAGGCTATGTTGACCACTTTCTATCAGGTGGACCGTGTGCTTGTCTTCCACATCTTATATATAAAATTCTCGTGTCACAATGTTCGTTCCCGTACTCCTCCGAACGGCTGGACCGATTCTCATGAAATTTTGTTAGCATATTAAGTAGGTCTGAGAATCGGCCAACATCTATTTTTCATACCCTGGGAACCGACATCCACGCGGGCGGAGCCGCGGGCAAAAGCTAGTAAGTGGTATAAAAAGAAAACACTTTTTATTCACTCTGCAATAACCCATGTAGTTATGAACTTCATTCGCATTGCGTTAATGTTTAAAATTAAATGATTTTTTACCATTTAATTTTCAACTTTTAATGTGATAATATGTATTTACAAAAAAAAATATCTAAGTTTGTTTATCCGCAATCTAGATTCCATAACACAAGCTAGTTAAGCTATGCTTACCATGGGTCTAGATAGCGTTGTGTAGAATGTTGTATTTCACTAATTTAATGATTATTTTGCATGGAGGTGTTTATTATGTTTAGCACGGAAATACTGACATGTAATGTTATGAAATTTTCTATATTAAATTGCAAATTCTTAGCTTCTAATTATCTTCTAATAAACAAATATCGTCATAATATGTGTGACGTTATTGCATGCCAATCTGGCTGAAATATGGTGGAAAATGTATTTACTTGTAACCTGTAACCTGTGTACCCATATAACGCAAAAATTTGATTTGATTTAGAATATTTATTTATTTAATAAGAATAATCTTGAAATTTTAGCAGTATTATAACAAATTCCTATCAACTAAGACTCCCGCTATGTCACGTCCCATATTTGTCATCGGATAACCAGAGTCACAGAGCACCTTTCATATAAAGGTCAATTTATAGTTATGTACTAAATAAGATGGAATTATAATGACAAGTGCTCTCTCTCTTTGTTGTAAGTATTATATTTCAGAGGTTTTATGTTATGACGTGGGCGTAAATACGAAGGCATTTGATTAATATCTTTGACTTCATTTTAACGTTATTAATACCGCTGTGTTCCTGTTTTCAGAACAATATCAAGATGAGCATGTCTCTCGTCTTCCCCACACGTTCTAAGTCTCTACTTTTGACTCTTTTTGCATACCAGGAGGTAAGACACGACGGTATTTCCGTCCAATTGAGCAGTCCGACTGGGGTAGTACCTCCGCCCTACAGAATACCGCGGCCATAATAACCTCGTGTTGTGTTCCTGGTGGGGAGTAGGGTAGCCAGCCAGCTGGAGAGTTTGTGTTGTCAGTGGGAAAAATAAAGGCATGTCCAGCTTTATCTTCTACACTGATGGCACAGAAACTGTGCTTACTGGGTCAGCAGTGCGAGTTTGATTCTTCTGGTGTTAAACACGTCCATAGGCCACGGCAACCACTTTCCATCAGGTGGGCCTTGTGCTTGCCTGCCACCTAAGTGGTGTTAAAAAAATACCACTTAGGTGACCGGCAAACACACGGCCCACCTTATGGAAAGTGTTGTTGCCTATGGTCGTGTGCAACACTAGGGGAGTCACACTCGTGCTGTCGACCCTGAAAGAACAAAGTTTCTGTGCCGTCAGTGCAGAAATAAAGCAGGATAAGCCTTTGGTCTTCTCACTGACAACACAAAAACTCTCCATTGAGCTTTGGTTGCCCTAATCACCGCTCGTCACCGGAAACTCAACACGAAGTTATTATTGCCGCGATATTTAGTAGCGCGGAGGTACTTCCCTAGTCAGGCTGCTGAAAGAGATAGCTTATTGAAATAAGCCCTCTGTGCTGTTATTTCCACTAATGTATTTTTATAAATAATTTGTGTGTAGGTATGTACATAAATAAATTAATACAAATTTTAAAACGTTTCAGAGCTCTTCACCATCATAATTCCTTGCGTTAGTCCTTCAAATCGGAAGTCTTTCAACCAAGTACCAAATCTTCAACTCGGGGAGTCCAGAGTCGGTCCTTTTGACCTCACAGCCTGAGCTGTAGCATTTTAGGGTAGACGTACTATTATTTAATTTTATTCTGCGGTTGCGGCCAGTAACCAACCAAAGCCTCGACTCTGCTAAAGCAAAACCACTATGCCATTAAATTTTAGACTCTAACAGCATAGCAGTAAAATCTGAAATTTAGTGGCATTGTTTGTGTCAGTGGAAAATCGGGGCCCCAGGATCGCTTACTGAACAATGAGAGCACCTGTTCACGGGTGCTTCAATGTTTAGAAGCTCTCTGTTGGCAGATACCTATTTTATACTTGTTCTACCTCAATAACAGCACACAGTCCCCGGAGACCACGCAACCATGATAGGTTCTCGATTTATAACCGCAACTGACAACTCTGTAATTGCACCTGACTATTTTTGATCTACGGCGTTTTGTGAGTAAGTATTAACTGCGGAATGTATTAATGGACATCTCATTCCCTATTGTGTATGTGAGCCAGTGATCTGTGGGTCCCTCCGACTCCATTAAAAACTTATAAATGAGAAAGTTAGAGAAGATGTTTACACGTTTGGATGTTTGATACTCTCAAACGGCTGAACGGATCTGGCTGAAATTTGATACAGAGATAGATCATAACCTGGAATAACAGATAGCCTATTTTTAGATCTAGAATGGGACCTGTACCTCGATTCTGCTAAAATCAGTGTCATACCACGGACACTGGTATAAATCCATTTATCATCATCATCTAATCAATCATTTAATCTTTAAAGCATTACGGCCGTATGCCAAATCAATAGGAGGAGAATTTAAGCGTAGCATGGAAGTGAATGCGTCGGAGGCAACCGGGGACAGCGCTAAGTAGATGCACTGTAAATGAAAGAGATACGCATGGAAACTCTCGTGGTCAAACGTGTATCTCTTAAAAGTTCTGCTCGAGGGTGTGGCATCAGTGCAGCAGATTACTCTCAGATTGGGGTAAAAGTCAAAAGTTTTTTTTAACAATAATTATATAATTGTAAAGTGGTCGTGTCTATAAGTACGAGATATTAAAAAAAATACTCGGGTTATGTTATATTAACAATAGGTTCTGAACACAAAAACATATTTTTTTGAAATTCTTGTCCGTATTGTCACGTTGAAAAGTGAAAAATGAACGAATTTTTATGCGATTTTTTTTATTTGAAAGTTCTTGATCAGATTTAAAATCTTTTGTTTATTTGATCGCAATATGTTGAGTAGAACCGGTGATATGATAAAAAGTTACGATAACCGACATTCATCCGAGGCTAGTGTTATACCCAGGGGCGGTATATCCATACTTAAAGGCTTTTTGGTCTGCAGCCCAGCGCCCCGTGGATACAGAGGGCCCCCAATAGGGATGAAAATCACAAGTACAATACATGTATTTTTCAATCGGACTTTGTATTTTTCAATAAAATACAGAAACTTTCAATGAGACCTTTCGATGTATCTTTCGGAAGTTTACGTTTTTTACATGTATTTTACATTGTATGTTTCGCTGTTCTCCCAACAAATTGTGTCACAAACAACAAATTGTGTCACGATCGACAAGTTCGCAATCTGTAAGTAATAGTACTGTTTCTCTTGCTCGGCCGAATGATCATAATCATGGCAATGTAGTATCAACTACATCAACAGGAGTGGATAATTTGCAAAATAAAGATGTTGTGGACAAAATTAATGCAGCATTAGCTCGTGCAGTATATGCTACAAATTTACCATTATCATTAATTGAATCACCTTACTGGAAATCGGCAATAAAAGCTATAAATGAAAACTACATTCGACCGAATAAATATGCGATGAGCAATACATTATTAAATGCAGAATATGTACGAGTAAAAGAAGACAATGATCGAAAATTACAAAAAAGTACTAATTGGGGCTTGTAACAGATGGATGGACTAATATATGTAGCCAAGGAGTGGTCAACTTTCTTGTTACAACACCAAAACCCATTTTTATAAAATGTATTTACCCCGGTACTAACAGGGAAACAGCCGAATTTATAAAACAGAAGTATGCAAAGTTATAGAAGATATTGGTGCTGAAAAGTTTTTATGCATTATAACTGACAATGCGAGTGCGATGAAGGCTGCCTGGAGACTTATAGAAGCGGAATATCCAAAAAGATACTTGATGTGTGAAGAAACTTGGATCCATATTGGAAATGCTAAGAAGTTACTTTCTCCCATTGCAAAAATAGAATCTGATGACTCAGTTTTATCTGACGTTTTAGAGGCTTTCATCATTATAAAAAACAGTATCAGCAGTCTTGAAGTCTGTGATTTTTTAGCTACAGAAAAAAAAGAAGAAATTTTAAACTATTGCGATAGTCGTCAATCATTCTGTCTGAAGCCAATCCATTTAGCAGCCTATTTACTTGATCCCACGTACCACCCTCTTGTGAACAATACATGTGTAAGCCTTAATGACGATGAATATTGCTCTGCTACACATTTTATATCAAAGGTTGCGGATGTATTGCCTATTGACAATACTTTAGTATTTCAGAATTTAGCTGAATATAGGGCACGAAGTCAATTTTGGAGTAACGAGTTGTTGTGGAGTCCTATTAGGAGTATGGAAAATAATTCATCTTCGTCACGTACCAAACTTCACCCACGTGACTGGTGGCTAGGACTGTGTCACTCAAAGTCATTGTCTGCTGTTGCCGTAAGAATTTTGAGTAATCCACCATCATCAGCCGCTAGTGAGAGAAATTGGTCTTTGTTTAACGGTTCCGGTCTTTGGTGTGGACACACACCGGTGTGTGTCCACACCAAAGACCGGAACCGTTTGACAGCTGATCAATTGAATAAATTAATTTTTGTTAACTGGAATCTAAAATTTGTCCATGCTAAAGACGGTATCAATGGTGTCCCAATTGATGAACCAGACGACGACGTTCAGGTTGACGATTGCAGTAGTGATATTGAATTATAGAAACTTTTTTTTTTGTATATATAGTTAATAATAACATACATACATACATATAATCACGCCTTTATCCCCGGAGGGTTAGGCAGAGGTGAATTAACACCCACATTTCACCATTATTGTATTCGGTCCCACGTAATAGGGGGTGAGCCTATTGCCGAATATAAATTAATATATAAATTAATAATAAATAACGTAAAATTATAATAAACACTGCCATTATCATTGTTCTTTTTTCATTCACAATGTAAAATACATTGATTAATACATGTATTATACATGTAAATTTCTATTTTTCAAATAGCCCTAAATTTGTATTATTACAAAGTTACATGTATTTTACTGGAAAGTTTCAAAGTTGCGAAAAAAACAAATGAGTATCTTTCGCCATTTTCATCCTTAGCCCCCAACCAGAACAGAAAACAATAGACGATATAGTCAATAATAAAAATAATCTATAATTAAAAAATCCAGGACAACTAATGTCGAGCGACTTTCGACTAAATCATTTATCAGTTCTTTCCATAAATTGCGATTTAACAAAGAACTTACAGTGCCATAAGCAAATAAAAGAATTTGCAGCACAAAAATGCAGACAGTTTCCACTATTATTTATATAACATTAATTCGTTCATCATAACCTGTCAATTTATATTGCAATAAATAATGTTATAATAAATAAATTAAATATTTCGGTGTCCTATTTACTTCCTGTAGGTACATTTTGACAAAATGGCAATTGGTTTAGTAATTATGTAGGACCCCTAAGCAGGAATAGCCCAGGGCCCCACTAATTCAACATCCGTCCCGGGTTATATCTCGGGATACCCAATCTTGGACATAAGTCGCGAGACAAACGAAGACCCTTTTTTCCTTCTTCCTACAGTCCCGGGTCCTTTAAGCGGGGCGTGAAAAAGCATATGATAAGGCCGTCAAGCTGAGTGTCACCATTGTCACACGGTATGTGTAAGTAATGGTGACCCTCTTTTCTGGGATTTTGCCTTCAGCTTACCATCAGGCAAGGCGAAGTCCAATTGACGTGTCCTATGTAAAAAAAAAAAAAAAAAAAAAAAAAAACCTGGCGCGCGCGGATTATTTTGAAATAATTGATGATTAGTTAATTTCAGCTCATTCACCGCTGTAGCAACTCGTGTTGTCCCCAAAAGACACCCAAGAAACGTGTACCGCGTGGATAAAGCACATCTTGAGTACACTACTTTAGGTCCAAGATATACATAACTTCCTACGCAAATATCTCATGGTAAAAATGATGTATTTTCCACTGCTAATATCGTTCTTAGCAAACACGACGCTCAAACGCATAAAGAATATTTTTAATCAGAGAGATGAATATATGCTTTTGTTAATTTTCTTTAGTTAAATATTCATATTGAAGCTATGCTTTGCCATGTTTCTCGAAATAAAAAGGAAATAAAGAAATAGGATTATATATAATGTATTAATGGCTTGGCAAACGAGTGGGAGATTGATGTAGGTGGAACGCAATATGCGTGGATATCATTAGCCTTAGCCCTACCCATTTGACCAGCAGGCCATTATCCTGCTTCTCTTTTTGTTGTTGCTAAACTAGTATTTCATATTTCTTTTTATATTGACGTTTTGTAAGTGCCGATCTATCGATCTATGCAGAATTAATGATTTTGGACTTTGACTTTGACTTCTGCACTCTACAGAGTCTCTTCAAGACCAGTTGCGTTCAAAGCTGGTCCATTTATAAATTCTGAATCTGCTAAACTCCATAGTGGAGTTTAGCAGATTCAGATTTAATCAATGACGTTTGAGTATTTGGGCGCCCTCCCTGTCTCTACGTTTACACCGTAATGTATGGGTGAAAAAGACCTCCCCCCTCCCCTCCTGCACCTTTTAGTGCTTACGTAAAACTTGAATGACCCCAATGGTTCCGTACCACTATATAATTTTTCTTTTTTAGTACCTACCTACATATTTGTTGTAATAGCAATATCTAATATAGAAAATTCTTGTGTCGCGGTGTCTGTAGTCAAACTCCTCTGAAACGGCTTGACCGATTCTCATGAAATTTTGTGTGCATATTGGGTAGGTCTAAGAATCGGATAATATAGATTTTTCATCCTCCTAAATTTTAAGGGTATCCAGTCCTTAATTTTTTTGTTAATTTTTAGAAATTATGTAAGCGCATTGTTAGAAAATACATAATTAATTAAACCTGCTTAATTAAGTCACTGGGTTAAATGAAAAGTTATAAAAAAATTCTAAGTCCCTTGAGAACCATTAACCAGTAGACAAATTTAGAATCTGCAGTAGGTATTGTAACACTTGGTTTGTTTTGTTCAAATTAACTTTGGCTGATTTATTATTACACCTACTTATTTAT
Organism: Eilema griseolum; assembly: GCA_963662185.1. NCBI lineage: Eukaryota > Metazoa > Arthropoda > Insecta > Lepidoptera > Erebidae > Eilema > Eilema griseolum. The sequence goes on along the minus strand of OY759254.1, from coordinate 8,472,337 downwards.
TTAAGTACAATCAGCGACGAAAGTAGCTTAACAAATTCATATTTAGTAATAGTGTGATGACTGAGAAAGGATACAAATATCTCCACCCCATTTCATCCGACGGGTGTCGTAAGAGGTGACTAACGGGAAAATACGCAGACGATATCACTGCAAGAGAAGGAAGCCTCGAAATAAAACGCTATAGCAACCTGTCTGGCTAGCGTGGAAACAGTAGCCCAACACTGGGAGAGGCCTATGTCCAACAGTGGCCTGCGATAGCAACCTTTCGTAAAAAATAAATTTTGCAAGTATATAGGTTCCTAACTACCTCAATAAATAAAATATGTGACCTAAATGTTGTAATGCCTTAGTCTTAGCTTATCTTAGCAATAAATAATTTGATTTGATTTGAACTAATATGAATCAATTAGTGTGACATATATTCTGATATAAAATAATAGGTCGTTACATTGAAATTGCCGTTTTTTTGAAGAAATTGGAGGATTTTTTTTTTCAGGAACGACAAATCCAAATTTTATGATTTTCATATGAATGAGACAACATTGAGCTAACAAACACTATTATTACATTTTTGAAAAGTGACAGCTGTAAAAAAAGTAATACGAAATTTATCATCAAAATGGATAGCATTTAGGAAGTGCTGTTTTTGAAGATCGAATTTAATTTATCAAATAAATAAAATATATATATATATATATATATTAATAAAAAAAAAATTAAAAAAATTATTAATAAAAAAAAAATAATTATCAAGCGGTTAATAAAAAAACATAATATATAAATATATATAAAATATATATATATATATATATATATTAATAAAAAAAAATTTAAAAAAATTATTAATAAAAAAAAATATTTATCAAGCGGTTAATAAAAAAACATAATCTTGAAATCAACTTTCAAACAAAATATAAATAACGGCAAAATATAATAGCTAATAAATTACAAGCATAACGAACTCATGAATCTGTGAGAAAATTTCGACAATTTCATAGGTAAAGATCTAATAGCATTGTAAATATTTTAATATAGATCAACTTTTGTTGTTGAATGTACTTTTAAAAAAAACCTTTAACTAATTACTAAGTTCCTTTGCACATATAGACCTAAACATTAAAAAACCGTTGTATATTTTGTGCATACTATACAGGATAAACATAATCTTTTTATGAATAAATTAAATAATCAAAACAAAACAGTCTACTTAATTTGGGCACGTCTTTAATTAGGATCAAATTAAGACATCACACGTAAACACTAATTCACTTTCAAAATTAAAAATGGAACGTGAAATTCTTTTTTTAAATACACCGGATTAGTTTTTAAAATTACTTTTTTTTGCACTCACCTACACTGCACTGCACTCATGTTTGTCACTGGTTGTGTCTGTGTAAGTGTTGCCACGGTTGAGGATCAACAGTGGCCCGGCTAGGGGACAGTAAGCTTATATACAGAGTTCAAACGCCCTGCGCATCCCGCGCACTGGTATTTGTTTTGGGCGGGAAAGCCTCGGGGATCTAAGAATGAGTAATAAGGATAGGATTATTATTCGTGTGATTTACAAATTGCCTAATATAGTCTTTTTTTTTCAATTTCAAAACTAATAATTTATTGTATGTAGTATAGAGTATAGACCATTAAAACTAACATACATACATATATCATTTGGTATTATTTAATAAGTGGTTTAATAATCATCATATAATTTATCTAAAAAATTCGTATGCCTAATGAAGGCGAGATTTGTTGTATCTAAAACTAAAAATGTTACATCTTTTCTTTACCGTGTCCACTACGAATAAATTTCATTTCATTTCGTATAATCATCAACGCCTTTTTCACCGGTTAGTTAGGCAGAGGTGAATTAACACACACATTTTACCAATCATTAAATTCGGTCCCACGTAATAGTGGTTGAGCCTATTGCCGTCGTTGAATATTTATATTTGTATATACATATTAGTATAATACTATACCTAACTCGGAACACGTATCTTGGACCTAGAACGCGAGACAAGGCGACGCGGGTGCTCCAACGCATCCGAAATATCGGCAGAAATAGTAAGTTCCAATATATAATTCGCGAGAAGTCCCGATATCTTGTATAGTTACATTTTAGTTTCAATATACATTTATTAATACAATATGTATAAATTACAAAAGAAAATGAGACTACCTCTGACGTAGCAGTCGACCGCTCAACCGCTATGCCACAGATATCCACAAGTCTGTGTAAGAAACTTTAGTTTTAATTCTGTTGTACTACATCTTCACATCACAGTAATACTTTTGAATGAAATTTTGAAGTATTTAGTTTGCTAACTATTCAAATTGATTAATATGGGAAAAAAAATTAATCAGTTCAAGCGGAATTCGTACCCGCGATCTTTCCGTAACAGGCGGAATTCTCTGACCACTGAGCCACCGAACCTCGCCTGAAATCATTCAAATTTTCCTATATATATATCCGTCTTGCGGCGACTGTGGGCGCCATCTACCGATACTCGTACGAACTATTGGCACCAATGAATGTTGTTGCAATCATTTTTAAACAGTGATTTTCGTCCAAATAATTGAATGAAATTTTAAAGCATTTAGATAGATAATTCTTTATTGTACACCAATAGATTACAGTAAAACTTGTAGTTAGCATGCATACAGTTTAATGTACAATGGGCGGCCTTATCGCTGGAAACGATTTCTTCCAGGCAACCTTGGGATGGACAGTAATGTAATAAAGTAAAAGATTTGGTGTAGTTAGCAAATAAACTTGAAACAATGTGTTTAATACACATTGTTTCAAGTTTATTTGATAAAAACAAAAAGAAATAAAAAGATATGAGAAAAGTTCAAATAAAGTATAATAAATATACAACTTTAGCACATAAATAGATATACTATAATTATTATTATTAATAGATAATATGCTAACTATTTAAATCGATTGAGATAGAAAAAAAAGTTTTTTTTTTACGTGCGCAAAATCCCCGCGGATACCTCCACCGGCTCCGGTGGGGAGGTATCCGTGGGGATTATGTCGGACTCGAACCGACTAAAACGCACGCCGCCTGTGGGTCGTTTTGGTTGCCGAAGGTGAGGTTGACAGGCATATCCCTCGCACCCCGGCCGACCCAGGGCCATCTTTCACGATCTGGCCCTCTTCTCGGGTGTGGGGACTACAGAGGCCCCAACTCGTCCCCGGAAACGGGGAGGCGCGCCACCGCCGCGGCCTGCTTCTGCCAGGGTGACAGGCGGCTCCACCTGTCACCACCAGGCCGGCGCTTATGGGGGGCGGAGGTCGTTCATCGACCTCCGACGCCCGAGTTGCCTTCGTACGCGGGCAGCTTGGCTTGCGATCCTTCGTCGCTCCCGCTGCCGCTCCCGCCCCGCAATGTATTGTAAGTTATATTTATCGAAAGTTTATATTGAAGAGGTAACTAGATTTATTATTTAGATTTTGCAATTCAAGCTTAGAAGTCTAGTCAAGATAAGAAATCTGTTGCGGTCGACAAATTAATGATTAACGTAGATCAGACATCTTCCATGCGCCCCTTGTGTCTCCTAATACACTAAACAGACGCCTGTGCCGAATGTGGGTGGACCATGAGACTGTTATTAAGGGTGGTAAAAACCTCATAATGTAGAGATGTCGGCACAGTGTGGGCGTTGTCTTATTTTATTATACTAGCAACACACGAATACCAGGGATTATCCAGCGATAAAAAAGTAGCCGAATCCAGATTATAAACTATACTCCAGAAATGGAGAGAGTGAAAATGGTGGGTACCTAAAATAATTTATAGGAAGTCAAGAAATGCGCATCCGAAAGAGAGCAGACGCCAGTAGGGAGCGCATCTCCCAAGATTCGGCCCGTTGTAACCAAGATGGTTGGTAGGGCCATGGGAAGGAGGTAGGAATAGGTACCTATACCTATAAGCCTAAACCAAATTTTAGACAGATTGAAGCGAACTTCTAAATATTACAAGCTTTCGGCCTTGGCTCGGTTGCTTTGGGTTCCTGGTGGCAGTGAAAGACAAACAAATGATGTCTTTCTCTTTTTGGTGATAGTATCTCCACCCCATCTCATCTGAAAGGGGTCGTAAGAGGCGACTAACGGGAAAATACCTACGCAGACGTTGTTACTGCGATAGAAAGATAACACGAAATAAAATCCCTGTACCAACCCGTCTGGCCAGTGTGGATATAGTAGGTAGACCAAAGCCTCCCAACATTGGAAGAAGCTAATGTCCAGCAGTGACCTGCGATTGGCAAAAAAAAGTAAACGCACTAACTATAACCGAAAATTTTTTTTTTGTTTAATATTTTAAAAATATAGAAATGGCGGCATTTGAGACTATCCTAAAATTGCCTGGATGCCACCATTTCTATGGTTAGAAAAAAAATAATCATGAAGTCCGAGTGTTATAAAATTAATATTCATCGAGATATCCATAATGTGTACCTTTTTTTTTTAATATTTTAATTTAGATAACTTCCGTGTACATTATGTAAATATTAATATTGATAAAGTGTGACACATAAATATAATGTTTCCAATGTACCTACCTTGGTTAATATTATAAATGCGAAAGTATCTATCTGCCTATCTGTTACGCTTTCACGTCTAAACACCTGACCGTTTTTGATTAAATTTGGTAGAAAGATAGATTAGAGCTTGGGAAGTGACATAGGCTATGCATGCTCGTGAGAGCCGAGATCAATGCCTGAGGAGCCGCAGGCAACAGCTAGTGGTATTTTTTTAACTGATTTAACCTAATTATTTATTGAAGAGAGAAAGATATTTTAATAACCTGTGAACCATGCTGTGAACATAATTTCCATTCATTTAATTTAATCTTATAGGTAATCTTTTATATTTTTTCAAACAACAAAGTAAATAAAATTACCAAGAAAACAGATATAAATACAATATTCTAAGACGATTCTACTTTTCAATAGAAAAAGGACATCGTATCAACGTATTGAAGTACATAAATATCTATGATATACAATGGGCGCCATTTTGAAAAGCATCATCTGTTGGATCGCACGACTATTGTACTCTATGCAAAGCAACAATAGACAAATAGATCAAAGAAAGGGTGCTGGTGTTGTATCGAACAATATTCTTTGATGGATTCGTTCTACAGGTGGATTTAGAATATGTTTAACACCCGCTAAGGCTTTTTCTATTAATATAAGAAGTTTTCTAAAAATATAAATGTTCGTGGTATTTTATTCGTGTGGTGACGGAGAAAGAATACAAGTATCACCACTCCATCTCATCTGATGGGTGTCGTAAGAGGCAGAGGTAATTAGCGGAAAAATACGCAGGCGACATCTCTGCGAGAGAAGGAAAACTCGAAATATAAACCCGTATAAGCGTTGAAACAGTAGGCCAAAGCCTTCCAACATTGGGAGAGGCCTATTTCTAGCAGCAGACTGCGATAGACCAATTGATTGATTGTTATTTTTATAGTTTTAGTATTTGTATAGTTAGCATAGTTTTGTTAAAATTTTATAAGTAACTAGCACTGCGCCGCGGTTTCACCCGCGTAAATCCTGAATATCGGGATAAAAAGTAGCCTATGTTACTCACGAAGAATGTAGCTTTCTAATGAAAAAAGAATTATTAATATCGGTCCAGTACTTTTTGAGTTTATTCGTTACATACAAAAATACAAATCTTTCCTCTTTATATTATTAATATTATGATTATGTATATTATTATTATATATATATAGATAGGTATATAGATTGCATATATTGTGTTTCATGCACATTATAATAGTTTAATGTTAAAATAATAAATAAATATTTTAGTGACAAAGGAAAAGTCTGTTCGTAAATTAAATAAAATCATACCTGGGGAAGCCCTACAGAACACCGCGGCCATAATAACCTCGTGTTGTGTTCCCGGCGATGAGTAGGGTAGCCAGAGCTCATTGGAGAATTTTTGTGTTGTCAGTGGAAAGACCGAAAGCTTGTCCTGCTTTGTCTTTTACACTGGCGGCATAGAAACTTTAAATGCTTGCAGGGTTGATTTTGCACGCGTCCATAGGCCACGGTGGCCACATTCCATCAGGTGAACCGTGTGGTTATCTGCCTCGTAAGTGGTTAAAAAAGAAGTTATAACTATATCTCTTCTTCTTCTGCATCCAAACGCCGACTACGACGTATCCAAAGCCTGCACTATAGTAATCGGTATCTGCTGTCATCGTTTAGGATTTGCCGTCACTGGAGCGATGTCGTCTGACCCCTAACTCCTAGAGGAAAGCCTGTATACCTACTTACCTACGGTGTGTACCGTAGGAATGTATTGATTACATAAATTAACTTATGGTTAAAATCAGAAATTTACTTTTGAATTTGAATTCTAACTTAATATGCCAATAAACAAATTTAAAATAGAAGTGAAAAAAACTTTAATGAGTAAAGGTTACTATAAAGTGGATGAGTACCTTAATGATGTTAATGCGTGGTCAACATAAGTCTCTTGCTTGCTCGCACAAAATAAATTGTAAACCAAAACAAATTTAAAAAAGAAAAAATAATCTAGTTCTAATGTAGTTCGCTGAGTTTCTTGCTGGTATCTTCTCAGTAGAACTAATCTACCGAACCAGCGAAAGAATCATTTTCCAATGGTTTATTTTTAATTATTTAATATTTTTATATTATTTCTTGACATACATATTTGTAAAATTTTGACGTTCATATGTGCTCTTTATGTGCCTAAACTGAATAAATGAAATTGATTCTTTGATTCTTAGATTCTTGACTTTTAATGTGGATTGCTGAGACGAGGTCTCGGGTTAGATCCCAGGTTTTACCATGGCACACACCAATGACTTTTCGATGCATTTCGAAGTTATGTGTGTATTTATCGCAGGTTTATAAGTGCCCGGTTAATGGCAATAGGCTCGCCACCTATTACATTGGGACCTAAACATAAACTGGCGAAATTTGGGTGCTAGCGCCTCTGCCTACCCCTTCGGGGATATAGGCGTGAGTTTATGTAATATTATATTTAAAGTTAACTACACTCCTTTTTTGGCAATCGGTAAATGGCATTATATTCGCCCCCCATGTACGAATGATAAGTTAACCTAACAAACATCCTAAATAAAAATATCCAAAAAAAAATATCTTTTTTCTTAGCTGCTTTTTTAAGAAACCAGACAAAAGGGAACAATCTTAAGGGTTTCTTAAAACGCCTACAGGGCTTTTTACCCTCAGTATTCATATCTAATAATTATGACAGGTTGTATTTTTATCTCCCACACAACGCAATTGAAGTAAGTAAGGATTGTAAACATTATTTCTGTAAGTCCCCTGTAGTGTCATAAGTATTAATAAAATACTAGACTTTTATTGACTTACATTTTTGGGAAGCCATTACAAAATATCACAGAGGAGTGCTTACTTTTTAAGATACCGTGTCACGCTTTGCATCCCCTGTGTACTATATTTTTCCCATGATTGCGGAAACGTACTCGTGATTCAGTATTTAAAGATGTAATTTTGTTTTATTATGTATTCAAATCAAGTTTATTAATTATGATCAACATAATTAATCAATACATATAAAATTATTAGTCGCGACTGTCGTACTGTCTGACTGACTAATTATCAACGCAGAGTCTAAACTGCAGACCTATAAGCGTGATTTTATTTTTATCTATAACACGCCAATTTGACTTCACCTCGCCTTATGGTAAGTTAAAGTCAAAGTCTCAGGAAAGAGGGTCGCCATTACAGACACTAAGTAAGTAGTGTTATAATGGTGGCACTCAGCTTGGCGGCCTCATCAGATGCTTTTTCACGCCCCGTTTAAAGGACCCGGCACTGTAGGAAGAAGGAAACATAGATGCTTTTTATATTGTAAGCAATCACTAAGAAATTTTGATGTTCCTAAACTGAATATTAAATTAGTACTTAATTTCTAAATAGTCATGACTAAGAAAGGATTTTGAATGAAAGTTTGTATGGAAGTTCTTCATTTCTAAGCTAGAAGCAAGAAATTTTATAAATATAAATGTAATCATGTACCTACCAGGCAGCAGTCACTACTAAAAGGACAAAATAGGCTAATTTATTTCCGGGGGGAAGCCGGGCTACGGGCCGCTTGTTATTGAATAATTGACGTGTCTGTTTGCAATAGGTACATTTTTAAAAACAAACATTAGAGCTATCTGGAAATTTACCATGTTGTATTGTTTCTAGCTTCCAACATTTTGGAGTCCTTCCGTGATCATGGTGCTTGCAACAGCGCCGAAATATCGGACACTCGAAACAGTACAACATGATAAATATTCCAATAGTTCTAAAATAGATACTAATGAGTCACCATGATAGTTTAAATACTTATATAAGTATAAAAATAAATATATGACATTTCAAATTGACATAACATTAATATTTAAAATGTCACAGACACGAGTTTAGGAATTTTGGCGGGAACTCTTTTTCGACGTTCGGTTGGATCTAAACCGGATTGTTTAACCTTGGTTTGGTAGCTACTGTTAGCTTGGAACTAAAAGTTATCTGCCGTTGTAGAGATGATGCTTGTTCAGTTACAGATTGTAATTTCTCCACAGTTTATGAGTTTTTACTTTATCCCGGAGGGTTAAGCAGAGGTGAATTAACACCCACATTTCACCAATAATTGTATTCCACGTAAATGTCAGTGGAAAAACCAAAAGCTTGTCCTGCTTTATCTTTTAACACTAACGGCACACCATTGTCACACGGTATGTGTAGGTAATGGTGACCCTCTTTTCTGAGACTTGACGTGTTCTATATTAAAAAAAAAAACTCTAATTACTTGCAGGGTTGACAACGCGATGTGACTCACTTGGTCTTGCACGCGTCCATAGGCCACAGTGACCACTTTCCATCAGGTGGGCCACCTAGTGGTATAAAAAAGAGATTATTATCTTTCTAGTATCTTCTTATTGTCCAAATGGTAAATTCTATTGAAACGTAAATGAAATAACAACAAAACATGACGTGTTACATTGTTATTGTCAAATAACTGACTTTTAGTGGCTCCGTGAATGAGTAAAACTTGATAAAACGATAAAATAGGAACGGATGTGATTGTTACAGCTCTTTTAGTAGGTACATATCTACTAAGTAGGTAATATGTATTTAGTTTACGAGTAGGTACAATCGCGTAGCCGCGGGTATCACCTGATGATAACAGTCATATATTTTTAAATTATTCTTCCCACTCTTCGGAGCACGCCACTGCTACTGCAGGACAATCTCAATATCCTAGGTATGGATGTTCGCTGCAAACTGAATAAGAAAGACTACATCGAGAGTATCATCAAAACAGCCTCGCGGGAAACTCGGACTCCTGAACAAAGTGAGACGTTTTTTCACGCCGGAGCAACGGTGTCTTCTCTATAAGACACAAATTCGCTCCTGAGAGGAATACTGCTCGCACCTCTGGGATGGCTCCGTAAAATACCTACTAGATGCTCTCGACAGGTTGCAGCGACACGCGGTCCGCATTATTGGGAACCCTGAGGTCACGAACACCCTCAAGCCTTTGCAGATCAGTAGAGATGTTGCTTCCTTGGCTGTATTTTAGTCTCTACCATGGTGAGTGTTCTGATGAGCTCTTCCAACTAATCCCACCCTCTACTTTCCCACACAGGACAACACGTCCAGGGCTTAGATTTCATCCTCACACTGTGCAGAATATACGAGCAAGAGCCAAATGCTTCGGGGACTCTTTTTTTGCCGCACCACCAAGACCTGGAGTTCATTACCAGCTCACGTGTTTTCAGTCTCGGGTCCATTAAGCGGGGCGTGAAAAAGCATCTGATGAGGCCGCCAAGCTGAGTGCCACAATAACTGTTTATTAATCAGTGATGCCACCATTGCAACATTACTTAGTGTCTGTAATGATGACCCTCTTCCTGAGATTTTGGCTTTAGCTTACCATCAGGCGAGGTGAAGTCAAGTTGGTGTATCCTAGATATATAAAAAATAAAAAAACTTATAAAATTTTCACACACGAAGGGTTTATTGACAGTAGAGTAAGCTTGTGAAGTGAGGACAAAAGCAGATGGTGAACTGTATCTCTGCATACCCCCGAGGGAAAAAGGCGTGATTATATATATTTTAACTTAATATGTAGATATTTAAACAGTAATTTTCCTTCTAGATGATTTAAACAGTCTCTACGTTATCACTGTCACAGTTTTTTTGATGTCGAAAACTACAGCATTTTGTCATTTTCTGTCATAATTTATTTACATTAAAGAACAGAAAGGCCCAATTCTCGTAATATAAATCTGTTCGATTCAAACTCTAGATGTAATGTCGATTTCATAAAAGTCAAATTGAGTTTAGATCAAGACTGAATTTTGAATAGTATAATCATATAATTCGCCTCGTGTAAAAATAAACCACGTGGTTAAATTCATGCACTGTAATGACGCAATGATGTCACCTGTAAAACCTTGACCTTGACCCATCTAAAACTGTAGACGTCAGAAACTCAGAAGTTCGGCAATCACATTCGAAGACTGCATACACTGATAAAACGCGAGTAGTATACATTTCTCGGGTTTACCCTCAGTGTAACAGTGCGTTGGCCGCTTACAGCACGTTCTTACGCCGTTTTTGTATAAAAACAAATTATCGTTAACGTGAAACTGCATCGAGAATACCGGTTTTCCCGCGCCCCGTTACGTCTGGTGAGTTTACATGTCATATTTTAAAATTATTGGTGTTATTTCTTTTATAATAATGGAATAATAATGATTGATTTCGTAAAAATTTTTAGGTTATGTTGACGTATTAAGTACCTAGTTAATGGCAGGTCACATCCGAGTGAAGAAAGCTTTCTTTGTAAACAATTCAATAACTTTATTTTTAATTAAAAATATAATAATTGGTAACACTGCGCGACATTTTTATGCCTTTGTTATTGTACGTATTTGCTAACATAAATTAAACCTATAATAATAAAGTATAGATATTTAAATAGCTATGTAGGTACTATTTACTATTTTAAAATTATATTTCAACTACCCACTCTAGAGATGGCACAATACCTACTTACTAGATGGATAGGTAGGTAGTTATTATTTCTTTTTATTTATTTAGATATTTTTGTTCGTTAATTTGCATTTAGTGAGTCGGTTTGCAGCACAATAGAAAGTGAGACGAAACAACAATAGCACGCAGTTATTTCAAACTTTGTTTTTTTTTAACTTATTCACGTGGAATGCAATACGGGCAAACTGTTTTAAACATTCTCTAGAGGAGAGCCATCGTCTTTAAACTCGAAGAACACTGGATATTTTTAAATATTTTTTTTTCTTTTTTAAGATTTTTTATGCTCTAGGCACAAACTTGAGTTGATTTTTTTGGGTCGTTAGGAAAAGGGGCATATGATTACATTTAATTCATAAACATAAAGCAGAAAAAAATAACAACTACTTATCTGGTTTTTTTAACTGACTAGGTACGCAGGTACGCTGCGTTTTTTGACATCGATAGGTTATCTATATTAAAATTAAATAAAATAAATAGAAGATCCAACTTAACCAGGACTATCACTTTTTATTCATAATTTATATAAATCAAAAATTGATAGAATCTTTAAAAAAACATATAAAAATAAGCACAGAACTAGGTAGATATTTTTTTATTATAATTTCAAATATCATTATTCTAATTTATCATAATAATTAATTCGAATAAATAAAACTCACAAACGTTTAGTTGACTCGACAGCAGCCTGCTAAAGAGTGATCCTACCATCTCTGAATACACTACCATTTGAAAGTGCACGGTATAGGTACATTGCCAATTGAGCAGTTCATTCAGGTCAGCATTTATCTTCAACAAATTATAGCCATGCTAACCAGCCGAATGATAAACTAATCTTAATGTGGTTTTAAATAAATACCTCGCAGACCACAGACAACTTCAGACCACTATTGAACACACTAATGTAAACCTGTCATAAGTATTTTTAATAAATTTGATAGAAATAAATTAGTCACTTTAATAAGTGTTTATTGATTAGTAGAGCAGAGAGACCTCACCTTTTTAACCAACTTCCAAAAAGGAGGAGGTTTGTGCCAACTTTGTTTGTTGTGCCTGAACTAATATGAAATCAATTATATGGCTCGGGCTAGGCACTGACTTCCAAGATCATAAATCTGTAAATTCAGTTTTTTTTTCTTATCTTTGTTAAATTATTTGATAGTTTTTAGTTTTTGAAGTCGGTATTTTAAAATAGTTTTTTTAAATGTTAACTAATACTTTTTTTCTAATAAAGAAAATAAAGTGTGTGTGAGTTTTTATATGGCACCCATTTTAGGTTTTCAAATTATTAGGATCATAATAGGAATATAATAGTTTGGAAACTGACTTGTCAACAAAGCCTTAGCTGTTACGTGTCGTTCAGCATTTTAAAATAAAGTTAACGATTTAAATTATTTCTGAAGGATAAAGATAAGCATATTTATTATGAAATATTAATTCTATTTTAAACTATAATAGTATCTAATACAGAACTTATAAATCCCGCCTATTCTCATCGTGCTTTCATCAAAATATTGGCTTTAGATGGACCTTCTATAGACACATTTGAAAATCGAACATTCTTTTTAGCAGTCGTTATGGCAATAACCGCACTGACCTTGGGATATTACTAAACGAATTATAAACACTCAAATAAAAAAAAAAAGTACCTAAGTACAACTTTAATAATGTGTAACTAATTTGAACCTCACAGAATTAGTGTTAGTTTTAAAAGGCATTTTAGTCAAAATAATAAATTTATGTAAATTTTTGTAGATAAGTTATGCAAAAGCCTTAGTTTCTATGCTGGCATTACTGTGAAGTTCAAAGTCAAATGAGAAATACTTACCTATATGTTCCAACAATTAAGTTTGTCTCGGACTATGTGCCGAATATTTAGGTACTATTCTTTTACACATACATAAGTATATTATGTACTCACAACTATAAATCCTCGAAGAGGTGGGCAGAGGAGTATTGACACCCACATTTCGCTAACTATGATTTAGGCCCCACGTAATAGGGGGCGAACTTATTGACATCCAGCGGGCACTATGTCATAGCCTGTGTATTTAATGTCGCTTGGAGAACAGCCGTATCCTTTAGTAGCCTTTAACAACACCCACTGGAAGAGATAGGGTGACCCTATCTTACTCCACCGGGAAACAACGCGGTTACTTAACCATATCAAAAGTTATATCAACTAATATCAGAAGATTGGTGATATGAAGTTTCATATGGCATACAGAACATTACTATCACTGTAACGAAGAAGAAGAAACGAAGCCAAATCAACCTCTCTGCAAGCCGTTTGAACAAAAGCCAATACAAGTGAAATAAAGAATAAGAATAGGAGACCAGCGGATCTAAAATGATCACATTAAGCGATTCTGCTAAAAACTAGTAAGTAACTTTATAAATTTCCGGTAGATCTCAATAGGTTCCTATGTAATTCGTATCATGGCCACTCATATGAGCTGAATCACAACAATTCATATACTAAGCAGGTTCTAATTTCGTGTGTATATCGCCGCAAGACAAAATATTATCTCAATACGATTCCCATAAAGTGGCCTTTTTAGACCTGCAGGGCTCGGCTTCCAATTTAACTCTAGCGACTTGGGGTCATTATAATATGTGCCACTAATTATATTATAACTAGCTGACCCAGCAACCGTTGTTTTGCCATGTATATTATTGAAAAAAAAATCATAATTGAAGGAAAATAAAAATCGCGATGGAAAAATAGGGGTTGATCATAGAGGATTGAAAATTCAGGGTTGTATGTATTTTCTGATGATTTTTTTAAATAAAATTGTATCTAAATTAGGGGTAGACTATCCTTAACATTTAGGGGGATGAAAAATAAATGTTGTCCGATTCTCAGACTTACCCAATATGCACACATATTTCATGAGAATCGGTCAAGCCGTTTCGGAGGCGTTTAACTACAAACACCGCGACACGAGAATTTTATTATATTAGATGTAATAAGTTTTGTCACGTATCCCCTGCTATCCTGTGATGAGATGAGAAACACTACGCTAACTACTGCGACATTGTGAGCCTCCGCTGACATTCTCGTGCAAAACATTAAATTTAAGTGTTTAGAGTGTCGAGCAAACTGCACGTGCAATATGCAATATAGTTTATGCTATTTGATATGGTATAATCTGAGCTTAGCTCTCTGATTGCATCAAGGTAGAGTAGAATTACTAGATTTCTCAATCAGTTCGCTGCTGTAAGAACTACGAGTATACAAAGTGTTTCGGAAGTCATTCTCAACCGTGCGTGAAGATTGAGGCCCCCGCGATCCGCTACCTCGACCCCCCCCTCTAACTCCGACACTGGATTGAGGCTTGAAATAGATCACTATGAGGATTTCTTAATTTTTTAACGTTTCGTACTAAAGGAATGTGATCCCTGATGGGATAATTAGGTTCCCTGAACGGATCTGTTAGTTGGCCGACCATTACCTGCTATTATACGGCAACTGGAACCGATGGCGACGATATATAATCATACTCTTAGGGCAAATCTTCCTGCGAGTATAAAGTACGGTATTATAGTTGGGGTATTAACCTTTCTTGGATGGACATACCCATTCTAGCACCTTCCTAGTTAGGCCCATCAATCACCCGAGGGACCTTCTATGGTCCTCGATCAGACGGGGTGCGCGAGGGATATGCTACCTCACCTCCGGCAACTGAGCTCCGAGTTCGACATAACGGGGGCGTATCTGAGGAAATTTCCGCAAAGGCACATAACAATTGCTATTACACATTTCAAATTAATTACCGACCAACTTATTTTATCTAATTATTTATAATTTTGCGCCCTGACCAATGAAACTAATTAAATAGATATCAGATAATTATTTCATAAATATAACATGGATGTGATGTGATACCCAATTGTTATTGTGGCTAACAAATTAGGCAGATTCTATAATTTATCTGTGTACGACGTAAATATGATAAAACTCGCTCGCGAAACTGATAAATATTTCAGCACTACTTCCGTGAAATAAACCCATTTATAGACGAATGTGCCATGAATGAATAAGGCAATTATTTTTTGGAACATACAGAGGTGAATTAACAACCATAATTCACTTATCATTGTCGGTCTCACGTGAGCTGGAGGGGGAGCCTATTGCCATATTCCGGGCACTATTGTTGACTCAAGCCATGCATATGTATATGTCTGATGTTAAACAGCCAACAACAGCCCTATCCCCTAGTCGCCTTGCACGACACCACTTGGGAAGAGATGGGGTAGCCCAAATTCTACTGTGCCTGGAACTATGCGGCCATTTTTTTGTAAAGTATTATTTATTTAGTACATTAGTGACTTGTAAACTTGTTTAGATGCCACCTGTGTACTGCACGGTGCAAACTGCAAACCAAGCGGTTCGGCGACTCTTTACTTTGCCGCACTATAAAGTTATGGAACTCTTTAACAGCACACGTGTTTCCTTCAAACAGTCCAGGGTACAATAAGCAGACGTTTTTTGTATAAAAAAATTTTATGAGGACGGAAGCGCTCATATAATGCCTCAGCAGACACAGAATAGATAATTTTGGACAAAATAGCACTCAAAGAATCAAAGAATGAAAAGAATCAAAGAATCAATTTCATTTATTCACTTAAGGTAAACGTCAAAATTTTACAATTATGTCAAAAAATAATATAAAAATATTAAATAATATAAAAATAAACCATTAGAAAATCATTCTTTCGCTGGTTCGGTGAGTTAGTTCTACTGAGAAAATACTCAGAGAACTACATTAGAACTAGATTATCCTTCTTTTTTTAAATTTGCTTTAGTGCTTGCGAGCAAGCAAGAGACTTATGTTAGCCACGCATTTACATCATCAAGATACTCATTTACTTTATAGTAACCTTTATTAATCAAAGAAAGAATCAAAGAATCAATTTTGATTTATTCAGTTTAGACACACAAAGAGCACATAAGAACGTAAAAATTTTACAATTGCATTATGTCAAGAAATAATATAAAAATATTAAATAATGTAAAAATAAACCATTGGAAAATGATTCTTTAATTAAAGCTTTTTGATACATTACATTTTAGAAGATGAACTGTGGGGGGGTCAGCAAAAAGATAGGATGTCTGTGTACGTGGCTCAGATCAGTTCGATATGTACATAGTGGAAAAGTGGTTTGACCGATCTTGATATTTTTTAATGAATAACTAAAAGTCGTGTATAGGCTGTCTATTGACCTTTACGTGGTTAATTTTATCCTTACACCCACATAACGTTATTTTCAAGATCACGCCAGAGATACCGCACCTATTAAAAGTACCTACGCAAACAGACAAGAACAATCATCACTGATAACGTTATCAGTTTCAAGTATGAAGATGTTGTTCCGCGCAAAAGTGACGCAACAATGATACACTATTGTCGGAAGCTTACACGAATATTACACACTAAAAAGGAAACGATTTTTTACGTATTTTATGGCGATTTTTACCCATACCCCATTAGGTTAGATCCTTAACTATACGTGAACAATTTTTATACGTGTCTTTTTAATAGGGTATCTGGTACATATCTGTATTTTACCGTCTCTACCATGGTGAGTGATCTGATGAGCTCTTCCAACTAATCCCACCATCTCCTTTCCTACATAGGACAACACGTGCAGGCCTTAGATGTCACCCTCACACTGTGCAGAATATACGAGCAAGAACCAAGCGGTTCGGAGACTCTTTTATTTGCCGCACCACCAAGACCTGGAATTCATTGCCAGCACACGTGTTTCCTTCTTCCTACAGTCCCGGGGACTTTAAGCGGGGCGTGAAAAAGCATCTGATGAGGCCGCCAAGCTGAGTGCCACCGTTGTAGCACTTAGTGTCTGTAATGGTGACCCTCTTTCCTGAGACTTTGCCTTTAGCTTACCATCAGGCGAGGTGAAGTCAAGTTGACGTGTCCTATATAAAAAAATGGTTTATTTAAAAACTCAGATTATTAATAATTTTCTGTTTAGAAAACCCAAATTGAACCATTGTTAGTCAGTTAACCTAATTTATTTGCTTAAAATGTGTTTTTATAAAAAGACGCTACGAGATTGTTAACCTTTATTCAAGTACTTACCTAACCGAATGGAGAATAGGATGTTCCTCGAGGCTATTGAACTCAAAAATCATCCAAATATCAATAGAGAAGATGATTTAAAGGTGTCGAGAGATTCCTATAACCAAATTCACCAGCGGTGAGTAGGGTAGCCAGAGCTCACTGGAGAATTTGTGCTGTCAGTGGGAAGACTAAAGGCTTGTCCTGCTTTGTCTTCTACACTGACGGCACAGAAACTCTGTATTTACAGGGTTGGCAGCGCGACTGTGACTCCTCTGGTGTTCCACTTTGTATGAAACCACTTTCCATCAGGTTGGCCGTGTGCTTGTCTGCCACCTAAGTGGTATAAAAAAAAATCCCCTCGGCCTCTCTTTACAGAAATGGTATGGATGTTGTAGATGGTAGAGATCTTATGAGTGTGTGCGGGTGTTGGTATTGTTGGTTAGATGATAGAACTTGAAGTTATAAAGCCGTAATAGTAGTTTCAAATTTCCGGGTCACCATTACAGATACTTACATACATACATATAATGACGCCTTTATCCTTGGAGGGTTAGGCAGAGGTGAATTAACACCCATATTTCACCAATAATTGTATTCAGTTCCACGTAGTAGGGGGTGAGCCTATTGTCGTATTCCGGGCATTATTGATGACTCGAGCCATGCATCTGAGGCTGAGTCTGGACTGTATATATCTGTCTGATATTAAACAGCCCTATCCCTTGGTCGCCTTGTACGACACCGCATGGGAATAGATGGGGTGGCCCTAATTCTACTCTGCCGGAAACCGGGCGTAGCATGTTACAATGATGATACTCAGTTTGTCGGCCCCATCACACGCTTTTTCATCACGCCCCGCTTAAAGGAACTGGGACTGTAGGAAGAAGGAAACACGCGAGCTGGTAAAGAACTCCAGCTCTTAATGGTGCGGCAAAGGAAAGTCTCCGAACCGCTTGGTTTTTGATCGGATATTTTGTACCGTGTGCGAGTGACGTCTAAGCCCTGCAAGTGTTGTTCCATGTAGGAAAGGAGACCTTCGCCTCAGAGTCCTGGGACCGCTATTCCAGTCTAAATGCGTCGCGGCTGAACTTCGTATATAGTCTTCTGCATAAATAATAACACCAACATAGTTCAGGTGCTTTGAAATAACTTACACTTGAAGCTGAGAAATAAATATCATTTTTATGCCTCGTGCCAGCCAAAGCGGCCCTACTACATAAAAGTATATTTGTAATGGCACCTAAGATCTACAACAAACTACCTAAAGCCATAAAATTTAGCGAAAACTTGGTAATGTTTAAAAAAGAAATACCTACAAACATTCTTGCTCGTTAAAGCATACTACTCAATTAATGATTATCTCAGTGACAAAGACATTTAATTTAATTTATTATTATGTTTTAATTTCTGACTTAATTTTCTTCTTATTTTATTATTTTACTGCTTTGACATAACTTATATAATTGTTTGACATTTTTTGAGACTAATTATTCGTTGACATTGCATGGATTGACTACATAGTTCTAAATTAAAAAATATTTGTACATCACACAATGTGGTAGATTAAAGAGGACATTCTAACATTATTATAAGATCTGTAACTAACCTATGTTCCACAAATAAATGATGATTATGATTATTATTATGATTTATAACTCCATGACCTTGGTAGCTGAAGAGAATCCATTTTATATACGTAACTTTATTTTAATGACGCAAGAATGTAAAAACATAAATTCAGATGTATGTACCTCTACATATTGTTTATCTGTATCCCCCGCGTCTGCCTGACCTCCACAACCTCTCACAGATAAGATTAAATTAGATCAATTGTTACAATAGTGTGGCTTCTTTTATCACGTTTGTATCTCCGAAAGTTTATGAAATGGATCTCTACATAAATAAGCACCAAACTCACATTTGTAAAGCATTTTTTATCTTACAATAGCTGAGAAGAATAAGTTAAAAATCTTTTATTTTATTCTTTTTTAATATCTGTGCATTGACATAACATAAAAAAAATATATTTAACACGTTTGTATCTCCGAAAATTTATGAAATGGATCTCTACATAAATAAGCACCAAACTCACATTTGTAAAGCATTTTTATCTTACAATAGCTGAGAAGAATAAGTTAAAAATCTATTATTTTATTCTGTTCAATATCTGTGCATTGACATAATATAAAAAAAATATACTTGGATTACTTTCTATGTTAAGTTAACGATTTTAATCACAAAAATATTATTATTGGAAATCTTGTTTTCTTCTTCATCTTAGTTTTAATCTCAGTCGCATCCGAAGGTTCCACCTCGGAGTCTGGGGTCCGCTTTACCAGCCCAACTGCGGATTTGGCTGAACTTCGATATTTTCCGTGAAGCGACTGCCCTCTGACCTCCACAACCCCAAGGGGATATCGAAGCATTGCATAGAACTTTTGAGGGCTCTGACTACCCGTAACGACTGCCATAGATGTTGGTATGGCAACCGGGAGCGATGGCTTAACGTGCTCTCCGAGGCACGACCACCAATACCATATTCAAATTCATGCATACAAATATTTGCACTGAGCGGGGATAGAACCCGCGTCTCCTGCATAGCGGCCACGTTCACTACCGCCACGCCCCAGAGGCTGTCAAATTTTGGAATTCTTGTCTGTTTGATTGTAATTGAGCAGTCCGACTGGGGTAGTACCTCCGCCCTACAGAATACCGCGGCTATAATAACTTCGTGTTGTGTTCCCAGCGGTGAGTAGGGTAGCCAGAGCTCAGTGGAGAATTTGTGCTGTCAGTGGGAAGACTAAAGGCTTGTCCTGCTTTGTCTTCTACTGACGGCACAGAAACTCTGTAGGTACTTACAGGGTTGGCAGCGCGACTGTGACTCCTCTGGTGTTACAGACGTCCATAGGTCATGGTAACCACTTTCCATCAGGTGGGCCGTGTGCTTGTCTGCTAACTAAGTGGTATAAAAAAAAATAAAAAAAATGGACGCAAAAACTAGATAAGTAAGTACTTTTAATTTAGATAGGCCTTGGTCGGATTTAAAATCTGCCGTATATTTTCTATGTATTGCCGTATGTTATTGGTCTAGTAGAACTGGAGATATGACTAAGAATATCGTATGGTGACGAAAACCGACATCCACGAGGACCAAGATTAGTTATATCCTCCTATACAAGTAGCCATTCGTACGTCATTTAACATAAAACTCGCGCATATATATCCCCGAAGGGGTAGGCAGAGGTGCTAGCACCCACATTTCGCCAGTTTATGTTTAGTTCCCAATGTAATAGATGACGAGCCTATTGCCATTAACCGGGAACTTATAAACCTGCGATAAATACACACATACCTTCGAAAAGCGTACGTCATTTAGGTAGTAGAATATAATAGACTACTCAATATATACTGACTGACTGACTGACATACGTTTGCGACTGGTATAAACGTCAAAATACATGTCATTCCCAAATATTTTAATCTATTCTATTCCACTGACGATTGTCTGAACAGAATAATAAATAATGCGTATTCAAAATGATTGTAATGTAAAACAGAACATAATTTGGAGGCTCGTACGATAAACAAGTGTACAATAAACAAACCGATAATAATATGTCGACTGTAGAAGTTTCCACTGACCCAAGCAAAGGCGAGCCCCTGCCGATAGCGAGCGTAAACAGTATGATGTAAGTGGACGCCAAGAGGCGTATCCGACCGATAGCGGGCCGTGATGTCACAATATTACTGTGTGTGCGTGTGAGTCAGAACTACAGAAGTCATGCGACCCAACCAAGACCCTTGCACCCTTAGGGGCAAGCTAACCTCCTCTGGAAGCCGGTACTACTGATTTACGAACGACGCCCTGACACTTTTTTTTTTTACGTGCGCAAAATCCCCACGGATACCTCCCCACCGGAGCCGGTGGAAGAGGTTATGTCGGACTCGAACCGACTAAAATGCACGCCGCCTGTGGGTCGTTTTGGTTGCCGGAGGTGAGGTTGACAGGCATATCCCTCGCACCCCGGCCGACTCAGGGCTATCTGTCACGATCTGGCCCTCTTCTCGGGTGTGGGGACTACAGAGTCCCCTACTCGACCTTTGGGGTCATGGGGTCCGAGCGCTCATAATCTCTTCCGTGAGATTGAGAAGCGTATGGTCGACACTTATCTTGACCAGAAGGCTGGCCTCTTTTTAGGTCAGAGAATAAGCATTGCCATACAAAGTGGCAATGCTGCCAGTCTTCTGGGAACTCTACCACAAGAGGCATGCGATGCGGAGGAATTTCACGACGCATTTTAATTATTTTTAGCTGTAAGTTGTATAATACATATTTTTTATTTTAATATTTACATGCGTTTTTCTAATAAGTATTAAACAAATAAACTTGTATAAGAAACTAACTAATGGTTGAATATCGGTTTTTACTCGTTAAAATGAGTTTCTAAACAGAAAAATATTAATAAACTGAGTTTTTAAATAAAACATATTAAAAAGGCAAGTCAAGACTTTTTACGTTCAGATAAAAACGTAAAACAATTAATATATAATACGCATGTATCAACTTAGGTACACGGTAGTTTAAACAATGTTTATTCTTAGATACAAAGCTAGCTGAACTGTCTTATCCCTTTTAAAAGCATTAAGTGATTATCGATGTGGGTAGATGCAGAACCGCTGTATTGTGTCTCCCGCGGGCACCATTCCCTTACTTAAGTGCCTTATAGTAACCAAAAGCTGAGTGCTGCGACCGAAATATTGATCTCTCAGGAGATACAGATCATGTTTAAAAAATCTTAATATTATATCAAAACTTAGGTAAAGAAAAACTTTAATATGGCTGAAATGTCAAAGAGTAAATCATACAAAACCCAAAAGGAGAATTAAGAAAGCTCTAGAGCCCAAGCTGATTGAAAAAGGAGGACTGCATACAATACGCTTTCCTTCTTCCTACAGTCCCGGGTCCTTTAAGCGGGCAGTGAAAAAGCATCTGATGAGGCCACCATTGTAACATTACTTAGTGTCTGTAATGGTGATCCTCTTTCCTGAGACGTTACCTTTAGCTTACCATCAGGCAAGGTGAGGACAAATTGGCGTGTCCTAGATTTAAAAAAAATATAATTAAATATTTATAATTGTTTTTACAGTAACTGAATTTGTTCTTTAATCTCATTACTCCTAAGTATTATATAGGTATGTAATATGTACTAGCGGCCCACTCCGGCTTCGCACGGGTATAAAATAAACACCTCAACAAAGTCTAGGGAACAAGATGACCCCAATTTTTTTTTTCGTGTAAATCTTGTTTTGCAAATAACTGGCAGCAAATAAATAAAAATAGAATAAAGTAGATTACAGAGTTGTTCGAAATTTAAAAATAAATTTAAATAAGTAATGATTTTCGAATATGGAGGGAAAACTTTTAAAAGTGTTTGATTGTGCAGTTTCTCTGAGGCAAAATAAAAATTTTTTTTTTTTATTGTAAATAACGTTTATTATCAATAATACGTCTTTTACGTATGGTTTGTGCATTTTTGTGACTGTAGTCATCATGTCACGTCGTCATTTAAGTCGCGAAGAGATGTTAAGGGCTGTTGGTATGCTGCAAGCTGGACGAACTCAACGCGACGTAGCGGATGCTGTCAACACCCAACCAAGCGTAATTTGCAGATTATGGGCACGCTACAGGTCTACAGGGGATGTTGCCGAACGTCACAGGGGACGAAATAGGGTTACTACCCCGCGACAAGATCGTTTCTTGCAAAATTCCGCAAGGCGGCAACCCACGATTACTGCTCGTCAGTTGGTCGCAGGCCTCCAGTCTCAGCATCAAGTGGTTATTAGCGATCAAACTGTCAGAACAAGACTACACGAAGCCAATCTTTATGCTCGCAGACCGCTTAGGGTTCCAGCTCTTCGACGTGGAAATCGAGGTCGTCGCTTATTGTGGGCTAACGCACATTTACAGTGGACCGACCATCAATGGGCACGGGTTCTGTTTTCCGACGAATCTTGCTTCGGTTTTCATACTGATTCGAGAAGAGTGCGTATATGGCGAGTTCCTGGACGTCGGAGTCGTCTCCAGAATCCGCAAGAAGTTCATCCTTACCAAGGTGGAACAATCATGGTATGGGCTGGAATTCGCCTTGGTGGAAGGACCGACCTCGTTTGGATACGGGGCAATTTGAATGCAAACCAATACATTCAGGAGGTTATACACCCCATGGTAATCCCTCATCGACAGCAGTTCGGTCAAGATTTTATGTTCATGCAAGATAATGTACGGTCACACACCGCGAGGGTAGTGGTCAATGCGTTAAGCGAGCACAATATGACGACGTTGGAATGGCCTGCTCAGTCTGCCGACCTCAATCCCATAGAGCGTGCCTGGGATTTGCTTGGGAGAAGAGCTTTCAGTGATTCTTTGGAAAATCTGAACACTGAAGAACAACTTTTTTTACACCTTCGCAGTGTGTGGAGCCATATTCCACAGACGATGATTGACAATCTCATACTAAGTATGCCACGCCATTGTCGAGCTGTTGCTAATGCTTTAGGAGGTCCTTCAGATTATTAAAAACGTTTAAAGTACGGTTAATTACTGTATTTCTTACTACCTCGTTATTTTTGTGCCTAATCATAGAAGGTTGTAATACTCAATATTGGCACTATTCCATTCTTTCTTAAAAAAAAAAAAATTGGTATGAATATGTTTTTATTAAAATTAAAATTAAAAACGGTATAAAATACCCTTCTATTGATATAAAACACTCACTATTACAAGAAAGGGTTTTTAAATACAAACTAGAAATGTCCTTGTTCCCTAGACTTTGTTGATATGTGTATATAGCCTATGTCAGTCACTGAAAAAAATGATTAAAATCGATCCAGTAGTTTTGCTTTATTCATTACTGCCCGTGGCCCACACGCGTTAAATTTGGGATAAAACAATTCCCCTTTCCCTATACCATGAAGATTTCCTGCTATCTTAAGAATATCTAAATACATACACTACATTTTTACTTATTTACTTTTCATTGTGGGATATCCATAAGAGATAGACATCGCGGAGTTTTCTGTAGATCTTTTCTATGTGTACAATGTACATATTTTGCTAAATCTCGTAGGGTTCAGTCTGCATCTGCAAAGTAAGCGGAAAAAGTGTAATTATTTACGATATCACATTAGAAACCTCAAAAATAACAGTATTTCTCCACTATTTAATGGATGTTATTATACATATAAACCTTCCTCTTCAATCACTCTATCTATTAAAAAAACCTCATCAAAATCCGTTGCATAGTTTTATAGATTTAAGCATACATAGGGATAAACGGACAGAGAAAGTGACTTTGTTTTATACTATGTAGTGATGAAACTGTTATTGTGTTAAATTATTATCAATAATGCAAATGGTTAAATGTTTGACGACTTAAAATTAACCTCTAATAATTTTATATATTTCTCTTGACATTCCAATCATAATTATTTTCATACATTCAAGTAATAATTCAGACCAACAATGTAATTAAATAATGCATTCAATATTATTTGCTAATGATTATGAATGTTTGCATGCCACAGTCTGCGGCTAAACATGCTGCATTTATATAGTAAGTATATGTAAAACCTTGTTACCATGTATATGAGCAAATAAATTATTTTATTCTACACCTTTTCCCTTTTGAGGCAGGCAGAGAAAACAAATCGCCTTTCCAAGGTGTGACTGGAATGCCCCATGGGGTCACCTGACACCTCGGCATTTGAGAATCGAAACGGTGTGCGCTTTTGTCATATGTCGTGTAGGCTTATCGGCCGGCGGAGGGCTAAGAGAGGGGATCCTTATACAGGAAAGGCAAGAGGTACCTATCTGCGCCGTCGCAGAACGAAGTCATAAACCTATTACACCGTTACTCCCTATGCCATTATCATTTTTGTAAATTACGCCTCACTCTACGAACTTATTTTTTTAAAGTTTCGAAATATTTTTAATCTATTCATTAATTTTATTAATTAACAAAAATGACATTTCTTATCAATAATTCAGAATGGTTTATTGCTGTTGGATACAATAATATATTAGGTAAGGTTATAATTTGTTGTGAAATTTAATGACTGCGAAAGATGTGGTCATAATAAGCATTGGGTTGCGGGTGTTGCCACATGTCATAAAATATACATTAAGAATGATGTCAAACTAGATGCTTACCATACTAATAGCTATTTTTGTACTAGTTGCTTCTCAATACATTTATGAAAATATCTTATATGTACGAAAAAACCTAAATATTTTCGAAAAACTATCTGATGTACACAATTTTAATACGAGAAATAAAAATAAACTAGTTGTACCAAAACTTAGGCTTCACAAGGTTGGTGATTCATTTGTAGGCAGCTGCATAAAAATATTTAATAAAAGTAAGTAAGTAAAGGTTACTATAAAGTGGATGAGTACCTTTATGATGTTAATGCGTGGTCAACATAAGTCTCTTGCTTGCTCGCACAAAATAAATTGTAAACCAAAACAAATTTAAAAAAGAAAAATAATCTAGTTCTAATGTAGTTCGCTGAGTTTCTTGCTGGTATCTTCTCAGTAGAACTAATCTACCGAACCAGCGAAAGAATCATTTTCCAATGGTTTATTTTTACATTATTTAATATTTTACATTTATTCATAAACAATTATTTACATAATATACACGGAAATTATAGAAACAAAAATATATATATAAAAAAGAATTTAATATTTTTATATTATTTCTTGACATATAGGTATATCTAATTGTAAAATTTTGACGTTCATATGTGCTCTTTATGTGCCTAAACTGAATAAATGAAATTGATTCTTTGATTCTATTGTAAATGTGAAAGTTTATGAGAATAGGAGTCGGGGCTCTCCCATAGATAGGTCCGACTCCGAAGCCCTTCTTAGGACCTACTATTTAGGTAGGTACCTAAATAGTAGTCCCTATCAAGGGCTTCGAAGTCAAGTCAACTTTACTTGCCAGTTGGTACGGTACACCTGTTAAGCAACGAACTTTCGGAGGTGGAGGGTCAGACTGCAGTCGCTTCCCCAAAAGCCGAAATAAATCAATAAGTTAGAGTCCAGCCACCAGGTTCAAGTGTTAACATACATGCTTGCATACATACATATAATCACGCCTTTATCCCCGGAGGGCAGGCAGAGGTGAATTAACACTCACATTTCACCAATAAATGTATTCGATCCCACGTAATAGGGGGTGAGCCTATCGACGTATTCCGGGCACTATTGTTGACTAGAGGTATGCATCTGAGGCTGAGTCTGGGCTGTATATATCTGTTTGATGTTAAACAGCCCTAACATACAGCGTATGACAAAGTGGCCACTTACAGCAATAGACTGGTCCCATAGCTATTGCGTGAGACTGTCAATCATATTTGGCGTAATGTTAGGAAGGGGTAGGCAGAGGTACATTAACATACCTCTGCCTACTCCTTCCTTTCATTTACAGGTGTTTTAAACCATTGTCAGTGTTAATTGTAAACAATTAAGTACATTATTTAAATACCGATATCATTATCCTCCTGCCTTTATCCCAAGTTTATTTGAAGTCGGCGCAACATGTGTTCTTTTTCCATTCATCTCTAGTTGCAGTCATCTCAACATTCACTCCCTTTTAACCATATCATCATTTGCCCAGTCCATCCACCTCATTTTAGGCCTCCCTCCCCTCTTGTAGCCATCCACTTCTATAGTTAGTGCCTTCCTTACGACATTACTTTCATCCATACGCATTACATATCCAAATCAGGACAAACGATTTCCTCGTAGCTTTTCCGTGATCACTCAGATCAGTAATATACACAGATAAAATATTAAAAAAATTCTGATTTGTATTTTATTTTAAAAATTAGAATAGATCAGTACTTATATTTGATACTATTTATAGATTAGATAATTTTTAGTAAAAACACAAAAACAATCTTGTAAGTTGTAACCATAAATTGCGGGTAATTTCCTTTCAGTGGTAAAATTGGTATGAAATATTTTATCTGCATGATTTTGATTATGAGTCAATGTTTACGAACGTCGTGTTGCGCAGTGACATTGAAATTGGCGGAAACTGTAAAATAGTGATAAATTTCAATATTATTATTTTAACTCTATACCACAGTTTAAAAATTAAAACTATATTCATCTTTCTGTTTGTAGTGCCTCAAAATATGACACAGCAATTCTTTCTTACTGCCTCTCTTCCAGCACCAAGACCTTCCCATAACAGTACCCTTTTCTCTTTGTGAGACATAATTCTCCGGCAATCTCACCTCCGGCAACCGACATAAAGCCTGCCACCAACCATTTTGTAATTTTTAGTACGTGCTAAAAGCGTGTTTTTTAGTTTAATATTTTGTAATTGCAACAAAAAGCCTAAGACTGCCCGAGGGTAACAATCTCAAAGTAGGGTGTTCAACACTTCTCTTTATGAGGTATACAGAGACGTGTTTGTGTTGAACGACGTCGTTGTTGAATGGGGTATACAGGGACAAACAGGTGTGAAGAGTGATACAAAAGTAGATTCGCGAATAAAATTAAAAGTGACCTTTGAAAGATGTGACATTTAGAATAATAACTTCCGCATTCTACAAAATAAATGTCAACTAGATGGTCTTGTTTTATGTTTGACTAGCAGTGCCTTGTGGTTTTGCCCTTGTAAACCCTGATCCTAGGAGAATATCGGGATGGATGGAAAGGGACTCTTTTGTCCGCACTTAGCTTCGTTTTTAGGCCATTGTGCGTGTAGAGTACTGGCTAGAGTAGCCAGCCTAGCTCCGCCCAGAAACGCAGAAACTTACTGGAGGCTTCACAGACTTCGCGGAGTGACCTCACTGTACCGAGGATTTGTGATCGTTGATGAGGTACTGCCTCGCATTCCAGTATTACGTGGGCGGCCGTTTCCTCGGCAACAAAAACAAAAAGCTGTGGAATGACCTCCCTGCTGCGGTTTTCCCAAGCGCCTACAATATGGGGTTCTTCAAGAGGGACATCAGAATGTTTCTTCATGGTCGGCAGCGCAAGTGTGACACCCCTGGTGTTGCATACGTCCATAGGCCACGGTAACCGCTTCCCATCAGGTGGGCCGTGTGCTTGTCTGCCAACTAAGTGGTATAAATATTTTTTTAAAATAGAAACAAAACACCACCTGCAAAGGGGACTGTCCGTAACACCGATGTTGTTTAGGTGCTTGTGGAGTCAGTGGCCCATTATTGTCCCTATTATTGTTCTTAGACTGGTTCTGTCTAGTTTTAGGAGACGTTTCGTGAGTTGTTTGTTTACCGATGGCATAGCCATTTTTGACTGCCTACAGTCAGTGGTTTGTGCCCATCTTTGGTTATGTAGTTCCGCGGATCTCTCGCGTACCTATATATATAAATTGCGAGAAAGGGATCGATAGAAATGATAGCGGGCCAGCAACGGTCATAAGAGCCTCTCCTCACGAGGTCGTTTGCGGCATCATTGCCGTAGGACCCGCTATGCCCTACAATGTCGGGATAAAAAGTAGCCTATGGTACTCAGGGATAATGTAGCATTCTTATGGTGAAAGAGTTGTTGAAATCGGGTCATTAGTTTTAAAGTTAATTTATCAAATACATTTTTTTTTAATCTTTATAATTTATTACCATAAAATAGGTAAAATACCTCTGTACTGACCCCGGTTGCGCGAACGACAGGAATATTCCTGGAAAGATAATATGTCTATGATATTCCAGACTAGTCTATCTTAATGTAATTCAGGGTAACTCGACACCAGCAGGTCTAAAAAGGTCACTTTATTGAAATCATATTACGATAATATTTTGTTTAGTGGCGATATTTACACGAAATTACAATCTGCTTAGTATTTGAATTATCGTGATTCGGTTCATATTAGTGAACATTTAACGAATTTTATAAGAATCTATAAGTAAAGATCTACTGGAATCTACTGGATCTACTGGTTTATACTCGTAGGGTCGGCAATGCGAGAGTGTTGTTGTGTGTTGCTCCTCTGATGTTAAACACGTCCTTAGGCCACGGTAACCACTTTCCATCAGGTGGGCCGTGTGCTTGTCTACCACCTGAGTGGTATAAAAAAAATCATTAAGTTACTAGTTTATAGCAGAATCGCTCAATGTGGTCTTTTTAGACTCTCAGGTGCCGAGATTAACGATTATTTAAGTTTTTAAGCCTTGTTATTGTTGAACCTAACCAATTAATAAAAAAGCATAATAATATGGTGGTTGCAAACAATAGAGTAATTTTTTATTCAAGATAAATGTCACATATGTAGCACATCACTGATGGACAGTAGTATTGTGAATTTTACTTTGAAATTATTTGAAAATAAGAAAAGAAAAGAAAATAAATTTATTGCAAAACACAACGCACATTACATATATAAACACAATTTAGAATAAAGCAGAATTAAAAAATAAAATTGAAATAAAAACACAAAAAACATAAAACACAAAGACCTCATACCCGTCACAATTAGTTATCTATGGTTGCGCAATGTCATATTTCGATATATATTAACACCAATTACCATACAGGGGGTGCAGCAGACAGACAGACAAACAGACTTTATGAAGAAACTTTTTTTTTATACCACCAACCCTGTAAGCACAGAGTTTCTGTGCCGTCAGTGTAGAGGACAAAGCAGGACAAGCCTTTAGTCATCCCACTGACAGCACAAATTCTCCAGTGAGCTCTGGCTACCCTACTCACCGCTGGGAACACAACACGAAGTTATTATAACAGCGGTATTCTGTAGGGCGGAGGTACTTCCCCAATCGGACTGCTCAATTAGGCGGAAATACCGCCGTGTCCTACCTCCTGATAAAACTTATTATTTAACTAGACACCTATTTTTATAACAAGACAAAAACTGCTCATACGGGTCACTAAGTCACTGGTCAAGTCATTACCAATTTAAAAATACAACAATCTAATTCTCACGCAGCAGTGTTGCACAGCAACAGACGCAGAACGTACCATGAAATTGATTTAAATATGATAATTTTGTTTAATGTTTTGATTCATTGCGGCTTCTCAATAACGCCGTTTATCCGTATTCAAGTTTAGCAAGTAGTAGTAGTGTATTCGAAGTAATGACACGTTATCGAACCGCACATAAATAGTGCATAGAAATAAAAGATACCACGTGGTAGAATTTGAACCACCCCATCTCTTCCCATGCGGTGTCGTACAAGGCAACCAAGGTTTAACATCTGACAGATATGTACAATCCAGACTCAGCCTCGGCTTAGGTCAGCAATAGTGCACGGAAGACGGCAATAGGCTCACCCCCTATTACGTGGGATTCAATGATTGGTGAAATGTGGGTATTGGTTCGCCTCTGCCTAACCCTCCGGGTGTGGAGGCGCTCATTTGTCTAAAACTATACATTTACATTTTTCCACATACAATACTAGTTTATTATATAACAGTTATCATATTCAGATTTATTTCATTGTACGTTCAAATACTCCTTTATGCAGAAAAATGCACCGCCAGATAGGTTTTGTGGACATTTTTAGTTAACGACTAACATAAAACTCAAAATGAAAGACGAACGACAGACAGAGCACAGAGCACGCCGATTAAACTCGTAGGTCACTGCCCTTACACCTGTCTGCCCTCTTTTTGTTCCCCAAACCAGAAAATCAACTCAAAGGGGTATTTTTTTCGCTGTCGGAAGATACAGCTATAGGTGCAGTCAGCATCAGATCGACTTGACTACAAACTCTCAAAATGATAGTAATACATATTTTGATTCAAGCGTTGTCATTGTCGGGGGGTCCTCCTACCTTGGATCGTTAATATGACGTAGTGCTCTACCAGTTAGGGTCCCCCGACATGACAACGCTTGAATCATAATATGTATTACTAGGTATATCAAAGTTATAGGGCTAACTAACACCACTTATTTTTGAGATTTTGAGGGTTGTTTTTTGTGACGAGGGCTTTGTAACAATAAATAGATAGAGATTTTAGTACAAAGGCGCGCTTAACTCAATGTTGAGTTGCCTTCCAGCAAACCTTAGATAACACTCTAAGGAAGAAAAATATTGATAGAGGGCAGAGCCAAGTGTACAGCAGAGTGTATATGACAGACTAGGAAAGAGACAGTTTAACACACACACAGTTTAACACTTATAAACACACTAAGCACACGTCGTGGTGCCGATGCAGATTTGGATGTATAGCTGCCGGAATATATCTCTAGACCCCAAGTCACGAGAAAAACCAGGCTCTAACGCGTGCGGATTGGCTTTATATCAATATAATATATGATTGGTGAATTTGACCTTCTCGTGCTATCCTGATATAAATGATCCTGCTAAAGATACAGAATAACATCGTGTTGTGTTCCCAACGGTGAGTAGGGTAGCCAGAACTCACGGGAGAGTTTGTGCTGTCAGTGGGAAGATTAAGTTTTGCCCTGCTTTGTCTTCTACACTGACGGCACAGTAACTCTGTGCTTACAGGTTCTCGGCAGTGTGAGTCCTCTGGTGTTACACACGTCCATAGTCCACGGTAACCACTTTCCATCAGGTGAGCTGGTTTGCTACCTAAGTGGAATAAAAAAAATATTAAAACACGTGTACTCGGAATGGCGCATAGAGAGAGACTAGAGTGACGTAATTATTGTCAAAATATACGACGGCAGTAATAGACGACAATAAGAAAAGAATCAAACCACCGTAAGAGAATCCCGAGAATATAATATACCACGTTGGTTTTTCATCGCTTTTGCATAGTGATAGATAACAGGAAAATACCCGGACGAGTACCGCGGCGCCCATTCACATATTTAGGAGTAATTGGCCAATCGTACAACCCTTCTTAAAACATGACTCAGGTAAAAAAATGTTACTATTGTTAGTTAATGACTATAGAATAACAGGCACTCTTCTCCATCTCTTATCGAAAAATAGTTATTATTGTTAATGGACTATGGAATAATAGACAACCCTTCTTATTCTTCTACCAGCAGCACGTGCTTCCTAGTGTTGGCTAAGCTGTCAGTCGACACTTGACTATTGCTTAAAGTGGATGTGAGTTTATAAGTTCTTTAAGTTACTTGCAGTGAATATTAGTGAAAATCAGTGAAATATATGCACGCATATTATTTGTTGTTTTGAGGTAAAGGTAAATCTTGCTTTCCGCGGCTGTAAACATTTCGAACGATCGAAGAAATTCGACAGCAGCAGGCATATGCGTTTCCAACCTTTTCCAACGATCGAACTGAAACTTGATAGCGGCATTCGCGGTGTGATTTTAATTGCGCATGCTCTAACGTGACGTCACCAAATTTAGAGCATGCGCAATTGCAATCTCACCGCGAATTGAACTGTCAAATCTATTCGATCGTTTGAAAAGTTCTTACAGCATGTGCTTGCTGAACCCGCGGTGAGATTTAAATTTTCCATGCTGTTAGTTTGGTGACGTCGACAAATAATTCTCATGCGTGAGTTTTTGATATTTAAAATATAGAACATGCTGTAACAGAAGTCGTTCCCGCGACCTATAAGAAACTATTTCAATGATAAAAGTAGCCATTATATATACCATCATTATATCTTTACCATTATACCATCATTAGAGCGTTGGTTGATCGGTAGGACTCCCCGATCCTGGGGCGGTACATAAAACTACATGCAATAAAGTCTGACACAGTCCCCGGATCGGGGTGGCGCACCCAAACTGTTTAATTGTATTTTTACCTACTAACATTAGTTGTAAGTTTAACTAACAAATATGGAAGAATTTCTGAAATAAACATATTATTATTATAATCTATCTATGTGTCAAATGTAATCAAGATCTGTTCAGTAATTCTGGCGTGGTAGAGTACCAACCGTTTTACATCCATTTAAACTTTTTTACGAAGATTAAAGAAGTTAAATACTTCAAATTCTCTATCACTTCACATAGTACTTACATAATATTTTCATTGTATTCGTTTTATGTTTATTACTTATTTGAATAATAATTATTACAAGATGCTTGCTTATATCACCAATTTGCCATATTTTTCGAGATAAGTGCACCACTAGACTTTCAAGATGCTTTACCTATAGGTATCTACAAATTTCGAAAACACTCCCGAAAACATGTGAAAAAGTGACGTGTCCTATCAAAAAAACATAAAAGACATCAAGGTTTTTAAGGAGAGCTATTTGTCAGGCTGGAACTCAGGAATACAGAATTCGAAGCAATCTTAAAAGAAACCTTCTCTAATCTAGAGCTCGTGTTATTTTTATACTCGACCCTTGCCAACACAACATCGTTCGATAAAATCTCTTGAATTACTGAAGTGTTGCCAGAGCTATTAATATGTTCTGGTGGCACAATAAAATTATGCGTACCTAACCAATGACCTCTGTACTTAGACATTACAAGCTGTTTAAAACAAAAATTGTGTCGCGATTCGTGCGTAAAGAGAATGAAGGAGAAGTACGGGATGTATGGCATGGCAACTAACATAACATAAACTCACGCCTATATCCCCGAAGGGGTAGCTAGAGGTGCTAGTACCTACATTTCTCCAGTTTATGTTTAGGTCCCAATGTAATAGGTGGCGAGCCTATTGCCATTAACCGGGCACTTATAAACCTGCGATAAATACACACATAACTTCGAAAAGTCATTGGTGTGTGCCATGGTAAAACCTTGGATCGAACCCGAGACCTCGTCTCAGCAGTCTATTACCCAACCACTAGGCTACCGCAGTGTATGGCAACTATTTCAACTATTTATATAATCTGTGGTAGGGAATTCAATCAAACTCCGTTCTCATAAATGCTATTATAATTGAATGAAGTAAATGTAGGAGAACCTTGGTACCAAAGTGCAAGCTTATGATGAGCCCTAGTTTTTTTAAGATACTTCTAAAGCAACAAAGGTAGCACTGTGGATTGTTGCTTCTGAAGAGAAGACTGTCTGCATCAATCGGTAAAGTAAACATCGCTGACACATAGTTCAATTAAAAAGTTATAAATATAATAATATAATACATATAATTACGCCTTTATCTCCGGAGGGCCAGGCAGAGGCGAATTAACACCTACATTTCACCAAAAATTGTATTCGGTCCCACGTAATAGCGGGTGAGCCCATTGCCGTATTCCGGGCACTATTGTTGACTCGAACCATGCATCTGAGGCTGAGTCTGGGCTGTATATATCTGTCTGATGTTAAACAGCCCTATCCCTTAGTCGCCTTGTACGACACCGCATGGGAAGAGATGGGGTGGTCCAAATTCTACTCTGCCGGGAACCACGGGAAAGTTATCCACCAACAATAATAACAATCGTAGTTTATAAATAGCTTTTATCGAATCTGGAATGTTAGGTATATATAAGATATCTATACTTATTCAAAATATCGTGATAGCAAAGTCTACGTAAGTTATTATCTATGTAAAAGATTAAATCTGTTTGTAAACACATCTTCCGCGTTAATAGATTAGACATGAGACATGTCAAATAAATAAATAATTAATTATAATGCAATTACTTACTTATAAATTTATACAAAACTATGCTAACTATACAATATATACAAAAATGAAATAGAGAAAAAGAGGCAGACTGCAACATTAGGCATCGAAAAATTGCTCCTCATCGATATCTACTGGTACCGTGCGCAAGAGGCTGGCGGCATTACCACGCTGAATTAATTTGAATTAGATAATAATGTAAAAAACAATGTAATGTACCTAGTAAAAAATAGGGTAAAAATTACACATTGCAATATTACTAGGTATGTAGGTACATACTTTTATTTAAGTATCTTAAGTGTAATGCCGTGTTGATTCGGTGTAGTAGATAGGATCACCCTATCTAATCCCTTGTGTGGTCATAGAAGGCGACTAAGGGATAGGAGCCCATTACAATCTGCCAACTGCAGCAATAGGGTCAACCCCTAAAACGTGCGCCCGAGAAATACAGTTGGCAAAATAAAAATGTGGGTTTTAAGTGTTAATGTTAATACACCTCTGTCTACCCTTTTGGGAATTTACTTATATATAACTAGAATTGCCTGAAAGTTGTCGTCGTCTTCATAATGACACCAAATGCACAATATTCATACATAGATATTTGATTGTTACAGAAAATACAAAAATTGGGCCTGTAAACGAGAAACCACAATGGTCTTCATCTTCTCAAGGATAACTAAAAAGTGAGTACTTTATAACCTAAAACTAAATCTATCCTTTATTGCACGTGGTCAACCTGCATCCACCTTGGTGGGCCATGGGAATTAATATTACCAGTAGGTATAGAGTATTGTGTTACATGCAGAAGTTTGTAGTGTAAACTAGGGTTAGGGATGTACTTTGAGACAATTTTAAATTGGATACGCAGCAGGTACCTTCGTGTACCATAAATTGATGTAGGTATAGTATTTCTACTTCTGAAGAAAGTGACCATCACAAAGTGAGTCTTTTGTCTAAAGTTAACCCAGCTTGTGGCACCTTTTTTTCGTGCAGAAACCAACTCGGTTGTTATGGCCGCCCATTGTACAACTATCTAACATGCATATATCTATCAAATATATCCTATATTTGATGTGCAATAAAAAGTATTTATCTTATGTCTCAAATACCAAAAGTGGGTACCTACAGTTACTTGTAACCAGCTCTATACATTTGCATAATTATAACTTAATTATATGCAATGACGTGTTCATTTATTAATAGATGAGTAGATACTGCATTCAGGAACATGGCGGCTTACAAAAATGGCGCCAACACTAAGTATAA
Organism: Eilema griseolum; assembly: GCA_963662185.1. NCBI lineage: Eukaryota > Metazoa > Arthropoda > Insecta > Lepidoptera > Erebidae > Eilema > Eilema griseolum. Next base: position 8,436,384 of record OY759254.1, on the reverse strand, counting down.
AAAATTATAGCTACTTACTAATAATATGTTATTAATATTAATTTATATGATTTACATTATTATTTATATCAATATTTTTTTACCTTCATCTTTATTTAATCATTAACATTTATCTGTCTGTTTATCTATATTCACTAAATATAATAATATTACTATCATGAATTTATTCACTGTAACGTCTCTGATTGATGCATTAAGTGATGACGAAAATCATCATTTTGTTGTCACCATTTTAGAGTACGAATAACGCATCTACAGTTTATAATACATTGTTTATAAATAAGAAACGGTGTATGACGTGTATCTAATCAACTAACCCAGCGCAGTCCACTGCTGGACTAAGCCTCTCCCAATGTTGGGAGGCGTTGGTCTACTGTTCCCACGCTGGCCAGACGGGTTGGTACAGGGTTTTATTTCAAGTTTTCCTTCTCTCGCAGTGATATCGTCTGCGTATGTTTCCGTTAGTCGCCTCTTACGACACTCTTCGGATGAGATGGGGTGGTGATACTTGTATTCTTTCTTCATCACCTGGATATGTCATATATGTATACTTATACTGTTTACCGTATGTTCGTGACGTTAGGCTTCCAATAAGCGTAGGTAATAAATTTACATACACTTATCACTCGCTACTCGCTCTGCACAAATTAGGCGTAAATTTACTAAAAGATAAGAATGATAAATCCTAAATGACGGAAGTTTTACAGGCGGCAACTATGCTTACTTACTTTTTTTTTCTTTTTTACGTGCGCAAAATCCTCATGGATACAGCCTGGCCCTGGGTAGGCCGGGGTGCGAGGGATATGCCTGATAACCTCACCTTCGGCAACCAAAAACGACCCACAGATGGCGTACGTTTTAGTCGTTTCAAGTCTGACAAAACATGGGGACTATTCGCACAATAAAAAAGGTAAGTATCTGAAAGTAATAGAATTCCTGCTAACCCCTCCGGAACCTCTCGATAGTAAGATCCTTCAACAATAATCTCCGATACCCATTACGGATTTCCAAAAGTTCTAGGTACTTACAGTTCATTGACACAGTTCTATCAAATCTCTATGTATAGCAGGTACAGTAACGATGTGCCTATAGTGATCTAATCGCGAACATGTTTCGTTTGGTGTCGACAACATGTCTGGCTATTTGCGAATCTATTTTCACAACATTGCGATCAATCAAATGTATACGTGCGTGACGCTTGCGCAGCCATCGGTACAACATACAGACATATAGGCAGAAATTCAACTTAAATAGGGTTTTTAAATGTATCTATGATACCCACACACGGTGCAGAGTATCCATTCAAGAACCAAGTGGTTCGGAGACTTTCCTTTACCGCACCAATAAGACCTAGAATTTCTTACCAGCTCACGTGTTTCCTTCTTCCTACATGCTTTTAGCGGGGTGTGAAAAGCAGAAGAGGCCGTCAAGCTGAGTGCCACCATTGTGATATGCTACATATCTGTAATAATAACCCTCTTGCCTGAGACTTTACCTTTAGCTTATCAGGCGAGGTGAAGCCAAATGGGCGTGTCCTATATGAGAAAGTCCGAAAAACTTATTTAAACTTATTTATATCATATTCATATCTAAGTTAAACCATCATGGACGCCCACGGCAGTGCGAAGGGGATAAGGAAAAGTCGTAAGGGCTCTTTGAAGTGAAACGGATGATGATAATAACTTTTACATACATATAATCACGCCTTTATCCCCGGAGGGTTAGGTAGAGGTGAATTGACACACACATTTCACCAATCATTGAATTCGGTCCCACGTAACAGGACTTGAGTTTATTACCATCTTCCGGGCACTATTGTTGACTCAAGACATGCATTTGAGGCTGAGTCTGGACTGTATATATCTGTCTGATGTTAAACAGCCCTATCCCTTAGCAGTCTTGTACAACACCGCATGGGAAGAGATGGGTGGTCCAAATCTGGCGCGAATCACCAATACTTACATAATAATTAATTATAACATAACAAGCTGGCTATGGTAGTCTAAGCTACCAACACACAGGGTACTAAGTACGTATTCAAAATGTCGCAACCAGCTGTCACAAGTAGTAAATTTATTATTACATTTAATTACAAGCAATCGTTTCAGCAATTTATTACTATTTCATGAACATAAATGTAGCTCATCTGTCATTTGTAAATTATATTGACTATATTATATCTGTCACAGTCAAGTAACTTGTCAGCCGTCCAATTAACTGCCTAGGCTGTTAACTAAAACCATCTGAATGATATTCAGCTATTTGATTAAATCAAAGAATAAACTAGGCACATAAAGAGCACATGTGAGAACATCAAAACTTTACAATTATGTCAAGAAATAATATAAAAATATTAAATCATTTATTTTCTCTTTATTGAAGGGCTTTGTCGCTAGAGCGAATATGTTGCCCATATTGTAAACAAGTATACAAATGAGACAAAAAAATATATGCACAGTTATCATTATGATTAACCTCCAAATTTGACTAAGTTGTACAGTGCCCGGGCTGTATCCGATAATGGCGCAGACAGGGCACTGTTACAACTCCCCACCCAGGTTACTCTTCAAAAGAGGATCCCTGTGCGTTTCACACAAATATTAAATAACGGACGAATAAACCATTGGAAAATGATTCTTTCGCTGGTTCGGTAGATTAGTTCTACTGAGAAGATACCAGCAAGAGAACTATTTTAGAACTAGGTTATCTTTCTTTTTTAAATTTGCTTTAGTTTACAGTTCATTTTGTGCGAGGAAGCAAGAGGCTTATCTTGACCACGCATTTACATCATCAAGATACTCATCTACTTTATAGTAAGAACAGTGAAACAGCCACGCATGTCTTGGATCGATGTCGTTTAATTACTTACCTGGCTATTTAATCAGCTCACTCGTTTCTGTTTAGTTATAAAAAATAACCACGAAGGTTAATAATTAATTCGATTGCAATGGAAGGTTCTATTGCAATGAACATAAAATCGATATCAAAACTACTCTACCATTGTTACTAGTTTATCCTCTTGCATCGACAATAAAAAAATATTAAACAATTATATTATTAATTAATTATTGTCCTATTGCATAATTTCTTATACTGTGGTTCTTGCGTCTTTGCATGTGTGCGTTCCACACGCAACGTCGTTCTTCAATCTAACTTCCAAGCGACAGATTACATTTACCTTTATATTATGGTCTCACAAAAGCTAAAATCCCCTTGCCAGAAATACGAGTACATATAAGGATTTTGCATGATTTTCGCAACGTAATGAGCAGTACTACAAATGACTATTAACGCCATCTACATTGTATACGAGAAAATAATAAACAAAAATTGATAACTATTTACAAATAATAAATTGTTGTTGTTTAATTTATATCATGACTTTGTTTTACGTGAATAAAATTTATGTGAGGATTTGATAACTAAAGTATCTATTAATAAATTGGTGTTTATTAAATGTTGCTCGAATAAATTTTGCGCCAATTTTCACTAGATGGCGACATCAGCGATTTAACCCAAGGCGGAAGTTTTTTTCTTTTACTTGACTGTGACGTCAAAATAGTTTCTTTTCAACGTCAAACTCCACACCCATCCATTCTAGCAAGGGTAGATTAGGTACGTAACCTCCACCCTCCAGGCTTTGCAGTCTGGAGGGTAGACGTGGTAGAATTTTGTGAACTATTAGTAAGTGTAGTGTTTAAAAAGTCGAGCTAAGAAAGGATTTCCTGAGAATTTAATTTGAAATATGGCATACAGTTTGAAGAATCTTGGAACTTTATTTTCAAACACTTCAAAATGTCAAGTTAATTAACTTGACATTTTGAAGTGTTTGAAAAAGAATTTTTGCATACTTATCAAGGAACAATGACTAGATAAAAATGATATTATCTAAAATATTAATATTTAATAAAGATTTAAAGTAGTAGGTATTCCCGGAGACTAGACCAACTCTCCAAACCACCACCTCCCCCCTGTCATTCCCTCCCCCCGCCATGCCCTGTCTCTCGGCTTCAGGGTGGCCGTCACGGCTAAAAAAAAAAAAAAAAAAAAAAAAAAAAAAAGTTTGGTGTCTATTCGGGGGTTTTCGGCGATGCCGAGTCGATTGCGCTAATCCGTTTTCGCGTACGACGCACCGTTACAAAGTTACAGAAACGTAATTTGAGGTAATTGACGAACAATTGATAACGGCCGACCCTTGATAACGACCAGCCGTCGTCGCTCAATGTTATCTCGGGTCTGTTGTCTTTTTTGTCAATGTCTGCGTCATAGCCAATGATGACTAAACCTATGATGTAAACGGGTATGTATATGATTTAAAAAAAAGTCCTTTCGCAATACTAATGTTCTTTATTATTTTCAAAACAATATTTGAATAACTTACTTAGTATGATATCGTTATACAGCGTATTGTTAGTGAACAGGTGCTGGAAATCGGCTAATGACATACCATAATGTTTATAGTATAAATACATTAAACAATATTCGCCACATACTGGAGTGTAATCGTTTTGGATTCGATTAGTGTTGTAATTCCATACTCTGCAATTTCGATCTAAAAACGTACGATGGAAACCTGTGGGTGCTCTACCATAGGAATCAAAGTACTGACCAACTCCATTCGCGTCTATGTGTATAGCAACCCAGTGAGAACCAGGCTTATTGTCGCTATCTAAGTTGCTTATGATATATGTAGGCATATCTACATGAATCGGCAAGCGATTTGCGGCATAAACATTACATTCACTTTTTGAATCCACTTGTCTCAAGTATCTCCGTATTTCTAATGTATTCATGATCGCGTTACGATGTTATCAGGCTCGTAGATTATAAGCAAATAATGAGATCAACAATAATTTAACATATTATAGGGTCTACAAAAACTTTTGTTTTAACTGTAACATGACGTACAAGCTCCCTTTGCTCGCTCCCGCGCATAATAATTTCACTCATAATGAACATTGACCAAATTGGTCTGGTCTATGACAGAGTATCTTAACATACACTGCATTTCGAACATTCACGGTAACATAATATATACAAACACATTGTTAATAAAACAAAGAAATACTTTGTATGAATATATTTTATTGAAAGGATCAATATACAATAATGCAGACTTATTTCTAAAACATATTTAATTCTAATACGCGCTTAATTCTAATACACACTTAATTTTAAAACATTTAAGTTTACTTAACTACTATAGTCAACAGAAATGTTACGGTTTTTATCGATTTCTATAACATTATCAAATTCTGCATAGACAATACAATTAATAGTTTGTGTTAAAGCCGTATCAAAGCGAACTTCTATTCTTACGCTACCATGTTTTATAAGGTTCCAGTGATTAGAAGCATTCGCTGATAAGTCAGGTGTTAAATCGAACGCTAGCAGACAAAACCCTTTGGAATATTGATCTCTAGATATCCCGTTGCCTTCATTAAGGAAATGTATACCTGTACCCGAGAACAACGTATGATAACTAGAAGTAAAAATATTATTCCCAAATGATGGTTGTAAAGCTTTTGAAGGTATTTGTTGTCCGTCTATGTATAAACAAAATGTACTAATATCAAAATTTTCAAAGTTAAATGGGTTTTTAGAGAGATTTCCATTGAATGCTGCATTATTCACAAAACCAACTATACACCGTTTAGGTACTTGACCAAGGAATATGTTATCAAGAGTTTTACCCTGAACACCTGATGGTATCGTTAAAACTTTAACTTCAGCTCGTGTGATAGGATATTTAGCTGTCGTAGATGATAACACTTTTTGATGTGCTAGTAACACAGTTGGATTAATTCGTGCTCTACGAACAATCAGGGTTGCATCTGTAATAGTAACTTTAAATTTAAGGTCATGCGAAGAAGCCATTAGATTAAAATTTTCCCTAGAGCGAACTAATTTTACACACATATCAACACCATTAATCAAAAATTTTTCTTGATTAAATATATCACCATGAAGATGACCAATCATTTCTATTTCTCTACTTTCACTAGCCATTTGTTGTCTCTTTGTAAATCCCTCATTTTTATCATCCATCTCGTCCATTTTCCCAGCTACGTCTTCATACCAAAGACTGCATGATAGATGCGAGTTTTTAGCTGCAGGTGCATAGTTCAATAGTGTTTCTATGTAAGCTCGATAAGCATATGTATTATTTGGAGGTGATACAAGTTTTTGGTTTAAGTACACATCGAGTTGACTAAAAAGCGAATGTAACCAATTGTTAACTGGAGCAACTACTGCACTAGTAGCAAGTTTTGTATTATCCTGGGTTAATATTTTCGCTTTTAGTTGAAGTAAAGTATGAGATAAATCAACGTAGTCGTCGCCTGCTCCGGGTATTTGAAATTCAATAGGTCCATCGTCAGCAAGGGACGAAATGGGCTTATAGTGTATCCATATTCCACTTTCAATACTAGTTTGAGTTGTTGGTAATGCAAATAAATCTAGTTCAGACTTAACACATTCACAAGATTGACTATGTAAAAAAGACATAGTTAATTCGAAAATATATCTTTAATATGATCACTTTTCAATTTTTTTGCGGCTTTCACTCTCGCGGTTATCGAAGGAATGAATGTAGAAAGACGTTTCCGTTTCGTTATATATCCTGATCCAGACATGTTGATGCTATTTATTTTCTTATCAGCTCTGCGTTTCAAATTGGTACCGACCTCTTTGAGTCGGGATTTAATTGATTCCTCCATAGGACGTGCACTGACCATATCCGACAACAGACCAACGCCAGCATTTAAGGCTTCTTTACCAATTGCTTTAGCTCCACTAGATAGTAATGGAAAAACAGATCGAAATAATCCCCCAAGAAAACTTCCAATACCATGTCCTTTTTGATATGGTGCTCCCCTATAGATCACTCCTATACCTGATCCAGCTTGATGGGAATAATAGTGTTGGTAAGGACATGAGATATTATCATGTTGAGAATACATTATAATTTTTGAAAGTGAAGTTTAATGCACACTGTCCCGAATTGGAATGGTATCTTTTGACCAGTGGTTGATCTTATATCTATTTCAATGGTATCAAATTCTCTACGCATAACAGGCAAATAATGGGGTGGAGAAAAAACATGCATTTTATTAGCACCATAAATGTATTTCGAGGGATCTAATGGTATAATTCGTAGAAGTGGAGTCATCACATCCCCAACAATTTGTGGTTCAACTATATCACAATAAACAAATATTTGCGATGGTAAGCCTAAGTGTAAATTAGCCGGACATTTTCCTATATTTTTTTCTACTAAGTTTCTATTTGGTTCAAAACCTAATTGAAGGGCTAATCTGGATGATAATGTTATGGATTTTATATTTTCATCTGATACACTAACCACAACAAACTTTGATATCTCATCATAACGAAATGTTATTTTTTCTCGAATATTATTCATTGCCTTTAAAATGTGATTAATATTGTCATAATTCGTTGCTGGAATGTGTATTTTGTAATATATTAGAGATTCTTTTTTTTCATTAGGCATTTGTGCTAATTTTGCAATGTATATAACATTTTCATGTTCTTGAACCGTAAACATGGTGCATGGATACTGGAATTCCACAACGCCAACCTTCCATTCTCCTTCTAGTATTATTGGTTTCGGTAATTTTGTGGAAAAAATTGATGTTTTGTTATCTGGAAAGTATTCCATAGAACTATTACTTAGTAAAGTTAGATAAAAGCTTTGTTTGTTCATATTTCTTTCAAATTAGTAGCCAAGACCCAGCTATTAAATTTGTCTGGATAACCTCTCCACTTGACTAACACTTCTTTTCTAACACCAGAATATCGAGAACGTATTATTTTATCTACTTTAAAATTGGCAGTGGGGTCAAAGATGATTTTCTGCAACTCTTTTTCATAGAAAGTTCCTATTATCTCTTCGCCCTCTAGGTCTTTAAGAGTGTATACTAACCACGGAGACCGGTGAATTACGGAAGATATTATGAATATTTCATCACTCCAGTTAGATTCATAACCTTTTTGAAAAATATGTTTATGTTTCGTTATTCTGACAAACTCACCAACGCGAAACTTCGATAAAGCGATGTTAGAAGGTTTGTCTTTTCCTTTCTTGTAATATAAATTTTCCCATACAGTAATGATATTATCACGATTAACTTCAGATGGACACATTTTGATACTAGAATGATAACTATGATTATACGAGTACAGCAAATCTTGTAAAACATCAATATATTTATGCGTGTTCTTATGTGTGAAATACCGCCACATTTTCATCTTTAGCGTTCTCTGGAATCTTTCTACAATGCTTGCTTTAATATCAGGATTATTAGTAGTATAATAATTAATATTTTTTGAAGTAAAGTATTTTCGTACGTCTTTGGATACGAATTCTGTCCCTTTGTCAGATTGTATATGTGTAGGTGTAACTTTAGCTTCCGTGAATATACTCTCGAAACATGCTTTGATTGTTTCAGAGTTTTTCTTTTTCATTGGTCTCGCAAAGGCATATTTACTAAACACGTCAATAACAAAAAAAATATAGTTGAACCCATTATTATAATTTGAGTAAGTTCTCATATCACTCAAGTCAGCCTGCCACAGTTCGTTAATATTAGATAAAATATATTTATTTCTTGAAAAGTTTCTTTGTACAGGTTTATGTAATGTATATGTTTCTTGTGACTTTAACCAGTTCTTCACATCATCTCTTTTCAATTTACCTTTCATTGCTTTGGTTAATTTGCTAAGGCTACTGTACCCTGCAGGATGTGAAGAATCATAATAAATCTTATTTAATTCTAATATGGGGTCCATTTTTCCCAATCTATTTTTCTTTTTATCTTTTTACGAAATTTACTTTCAGTTATTGGTGTAGAAAATAATTCATCTGCTGGGATTGAATCTGGATGCTCTTGTGATTGTAGCTTTTTAATATATTCAGATCTTTTTGTGTTACCAATATATATAAGCGGTACTTTGATTTCCTTTAAAGCTGTAGCGAATGTTTGCCATCCATTAGGTTCACTATTTTTAAGTGTCCTCAATGAATCATTTACCAAATCAACAATATTACTTTCAGGAACTTTTTGACCATCTATAACCACAGTGCCTGTCTCATCCCAATTAATCTTATATTTATTCAAAGAGAGTAAGTTCAACAGTGATTCCCCCTTTTTTATATAGGATTTTGGTATAAGTTTTAAAATGTAATTAGATGTGTATGGTCCTTCATTAGTTTCTTGCAAACTTACTTCCTTTACTGATGTGTTAGAATGGACTGTAGATATATTATCTTCATCATCAGTAATATACTTCATCGATCTTTTCGAGTCTTGATTTATTATTGGTATTTCATAGGGTTGTCGCTCCTCTTTAGTGAAGTTTAAATATCTTTGTAGAGTTTGTAAATATAAAATACACTTCTTTCGATCATCCATATCGCTATTTAAAATGTTTTGCATATCTGTGTCTAAACGAGATAATGGAGTATCAACCGCGTTAGGTTGTTTTAACTTTTCTAATAGAGATGGATCGATGAGTAACATTTTTTTAGCATTATCCATTTTTCTTAGACAAGTGTACTAACCAAGGCACTTAGAACAGAACCCAATATTAGTGGTAGAAATGCACCACCTTTTTGTATTATTAAATGTTTTCTAATTTTGTGTGATCCCTTCCGTACTATTTTTCGTAGAATATTTTTGTATTTTTTCAATTTTGATCTTTCTTTTTCTTTCAATTCTATTTTTCCTTGTAAAACGTTATGAATACATTCACAAATACAATTTATTTCTTCTTCATCGCAGGCTTTTAAAAGAGCTTTTTGATATTTTGGTTTAAGTGTAATCAGAGCGCTTAATAGGCCTTTATGCGTCTTTGTGCTTCCATGCATTGTTAGTAACTAATGGATATCTGTTGATTTCTACTATATTTAAACCCTTTTGATGGTATGTAAACAGTGCAATATCCATCACATGGAAATATCTTTGTTTTAATACGACACATGTCATTTGTTTCTTGTTTTAAATCAATCATAAGATATCCATGTGCATTGTTGGTTGCGTCTTTGTAAGAATCTTCCAAGTATTTTGGATTTTCTGGAAATACTTGTCGTGCCAAGTATCGTATTTGTGTTTTATCTCTTGGATTTTTAAAATAAATTATATAACTTGAATTCAGAGATATGTCTCGTTGACCTTTTCCCTGATGAAATAAATTTTGTGATATGTAAAACACACTTAAATTTCTATGATGACTTCCTTTTGTGAATATATCAACAATACGTCCATCAGACTCTCTCATTAAGTCATCAATTATTAGGAGTTGAGGATCCTTTCCACTAAACATAGTTAGATCTGGTATGCCTTGGATGTAATTAACGTTTCGTATATTGTATAAAGGTTGCATTTCATCAAAACACCATGTTATTTGATCAAAATTTGTGTTACAAACATCTTTAACAAATTTTATAAAATTTGTTACAAAGACTGACTTTCCACATCCACTTGGACCAGCAACTATCGCAGTAAATGGATGATTGAAGTGGATCATTTTGAAAAACGTCTAAGTAAGTTACAATTCAGACAAAGAATGAAACAATTTGTTAAGAAAATAAGCATTTATATATTTTATTTAAAAAAAATATTACTTAAACAGACTTATAATGATAAACATTTATAACACAATCATATAAACAAATTTACTATATTTTATACATTTATTATACAATCTTATAATAGACAGACTTATAATGATAAAAATTTATGGCACAATATTATAAACAAATTTGTTAAATTTTATTTTATATAATTATTACACAATCTTATAATAGAGAGACCTATAAGGACAAACATTTATAGCAATCTTAAAAACATATTTATATTACAATTAAAGCATGAAGCAAGCCGTGTTGCGGCAGTAGGTTGTAGAATATTTATTATTTATATTTACAACATACATAAAAAATTAAATGTTCTTAATTTTATAGTGCCCCCAAGCTAGGGTATTGATAGCGTCTTCCAATATGTATCGTTTAGTGTCATTGTGCGAAAGAGATATTTTATTAACTTTTTGTGTGTATATGGTATGTTTTATTGACTTAAATCTTAACATTTCACTATAATGTATTTTTTCTTCTAACAAACAGCTTTTATAATCATTTAAAGTAAATTTTTTTGTAACACATTTATTAACACCCTTTGCTTTAGCTATAAATTTATTTTGTACGTCCATAGCATACATTTTTGCTCGAAGTCCTACAAACTCTTTAAGAATTTTGCCATTGTTTTCGTCTTTAAAAAATCCTAATCGCTTTTTATTTATTAGAGGTAATCCATATATATTGTCAGGAGGATAATCGGATGTATCAAAGTAATTTTCTAAATTTTCTTTAATATCATGATAAAAATTATTGGTAAATATCTGGTATACTAAACTATCAGTATCTGTATATAATAGTTTAATATTTTCCATATATTTTTCTTTCATAAAATCATAATGAAAGTCATACATTAAAGTTTTTGAAATATCTAAAATACAAAATCCAAGGTAAATCGGTTTGTTGTATAAAACTTGTGTTTTGTTTAATTGTACAGCGATTAAGTCTTCTGAAAATACAGATAAACTATGAAATTCAGGTCTTGCTATTAAAGTTTCAGCTCCCTGAGTTTTCCCACAATTTGTCCAATGGTTCACTAATTTTACATTTACTCGTTTTAAAACATTTTCCATTGTTTTACCAAAAACAGAGTTATTCATTAATTTAAAGAAATCTTTTTCAAAATCTGAAGTTGCCAATGAACGCATGCGAGTGTTCAAATCTATATAAACTTTTAACCACGCTGATTGATTGAACTTAAGAATTTTGTGAATTTTAAGCAAACGAAGTCCTCTTTTCAAACATTGTTTAAGATTCCTATAATGAATGACATAGTTCTTTTTATCATTTAAATTTGGAATCAATTTTTTGTCTTTACTACCACCATAACATATATTTTCAGGACATAACGGCAGATCCGAATGTAAGTCGTGTAAATGTTTTGGATATTCTAAGTCCACTTCCAAAATGAAACCATAATCAGCATCGTCAGGAACATGAAAGTTAGTATTAACATCAACCCATTCAAATTTTCCAGTAGGGAGACATTGAGACATAGCCCAACCGTAAAGGTTATTTGCATCCAGATACATTAGAAAAGAAGATGGTACAGAAGGATCATATTCTGACATATAAGAATTATTTGCTTTAGCATGTCTGTTACTACATTGAGATATACCACCGCGAATATTTTTTGCAATAAAAGTAATTTTGTTTATATCAGTTAACAACTCTAAATTTATTTTAGTATGTACTAACATGGCATCCCAACTCAAACCCGGTGCTGTATAATAATGGGCTGGGTCTAATTCATATGTTTTAAGACACACATCTCTAAAATTTTCAAATATATCGGCCAACAATAAAACATCTGTTTTTAAATATAAATCAGAGTATTCTTTCATATTTTTACAATGGAAATGATTCCAAACATCTTGAGCATGCTGGTAATCATTTTCAGTAACATGCATATCAGTTAACGAACTATAAAATTTGTCAGGAGTAGGCAGACATGTTAAGTTTAAACATTCGAATGAAGTCATGTATTCATAAGGATAAATACCTTTACGTATTAAGCGCCGAAAGTCTTCCTCACATGGAAAATTTAATTTGAGTTCTTTGAATTGTTCCAATAATAAATTTTGAGCCAATTTTTCTAGACTACTAGACATGAATTTAAAAGAATCAAGAAATCTTAATTTCATAACACGGTTATTAATATTTAATATTTTTGAAAAAGAAATGTACTTTTCTTTATTCTCAGGAATGATTTCTATATTACCATCTTCAAAATTGAGACCATGAACAATAAAATGCGAATCATAGTTACCCAAGTTATGTAGAAATATGGGTACGAAGTTTGGTACTCTATACTTTTTAGAACAATGTGTATGTCCAACTCCTTCATATAAACCAGTAAACCAATTATAACAAATCTCAAAATTTTCATTTAAACTGTGATTACAAATATAACAGACTTTAGTTTGATTAGACATATTAATATTTTCTTCCGTTAATGGTAACGGACTTTTAACAAATGTATTTTTTTTACAGATATTAACTAAATCATCTTTTATCATTTTCATAAACATAAGTGCACAATCTTTACCAGTATGTGACCTATACTTTGAAAGCCTATCATCATATGAACATTTAATGTAATAGCCAAAGCTATACGTTTCATGTTTTTGGATGTTTTCGGTTGATGAATTATTTGGGTTATTAGAACATCCGTTAATAGGATTCAAAAAAGCTTCAAAGTCAGCGTATATTACGAAGGGTACTCTTAATTTTCGTTCATAATTGTTAAATGATATTTGGTTCGAAGGTGTTAACTCATTAAACCAATTACTTTTTTTATTAGATTCCGATGGTAGTTTTGTTGAAATGTGGAAACAATCTTTTTCTTGATGTTGTTTTAAATTATGATGCGATGTAAAGTTTAACAAACAACCATCACAAATATGAACTGCACATTTACTTGATGAAATTTGTTGAGCTACTAACCTTGAAATATTTTTTATATAACAATAATGACCTCTGTTAGCCTGAGTTATGTATAATAAGTTTAAATGGATGTTTTTTTTTTCTTTTGTAAAATATAACGGGCCAACCACAATATTTTTCTTTTTTCTAGAATCGTAATCTAAACCAAAAACATTTATACTAATATCATTAAGTTTTTCAAATTTATTAATGTCTTTCAATTTTACAGGAAAAGAAATATTACCAAATTTTAATTTATTTTTATAAGGAATATAACATGTTACCCTGTCAACATGGGTTTTAGCTGGATATAATGCTGATAAAACTGCCCATCGAAAACATTCGTTATCCCTATTTTGTACATTTATTACTGCTTTTTTAACTTTTATGTCTAATGGTAGGTCTATGTAGAAAGAGCCCCGCAATGGGTTAAATTTATTAACATTCATATCCATGTAATTTATTTTTAGTAAACTCCAACCACTATCTTTTTTTTCAAAATTAGAAATTTTAGTACTTATTTCAGAAGTTATTAAAGAAAAAATCATATCTTTATCATCACCACGACTGAAAACGTAATTAGTTATTTGGAAGTCGAACGTGTTACGTAAGTTTTTAGTTAGCTGTATAAAGTCTGCATTGAGGATAAAATTTACTTTTACAATAAAAAGATCTATGATACATCGTTCAAGTAAAGTAAATACGACATCTTTGATTTCTTTTAAAAATAATTCAGGTGTTTGAAAAGGTTGCGGATTTTTGTCAATAATGATATCAGATTTAATTCTATACGTAATAACTCTATTTCCGAAAGCACTTTCAACTATTTTAACATTTCTTAACTCTGAATCATTCTTTAAAGAATTATTTTTATGTGTATTACTTTTCAAATGGTTACTCAAAAATTTTTTTTTTATCGACACATTGCACTGTGAACATTTAATTGTATCATAACTTTCTGTACTCACAGTTTGAAAAAACACTGATGATGTGGATGGTGCTTCAAGATGTATTCTTTTTGCAGTTGAGTCTTCTTCTGTTGTTGTCACAGATTCTGATTTTCTTTTTCCTTTTCCAATTTGTGATATATGAAATTCCTGGTTGAATTCAGATGACATAAAATCTAACGACACTTCCTCAGCAAGCACCACGAGTTCCGAATTATATAAATCACAGTTTAATGTATCCATGGTGTATCACTATTAATCTTTATATTTAACACAAGGATTCTTGAATACGCACTGTCTTACTAGATAGATTGTACTACACAATAGTTCATACACTATCAAAACTAAATTAAGGTAGAAGTCTCTGTGTATCTTCACTACTTCAATTATTCATGAAGTATTTAGCACAATCTTCGGTAGCAGCGAGCTGTTTAGTGATATCGTATATGATATCACGTACATTGTTTAGATTCTTGTCCCCATCGTTTACTGTATAATATTTTACACGCAGCTCGGCATGTTTCCATAGCTCCGTCGGTGCAATTTCTTTAGTCTTCTTCAGATCGTAAATTTCAATTTTTATGAGGTGGGATGCATTATCTCCATCGTCATTGTTTGTAGAGATATATGCTGTACCCCCGTTTGATAAGCGTCCAACAGTAGATGACTTTTTGGAGGCCTTCTTCTTCTTCTTCTTCGATTTCTCAAAGAATTCCTCTATGTCTTTCTTCCTTTTTAATAGAATGGCGTTCTTTACTTTGTACTCCAGAGTACCTTCTTCGTCACTGCGCTCATCCTCTTCCCCTGGATAGTAAAACTGTTTATATGTATTATCTAGAAACTGAAACAATATAAAATATCTTTTTGAAAAATTTGACATGGACACACGAATAAAAAAGTATAAATGTAATTAAGAACACTATTTGAAATATGATAATACTTACAGCCATAGTAACCACAACGTATGAACAGCACACTGTAATGTATGAAGAATACTATGATATTCAGTTATCAAACTTGTACTTTGGTCTTTTTATTATAGTGTACTAACTTATCCACTGTTGACGACAACGTTTTAACTGAGTTTAGTGAGAGAGAGGACTCTCTTTTATACACAGCCCATATCTCGTTGCTTTTAGAAACGTAGTAATGATATCCTCAGATAATTTACCTTCAGATAGCGAACCAATTTGTTTGAATTGTAAGCTAAATACCTCAGATAACTGAACTTTTTTGTTGTATTCGATAACCACAAATCTCTACCTACTTAGTCATATTCCCAGATAACAGAAATTTTGCTTATAACGAGTGGTCATTACTTTAGATGACACATACATTTTTGGTTTTTTTTGTTTTAGATAGCGACTGACTCGTTCTAATTGTTTGCTGACGACCTTAAATTTAAAGTTACTATTACAGATGCAACCCTGATTGTTCGTAGAGCACGAATTAATCCAACTGTGTTACTAGCACATCAAAAAGTGTTATCATCTACGACAGCTAAATATCCTATCACACGAGCTGAAGTTAAAGTTTTAACGATACCATCAGGTGTTCAGGGTAAAACTCTTGATAACATATTCCTTGGTCAAGTACCTAAACGGTGTATAGTTGGTTTTGTGAATAATGCAGCATTCAATGGAAATCTCTCTAAAAACCCATTTAACTTTGAAAATTTTGATATTAGTACATTTTGTTTATACATAGACGGACAACAAATACCTTCAAAAGCTTTACAACCATCATTTGGGAATAATATTTTTACTTCTAGTTATCATACGTTGTTCTCGGGTACAGGTATACATTTCCTTAATGAAGGCAACGGGATATCTAGAGATCAATATTCCAAAGGGTTTTGTCTGCTAGCGTTCGATTTAACACCTGACTTATCAGCGAATGCTTCTAATCACTGGAACCTTATAAAACATGGTAGCGTAAGAATAGAAGTTCGCTTTGATACGGCTTTAACACAAACTATTAATTGTATTGTCTATGCAGAATTTGATAATGTTATAGAAATCGATAAAAACCGTAACATTTCTGTTGACTATAGTAGTTAAGTAAACTTAAATGTTTTAAAATTAAGTGTGTATTAGAATTAAGCGCGTATTAGAATTAAATATGTTTTAGAAATAAGTCTGCATTATTGTATATTGATCCTTTCAATAAAATATATTCATACAAAGTATTTCTTTGTTTTATTAACAATGTGTTTGTATATATTATGTTACCGTGAATGTTCGAAATGCAGTGTATGTTAAGATACTCTGTCATAGACCAGACCAATTTGGTCAATGTTCATTATGAGTGAAATTATTATGCGCGGGAGCGAGCAAAGGGAGCTTGTACGTCATGTTACAGTTAAAACAAAAGTTTTTGTAGACCCTATAATATGTTAAATTATTGTTGATCTCATTATTTGCTTATAATCTACGAGCCTGATAACATCGTAACGCGATCATGAATACATTAGAAATACGGAGATACTTGAGACAAGTGGATTCAAAAAGTGAATGTAATGTTTATGCCGCAAATCGCTTGCCGATTCATGTAGATATGCCTACATATATCATAAGCAACTTAGATAGCGACAATAAGCCTGGTTCTCACTGGGTTGCTATACACATAGACGCGAATGGAGTTGGTCAGTACTTTGATTCCTATGGTAGAGCACCCACAGGTTTCCATCGTACGTTTTTAGATCGAAATTGCAGAGTATGGAATTACAACACTAATCGAATCCAAAACGATTACACTCCAGTATGTGGCGAATATTGTTTAATGTATTTATACTATAAACATTATGGTATGTCATTAGCCGATTTCCAGCACCTGTTCACTAACAATACGCTGTATAACGATATCATACTAAGTAAGTTATTCAAATATTGTTTTGAAAATAATAAAGAACATTAGTATTGCGAAAGGACTTTTTTTTAAATCATATACATACCCGTTTACATCATAGGTTTAGTCATCATTGGCTATGACGCAGACATTGACAAAAAAGACAACAGACCCGAGATAACATTGAGCGACGACGGCTGGTCGTTATCAAGGGTCGGCCGTTATCAATTGTTCGTCAATTACCTCAAATTACGTTTCTGTAACTTTGTAACGGTGCGTCGTACGCGAAAACGGATTAGCGCAATCGACTCGGCATCGCCGAAAACCCCCGAATAGACACCAAACTTTTTTTTTTTTTTTTTTTTTTTTTTAGCCGTGACGGCCACCCTGAAGCCGAGAGACAGGGCATGGCGGGGGGAGGGAATGACAGGGGGGAGGTGGTGGTTTGGAGAGTTGGTCTAGTCTCCGGGAATACCTACTACTATTTAAACATGTTAGCTCGGTCCTGAAAGACCTTGGTTGAACTCCAAACAACCAACTTTAAGCAATATGTCGTCATAGATAACAAATGGGAAATACTCAGAGGTGAACAGTTGATCTTACAATCGGAGGCTTGGCCCCACACCCCTGTCTAAGAAAATATTCTACCTATCAACACAATTATATTATGTTTGTAATTAAAATTATCTTAATTAGTAACAGCTTCGAAATGAACCGTATTGCTCAGTAACTACACATTTATTTTTATTATATTTAACATTTTGACACCAAATTTGACTTTTATCTTTCGATTTGAAATTCACCACTGGCGTGGTAACGGTCGAGGTCAAGATTACACCTATTCGATTAGCTTTTTTTAAGTAATAAATGATATAAATAGAATATATATTAGGTTATTTTTATATATTTCACCGTTTTGCCGCGTGGTTCCCGGCAGAGTAGAATTTGGACCACCCCATCTCTTCTCATGCGGTGTCGAACAAGGTAACTAAGGGATACGGCTGTTTAACATCATACAGATGTCTACAGCCCAGACTCAGCCTCAGATGCATGGCTCGAGTCAACGATAGTGCCCGGAAGACGGCAATAGGCTCACCCCCTATTACGTGGGACCGAATACAATTATTGGTGAAATGTGGGTGTTCATTCACCTCTGCCTCACCCTTCGGGGATAGAAAGGAAAAGTTATTTATTAGACACACACACACACACACTACACAAAAAATCGGAACATAAAAAAACAAGTAAAACACAAACAGTAAGAAACAAAAAAACATAACTTAAAAATAACACAGCAATTAACATATGTGGGATAAAGGCGTGATTATATGTATGTACCTATGTTTGTATGTAGGTATTATATTTCATATACCTAATGACCAATTTAATGGTCTACCCCTGCGGGTAGAGGTAGACTATTGTGAGTAATATCTGTATATTCGAGTCTACCTACTGAATAAAGGGTTTGAAGCGTTCGAAACCAGCGAACTTGGTTGAATGGTCCCAGTATAGGAAGCTCGACAAGTGTGATAGAAGCAGATGGACAACTGCTGTCTCTGCCTAGCCCGGAGGGTAATTCTAACAGAATTGTAGGTAACATAAGTCAAATCAAGTAGGATATGGAGTAAGCAGACCTCGAACTACTAGTTACTAGTTTTGGAAGCATCCGAGAACAAAATGGTAAAAAAAATTAAGTTTAAAGCTAAAACCCGACTACTTTTTTTTATACCAATTAGTTGGCAGACAAGCACACGGCCCACCTGATGGGAAGCGGTTACCGTGGCCTATGGACGTATGCAACACTGGGGGTGTCACACTCGCGCTGCCGACCATGAAGAAACCTTCTGATGTCCCTCTTGAAGAACCCCATATTGTAGGCGGTTGGGAAAACCGCAGTTGGGAGTTCATTCCACGGCTGGAGTGTGCGTGGGATAAAGTTTCTTTCACTACTACTTTCTGCCTAAAATATGGGGTTCTTCAAAAAGAGCATCAGAAGGTTTCTTAATGGTCGGCAGCGCGATTGTGACGCCCCTGGTGTTGCACACGTCCATAGGTCATGGTAACCACTTCCCATCAGGTGGGCCGTGTGCTTGTCTGCCACCTGAGTGGTATAAAAAATACCAATATGTAATTTGTAAACGGAGAAGTGTAGTTGGATAATTGTTATCTTTTAACTGTTTTTGCGTGGTTCCCGCCAGAGTATAATTTGGACCACCCCATCTCTTCCCATGCGGTGTCGTACAAGGTGACTAAGGGATACGGCTGTTTAACATCAGACAGATATATACGGCACAGACTCAGCCTCAGATGCCTTGAGTCAGTAATAGTGCCCGGAAGACGGCAATAGGCTCACTCCTTATTACGTGGGACGGAATTCAATGATTGGTGAAATGTGGGTGTTAATTCACCTCTGCCTAACCCTCCGGGGATAAAGGCGTGAATTTATACATATTATATGTATTTAACTTCTTACGGTCAGTAATTTACGATGAGCGTTTCATGGCCGATTATAGTGACGAAGGGTACCTGTAACCTGATTCTTGCGGGTTCCTAATGGGTGCCATGGTGTATGATCGAGGTAAGGTATTTTTCCATTGGCTTTCCTTTAGACATTTTCAACCATCGCCACTGGTAACTTTTTTTTATATAGGACACGTCAATTAGACTTCGCCTTGCCTGATGGTAAGCTGAAGGCAAGTCTCAGAAAAGAAGATCACCACTACCTACATAATAATATACCATGTGATAATGGTGACACTAAGCTTGACGGCCTTATTATATGCTTTTTCACGCCCCGCTTGAAAGACCCGGGACTGTACAGTAAGAAGGAAACACGTGAGCTTGTAATTAATTCCAGGCATTAATGGACGCAACATTTCTAAGGATCAGCATCAGCATCTGCAAAGGATCTAGGGTGTTCGTGACCTCGGGATTGTACAGTTTTAATTATCATTATTAATAATATAATTAAATGCCTACACAAGAACGGCAGTTACTTATTATTATCAATGTTATTGTGTTTATTGATAGATATTTTACAAATTTTCCATCCGGGATCTCGTCACTTAACTCGATAAGTGGAAGGTCAAATAAAATATTAATGATTTAATAAGCGAATAATTAGTTACCTATTTACTTAAATTTAACTGCGATCTGCAGTAGTGTGGTTTTACTTTTTACCCGGCTACAGCGAAGCAAAAGGGGGGTTATGATTTTGACAGGCTATGTATGTATGTTCTTATTTTATTTATTTATGTGGGATTTACAACATATCGATGACAGCTGCAAAAGTATTATACTGTGGCACAGCCATCAACGCCACTCTCCTGAGGGTATTGAAAACTAAGACAATTCCATCTTAAACAACCAAAAATAAAAACAGTGCTCAAACAACATTAAATTGAGGTTTTGATAAAATAAAAAAATATAAATAAAGGATTTATAATTAAATTACATGCAAAAAGGATTGTGTGTGTGTGAGTGAGTGTGTATGGGTGTGTGTGTATGTGAGTGAGTGTGTGTGTGAATGTATGCAGGTTCATCTGTTACCTCATAGCTCCTCAACCACTAATTAGAACTGGATAAACGAGGTATCGTTAAAAACGTCTTAGTCGTCCACTGGTTAAACTCGTAGGCTTTGTAATGTCACTTAATCTATTGCGATGCCCTCTAGCGATCATAAAGTTTGGTGTTAAAAATAAATTTCAGATAAATATGTCGTGTCGGGTATCAATTTAACTTTTTGTAGCGTGATTTTTCAGTAGTCGGGTATTTCCGCCCAATTGAGCAGTCCGACTGGGTAAGTACCTCCGCCCTACAGAATACCGCGGTTATAATAACTTCGTGTTGTGTTCCCAGCGGTGAGTAGGGTAGCCAGAGCTGTAGTCAGAGCACTGTAAAATTTGTGCTGTCAGTGGGATGACTAAAGGCTTGTCCTGCTTTGTCCTCTACACTGCCGGCACAGAAACTCTGTGCATACAGGGTCGGCAGCGCGAGTGTGGCTTCTCTGGTGTTACACACGTCCATAGGCCACGGTAACCACTTTCCATCAGGTGGGCCGTGCGCTTGTCTGCCACCTAAGTGATATAAAAAAAAAAAACATACATATATCCATAATTTTATTCACCTATATCAATCAGACAATCAGTTAGCGGCTAATTGATTGTCTGATTAATGCTGCGCTAATTATTAGCCTGTTGCAATCCACCACTTGACATAGGCTTCACCCAATACGTCTTAGCTCCCGTTCCTCCGCCATCCGCATCCAGACTGGATATCCCAGCCATCCTTTAAATCTTTATTATTAAAACTCGGAATATTGAACACCGTTCTTTTATTCATTATTTCGTTGATATCTTAAAGTTGCAAGAAGCATGACCTGTTGCATCATGTAGCCATTGGACCTTCATTAATATGGTTTATTATCATGAATTATAATTATTCTCTGTAGGAGTATAAAGGGCAGAGAGGGAAAACGATAGGTAATATTTTTTCTATAACAGACACAGATGAATTAGTTAGAAAAATCTTAACCTCCTAGCCTAATTCGGAAGTGCCAGGCAAGGTATTAAGGAGGTAGGACACGGCGGTATTTCCGCCCGATTGAGCAGTCCGACTGGGGTAGTACCTCCGCCCTACAGAATACCGCGGTTATAATAACTTCGTGTTGTGTTCCCAGCGGTGAGTAGGGTAGCCAGAGCTCACTGGAGAATTTGTGCTGTCAGTGGGAAGATTAAAGGCTTGTCCTGCTTTGTCTTCTGCTGACGGCACAGAAACTCTGTACTTACAGGGTTGGCAGCGCGACTGTGACTCCTCTGGTGTTACAGACGTCCATAGGTCACGGTAACCACTTTTCATCAGGTGGGCCGTGTGCTTGTCTGCCAACTAAGTGGTATAAAAAAAAAAAAAAAAAAAAAAAAGGCCGAACCCTTAAATGCTTGGAAAATGTTTAGCCCAAATGCTGATTTGCCAGCCAACCCATCTACCCATAAAAAAAAGTGGCGAAAAGACTTCTCGGGTCGAAAGTTCTAGTAAAAAAAAAGGCAATGGGTCGTGTCGCTCTGCAGTGTACAGACAGTGTTAGAAAACATCTAATTTTTACTTCTACCAATGTTTATTTTATTTATTTATTTGGAAGCTTAACAGCAAATGTAACATGATGCACGACTAAACTTAAAAATACTCGTACATTAGACACTTAGCAAATAACAAAGTTTCCCGACAAGTAAACTTGCGTTCACCACTAAATACTTTATTTATGTAATGTGTCACATTTCTAATTATGTTGCGGAACGTGCTCGCCTTTTGGCTGTAGGGGAAGGGGCACCTGGTGTTTGGATTCAGGCCCTACCATCGCCCAACATTGGTCATGGTCCAACATGACAACACTTTCCGTATCGCTGCTTGCCTTTCTTTAGGTGCTCTTTACGTTTCTCCGCATCGATGTCGCTGTGGAGAAGAAATTGGTAGCCTTTGACAGCATGGTCTCTCATGCAGCAGGAGCGCAGGACTGCTGTCGTGACACAGGTGTATCAATGACATAAAATCCGTCGGGCTCTTGTCGTCGCCGGTGTTCTAGCCGTATTAGAACCTACTGGCTTGAGCACTTGGTTTTAGAACATACTGGCCAGATGGGATGTCACCTTGGTAGATGGGGAGGAATGTCCTGACACCTTTGCGCCTTCTCATCTTCCATGGACGGCAGACTACGCCTGCACTGCCACTCAAACGGTGCAAATATAGTAATTTAAGTCGAGTCGCTGGGATCTTGAGGTCCAAGTGCCAGTCTTGTCTTTAGAGACAGTTCTAAACGTCTAATAGACGCTACCCGTGATCATAGGGCCAGCCTACCACTCCTTTACGTAAGGATTATACGAGTATAATCCTTGCGTAAAGGATTGGTATTGCCATTTAACTTGGCAATGTCCTCTCAGCCTTCTGGCCACCCTCCTGGTTGACATCGGTCTGTCCTGGTCTGAACCTGGTTTGTATAGGTATATTCTTTATTGTTTTTATATTTTAATTTAGATAATTCCCATACATTATGTAAATATGTTAAAATCAATTCGCTACCTCAAAAATAATTTTCGTCGTATCGAAAAAATCAAAAATCAAAAATTAATAAGTATTTCTAAACAAGCTTCCTTGTCTCCTAGATAGACAAAGAAGTTGGACCCCATTATCTAAGTCTAAGTGATCTGTCACTTTGAGAATGGCTTTCGGCCTTGACAAATACAGACACACAAAGAAAAAAACAAGAATGGAATTCAACTGTTGTTCTTTATTTATAGTCTGTATAAAAAACTGATAGAAAATGTATGACGTCATAATGTTTGACATCAGTATCGATGGCTTTCCTCATTCCATTGCGCTAGACAAGAACTCAAATGACTAGTTTGCTAATAAGGTAGCCAGCATTTTTGGTATAAGCTTTTGCATAGAAGCAGTAGTTGTATTGTAATGAAATCCATCATTTTCAAGTTGTTAAGAAGTAATGAATGTTGTTTTCCTACTTTGAATTAAGAAATCAATATGTTAAGCAAGGACTTATGTACGGCGGGTATCGGTGTTGTTCAAAATTTAGTTCTATCGGATGACGCTGCAATCGGGTTTGGACTTCTTTTATACATTTTAATCCCGACCGAAACTGAGACCAATCCATAAGATATCGGAAACTTTTTTTAATTTTTATAGGTATCAATATACCTATACGCACATTAATAAAGCAATCTATCTGACAGGCCAAAATGGGAGCGAAGTGTCAATTGCGTCATTCAATCCCTTGGATTAACGACTATTGAAACGACAATATGACCACTTTAGATAAAGGTCTAGAATCTAGTCCTCCACTAACGAACGAAATTATCTACCATCTCTAAAACTGTCAGACAAAAAAGTAAGCTATTCTCGAGAACTCAAAGTTATTATTTTCTTTGCATCACCTCGTTTCCTAGAGAGAGTTTTGTTCCTACGCTCATAAGTTCGTTGAGATTTTAAAATGACTTTAATGAACCCAGAACCGCAACACGCCATAAGGTGCAATTTAACTCACATCTCGGTATTTATTATATTAGAAAATATTATCAGCTACATGCACAAGTTTGCAGGACTGTCCTCGTAGGTAGGTGTAGGTATTATTATTTCCAGACTCAGAATACAGAACATGTTGTTCTGTATTCTAAGTTTCCAGAAGGATACCGTGATACCGTTGGTCGCCGGACGAAAGATACATCCACGATGTTTGCGAGCCACTTCGTCCATTTCCTCTTATGTCCCTTTGTGGTTGAATCAGCTCTTCACGGCACCCCAATATCTTATTTTGCAAGGCATATTTTTTCAGAACAAACTAGCATACTAAGTATTGGGAAGAATCAGAAGACTTTGACAAATAGCCTATTTAAATCAATAAATCAATCTTGGCATTAAGATCATTTTGAGTCTTTGTAGTCAAGAGCGTTCTGACGCTGGCTGTATAAGTCGGATACAAAGTCGGGTCGGTAGATTTTATTAATTTCCCCCTTTTCCAGGGGCAACATGGGTTTTCCGTGGTTCCCACACCCGAGGAAGCCATCTCCATACCGGAGATGGCCCTGGGTCACCCGGGTTATAACGAAAATGTCTCATAGCACCTTACACCCTGATATCAGTAGACCAGATATGGCTTGAGGCAAATCCTCACCCCTTATCGTTCGATCGTTTCACATCCTTCCATTTTCTTTTACTATGACCGCTCCCGAAATCGACCATCTCACGCAGGATTATCAAGTAGACGATAGCAAGTTAGTTATTTAACCTTTTTGCCTTTTTAAAAGTCATTGAGTCATAAAGACACGCCTACATGAAATGACGATTAACAAAAAAGATAAAAAATTAAGTACTTTTTAAAAATAAACTTGATTACAATCTCATAAACGCGGAATCTAAGTACTTTCATTTTTTAAAGCCTATACGGAAGAGTATTACCTGCCTTAAAGGAGGTAGGACACGGCGGTATTTCCGCCCAATTGAGCAGTCCGACTGGGGAAGTACCTCTGCCCTACAGAATACCGCGGTTATAATAACTTCGTGTTGCGTTCCCAGCGGTGAGTAGGGTAGCCAGAGCTCACTGGAGAATTTGTGCTGTCAGTGGGATGACTAAAGGCTTGTCCTGCTTTGTCCTCTACACTGACGGCAAAGAGACTCTGTGCTTACAGGGTCGGCAGCACTAGTGTGGCTTCTCTGGTGTTACACACGTCCATAGGCCATGGTAACCACTTTTCATCAGGTGGGCCGTATGCTTGTCTGCCGCCTATGTGGTATATAAAAATTTTAAAAAATTGTTTAGGGCCACCTTAAGGAGCCTCTTTGGTCAATTAGTCGATGAGATTGAATTCAGGGAATATTCATAGATAGATCTTAGTAGAATAACCGCGGTAGCCTAGTGGCCTACTATAACGGACTGCTGAGACGAGGTCTCGGGTTCGATCCCAGGTTTTACCATGGCACACACCAATGACTTTTCGATG
The DNA here is from genome assembly GCA_963662185.1 of Eilema griseolum. NCBI lineage: Eukaryota > Metazoa > Arthropoda > Insecta > Lepidoptera > Erebidae > Eilema > Eilema griseolum. The sequence continues at coordinate 8,410,507 of OY759254.1, read as the reverse complement.
CTTTTTGAAGTTATGTGTGTATTTATCGCAGGTTTATAAGTGCCCGGTTAATGGCAATAGGCTCGCCACCTATTACATTGGTACCTAAACATAAACTGGCGATATGTGGGTGCTAGCACCTCTGCCTACCCCTTCGGGGATATAGGCGTGAGTTTATGTATGTATGTCTTAGTAGAGACATATACACTTCCATTACACTCCTATGACGGCATATGTATTTTTTACACTGACATGTACTGCATAGTGACGTCAGACGTTATTCTATCAATTTTATGGTTGACGTAGTCGACATACGGAAACAAAACACATGACGTCACTACGTTAAAAAAATATTCCATGACGTAGGTATGTATGGCCGTAGGAGTGTCGTACAAGCGAATGTATGGTTGATGGTTCTCAAGAGACTCAAGGTCTTCGTGATAAGCGCTGATAACTGCTAGAATCGAGGAAGGCGAGCCTTTCCGGGAGTAAAGCCGGGTCAGACATGATTAATAAATAATCACTGTTATTATCAAAAACAGCTTACTTATCGATTGATAAAAATGTATATTATTGAATGAGAAAGTAATAATGTGTTTGTGTAGACATTATCATGAATAATACCTACATTTTTTTGTAGGTAATTCCCTCAAATAGATACATATATACATATAATCACGCCTTTATCCTCGGAAGATTGGGCAGAAGCATTAACTCATTTCACTAATAGGTGGTGAGCCTATTGCTGTCTTCCGGGCACTATTGCCGTCATCCAGGCACTATTGCTGACTCCAGCCATGCATCTGAGCAAAATAGAAAGCAAAACAAATTTTTAGCAATGGGCTTAGCGGTAGAATGCTCGAAGTTAAGAGTCGTAGGTTCTACTTCTGGGCACGGTAAACATACTTATATCATTGGCCTGAGTGTTTCTAAATTAGGTACCTATATTAATACATTTCTTTATAAAGCGTTAATTTCTATACATTATTTGGTAAATAAAAAAATACGAGTTTAAAGCAACATGAACTATTTATTAATCTGTGCTTAAAGGGCATGATATGAAATTTCTAAATATGGCATGGGCGAAGCTGGGGCAGGTCAACTAGTGAAGTATAAATACGACAAGTGAATCTGCGTGGCGCAGCTAGTTCAATTTAAAATTAAAATTTGAAGTTTCTTTCAGTTTTGTACTTTTAATTTATTAACAATTAAATGATACGGAAATAAATTGTTTCAGAGTAACCTTTCACATTCTTTATTCTTTGTTTGACATTGGAATGAAACAAATAGGGTCATTATAAAATAAGTATATTGACCCTATTTTTGAAAGGATAACTGACCTGATATTTTATATTGTTTAATAACGAAAGACAGCTTCTTCAAGCAGCAGATAATTTTTTTATTACCACTTAGGTGGCAGATAATCACACGGCCTATGGAAAGTGGTTACCGTGGCCTATGGACGTGTACAAAACCAAGGGAGTCACGCTGAAAATCCTGTAAGCACAGAGAGTTTCTGTGCCGTCAGCGTAAAAGACTAAGCAGGATAAGCTTTTGGTCTATCCACTGACAGCATAAAAACTCTCCAGTGAGCTCTGGCCACCCTACTCACCGCCGGGAATACAACACAAAAACGTCACTCTATTACTAAAAATTCACTGTCTGTCTGTCTATCACCTAGCTGTGATGATGTACCTAGGTATTTTTTTTCCTACTAAGTATAACAACAAATGCTAATGACACCCCATCGTTTTTTTTTAATATTAGCAACCGCGATTACTAATATGTATTCCCTCTAAAAAAAAATTCTCCATTCGTGTGCGAGTCCCACTCACACTTGACCAGTTTTTTCTAGGTACCTGTTTAATGTCGCTGTTACACAAATTTTAATCTAAAGTTCAATCTGGTGTATGATTATGAACGAATTTTGTCATAATTATCGCGCAGTACTATCTTTATAGTAGGTACCTACTTATAGGCAATGTTAGTACATACTTAGTACAAGTACATTGCGTAGGAGGCACCTATTTGATTGGTCAAATCAAATCATTTATTGCTTACCAAGTGTACATAGATCTTACAATTTATGTGACAGTACTTAAAACTTAGCGCCTTTTCCAGACAGGTCGGTAGAAGATATTGCGTTAAGGTCGGTGTTTGTTCTGATTATCGATATTTAGCATTTTTTTTAAAGAATATTAACAACCAAAATTACTAATAGTCCATTTAACCTCTCCAGCTTCCAACTAAGCTATACTGCTTGTCGATTAAGATATGGAAAAAATTTAATCGGTTTTGACGGGATTCCAACCCGCTATCTTTCCTTACAGGGGGAACGCTATGACCACTAAGCCACAGAACCTTCGCCCGAAACCGTCTTACGGCGACTGCAGGAGCCATCTACCGATAATCGTACGAACTATAGGAAATGTTGCAATCATTTTTAAACATTGATTTTTGATTGATTAATAGATTTGAATAGTTAGCATACCTACTAAATGCTTTAAAATTTCACTGAATATATTGCTTGTGTTAAGATTGTAACAGCCACGATTCGAACCCTGAACCTCTGCATGGTAAGATCGATAAGATAAGATAATCTTTTATTGTACACAAACACATTACACAGTACATGTACGGACAACATTATGAAAAATGTACAAATGACGGCCTTATCGCTACAAGCGATCTCATCCAGGCAACCTTTAGATGAGGATGTTTTAATTATTGTCTTAACAATAATAAAATAACATATTAAATAATAGATCGACTTCATTAAAGTACCTACCCACGATATAGTAATTATTCAAAATAGATAAATTATGGTATGGTATCTATGGTCTAAGAATCTAAGTATGTATTCATCCAAGGAGGCCCACTGTGAGGTTCACTGTCTTTACTCTTGACACATGCATTGGAAAAACAGTGTCATGAAAAAGTCGAGAAGCAATTTTATTCATGAGGATGTTAAAAAGGAAACAAATGATTTATTCATGAGTCGTTTCATACCGCTAGCTGTTCGGATCGCGATATGATTACCTACCTCAACACTCTTTTCAAATGGGTCGATTCAGTGCAGTCAAATTTTATAACTATCAGCATCGTTGTCTATGGTTTTATAAACATATTTGGCGCGCAATTTATGTATAAGCGGAAACGTTTTAAAAATTTACAAAATATTAATGTAATATCGTTAGATGTCCGTACTACATAATTATTTATTAATATTAAATAATTATTAGCTGATACTTCCCTGATCGAACTAGTGCGTTTGTTTATAATAAACAAAACTCTACCGCCTCGCGCCTGTAAAAATGTTCTTTTGGGGAGGATCATAACTTGATAACTCCTTTTTTTTACATGCGCAAAATCCCCACGAATACCCCCACCGACTAAAACACACGCCGCCTATGGGTCGATTTAGTTGTCGAAGGTGAGGTTGACAGGCATATCCCTCGCACCCCGGCCGATCCAAGGCCATCTCTTATGATCTGGCCCTCTTCTCAGGTATGGGGACTGCAGAGTCCCCAACTCGTCCCCGAAAACGGGGAGACGCACGAGGCGCGATTTAATGAAAGATGATAATTCAATATTATACACGAAAACGTACGAACCGGTAGGAGGATAGGTACCATAAGTATAGAACCCATTAAGCGGTATGGTGTCACTCTACTGCTGAGAAGAAGGAGTTTTTTGAGATGCACAGCTGCCGTGGCGGGCCAACCCGAAAGGGCCAGAGTCAAGAGGTAGCTTACAGAAAACCCTCCCTCTTAGATTACACCCAGCCTGCGAAAATGCTCGGGTATGACCCGCAAACCACTACAAGCAATGAACCACCTATTGTCGTGCCCGTTGTGCCCCGACACTTGCTCAACTGGAGACCTTAACGCAGCAAATGAGGCAGCGGCAAAGGTCACCGAGTTTTGGGCTGCCTACATCTAATAGGTACCACAAAGTACAAATATATTGCCATCGACACGATAAAGAAGAAGACTATTGCATGGCACTCAAAAGTAGTACAAACCAACGAAAGAGTATCGTGCAACTCTGTCTATCTATTGAGGAATACAAGTTGTCTTTGATTATATATATATGTCATTTTATTATATATATGACATTATATAATCAAAGACAGGTGTAAATAGCTACCTAAAATCTTTGATTATATAATAATCAAAGCCTAAAATCTGGTATTTAATATTTCAACTTTGACGTTTAAAATGTAAAGCTTCCTATTCACCTTTTCAATTCATTTGACAAGTTGATAATAATACGGAATATTAACAAAAAAAATTATAACCAAATGTGAGATTTGAAATGTGAAGCGTAGTAGCAGCTGTACCTTAGTGGTTAAGGATTCGTCCTTACGATCGAGAGATCCCTGGAACGAATCCTGACCATTACACTACCGATGACGTGAACCCACTTCTAACACAAGCAATTTAGCTTAGCTGGAGGGGTTAGAGGAAATATTAGTAATTGCGGTTGCTACTGTTCTTATTTTTTTTTAAAACCAAAAAAAAACAAATAAAAAAATAATTTTAGGGTGCCGTACTGAAATGGTAGAAACGGAATCCTGTTACTGAGACTCTGTTGTCCGTCTCTCTGTCACCAGGCTGTCTCAAGAACCGTTACAGCTAGAGTGTGGCTGTTTCGGCTAGACAATTGTCCTGACCTGACCTGACCTGCTCCTGAAAACCAATGCTTTCTAAGATCAGCCCGTTCAACCAAACAAACTCTTCACCTTTATAATATTAGTATAGATATAAAATAAGTAAATACGTATATAGCTAGAACACTTTTTTTTACGTGCGCAAAATCGAGTTTGTTTGCCGAAGGTGAGGTTATCAGGCATATCCCTCACACCCCGGCTGACCCAGGGTCATCTGTCTTGATCTGGCCCTCTCCTCGGGTGTGGGGACCACAGAGTGCCCAACTTGTCCCCGGGAACGCCGCCGTGGAGCTAGAACACTAGGCAAAGACAACATCCATCTCCTTGCTATGATCCTGGCGTACTTACGCTTACTTTTGCTTCTTTTGCTTCTTTTGGTCTGGCCCTTAATTCTACTAAAGCAAAACACTGTCATACCACAGACGCTGCAAATGATGACATTAAATTTTTGTTGTTATTTCAGTACCCTTAAAGGTCAAAATTAAATAAAAAGAGTTTCATTACCCCTTTTTTTTCTCTTTGCAAAAGCATTAAAATCATGGACTTTAAGCTCATTTGCTTAAAGTCTAAAATTAAGTGGATTTTTTAGCAGTGTCCGAGGTATGACAGTGGTTTTGCTTACCTAGTAACTATTTATTAATCTGTACCTAGACCTGCTTTTTCCTCAAAACGTAAAACACACGACCCTTCTATTATAACTTCACCGCAGTCGGTTAAAATGTAAGTAGGCATAACAATATTGTTCCCGGGGGAAACCAAGCAGTCAGTGACCACAGAACAAAGTCAAAATAAAGTCAAATCATTTTATATTCTGTTTTCTATAAAGTTGATTCAATGATTTTAAACTCTCAACAATTAAAAACAGTTAGCCCCAATTCGTGGCGTATAACTGACTTAAATTGAAGTGATCAAAAAAACTTACTAGGTATGTTTATTTTTTACCCGACTTCGCCAGCGAGGTTAAAGTTTTTTCCATCGTATATATGTATGAAGTTATCTTTGTTCCCCTCTTTGATTATATACCTATATAATATTGACATATATATAATCAAAGGTTCCCATCTACAGGCCTAAACGTTCATCTCCCGAGTGATATAGGGTACATAAAATATGAACAAAAATTATACGGTGGATTTTTGGTGTAATTTTTTTTTTGAGTAGGGTATCAAAATGATGGGAATTAAAAGGAGATTGCATAAATACACATATGTTGGCAAGCCAGAATTTGGTAGGGCTCACAATCAATACACCCTTAAAAAAGGCTTCCTGTATAATACATAAACTAGAACAAAAACAAATTAATACTAAATATGACAAAGAAAAACCTTGATATATGTTGTTGTATAGTCGAAAAACGTGTTTGATACAAAAAAAACATCAAGACACGTGACGCTGCGCGACGGCATTAAATTCGTAATGTAATAATTATTCAAAGAGACACACCCACTACTCGCGAGATAAGAAAAAATAAATGTTACTAACTGAACAGGTTTGATGTTTGGCTTGTTGAAAATAATAATTCTTTATCAATGTCACGGGTCACAATACGAATTACCGCCATTCGAGCTTGCGTTGTTGCTACCACAGAGTATATACCTACCTATCTCTATGGTTGCTAGTGTTGCTACCTTATTTTTTTTTATCTTTTTTTAAAAATATAAAAGTTGTTGCTATCTGTATAGTAGCCTAGCCCGATTCGGTATATCTACTAAGTCGATCTCACCTGCAAGGTGCAAGCAAGCCCTTTCAGGAGGCTTTCGTTACAGGGTTGAGGGGTCAGATCGCAGACGCTACCGTATATAAGCTAAATTTTAGCAAGGAGGCCCCTCCCAGATCTTTAACTTACCTGAGATTCAAAACCTTCTTTAAGAATTACTCTGTCTATTTTTTTTTTTTTTTATTTTTTTTTTTTATTTATGAGTAATTGAATAGTGTTTTGTTTATAATATCAATCTATATAATGTATAACATACATACACACATATACTCACATCTTTATATCGCCAAAGGGGTAGGCAGTGGTGTATTAACACCCACAATTAGTCAATTATGATTTTTGGTCCCATGTAATAGGTGGCGGGCTTATTGCCTATATTATCAATTATTATAAATATCATGTATCTTATTACCACAAATTTTAAGGAATCAATAATAATTGATTGAATAATTTATAAGTGTATTATATTTTGTGATGATAATATTGTATGCCTACGTTCAGAATTACAAGGAAATAAATCAATTTTGTAATAAAAAAAACCGCAAAACAGTTGATCAAACACTTACGTCAATGAAATCATATACGCCTTCCTTCGTCGAATACCATCTAAATTGATGTGGCGAATGTTTACGTCATTGGATCCAATTGCGCGAATTAAACAAAACAGAAGGCAATCTGCACATTATTGATAGGTATTTAGAAACCAATTGAATGGAAAGTTGGACAAAATTAAAATGTTTTTTTACGATTTTGTATTTTGCTCGCATTTGTTTTTTTGGATTAATCGATATATATAACTCTGCCTACCTCTTCAGGGATTTACTGACGTGAGTATGTAGAATATGTGTATGTTTAATAGCTGAAATATAATAAGTTCACTTGCTGTATATCGATATATTGATTGAGGATCGAAATGGTCTATGGTCATTGGATTTGTACAACACTAGATAAGTAAATATCCCTGTAACCTCTCTCAAACAAACTCTCTCTCTCTCTCTCTGACCAGCTTCAAGACTATGAATTTACTACCGAATAAACTTAATTATAATAATTTATAAGTTTTGTTACATTCTTTGATGAACCAGGTGCTTACCAAGTAAAGTTGCTCTAAAGCCAAGTTGTTATTTATTTTGAGTGACGAACCCTATGCCCGGATGCCTGCAGTAGGTATCTTAGATGAATTAAAAAAAATCATTTAAGGAAGGTACAGTCCTCCTCAAAAGTTACTCATTTTTTATAAATTTACATAGAGGTTTATACTGTAGATTGATGGCACTTGGTGGAATTTGTTGTTACACATATTGATAACTCAGTTGTACTTTTCCACATTACTTTATTGCTTATTACACCTGACCGGTTTCGCCTTACCCCTTTCCAACCGGTGAACAAATTTTTATTTTTTTCGTGTTTAACATATATTGCATAGTTATTTAGGCTTCAGGTAAGTTATAAAAAATAGTTAAAAAAATCTTGTACCCCCCCTTTCCCCAGAAAAGTGCTCGCACGATCGTGACCATCAGGAATAAATTGAGATGCGCACGATTGTAACTTTCGAGGAATTAATTGTTAATGAAATGAAAGACCGGTTTAATCATTTGTAAATATACATATATATTATAATCATTCAATAATCTTATCATCAGTCTTCATAATTGAGCATTTATTTTTGGTTAATTTATTCCTGTGTGTATTAAACTTACTTTCTAAATCACATTTATAAAAAATACAACTTGTATTAACATTATCAGTCAAAACTTCTTTAGAATAATTAAATTATTAACGAAATAGTAATCATTTTGAGATCAACATTTTACAATCAAAAATACTAATTATTGCGGTTGGTGTGGTATAATTGAAAACAATCTTTTCCCCGTGACATGCACAAGTAAACATGACATTTTACACAGCGAATTTTGCTTCTACTTTTACATGTTTCCAACCTACAAGAACGTGGAGCAGACAGCTCGTCAAAGGTAGGTAGATGATCATAGCCATCATAACGTTTGGCATTAGAAGGTTTTGGCGGCATGTATTTTTTCTTTTGAGGTACCGTGGCCTCATCTTCAACATCTGTGTCATGGCTTGATCTACGTTTTCTGTTAGGAGCACTCAACCAAGCATCTGCTACTTCCATTTTAAAGTCCAGCAAAGCAAATATCTTTTTTTTTGGGAGGTAATTAGCTTCACAATCTATTTTGTATTTCCTCCAAGCATTTACTACTGCCAAATCCAAGAAATGAATGATTACTTTTAGTGTCCACTTTTTTGTTTTTATGAAGGTACGATAATATTCCATCATTTGGTCCAAAACATCCACTCCTCCCATGTGGTTATTGTAATTACAGACCACTCTAGGAATAGTTATGTCCTTGTAAGATTTTGTTCGTTTGTCCCATCGTTTAACGTAGTCTATTTGTTCAGCTCCAGTACAGTTAGAAGCCATTAAAACCGCTTTATTATCTTTCCATTTGACCAAGCTTACCGAATCTCTTACAAATTGCTGATGTTCTCCACGGTTCATTTTGCTGTCTTTCTTAAATTTTAGTGCTGCACGCCCTGGGATTCGGTTCATCATGATAGTTCCAGTACTATGCAGATTTTGTTGGTTCATTTCCTCTATCAAAGGGACAGTTGTGAAATAACGATCGTGGTAAATACAGCTACCGGGCGGAATAGTTTTAGTTAAATATATTACTACAGATGGTCCTAAACCTAACGTACTATTTCCGAACATAGTTTTAGCGCCTTTATAAATCTCAAAATCTACCATGAGGCCATTGCTAGTAGTAGTGACAAAATTCTTTAATCCTGTAGGTCGTGGCTTATTTCTAACAACCTGCCTAAATGCACATCGACCTGTAAAGGGTATCATCTGCTCATCGATGCTGTAATACCCTGGCACTCTCTCTAGCTTGTAACAGGCATCTCGCACTCGGTCTATCATTGGTTGGACTTTCCAAAGTGGATTGGGCAGAGTATTAAGTGGCGGTGTTTCTGAATCAACGACGTGCAACGAATTTCTGAGCTGAAGGAATCGATCGCGGCTCATGTTATCGGCTATAAGTGGTAATCTCGTTGATCCTCGCCAGTACATTGGTAAACGTGGATATGGAATGACCCCCATAATCAAGTGAATAGCAAATAACTTTTTGATTTCTAGTTGTGTAGATTTTAGTTCTGTTCCATATTTACGTAAGTGATAAATATTTGAACATTGAGCTGTCATTTCGAAGAATTCTTCGTTAAAATACTCATGGACGTACTCAATATGTGTCCTCACTGGCCCTGAGGGAAGATTTGGGTAATTATGGTCTTTGTCAGTAAAGGCTATTTGTCTCCACATACCAGATCGACGAATGACTAAGTTTTCAGGAATTACCTCATTTAACGCCGATACCTGTTGCTCTGGAGGAAGCCAAGGTGGTGTGGATGTAGATGACGTGGGTTCTACATTTGATATAGCAGTTTCTGATGAGGGGTCATGGTCTTCCTCTTCAATCAGACTGTTAAAAAATGCGGGGTCAAACTGGTCACCTTCGTCTTCAAAATCTTCAATTTCGGAGATATTTCCATCTTGTAAAACATTCAAAACGTCTTCGTCTCTCAAAACAGCACCTAAGGTAAAAAAAAATCTTATCAAACTTCACAATTATCAACAAACAGTAGCGAAAAAATGCATCTTACGTATTCAGAAATGCACTAAAACCCGAATCGTCACGACCGTGACTATGTGAGTTTAACTAACCACAACTAGACCAAAAGTTATGTTATTTTAATAAAAGTTACACCTGTATACTAATTGATATTTATTTTAAGCTTTCATAACAAAAAAGTGTCACAAAATAACGAATAAAGTGGATAAAAATAAACTTACGTGATCGTGACCCACGACCGAAATGCGCGGCCATCCTTGACACCTATCCTCTGGCTACTGACGAGTCGAAACATGTCCTTGTATTTTTCAACGTAAACGCATACATCGGCACGATCGATCGAGGCCGGTCGCGTTCAATAAAACAAATGCACTTGTAATGCAGATTTTTTTTAATCGATCGTCACGCTTATATTGAACCGGTTGGAAAGGGATAGGGCATCCTCAAAGGTTTATAATGACATTTAAGAGCATTCCTATTAGAAACATTGCGACACTCAAACATATTACACATGTGGGTAGTTGTAAAATTATGTATACCAGTATAAATTTTTTCCCCAAAATATAGGGAAATAATATATATGTGGTCCTAAATATATTTTGAATTTATGAATTATTACTATTATGTATTTAAGTTATAATGTCAATTAAAAAATTATATAAAATTATAAGAAATACTTATAAATGTTGAAATACTAATATCATTGAAAATTAAATAATGTCAAATGTGAATAATGTCAGATGAAAATTAACAATGTCAAATGTGAATAATTTCAGATGAAAATTAACCATGTCAAATATTATGTCAAATTATACCAAATTAAGAGATTAAACCTAATAGAGACAGAATTAGAAATAGAGATTAAACCTAATAGATAATGACATCTACATAACTATTTATTTGGTTTAATCTCTTAATTTGGTATAATTTGACATAATATTTGACATGGTTAATTTTCATCTGAAAGTATTCACATTTGACATTGTTAATTTTCATCTGACATTATTCACATTTGACATTATTTAATTTTCAATGATATTAGTATTTCAACATTTATAAGTATTTCTTATAATTTTATATAATTTTTTAATTGACATTATAACTTAAATACATAATAGTAATAATTCATAAATTCAAAATATATTTAGGACCACATATATATTATTTCCCTATATTTTGGGGAAAAAATTTATACTGGTATACATAATTTTACAACTACCCACATGTGTAATATGTTTGAGTGTCGCAATGTTTCTAATAGGAATGCTCTTAAATGTCATTATAAACCTTTGAGGATGCCGTAAGGCGAAACCGGTCAGGTGTAATAAGCAATAAAGTAATGTGGAAAAGTACAACTGAGTTATCAATATGTGTTACATAGAGGTGATTTATTTTTTATCTTTTTAAGGTTGTAAAATTTAAAAAAAAATTGTTGAAGACTAACTTTTATTTTTAATTTTATGTACTTAGGTAATGCTGCCTTTAGTTGTAAAGTTATTAGTTCCTAGATGGTGGTGAACTTGTAAGTTATAATAAGTTGGAATGCGTTACGCTAATACACGCCTTTATCCCCGGAGGTTTAGGCAGAGGTTAATTAATACCCACATTTCACCAATCATAAAATTCGGTCCCACGTAATAGGGGGTGAACCTATTGCCGTCTTCCGGGCACTATTATTGACTCTAACCATGCATCTGAGGCTGAGCTTGTGCTGTATATATCTGTCTGATGTTAGATGCTAAGCTCAGAATACAGAACAAACTAACTTAGTCGTTGTGAACAAACTGTTCTGTATTCTGAGCTAAGGAGCTATCTTTTGTTTTAAAACAACTGAACACTAAACATATAAGTACCTACCTACCTACATAGCAAGTAAATGGTACTTATACTATACCTATATTATCGGTGGTATGCTATGCAAGCATTCGCCTCGATACGGCACGCCATCCACGGTGACGAAACACAAGACCTGCCTTGCCTTGAGCTTTGGATTGGAGCTGACGAAATAATGTCTGTCGTTGCTTATACACCGACTTATAACTTTATCTAATCTAGTAGAACGCATAACAAAATTACAAATCATGTTTACTCACTACACAAAGGACGGGCAAAGATTAATAAAACCTATTAGTATTAAGTAGGTGATGATTAATATATGTATACTAAATGACCTTTTGTAACTGTGCAAAGTTTAAATCAAACTGGTTCAAACAAAAAAAAATGTCAGTTTTGAATTCTGAATACTGAATACCGCGTTTATAATAACTTCGTGTTGTGTTCCCAGTGATGAGTAGGGTAGCCAGAGCTCACTGGAGAATTTGTGCTGTCAGTGGAATGACTAAAGGCTTGTCCTGCTTTGTACTCTGCACCCAATACCGCTTAATGTCTTAGTTTTACTGGAAAAAATTGCCTTGTAAAATAAGAAATATTACCTAACGCAACTAATTTACTCATTGTTTAAAAATTTAACATAATGATCTTTATATTTTTATCTTTTTGAGGTTGTAATATTTAAAAAAAAAGTAATTTTCGGAAGACTAATTTGTAATTTTTTTTATGTTAGGTAATGTTGCCTTTAGTTGTAAAATTGTTAGTGTTTGTGAACTTATAAGTTATAATAAGTTGGAATGCGTTAGCTAATACCAATGGCGTCTGTAATCTCTACTCTCTCTACTATACTCAGAATACAGAACAAACTGTTCTGTATTCTGAGGTTTTGAACTCAAAAGATGAACGAGCCTGTTTTAGCGATAGGAAATTTCCTACAGAACGTAGCAATGAACTTGAATACAGCCACACTCGCCACGAATAGCAGCGAATTCGTCTCGGACCGTTTCAAGTTCAATTTAAGTTTTCTGATGCAATAATGTTTCGTTGTTACCACGTCACAATGAGCTTATGTGTGTGAGTGAGCGATAGTACCTAATTAGGTTTACTGTTATCATTATGCAGGTAACACTGTAACAGGTACCCACTTATACTATTTTAATTAGTCACTGTTCAAAGATTGTACTTTGGAGCCCTGAGACTGCTCTCATAGTTTCTCTAGATTTGGGTTAGGATCTTATTTCTTCTCGAACTTACTCCTGACTCTCATCTGTACGTGAAATTGACTTAGACCCCTAAGATTCGAGAACCACATCCGCCCAACCACGTGGTTAAAAAATAATAGTAGGTACCTATCATCAAAATATCTTAACTTCTAAAAATAAGTATTGCTATACGCGACATTTGACATTCAATATAATAATAATATTTCGTCAAGTTGTTACAAAACAAAAACATTAAGATGAAAAACAAGTTGTTTCAATAACGACAAGCGCTTAGGTCAACGCAGCGTGTGCGCACGTCACGAGACACACCCGCGACGCGGACCAATCAGAGGACGCCGTGCGCGCACTCCTTCGATATATAAATGGCGCGCAACGCGAAAATTGCTCATTCACACGTTCGCAGAGTTATTGTACGCGTAATTAAATGGGTAGCAAACTAAATACAATAGGATACTATAGATGGTTGATATTTCTGTTCAGTTTCAGTAATTGTACGACAACTTAATTTAAAGTTTTAAACTACGCATTTTAACTTAAATTTTTGAAGTATTAAATAATTTACTTAATTTCTTTATAAATATCCAAAATGTTGCACCTCAACAGCATCCCCGAAGATTACGTGAAGAAAACTTCTCAGTGAGTATAACTGTACTGCACTTGTATTATTTTATTTATATCATTGAATTGACTAAATTGTAAATTATATTAAACTTCTACTTTTTTATAAATTTAATTGACTAAATTGTAAAAAAAAACAGTAAAGGCACTACTTACAAATTATGAAAAACTTGAATTTTAAAAAAAAGTAAATAATTTAAAACGTAAGTTACAATGAAACCAGATTGTTTCTTAATAATAACAAACAAATCTAACGAAACAACCATTTGTGATTTTATTTCAGCACTTTTCAATACTTACACCTATCCAAGTCCTGAAAAGACATTTAAATTCAAATGTGCCATTTGCATGTAAATAATAATTTTATAAAATACTTTTACCTTGAATCGGTATTTTTAACTTAACACTTTAAAACTTACCGACCGGCATAGCTCTCCATAAAATCCCGACTAATTAATATTAATTACGCATATATAATAAAACTTAACCTAATAAAATAAACAAATGTAAAAAAACCGGTCAAGTACGAGTCGGACTCGCGCACGGGCGGTTTTGTAACTTAAGCTACATAAACCGTAATATATTTTGAATGAGTTGAATTTTGCAGTTTCAAGACGTTATAGACCTGAGAATGTGGTATGAATTTCAATTTTGATACCTTCACGCATATCTGAGAAAAAGGCCTTGACAGACAGACAGACAGACGGACAACGAACTTATCCTGTAAGGGCACCGTTTTTTTTCTTTGAGGTACGAAACCTGAAAAATTGCAGAATTTATTGTGTTAGTCGCGATTCTTCGTTCCCCCGTTCTCGATTCCCCCAATAATTTTTCGATTGTAAAATAGCGTATTATCACGATATTACCTACAAAATAAAAAAATTCGAGGGGAAAATATTAGGGGGTAGGACTCGACGGTATAAGCAGTCCGACTGGGAAAGTACCTCTACCATACAGAATACCACTGCCATAATAACCTCGTGTTGTGTTCCCGGCGGTGAGTAAGGTAGCCAGAGTTCACTGGAGAGTTTTTGTGCTGTCAGTCGGAAGACCAAAGGTTTATCCTGATTTTGTGTTCTGCACTGAAGGCACTTAAAATCTCTGTTCTTACAGGGTCGCCAGGACTGATGTGACTCCACTGGTGTTACACACGTTCATAGGCCACGGTAACCACTTTCAATCAGGTGGGCCGTGTGCTTCTCTGCCACCTAAGTTGTATAAAAATAAAAATCGCGATTAATTCGATTTATATGTAGAATGATTATTGAGATATATTGTAAATTCGAAATTTGTTAATGAGCCACTTTTGAGGATGACTGAACAAGTACCCACGTATTTAGTTCTTCAAGATATATATCATTATTATTATTCCTTTAAAATACACACAGATTAACTGACCAAACGACCAAATTAATGACTTTATAACCTATACAAAAACTGGTACCAAACTAGCATTATTAAAAATTACTTCTCAAAACAAAAAAGTAACTTGCCATGTTAATATAAAGTTATTAGATAATTACGACTCTTTTTGTCTGGAACATCAATTCAAAAGTGACAATGCATCTTTGTTCGACAAGCTAATGATGTGATTTAGTGATGCATCGCTTGCTAACTACAGTGTACAATGTGCTTTATTGTTCTTTAGAAGCAATTAAGAAAACTAAATATTGTATTAGTCGTCCAGACGTAAATCGTATTGCTTTCTAAAATTTATAATCGGTCCGTGTATTAGTAAACGATATTTTAATAACAGAAACCCCTCAAAATAAGCTGAATTGGTTTTTCATAGGAGGTAGGACACGGCGATATTTCCGCCCAATCCCGCAGTCCGACTGGGGAAGTACCCAGAATACCGCGATTATAATAACTTCGCGTTGTGTTCCCAGCGGTGAGTAGGGTAGCCAGAGCTCACTGGAGAATTTGTGCTGTCAGTGGGATGACTAAAGGCTTGTCCTGCTTTGTCCTCTACACTGACGGCACAGAAACTCTGTGCTTACAGGGTCGACAGCGCGAGTGTGGTTTTCCTGGTGTTACACACGTCCATAGGCCACGGTAACCACTTTCGCTTGTCTGCCACCTAAGTGGTATAAAAAAAATGACCAGGATTCGAATCAGAGACCTCTCAATTATGAAGTCGACTTCTTAACCACTATACTACCGTCCCACTGATGCACCAAGAGTTTACAATCTGATGCACATCATCTTAACACCGAGTCACGAGAGAAATGAGACCCTGACGCACGATAATTGGTTTGCTAAAATCTGTGATTGGTGGATGCCAGCTCCTCCGCCGCAATAGCATCTGCTATCCCCAAAAGATACCCAAAAACGCGTTCAGCGCATATAGAGTACATTTTTCGACGTGATTGAGGTCAAGATAAATGGCGGTAACTATTCCACTATCGGATATCAGTTCCTAGAATATAGTTCGATCAATATAATGACTCAAATTGAACCCGCGGTGCTATGATAGATGCGTAGATAGGTACATCACCGTCACAGATATGATATATATCCGCCACAGATATTATATACAATATATATCCGTAATCACCGCAGTATTACCTACTGACGCCGTTTGAGATTATAGCATGAGGTACCTAAATAGGTGTTGCCAGTCAATAAGCTTGTAGACAATTTTGTCGTTACGTTTTTAAATAGTACTAGTAAGTAACCAAGTTAATAAGAGTCCCGTTAAACTTGAGGGTTTAACGGGACTCGCGAAACAAAATTTGTGTTAGGAGTGAACCCGAAACCTCCGATTGGAGTTTCAATTCCTTAATCACTGAGCTACCGATGCTTCTGAAGTTGTAAGGTATATAATAACTCCCCTGCTGTTGCACGCGTTTATAGGTCACGGTAACCACTTTACATCAAGTGGGCCGTGTGCTTGTCAGAAGTTGTATAAAAAAAGTACTTGCTAAAAATGTATGTGGTTACAAAAAATAAGATTTACTATCATATAATTTATCATTTAATTCGATTTGAAAAACGTCATTCTTGTTCTTTCGGCTCTTTGAAAAGTGTGACCATGAACTTGTAACAACATACAGAAAATGATAAAAAAAGTAAAAGTGTGACTCTATAGTTTTAAATAATAATTGAAATCATAAACTAATGTACTCTATTAAGTTAATGATTGAAATATAGGTCGTATCAAAGTACCAAACAAATCAAAACAGTTATCTATTACAGTACGAAGTACAACGATAGATAAAATGATATTTAATATATTATTACATTACCTATTACATTAGTTACCTACACACTATTTTGAAAAGGCCACAATGTTCAGATATACACATACAAAGACTATTGAAGTTTATAATAATAACTACAGTTTAAACATATACAAATATGAATTCGTGAATTTCAATTAATTTTTTTTATAAATTAATTATATCAGAATTCATGAAGCCGGATAAAACGTTGCTTACCGGAAAGTCCAAATTTATATGGATAACTAAAGGAAAATAGCTAAGTTTTACATTATACAACTTCATTTATTAATATATTAATTATTTCATATACTGTGTATTTAAAAATATATTCATGAAATACCCATGAAACACATAAATATTTTCCTGGAATTACGTCACTTCTACCTCCATTATTATCTAGTATTTACAAATGATTGTATGTAAAAAAAATCACATATCACACTAGCACTTTCTTTAATACAAATCATGTAGATACTATGATTTTAGTCCTGGTCTCTAAAAAGTCCGATAGAACTAATCTAGTCACAAAATTCCGATATTACTGGGTAGAGGAGGCTAGATGTCAGTCGCTTCATGATAATTATCAATATTCGGCCGATGGATTGATAGATCGTTATAATATCTTACTTAATGTATGTTTCTGCTTGTCCCCAGATATGCTCAGGTGGCGCTGGCGTGCGGGCGCGCCGCCCACCAGACCGCATTGCGAGGAGCTACCACCCCCAACCCGCAACTTGCTGCTTTAACTCCTAAGGTAAGTCAACAACTGCAGAGTACCAGAGAAAAAGAGTAGCGCATACTGCAATATGGGGTTTTTCAAGAACAAAGTCTCAGAAGGTTCTTACAGCAGCGCGAGTGTGACGCTTCTCGTGTTGCATACGTCCATAAGCCAAAGGAAAATTATAGGAAAACGAATCGGCAGAGTAGAATTAAGGCCCCATCTCTTCCCATGCGGTGTCGTACAAGGCAACTAAGGAATAGGGCTGTTTAACAGCAGACAGATATATACAGCTCAGACTCAGTTTCAGATGCATGGCTCGAGTCAACAATAGTGCCCGGAATAGGTATAGCAATAAGCTCACCCCCTATTACGTGGGACCGAATACAATTATTGGTGAAATGTTGGTGTTAATTCACCTCTGCCTAACCCTCCAGGGATAAAGGCGTGATTTTATGTATGTATGTATTAACTAGCGGACCCCGGGTTCCGAGGTGAAAGCCTCTGATGCCGGGACTAACGTAAAGATGTTGATAAAACTAACCAATAAGTCTCTTGTTTATGGATGTGGAGGGTAGAGGATTAGGAGCAATGACGTGCATTGGGAGAGTCCTATGTCAAGCAGTGAACTGCAATGATTATGTAATGATCAAAATTGAAACATTATTACAGTATAAAATTGATCTCTTTGTACCCAGGTTCGTGTATTCGTGGAGCGTAGTGCCGCTCTGTGCCAGCCTGACCATGTGCATGTGTGCGATGGCTCTGAGGCCGAGGCGGCTGCATTGTTGCACATCATGCAACAACAAGGCACCTTGAAGAGACTGCCGAAGTATGATAACTGGTAAGTAAATTCCACCATCATACTCGTACTAAAATTTTCCAGTTACAATCCTCATTTTTTCTTCTTCTTCATAGTAGAATTTGGACTACCCCATCTCTTCCTATGCAGTGTCGTACAAGGCGACTAAGGGATAGGGCTGTTCAACATCAGACAGAATATCTACAGCCCAGACTCAGCCTCAAATGCATGGCTTGAGTCAATAAAAGTGCCCGGGAGAAGGCAATAGACTCACCCCCATTACGTGGGACCGAACTTAATGATTGATGAAATGTGGTTGTTAATTCACCTATGCCTAACCCTCCGGAGATAAAGGCGTGATTATATGTATGTGTGTATGTATGTATTCCTTATTCTGCTATACGACGGCTAACGAATTGCTACTTGTTTAGAGGAGCAGGCTCCAAAAGTGCAGCATAGAGTCTGCTTATTTTTTTTTTGTAATCTGTCTTGTTGATTTTTGACGTTTAAATCGCTGATCGTTATTCTTCTCTGTTACCAGAATTATTATATTCTGTGGAGCCATATTGATAGAGCATATTCTCGTTACGCGGGCTTTTTATTCAATGAATGTGTGAAACATAGACAAAAAGATGTGAACAGCTGAAGAATGACGTAGTTAGATATGGTAATTTGGTAAACAGGCATTCAGATGCTAAACTCTGTGTCAGCATTTACTTATGAACTAATTTCCTTTCATACAAAATAAATGTAGCTTCAACTCAAAATTTTAAAACGTATAATTATAGTTACTCTGCATTGAAGCGTTTTGTTCTTATTTCACATTTTTACATAATAATGATTCTGTAAAGCTGAAACATTTTTGAGGAACAATTAAGTATTTCGAATCTAGCTAATGCCCGCGGTTTTGCCTGTGTGGTTATCTGTTATCGTGATTTTTAGTCACATATTCTACACAACCTATTGCAATTAAACATAGGTACTTACGACAGATTTTAAGTTCAACTAAAACTAATAAAAAACGGCAATCAAAATCCGTTGAGGCGTTTTTGCGTTCATCGCGAGGAATAAACAATATTTTTGATTGAAATAAATTAATTTTTAACGGATTCTATCATTATTAACTTACGGATAAGGATTGAAAATGGTTTTATTTCAATGAGTGATAAGTAAGTAGGTACCTATTCGTGAAAACTTCCGATAATATAGATATATACATAATACAGTATATCATTTAATTCGATTTGAAGAACATCATTCTTTTTCGTTTATAATGACATTATATAATCAAAGTTTATAATATAGATTTTTTATTTACATAATATACGTGGGTGTTATCTAAATTAAAATATAAAAACAATACAGAATATAAACAATCCTGCAGGTTCAGGCATCATAGTATTCCTACCTATATTACAATAGCATCTTTTCCGCAGTTGGTTAGCCCGCACGGATCCCGCTGACGTCGCTCGTGTGGAGTCCAAGACCTTCATCTGCTCTGAAAAGGAACGCGATGTGGTACCAATCGCTCGGAAGGGTCAGAAATCGGCCTTAGGGAACTACATAGCTCCCAATGACTACGATAAGGCCGTGTCTGATAGATTCCCAGGATGCATGAGAGGTTAGTAAATATACTGTTTTTGAATACTATTGTCCAAATTTGTACATTCTTCTTTCTTTCTTCTTTTCTTGATTAATGGCTCTGTACTTTTAGCATCAATCCGCCAATATCCCGTAGTAGTTTATAAAATTATTAATGGCGAGACGCCAATGTCAAGTTTTCCAAGAAATTTTACCAGAGCCACGTTAGCCACGCCAGTAAATTTGTTTCCGTGTGTCTGTGTGTAAGCACTTGAGTTTCTGTGCCGTCAGTGTAAAATTGATTGAAGTACCTAATTAGGCCTAAATCCTAAAACTAGCAAGTGTCACTGTGTTTCTGGTCATGGCTGAATCCCAACAGAAATATATTTACCTAACCTACTGTCTGCGATTCCCACAATCACATGCATTTGTAATTCTTCGAATCCGGTGAAAAAGCTGAAAACAATCGGGCTACGAATACAAACGATGCATTGTACTTATACGCAAATACGGGGCAAACATGTCACAAAACAAAGTAGGCACCCATATTGTTTTGATTTGCTTTTGCAGCATTTAAGTCCAAGACTTTATTGATACTTGTACCCATGGGTACAATAGACCGGTTGTACGGAACTGAAATGTAATAAGAATAAGAATATGAATCTTTATTTCCTAGAATAAGGTTGGTTACAGGTGTTGGGGTGATTTAGAATATACAGAATATTCTACCATTTGTGGCGTGCAAATATAAAATTTCAATTTCCTACCAGATTTATTAGGTACATGCATTACCTCCAGCTTGTAAACAAGGAGAACAAGAATATCCTTTATATGTACTACATTTATATTAATATACTTACCACAAAGGTAGTAAACAAGTAAACTGCTGAAAAGTGATCTAATTAAGGCTTAATAACTAAACATCCGTGTGGTGAAGAAAGAATACAAGCATCACCACACCATCTTATTCGAAGGGTGTCGTAAGAGGCGACTAACGGAGAAATACGCAGATGATATCACTGCGACAGAAGGAAAACTTGACATAAAACCCTGTACCAACCTGTCTGGCTAGCGTGGATACAGTAGGCCAAAGCCTTCAGATATTGGGAGAGGCCTAGTCCAGCAGTGGACTGCGTCCGTGTGTGGCTACCGTAGTAATTACATTAGTGGTATATTGAGGTTTTGGTCAAATCTTTTTAATGAACTCCATAAAAGGAGGAGATTATTAAAACAATACCTACTGCTATACCTAAAGCAGGTTACTTTCGATTCCCCGCGATCTCGAGTTCTCCCAAAAAATAGCTTTTTATTATTATTACGCCTTTATAATTAAACAAACATTAAAGCAGCGTAAGACAGCCTCCGTGACTTTATTTATTTACGTGCGGAAAATCCCCTCGCATACCCCACCATCGGAGCCGGTGGGAGAGGTTATGTCGGACTCGAACCGACTAAAACGCACGCCGCCTGTGGGTCGTTTTGGTTGCCGAAGGTGAGGTTAACAGGCATATCCCTAACACCCCGGCCTAACCAGAGCCACTCACACACTCTCCTCGGTTGTGGGGACCACAGAGTCCCCAACTCGTCCCCGGAAACGGGGAGGCGTGCAAGTGGAAATATTCGTATGAATGAATATAAGTATTTCAGATATTTGCAATGATCTGGTTGTGCCTCGTCGAGCATGTTAAGTTGTTGGTCCCGGTTGCGTACCAACATCTACAGCAGTCGTTATGGATAGTTAGAGCCCTAAAAAGTCCAACATGTCTAGCTGCAATGCTTTGATATCGCCTTTAGGGAATGGAGGTCAGATGGCAGTCGCTTCATGGAAAATATCGAAGTTTAGCGAAATCCGCAGTTAGGCTAGTAAGTGGACCCCAGACTCAGAGGTGATAGCTTCGGATGCGACTGAGATTAACGCTAAGATGAAGAATAATAAAAAAAACAATCGGGCTGGAACCGACAACGGGGGAATCAAGACTTACTCAAAAATTAGAAAAAAGTGTATTTGTAGCCTAGTGGTATGGGTAATGGACTGCTGAGACGAGGTCTCGGTTTCGATCCCAGGTTTTACCATGGCACACACCAATGACTTTTCGAAGTTATGTGCGTATTTATCACATGTTTATACGCGACCGGTTAATAGCAATAGTCTCGCCTAATAATAATTGGGACCTAAAACATAAACTGCCGAAATGTGGGTGCTAGCACCTCTGCCTACCTCTTTGAGGATATAGGCGTGAGTTGATGTTATGATATGTACAATACTGTACAATGAGAAATGAGGACTTATACTTAACTATATTTGTTTTGTCCCCAGGACGTACCATGTACGTGATCCCTTTCTCCATGGGTCCTGTGGGCTCTCCTCTGTCGAAGATCGGCGTGGAGGTCACTGACTCGCCTTACGTCGTGTACTCAATGCGCGTCATGACCAGAATGGGTAAGTTATTTTTTTATTCATTTATTCACTGCTATACTAATAATATAAATACGAAAATTACTGTGTCTGTCTGTTTTTCTGTCTGTTACGCTTTCACGCCTAAACTACTGAATCGATTTTGATGAAATTTGATACAGAGATAGATTAGAGTTTGGGGTAAGTCATAGGCTATGTTTGGTGGCGATAAGTGGAAGATGTAAGGTGATATAATTAACTCTTAAATAAATTTCTTTAAACAATTCATCCCAGCAGTTAGACATCCCGAATAATATAGGTACACTTACTGTCAGCTTCTGATCGATTTCCCTTGATTGGTTTGGTTGCTTGGTTTCCCCCCTTCCTGTTGACTGATCGTCTTAATTTCGGACAGTACATACATACATACATACATATAATCACGCCTTTATCGCTGGAGGGTTAGGCAGGTTAATAATTGTTTTCGGTCCCACGTAATAGGGGGTGAACCTATTGCCGAATTCCGGGCACTATTGTTGACTCGAGCCATGCTGGGCTGTATATATCTGTCTGATGTTAAACATCCATATCCCTTAGTCGCCTTGTACGACATCGCATGGGAAGAGTTGGGGTGGCCCTAATTCTACTCTGCCGGAAACCACGTGGACAGTAATACAATTTAAATCAATAAAACAGTTTGATTTATTCTCTTCATACATTTCAAGAACTATAATATAATCTGTAGTTTTAAGGTTATTTTGAGATTGCAGTCACGATCGTTCTGACGCTGATTGTACAACTGGTTCATTAACAAATAAATATAAAAAAACAGTTCAATTCAAAACACAACCAAATGACCCCCAGAACAGAAATTTTAACTAACATTTACGATCTGAAGTAAACGCAAGAGTCATTAAATTCATGTTAAGCGAATACAAAGATCTTCGGTTGCGCCGGAATCTCTAGGCCGTGGGCAAAAGTAAGCAAAACTCTTACCCCTCCCCACATCCCATGTCTACGTAATGGTACCATGCCTATTTCTTTTCATATTTGTTTTTTTAGGGTAATGTATGAAAAAGTAAATAACTACTGCTTACGTAATCATTATCTACCCCCTTACCCCCATGTCATCAAAAATAAGCAATGCAAAGACCCCTCCCCTTGTAGTGCTTACGTAATACTTGAACGGCCCCTCTCCCAATATTGGGAGGCTTAGGCCTTCTGTTTCCACGCTGACCAGACGGGGTTTTTGAATTTTTCTTCTCTCGCAATGATATCGGCTGCGTTTTTTATCCTCATAATAAGTAATACTTATAGGTATTCTTTCTCAGTCACCACACAGATACAATACCTACAATAATACATTATAATATTATAGCTAGACAATTTAAAAAAGCCTAGGCTACAATGTTTTTTTATTTACTTCCAACACACGCTATTTGAACAAAATGCAACACAAACAGGTGAGGCGATCCAACTAAGTGATTGATAGATATCTAGGTCGCACCCTCTCGGCTGCATTAGTGATAATATTAATTTACAATTGTGTGACAAATCAATAGGAATAGGTACCTGTTTTCTGTTGATGGCGTCATAATATAATCATAGCCATAATATTTAGGTAGACACCTACTTTAAATCATAGTTATTATAAGTCCGAGTCGAATGTCGGTTACGGTTGTCTAGACAAACCCGTGAGGGTTTTTTTGTCAACCATGTACATCAAATAAGTACCTTATTGGTCTTGTTTGTGAATACTAATAAATAAATAAAAATAAACCCCGAAGTTATTTGTGGTTCTCACACACCCTAACTTTGAGAAACAGTTTGAGACACTAATAAAACCGCACCAAGGTCACAAAACAATGAAATAACAAGTGTATTTTGTTTAAAAACAAATTAATTTCTTTATAATATACTTAACACCATATTAAGTCGATTCTGTTTTGAAATAGAAATGCAACAATAAAAATGTAAATAGCCCACCTTGAACAGATTTCTTTGTTTTCTGACAAGGAACTATTGTTTTTACAAACCAACTAGCAATTCACCGTGACCTCGTTTGCGTAAAATATACCTATTAAAACATCGTGATGCGTTTGGAGTAATTTAACTTTCTAAAAACAGAAGTATTTGTTAGCATTCTTATTAGATTTAGAAGGATTATGTCATGGAAAATCGATGTCTGATGCCCGAAACCTGCTATAAGATTTAACAATAAGCTATTAAAACCCCAAAGTCTTTACCAAAATCGGCCCAGGAGTTTTCAGCCATCCTCAGACCAATAGATATAGAGATATAGAGACCCATAGAGATACATTTTCTTAAAATTTTATAATAAGTAGAAAATTGAATGTCTTGTCGTCATTCTAGGATAATTTAGCACCGATTTAAAAGTCTGATATCTATGTAACATTACATACTATCCTTAAGTACTTAACCTATACATCCATAACCTAATTTTCACCACTATTCTTCCAGGTGCCAAGGTCTTAGAAGCTCTCCGCCAGGACGAGAAGTTCATTCGTTGCCTGCACGCCGTGGGCACTGAGGGCAACACTCCCGGCTGGCCCTGTGACCCCTCCCGCACCATTATCCTCCATAGACCCGCAGACAACGAGATTGTCAGTTATGGTGAGTGCAAAGTTCTATTCAAGTACATCTTTTTAGGACATGTCAATATGAGTTGAAGGCAAAGTCTCAGGAAAGAGGGTCACTATTAGGTACAGGGATCAACAATATTACAATGGTGTGGTGTCCCTCAGCTTCGTAATATATCAAAAAGTTTAAAAGTTTATGATGCAATCGAGATGCAAAAGAATTCCGAAAGATTCCATCAATTTGATTGCACTCCAGCTGTTGTAAGCCGAGGTGAAGTCCAAAAAGTACCTAGTGGCCATCATTCCAGAAGCTGTCCCTGGTCCCAGGTCTGTACAACTACCTTACGACCTTGACAGATAATTTTTAATGCCCCGCTTAAAGAATCTCAGGATTGTGGGAAGAATGCAACACGTCATAAAAACTGTTCAAACCCAGTCACAATTTAATCTCAATCTCCCGAACGTCACTTGAGTTTTATTACGATAATTGGTTCTCAGTTCTATATAGAAATTACTGAACTGCTTGATTCACAATGGTATTGAAAGCACCGTATGAGGGTGACATCTTAGGCTTGCATATGTTCTTCATGTTTTTGGAGCTCTCAAACTCCCTTCATTTCGGTACTAAAAGGAAAATCCGCAAGCCCGTCGCATACCTAGGCTCTTTGAGTAATTAACTCAAAGTCTAGGCAACTTAATTTGCTAATATATCATTATTTTTATATGTTGCGCAGGAAGTGGTTACGGTGGCAACAGTTTGTTGGGAAAGAAATGCTTCGCGCTCCGATTGGGCTCTGTCATCGCGAGGCGGGAGGGCTGGCTCGCTGAGCATATGTTGGTAAGTCTATTTACTATACTTACATATCTACATTAGATCTAAACTTCGAAATAAGAAAATGGCAAAAGTGAAGTGGACAAGGTCTCAATTGCACTTACTTTTTATTACAATACCTACCTACCAAGTGTGAACTCATGAAAAAATATGATAGCACTTAGATGCGAGATAAGCTCACAGCCCACATAGTGGAAAGTGGTTACCGTGGCATATGGACGTGTGTAACACCAGGGGCGTCACACTCGCGCTGTCTACCCTAGAGGAACCTTTTAATGCCCTTCTTAAAGGACACCATTATTGTTGTGGCTTGAAAAAAACGCGAGTGTGAGATAAAGTTCTTTTTTTCTTTTTTTATTGTTGCTTATCGAGTAAAGACTCCATTATGCGGATACCCCGGGTATAGATACTATAGGAAGGAATTCTCCAGAATCTTCACCAGCCTTTTAGGTACCTTTCAGGATATTTAAGCCTAATCAAAATTTTTATCATACAGATCGTTGGAATAACAGACCCCAAAGGACAGAAGCGATACATAGCAGCCGCGTTCCCTTCTGCGTGTGGCAAGACCAATCTAGCGATGATGACCCCCACACTGCCAGGGTACAAGGTGGAGTGCGTGGGTGATGATATCGCGTGGATGAAGTTCGACAAGAACGGCGTGTTGAGGGCTATCAATCCGGAGAAAGGATTCTTTGGAGTTGCACCAGGTTAGACATTTTTTGCTTTAGCAACGATATTAAAAATGTCTGTTAAAATTGTAGCTGTTGTCTATAGTTCCATCAGTTTGAAATACTGAATCCATTCTCACGATTCGTAATACATAGCTAATTCCAGGATAAAATATTCTATCCCTAAGCGAGATTACCTATATCAAGATCCGTTCAGCTGTTCTGGTATGATTGATTAAAAACATGCACCCTTGCATCTAAACTTTTCTAATTACTACGCCTGTACATCTATGAAGAATGATTACTAAAAATAGTTTAAATTCTATTTTAGGTACTTCGGTAGCAACGAACCCAATCGCAATGACAACTGTATTCCAAAACACAGTATTCACAAACGTGGCTGAAACCAGTGACGGTGGAGTGTGGTGGGAAGGCATGGGAGCTCCTTCTGACAAACTAATTGACTGGAAGGGTCAATCATGGGATTTCAACAAAAAGACTCCTGCTGCGCACCCTAACTCTAGGTAAGTGAAAAAAAGAAAAATACTCTATGCTTTTAGGGTTACCTACCTAGAAATTTTGCAACAATTTTACTAAAATATTAAAATTCTCTAAGCTAAAATTTAATATATTACGTACCTCCTTCACATTGGGTTAAGCAGAAGTATTAACACTGAACTATATCTTTATTTTGAATAGATTCTGCACTCCGGCTGAACAATGCCCAATAATCGACGGTGACTGGGAGAGTGCTGAGGGTGTGCCAATTTCTGCCATCTTGCTCGGTGGTCGTCGCCCAGCTGGCGTGCCTCTTGTAATTGAAGCAAGAGACTGGCAACATGGGGTATTTATGGGAGCATCTATGCGATCTGAAGCTACTGCTGCTGCTGAACATGCTGTAAGTAGATTTGAAAGCCATTAAATATGCATTAGATACACATTTGAGCTACTTGAGGGTGTATGGGCCAGACCAACCTGACCTGTAAGCCAGTACACCTGCTGATTGCTTGACGAGAACCTAGGGATGGTTTTCCTCTTGAGGTTGACGCTGCAGTCATACCAAAAGGATAGTAAACTAAAATGGAAAGAAGAAATTAGCAATCTCCTGGATCTGAGGTGAAAGCCCCGGATGCAAACGGGAATTACGCTAAGATGATGATGGAAATACGTTTAATCCTACAAAATAGAGCAGTAATTTCGAAGAAGCTTCTAATATATGTCATCATCAATAACTTTATTTTATCCAAATTGCTTTTTAATTCTACATAATTTTTAATCAATACCTACTGTTCTTTTACAGGGTAAGACCGTAATGCATGATCCGTTCGCCATGCGTCCATTCTTCGGTTACAACTTCGGCGAGTACCTGCAGCATTGGCTGTCGATGCCCCAATCTGGTCGCAAGATGCCCAAGATCTTCCATATCAACTGGTTCCGCAAGAATGATGAGGTAATTTCTTCGAACTATTTTAAAATTAGCAAAGACCATAATATAATTATGATCTTCAGAGACCAAGCCACCTTCACCTGCACCCTTGTTGATTGTCAGGCGAGGCTATGGTGCAGACTTTCCTTTCAGGGTTGAGGGTCAGACGACAGTCGCTCGCTTAAAAGCCAACCAAATCAAATTTCGGGACGTACTTAAATCTGAATGTAACTAAGGCCTCAATTCTGCTAATTTTATATCATAATAAAAGCATTGTCATACCACTGACACTGAAACAATGCTATTTAATTTTAGACTTTACTGTTGTGTATTTAGAGTTCAAAATTAAATGGTATGTTGCAGAGTGAATGAAGATGTAATGAACTATTTTTCGTTTAATTTTTTCTATATATAACTTTAAACCTTTTCAAATAGAGTCTAAAATTTAATGTAATTTTTTTGCAGTGTCACTGATATGACATAAAATTAGTAGAATCGGGGCCAGGATTGTCATTTAGATAAAGTGTGTGTAAATATTAGAATAAGAAACTCCTAATTGAATCCTAATTGAATGAAGGTAATTTAAGAAATACTCTACAATAATCCTGTATCTTTGTTATAGGGTAAATTCCTCTGGCCTGGTTTTGGTGAAAATTCGCGAGTACTGGACTGGATCCTGCGTCGTTGCAACAACGAACAATGTCATACCGAAACTCCTCTTGGATACATCCCAGCTGATGGCGAACTCAACGTAGAGAATCTTGGACCTATCGATTTAAAGACTCTCTTCAGTATACCTAAGGACTTCTGGCTTCAGGAAGCTGATGCCATCGAAAAGTACTTCAAGGAAGAAGTTGGCGCTGACTTACCCCAAGAAATGATGAACGAATTGAACAAACTCAGGAAGAATGTTCAAGAATCTTAATTATACCAAAGCTATTACCTATAAGAGATTAATTGTAAGATTTGGAATGTAAAAAAAGTATTGACAATTTTTATATATAAAATATTAGACATTCCATATGAAATGTATTTGAATTGCTGTAACGTTGATCGTACATATTCAATATTTTTTATTGTGAAGGATCTTAAAAATGGCTTCTAATGGCGTCGTAATGAAAAATTTGAGAAGGCTGTGTTATTTAAGTATAATAAGTAATTGTATTAACATGTAGTTTTATGGAAACTATTGACTCCTCTGATAATTTTACTTTTATATGTAAGATCATTTTAAAAATAAAATGTATTATTGAATGAGTATAATTGCATTTTATTCATAGAGATAAAACCGTGATAAAACATAAATTTCCTGATTTACGACTGTATGACGTTGAATGGTGTAGGTAAGGTGACGGTACTTTATTTCATATGTTTAGCTGAGAACATTCTAACACCATCTTGAGTTGAAGCTCGAGCATACTTCGTTAAAAGAGCATTTACATTTAATTTCTCTGTTGCATAACGCCTGAAAAATAGCATGAGCATTATTACACAGTTATAATAACATTGTAGGTATGTATTTATGATAGATACCGGTAGCCTAGTGGTATGGGTAATGGACTGCTGAGATGAGGTCTCGGGTTCGATCCCAGGTTTTACCATGGCACACACCAATGACTTTTCGATGCTTTTCGAAGTTATGTGTGTATTTATCGCAGGTTTATAAGTGCCCGGTTAATGGCTATAGGCTCGCCACCTATTACATTGGGACCTAAACATAAACTGGCGAAATGTGGGTGCTAGAACTAGTTTATGTTATGTTACCTATTAAATAGTAGTATGAAGCATTAGTGCGGCCAATTCTCTTTATCTTTGGTTTTCATTCTCTTCATATGTTTAAAATCTTCATAGCAATGCGCGTAGTGTTGCAAATGTATAAAAAAGCTATAATTACACTTGTTTTTAGGTAGGTGACTAGTTGTTGATAAGCTCAGTAGTTTAAAAAGATTAATTCTGTTACTTGGTTTTCATAACATAATACTTACTCTATATAAGGCGATATATCATCAACAGTCCACTTCGCTTTAGTTTGAAATAATACTTTAAAACGTTCATTAATGTCTTCCGGTAGATCACTCTCCGCAAAACCCCAAACTACTTGAGGCGTACATGATTTGTCGACTAATGCTATGCCCGATAGGAGAGATTCCTGAAAAATACGAGATATATACGTATAAAGCAAAGAAATTATTACCCCATAAATGTAAGTTTGGTCTGGACCAATGATTAAATTTTTAGGCATTTTATTGCACAGATTTTGAATGAAGTGTTCTGAAATGAAACGTTTCAAATTCATCAGTTGGATACTTACCGAATCCCTATTTTTTCCATAAAACCTGCTGGAATACTCGTTTTGTTGCACATTACATTCACTGGAGAGTTTTGGGCTGTCAGTGGGAAGACCAAAGGCTTGTCCTGATTGCGTCTTCTGCACTGACGGCATAGAAACTCTCTGTTCTTACAGGGCCGGCAGCACAGGTGTGACTCCCCTGGTGTTGCAGACGTTTATAGGCCACGGTAACCACTTTCCATCAGGTGAATCGTGTGCTTGTCTGCCACTCATGCTGTATTAAAAACAATAAAATATTATATTAGCGCGTCTGCGCTTTATCCGCCCGTTCGTCACCTACTGCCTTTTCTGCTGTATAGTTTACGCCTAATGCTTTATACTCCAGTTTATATACTTACACTAGTATACATCCCCTCAGGTACAGAATCTCTCCATGCTTGCAAAAATTCTGCCAAATTAAATTTGCCAGCACTTTTCAGTAACACTCGTGCCAGAAATTTACACACATTATCTTGTTTATATTCATATAACTGAATATCTTTATCTACAACAGACTTATTTGTATAAAACGTAAACATCGTTTCTAATATTGGTAGAGGTACAAGCTCTTTTAAACTTTCCATAGTTACTTCCTTAGATATTCTGTCTAAAGGCCACGAATTTTCATCAATCAGATCCAACATGTACGACAGTACACGAAATTCGTAATCAAATTCTAGTAATCGATAATATCCATCAATTTCTATCGCTTGTATATTCTCCAATTCTTCGTTTAACTCCGCTTTCGAAGCTTGGACTTGGTCGAACAGGGCGTCATAGTTTAGCAACTTTGATTTATCTATTGCATATTCAAGCTCTAATCCCTGATACCTAGTAGGGTCTAGTAATTTCCGCAACTTTGATAATCGAGGTTTACAAGGTTTCAACTCGTAATAAGTGAAAAAAGTATTGACAATATCTTTGTGTTCAATTTTCCTGGGAGGTTTGGATCCTTCATCAGATTCTGTGGATTTATTCAGACTTGCATTGGATTTATCGAGAGAAGTATCTGAATCACATTCCATTGAATTGTTATTTATCGTTTCGTCAAGTCCTGTAGATGCGGCAAACAGTAAGTCTGGGACTAGCAACAAGCTGTTTGATGTCTCTGCTTCTTTGACGTCATAAGTCTTATTATTTGTGCATAGCACTACATTTTCGTCCGGATCACCTATAAGAAAAAGCTATAGATGTTGATCGAATGAATTACATACATGCCATCCACGCTGTCACTGCTGTGACTCTTGTACTTAAGCCAGGATCAACTGCAATTATCCATGAAAATACTGAGCCTGACACTCAGGGGTTTCGATACTTGTAATAATTAAGGATTGCTTTCCAATTCATATAACTGCATTTGAACTTGCTTAATAAAATATTCAATATTTTATTAAGTAAGTTAAAATGCTTCAGACTTTTGAGTTCGTCACATAGTGCATCTCCATCAATATCTAAATCAGAACGAGTTTTTGCTGTAGATTTGAACACAGAGAGTTTACTGTTTCCTGTATTTTTTAAATATCGTGTAAAAATAACCACGTTTTCTACATTTTAGTTCGGACAATGTTACTTTATCAATATATCTTAAAAAAACAGTAAATAAAAAACAGGGAAATTCACATCTTTAAAACCTTTTACATTGACAAAAGCAAAGCTTAAGCAGAAATCGTAGGTAGGTATAACAGTAAGTTCCCAGAGACCTTTCTACAGGCACAGCGCCTCTACTAATCTGGCGCCCTAGGCGGCCGTCCCAAATCCCTTCCTAACGCCGGCACTACCCTGGTGTTGCACACGTCCATAGGCCACGGTAACCACTTTCCATCAGATGGGCCCTGTGCATATCTGCCACATAAGTTGTATAAAAATATATGATTCAAATACCTTTAAATGTTAACTCATTTCCAGATTCAATTTGTTTCAAAAGATTATCATCTAACAACAAGAGTTTTAAGTTCTCATTGTGCTTATCTGCTTCTGGAAATCTCAATACTTGTGTAATTTCAGTTAACTCCGACTCTTGAAGTTTAGCAATTTTTATAATTTTTCGCACTTCTTCCGGAGTCCGTATTTCGCTGTAAAATATTAACGGAAAATTCAGCAACTAATAATATTTACGCTGTCAACACTAAAATTAGTATTTTTTTTTTATTTACTCTATAATATAATATGTTATCTGTGCTATGCTCTATACATGCTTTTTTTGACATTGACATTTCAATAAAAGTTCGATTTCTGTAAATTCGCTGCGTGATTTTTTAATCGCGTTTAAGTTTTAGATTAGTGAAAATAGTGTTAAAAAAGCAAAAATGTCTTTGTTCGGTGAAATACTGTCTTTAAATAAAAATGAGGAGAAATCTAACCAGGCGTCGGCTGGTCTTTCACCTTATCTGAACTTCGATCCTCACTATATACCGAAAATGCAGCCAGAATTCTTATACCCTGACGATAGTCACATGGCTCCTACTGCTAGAAGGTCAAACGTTGCTTTGCCCATTATCGGAATGTCCTTTATGAGTGGATCAGGTGAGGAAACGGTGTAATCAATGACATAACCTCTAAATTGCTAATAGTTTTTACATAATAGTTAGCAAGGATAGAATGGGTAAAAATATTATTATGGTGGTGTCTTGATCGCAACGTACTCAGTATGCTATCTTGTTTATATACACATATTCAGCTACTATACTTAGGAATGTATCTAACCAAAACAAATCAGAAAAATGAGTCTGGATTATTTTTAGTGTCAGCATTTTGCTCTGAAAGAATGTGTAAAATATGAAAATAGAATGAGTATAGGATGAAAAGTGGATAAGCAAAAAATGGGAAGTAATACCATATGCACCCGTTTATTCAAGTATTCAATGTTAATTGTCTTATTAAAAATAAAAGACAAATTGACATTTCTTAAAATAAAATATATTACACATATTGCATCATTCTCTTCTCTTAATTCATCATCGTCATCATTACCTGTCCTCGTGACAATTACCTACTTACTCCTCACTCCTCTTTACTTTCCTGTTACACATACCAGTCACTCCCTTCCATTCCTCTTTCGTTCTCTTCTCATATTAATTGTGACCAATTTATGGAACAATTACTAAAACATATTTACTATATTAAACATGTTAAAATGTTTTGGTTGAAGGTTATTTAGTAGTCTTAAAGGAATATGCCCTTATCTGCATACTTAGATATGTGAATATTAACCTAATAGATAACAAGTTGGGCTACATTAAGATGACATGAATTAGAGTAAAGAAGATGACAAGTTTTATTAAATTTTTTTGACAACAGTTGTGTACAGTGGCATGAAAAAGTGATGTCATCTGCTTCAAAAGTCAAATAATATAGATAATAAAAAACAATAGCATCCAATTTCATATCTGATAATCATGGACACTCAACTGTACATGAAGATGTGTATAGGGTGCCACTAAGATATTTGTGACCCAAACTAACCTCACCTGTATGCTGGTGCCCTTCTGAATTCCCTGAAAAGTATTGCAAGCTATCTTCTTAAGGTTGGGAGATCAGTCACAGATGGGATGTCTGGGCTCAAATGTACCTGATCTTGATGTAGTTGGAATTAGTGCTTGAATGAAAAAAATATTCCAAGGAAACACCTCTATAAATTGATCAAAAAGACTGACTGATTTGTATGATAGCTTATTTTACTCCAAAGAAACACTCTCTTCAAAATGATCAAAGGACTGACTGATTTGTATGATAGCTTTTTTACTAAGTTATAACATAAACTCACGCCTATATCCACGAAGGGGTAGGCAGAGCTGCTAGCACCCACATTTCGCCAGTTTAGGTCCCAATAGGTGGCGAGCCTATTACCATTAACCGGGCACTTATAAACCTGCGATAAATACTCACATAACTTCCAAAAAGTATTGAATAGTCATTGGAGTGTGCCATGGTAAAACCTGGGATCGAACCCGAGACCTCATCTCAGCAGTCCATTACCCATACCACTAGGGTACCGCGGTTTTCCCTTTAAGTCCCAGTTGTGTTAATATTGAAAATTTTTGTGTTCCAGGTTTAGGAGGCATGGCAGGTTTATATAAAGGATTAAGAGCAACTACATTAGCAGGCCAGACCGGCAAAGTTCGAAGGACACAAATCATCAATTATGTCATGAAACAAGGTCAGTATACCAACAGTTCTATGTACAAGAGTTGTGAAGGTGACGCTGTTCAAAGCATACTGCCAATCCTTTTACACGTGCGGCCTGTGGGCGGGCTTCACGCATCGGGCATACGATGACCTGCGAGTCCAATATAATAACGCATTTAGGATGCTGATGGGTCTGCCGAGGCATTGCAGCGCCTCAGGGATGTTTGCGGAGAAGCGTGTCGACGACTTCGCAACTATAATAAGAAAGCGCAGTGCTTCCTTATTGAATCGCACCAGGAGCAGCGCCAACAGCATCCTGGCTGCGTTATCAAACCGGTGGGACTCCCCCCTATTTAAAAGGTGGATGGTGGTTCACACCGCTAAAAACACAAACATAAAAATATATATACCTTACTAACAATAGTATATAAGTGAAAAATGTACGTACTAACCATCTATGGGCTTGTCCCGAAATAAACTTTATTTAATTTAATTTTTTAATTTATACAAGACAGAATAAAATATAAAATCCCACCGTCACCGTAATATGTATAGAAGAATTTGAATGGTTTCAAGCGAATATTCGGTGGCTTAGTGGTCAGAGCGTTCTCCCTCTTATTATATTAAGGGAAAGATCGCAGGTTCTAATCAAGCCTGGACCATTTCAATTTTTCTATCGTAATCATTTAAGATAAAATAGGTTTATTTGTTTAAAATAATATAATCTGGTGAGAAATAATAATTTAACTACAGTAGCAACTCACTTATCCAGAAAGTTAGTAGAAGATTTTCAACTGAGAATATACTTTATTAACTGCAGTTGTATGTTGAAATCCTATTCCACAAGAGAGACAAGGAAACTAAGAATACTTAGCTCCTGTTTTGTGTATACAATTTTGGACAACAGTTTTTCAGAAAAATAAATAATTTTTTTTTTCAATGGAATTTTTCCACTAAATTTCATGTATAATGGGTTCCGTAGAGTGGCGGTAGTGAACGCGACCGCTACGCAGGAGGCGCGGGTTCGATCCCCGCTGAGTGCAAATATTTGTATGCATGAATAGGTGTTTTGGTCTGGGTGTTTCTCTGTATAATATGTATGTATTTAAAACAAAAAAGTATTTAAGTATGTTTATCCGTATTCTAGATTCCATAACACAAGCTAGTTAAGCTATGCTTACCATGGGTCTAGATAGCGTTGTGTAGAATATTGTGTAATAATATTTATATAATTGGAAGTAAACATAGGAGCAGTATAAATCAGTATTATATAGTTGTATTCCGTAAAACGTTTGCAAGCAGAAATTTTTTTTGTTTAAACGTATTTAGCACCCTACACTTTTTGGTCAAGCATGGAGCTAACCATAAAAATAAATAATAATTAAAAAAAATGTTTGTAGACTGTATAAAAACGTAGAACGTTTCCTTATACTACAGTACAATTTTTTTTTTATATTCCAGGCACAAACACAGGCTGCACCCTAGGTATAATCGCATCATTTTACTCCTGCATCGCTCTCGGTGTCACGTGGCTTCGCGATAAGGAAGACACAGGAAACACTTTTATAGCAGCCGCAACTACTGGTCTCATCTACAAGAGCACCTCGGGCCTCCGCTCCATGGCCTTAGGCGGCGCAGTGGGCCTCACCCTCGCCGGAGTATATTCACTCATCACAGATAATGACAACATATGGAGCAAAGCTAAATATAATCGATTGTGATCTACCCGCCTATAGTTGTAAATAATGTTATGGTTTAGACTTTGTTGTGGACGCCAAAGGATCTGTCATGTGCGACGTGGACTTATTTTTCCCATGTCCTTCGCACTGGTTAGATTTAGTATAGTGCAATATGTTATCCATAAACTCTGTTGAAATGTTATTATAATTGTTCGTATATATGCAGAATGGAACCAAATAGTTTCATTCTGTATACCTAATGGAACCAAATAGTTCCATTCTGTATACCGAATGGAACCAAATAGTTCCCTTCTGCATAAATACGAATTATTAGACTTGACTAGTCTCAATCACTACTGTTATGTTTCTGCCATGATTTAGTTTTAGTATTTAGTAAAATACTATGCATAGTACAATTTAATTGAATTTATTATGAATAGGTATTGGCTATTGTACCGCGAGGTATGGAATATAGCTATATTGGCATAACTGGCTGGATAGCATTGAATAATTTGTTTGAATACGCGCTAGCACCCTAGTGGAGCTTAGATAATTCTGTCTGGAGACGCTGCACGCTGCTCCGATAGATTATACCTGAGTGAAGTAAATGAACTGCACTCCTGTATTGGTCTATTATAATTTATTAAAAAATGGGGCATCAGGTATCCGTGCTAATAGATAGCAAAGGTTATGTGGCTTTCAATATTATACTGTTTTGTTTTTTTGTTGAATCGTCTGTTTTTGTACTGTGTATGCATAACCATATTTAGTAAAATTTTAAAGCATTTAGTGTGCTAACTATTCAAATAGATTTAGATAGAAAAAAATTAATCGGTTCCCCCTGTAAGGGAGAGATCGCAGGTTCGAATCCCGTCTAAACCGATTCCATTTTTTCTAACTTAATCGACATATCCGTATTGTACCAAAATGAGAAAATAATTCTGTCATTTTTCATTTAAAAAGCTGTTTCTTATTTCTTCTCGTTTTCGTAACCAATAATTGGTTTGCTTATTTTTACGACGATTTTCCATTTCTGTGTGAAATTAAACCATTTCTACTCTTATTGCCCTCGATCGAATGTCGATTTTGAAGAATTAAGGGGGAATTTAATAAAAAAAAAATGTATTCAGTATCGAACATTCTCATATACTCTCAAATTTGTACTTAAATATTGTTATCACACCATTTACATGCATGATACGTACCTTGCTAAGGTGAGGAAAAACGTGTTATATGCAATGATGTATTATAATAGATATGTGGTCCATACTCTTTAAGTGGTGACACAAAAAATGATGACGAAACTCATTTTACACCAATCAGAGACCAACAGTGCGCTATGCAAAAAAATCATCATTAATAATAAATTCGTAATAATAATATTGATATAAATAACCATAGACATACCAGCCCAAAAAGCTGAGATGTTTAATATAAATAATAAAGTCACAATTCATTAAATGATGTATTTACTTCTTCACGCAAGTAAGCAGCCATTTATTGCTTGCGCCATTTTTAAAAACCGCGATGTTCCTGTATGTTGTATCTATGGTTTATAATTAAAATACATCATTGCTTATATGCCTGAACTTGGTACACATTAGATTCTTGAATAATTGTTCGACTACCCGTTACATACAAAGATCTTAGATTAAAAAGAGGTAGTGTGACCTCAACGCAAGCGGAATGCTACAAGAGATGCAGTAAAATTCTCTAAGCACACAGTGTCGAACACAGCGCTGCGACATCTTTTACAGAGATTGTCATTGGTCGATCTCCAGTGACGTCACCCTGACCGACCAATGAGAATCCATCTAGGCTGTCGCAGCGCTGTGCTTACAGAATTGCACAATAGTAAATGCGAAAGAGTACCAAGTATGACTTCCGCAATTCAACGCGGTACTATATTGATAGTGCGATAGTATTCAGATAACATATCTACCTCATTTTAATACAAGATCTAATTTACATAGATGACTGAGTAGAATATTCTGTAGTTCCTATTCGTACACAGTTTATGGATAGCAATCGCCTGCATACCACATATTCTCGCCTTGTCGTATCAGGACTGCACACAGCGTTAATAAAACAAGTTATCTAAAAATATGTTTATTTTATTTATCATGTATTACATACATACACAGTGCATTTTGTACATTTATTTACATGTGGCGATTACGATGGGTTATGTTTATTCTAGTCTGAGCTGGCATAATGTATAATGAGACGTATTGAGTGTTTTACCCATGAAAGAAGAGATAATACCCTCATATATTGTCGTATTGACACTTTTATCGCTAATATTTCACATATTGTTACGACCAAGGATAAGGGGCATTTTATATTTATTGGTCTTACAAATGTCAGACCAAGTCGAGCTATCGAGTATAGAGATCGAAAAATATACTAATAATGAATAATAGATCCTCTAAGACCCATCAAAGCCCTCAATAAACCAATAATAAATGTACAACTGTAAAAGACTTAAGAGGTTGTAGGTTCTAAGCCTAACCACTATGTGAATAAGCAATTTAGATGCTATTTAAAAAGTTCTCTCTCTGAGCAATCGAGGTAGTAACTCTCATCTTTGAAATAATACTTCTGGTACCTCAATCCCTGGTACGTTCAATCCTGTATGGAAGAAAGGAATTTCTACCTAACCAGTAACCTTACTATCGATATGAATAAGCAATTTAGATAAGGTCCGACATGGTAAACAGTATGGGAAGCTAGTCAAAAAAGTTATCTCTCTCAGCAACTGAGGTAGTTACATTCATCTTTAAAATGATACTTCTGGTACCTCAATCCCTAGAAGGTTAAATCCCATGGAAGAAAGAAATAACGACTATCAGAGATCTATAGGTTTCACCACCATGGATGTGTAAGACAATGCGAAGTGGAGGACAAGTCGGAAAACGGACCTTGGACTCGAGAGGTAAGGTCCTCGGAAGCAATCTGGACACATGGCATGATGTTAATGACCAGAGAGCTATAGGCAATTATCCTAGTATTCAATAAATATCTTTTCAAAGTTTTAGATTTATCAAGGACGTAAGAAATTTTTGACGCGGTTCAGTGAGGAGCTAGATCAGTCAAGTTCAAAGAGGAGATGTATCATTTATGAAGGATAACTAGAAAAATGGAGCAAGTAGGCCACTCAATTTATGCGGGTGGATGGTGTCCCTTTTGTCTTTTCACTAGTTTGGTCTGAGCGTTAATGAATACGTATCAGCTGTAGTCAAGAACGCGACAAAATATTTCGTCCGTGGTATCTTGAACAGTTTATGTAATAGATAAGTAACATCACACTCGGTCAGTGTTATCTAAACTAAAATATAGTTCACATTAGCTCGACGCGGCCCTGACATGCGTATCTTCCGAACATAAACAACGCCGAATGTTGAGCAAACATAATATACATTAGGTAGCTACTTAAATTATATTACTGCTCACCCATAGTATAAGCCACAAAGTTTGAAGGTTAAAATAATTATAAAGAAACCTTATTAACATGGTTTAACCTTGTAACGAATTTGCAATTTTAAGCGAGTTTACCGAGGCTCGCTATTAAGTAAACGACATAACATATGCGATCCCTTAACGCTACAGTTATATAAAGAACATAGCAAACTCCAGTCTAATACGTGCCCAGTGGATTACTAAATACTAACACCTTGTGCTTTTAATGGTACCGGGGTAAAATTTGTACGTACCGGGCAAAAACACGCACCTCTTTTGGGTTTGGGCACTGAGTATTTTAAATTAAACTAATTTTTTAAAAATTATGTCCAATTTCCGAAAAGCTGGTTTTGAGAAATGCTCATTCTGAGAAGTGCACCAAATCCAAAGCGTCCAATTCTTTGTCCGATGTACGTACATTCTATGAAATACGCATTCTGGTTTTAGTTAATAAGAAATTTCATATTCTATAGGACCTCTAGAAGAATATCTATAAAGGTACCAAAGATATTTCTGGGAAATATAATGGACGACTTGGTTTCATTTTAACGAATAACTTATTTCTGTTCAAGGGAATCTTGTATTCCGATACAAACTTGCAACAATCATCACACATGGGTAAAAACACGTAGTCCGAGATTATGAATTTCCTAATAAATAAAAATGAATGATATGGTTTAGATCAGAATTCCAACGGCGGTTGCACCTTTCAGTACAGGATTCGCCATACGGTTAGGTAGGTTCTTAGATGGAATCGTTGTCTGTGCGGAATTCGAGATGTGACGACTGGAGTGAGATGTGTTCTTTCTACAGCTGTATTATTATATAATACATACTTAAAAGTAAATTACCATGCCATAACGCTCACTATTTAAAATAATACATCACATTTGGCACCCAATTATTTAATCATACATATTTTAAGCGTACATCGGTTAATAATACGCTTACGCTTTCTCAGTTACTACGAAAACTATATTACCTATTAGGTATATATCCTTACCTATCCACCTATCGCAACCAAATAGATTTTTTATACTGTAAGCTGAGTGAGTTGATATCGTAGACAAAAAAAGGATGGCTGTTTTTTAATAAACTACCCTCATACATTTTGGATGAAAATTACGCACTTGATTTGTAATTCCTGGT
This sequence comes from Eilema griseolum, assembly GCA_963662185.1. Classification (NCBI taxonomy): domain Eukaryota; kingdom Metazoa; phylum Arthropoda; class Insecta; order Lepidoptera; family Erebidae; genus Eilema; species Eilema griseolum. The sequence goes on along the minus strand of OY759254.1, from coordinate 8,369,825 downwards.
TCAATAAAAGGACTACATTACATAGTTATATTAACAAAATTACTTAGCCAGTTTTAACATAATTACGTATCCAGGACACAAATGTGTACATAACAAATTCGACCCTTGTACGTCTGTACACGATCCTACTAACATGACACAAGTACAGATAGTAACCCAACACAAAACCAATAACCCAGTAGGAAAAAGATATTATGCGCGGTAAACGACAAACAAGCTGCCGCCTAATGTATTTATCTTTTCCGTAAAATCGATGACGAGAAGTGACAGTGTCTTGGAGTTTGGAGTTAAATATTTAACGAAGATAAGCTAATCCATTCCACAAACGTTGACAAGCATCGAATATACTTGTCACGTAAAAATATTAAGCTTTGCTCTATAATATTGTTCGTCGATAAAATGTAGATGTAATTGTTTAGGCGATAACAATTCATTTATTTTGTATTACAAATTAACAATACAAACATCGCTAATATTATTTAATTTACTAGTCACCCGCTTCGCACGGGCACAATTTGAATTTCGTGATTTCTGTAAAAAGATCTAGCCGACAGTGAAAGCCATACAAAACTCCGTTGTGTACAGCGTCGGCCTCAGCCCTTGATCCCTAAGGCGAAATTGTGTTTCTTTCAGCTAATATGGTCGCTATCAGTCCTTGGGGTTTTTATTTTTAAACAAACTCTTTCAAATATTAATTTGAGCCGTTCACATTACGCTTTTTGGCTCCTGCCTCTATCTAGTTACTATAAAGTGAGTTTATACTAAGAAATAACAATAATAAGAGTACATAACAATTTGATAGGTATATTATGAAACGCTATGATATGAATATTGTACTCTGTCGACGTTATGTACGGCTATGAATATTTTTAGCTGAATGGATGGGAGATATGTAAGTTGAGTTCACGGAATATTACCATTGCACGAGATGTTCTGGAAAACATTGAGATAATACTTAAACAAAGTAAGAAATGGTGGGGAATGAAATACAATTGTTGAATGTGAAGATTACAGCCGCCTTACCACGGCACAGTTTTGGGTCATTGCCATGATCTACAGTGCCGTTTAATGGAGGTCAGTAGTTCATTTGTGAACTGTGCACAATTTATAATCCAAATTATTTCTTTTCTTTTAAAATCTCTAAATTATCAGCTGTTAAATAGTTAGCACTGTCATGATTGTTTGCATAGAAAAATACATCGATGTCTGTACTTAGGTACATTACTACTACAAAACAGCCTCTGAACAAAATTGGTCCGTTTTTAAGCTTGGTTTTGGAAAATGGCTCTTAATGAGTAGACCCTAAGTTACCATGACAATTTGGAAGGAGACAGCGTGAAGTGCTAACTTCTTCGTAACCAGATCTCATCAATTCACTTAGTTAAAAGTTAAGACTACGTTTGGTGAAACACAATTTCAATACATAATTTCGCTAATTTTCTGCTCTTGATAGATTATATTGGACAAAATAATGAATATGAAATACAGCCTGCTTTGAAGGTCGCAATAATTTACCCCGCTTTCTAAATGGCTCACATAGTATGACAAAATCTGATAAGTGTAATTGTAGTATTCAATAGGCAGCAAGCAGCCTTGCGTTTGTTACAATATTGACACACGCGAAGCACACGTTACGGCAATAGATAGACACATCGAGATTCTAAAGATACGTTCTGCTAAAACATTTTACGAAAATATATTTCAACGCGAATAGTAAATAGTAACACAGTAACTATATACACAATACTTAATCTTAAATTGTTAAGCTGTATAACATAAGATAAAAATGACTTATTTAATGTTAACAGTTTGCTTTAGATACCGGCAAACTTCTTGGTTAATGTACTAGCTGTGCAGCACAAGTTTTTTAGGTCTCTTCGCGCTGGTAACAGCGTGGGGCTCCAATCACCAATCAACCAATGATAGATAACTAAATCGATCACGGGCGCACGAGCTCGCGTCGTTGATTGATCAGTAATATTGTTGGTATTTTGGTTGGTCAGTATTTTTGCTCGAAATATTTGATCATTGTTCAAGAAGTATGCCGACACGGGATACATATTTTAGATGATATAAAAGCATTTAAATTTATTTAATGGACGGTGAATTAGTAACAAGAATCCCTTAAGCATGTCAACCAAATTGTTTTCGATTTATTTATCAATCAAACAAAAGTAGGCAGGTACTTGTTTTTGTTTTATAACTTACTCGCAACATAAAAATAATATCCGTTACACAAGTAGCAATTTACACAGTCTGAAAATAGTATAATATCACGTTCGTATGAGCAACACAAACGGTTTTGAAATGGCGCAACGTCGTATGACGGCCTCTAATTGTAAATATTTTGGTGGACGCCTTTAGACGTTTAGATTGATAAAGACAAAGAGTATCAGAAGGTACTTATTGAAATAGCGTAATGGGGTATATAATATGGTGTCGTATGCCATAAAATTGCAATAATGCCAGTAATGTTGACGTGACGTTGTGCCATTTAACAAAACACAGTACGAAAACTCGTTGCTACGACGACGAGATGGGACGTCTTAAGACAGCTTTTTGTATGAGAAAAGTCTAGCCTTAGCACAAAATTTTCTAGAACGTAGGTAAAGTTTATACGAACATGATTTATACATAAAACGCATATTTTAAAAAGATCTATTCGAAATACAGATTTGCCAACTCTGCTTTGGACGCGAAATAAAATTAATTATTTATATCTAAATTATTTACAAAACTTATTTTTATAATCGACGTAGTTTCATAATATCATGTCTTTAACAGATTATTTAGATTACACATACCCCACCCAAGATTTTTTTTACAGTATTTTAATTTTATTATGCGGTTTTATGGCCGTAAACATTGTACAATATAATATTCTAAATTATAATATATTACGTGGAGGTCAATGTGATTTAAATATTTATATAAACATGCCTTAAACATACTTTTTGTATTTCACCGTTAAATATATAAGAAAAACAAATGGCAAAAATTTACACACGATTAGTGCGGGACAGTTCATTTGGAGTTCCACAGGTTCCGGTTCCGCCCAATATAAATGCCTCAAAATTTGATAATAATAATAAAAAAATATTGAACAGGAGTTGAACTAAGCCATATGTTACATACTAAAAATATAATTTGTGTGAATTAAATTGGTACTAATGTCTCATTACCATGCATGGAAAAGTAAAAAATTAACCCAGATCAGTCATTCCTAATAAAGGATAATATTTTTTTCACTAAATTCTAAAATATTTTATTTAACTATACTTATTTTATTAATTTCTATGTGAATGGAAGCATTGTCAAAACAAATTAGTCACGCTTGTTTATTTGTGTTCAGAGACTGAATATTATCATCAAAGTAGGAAAGTTAGGGAATTAGTAAATATATTAAATGAGTTAATTTGTGACTAATTCTTATTTGCTTTACAAGAGTATATGATTTTTAACCTTCATGATTATCCTGCAAATTGCTCTCTCGGTTCGAAAGATGCTGATGAGGGACCAGTCAATCGGACCCCACCTTGTGTCATCAGCATGAACTCGCAATGCCCTAACACTGCACCTAATAAAAGTAATTTTGGTTCATCTATCAAGTAGCACAAAACAAAACCATTTTCCATTAAAATGAATTCAAAGCTATTAATGTATAACTGTGGTCTGTCAGACAATGCATATTAGGTACTTACACAAAGGTTAAAGAAATTATTCACATATAATCTAACAAATATTCTTTGCAATGGATTTCCATCATTCCTAAAAACTGATGGACGTTCTGGCACCAAAACAAATATTTCACACACAAGTAATCGGGTGACCAAACTTCCTGATTTGGATCTTGCAGTCGTCGCTGCATCCTCTCATACTCGAGGCGCAGCAGTGTTTCTGTCACGTAGCTACATTCAACACTAACTTCATGTCCTCTGGCAACACACAGTTGAGATCTTCTAAGCGTCGCGCCAATAATGTCCTTGTGTTATCTGCCACTGGAGGGTTACTCTTCAGGACTTCTCTTAGTTTTAAAACCATATCCACAATTTCAACTTCCTTTTTACCGGTTGACCATGTCTTCAAGTCACTTTCTGCTAGAGCTTCAAGTTGTAAAGCATAAAGCTTACTTGTCAAATTACTATGCCTCTCATGGAACCATGCGCTGAAATTAGGTGTTTTGAAAAAACTTTTATATAAGCCTATCCAGTCACCTTTAATTCCTGTAGTCAATTGCGGTCCAGATTGTTGTAACATGGCAAAGAAATCCTCAGGATTAAATGGATTTGGGACTGGGGCTGCTCTGAATGGGGATATGTTCTTCTGAAGAGGCATCAAGGAAGCCATATACCTTTCTAAAGGAATCATAAAACTTTGAGTCAATTCCAGCAGGTGACGTTTGACCATTGCAGTTTGAACCTCGGATGGTCTATCAGTTCTTATTCCATTGTGTAGTTTTTTTATAATTGCCTTATCTTTTTCCAAAAATGTCTTGTACTGTGTATATACTCCAGGAGCACTATCTAAAAGCTTCAAATTACCAACTTTTCTTAGTTTAGTTTTTATTGTACTTGCATCACCCAATTTAACAGTGTGTGGCCAGTGTTGCAACGTTTTTGTAAAAAATGGATTGGTCACACCTAGTATCACACAAGGAGGATTGTATTGTTTCCGTGTGAACTCTTTGAATTCACTGTCATGTATTGTGAAATAAGGTCGATATTCAGCTGAATACGGCAGTGGCTGTATCAAATAAGTCAGTGCTTGTACTAACGCTGAGCACTCTGTCGGTGAGCTGGCCATGACAACAATAGGTTCCGCTGTGAGAACCAGTTCCCATAATAAATGTAAATGTGAAATAACACTAGATAAAACATCAAATACATTCACATCTTGAATCGATGCCAAAATATGAGGAACATTCGGAGAATGTACTTGCTTAGCTATGTCTGAGCGAGTTATCTTACCAGTCTGCTGATTAGGAATGTATGACTGAAAAACAGCGCCCAGCACGGGTAATAAAAAATTTTGTCCAGCCTCTAATGATGGCCATCTATTGATATCATGACAAGCTGCTTCCAAGCTCCTTTCTCCTTCCTCAAAATGTTTAGGAGCTATCAACTGAATAACTTTATAGAACAAGTTGGTGAATGGTAATCTGGTGAGTAAAATTATACTTTTCTGGAAGTAGCCCCGCGGTAGCGAAGGGTCCTTGACCTGACGGAAGTACACGAATCCCCAGTAGTGCGTTGAATCTGCACGTAATGTCGGTACACTGTCTTCGTTGTACAATATTTGTTGCTGAGTAAGTCCCGTTCTTGAGCGCAGTCTAACGTGGAACTGGGTGTCTCCCATACACCCAGAATTAGAATCCGGGAACGCCAAATAACAAATATTACACTTTTCTTGATCAGATAGTTGGACGCCAGGAGGATAGACACTTTCCATGGCCTGTCCCAGCTCTAAATCGAATGTTACCACACAGATGCAATGGAGCCAGTCGGAAAACCTGTTCCATTTTGCTTGGAACTCGAGCTCTGCCGCGGGCACGTCTCCGTACTCGTCGTAGTTTTGCAAGCCACAAGCCATTGTGGAATGTATTTGTAGAAAACAGAACACGATTCATTAAAACTTAATATTTTATTGACTAACACGATTTTCACACAACGCTGTCATTGTTTATTGCGACGCAAGGGGCAATACATTTTTTTTAATATTATAAACGATAAAAACAACGGAGCGAGCGTACAGAAGTGGCTCTGTCATAACAGCTGTTTCAGACAATATGGCGGCAGGCGCCAAAACAAAAAGTTTCTTCAGATTTTTATCAAAATTTAGAGTAAGTAAAATGGTAAATCCATTGTATTTAATACAGACACTTACCCTGAATCCATAATTACTGTTTTATTAAAATACTACTTAGTTTAATGCACAGTATTTTAGAAGATATACTAATAATATAATTTTCCCACTAAAAGCTTCTTTAGTTACGTTTCGTTTTACGCAAAAGCGATAATTTTATTCGCCATGTGCGTTTCGGTAACTCAGAAGTCCAAGCATTTTTTGTTTCTAATAAAAAATGTAAAAATGTATTACATTTTATTCCATGAACTTGACTGCACAAAACGTGAGTATTTAATATCAATTTACTTACACGGATTTGCTTGATGAAACTTGCCCTAGGAAGGAATGTCGTCTTTGTAGACAGAAAATCGCAAACCAGCGACAGGTTCGCATGACCAATCGCCCCCAGATGATCTTTTGCACAATGGTTTTGTGGAAGTTGAATTATGAATTTTCATGTTTGTCAGCTGCGACTGTTGCTAGACTAAGCAGTGGTGACCGCTCAAACATGTAAAAAATTGAAATTCAGTCATTTGCTCCAGGCTGAAAATGGGCTAAATTACAGTTAAACCAATAGTTTCAAGGAAAAAAAAATTGCCGGCTGCCCATAGCGTGGTATAAAATGTGTCAGCTGGTGACCCTAAAGTTGTGAAAATAAACTCGGTTATTTCCTCCCGGCTCAAAATGGGTTAAAATGCATTTGAGCCGAAGCCAATACCTTAATGGGAAAAAAAGTACAGGACACGGCGGTAGTTCCGTACAATTGAGTAGTCCGACTGGGGAGGGCCCTACAGAATACCGCGGCCATAATAACCTCGTGTTGTGTTTCCGGCGGTGAGTAGGGTAGCCAGAGCTCACTGGAGAGATTTTGTACTATCAATGGGAAGACCTTTGTCCTGCTTTGTCATACACACTGACGGCATAGAAACTCTTGTGTTTACAGGGTTGGCAGCGCGGGTGTAACTCCCTTGGCGTTGCACACGTCCATAGGCCACGGTAACCACTTTCCATCAGGTGGGCCGTGTGGTTGTCTGCCAACAAAGTGGTATAAAAAGAAAAAAAAACCATCTACACCTTCACCTCTAGGGCCCGAGATCCGTTTTCCTATTTTTCCTCCTTCACTTCACACGGTCTTGAGTACTTTTGTAATTGCGGGTAAAATAAAAACCGGTGGTTATATTGGTATTATTATATTTATTGTTGTAAACGAAATACAGGCTCGATGGGGCCACATTCAGCCAAATTGACTAATGACCCGCTTTTCACTATTATATTATATTACATTTTACTCACTTGTTAAAGAATCACATTTTAAATTTTAACTAAATACATCAATAATATTTTAATGACGATTAAAAAAAATACGGCTACCAGTACTAAATGATATAAAGGCCTACTCTGACGTCACAATTTTACCAAAAGCTATTTGTCTCATAAATGTGTACGTATGCGGACACGAGCTCTGCGTATTGTTTCGTGCAAATAATAGAGTAGCGTTTACATTTTTGCACGAAATTATCACAATATTATTTGCACGTAACTTCCAGATGAAGTAGAACGACACCTGAGATTTTGTCAAGTATAGGACAAGCTCCCGGTAATCCTGGGGTTTCTGTAATAGCTGTTATTTCAGAGCTCGTCCCTGTACTTTCAATACCGCCGAGATCGGTGGTCAGTCGAAATTTGTGACGAAAGTTATAAGTAAGGTCTAAATATCATACTCACATTATTCACACCATTATCAACATTCATTGTATCGTATATATTAATTTTTTAATCCTGCCTTATTTCTAAAGGTGATATACGATAAAAATATACTATGGGTGTACCATTGTGATATTTTTTCGTTATGGCGGCCTGTTGACCTAAATGTGTCAGTTACCAGGTCATAAAATTCCAAAAAAATAAATGGCGACCTGAAAATATGTAGTCCTTTTTTCACAAATTCATCACAATGAAAGATTACAAATAGATTATAACCAAAATAAAATATTTATCACAAATACTTCTGCTACTTTGTTCTTGTGCGAACAAGAATATTGTCACATTCTAGATAGTTGAGTGTATTAGCCGATAAGTCTAAAACCTCCATACACTAGCTAACTAGTCAAGTGACTCCGAAAATTATATATTCCTATAGTTAAAATAAATATTCAACTGATTTTATTAAAGATGGCAAAAGAGCGGCAAAAATTACGACTGTTGTTTTTATTTATTTTTAATCCTTCATCCAACCATTATTAAATTTGACCCTAATCAAATGTTATTTCATGCAAGTCTCCATATAAATAACATATAAAAATTTATTTGACTTTACAGTTACGCTATTATCTGATAATGGCGCGAATTAAATCTAGTTGTTAGCTTGTGTATGTTGATTTTTTTTATTCGACCCATCATATCATCAGGGTTACGCATCATACAAATTACACCAAATTATTCGTGGAAATATGGCCGGTTTCTGATCTGAGAAATAGTTCAATTTCTCAATTCAGAAACTGGGTAACAGAATGTTTGGGTAATAGTAGGACCTGCAAGTTTCAACTTTCGAACGTTTTATTTTTCTTTTCTAAGCGTATAGATAAAAAAATGGTGATCCTACTTTCACAGTCGTAGAGCAAAACGAATTTTTGAGTACTTTTTTTCTTCAATAAATTGACAAATTATTATTGTTGTTTACGTAACAATACGACCCTGTCCCAAAATTAACGACGCCCTAAATCAGTCTTTTACGACCAAATAATAAAAATAATTTGTAGCTAACATCTTAATACTGGTTAATCTAAAAGGAGCGAGTTATCGACTGTTTTGTCAGTCAAGGCTGGAGGGAACTGTGCTATGGCACGAAGCTGAGTTACCTACTCATAATCTTGAACTCGGTATCGACAAACATGTATGCCGATAAATAGCCTCTTTTAGTATCACCAAAAATTGTATAAAAAGCGTGAGTTGGAAATAGCGTCGTAAGTTTTAAATTGTTTATAATATAGAAATGTTACAATTTAGAGAAAATGCTTATCAGATTTATTTAACACTTTAACATCTATCAATAAAAATAATACAATACGAACACGCACCAATTTTATAATAACAAACGTCCCGAACGCTAAGGTTTACAATTACATACAACTTCACAATAAAAAAATATACAACATAAAAAACAAATAATTTTAAAAACATCTGTTATACAAAAATATAACTGCAGAAAATTCAGTGAATTGTTTAAATTCGGAACGTCTGCAGAACAAAAAAGCAACTTAAAATTACAGCCAATTATAAAAGATACACAATTACAAATTATTGTTATCTGTGCATAAACATCGATATTATTAAAGTGCAAAATTATTAATCAATGTGTAAAATTTTTAGAACACGCAATATAAATAAATTTGTATAATGAAATTAAAAGAAATAAAATATAATCATTGCCGTGGACTAATCGCAAATTCTAATATAATATAGTTTTTTTTTGTTATTTTAAGTTCTATTCATACGATATTTTTCAAATCGAAATTAATTCTTATATATCCTAATTTATAGTAAGAATTATTAGTAATAATTGGTGGACCTTCATAACATGAACTGTGTCGTCTGACAAGAACTTACAACAACTGCACATTAATTTACAGTATTTGTATTGAAATAAGACCTATAATCCGATAATGACACCAATGTCTCTTAGTTCCTTTCATAATATTAGGTCTAACCTATGAAATTGCCGTTTTTTTTTTCCACTGATACAAGTGCCAGCAAACATCAAAGCTTGAAAAAAAGGTCGGAAAGCTTTATAGTGTTGATTGATGGCACTTGGTGGAATTTGTTGTTACACATATTGATAACTCACTTGTACTTTTCCACATTAGTTTTAATACACATATGTTAGACCTGACCGGTTTCGCCTTACGGCATCCTCAAAGGTTTCAAAAAACCGGTCAGGTCTTACATATATTATGTATATTAAAAGTAATGTGGAGAAGTACAAGTGTTGTTATCAATATGTGTTAAAAAGCGGTACCTCTCTTCGCAGCTAGTATACATTGCCTATTTGTTTTTATGCAACGTGCTTCTTCTAAATGGATATAGCAGGGAAATTCTATAGATTCTTGATTTGTAACACTTATTTTTTTACTTTATTAGTTGTGCTATTTCTTTCATGGCACATAAAAATATAAATAAGCTCGTTTTTATTTTACTTTTGTGCACAAAACTCACTCTCATTTATCTGTTATCTGCAATTTTGTTTAAATTTTTGAGTGATATTTCACCGCGAGAAAATCTAAGAAACAATTACTTCCAACATCTTAAATCAAACTGGAATTACTTCAATAAAAATACTGAATAGTGCATAGTCTAAGCTCCATGGGATTTCAGTTTGCAAAATATGAAGACAGCAAAACTATTTTGTTATTTGTGTGCCTGAGACCTAACATAAACTCACGTCTATATCCCCGAAGGGGTAGGCAGAGGTGCCAGCACCCACATTTCGCCTGACGGGTGCTAGCCTGAGATCTCTAGCTGTATAAAGCTATTACTACCCTGCTACCACACAAAAATAAGAAGTCAATGTGGTTAAACATCACTACGTCCAGCATATTTTGCATAACAGATCTCCTTAGGAAGCTTAGCCTATTTTATAATTATAGTAAATTCTAAACAAGTAGAGATACATAGCAAGAATGTGAATGTTATCAATGTACATGCGTTTAATAAGTACTATTAAGTTTTGTTGTTGCTTAGGCCGTCCGCTGCCTCATACGAGTACCGCACGTCGTGCAAATCGTATGACTTTTTTGCACGATTTTGTGCACATTATTTGCATGTAATTAGCTCAGTATTAAGAAAAAAGGACCCTCATGTACACGCACGAGGCAGTGGACGGCCTTATACGTTGTAAGGTCTCGGTAGGCCTTCGAGCAGGAATGTAGAGTGTCAGCTATTACAAGACCGTTTCAAAATATTATATATATACTGGATATTGGTATCCCTTCAAGTTTAATAGATAATGATTCGATAGATTCTGAGTTTCTGGATTCGATGTTACACTAACATGGCTGTACCTGGTCTATCAATGTATGAAGAGACATTCATGGCAATGGTCCTATTTTTTATGGCTGTCTTCGATATGTGTGCAAGCCGGTATCGTAAGCCGTCTCTTCATACCATCTACTCCAAAATAACGGCCAAATAAGCGCGGTTTTGAACAATCTGAGCATTAATATTTAGGAACAAACAGCTTAACAAGCGAGCGAACCGGTGCTCGACCTAACTGCTAAACTACAAGAATCATCGACACAGATGTACTATGCTTGTATGTAACGTAGTGAAGGATTTACAGATATTTTATAGAAGTCCTATTAGTTAAGCAACAACTAAACGTACTGTCAAAAATAGTGACGTCACTTTGAAAGTTATACTGTTTGAAATTAGAACATGACGATTTTTGTTTTTATTTCTTTAATGGCAGTGTTCTTTTGCAATTCGATATCATGATGGACTTTAACAAAAAAATGTGTATATAGCTTCTAAAAATATCTGGAAAATCATTAACTACATTGGCAATACAAGCATCCTCAAATACATTTGTGAAATAAAAAAATCTAATACAACCAATTTGTTACTAGCAACATTTACTGCCATGTCGTGTTGCTGGTAACATTAGTATTCTGTTGCGCAAACGCATTTGGAAAACTCTGGCCTAAGTTCAGACTGTTAAACTGTTGTGACAAAGGCTGTTGGGCCTGATTGAAGAATTGAGTATTCTGAAATGCTTGACTCTGCATTGGTTGTTGAACTTGACCAGTGAACGGTTGCTGAAATTGGTTCATTTGAGGGAATTGGTTCATTTGCGGCATACCATTCTGTGCAAAATTAGTATTAGTATTAAAGTTTTGTTGTTGATAGACATTACCGAACGGATGATAGGACGCTGATGGCACTTGTTGTATCGGCTGTGCAGGATTGAATTGATTCACTAAATTAGTTGAAGGTGTTTGACTGTATAACGCTAATATACTGTCTTTTGTTAATTTTGATTTCTCCTTCTCCGTTGGGGCGGCTTGTTTGAAGAAATTCTCTTCCTCAGTCTTTAAATCTGGTTTTAATTCTTCTGGTTTTGGATCTGGTTGCTTTTCCTGTGGTGCTGAGAAGAAACTGGAGAAGATGTCGTCGTTGGCAGTGGGCTTCGAGTCCGGTTTGCCGGTGTCTAAGCCTAGGAGGTCTGCAGAGCCATTGGAGGTCTTGCTCGTCTCAGGTTGACTAGTAGGTGGCGTAGATCTGCCCAATTTTGGACTTACTGACGATTTTGGTTTCGGTAAGTTGGGTATGACGTCAGATTTCTGTAATATGTACGTTTTATTATTGAATCTGATTGAATTTCGCCTTACTGCAATTTTAGTAACTTAATGTTTGATTTTTATTTTAAATTGAAATTATTACAGTATGTTCGTTTGAAAGCTGTTTAGATTTCAGATAAATATTATTAGACAAGCTCTATGTCACTGTAAATTGATGATAAAAAGTTTGTCTATGTAGGCAGTGGAGCCATTCAAGTATTACATCAGATTAATTACAATATTATTTTTTTTATTTTGGTACCATACCATTTCTTTTCATGTTTTTTTTAGGTTACACCACTATTTCTTACATGTATTTGTTTGTCCCTGAATGGGATGGGCACGTGTATTTATCTCTTTTGGCGTGTCCTAGATAAAAAAAATTACTAACAACAAATAAAAAAAAAAACTTACATTGTATTTTTTATCACTAGTAGCCGGAGCGGGCAGTGGTCCTAACCCCGAACTGGTAGATTTCTTTTTTCTTTTCTGTTTCTCTATTTCTTCATCAATCTCTTTGTCCCTGTAAGTATATTACAAAAAATTGTTTAGTTCAAATAAAATTGGCCTAGCATTCTCAAGCTATATAGGTGCCTTTTACAAATTAATTATAATAGGTACATATGTAATTGCCGTTATTTTTAAGAAATTGGAGGAAACCCAATTTTCAGTACTAACATTTTTTCAGGAATGTCAATCCAAATTTTATGTTTTTTTTTATGTATGAATGAAACAACATTAAGCTAACAAACACTTTAATTAAACTTTTTAAAAGTGACAGCTGTAAAAAAGTAATACGAAATTTATCATCAAAATGGATAGCATTTAAGAAGTACCGTTTCTGAAGATCGAATTTAATTTATCAAGCGCCCAATGTAAACAAAGTTTAATACAAAGTTGTAAAATCTTGAAATTAACTTTCAAATAAAATATAAATAATGGAAATAGCTATTAAATTACAGGAATAACGAACTCATGAATCTGTAAGAAAATTTCGGCAATTTCATAATATAAGGAACAACGTCTTGAGGAAAACAGTATGCTGTTTTCCTCAAAACGTTGTTCCTCATCATCATCATGCTTAAAGAATGTTTTCTAAAGTTTACGAGGTCTGGCAAGCGACCGTAGCAATAATAATAATAATAAATATTCCACGACATTCTACACAACGCTATCTAGACCCATGGTAAGCATAGCTTAACTAGCTTGTGTTAGGGGATCTAGAATGCGGATAAACATACTTAGATACATTTTTTTGTAAATACATACATATTATACATAGAAACACCCAGACCAATGCAAATACAAACAAATATTTGCACTGAGCGGGAATCGAACCCGCGCCCCCTGAATAGCAGTCGAATGCTCTACCGCTACGCCACGGAGGTCGTCAAAATACATACACAGATACACTTCAAACACAGGTATTGCGCGTATTCATCGTTATAGGATTTTTAATGCAGTATGGATACTTTTTTAGCACAATAGAAAGAAACTAACCGCGGTAGCCTAATGGTATGGGTAATGAACTGCTAAGACGAGGTCTCGGGTTCGATCCCAGGTTTTACCATGGCACACACCAAAGACATCGATGCTTTTCGAAATTATGTGTGTATGTATCGCAGTTTTATAAGTGCCCGATTAATGGCAATAGGCTTGCCACCTATTACATTGGGACCTAAACATAAACTGGCGAAATGTGGGTGCTAGCACCTCTGCCTACCCCTTCGGGGATATAGGCGTGAGTTCATGTTTATGTTTATGAGAAAGAATTGCAACTATCGATTCCTAGCTCAGGCATATATAAAATTCATTTTGAAATATACGAGTACATAAAAAAAAAACACATATATTTAAAAATATCAAAAATCAGTTTGTGCTCAAAGTTCAAACTCAAAGTTGTTAAACTCAAAACAATACAACATGGTAAATATCCCATGGCATTGGGTACAGGGAGCTTAGCTTGCTACCGGTGATTGGACTTGGATGGGACAGAAAGAGAGGAATATCGCCAAAATACGTGCCGTGTCAAGAAATACCGTCTTCTGTATGAAGACACACTGTGATACTGTATAAAAGATATTTATTTTGGAATATGAGGCCGTCAAGCTTAGTGTCCTCATTGTAACATGGTATATGTACGTAATGGTGACCCTCTTTTCTGAGACTTTGTCTTCAGCTTATCATCAGGCAAGGCGAAGTCCATTTGACGTGTACTGTATGAACGAAAATCTTTTCTGTATGTCTGCGGTGGATGCAAAAACAATATAAAATCCAAGAATACTTGGATGATAAACAAGTTTGGAAATGAGCTGCTCTTTCGACTATGCTACTCAAGTACATTTTTGTATTTAGATTAAGTAGACTAAGTGTATATTATTTATACTGTTAATTCATGGCAATTTGTTGTTACACATATTGAGAATTCACTTGTACTTTTCCACATTATTTTCGAAAAAAGAATTCTCAATGTAAGTGTATGCCTTAAGGCGAAAGCGGTCAGGTCAAATAACAAATATAAAATAATGTGGAAAGTACAGGTGAGTTCTCAATGTAAGTGTATTTTTGTAAAAAGACCAAAAAAAAATACAGTCGAGTTTCTTGCCGGAGTCTTCTCAGGTCGGGGCCGCGTTTTGAACCGACGATGGTCCATTTGCTAAACAAGTTATCATATTTCCTATTGTATTGACGTTTTTTAATCGCCGATTTAATGATCTATGTAGAATATTTATTCTTTTCATCTAATCATCATAGAATCATAGAATATTTATTCGGTTCGGTCAAAGTCAAGATCAAATGATCTTGACTTTGACCGAACAGATTTTGGTTCGGTTTGTTTATTACAAAAGTCTTAGTCAGACTTAAAATCTTACGTTTGCAATTGGTTAAGTAGAACCTGAGACGATGACCAAAAGTCACGATAACCAACATGCAACCGGCCGTAGCCGCGGCCGCTTGGATGTTGTTACTTAATAACACTAAATCTACGTACCAGTTAACCTTAGGTGCAGGCGGTGGTACCCATTCCTTAGCGATGTACTTCTTCTGCTCATACTTCGCTCTGATGAACGCTTCCAGTGAGGAGTCGTTCTGTGGTCTTCGGAAGGAGTCAGGTAAGTTTGCTTCGTAGACCGCTCTCGCGCGGGAGTTGCCCATTTGTTGGAGGGACACCTGGGAATGTGAGGGAAATTTCTCAAATAACTGCTATATCATATTATTTTTTCCCGGCGAAGACAAGCCAAGTAATCGACTAGGTTAACGGATTACAAGGTTAAGCTATTGGTCTAATATTGGGTGACCGTTCATCTAAGGTATTCGTTAAGGGGTTGAAAAACGGTTAGAGTTCTAAAAAGTTCCAAAACTACAGCTGTGCGATTCTGTAAGCATACAGCGTCGAGCACAGAGCTGCGACATCCTTGAGTGACGTCACCCAGTCCGACCAATGACAATCGCTATCAAAGCTGTCGCAGCGCTGTGCTCGACGCTGTGTGCTTACAGAATCGCACAGCAGATCGTCGTAAGAGTTGTGATAAACTGAGTTGGTAACAGGCTCGAAGAACACGTAAGAGGAAAGTGACCTTACAAGGACAGGGACATTTTTCTAGATTACACCAAGCACTCCTTACCATGACTGACGAGAGAGGCACCTTGCAGTTTCAATCTCTACATATCTGATATACCCTCCTCACTATTAGCTCCAGTGAGGTAAAGGCCAGAGGCCCGATGGGGATTTTACACAAAATAAATGGAATTGAGTACTTACGACTTGTTCCGGCGTCCATGAGTCGAGGTTGACGCTCTTCACCTTGGAGATGTGGACGCCTAAGTTACGGTGTATGCCGGCGCACCTGATGCATAGGAATATGCCCAGGTTCCATGACGCCCAACGAGGACCTGCGGAAGTAAATGGATATATATAATATAATTTTTGAGTTTGAGCATTGAATTTGAAGATGAAGTCTGTGGAAGATGAAGTTTTTGTCGCTGTCAATGCATAGTATTATAGTACTGTTTCTTCTCTGCAGGTAGATAGGTAGGTATGTCTCGGGGCACATATCTTGGACCCAAGTCGTGAGTACTGGTACTAGTGCGTGCGGATTGTTTCGATATAATCTATGATTGGTGGATCAGAGCTCGTCCACCGCTGTAGCACCCCGTGCTATCCTTAAAATACAACCAAAAACGCATAATTCGCGTACAGAGCATATATTGGGTCCCAGATTTATGTCCTAAGGTATACGTATTTACACATATTGAGAACTCACTTGTGCTTTTACTTTAATACTGTGGAGAAGTACAAGTGAGTTCTCAATATGTGTAACAACAAATTCCATCAAGTGGAATCAATCAACAGTATAAATAATATACGTGTTTAGATATTTTTGTTTAATTACGTTTAAAAGTGATGTACATAAAAAATATGCAACTGTCAAGGTGGTCGGTTTTACGGTTTGGAAGTTATTGAGTTACAAAAATACTTTTAATTATATTATCAAAACATACATTTTGTCAATGTCAAATACGTCATAACATTATTAAATTTTACGCTAGCGAGTGACGTAAAATTGGAAAAAAATATTTAGCATTTAATTTTTACTTTGCCAAAACAGCTTTAACAGCGTTTAAACTTATAATTACTAGAAATCACGTTCTAATTCCGATCGTCGAATGGACCACGCTGTGACCAGAATATTCGTAAACAACAAGCAAAAGAAAAACTACTGAATCCTAGTTTCTCGTCAAATATATAACCTCCTTTTATTGAAGTCGGTTAGTTATAATATCCACGTCCATTGCTCGTGTGTGCATCAATCAATCAATCAGCCCACCGCAGTTCACTGCTGGATATAGGCCTCTCCCAATTGGGAGGATCTTAGCATACTATTGCCACTCTGGCCAGACGGGTTGGTTGGGTTTGTTCCAGTCCATTATCTGTTATATGTCCATGCACGATACCTATTGCCAGCTAAGTATCACTTTTAACCTTACAGCCACTCATGCGAAGCTGCATAGTGGATACATTTCATATCTAGGTACATTATATTTGCCTTGTGGTTATGTGCTAACAAGTTATCGGTTTGTCTCTACTACTTAAAAGGCTTATTTAGTATCTTTAACTAACACAAAGCAGGAAATACACGTATTCAATTCAATATCAAAAAGTTGTAAAGGCACATGATAATAATGTTAACTAATCATTCTTGGCAATCGGGTAAATATACAATAAGCATAGGTCAACACAAAAAATCTGTCTATTGTACTGTCTTGTCAGATTGGTATGGGGTTCTTAGTCTATTTTGGGTTATTTATTTATTATATACTTTATTATACACCATTAATAAATATCATTACAAAAGTCTATAACAAGGAATCAGTACAATGGGCGGCCTTATCGCTTTCAGCGATTTCTGCCAGGCAACCTTTATTCAGTTTTGCAGTTATTCAGTTTATTCAGGGTTATTCATTTTACAGTATAATGGAGAAATCTTATTTTTAAACTTTCGTGGTGTGAATTCATAATTATACTAGGTATCGGGACTTCTCGCAAATTATATCTTGAAACTTACTATTTCTGCCGACGTTTCGGATACGTTGTAGCACCCGTGGTCACGACTTGACTGCTGCTGCAACGCATCCGAAACGTCGGCAGAAATAGTAAGTTCCAAGATATAATTCGCGAGAAGTTCCGATACCTAGTATAATAATGGAGAAATGGCGAGGGGCGGGCTTAATCTAATCACAACCCTGGCCGGTAATACGGTTAAGAGATATTTCTCTCCGCAACAGTAAGGGTTGACCTAGGTGTAAGGATGTTAATCAGATCGAGGATATTTTAACAAAGGTTAGGTCTAGAGATTTAAGTAGGACAAGCGATAACCAACCTCTCTACACAAGAGGCAATACGTTTTTAGAATAGAATTTATTTATTGGAAACTTAACAGGTATTTTACATAAATCATGGGTAAACTTAAGAATTACGTAGGATTCTAAGCCAATAATAAAG
Source organism: Eilema griseolum (assembly GCA_963662185.1). Taxonomy (NCBI): domain Eukaryota; kingdom Metazoa; phylum Arthropoda; class Insecta; order Lepidoptera; family Erebidae; genus Eilema; species Eilema griseolum. Next base: position 8,351,645 of record OY759254.1, on the reverse strand, counting down.
TTTCCCGACAAGTAAAATATTGCATGCACAAGTTAACAACTAAATAATACTAGAATACATTGAACAATGAATGGGCTCGATTTACGTTGACGACTTTATTAAATGTCATTAACGCCAAAATATATTGTCTATCTCATACATTCATCATTCTATTCTCCAATACGCTGGCCAACGAATTGGGTATGTGAATGAATAGTCAAATTAGTTACTTTTTACAGTTTTTATTAAACCTCAAAATGGTAAGTTATAAGGAAACTTGTATGAAATGAATTTATTGTCACGTCATAATATTTAATAGTCAAATCATTTCCTATTTATAGGTTAGGTGGATGATTAAAAATAAATCAAATCAATAAATTAATAACCGACGCAACTTTTACCGCTCTTTTACCATTAACATAAATATTTTAACTACAGGAAAACAACCAATTCCCTCTTGTCTAGGGAGGGCAGTAGTCGTAAGTGGATACCTGTAGTCTCTGCTTACCCCATTGGGAATGAGGCACGACTTTATGTAGGTATATAACAGTGAGGTAGAATATACTTCGATGACATGATTGAATCGGCAGTCTGCCACCAGATTAGCGTGTCGGAGGAGGCGGCACGCTTGAGTTTTACAGACCCTTCAAAATAGAGCAGGAGGGTTGGCTCTCCTCCAAAGGTCAGGCTTTGTAACTCCAGCGGCGAATATAAGTAAAATGAAAAACTATTCTGCGAGCTAGCAGTGATGTTTCATAATTCATTTAACTTATTTTAGTAGAGATATTCAAATTATGTAAATGCTTGAAATTGAACTAATATTATAACTTTGTTTCAGTAGTTTTAGAACTAATGAGAGAGACAGAAATTTGATTTCTGTTTTACTTTTAAGTTAAAGTGAACGAATCATCGATGGATGGCGCGGAAATTCCCGAGAAAATAAGTAACCGAAGAATATTAGTTCGGGATAGGGCTGTTTAACATCAGACAGATATATACAGCCCAGACTCAGCCTCAGATGCATGGCTTGAGTCATCAATAGTGCCCGAAAGACAGCAATAGGCTCACCCCCTTTTACGTGGGACCGAATTCATTGATTGGTGTTAATTCACCTCTGCCTAACCCTCCGGACATAAAAGCGTGATTATATGTATGTATATTAGTTTAGCTTGTGTTCGAAGTGGGTTCACATCGGTAGGGTAATGGTCAGCCAGGCACATGCTGTAAGAACTTCTCGAACGATCGAACTAACTCAACATTTGAATCCGATTTGAGATTTCAATTTCTCATACTGTTTTGGTGACGTCCAGTACAAGTCGATAGTGATGTATTTTTATGTACTCGACAAACGTGACATCACCAAAATAGCATGCGAAATTCAAATCTCAAATTGGATTCAGGACCCCTAACACGAAATTCTATTGTAATCGTATCGTAAAAGTAACGAGAGAACGGATCATTGCGATTGGCCGCCTGTGTACTGTGAACCTTTGTGTGTGTGGAACCGGCCAATCGCAATGCTCCGTTCTCTCGTTGTTTTACGTGCTCGGCGTACAGTATCCCTAGCACAAAAAAATCTATTGTAATCGTATCGTAAAGGTAACGAGAGATCTCAGCGCCTCCTTCTGCGAGCAAATAATGCTCGTGAAGGAGGAGGCGGGGCGGGAGCGGCAGCGGGAGCGACGAAGGATCGCAAGCCAAGCTGCCTGCGTATGAAGGCAACTCGGGCGTCGGAGGTCGATGAACGACCCCCCATGAGCGCCGGCCTGGGGGTGACAGGTGGAGCCGCCTATCACCCTGGCAGAAGCAGGCGGCGGCGGTGGCGCGCCTCCTCCCCGTTTCCGGGGACGAGTTGGGGACTCTGTAGTCCCCACACCCGAGAAGAGGGCCAGATCGTGAGAGATGGCCCTGGGTCGGCCGGGGTGCGAGGGATATGCCTGTCAACCTCACATTCGGCAACCAAAGCGACCCACAGGCGGCGTGCGTTTTAGTCGGTTCGAGTCCGACATAACCTCCTCCACCGGCTCCGGTGGGGTGGTATCCGTGGGGATTTTGCGCACGTAAAAAAAAAAAAAAGGTAACGAGAGAACGGATCATTGCGATTGGCCGCCTGCCTACTATGAACCTGTGTGTGTGGAACCGGCCAATCGCAATGCTCCGTTCTCTCGTTGTTTTACGTGCTCGGCGTACAGTATCCCTAGCACGAAAAAACTATCGTAATAGTATCGTAAACGTAACGAGAACGGATCATTGCGATTGGCCGTCTGCCTACTGTGAACCTTTGTGTGTGTGGAACCGGCCAATCGCAATGCTCCGTTCTCTCGTTGTTTTACGTGCTCGGCGTACAGTATCCCTAGCACCAAAAAATCTATTGTAATCGTATCGTAAACGTAACTAGAGAACGGAGCATTACGATTGGCCTGCCTACTGTGAACCTGTGTGCTTGTGAAGCCGGCCAATCACAGTGCACTGTTCTCTCGATACGTTTACGATAGCTTTTCGTGCTAGGGGCACTGATGTCGACTTCGTTCGATTGTTCGAAACGTTCTTACAGCATGTGTCTGCAAGAATCGAAGCCGGGACATCTCGATCATAAGGTCGACACTACTAAGCAACGCTCTACATGGTCAATAAAGAATACTAGCTATGTATTGATTATTGCTATTTCTGGTATACCACGTAATAGGGGCTAGTTTATTGACGTCATCCGGGCGCTTTTTCCTAACTCCGTGATGACACAGATATTTCCATATTGAATTTTGTCGAGTCAGCACTCACGTCCGTAATAGCCTCGCCAATGAGACATCGCAATCACAAGCAATCTATAGTTTATCAATATAAAGCTGAATAGCCGCATGGTTTTCGGCAGAGTAGAATTTGAGCTACCCTATCCCTTCCCATGGGGTGTCGTATAAGGCGAGTAAAGGATTGGGCTGTTTAACATCAGACAAATATATAAAGCCCAGACTCAGCCTCAGATGCACGGCTCGAGTCAACAATATTGTCCGAAATACGGCAATAGACTCACCCCCTATTACGTGGGACCGAATACAATGATTGGTGAAATGTATTTGGTAATTCACCTCTGCCTAACCCTCCGAGGATAAAGGCGTGATTATATGTATGTATTAATAGTTTGTTTGTTTGTTTGGTTGGTTGAACGCGCTATTTTCAGTTAGTATTGAAAAAATATTTTTATGTTAAATAGATCGTTTATAATTTATCGACGAAGGTACAGGCTATCATCACGCTACCTCTAAAGGGAGCGGAGTAAATATTATAAATGTAAACAAATCCAGTAAATTTAAATACATTATTTGAGACAAAAAAATTACGGGCTCAAGCCAGGGGGGGGGGGGGGGGGTCGACTAGTCGTTAATGGAACCAAACTTATGTCTCGTATGTAGATATCCATAGCAGGCTTGTTACAAAACAGGATAATACTAATGATGTATTTCCTCCTATTTAACCTAATTAATGTTGCTGGCCTAAATTAATTGTACTGAACTCATTGTTTTCGACCTATGTTCGACTGTTCCCATTAGTCGTGCGGGTACACCGAACACGTGGGTACGGCACAAAGTCGAGTTCTTCGCCTTCTTCGAGCCGATGGCAATTTTCAGTGCAATTGTCAGATGTGTCCAGCTCTCTGATGTGGTCACGATAGGAGAAGGGCCATTGTTTGTAGAGGTTCAATAGTTACAGCCCTACCCTTTGCATCCAGGAAGCCCCATTTCACCCGCTTTGCCCAGCAGCAGTCAGTATTAAGGGACTTCCAGACTTCCATGTCACACAAAAGTCGAGCTTAACTAAGTATTGAGTTTTCCAGCAGCAAGTACTGGTGAATAATTGTCATCATCATAGCGTAGCATCCGAAGCCTTGACCTCAGAGTACGGGGTACACTTATGACGTGGCCTAGATTTTTTGGCGATATTAGCAGATTGACCAACCACAGCAGGTTGTTCAACGGCCCATATAGGCCTCAATCTTGACTTTGCGACTATAGACATGACAGCCGGTAACGACTTTTAACCCTCGTCCTCGAGACTATGCTCCTCGCATTTCGTATCGTGTTGCCGGAAATATTTGCGCGAATATTGCCCTAGTATCAACACACTCGCGTCATCGCGTTGTTCCGCATTACAGTATTCGCCTTGCAATGGAGATGTACGTAAACGTATGGGCGAAAACCAATCACTGCAGCAGTGTACTCATTATGCTTGTACAGCATAACGAAATATTTTAATTACATGTATTTTAATAATATTCGTTGTGAGTATGTAGATGGTTCCTCGCACTCATTTTGGCGCTCCTACTCGCGCCGCTAAGCTGACATTCGCAGCAACATTCACGGTATGATATACCATCTACAACACGACTTTGCCTACTTCTCTCGTCACTTCCCTCGCTCATCGAAGAGTGTATGGATGCACCATAACGTGCCCTATAAAGCACGAAGCGCTCAGATTACTACGAAGCGGTCACCCATCCCAAAGCTTCTCTGGCGGTACACACGTCCATAGGCCACGGTAACCACTTTCCATGAGGTGGGCCGTGCGCTTGTCTGCCAGCTAAGTGGTATAAAAAAAGTACTCAAAATGATTTTAATGCCTTGGTTTTCCCCTCTTCCTGTTGACTAATTATTCTGATATCTGGTACACACCTTTAATTCGGACAATAATACAATTTTAATTAATGAAACTATAAATATTAACACGTTGGTATTAAGATCATTTTAAGCTGTTAAGATTGTTCTGACGCTGAGTGTACTTATTGGTAAATTATCAATACAATATACCTTTTCCAAAACAAAAACATTTTAACATATTATTTAGATTTATATGCTTATTAATCACTGATTGCTGGATTGTTTATCGTAAATCTCGATCTGCGGTCACGCATCTTTGACTTTTTGAAGGTTTTTTTTGTAGGTTATTATAAATTTGCTTTGACATTGAATAATAGCGAGGAAAACTGCATTCGTATCTGATTTTCCTCGTAATTTCCTCAAAGGTTTGTGAAGAACGAGCGCAATGGTTATCGCCGTCTCCATCTGCGAACAAGTAATGCTCGAGAAGGAGGCGGAGGAACGGGACCGGAGGAGACGCAGGTCTTTCCCGACTTTGCTTGCCCTCCCTTTATCTAGGGCATGATGAAGGAGGTGCGAGGGATACACCAATGACAATCTCATCTGCAACGACAAATGACCTAAGTGTGCGGTTTTAGTCGGTTCGAGTTTATTATAGACGAAAAGGTGATCAGGCTAACATGAAACGTAACGTGTGTATACACAGTTACCATTTTTATCAAGAGTTGTGTATTTGCTTGACAATTATTGCGTAGGTTGTTTTAAACGCATCATAAAACCTATGATGTAAGTTAGTTTGATTAAGAACAGTAAGATAGGTAACAGTTATGCAAAAGCAAAACAATTAATTAACACTTCTTGACTGATCTAAGACTTCCACCATTCCACTTCGGAGAACCGGATCCGCTTAATCTTTCTCCTCAGTTTGGTTTGCCTTATAGGGCTTTTATGTGAAGTGGTTACTGTGTGACTTCCCAACCCCGAGGCAAAAGCCTGTACTAGAGCCTTTTCTGTCAATCAGCACGTTCTATCTATTCTGGCTTACCCTCCTCACTTACCCATATTGTTCTACCCACGACGGTTCTTGTAAAAGTTGCTCTATAGGTATCATCATTAAGATATAAACCAAGGGCGAGCCTTTGTCTCAATTATTTGGAGTCAGCGCAATATGTCATTCTCCACCATAAATTTCCTTTTAGATGTAATTTCCTCAATCTGTCCTCTCTTCTTTGCCATATCCTCTTTCACGCAATCCATTCATCTTTGCCCGTGTATATTATAAGAAAATTGTTCTGTTATCATAGACAATTTCATATATCGTCCTTGTAGTTAAGATTCGAAAATTGTAATCCTTAGTTTGACGACCTCTCATTATCTTAATGGTCTCACTGCAAGGGATGCCAGGACCTTATGAAGTGGATGAAGAACTACCGCAAAACTAACTGGGCTCAAATTTAATGACATTTTAAAGCAATTAGTATGCTATTCCTCAAGATATCGCCCCAAGACGGTTGTATAGGAAAATTACGAATGTCTAAGACGTGTTCATGTAGCATGTAGCTTAGTTGGTAACAGGATTCCCCCTGTAAGGAACTGGTCGCGGGTTTAAGTGAACGTTCATCTTTTCCAACCTAAATCGATCTGGGCTCAGAGGTGACAGCCTGGGACGCCAATGGGACTCAATGGTAACCTGGTGATGAGTTTGTCCGCGGCATAAAGAATCCAGAATAGTAGGAAGGAACATTACATTTTCTTTATCGAAATTGTAATAATGTCAGTATAGTATAGAGCCACCAGAGCGTATATTATATAATATACACATGTACGAATACATCGGCTAGTTATGGCTTTACGCCTGATGAAATATAATATGACATCTTATCATATTACTGATAAAATTGTCACAGAAGGTTTATGACAAGTCTAACGTGTTTCACCAAATGTAAAGATATTACAATACGTTAAAATTTATATTTCAAATAATTTTAGTATAGGAACTAGTGGTCACATTTTGGGTTTTGGCACGTAAATAGTACAATTTTGTACATTTTTTGGAAGCCCTTATATGTATTTATTATAATTAAGTAAATAGCAAAAATGCAGGTAATAAATTGACAGAGTTATATCACCGGTTGATCTGTGCAGCAGCGCATCGAAAACGAACAAACAAGGATTGATTTCCATTAAACCTAAACTTATTAGCATTTTGTCTTAGTTAGGCCTCTATACATATTTGTACATACAGCTAGAGGCCATTTTTTTTGCGTACCGTTAAAATGTCACATATCATTTATCAATCAATGTCGTCAAGTAAAATAGCTGCGACGTTAGGAAAGACGGGCAGGACGACATTATAAGGGTGGCGTTTTACTACGGGATCCTAAAAAAACGAGACGATTTAGTTTCATTAGGGCCAAAGGATGATTAATTCTGCTACTTAGTGAGTAATTGGAACTTGAACTTGCTTTATCAAAGTGCAATGGTGTGCATTTATTTCCTAGATGACCATCTCATAGGTGCCTATCTCGAACGCGTTTTTACATCTAGAATTTACTGAATGAAGCAGGCTAAAAGAGTTTTATTTTATTTTCTTCTTTTAAAAAAACTTACAGCTAATACAATGAAATTTAAACAAAAACAAAAATAATTATTAATAATTTTGTAGGAGTAGACAGATTGGTGAAGTGGTGGTTTCGAAAAAGGCGGTGTAGTTTGGCGGTGGAGGTTTGGCGAATGGAAGTAGGTTTCATTCAGAGAACTTGACTATCAAGGCATATCTGTTTTTTTAGATGTCAAAATGAAAAATCGTTCGAAAATAAGAAGGTATGATCCGTATGACCATTGATCATATCCCGCTAGTTGCAGTTAAATGAAACAAAGCGCGGGAAATAACAACGGCCCTCCATTTTACAATTCCTTATTTAAAAATTTACTATTAGCTTTTATATAGCTTGAACAATCTGATGCCAATTTGATTCATTAAAACGTGAAGCAGCAGCGAATCAGTAGTTAAAAGTGTTAAAACATTCGATATTGCTATCGTAATCGTACATAAAAGACTTAAAACAAACGTGATATCGACGTCGTAAAAGAGTGTGCATGCACTCATTGCCAGTTTCGTGCAAATATTACAGATCTAATACGGTCCAAATAATATTGGACACAATCGTGCAAAAATACTATGCGATTTGCACAACGTACGTCCACGTCATATTGTTGAGCCGCATGTGTAACACGCATGCGACTCAAAGCCAGGTCAGGACAGTTGACTTAAGTAGCCAAAGCTAATTCAATAATACTAGTTTATCGCCTACTTCTATAACAAACAACTATACAAAGTGAGAATCAGAGAAAAGTAACTGTGTTACGGGTCTTGTGGTGCGGTGGATAGGGGCAAGGTACTTGTCGTGCACTAGGGCTATTTCGAAAACGGAAATGGTCCGGGCCAGGGTGCTAGAGAAATGCCTTATGGGTCCACCTTAGGCAATAACGGCACCTGAGGCCCGAAATTCCTTTGCTTTTAGTCGGTTCTAATCAGAGAGAATATCCTCCGCCAGCCAGAGAAAAGATCCAAAATTAATAGAAGGATAAGAAAAACTTCTCTTTCATCTCTTCCTCATATTTAGAGTGATGTAACAGTTGAATCTTCATCTACTATGTCAGAATTTGTAGGTTCGATCCACATAATTTGTACCCATGAATCCATTATTTGCATTAGTCTCGGCATTTCTATACTATACTCCATTTGGCTAAGTACTTAACTAAACATAAACAATCTTTTTGTGTTTTTTAATGTTTTATTTAAAAACTCAGTTTATAAATACTTTTCTATTTACTAACTTATTTTGAAGACTAAGAATCAAAATTGAACCACTAGTTAGTCAGCTAGTCTAGTTTATTTGTTTTTATTTTTTATTTTTATACCATTTAGGTGGCAGACAAGCGCACGGCCCACCTGACGGTTATCGTGGCCTATGGACGTGTGTAACACCAGAGAAGCCACGATAGCGCTGTCGCCCCTGTAAGCACAGAGTTTCTGTGCCGTCAGTGTAGAGGACAAAGCAGGACATGTCTTTAGTCATCCCACTGACAGCAAAAATTATCCAGTGAGCTCTGGCTACCCTACTCACCGCTGGGAACACAACACGAAGTTATTATAACCGCGGTATTCTGTAGGGTGGAGGTACTTCCCTAGTCGGACTGCTCAATTGGGCGGAAATACCGCCGTGTCTTACCTTTTGTTTAATGTGTTTTTGCTGTTGCTACAAAATTGTTTACCTTTAGTTAAATACCTATTGGAATACATTCGAGAACATATTACAAGCAACTCTGTGTCCGTAGCAATTTGTAGATTATTATAATACCAGATAGAGTATAATACAATAACAATCAAAGCAATAAATATTTGCTTCTTTTGATAAACAAACAAAATATTATGAATAGTTAGTAAATATATCATTTTCTATTGATATGTAATATTTGTGTGCGAATTTAAATATGGATTCCGTACAGTCACAGAAATTCCAAAATTAGTCATACAATTTGTGGTATGATAGGTTTAAAAAAAGGGAATCATGCAGGAAAAGAGTTGGCTATTTTAACAGTTCCTACAATGTAAATAATTGAGGTAGCTACATTTGTGAAAAGCTACCCTCATTTATTTATCACTAATCCACCAGGTACTAGGCGTGAGGGTAACTTAAAAGTCGTGCCAAGTAAAACCCAGATTTTATGTCATAGTGTGTTTTGTATGGCAACCTCTATTTACAACAAGACACCTGTGAAGATCCTATTAGAAAATATAATTTAGGTGTAAGCTAATAAAAACTTTAGCAGATAAGGCTTACTACACCATTGACGAATTCCTCAATGATAATTCTGTCGCATGACATTGTAAAGTATTTGATATTTATATGAATGTTTATGTAAATTTAATTTGTTCACCATATTCCATGGTAGGACGTAGCGAACTTTAATGTAACCTAGAATAAGAACTGTACACAAACCTTTGATCCACAAATAATGGTAAGGGTAATGGACTGCTGAGACGAGGTCTCGGTTTCGATCCCAGGTTTTACTAGGCACACACCAATGACTTTTCGATTCTTTTCAAAGTTATGTGTGTATATATCGCAGGTTTATAAATGCCCAGTTAATGGCAATAGGCTCGCCACCTATTACATTGGGACCTAAACATAAACTGACGTAATGTGGGTGCTAGCACCTCTGCCTACCCCTTCGGGGATATAGGTGAGAGTTTATGTTATGTTATGTTATGTTAAATTTTTATTATTTTATATTTTGGTACTGTTAGCAGTGCCATGAGTGTATAGACGTCCACCAATATAGTTGCTACTGAGTAAACAGTATCGATCTACCCTCTTTTTCATTTATTTAAACATGTACAAATGATCACATTAATTTAAAATCACACAACGTTAGTCATGTTTGTAATGATAGATAACTCTCACTGGTACTGAGTTTGATCTTATTTGTGTGTGGTCTTGGTTTTGAGTTCTGATTGAGAGTACTTACTTCTCAGTAGCAGGAGTCTGGGTACATGACCAGTATATGGCAATTAGGTGGCAATAACAAAGAAATTAGTGTATTAAAGAAAGTAGGTAGATTGTTTTTATTGCAGTGGTAAATAACTCTTGTTTTGTAAAGTTTTAAATTTTTTTTACTCATTTTCTTTACCAAAGCATAAAGATAATGGGTATTTTTTTTTAGTCATAGATTATAAAATAAACAAAAGCACTATTTGATGTATAGTTTTAAATTATGATAGATATAATCTACATCTGACAGTAAGTAAGTGCCTGGTTGATGGCAATAGGCTCATCCCCTATTATGTGGGACCTAAAATCATTCAGTACACCTCTGCTTAATCCTTAGGGGTTTTACAGGTGTAAGTATATATATGTATAATCTACATACACTTACACCACTTATAGCATAAAGTTTTCATTCTACTTCCATGTTTTGTTATCATCACCAGTTACAAGTACTCTTAGCATGATGATCATAATTGATTTAAGACACAATGGACAATAAATTATTAGTTGATGGTTAAATTATATCTAGGTATGATAAGTATCATATACCTGTAAGATATTATCTTGCAACCTCTTTTCTGTGGGGAACTTTTTGTGTTCTTATGTGTTTATACATTGTGAAGGTTTTAAGACTTTTAGGTCAGTTCAAATAACTGCAGTGCATTGCATAAATTCACACAAATTGTGACATTGCATTCTGCCAGGAACTTGCTTGGATCCTATCATTTCTGACACTATTATAATTACTATTATCAGTGAAAGAAAGTAGACATCATGGTAATGATCATCATATGAGGTTCAAGACGATAATAGAACAGTTATTTGGAGATAATGACTCATTTGAATAATTTGAATGTTAAAAATTGAGTTCAAGGACCCAATGTACTTTCGTAAAAATTATAACGTAACTAAGCACGACCGTAAAATCAGTTTGTGATGAAAATCAAGTCAAATTTCACAGGGAATATATCCTGTGATCATTTAAAAAAGTAAAAAATCCGCGTACCTTTAGCATCGCAGTCAACACAATATTTATTGTCTTCATCCTTCAACATTTGCAATAATATGTTTTGGCAACGGTCCTGGATCTGTTTAGCACGATCTTTTTCACTTTTAGAAGACATTTCTTTTAACTATTATTTGCTAACGATAACAAATTCAATGGAAATGGGTGGAAGGCTTGTTTGTTGAAGGAAAGAGAAACCATAGACTATAATGACAGCAGTTTTGACGAGTTTTGATGAGTTGTGTTGTCAATATGCTCTATGATTCCTATATATTAAAAAACCTAATTAATTAAACGCTGTATGGGTTTCACGCTCACTATTTTCATGAATATAAGGAGCTAAACTTACTATTACTTAATAATATAAATATAATGTAGAACATTTCTGGTACTTCAAATAAGGATGCTAATTTTATTTCGCTGTTGTTCGGTTATTTTATCTCTACTCAAATTGAATTAACTTCAATTCTATTCTATTCTTGATCAATGGCTCTGTACTTTTAACATCAATTCCGTCAATGTCCCGTGGTAGAGAGTAACGACGACAGAGATAAAGTGGATGTGATGTGTGACTTCAAGTGCCTTCGTTAGGCTTCATTCATACATGTACACGATCCTGGAAATAAAACGTAACACGCAACACCAACATATGACCAACATGTCAAACACAAAAGACAATATTTTCGTTATTTTCTTCAATTTTCTTTGTCATTTTTGTGTCAGTCTGTCAGTTGTCAGCAGATGTTAAGGTTAACGGTAAAATAGCGAATTTTGCTTTGTTTGATAACATAAAAGACGTTTTCAATAGTAATTTCAACATAAAATCCAGAAATTATTAAGTATTGTTTATGAATGCACACGAGTGCTTCCAAAGTTTCGAGTATAAATGTTAATTACCTGATTTATTAAAGAACTTGTGTTAAACGTTCATAACTTTTACGTTACACAATGGGCAACCAGCTCGTTGGTGTTGCTCCTTCGCAAATATATCCTGTAGAGCATTATCTAAGCGATCATGTAGATCTTTCGTTTGACCAGAGGTAAGAAAACAATTTATTATGCACTACCCAACTTATAATTATTTATCATCACTTTTCGAAACCACATTGTAAAAATCTATTGTATGTGCAAGTAAAAGTTAAAAACATTAATTATAAGCTATTTAAAAAGTTGTCTAAAACTCTACTCTTTTGTTCCGAAAGTTTGTGATAATTATTTTTTATTAAATATTTTATGTACCTACATAATATTTTAGTCATTCAATCTTTACTGAAACAATTTTATTGCCATCCACATCCTAATCCTGTCAGGGTCAGTCTGCAACCTACTCGTTTTCTTCATTTGAACACCTCAGTCCATCAATCAGAAGGTCTGTTCTGAAAACTTCCACAAAATCATTTATTGGATGCCACTCATTTTGTACATCTGGTATATCCATTAAAATGTAATAAAAGGACAAAGAATAGATAAAAAATACTTCATAAACTATGTTTTTGGGTCCCACATAATAGGCTCACCCCTCTGTTGACCTTTGTATGAAGAACAACCCTATCCCTAAGTCGCCGTCTACAACACCCATAAGAAAAAAATGGACTGTAGGACCACTCCATTTTCTCTTATGGGTGTTGTTCCACTCCACTCTGAACCAACATGGCAGTCATTGAACTATTATCTGCTAAATTATTTAACTCCTTTAGCTCTTGAACTAAAGGACTTGTTATCTAACGGCTTTACCCAATAATGTTTTTCTATTGTTTCAGCCTTGGCTCCACAAGATTCTTAAAGGTAGCTAGAGCCCGATCCCGAGAAGGCCTGGTAGTTGTGAAAGTGTTTGCAGTCCATGATCCATCATTACCTCTTGCTGAACATAAGGAGAGGATACTCAAAATTAAGGAGCAGCTGGCTTCCACATTTAATTGCTTACCATTTCAACGAGTTATAGTAAGTATTCATTATTTATGAAAATGTTAGTCCTGAGCCAAAACCACTGTCATACCACAGACAATGCAAAAAATGACATATAATTTTGAACTTTACTTTCATGTTGTTATAGACTTTAACTACATGACTGCAAAGTCCAAAATTAAATGTCAATGGCATGCAATGGGAAATGTATTGAACATTTTGACATATCATTTTGAACTTTCACCATATATCAGATCAATGAAGTCAAAAAGGACATCATTAATTTTGGTCCAAAGTTAAAAAAATAAATGCAATATTCTGTTAGACCTCATTCTCACTAGCATTTTTTATTATGCGTCAAGTTGTGCGACCTCTGCCTTCGGTTTTTTAGTTTCTAAATTTTGAAGACACATTTTTAATGAAACTAATTACTGAAAGTAATAAATCAAAAATATCCTACATAATTGGAAAAATAGTAAATAAAACCTATAAAAAATTAATTCGGACTGTTTATTGTTGCATTTCATCAAATTAATTTAGGTAGTAATTTAGTTAGAGCTCATTCTCACTAGCATTTTTTATTATGCGATTTTATTTATTTATTTGTGGATCATAGGTTTGTGTACAGTTCTTATTCTATATTATACTAAAGTGCGCTTTGTCCTACCATGGAATAGTTATATACAAATAGTTATATACAATAAATAACAAATAGTTAATTATGTCATGCAATAGAATTATCATTGAGGAATTTGTCAATGGTATGCCTTATCTGCTAAAGTTTGTATTAGTTTACACCTAAATACGGTAATATCTTTCAATTGGACCTTCGCAGGTATTTTATTGGAAACATACATTTTCAATGAAGCTTATGTAATAATAAAAAAAAATGATTTTATTTTCTCGGTATCTCCTATTTAAAAGAAATAGAAATAAAATTGGTTTGTAAGTACATTACCATAAAAGTTCGGGCGCCTTGGAGATACACATGCCTAGGATAATCAGCGGAGATTGGAAACTTTTAATCTGCCGGAGGTGAGCTAAATGAAACCAAACGGTGAGGTTTAAGGTTTTATTGTCCACTCCAGTGTGCATTTAGAAATAGTTGCAAGGATACATTCCTAATGTATATCTAACCTTAAATTTAAAATTAGAGTTTTATAAGCTAGGTCAATCTGATCCTATGTCAATATGATCTTATGTCAATATGATCTTACGTCAATATGATCTTATGTCACCAATGCATTTTTAGGTTATTTTGAAGTTTAGATTTAAAATATAATTAAAGTTAGCTCACGGCATCCCTCGGCGAGTATATGTAAACACAGCAGCGAGAAAGCTCGTAGCAGGCGAAGTTTTCAGTTTAAGCCCATGCGGTACATCCAGGTTTGAGGCGAAAAGTCCAAACCCTCCATAAGGAAATGCAGATGACCGAAGACAAAGGTCCAAAGAAAAAGTCCAAAGGAAAAAGAGAAAAAGGAAAAAGAAAAAGAGGCGGTTCCAATTTGGAAACCTGTAACAAAATTGCATGTCATTAGAACAAACTCCAATATGAACACGAGGTCCTAATTTTTTTATAAATTTGTGCGACTTACCGCCTTAATTTGCTGGAACAATGCCAATAGCAAAAGAAATCATAATATTCTCAGATTAAGAGCTGAAACAATAGAATTTTAACAATTATTTTTCAAATTAGGAACGTGGCGAATTCCAACAAAGTGAATCTTATTAAAAAATGACAACTCACCAGAAATAAACTATAATTCCACAAGAGGATAGTTGTGAAGACACAAACTATTATCCTTTAGGCAAAAATACTCTCATTTTTATGAGATTTATTGAAATTAAGTTACGAAGCCATGAATATCGACCATCCAGCCTCAACGCTAGGAAGAAAGGTGCTTTGACAGCTATACGTCAAAATGTCATTCACTCCGCGTTCCGAAACTTTTCGTTCAAAAATAGAATTAAAACCGGTGTGACGACGTTCGCAGAGCGCGTCGTTACATTACATCCCTCCCCAAAAAGAAAAAAGAAAGAAAGAAACTTCCTTTTCTAATGAAAATTATGAGAGTCCAGAACAAAATTCCAAAAAACCTCAAAAGACAAAATGTCTTGCAACATTTTTCAATAAACAAAAAAGGCAATGCGAAAGCATCTTGCATTGGGTATTGCAGAAATAATTATAAATTAAAGAATGGGAAAGCATTCCTAAAAATCAAAGAATGTGAAAACACTCGAAAAGTAAAGAATTAAGTTGAAAAAGAATTTCCAGTTTCAAATGGAAACAAAGGACACTATCCAACTCAATGGAATAACCGAAACCAAACTCAGAAAAGAGTAAAAACTTATTTCAACACAAAAGTGAAAATAAATCCTTCAATAAAACAAATTAAACAATCCCTACTCAATTCCATTCCAGATATCGATTAGGCAACCAACGCCGTCGAATCTAATCCTTGATCTTAACCAGCCTTCTAGCATCAATACAAAAGTGCGGTTGAGCTCCTACGCCACCGACTCTATACCAGCTATTCCTGAAACAAAAATATGAAACTAACAAGATATCGGTTAAGCACCAACGCTGCCGAATCTGAAAGAAAATCGGTAAAAACAATGAAGTTTTCCCACTGTCGGTTAGGTTGAAAAGCCGCCGACTTCAAATTCCTATTCCAACATCCAAAACGTCAAAACAAAATCACAACAAAAGTGTCGTAATAATATATTTATAAGCATTGTGATCGGCATAACACCACCAACTTTCCGAGCACAAGCAAAATATAAAGAAAATATGACAATTGTGACCAGTACAACACCACTGACTTTCTGAGCACAACCGCATAAGAAAAGTATGACATTTGCGACCGGCACAACACCACCGACATCCCGTGCGCAAAGCATAAAAAATGTAACAATGTGTATAAAAACACAATCGTACAAAAAGAGAAAAACGACAATTACGACCGGCTCAACACCACCAGCTTCCCGTGCGCAAAGCGTAAGGTGTGACTATGTGAATGAAACACAATAGCACAAAAAATTGTAAAGTCCAGTAAGACACAAGTTTCCCAAAAAATGGTATAACAAGGTGTGTAAAAAATGCATAAAATGCGTCCAATCCGAGAATCTTAATACTAAGAAAATAACCCAGAACTGTACAAAAATAAAGTTCAAGAAACTTAATTTTCCATTCCCTAAGTGAGTGGAAATAAGTCAAGTGAATTTAATGTAGAAAATGAATATTAAATTTCACTCCTATATTAGAGTAGAAACTAAATTCCTAAATTTGTACAAAATATACAATATTAAATATACAAGTGTATAAAAATTTATACAGGAAAATAATCCTATACAACAAAGATAAATAAAAATATAAGATCTTTTGATGTGGAACAATTTGTTAATATGGAGTAGAGTTACACAATAACAAGTCCTAAAATGACCTAAGTTATTTTTGAAGGAAACTAAAATTGAAATTAATAAATTGTTGTGAAGTTCCTAACATACATCTCCTTTCAACACCCCTCAACCTTTCAAACATCACCTCATAGTGGGGTCATACTTCAAACAAAGTACCAAAGACAAAGATAGACATTGTCAAAACAAGAATAATTTTAATATTTAATTATGTCTTTAATATGATAACGACCAGTATAGTTTTTATTAAGGTCTTTTAAAACATAAACATTAGAGGAAATTTTATCTATTATTTCACACTTAACAAACTTAGGTGCTAACTTAGCCGAAATGAATGCAGGAGCATTAGACTGCACAAAACTTCTCCTCCACACTATATCTCCCACCTCAAAAGAAATGACCTTCCTTCCTATATTATAATAACGCGCATTACGCTTATAAGCTTTAAGCAATGAAGCTTGAACTTTTATAAAAATATCACTAAGTGATTTAAGTGAAAAAGCAAATGAAGACCTATCAACAACATCAAGTTGATTGAGGTTATCAAAGGAATTACTAAAACGGTGCAATGAAGCATCAAAAATAAGTTCTCTACCGAACATGAGAAAATTAGGAGTGAAATCTGTAGCTAGATTCACACTACTATTTAAAGCTAATTGAACATGAGGCAAATATTTTGACCAAGTTCTATGATCATCTTTAACAAAACAAGAAATACATGTTTCGACTGTTTTGTTATATCTCTCTACAGGATTATTTTGAGGTGTATATAAAGTATTATAAAATATTTTACTAATATTATAACTTTTTAGAAAATCTACAAATTGCTTAGCTGTAAATTGGCTTCCATTATCACAAACAAAAATTTTAGGCGTTCCAAACTTAAGAAATATTTCTTTTTCAAGTATCCCACAAATTACTTTAGTGGTAGCACTAGTCATAGGAAATATCCAACAATATTTTGTAAAAACATCTATGATTGAAAGTATATACTTATGGCCAGAATAAGCTTTTGGAAGAGTTCCAATAATATCAATAGAAAGCATTAACATTGGTTTATCAACTTTCTTAGGATTAACCATAATTCCATGAGGTGGATTAGTAGAAGATTTATAAGCTTTACAAGTATCACAAGAAGAAATGTATTTTTGAACATCAATAAACATACCTTTCCAAAAATAATGTATTTTTAATTTATTTAAAGTTTTATGAATTCCTAAATGTCCTGAATTAACATCATCATGATTAGATTTAATAGTGTCTAAGATGTGTTCTTTAGGTATGACAATTTTCCAATTTAAACGATTATTAGGATTATATTTATCTTTACAAAATCTATACAAAGTATCACTTTCAACTTTGAAATTTTTATATTTTCTAGGAAACTTTTGACAATTTACAAATATTTTTCTATACCAAGGATCAACAACTTCAGATAAATCAGCCATGACATGAGGCATCTCATGAGTAGAAGTACCAACTGGAACATCACCAACAATATTCTCAAACAAAGGCGGGACCTGTATTTCCTTATCCATGTTTGATTTATAAAAGGATGTGAAAATCTAATAAAAAGTTGTATTAAATACACTATAAGTTTCTAATTAAAGTATCAATTAAAGTTTCTAATTAAAGTTAATTAAATTATGAATGAAGTTAATTGCATTGATAGCAAAACGCTAAACTCAAAAGTCAAACAAACTCATAGAATGGAATGTTATTGTTGCAAAAATTATTTAGGTCAAATGCCTATAAAGATAAAAATGCATTAGTGATTCACAAAATAAATTATTTATGTCTACTTAAGGTAAACAGCAAATATTCAAATATTACTATGTTTTCACACATGTGAATAAAGGTTAAGAACTAGTAATTATATAATATTACTAAGTGGAAAATCTTACCTGTAATAAACAAAAGCTATATTTTTTTTTTTTTTTTTTTTTTTTATACCACTTAGTTGGCAGACAAGCACACGGCCCACCTGATGGAAAGTAGTTACCGTGGCCTATGGACGTCTGTAACACCAGAGGAGTCACAGTTGCGCTGCCAACCCTGTAAGTACAGAGTTTCTGTGCCGTCAGTAGAAGAAAAATCAGGACAAGCCTTTAGTCTTCCCACTGACGGCACAAATTCTCCAGTGAGCTCTGGCTACCCTACTCACCGCTGGGAACACAACAGGAAGTTATTATAACCGCGGTATTCTGTAGGGCGGAGGTACTTCCCCAGTCGGACTGCTCAATCGGGTGGATATACCGCCGTGTCCTACCTCTACCGAAAAGATATATAAGATAAAACAATTATAACAATAACCATGTTATACAAATTGAAACATTCACCTGTAATTGAGAGATACAAACAATAGTACTAACTTGTAGTATGATTAGTTTTGCAAAGTAAACAATAACAAAGATTTACTGTAATACACAGTTATGTAACAGTAAAATACATGAAGAAAACACTGTTCTTAACATGATAAGGTAAAAAATAATGCAAAGGTGACAAGGAATAAAGATATATGCACACTGTCATGTCCCTGTTCGCGAGTGCCAGATGTAATAATAAAAAAAAATGATTTTATTTTCTCGGTATCTCCTATTTAAAAGAAATAGAAATAAAATTGGTTTGTAAGTACATTACCATAAAAGTTCGGGCGCCTTGGAGATACACATGCCTAGGATAATCAGCGGAGATTGGAAACTTTTAATCTGCCGGAGGTGAGCTAAATGAAACCAAACGGTGAGGTTTAAGGTTTTATTGTCCACTCCAGTGTGCATTTAGAAATAGTTGCAAGGATACATTCCTAATGTATATCTAACCTTAAATTTAAAATTAGAGTTTTATAAGCTAGGTCAATCTGATCCTATGTCAATATGATCTTATGTCAATATGATCTTACGTCAATATGATCTTATGTCACCAATGCATTTTTAGGTTATTTTGAAGTTTAGATTTAAAATATAATTAAAGTAAGCTCACGGCATCCCTCGGCGAGTATATGTAAACACAGCAGCGAGAAAGCTCGTAGCAGGCGAAGTTTTCAGTTTAAGCCCATGCGGTACATCCAGGTTTGAGGCGAAAAGTCCAAACCCTCCATAAGGAAATGCAGATGACCGAAGACAAAGGTCCAAAGAAAAAGTCCAAAGGAAAAAGAGAAAAAGGAAAA
The DNA here is from genome assembly GCA_963662185.1 of Eilema griseolum. NCBI lineage: Eukaryota > Metazoa > Arthropoda > Insecta > Lepidoptera > Erebidae > Eilema > Eilema griseolum. The sequence goes on along the minus strand of OY759254.1, from coordinate 8,332,028 downwards.
AGAAAAAGAGGCGGTTCCAATTTGGAAACCTGTAACAAAATTGCATGTCATTAGAACAAACTCCAATATGAACACGAGGTCCTAATTTTTTTATAAATTTGTGCGACTTACCGCCTTAATTTGCTGGAACAATGCCAATAGCAAAAGAAATCATAATATTCTCAGATTAAGAGCTGAAACAATAGAATTTTAACAATTATTTTTCAAATTAGGAAGGTGGCGAATTCCAACAAAGTGAATCTTATTAAAAAATGACAACTCACCAGAAATAAACTATAATTCCACAAGAGGATAGTTGTGAAGACACAAACTATTATCCTTTAGGCAAAAATACTCTCATTTTTATGAGATTTATTGAAATTAAGTTACGAAGCCATGAATATCGACCATCCAGCCTCAACGCTAGGAAGAAAGGTGCTTTGACAGCTATACGTCAAAATGTCATTCACTCCGCGTTCCGAAACTTTTCGTTCAAAAATAGAATTAAAACCGGTGTGACGACGTTCGCAGAGCGCGTCGTTACACTTATTACTGAAAAAGGATTAAAAATATCGTACTTTATTGGAAAAATTGTTAATATAAAATCGGGACATTATCGTTGCATTTCATCTATTTATTTAGGTTATAAATTGAAAGTGCAAGTCAAAGAAACAGAATGCGAGCTCTAATGGACTACCGTTAGAGCTTGTCCTAATCTTATTAATATTTTTATAATGGTGTTAAAGCTGAGGGACCACTGCGCTCGGTTTTATTAGAGTTCATAAATCATGGGAACATACATTTCCAGTGATGCTAATAATTGAAACTAATAATGAGGGAAGTGGTCCCTCAACTTTGACGCTATAATACAAAATAAATAAAATAAAGGGGTAGGACACGGCGGTATTTCCGCCCAATTGAACAGTCCGACTGGGGAAGTAGTTGGCAGACAAGCGCACGGCCCACCTGATGGAAAGTGGTTACCGTGGCCTATGGACGTGTTTTACACCAGATAAGCCACACTCGCGCTGCCGACCCTGTAAGCAATCTCTGTGTGTCTCTAAAAGTCTCTGTGCCGTCAGTGTAGGACAAAGCAGTACAAGTCTTTAGTCATCCCACTGACAGCACTAATTCTCCAGTGAGCTCGGGCTATCCTATTCACCGCTGGGAACACAACACGAAGTTATTATAACCGCAGTAATCTGTAAGTTTGCCTACCACTTATCGTAATAAATATTCTTTACAGCTAACAGACAAAGCGGGTCTCCTAATGCGGGAGTACTGCAAATGCAGCGTGTATGATCGTATGTCTACTAGACCGTTCCTGACGGTGCTGGAGAAGAAATGGATCACTTTCCAAGTTCTGTATGCTTTGCATCGTATGCACAAGCTTGGTATTTGCCATGGGGATATTAAGGTACTTGATATTATAATATCATCTTTATTTCCAAATGCCATTAGCGATAGACCCACCCATTGGGCATGGTATGGATACTTTTACGGTGTACAATAAAAAATATTGTATCTTATCTTAGAACGAAAGGACATACATATGCTGAATATTGCACCTAGCTGACCACACAGCCTAATGAGTAGATATCTCCACTGGGAGATACATTCTAAAAAATGTAACCAGCTATCAACAAATCTGTTTATAGTTAAGAGACTGATCTCAAATAAAACAAAAAAAAATCTAAATAATTGGAAGAAGCTTCTTGTTTTCTGCAAGGCACTTTTTAAGACTTCATACTACTATTGTTTGTTTACACCTTACCTTGCCGTCATAATAGTAGACAATCAATATTGCTATTGCTACACCACTGAGGCAGTATTAATTGATATTTCAGAATGTATTAAAAAAATCTGATGTAGTCTGCAAATTCTATAATTTCAACTGACCTGCCTTAAAAAATTCTTGAAACGTTATCACAATGACTGTAACTGTAAAGAAATTCTGTAAAGCTAACCCCCCTGCAAATTATGAGAAGTATTACATTACATCTAAATTATTTCCAGCTCTAATAGCAACGGAAATTTATCTGTAACTGATGGTAGTTGTAGAATTGTATTTTATGATTTTTTTAGAGTTAGATCACTTCGTTATCCGCTTGTCTGTCTGTCAAGGTCTTTTTCTCAGATATGCGTGAAGGTATCAAGTTGAAATTCATACTACATTCTCAGGTCTATAATAACGTCTTGAAACTGTGCAAAAATCAAACTTTTAATTTGACGGATTCAATATATACTGTAAAACTGGTATAAGACTCGTTAACCCATTGGCTTCACCCGCTTTTTTATACCACTTAGGTGGCAGACAAACACACGGCCACCTGATGGAACCGTGGCCTATGGACGTGTGTAACACCAGAGGAGCCACACTCGCGCTGCCGACCCTGTAAGCACTGAATTTCTGTGCCTTCAGAATAGAAGACAAAGCAGGACAAGCCTTTAGTCTTCCCACTAACAGCACAAATTCTCCAGTGAGCTCTGGCTACCCTACTTACCACTGGGAACACAACACGAAGTTATTATCAGCTCTAGTTATGGAATCCTTGGTGCGCGAGTCTGACTTGCACATAACCGGCTTTTTTTAGTTTAGTATTCTTACCTTTGCTCCTTTCTCATTTTTATAGTTAGAAAACATAATGGTAACATCATGGCTGTGGGTGTTACTGACAGACATCGCTTCGTTCAAACCGACATTCTTGCCCGATGACAACCCTGCTGACTTCAGTTATTTCTTCGACACGTCTCGACGGCGGTTGTGCTATGTCGCCCCTGAAAGATTTGTCAGAGCACCTGACCCACACAATAGACCAACGGTAAGTACTAATACAACATGCTACTATGTACTAATATAACATGGTAGGGTAGTTAAAAAGTCGTGCCAAGCAAAAGCAGGTCTTATCCCGGCCGTCAGTACACAGTGGCCAGTGATAATCACAATCCATCATCACGTAAGTATTCACATAACCGTGCATAGGTCAAAACTACGACACAGTAACAAGTAAATAAATAAATAATAAATAAACACACAATGCTATCTAGACCCATGGTAAGCATAGCTTAACTTGCTTGTGTTATAGAATCTAGAATGCGGATTCATGTATACAAATATTTGCACAAAACGGGAATCGAACCCGCGCCTCCTGCGTAGCAGGCGAACGTTCTACCGCTACGTCACAGTATACCATTGCCCCCTGTTCACATTGGCTTGCCGTGGCGCATCACGGGTCTTTGTGTACTCATCCATTCTAGGTGTACCCACAATATTTTTATAACAGGTTACCAGCGAGTTTGTGTAGGCAATAATGTGAAAAGTATTTACACAAATGATGATTTTATACATTTACCTAATAGTATTTTAATTTGTTTACCATAGACTATGATAGACCACAAAATGGTGCGTAGCTCATTGCTAAGCCACAGTATATAATTGCCCCCTGTACACAATGGCTAGCCGTAGCCCATCATGGCCCATTGTGTATGCCTACATGTTTTGTATTATTTCACTGTGGCGACATCAAGGCCGGTTGGATGATGTATCGGCGATTTCAGCGGGTAAATAGTAAATGGATTAAATGCATTTCTCCTACAGCCCTAGACGTGTTTTGTATGACACCCGCGATATTTTCACAACAGGTTTCCTACAAATAAGTGGTAATAATGTGAAAGGCGTTTACACAAATGATGATTACATACTTAATAGTATTTTAATTTCTTCACCATGTTCTGTGATAGATAATAGCATACTCATCCTATTAAAATGGTTCCTGGTTACTACCGAGGCCTTCTCCTCGAAGCCTGAGGTCCGCTTAGTCATTTTCCTCATTTTAGTTGGATTATAATGTCAATGATGGTTGCGACTCCCGTCTGGTTTCTCTGGCTCCCAGGAGAAGTAGGCTTAGCCTCAAAGATTAAAAGAAGTCTCCAACAAATGTAACAAGTATACAGGGTGTATTTTTGAAACGGGACAGTAAGGGCAAGTACCTTAACCGTTGCAGTTACAGCAAAACGTTCTTAGAAGACCTTCCCTAACTTTTTGACATATTTTGAACTGCATTCACAGATTTTGTAAAAAACTTACAGTTGGCAAAAAAAATGCAAATAGTTCAAAATTTTTTTTTTTATGCCAATCGATTCTATTTCATGTGGGGATCAAAAAACTCTATGAAACCATTTTAGCTTTCAGTACTAGGAAAGACAGAAATCGCCAAAAACGTTTCCCAAACATTTCGGCAACAGAAACAAATTTCTACGATGGTCTAACTTTTTGTTATGGCCAGGAAGTGGGTAGAATTGACTGTAAAGTAAATAAAAAGAATTTTTACCCTCAAATTTCGAATTTGATTCGAAAATCTGTGTGTTATACTTAGTTTCAGCTGAGAAACTTCGTATGAGTTATTAATTAAGGATTTTCGCTAAAATGTCTTCTAATCGTGAAAAAATTGATTTATTAGAAGCGTATTTTGTCAATAATCGAAATGCGGGAGCTGCATTAGTGTGGTACCGCAATAAGTATCCGTTGCGGCATGTGCCAACAAGATAGGTTATTACAAATCTTTTGAAAAACCTGGAATTGCAGGGTTCTTTCAAAAGAAAGCGGCAGCCTCGTGTGGACATGGACACGGAGATTGCGGTTCTGACTTATGTCGAAGCATATCCAGAGGTATCGTCCAGGCAAGTCGCCCTTGAAGTAGGTGTATCCCACTCCCTTGTGATAAAGATATGGAAGAAATACGGCTACAAGTGCTATCGATATGGGCGCATAGTTCAAGTGTTACATCCGGGTGATGATGTTCGAAGGCTTACTTTTTGCAGATGGCTAAGAGGAAAAATAAGCAGAGATCATGAATTTTTAAATTACATACTGTGGTCAGACGAAACGAATTTTTCCAATAACGGTATGTACAACAGAAAAAATCACCACTATTGGTCCAAAGAAAATCCACTAAGAGTTACGGCAAGTCATAATCAGGTTCGCTTCTCATTCAACTGTTGGTGTGGTATAATGTCCAATCGAGTCATAATGGTGGAATTTTATGAAAGGAAACTGAATTCTGCCATGTATAATGAAGTCATTTTACACCATCTTGAAAACGAGATGGACGAATGGCCCCTGTCGGAATTGCGAAAAGTTCATTTTCAACAAGATGGTGCTCCGCCACATAACAGTCACCTTTCACGTTCCAATTTGAGCCGCCTATTCGGTACACAGTGGATAGGTACACATGGTCCAACACAGTGGCCACCTCGTAGCCCCGATCTAACACCACTTGATTTTTTTTTATGGGGCTTCGTGAAAAACGAGGTGTATAAGACGACGTACGCCAGTGTTCAAGAGCTCAAGGATGCATTAATGACCATTTTACGTAATATTCATCCCAGAACATTATTAGCCGCCATTCGTTCAGTGCAAAAAAGGATAGACTTATGTATTCGTGAAAATGGAAATCATTTTGAGCAATTTATTTCATAAACCAATTTCTTAAATGTTTAAATGATTTTTTTTATTTAAAAAAGTTCAAAATTTTACCTGACCTCTGAGTTTCGAGTTGATTTATCATATTTCCGTACGAAATGTATGGGAAACGTTTTTGGCGATTTCCGTCTTTTCTAGTACTGAAAGCTAAAATGGTCCCATAGAGTTTTTTGATCCCCACATGAAATAGAATCGATTGGCATAAAAAAAAATTTGAACTTATTGCATTTTTTTTGCTAACTGTAAGTTTTTTTACAAAATCTGTGAATGCAGTTCAAAATATCCCAAAAAGTTAGGGAAGGTCTTTTAAGAACGTTTTGCTGTAACTGCAACGGTTAAGGTACTTGCCCTTACTGCCCCGTTTCAAAAATACACCCTGTATACATAGTACATACAATCACGCCTTTATCCTCGGCAGAGGTAAATTAACACCCACCTTTCACCATTCATTGAATTCGGTCCCACGTAATAGGGTGTGAGCCCATTGCCGTCTTCCGGGCACTATTGTTGACTCAAGCCATGCATCTGAGGCTGAGTCTGGGCTGTATATATCTGTCTGATGTTAAACAGCCCTATCCCTTAGTCGCCTTGTACGACACCGCATGGGAAGAGATGGGGTGGTCCAAGTTCTACTCTGCCGGGATTTATTACTTAAGAAATAAAGATTATTATCTATGATCATAAGTTTGAGATAGCCTATATGTCGTGCTACTCAGGGGGCGGGGGATTCCGTCAGTGTAAATATTTGTATGCGTCAATATGTCTATTTTCATTGGTCTGGATGTTACCGTGCCTTGGAGTGCACGTTGAACCTTCGGTTCCAGATGTCATAAGAATATATATAGTCGTTATATACAGAAATTGGGTGAAATAACTCACAGGACTGATCACCCGTCCGGACATCGTCAGCAGTAGTAATATGATCATTAGTACGAATATGTGTATGTTGCAGGGTGACGACAAGTCAGGAGGACTCTTGCTGAGCGAATCACCGTGCAAAGTCGGTGAACTAGTACCCAGCATGGATATATTCTCAGCAGGGTAAGCTATGTGAAATAATATTCCATTTTAAACTCTTCTACGAGCCAAGCAGCTACGCCATGCATTCGTAATTTTCCAATAGGCACTCATAGGTATTCGATTCGCAACGCATTATAAGAAAATGTTACAGCATTCAGACGTTGGGTTGATGAAATTAAAAAGTGATAGCTGTCATGTATGGACAATAGGTGGTAATATATATCTCTGGAGACAGTTGGGGGAGGCGTTTATCAAAGGGCACACAGATGTTAATAATCAGAAATAGTTGTAAATTAAATATATTGTAATAAAATATCTAACTGTCATCCTCCTCATCATCATTTTTTGATTCGTCAATACACATCTTACATTTACTTATTAACGATAATGGGGCCGGTGCGGGTAGAAGTATCTTGGCACCCACATGTCGTCTACGACGTTTCTCCGCACCATGATATGGAGGGCGATATTGCTGTCAGTCGTTACAGACGCTGATTGACAGACTAGGTTGTGCATGAATCACATAAATCAAATCATGAATAGGAGAGCCTTGGGTCCAACTGGAATTGGCACTCGAATGAAGAGAACATAATGTACAATATATTTAATGTATTTGTAGCTGTGCTCTACTGGAACTATGGAACGATGGCACTCCAGCTCTGGATCTGCCTGGCTTACTCGCATATCGCAACGGGGAAGACCGACCTTCTACTATGACCTTGACGACTGATGAGCCTCAGCTGAAGGCGTTACTGCACTCTATGACGGAGCGCAACCCCCGAGATAGGCGGAGCGCTGAGCTGTACCTAGACGAGGCTAGGGGCAAGTAAGTGAAAAAGTCTAGTAGACCAGTAGACCAGTAGACTAGTAGACGAAAATACCATTTAATTTATAGCACGAGTCATCAGTGCTATTAAAACATTATTGTAGTTTTTATGTTTATTTTTGCATTGATGATATTTAAATGTAATGCAGAACTTAATGTATGAGAACGCGTTTTTACGACTTAATTCGTACCATATAAAATTAAAACATTAGTTATGGTCAATTGCCCATAGCTTATACGTTCTTTTGTGCATGTGTTTTATCAAGAAATTAATATGGAAGTTTGAAATAGGTAAGTAACTAGTTTCCTTTTTATTTCTTTATTACTTTTTTTTTAATATTTCAGTATCTAATAAAGAATAATAAAAATAAAGGCATACGAGATACACAAGAATCCTATAACCCTATTGCAACACCACCGTACCGCCACTTTATGAACTTCAATCATACTCGAACACATACGAAATGTTTGCAACTTTAATATTGAATATCATGTTTGTTCCCCTTTCCCATATAAACTTACTATCCCTAAAATTCTCATTATCTACCCCAAAGAGATCGAAAAGATAACACTGTCAAGGCTACTTCGAATTCAATTAATTAATATGAAATATTATGACTTGTCTACATTTGAAAACAATCTTTTACGTATTTTCTACCATTCAATTACTTATAGTAATTGTAAATTCTATCACATGTGACCTCCAAAGAACACCACAGAAATATGTCTTCGAAGTCAGATGTAAAATTACATGTACGAAATAAATTTAAAGTTTTACCAATAACATCGTTAAACACACCTGAAGAACGTTTACTAAATAATTACATACAAAACGACGTACAAAAAATATTTCACCCATTTTATTTGGTACAAAATATATTGGTATCGTCAAAATTCACGATACGCGACAATTTTATATATCCGAACGGAAAGAAATATAATATAACTGTATCGTTACTTTTCACGGTTATATTTATATTGTACGGCTACAAGAATGTGTGGTACTATATGTTAGAAGAAAGCTGTTGTAATACTGAAAGCTTTTTCTTTTATTTCTATTCGTTATATGATTGCTTGGCATTCAGTGCACTTTTTCTCCTCAATATTGTACACGGAGATAATAATGTACTGCTGTTATTGTCTATTCAGACGATCCACGAATCCGCCAATATCGATAAAAAATACAAAATTCATATTATCTTTTGGAATTGGATATCGATTTTGACTATGATTGGTAGTTCTGTATTAATGTTGATATTTTTTTTCTTCACGGATGAAAGTTTTGACATTACAGACACTTTCACGGATTATTTGTATTTAATTATTGATTTGAATCTTATTTATGCGATTCGGATTATCGTATTGTTAAGAATGTATTTGGTAAAGTTTAATAAAGATGTGCTGTTGTTGAATCGGTATCAAGAAGATGATTGTGAGGAACTTCTGCAGGTGTATGAGAAGTTTATTGAAATTTATGTTCTGTATAAGAAGATATTTCGTGTTTTGGTAATTTATATTTAGAAGTATTGATTATTTTTATGTTTGAAAACTATGGTACAATCAAAGAGAGACGCACAATTTTTTTAAATCATATATTATTTAAAACGAATCATTCTAAAATTATAAACAGACGATTCAATATAATCGTCGGAGCGTACTGCCAGTTGCGTCCAAAGTTTGTCGGCTAATTGTTTTTATTTAGTATATCGGCATCGGGTTGTGGAAGTCAGATGGCAGTCGCTTCACGGAAAATATCCAAGTTCGGCCAAATACATAGTAAGGCTGGAAAAAGTGAACCTTGGACTCCGAGGGGAAAGCTTCGAATGCAACATTTAGGAGGAGGTAGGACACGGCGGTATTTCCGCCCAATTGAGCAGTCCGACTGGGGAAGTACCTCCGCCCTACAGAATACCGCGGTTATAATAACTTCGTGTTGTGTTTCCAGTGGTTAGTAGGGTAGCCAGAGCTCACTGGAGAGTTTTGTGCTGTCAGTGGGACGACTGAAGGCTTGTCCTGCTTTGTCCTCTACACTGACGGCACAAAATCTCTGTTCTTACAGGTTCGGCAGCACGGATGTGACTCCACTGGTGTTACACACGTTCATAGGTCATGGTAACCACTTTCCATCAGGTGGGCCGTGTGCTTGTCTGCCACCTAAGTTGTAAAAAAAAAAACAGGTATCAACGCTATGATGGAGAAGAAGAATCGGCTTTTCCGACCGGAATCGAGTACTGTTTGACCTACCAACCTGTCTAATAGATATACCGGCTAGGAGACGAGGTCTTCTGACTTGACTCCAAATGTATTAGTAGGGTCTTGTACACCCAATTTGTATAGATTTATCATCATCGTAACGCTGTGTTCCGATTTCACCTCAGAGTCCAGGGACCGCTTTCCTGCCTTCCCTTCTCCACTTCGCAAGATCTTGGGAACCCATGATATTAAGGCTATTGTATCTATAGATACAAAAACTGCGTGGTTTCTGGCAGAGTAGAATTTGCGGTGTTGTACAAGGCGACTAAGGGATAGGGCTGTTTAACATCAGAAAGATATATACAGCCCAGACTCAGCCTCAGATGCATGACTCGAGTCAACAATACTGCCCGGAATACGGGAATAGGCTCACCCTCTGTTACGTGGGATCGAGTACAATGATTGGTGAAATGTGGGTGTTAATTCACTCCTGCCTAACCCTCCAAGGTAAAGGCGTGATTATATGTATGTATCAATAAATAGATTATCTTGCAGATATTTGTGCACTGTGCCGATACACTCTGCCGCTGTTTAGTTTATTTGGAAATACAATTAGAAGCATATAAATTTGAGAATCAATCTGTAATTAATGTAAGTATGTTTGAATTAATTCGTTATTTTTTTTATCTAAGAACACGCCAATTTGACTTCGCCTCGCCTGAAAAAAGTTTCAGGAAATATGGTCACCATTACAGACACGTAGTATGTTACAATGGTGGCACTCAGCTTGGCGGCCTCATCAGATGCTTTTACACGCCTCGCTTAAAAGACCCGGGGCTGTAGGAAGAAGGAAACATGTTAGCTGGTAATGAATTCCAGGTCTTGGTGGTGCGGCAGAGGAAAGTCTCCGAACTGCTTGCTTCTTGCTCGTATATTCTGCACCTTGTGCGGGTGATATCTAAGCGCTACACGCGTTGTCGTGTTTAGGAAACATCACGCACCCCGGCCGACCCAGAACCGTCTCTCATGAGCCCGAGCCGCCTTAGCTCGCGAGCAGCGCGGTTTGCGAGTCTCCTTCGCTCCCGCTCCGCCGTCTCCTTCACGAGCATTACTTGCTCGCAGAAGGAGGCGCCAGCCGCCCTCGCATCCGCGCAGCGAGCCATGCATCTCCGTGAACAAGGTGGCGATCGTGAGAACAATCACTCCTAGGGCCACCAGCTCCCGTCTCGGCGTCTCCCACGCCGGGCACTCGGTGAGCGTGTTCAGCCCCGAGTCCTCGCTCGCGTCGCAGTGGCGGCTCTCGGACGTTGGTTCTTTCCCGATCCGACGCAGATACCGCCCGAGCACCCATGCCCGATGATAACCTGCGACATTCGGTACGAGAGGCTACCGTGTGGCCTCTCTAGCCACTCCCCCATGATGGGTCTTACCGCCGCTATTACGGCTTTTAGGTGTTCCATTTGGATCGTAATTTAATCCTTTAGCTCCATCCCTCTTCAACTGTAAAGCGGCTCAACCAAAACACGATCGCTTATAGTACACAGTTTATCAATAAAATCTAATATTGTTTTAGGTAGATGAAACTATCAACTTAACTGCAATAATATTATTATCGTTTAAGAATATTTTTCTAATAATATTATTATGTATGTCCTGTGAAAAGTTCTACATAGTTATGAGGGACATGGAAACTGCCTGCATACTGCGATTGATGGAAGTACCTTACACAGGTACGTGTTACGAGTATACAACATTGAGAGCTTAATACCTTAGTGGAGTAGTTAAAACAGTTTATGTGTATACAATATTAAAATTGCTTCACTTTTAACTACTCTAAAAAGATGTTATGTTGTGAACTGTATGTTATACGCCTCGTTTTCACTTAAGTATAAATTATATTGACAAGTTGCAATATGTCACATGCTACAGTGTGAACGCAAATGTGTTTTATACTTGTTTACAACTTGTAGGCTATACATACTATGTTAACGAAAAAGTATCTGAGATACATGTATAAAACAAATATTGTGGTATAAAAAAATATATCGAATCAATCAATCAAAGAATCAATTTCATTTATTCAGTTTAGGCACATAAAAAGCACGTATAAACGTCAAAATTTTACAATTATGTCTAAAAATAATATAAAAATATTAAATAATGTAAAAAAACCATTGGAAAATGATTCTTTCGCTGGTTCGGTAGGTTAGTTCTACTGAGAAGATACCAGCAAGAAACTCAGAGAACTGTATTAGAAAACTTGCGATTCTATATTTTTTATTTCCACAGATATTAAAAGACAGTTATACAAAAATGTGATACGTCTGAACCGTAACTCGTTCAGTAAGATAAGTGCGTGTGGTTTGTTCAACGTGGAGGCTACACTACCTCTGAGTCTGATATCGCTACTTACAAATTATATAGTTGTACTACTGCAATTTTTGATACTGTGACATGTCTTTTATTGATAAAATTATTGCTAATGTACGTTGTGGTTTTTTATTTAAATTGTATTTAATTATATTAGCATGTGCTTGCCCGAATACTGATCCCGTTCCTAGCGGGTTTCCATGGGTACTTAATCCCGGGATAAAAAGTATCCTATATTCTATTATTCCTGGTCGTACTCTCCACTACTACCTACTATATATCTACCATCTACTATAATCGCGTTCCATGATATACAATAATGTTAACGGGACTTAATGCGATCATGGTGTAAGATAAATACATACTTTTGATTTACCTGACGTTTCGACCAGGTAACACTGACGTTGTTATTTCGAACTCACATATAACTCAGTATCTTATTTCATTTACTAGATCTGAGGGTTTATCCACTATTAAAAATCTGACAATAATACATTCTCAATCTAATCTCAATTTTGCAAATGTCAAAACCGGTTTTGACATTAGAAGATTGAGTTTATACTTATAGATCGAGACTGAATTTTGATTAGATTTTCATAACGAGAATTGACTGAACGTGAACGAAAAGTCTGAACAGAATTCAGACTTTCTGCCTTGATTGAGTAACAAGTCTCTATCCATTCACTCAAACCAACTTTCGCATACACACTATAGGTGCTAAAGTGTCTAAAACCCGAAACTAAAAAGAAGTTGTGTATACCGGGCCCCACTAACATCTTCTTTCTTTTCTTCTTGACTTTTTTGATGGCTCCTCCATCGAATCGCCGCAATTTTGCCATTGTCAAGTAAATGTCTTTAAAATTATTGGCGTGACGCCAATGTCAATTTTTTCATGTTTCTGTACTTTAGAATGATTATTGATGATGACAATGATGATGAGTTGATGATGTTGTTGTTGATGATGATGACGATCAATGAGATGATTGCTGCACGAGTGAAGTGCGGACTGTATCTACTATAATCGCCCTAATGAGATTTGGAACCAAAACGAAAAGTCACATTGTACTGTAATATGCCTATTTTCTTCACTTGTGTGCGTTGTCAAAGACGTTACGTCTTATAGACGTAACGTCTTTGACAACCACCATTTTTATATATAAAAACTAATTCACACCAATTTCGAAAAATAATATTATAACCGCAATGCGCCCTTCTTCGCGTTGGCGCCAAAACTCCCCACTAACATCCTTGAGGTCTAAACCAACTTCATCTGCCAGTGCACCTGCTAAACGTCGTACGAGACACTAGCACAAGCTTTCTACTCAGGATTGGGAGTTCAACCCTTTTAGACAAGTGGCAATACGTTCATAGAATAGAATATAATAGATTGATAAATGTTGAAACTGACACACGTTGTTGATTGTCATAAACGTCAAAATTCTTGTCAATGAGGAGATACACTACTTATTTATCCCGATAGGTGGCGCATTATAGCGGGTGTTGTATTGCTGTCAAATTTCATACAAATGATTAGTAAATAAAGGATAAAGTCTTCTGTAGAATAAACAATGACGCTGTGTAGTGCATTTCCTTTCTAAATGAAAGGTCTTAGTCGTCAAATAATGTATGAAAATTTGCTGGAGTTATTGACATTTATGATCACTACTCCGCTCCCTTAAATAGTAGCGTGATGATACATAACCTAAAATCATCGTCGATAAACGGGCTATTCAATACATGAAGATTTTTTCAATTCTAACCAGTAATTCCTGAGATTAGCGCGTTCAAACAAACAAACATTATAATATTAGTATAGATACAACGAATTGCTACTTGACTAGGATAGGACGGCAATCGCTTCTGGATAACATATCATTAAAGAAAAAGGAGCGGACTTCGAGCTCTAAAGTTAAGGTAAACTTTAGACGCCGTGGACTGCCGATGCCTCCGTCGTCGAGAAATTAATGCTCGTGAAGGATACGGCGGAGCGGGAGGGAAGTAGACTCGCAAACCGCGGCCCTTGAGCGGAGGCGGCTCGGGCGCCGAAGGCCGCAAAATGACCTCGACGAGATAGGGACTCCGTGGTCTCCACACCCGAAGAGGGCCGTCTCATAAGATACGGTCTTCGGCCGGCCGGTGCGAGGGATATATCAAGTCCAATATAACCTCCCCCATCGGCACCGGTGGGGGGAGTATCTCTGGAGATTGCGCGCACAATAAAAAAAAAAATTTGGACGCAATTAGGAAATTGCTATGAGGATGATGATCAAAGCCCAGCGAAGTGTGGTCAAGTTTAACCGTTAATCTATAAAATTTCATTCCTTTATTGGGAATCAACTCTCCAAAATAAAGATAATGAGTTTTGCACTGTTTGCCTTACTAAGTTATTACAATCCATAGGTATGAACAGTTTAATAAAATTCCATTCAATTAGAATATGAAAACTTATCGACTTTTAATTGTAGGCTTTCAATTACACGGAATCAGTAATTGAATTTCCTGTTATAATTGTGAAGTCACATGACACAACGCCATGAGACAACACTCTATAACATCGTGTTATAAAAAAGAAATATGTTGGTGAAATCAGATGTCAAATTACAAAAAGGAAAAAAATCAAAAGTGTCACCTTTAGTGTCGTCAAGTTCATCCGCTGAACTTTTACTAAATAATTACTTGATAAAAGACATCCAAATTATGTTTTACCCTTTCTATTTAGTAAATAATATGATTTTTTCGTCCAAGTATACAATTCGGGACAACTTTATCTATCCAAACGGAAAGAGATTTACTATAACCATGTCCTTGTTTTTCGCAATTCTTTTTGGTTTACATATTTCCCTAATTGTATCAGATTATATAACAGGAGAAGCCCTCACTTTCAACAGTAAAACTCACTGTTTTTTAGAATACTTCTATTCTGTATACGATAGTTGTGCAATCGTTGCAGTCTTTATTTTGAATATCATTCATAGTGACAATAATGTATTGCTCATACTAACTATTCAGACGGTACACGACTTCATTAATATTGATGAAAAACACAAGTCGCACATTATTTATTGGAACAGGATTTCTATTATATTTATAATTAGTTTTAATATGCTAATGATCTTATTTTTCTATTTTTCGGATGGTAATTTTGATATTGCTGATATTTTTGTTGCTTATTTATATATGGCTGTTGATTTGAATATAGTTTATGCTATTCGTATCATAATATTGCTTAGAACATACTTGATTAAATTTCATAACAATTTTATGTTGGCAAATAAGCAAGAAGAGAAAGATTATGATAAAGTTTTCAACATTTATGAAAAGTTAATGCAAGCTTATGTGTTATATAAGAAGAGTTTTCGCGTTCTGGTAATTTTAAGATGTGAATTTACTTGATTTTTGTAGACGCAGTATCTATATTAACTTCAGTTTGCCTTGTATACTAAGTGTGAACACAGACCTAAAGGCAAAGTCCTCCGGTAGTTCTTAAGTGTTAACTAAATATAAACCTAATTCACTTTAGGCAAAGGTTAATCAATCGACTTTGTTCGTATAAGATTTAATGCTGCATACTATTTTCAACCTTATTTAAATGGAAAAAAGATTTATTTATTGAACGTTTAAAAACTGTTCAAGCAGTTTGCCGCTTGGTCTAGAATGTCCCTACCAAAGTACTTAATGACATCGGCGCACATCCACAGTAAACAGTTTGATGTCAAGTATTTATAATTCAAATAAAGTGTCGGTTCTATTGCAGATATTTGCACACTGTGCCGATTCATTGTGTCGCTGCTTAGGTTACCTTCAATCGGAATTTGAAACTTATAAAGCTGAAAATCAGCTTATTCTTTATGTAAGAAATTTAAGTATTAGACTCTATGAAGATGTATTAAATATCCATAAAATTACCGATTCACTAATCAATTAATAATTTTTAGGCTGACGATGTTCTCTCTTTTACCACTATTATGTTGCTAGTAA
The DNA here is from genome assembly GCA_963662185.1 of Eilema griseolum. Lineage (NCBI taxonomy): Eukaryota > Metazoa > Arthropoda > Insecta > Lepidoptera > Erebidae > Eilema > Eilema griseolum. The sequence continues at coordinate 8,316,180 of OY759254.1, read as the reverse complement.
TAAAGAATGTAGTTCTGGTAATATTATTATGTATCTACTCCGAAAAGTTTTATATGACTGTTGAGGATATGGAAACTGACAGTATACTACGATTGATGGACATACATTGCTCAGGTACGAATGAGATATAAAACAGTATAATATATACAGTATCGCTAGCATAGTTCACCACAAATCCAGTGTATATTTTCATTTTTACAGAAAATAAAAGACAATTATACAAAAATATTATACAATTAAACCGAGACTCATTCAGTAAGATAAGTGCGTGCGGTTTGTTCAACGTGGACGCTGGGCTGCCGCTGACTCTGATATCTCTACTTACTAATTATATAATTGTACTACTGCAGTTTTTAATAAAGTGACATGTTTTTATTGTAAAAATAAACCCTTTAGTATAAATAGTGTGATTTTTCATTAAAATATATTCTTTTAAAACAAGTAAATTTTATTAATATTTATGAATTATGTAAAAATCCATACTGTGACCAGGAACTTCTTTCATTTGGACTATTTTACTCACCATCACTCATTATTTCTGTTAAATAATACCACAGAATAAGTAATGAGAGAATATTTATATATTAATATTTATTATTTTTTATATTATTTACATAATTTAAAAATGTAAATTAAATATAAAACCATTACATGTACAAACACACTCCCAATCAACGTCTACTGAAAGGCAATTTTCTAAATAATAGTATTATATAGAAAATTTTAGCTTTCGAATACGGATTGACTAGATTAGAGACGCCTTTATGCGTCTATAATCTAGTCCATCCTTTCAAAGGTAGCGGGCGCATTGCATGTTCCAAAAGGCATATTCATAATTTCAAATAGTCTAGACTTTCCTATAATATATATACTCGAACTGGCACAGTGCTTTTTCATTTTTCTTAAGGGTCTTTCAAATGGCCGGTATTCTCTTATTGAATGGTCTCCCACACTCGTCTTTCCCGGACAAGTTGCTGTCTTGGTTATCCTCGCTGTCATAGCGTAAACTGTAATGACATTTATAAAGAGATATACTGACATAAATTTTTTTGTTTATCGTCTCATTTGTCTCTAATGTTATAAACAATTAATCTATTTTCACGTTATTTGCATTATAAGCGCACACTGCTTTAATGTGAAATGTTTCATAAAATAAACTCCTCTAATCAATAAATTAAATTTTTGTTAGATACCTTTCAATTAGTGTAAGTAAATTATAATAACTATCATTGTCTAATATCTAAATAAATAAATTAATCTAAATAACTAAATATCATTGTCTTGTGTTCAATTAAGATGAATTAACTGACATGGAATTTTTGTTATTATTTTAGTTGTCAAATTATATAGTAACATTGAATAACGGTCGCCTATTAAACATACTTGTTGAATTTAAATATCAGATAACAAGGAAAAATAATGTTACCGATAATAACGTCAAGTACATCTACAGATCTGTTACTAAATAATTATTTGAAAAAAGACACCCAAATTATGTTTTATCCATTCTATTTAGCAAATAATATGTTTTTATCATCGAAGTTTATGATTCGAGACAATTTTATCTATCCAAACGGGCAGAGATTTAACATAAGCATATCCTTATTCTTCGCAGTTCTTTTTATTTTATATGCGTACTTGATTGTACTCAATTATATGTCTGGAGAAATTAACAATTTCTACAGTAAAACTCAATGTTTCTTGGTATATTTCTATGCTGTGTATGATAGTTGTGCAATCTTTGCTGTCTTTATTCTCAATATTATACACGGCGATAACAATGTATTGCTAATATTGACTATTCAGACAATCCAAGAGTACATCAATATTGATACAAAACATAAACTACAAATTATTTTTCGGAATCGGATCTCAAACTTTGGTGTAATTTGTGTTAATATATCGATGCTTCTATATTTCAAATTAGCAGACGATTACTTTGGTTTTGATAATGTTTTTAGAGGCTATCTTTATATAAGTATTGACTTGAATCTTATTTATGCGATGCGAATTATAGTATTACTGAGGATATATTTAAACAAGTTTATTAATAAGGTTATGTCAGTAGATGACCAACAAGAAGATGATTATCATAAAATTTTCAACGTATATAAAAAGTTCATGCAAGCCTATACTTTATATGAAAAGATATTTCGTGTTATGGTAATTTGTGATGCTTGAAATTTTTTATACTCTGTATAATATCATTGAAACACTATATATTTGTACTTAGTCTACAAAATTCAGACCTGCTCTTGAAATTCTTAATCAAATTTAACTCACATAGATAATAAAGACCCCATTTCTTCCCATGCGGTGTCGTACAAGGCGACTAAGGGATAGGGCTGTTTAACGTCGGACAGATATATACAGCCCGGACTCAGCCTCGGATGTATGGCACGAGTCAGCAATGGTGCTCGAAATGCGGCAATAGGCTCACCCCCTGTTACGTGGGACCGAATACAATTATTGGTGAAATGTGGGTGTTAATTCACCTCTGCCTAACCCTCCGGGGATAAAGGCGTGATTATGTGTATTATATTATATATATTCTCTATTGTACTAAAATCCATGCCGAAAGGTATGAGTGAAATAGCATTATTGCTCTTTTGCTAATTAAAAAGAACATCGCTGGTGATAGGCTTTTAAATATAATACGAAAATATTGTTTGAATATACATTTCATTTTAAATATGACAATATTCAAAGGTTTATTAACAATAGCTGTAACTTTTGGTTATCTTGTAGATATTTACGCACTGTGCCGATACACTTTGCCGCTATTTGGGTTTTGTACAGGTGAAATTTGAAACATATAAGTTTCAAAGTCACCCTGTTATTAATGTAAGTACCTATATACGATTATTTACTGTACTAACTACACTACTAGTAGACTCTTTCGACAAAGTCGGGCAAAATGTAAATGTAGACGTCTATAGTAAATAACCTATGTAGGCTACAAAAGTAAATCTAAGGGTTCAAATAACATTTTAGGTATACGATACAGTCATATTAACTGGCATAATATTAGTAATGATAAAGAATGTTGTTCTGGTGATATTATTATGTTTGTGCTGCGAAAATTTCTACATTACGGTTGAGGACTTAGAAACTGCCTGTATACTGAGATTGATGGACCTTCATTGCACAGGTGCGTAGTATGTAAATATGTCTTTAAATTGAAATTAGAGCTTTCGCGGAATCAAGGTCATATCTAGTGCTTTTCATTTTCGCAGAAAGTAGAAGACGACTGTACAAAAGTATGATACGGCTGAACCGTGAATCGTTCCGTAAGATAAGTGCGTGTGGTTTGTTCAACGTTGACGCTGCACTGCTGTCTCTGATATCACTTCTTACGAATTATATAATTGTACTACTGCAGTTTTTAATGCAGTAATATTGGTTGATACTGTCAAATATATGTTCTTATTAAATCTAAGTTCAATAAATTTCATATTTGTGGCCTATCACACGTTCTATCCGCATGAAATGAGACAACATTAAATGATTGCATCATGTGTGGACATAACTGTAAAGAAACTCGAAAACTCTACAGCAGTAGGTTGCATTTAAGACTGTAATTATAATAATGATAGTAATTACTGAATTGGGGACATCCAAATCATCCAATATTAGTTGCTTGTATTAAAATTCGTGTTCCTTGTTTATCTTTGTACGGGTACTTAATTTAGAGTACCTTCGTAGATGTCATAACAATAATGGATTTAATTAAATTAAAACAACTTCGACTTATTAATATCTTACATTTATCTAGAGCTGAATTTATTGTTTTATTTTGATTATTAGAATAGATTCAATAAAGTATGCCTTACTGAACTTAGAAACGTGTTCAATTCAGTGTTCAGTATTTTTAAGTGAAATATGTAGAAAATGTCTCTTACAGTGAATTCTCGTGGAGAGATTTTACTAAATAATTACGTAAAAGATGAATTCCGAAAACTATTCTACCCTTTCTATTTGCTACAAAACATATTTTTCATGTCCAAGTTTACAATACGCGACAATTTCATCTATCCAAATGGAAAGAAATTTAATATATCTATGTCCTTATTTTTGGCGGTTTTGTCTGTTTTATATGGTAACACTAGGCTGTACGGCAAGATACAAACGACGAAAATGGGCGGCAGTCAAACTCAGGCATTCATAATAGTTTTCTATTCGATGTTAAATTGTTTGGGTGTTCTTATAGTGTTTATTCACAATATCTTACATGGTCACAACAATGTTTTATTATTATTGACTATTCAGACGGTCCACGAGAACGTCAATATTAGTGAAAAGTACGATAAGTGTTTTATTCTTTGGAACTGGATATCTAATTTGATTATAGTTTTCATTTCTGTAACATATAGAATATTGTTTTATGTCTCATATGGTTATTTTGATATTATAGAGATTTGCTTGCATTTCCTTTATGTATCTTTGGATTTGAATTTAATGTATGGAATACGAGTTGCCATGTTGTTAAAGATATGTTTAGTTAACTACAAGAAAAATATTCTCTCCACTGATGATCTACAAGGAAAGGAATGTGATCAAGTTTTAAAAATATATCAAGATATTTTACAGGCTTATATTTTGTATGGAAAAATATTTTTTTTTTTTTTTTTTTTTTTTTTATAGGTATAGGACACGTCAATTGGACCTCGCCTTGCCTGATGGTAAGCTGAAGGCAAAATCCCAGAAAAGAGGGTCACCATTACTTACACATACCGTGTGACAATGGTGACACTCAGCTTGACGGCCTTATCATATGCTTTTTCACGCCCCGCTTAAAGGACCCGGGACTGTAGGAAGAAGGAAACACGTGAGCTGGTAATGAATTCCAGGCCTTAATGGTGCGACAGAGGAAAGAGTCTCCGAACCGCTTGGTTCTTGATCGGATGTTTTGCACCGTGTGCGGATGACATCTAAGACCTGCACGCGTTGTCCTGTGTAGGAAAGGGGAGGGTGGGACTAATTGGAAGAGCTCATCAGAACACTCCCCATGGTACAGACGGTAAAATACAGCCATGGACGCAACATCTCTACGCAGCTGTAAAGGTTCTAGGGTGTTCGTGATCTCGGGATTCCCAATGATGCGGATCGCACGTCGCTGCAACCTGTCGAGAGCATCTAGTAAGTACTTTGCTGAACCGTCCCAGAGATGCGAGCAGTACTCCACACAGGAGCGAATTTGTGTCTTGTATAGAAGACACCGCTGCTCCGGCGTGAAAAATCGTCTCACTCTGTTCAGGACTCCGAGTTTTCGTGAGGCTGTTTTGATGATGCTTTCGATGTAGTTTTTGTTATTCAGGTTGTAGCGAACATCCATACCTAGGATATTGAGATTGTCCTGCAGCGGCAGTGGCGTGCTCTGAAGAGTGGGGAGGGGAAGGAAAGAAGATACTTTTGCTGTAAACGCACATGCCTGCGTCTTCTTGGCATTGAACTCAACCAGGTTCTCAGAGCCCCATTGAGAAATGTGATTCAGGACCCCGTCAAGCTCAGTGACAAGAATCTGCCTTTTCTCCGCGATATCTGACTGCTTGGCCGCTGGATGTCCATGATAACTCCCATGTAAAGTGCTATCGTCTGCATAACAATGAACATTGCCGGTAGACAGCATGTCGTTGATATGCAGAAGAAAGAGAGTGGGTGATAAGACGGACCCCTGGGGCACGCCAGCATTAACCTGCAGAAACTCCGAAGCTCGTCCGTCACAAAGGACGCGAATACGGCGCCCCTGCAGGAAGCTAGCAACCCAGTTGCACAGCCTAGAAGGCAGACCAAAGGCAGGTAGCTTAGAAAGAAGCGATTTGTGCCAGACTCTATCGAAAGCTTTGGCGATGTCAAGACTAATTGCCAGTGACTCGCCGTGCTTGTCCATAGCCTCACCCCAAAGATGGGTAACGTATGCTAGAAGATCACCCGTTGACCGTTTCGGTCTGAAGCCATATTGCCGGTCATTAATTAAGGAGTGATCCTCTAGGTGCCGCATGAGCTGTTTGTTAATTATGTGCTCGAACACTTTGCACAGCACTGAGGTGACGGCTATGGGTCGATAGTTGGCTGGCTCCGAGCGATCCCCCTTCTTGGGAATCGGCTGAACATTCGCCTCTTTCCAAGGCAAAGGCACTGTACCCGAACTGTAGGATAGCCGGTACAGGCGCGTAAGCATTGGAGACAACTCCGCTGCACATTTTTTCAAAACTACCGCTGGAATACCATCCGGACCACTGGCTTTCCGGACATCGAGTGATTGCAGCACTGCACGGACATCGCTTTGCCTGATATGGATATCAGGCATCGCGTGGTCACTGTCGGGTAGTGTTGGTGGCTGGGTACCACAATCATCGATTCGGGAGTTGGCCGCAAAGAGATTAGCCAGCAGATTTGCCTTCTCTTGCGGCTCATGGGCCAGGGATCCATCAGGGTTACGCAGCGGAGGCAGCGAAGGCTGACAGAAGTTGGCTTGCACGGCTTTAGCCAGTCGCCAGTAGCCACGGCTTCCCGTGGGATGCATCACTAGCTCTTGACCAAGCCGCGCTATGCGCAGGGTATCCGCTCTGACATAGGCCCTTCTACAGACCTTTGTGGCTCTGTTGTACGCCGCCTTGAAGTGGCCCAGATTGGGATGGCGCGTGGCGCGCGCCCTTACCCAAGCGTGGTACGCAGACTGTTTTTGTTCAACAGCTTCCGCGCACTCGCGCCCGAACCAAGGGCGCACCCCGCGGTCACCGGTGACATCGGTGTATGAGATATAGTATTCCATACCCAGACCGATCTCACCGGCGACAGCAGTAGCACAATCCGATGGGTTCTTACCTTCAAAGCAGCGCTCAACCCACGGGATGGACGCAAAATAGTCACGAAGTCCATCCCAGTCCGCTGACGAGTAGTGCCAGAGACGCCGCTTCCCCCGCACTGGTCGTGGAGGCGCCATAATAGGCACCGTGGAACAGACCAGGCAGTGGTCAGAGTTGCCTAACGCGGCTCGCACCGATACACTGTACCGGTCCGGATCACTCGTCAGCAGAAGGTCTAGCAGAGAAGGTGCTTGGCCCGACCTTCTTGGTATCCTAGTGACCTCGTGCACCAATTGGGTCAGGCCGTGCGCCAGAGCAAATGCGTGGGCGGCTCTTCCCGCATGGTCTGTTTTGGAGGAGCCCAACCAGATCTCGTGGTGGGCGTTAAAATCCCCCAAAAATACCATTTCGGCATTCGGAAATCGCTCCTGCGCATCATCTGCCGCCTGACTCAGATATTCAAAGAGTCGAGTTGTCTCAGCATCTCCTGTATGGGAACGGTAGAGGCACACATAGATCTGACTCGTAGGGCCATGGTCTACGTGTACCCAAAGGACGGAGAAGGATGGGTCCTCTAGGCAGCGCAAACGGCGACAGCAAACATCCGCCCTAACAAACACGCACACCCCGGCTTTTGCACGAAAACTTTCCTCAAGAACATAGCCAGGGTAGAGCAAGTAGGTCGTGTCGTCAGGGCGGTGTATTTGCGTCTCCGTTAGAAAAAACATGGCAGGTTTCGCCGTCTCTAGGTGTTGGTGGACGGCGTTGAGGTTTGCATGGAGCCCACAGATGTTTGTGGACTCCACCTCAAATAGCAAGCTTTTGGGAGTGTGACGAGCCGCTGTGTTGCCTTTTTCTGTGAATTGCGCTGCCATGAGTTTGGGTGGGAGAAGGCGTGAAAAAAGAAGTGATTGCCGCCGCAGCACCGTGTGACAAAGCGCGGGATATTGGTTTTATCTATGAATGTGAGGCATGGCGAGAGCCGACGCGCCGAACGGAAGGGCCCCCGTACCCCCCCGAGTATGGTCGCCGGGCTCCCAAATCCGGTCACCAACCGGCACGACGAACCATATCGGGATTATGCGCGGCCTGGTGAGGCAGCCTCCCAAGGTGGTTAACCCCAGTTGGGCCCCTGTACTATACCGCGGGCGGCCAGCGGCACCACCGTTTCTACAGGTCTCCCTGTTCGGCGCATCGCCCCGCGCCATCCCCACTAGACTACGCCAAGACCCACTGGTCCCACTAGTGCTGCGACAACCACCACCTCTGCCCGGCTATGCACATGCTGACCCCTGAACACAATCCAACCGAGATTGAATTGCTATGGAGGGTTTTTCGCAATAGTGCACGGTGGTACCTACCCGGTCGAAACTTGAGACAAATTTGTGCCACCAAGTTTCTACCACCAGTAAAAATTTGAAGATTTGGTAATTTTGATTTGAATATATATATTAACTTACTTCAGACCGTGACTTTTTCCGTGCGGATTATGAAAGATAAAACTAGCCTATTATCGCTCAGGAATAACATAATTTTCGATTATTATAAAGATTTGCCCCTGCATACATAATTCCAAACATATTTTATCTACCAATGTAGATAATTTTTACCTATTAAATGAGTTTGTAATATCTTTCAAAGTCATAATACATTTATTAGTAGATATTTCATTTTTAGTCAGATTTTTTTTAGTTACAAAACATTTATGAAATTGACTAATTTATGAAGTGATTAACTATCTAATTGACACCGTTTTGTGGAACTTGCTAACACAATAGATTTAAGGCACTTGTACTTTTCCACAATTTATTTATTTTGAAACCTGACGGTTTTCGCCTCATGGCATTCTCAATGGTTTACAATAGAAAATTATTAATTTTCTTTCGGTAGATATAGGTTACATAGTTAACAAAAGAGTTCAGACTGTAATCCTCTAGTCTCATATCCATGCCCTATCATTGACTCTAAATGCCATTTAATCTATCCAAGTCGTTGAATTCAATAGTGGTCCATTAAAGCTTTAGTTATAATATCTGTCAAGATATTTTAAATTAATTTGGACAATATCGGTTGTATTACAGATATTATGGCATTGTGCCGAAACATTCTGCCGCTGTTTAGGTTATATTCAAATGCACTTTGAAATCTATAAGTATGAAAAGTTTTCTGTCATTCATGTAAGTTTGTGTTAATATTCATAATAATATATTTTCTCTTCTGTTTATTTTTCTTTCTTTCTTTTTCTTCTTCTTTGGAGTCTCCTAATACAGGAATAATTTGCATAAAAGGAGGTTTCAATCACAAAGTTGGAACACCAAACGGTATGATGCAAATAATTTTTTTTTTAAATTTTTTTTTTCGTTCAGGCTTTTTTCATTTCTTTGAAGTAAAAATTAGGTATCCATAACTTATTAACCACAATTTAATATTTTAGATGACTTACATTGTCGGAATGATTTCAACAATAGGTTTATTGGCTAAGAATATTTATTTACTAATATTATTGAACCTAAACTGCGAGAAATTTTACTTAACTATTGATGATGTGAACACTGTTTGTGTACTGCGGTTGATGAAAGTACATTGTCCAGGTAAAAACGTTCCTATATATTTATTTAATTTAAAAAAAAATTAGGAGTCATAAATCTACTGTACTTAAATTGTACGTTTTACTTTCACAGATAATAAAAAACGACTATACAAGGCTGTGATACAGTTAAACCGTAAATTGTTTAATAAGATAAGTGCGTGTGGTTTGTTCAACGTGGACGCTAAGCTACCGCTGAATATGATATTGCTACTAACTGATTATACAATTGTACTACTGCAGTTTTTCATATTAAAATAACTATATTGAGTATGCTATAATAATTAGTTAGTTACAGAGATTAAATAAGTCTTCACAGAAGTAAATACTGTATTTCTTTCACATAACCATATTATGTCCTTAGCATCGTACGTTTCTTTATCATGTGCCTTTTACTGTCGAATGGTATGATAATAAATATATTTAGGCAACACCAGAATCTATGTAATAGTTATATTTTAGTAACCACGTTTTTTGCAATCCGTTCTCGCAACCCAGGCGAACCTTTTCCCGGTATAACAGGAGCTTATGTGGCAACTAATACTATACTTGTAACGAATTTCAGCCAGACCTGCTCATCCGTTAGTTAGAGCGTGATTGAATAACAGACATGTTCATACATTCACATTTATAAAATTGTATTAGAATCGAGGCCATTTGATGTTAATATAAGTAATGTTGAAAATTACTATCTTATAATATGGAATTTGAAGTTCTTTATTATTGTTGAATGTTTGTAGCCTTAAACGATTTGTTAATATTTTATCTAGAAGTCAATACATCCAATTATGCCGAATCCATTATATATCCTGTCTAGCAGAAGATATTGTAGTCTTAATGAATTGAGTCTAGGCATTGTACTTAAATAAGTACGTATTTCTGTAAAAAAAATTCTAACTATGGCACCGAATGTACGCAAAGAGATTGTACTAGATAATTACTTAAAAAACGACACCCGAATACTTATCTTTCCTTTCTATCTGTTGCAAAACATATTTTTTCTATCCAAGTTTACAATACGAGACAATTTCATTTATCCAAATGGAAAGAAATTTAATATAGCTTTGTCTTTATTTTTGGTTGCATTGTGTGTTTTGTATGAATACACTAGGCTAAAAGGCAATACGAGTATAGAAACTACGAAAATGGGTGACAGTAAAACTCAGGCATTCATAATAATCTTCTATTCATTGTATGATTGCTTTGGCATACTAGCAGTCCTTATCCACAATATCGTGCATGGGTACAATAACGTTTTACTAGTATCAACTATTCAGACTATCCACGAGAACATCGATATTGGTGAAAGTTATAACAAGTGTTTTATTCGTTGGAACTGGATCTCTAACTTGCTTCTAATTGTACTATCTATAACTAATCGAGTATTGTTTTATGTATCTTATGGTAACTTTGATATTGTACTGATTTGCGTGCATTTCTTATATGTCATTTTGGACTTGAATTTTATTTATGCAATACGAATTCTTATGTTGCTGAAGATATTTTTAGTTAATTACAAGAACAATATTCTCTCCACTGATGATCTACAAGGAAAGAATAGTCAGAAAGTGTTTGAAATATATCAAGATCTTTTGCAGTCTTATATTTTGTATAGGAAAATATTCGAAGCTATGGTAATTTTGATTTCAAAATATTAAGGAGCATATTTGTAACATTAAATATTGATTATTTAATTTATTACAATATTTTTAGATATTTTGGTACTGTGCCGAAATATTCAGCCGCTGTTTAGGATATATACAAATGTTCTTTGAAATATATAAATATGAAAAGTCTCCTGTCATTCATGTGAGTTTATGAATACTACTTGTCATATTAATAGTTTCATTTATTTATTTATATACCCTCTTTTTTATTTTTTTGCGTACGTTGCATACGTCCATAGGCCACGGTAACCGCTTCCCATCAGGTGGCCCAATACTTGTCTTAACTTTAATGCTCCAAACATGATCATTGTTTTGATACAATAGGGTTATGTCCTATTTTTATTTACTATCGTAAACTGTACATTTTACAATAATATAATAAACTGTAAAAGTGTTTTTTTTTATGACAAATAGTTTTAAAGATTTTGATTTGACATTTGATTTTAAAAATTCAATTTCTCGAGCCGCCTGAAAACGCTTCATACAAAATCGTAGCACGTGGTGACGTCACAGCGCACTGGCGCGAAGTGAAAATGTATGGAGTCCAAGAGAATATCGCGTTTTATCTTGGTCTACGTTGCGTTTTCACATATACAGTGCCAAATAAGATTGATTTGAAATTTAATAAGGAATCTAATAAGTTGTAAATTTTACTTTATGTCGAAAGGTCATAGTTTCAGTTTAGTTAGGCAATATCTTAGTTTACTATGCATTTTTTTAGATAAAATACTAAGACATTATGTAGTATTGGTAAGAATTCGATGACACAGGAAACAACCCTATTGTAACATTTTGTTACAGTTGTATCGAAACAATGATCATGATTTACTTTCAGGCAATAAAGACTTATAATTTATTAATGTTAATTTAATATTTTAGATGACTTACATCATCGGAATGATTTCAACAATAAGTATAATGGCTAAGAATATTCATTTATTTATACTACTGTGCCTGCACTGCGAGAATTTTTACTTAAGTATTGACGACGTGGACACAGTTTGTGTACTGCGTTTGATGGATGTACATTGTCCAGGTGAATTAATATGTATATATTTAATTAACATAACATAACATAAACTCACAGCCGCGTCAGATCGTACCTGGTCTAGAGGCTGTCCATCGCCATTCAAAGGGGCAACACAGATAGCGTGATGGGCACCTACACGCCTTATTTTAGGAACGAGCACAAATGCGTGTGATTGCTTGTATTATGTATATTGAGCGTAAATAAATATGGTTATTAAGAAGTCAGTTGCTTCAGCTTATTTTTTAATGTACCATTTAGGTGGCAGACAAACTTACTGTCCACCTGATGGAACGTAGTTACCAGTTACCGTGGCCTGTGGACGTGTGCAACGCTAAGGGGTTCACACTCGTGCTACCGTCCTTGTAAGAACAGTGAGTTTTTGTGCGGTCAGTGCAGAACATAAAGCAGGACAAGCCTTTGGTCTTTCCACTGAGAGCATAAATGCTCTCCAGTGAGCTCTGGCTACTCTACTCACCGCCGCACAACATGTGGTTGTTATAGCCGTGTATTCGCGGAAGTTCTTACTTCCCCAGTCAGACTGCTCAATTGGGACACGAATACGTCACATCCTACCTCCGACAAAATTATGGTTAGTCTCCATGTTGCATTGTTTCAAGTTTCCGATATTGGCGGTGTACTGAGATTTTCTAAAAGTTTTTTAGGAGTATATATATCGATCTACCCTCCTTCGACTTCTTTTACTACGCGTATCTGTACTACCACTGGTTTCAATTGCAATTACGCCGAAATATCAGAAACTCAAAACAATGCAAAATGGTAAATACTCCAATTATGGTGATACTGATTTGAGTGACCATGATAGTTTAAATACCTATATTATGGTTATTCTTTTTTTTTTTTACGTGAGCAAAATCCCCACGGATACCTCCCCACCGGAGCCGGTGGAGGAGGTTATGTCGGACTCGAACCGACTAAAACGCACGCCGCCTGTGGGTCGTTTTGGTATTATGGTTATTCTATCTACATCTTAATCATCCTTTTTACTTTCACAGAAGATAAAAAACGACTATACAGGAATGTGATACAGTTAAACCGTAACTTTTTTACTAGAATAAATGCCTGTGGTTTGTTCAACGTGGACGCATCGCTACCGTTGAATCTGATAATGCTACTTACTGACTATACGATTGTTCTAATACAGTTTTTCATAGAGTGATACGTATTCTTACTGAGTATATATAACTAGATTAAGTAATCTAAATTAATTACAGTGTGTACTATTCAGTTGTATTACACATTGCACAGAATTAATATTGCATTTTGTTCACACAATCATATTATATTAAATCCTTGAGACCTGACATTTGTTCATCATTCAAACATCGATAAAATGTCGCTGCAACATGACTAGTAATAGTTAAATATAATTGAGACAATTTAAAGTTAATATAAGTGATATCGCTAATTGATATCACTCACGCGCCATTACACTGAGGAGATATCCGATATCGAACAATGCGAGTTGGAGGCGGCTCTCAGACAACTGAAAACAACAGGTGCCCAGGTGATGACGGAAATACTACTGAGCTCCTGAAAGCAGGCGGAGCTCCAATCCTGAAAGAGCTAGCAAGCCTTTTTAATTCCGTCATCCTACAAGGTCTAACACCTAGGGCATGGAGCGGGAGTGCGGTGATACTGTTTGTCAAAAAAGGAGATAAGACCTTGTTGAAGAACTACAGGCCCATCTCACTCCTGAGTCATGTCTACAAGCTGTTCTCGAGGGTCGTCATAAATCGTCTTGCGGGTAAACTCGACGAGTTCCAACCACCAGAGCAAGCTGGGTTTCGAAAAGGTTATAGCACCGTGGACTACATCCATACTGTTCGGCAGATTGTAGAAAAGGCCCAAGAATACAATCAGCCGCTTTTTCGTAGTCCACAAACGCCATACAGCGTTTGTGGACTACGAAAAAGCCTTCGACTCCATCGAAACCTGGGCAGTTCTGGATGCCCTGCAGCGGTGTCGTGTCGATTGGCGATACATCGAGGTGCTAAGATGCTTGTATGACACTGCCACAATGTCCGTCAAGAACAGAAGACGAAACCTATTAGCCTCCAGGGTGGAGTGAGACAGGGAGATGTTATATCCCCCAAACTATTCACCAACGCACTGGATAACGTATTCAAAACTCTGGATTGGACTGGGCGGGGTATAAACATTAACAGTGAATACATCTCACATCTTCGGTTCGCCGACGACATCATCATAGTAGCGGAATCGTTGGAACAACTGGGCGAAATGCTGCATTGCCTAGATGGAGCTTCTCGACGCATCGGCCTCGGTGTAAACTTGGATAAAACCAAAATTATGTTCAACGAACATGTTGCACCGAGACCGATTGCCATCGAAGGGGCGACCCTCGAAGTTGTTCAAAAATATATCTACCCGGTTCAGGTTACCCAGCTCGATAAAAACAACTTCGAAAAAGAACTAGCCAGAAGAATCCAACTGGGTTGGGCAGCATTTCGCAAACTACATCGAGTTTTCTCTTCACCCCTACCGCAATGCCTCAAAACAAAGGTCTTTAAACAGTGCGTCCTACCTGTTATGACTTACGATGCCGAAACATGGACACTTACAGTGGGGCTGGTCCATAGCTTAAAAGTCGCGCAGCGGGCTATGGAGCGAGCTATGCTTGGAGTTTCTCTGAAGGATAGAATTCGGAACGAAGTTATCCGACAGAGAACTAAAGTTACCGACATAGGCCACAAAATAAGCAAGTTGAAGTGGCTGTGGGCTGGCCACGTTTGCCGAAGGACCGATGGCCGTTGGAGCTAACGAGTCCTAGAGTGGAGACCGCGAGAAGGTAAACGAAAGGTAGGACGCCTCCTAGCCAGATGGACGGACGACCTGAAAAAGGTGGCTGGGACAGACTGGATATGGAAGGCGGAGGATCGGAGAAAATGGCGCACATTGGGAGAGGCCTATGTCCAGCAGTGGACTGCGGTGGGCTAATTGATTGATTGATAGTAATAGATGATTAGTGATATCGAACATTTCCATTCTAAGATACAGTACAATTTTGTACTAAAGTATACTAAGTAAGTAAATAGACTAGTAAGCTAACGAAGTCAGCCTGTGACCACAGCCCGTGTAACATAGTCGAAACGTCAGGCAAATCAAATGTATGTACTTATAGCATGATCGCGTTCATTCCCGTAAACATTATTGTGTATTACGGAACGCGAAAGTTTTAAAGATAGAGTAGACTAAGTACTTGCTAGAGGTTGACATTCAGAACTGCAGTGCAATTCTGTAAACGCACATCGGTGAGCCCAACGATGTGACGAGGATGCGCCTGAATTTGGAATTCCTTAACTTATACCACCCTAGCGCTCTAGGCTCTTAAAATGTGACGTACGTTAAAGGAACTACTCGACAAACTGGATTCTGATTGACTACATCGTCGATACAACCATGAATGACACTTATGGTCATTGGTCTATTGATTCAGAATTATTCTCCTTAAAGTGCCGACCCATTACATAATTTCTTTATTGAGTATGTCTAAAATTAAACATGTAACGGAATTTAATACCTTATACCCGATCGAATACCTATCTACTTACCTATGCTAATACTCTATTAATTTTTTTAACATCTCATTTCAATAATGAAAATTGAACGATATTATTATAACCGTCACCTGAGGACGACGATTTGTTTGTATCTCATATTTGTATATTTTTTGTGTGACCTTACATTTCATACCTTTTAAAATACTGTCAAGGAAAAATGGTAAATTCAGTTGTCCGTTTCTTGAAGAAAGACGTCGATTTACAAAATGCAAAGAAGTCAAAAATGCTACCGATAACGTTATTTAATACACCCGGAGAGATAATATTGAATAATTACTTGAAGAATGACGTCCAAATAATTTTTAATTCGTTTTACATGTTACATTTCTTATTTTTGTCGTCCAAGTTCACGATACGAGAGAATTTTATCTATCCCAAAGGAAATAAAACTAATATAACCATAGCCTTGATTTTGTTGGTTTTGTTTATTTTATATTGTTATAGAAAGTTGCATAGTGATAGAGTAACAAGCAACATGGGCAGTATAACTCTCAATTTAATATTATACTTTTTTTCTATGTATAACTGTTTTGGTATCGTTGTTGTTTATATTTTAAATATCGTACACGGTGATAACAACATTTTGCTCATGCTCTCTATTCAGAATATCCACGAAAATGTCCATATTGGTGAAAAATATATCAATTATTTCATTCTGTGGAACTGGATCTATAACTTTGTTATCATTTGTATTGGTGCTCTGCTGATGGTATTTTTCTACACGGCAGAAGATTATTTTGATATTATTGATTTTTGTGTTAATTACTTATTTATAATTTTTGACTTGAATGTCGTTTACGCGATACGAATTATAATGTTGATTAAAATGTGCTTAATTATGTTTAAAAATAACGTTTTGTTGATGGATGATGTACAAGAAAGGGAATTCGATAAGATTTTCTCAGTATATGAAAAGCTAATGCAAGTTTATATGTTGTATAAAAATATATTTCATTTTTTGGTAATTTTTCCTTTTCGAATTAAATAAAATTATCAAGTAGAGTCCCAAAGCCGCATACGTCATTGTGAAAAACTATTTTTTCTTTGCATTAAACTAAAAAACAGCTATAGATATACAGAAAAAATTACGTTTATACCATGAAGTATGTAAATCCTGTAACTGTCACATAATCTTTGTCTAGGAAAGTTTTGAAGTTTTTTGATCTTAGCTGATAGTTTTTCTTTTCATGAGCCATCATATCATCATTGTTATTGTCATTTTTATCTTTATTTATTAAAGGTTGGCCGAAAGACCACCATTCTCTGGGCCTAATTTATTATCATCATCGTAATCTCTCTTATCCATATCAATAATCTGTAATAAGTTTTCAATGGTTACCTTGCAGATATTCATGCACTGTGCCGATACAGTCTGCCGCTTTTTAGGTTATATGCAAATACAATTTGAGCTATATAAATTGGAAACTCGCGTTGTAAGTAAAAGCGTTGTGTAAAAAAGTAAAAAAGGTATTTTAAGCTAGCTAAAAAAAGCTTTTGTATAATATGGAATCAAGCATACATATTTTTAGATTATCTTACATTTTAGGTTGATGACACTCTCACATTATCTGCATCGGTGGTTTTGTTGATAAAGAATATTGCTTTGGTTATATTGTTGTGTATGCACTCTGAGAAATTGTACTTAGCCGTTGAGGACGTGGAAACTACATGTATATTGCGTTTAATGGACGTAAATTGCTCAGGTGCGTACCTTTATTTTTTTACACGTGCGCAAAATCCCCACGGATACCTCCCCACCGGAGCCAGTGGAGGAGGTTATGTGGGACTCGAACCGACTAAAACGCACGCCGCCTGTGGGTCGCTTTGGTTGCCGAAGGTGAGGTTGACAGGCATATCCCTCGCACCCCGGCCGACCCAGGGCCATCTCTCACGATCTGGCCCTCTTCTCGGGTGTGGGGACTACAGAGTCCCCAACTCGTCCCCGGAAACGGGGAGGCGCGCCACCGCCGCGCTCTGCTTCTGCCAGGGTGACAGGCGGCTCCACCTGTCACCCCCAGGCCGGCGCTCATGGGGGGCGGAGGTCGTTCATCGACCTCCGACGCCCGAGTTGCCTTCGTACGCGGCAGCTTGTCTTGCGATCCTTCGTCGCTCCCGCTGCCGCTCCCGCCCCGCCTCCTCCTTCACGAGCATTACTTGCTCGCAGAAGGAGGCGCCGGCCGCCCACGCATCCGCGCAGCGAACCATCGCCGCGAGCAAGGTGGAGAGCGTGAGAACCCTCACTCCCAGGGCCGCCACAAGCTCCCGCCTCGGCGTCTCCCACGCCGGACACTCGGTCAGCGTGTGCGTACCTGAGTCCTCGCTCGCGTCGCAGTGATGGCACTCGGACGTTGGCTCTTTCTGCATCCGACGCAGATACTTTCCGAAGCATCCGTGCCCGGTGATCATCTGCGTCAGACGGTACGAGAGGCTGCCGTGTGGCCTCTCTAGCCACTCCCCCATGATGGGTCTTATCGCCGCTACTACGGCGTGCCCTAGGTGCGTACCTAATAACATTACTGTGTAAGTGCTATAAACCAACCGTTATAACGCGCTCTAAGTACGTGCGTTGTGGCGGGAGACGAGGTAAAGAAAGAGATAGCAAGAGCATGAGTCGAGAATGAGTGAGATACTGCCTTGAGCGGTGGACTGACCAAATCTGACTTCAATACTCCCATTGTGTTGTACAGCGGTTAAGACCGAACTATAGCAGTAGTTGTGAATGGTTGCAAGACCACTGCAAATCTGAATACGTTGTTTTTAATTCACAGATGAAGAAGGTCGGTTATGCAAAAGTATAATACAGCTAAACCGTGATTCGTTCAGTAAGATAAGTGCGTGCGGTTTGTTCAACGTAGACGCTGCGCTACCGCTGCGTTTGATGGTGTTGATTACTAATTATATAATTGTACTGCTGCAATTTTTTATGCTGTGACCTTATTGATCTTATTATAATCCTTTGAAAAATATTATGTTTTTCTTTTTCTATATGAAACGTATTTTATTTCATATTAATTTCATTTCATCTAGAGCCATAGTCTAGGCGCCATTTATAAAAAAAAGGCGCTGAGAAAATAATTACTAAGAGGTCTTCTATTCGTAGAACCACTATTCTTAGTATGAAATCGGTGTCATGAAACGCATTTATCCAATCGAGGGACATGTTATTTTGTTAGCTTTACCTAAAGAATTCCAGAGTAACTTTATGGAAGCTAAATTTATTTGACTTATGTGCGGACCAGTGCGTTGCGGCACAGAGATACGTTTTAGAGGTATGTCTAAGTCAAGTCGAATCAATCAATTAGCCTATTATATGGAAATCGTCCCTCTGTAAACATTACATGATTTCATTACAGTAATGGTCATAATTTGTTAAAGACATTATTGGCTATTTAATAGAACACGTCCAACTAAGCCTTATCTATATTTTAACTTCCGGAAGTATTTTGACTATTACAATAAACTTGACGAAATGTGCTTTCTCAGTTCAAGTAATATATAGAATTTAGTAGGAAATATTGCAGAAGGGTACATATAAAATAGTCGCTGAAAGTATTATCTGATATGCCTGCAGAGATTTTGCTACATAACCACTTGAGAGATCAAATTCAGATACTGTGTTATCCTTTCTATGTGCTGCAAAATATATTTTTATTCCCCAAGTTTAGAATACGAGACAATTTCATCTATCCGATAGGAAAGAAATTTCATTTGACTATGGGCTTATTTTTGTTGGTTTTGTTTATTTTATACCTTGATGACATCCTGGTCGATGTCAATATTCAAACAGAAAACTTCTTTGGTAGTAAAACATTGGTTTATTTTGTTAACTTCTTTGCAGTGTACAATTGTTTTGTAGTCTGTGTAGTCTATATTCTCAACGTTGTGCATGGATACAATAACGTTTTGCTCGTACTGACTATCCAGGCAATACAAGATAACGTCAATCTTTCTGAAAGCTGTAGAGTGTTTTTTTTTTGGAGCTGGTTCTATAATTTGGTTGTAATTGGTATTTGTGTGCTGCTCATGTTAATGTTATATGCTACGTTAAATCTATGGGATTTCGTAGCCATTTTGATGGATTATTTTTTTATAACTTATGACTTGAATCTCATTTATGCGACTAGGTTAATAGTCTTGCTTAAGAATTATTTTGTTAAGTTCAAAAATAATATTCTTCTAATGGATTATTTTCAAGAAAAAGATATTGAGAGTGCTATTGACATATACAAAACTCTTATGCAAGCTTATAATTTGTATAAGGACATAAGTCATGCTATGGTAATATTTCATTTATTGCTTAAAAATTATTTGATTTAGTTCAAAAATAATATTCTCCTAATGGATTATTTTTCAAGCAAAAATATATTGAGAGCGTTATTGACATATAAAACTCTTATGCGAACTTATAATTTGTACAAGAACATATATCATGCTATAGTAAAAAGAATTAGATGTGTAGATAGGTATATTTCTGTTAACCGTCACCTAGGGATTGCAATCTGGCACTATTACCAAAGCCGCGGGATTTTTTGCGGGATTGACTTAAATAATAGCTTCCATCCATAGCTCCTTACCCCTACAGAAAATTATCGTATCGTGAACGTATCGATAGATTGCATTGCGTTTGGCTGGCTTCACACACACACACACACACAGGTTCACAGTAGGCAGTTGGCCAGTCGCATTACTCCGTTCTCTCGAAATGTTTACGATACGATTACAATACTTTTTCGTACTAGGGACACAGGCGGCAATTTCAATAAATTTATAGCGGCTGATGCTAGCGGATTCGCGTGCGGATCCACAAGATAATGCGGGATCTTGCAGGGCCTAAAATGAGACGGTATCCCGGTTTATTGCGGGATCCCAGTTGCTGGATTGCAATCCATAAAGGTCAACAAAATAATACTCCTCCAATAATTAACTAAATACTAAACCGTGTATTTGAATAGGTTCCTGAACAGATAGTAAATCTGTTCAGGAACCTAATCAAAATCAGGTAGTAAATCTGTTCAGGAACCTATTCAAATACACACGTAAATAAATTTCATCAGCATTAGTATTGCCATCATGCTCCATTTTTCAAAAGGGGAATAATTCCCATATTATTAACTTTCATATACCTAAAATAGACCTATCTAATCAGAAAACAGTAAATGGAATTTCCAACTTCTTACTTTAAAAACAGTCAGTCAGGAAAAATCAATCATATTTATGACGAAATTCAAATTACAGATATTCTTCTATTGTGCCGATACATTTTGCCGCGGTTTAGGTGTAGTGCAAATGCAATTAGAAATATATAATCCTGGACCACATGCTCTTACTGAAGTAAGTTTGTGACTAACTTTTATATATACTAGAGAAGCCTGTGGGGTTCAAATTTCGTTCTAAAAATCTGTTTAAAATGTAGCCTCGATTCAATTTCCATCTCCCAAATGTTAAAAACAATATTCTCCTACCACATTTCTTAAGATTGAATAATGACATCGCGAACATTTTTGGCATCTAAATGTGATTAAATTATTCGTCTGAATTTTGAGCTTTTCTTGGAATCTGAGAAGTGATGCAGAAACTTATCTTGAGATAATAAATTTTAACATCTGTCTCTATATGCATAGCGTGTCTTTTTATTATATCATCGGTAGCTGTGTTTCGTGGTACACACAGAACATGCGATACAAATATGATGAACACAACAACAATACGATATGTTTTAGATGGAAGAAATGTTTACAATGATGTCAACAATACTTTTTTTACTCAAGAATGTTTCTTTAACAATATGGCTATGTATACACTGTGAGAAATTCTACTTGGCAATTGAAGATTTAGACACTACCTGTTTACTACAGATGACGTATTTTAATTGTTCAGGTGTGTACAAAGTAATATTTATTAATTTAGAAATGTTATGAACACATTGTACCAATTAAGCTGTACCAAATAGTTGACCTGCTATCATCTCTGAAAATATATAAAATAAGTACTTACAATATATATTTCTTTAGTATCTTAATTTAACTTTCATTAAATGCGTGTTGGTTTCGGACCGTCCTGCCGTCGTTCGTCCGGATATTTGTTTTGTGTCTCGTATATCTAACAAATTAAACATAACAAATATACCTATCGGCGGGACACATACCGCGCAGAACAGATGACCGATGAGGCAAAAAAGTTCTGGAATGGCGATCGCGCACGGCCAAGCGTAACGTAGGATGCCCAACGGCCAGGTGGTAAGACGACCACATCAAGGTCGCCGGGAAGCGCCGCATGCGGGCTGCTTTAGATCGGTCGTTCTGGATGTCTATTGGTGAGGCCTATGTTCAGCAGTGGACAGTGTGTGGCTGTTATGATGATGATGATTATGAAATATACCCACCACAGGTATAAGATACAACATAACACTAGTTTACTGACGGACGCCGACAGACGGTCCAATTTACAGTGAAAATCAGAAGAAATTTTGCCATTAAACATTTCAAAAGGTGACTGCTAGCCTGTTTTTTTCACAGATAGCAAAAGACGACTATACAAAAGTGTGATACAACTAAACCGTGACACGTTCCGTAAAATGCGTGCGTGTGGTTTGTTCAACGTGGACGCTACGTTACCGCTGAAACTGATATTGCTTATAACTGAATATTCACTTGTACTACTGCAATTTTTTCTGCTGTAACATGTGATTTTATTAAAGTGGTGAAGAAGGAGAACTAAGTTAAATTGTATTTTTTTTAATCATGACTGAAAGTCATTGCAGTCAGTAACTATGTACAATTCTTTTTTTTCCTTTCCTTGCTTTTAATTGTTGTCTACATACATACATACAGTCACACCTTTTTCCTAGTGGGGTAGGCTGAGTCTACTGTTTTCCACTTGTCACGAGGCTGGCATACCTCTTTTGCTTCTTCTACTTTCGTAATTAAATATAGAAGTACAACAGAGCCATCGCGAATAATGAGATTTACGGTTTTATTTTAATTCAAAAACAGTTTTATAGCCTTATTAATGGAAAAGACGTGCGCTTTAGATAACGCACGCTTATTTCGTTTCGTTGGTCTATTTAATGGACAATAATTGACACAAAAAGTTGGATTTGAATACATCCCCATGAATACTGATAGAACTAATGATAGTCGCTTCAGACATCGATTTAAACGACGTTCCCCTAGACAAATGTATGGGATTTGACGTATATGACAGTTGTCAACGTATGTCATAAACATCAAATGACATACGTCATTCTATTCTATAATACGCCGGTCATTAGCTTCTAGTCTAAAAGGATCTTACCAATATAAGAAACTATAATTTCTATTTACATACATACATATAACCACGCTTTTATCCTCGGAGGGCTGACAGAGGTGACCCGGAGGTCCCACGAAATAGGGGGTGAGCCTATTGCCGTATTCCAGGCACTACTGTTAACTCGAGCCATGCGTCTGAAGCCGAGTCTGGGCTGTATATATCTGTCTGATGTTAAACACCCCTGTCCTAAAACTAGAATGTTTATTTTTTGGAGCTTGATCTATTTGCTTGCTATTGGTATTTGTGTACTACTTATATTAACGTTTTCCATCAAAAAGCATTTATTTTTTCATGTTTGATGATAAAGTCGTGTGGGAGACACCGAGGCGTGTCCTTCTGGCTCCCCGGGGGTGGTAAGTTCTCTCGCTGTACGATGTTCACGGGGAGCGTGGTCGGTAGAGACTAAGTCCCTTTCATCCCGCATGCAGTATTCAGTCTGCAATGTAGGCCTGGGAGCGACAGGTGTAGCCATCTATCACCCTAGCAGAAGCAGGCTGAGATGACGGTGCGATCCGCGTCTCTCTCCGTTTTTCTAGGGAAAAATGGGGACTCCGTAGTTCCACACACTCATTAAAAAAAGATAACCTAAAAGAAAAAATTAACGAACAAGTTCTATGTATAAAAGGGAGTGTATTGAGTTACTATTTCATCTATACGAAAATTGCCCCTTAATAAACATAAAATAACATTACAATAATGCGCTTAATCTGTTAACGACATCGTTGGTTGTTTAATGGAACACTTCCAACTAAACCTAAGCAATTTTTTAGATGTAGAAAGTATATTGGCCATTAGATTAGCTAGACTCGACAAAGTGTTCCTATTCAAATCAAGAAATATATCGATATTTGTAGATAGTATTTCGAAAGCGTTCATTAAAAATGTCACCGAAAGTATTGTCAAGTATACCTTCAGAGATTTTGTTAAATAACCACTTAAGAGACCAAATTCAGATAATGTGTTACCCTTTCTATTTGTTGCAAAATATATTTTTCTTCTCCAGGTTTACAATACGAGACAATTTCGTATATCCGAATGGACACAAATTTAATTGGTCCATGGCCTTATTTTTGATGATTTTGTGTATTTTATACCTTTATAACTTCTTAAGTGATGTTAATATTCAAACAGACAATCTCTTTGGTAGTAAAACATTGACTGGTTTTTTAAGTTTCCTTGCAGTGTACAATTGTTTTGGAATCTTTGTAGTTTTTATTCTCAACGTTGTGCATTGTTACAATAACGTTTTGCTCGTACTGACTATCCAGACTATACAAGATAATGTCAATCTTTCTGAAAACTGTAGAATATTTAGTTTTTGGAGCTGGATCTATAATTTGCTTGTAATTGGTATTTGTGTACTACTTATATTAACGTTTTATGCTACGTTAAATCTATGGGATTTCATAGCCATTTTTATGGAATATTTATTTATAACTTATGACTTGAATCTCATTTATGCGATTAGGTTAATAGTATTGCTTAAGAATTATTTGACTAGGTTCGAAAATAATATTCTCTTAATGGAGTATTGTCAAGAAAAGGATATTGAGAGAGTTATTGACATATATAAAACTCTTATGCAAGCTTATACTTTGTACAAAAAAATATTTCACGCCATGGTAATTTTCTCATTTATCAATCAATATATCTTTTTTTTTAACCATCAACAAATTGATACTCTTGTTATTAAAAACTAAATACTTATTTTACCTCTATCCAGAAACCCATTTCATCAACATTAATATTATATAAAATTGAAGAAGAAGAGCATAGAATTTAGTGATTCTTACTTTAAAAGAAGTTAGTCAGTAGGTAAATTTCGATTGTATAGCATGAGAACAAAATAATTATTTTACGACAAGGCTGTTTCTTTGAATAACGAGCGAAGCTAAGGATTTTAGAGTAGAAACCCAAGAGTTGTGGGGCATTCTAGCGTAGAATCCTGAGCGTAGTGAGGAATTCAAAATTCATCGCCCGAGGGAAATATAATTTGCTCCCGAGTCATACACTATACTTATCATCCCCTTTCTATGAGAAAATAGATATGTACTGATAACTTACACGAACAAAGAGAGAATTATTGAATAAGGCAGTTGTACGTTTCCAGTTTTCTTATTTTCAAAAATAAAGTAAAACATAAAATTGTAGAAAAGGACGTCAATATGTGTAACAAGTTCCACTTAGCGCCATCTGTCTCCAGTATAAACAGTCAGATACATAAGTAAAGCGCGCGCTTTTGTTGTTTTTTAAGTTACCACGAGTACACTTTTCGAATAGAAGGTATGAGAAATAAATTGTAATTATAACAATATGGGTTACATTACAGATATTTTTTCACTGTGCCGATACATTTTGGCGCTGTTTAAGTATAATGCAATTGCAATTAGAAATATATAAAACTGGACCACACGCTTCTACTGAAGTAAGTTTGTATTGTGCAACACTGATCAATGATTTTTATGTGTACCAGCCAATTTGAGGGCCAATTCTTGTTCTAAAAATCTGTTCAAAATGAAGCCTTATAATCTTAATCTTCCAAATGCCAATAACTGGTATTCTCGTTTAACGTCTATAGGCCACAGTAACCACTCCCCATCAGGTGGGCCGTGGGCTGGTCCTGCCACCTAAGTTGTATAAAAAAACCTAGTTTTGAAGATTGAATATGGTCATCGTGATTTGTAGCAGAAGCCATCAAAAAGAAGAAGAAGACATTAAATCGAGTCTGAATTTTGATCAAATTTTCATCATGACACTTGTTGTTCTCGCCAGGGTTTCTGGGAGACGCTGGAATTGGCTTTGATACTGGTGTCGCGTGGGCCAACGTGTGCGAGTGGACTGTATTGCGGGGAAGCAGATAACTGTTCTATTGACACTTTACACACAAAACAAGACAGGTGGCCGGGCTGCCGCGGATTCGATCCAGGCAGTGAATGCAGCCCGAGAAATTAGGAGAGGATGCACTAACCTTCACGACCCACGTGTTTTTCATCGCAGCCGGTACACGGATCTTCTCTTCCTTGCTCAGGAGCTGCCGTCAGCGTCACTAGATCCCTTGAGGAACACACGAGAGGCACCATCCGATCGGTAAAGGTCTATGAAGCGGTTAAAATACAACAAATATTATTCATTTCTGAGAGACGCGCGCGCGCGATCGCCTTTACGCTGGCTAGTTCAAAGCGGCACTGAGTGTCTATATTTCACAAATGGCGGACGGAAGCCATATCTATGATTAGTGCGGGAGAGGAGACGGGTATAAAAGGAGTGGGTTTCCGTGTCAAAAATACAGTTTCCACTTCGGCGCAACCATTCCCCCCGGCTTGAAGGGTTACCTTCGAAACGACAAATGCGAAACAAATCTAAAGTCTAATCTAAATCTAGGTTTGGGAAATAACAACTAAAATATAAACCTAGATTGGAGCTCGTGCCTACTGCTGGCTAGGCAGCGGGCAGAGGCGAACAAACAACACAACGCAACAGTCTCGACCAAGACGAGACGCGATTAGCCAACAACAAAATAAGGGTCTCTTCACGTGGGACCGATACAACAAGCGAGTGCTTCTTCTCCTCGGGTGGTTCGGAAACCGTAGTGGGATTGAATTGACTAACTGGCCACCCATCTAACGCGGCATGAATCCAGGACGGTCCACCAAACCACAACGGGTGATCCAAAATTTGCGAAGGAAGCAATCCACGAGAGAGACAATCGGCTGGGTTGTCGGTGCCAGCAACGTGAAAGAGATTATGTGGCGCCAATTCAGATTGAATTTTGCCACTCTATTAGCGACGAATGTGTCCCAACGATGGGGCGAAGAGTGGGCCCAACACAAAGCGACTGTTGAGTCCTAAAAGCTAAAATTCTACTAATATTAATGCGAAAATTTACAATTATGTCAAATAAATTACCTTAAAGATTCCGACCACAATACAAAATGTCATTAAGCGACACGGAAGTGCTAGTCTTAGCACTGCCATCCAAAACTACGCGGAGTTTTAGTAGTAAGCTTATCTTCTCTAATAACTCCGCGGTGCGGGATAATGTACGAAGGCTGGGTCCCGCCAGTGTCCGTAGGCGCAGGTGAGATGTAACCTTTATCTAAATATTCATTAACAACCTCATCATAGGCCCGCTTCGACTTTGGGGACGCCTGCATCTTTCGTTCCAAACAAAGACGTTTTTCAGCGGATACACGGGAGCCACCGAGCGAAAACTTGCGGATGGTAGACTCCAGTGGCGGCTCGACGGTGCAACAGAACGAAGCAGTCGAGTGACTAAAACTATCTATAGAAGCGGGTGCGGAACCAATTATAACAAAACCCAGAACTGTTTCCAGGGCGTGCGGAGCGGGGTACGTCGGTCCCCCTTGAACCTTACGTGATAGCTGGAGGTGCGGGAGAATCGAAGCGCCGATCAATATATCGACGACTCCAGGAACAGCGTAAGTCTCATCTGCTAAAGGCAAATCTTTAAATTTCGTTAATAAAGACGTGTCAACCGGGACGGTAGGCAACTGTTCAGCTATTCTATCTATAACGAGCGAATCCATGTCAAACCAAATATTATTATTAAAACGAGATCTAAACCTTGTTTTAACGGTGCCACGAACAGCTGACTGTAAGCTTCCAAAACCCTTCACCACTGAGCGGGTTGAACGCTTATCAACATTGAAACCAAGACGCCGACAACAATCTTGAGTAATAAAATTACTTTGCGAAGCGCCATCTAACAGCGCTCGAACAATGCGCGGCTTACCTAATGCATCAACAATAACAACGCGAGCGGTCGCAAGACACACAGTAGTGAGTGCAGCACTAGCGGAGAACGAACACAAGGTGACGTCATCCGCGGCGGTCACCGGGCGGGCTGGAGCGCGCGCGAGCGCGGGCTGCGGCTGCGGCGCAGGCTGCCGTGTGTCACCGCTCGACGAGCCAACCGTGCTCACATTGGATGCGGCATTACTATTCTCAAAATGAAGCAAAGTGTGGTGTCTCGCTTGACATTTGCGACAACTATTTCTACTATTACATAAAACAACGCGGTGTTTAGTACCGAGACAATTAAAACAAAAATTATTAGCGCGAACAAATTTATAACGATCACTAGGCGACAATTTTAGAAAACCAGGACACCTGTACAGTTGCGAATGATGAGTGCTACACAAAGAGCAAACAGGTGACTGTACACGTGCTGGTGCGGTACTAACATAAGTATGAGTTGACCTCAGTGACTTCGATGACGCATCTACTTTGCGTGCAGAATCAGCAACTATCTTCGCGCCTTCATGTTTCGATGAAGAGCGTTGCAATACCTTTATATGCTCGCGAACAAAACTTTCCAAGTCTTCGAACTTAGGAATCCTATTGCCGCGATGATCCGACTCAAACAAACGAATGGTTTCGGAATCTAATTTCCTTAAACCCATATACAAAAATACGAAGTCGCAGAGGTCATCGACCTTTAGGTTATTTACGGCGCGAACAGCTGACGCGAAAGTATCTAGAAATTTCTCTAAGTTTTGATCGTTACATGCCGTAATAGATTTCAAATCAAACATCTGATCTAAATAGGCGTTAGCTACCGATCTTTTATCCTCATACCTAGCTTTCAAAGTATTTAAAATTAAATTATAATTCTCGGCACTAAACGTAATTCCAGCGCAAACGGTTATAGCTTTACCAGTCAATTTTTCAACGAGATAATGCAACTTTTCGTGATCTGTCAACGAATCGTTCTTATCTATTGTATTCTCAAAACTATCTATAAATAGACACCAATTGCGAATGTTACCATCAAACTCGGGTATTTGAATTGGTGGCAACTTAGGTCGGTCGCGAGTGGGGTTGGGTAGGTCAGCCGGCTTCTCCAAACTCCTAGCGACGCGTTTGATACGACAATACAAATCGTCAAACGACGACAAGGCTTGATAACTCACTGAGTAATCGGGATTCAAATTCAACTCTAAAACGTTGATGTCATGTACTAAGGTTTCGAAATCCGCGCGTAGACTATCTAAGTTTTCTATAGAACACAAGAACGAATCTCTGATGACCAAATCAGAGGTTTTAAGTGCATTATCATAAATCGATTGTACGCGAGAGTAAATCATTTCTTTTTTAGCGTATAAAAGTTTCAATTGAACCTTACCGGTCTTATCAACCTTTGGGGACATGTTTACAATTAAATCTCAAACTAAAGTGCAGTAAACAACAAATATGAAATGACTTAATCTTAGCGGTACAGAGCAGCGAGGCGGCGCGAGCGATACTCGGCAGATAGGTAGGTACCTACAACTGTGAATGCACGCTTGAACAAACGCGCATAGCAACAAGGTCGTACCTACGCGATGGTCGCTGTCTAGGTTCAACTATTATTTCCGAGATTAAGTATTGCGTAATATCTATTCAAATTAAAATACTTTCGTATGAATTGGGATGAGATGCGAGCGAGGTAGGTACAGCCACGTGTCTACCCACGCAGGTACTAGGCAAATACGACGCGAGCCGAGAACAACGTAATTGAAAAAAAACAAAACAAAGCCAAATGCGTTAGGTATTACACTGTGCCTATGCACTAGGGTGTCTGAGTATACCTAAGATCTTAGCCTAAATGTCTGGATGCGGGGTTTTCTACTAAAATAACCAGGCACTTAGGTGCGATGCGAAAATTGCGAACTACGATTAAGTGTTGATATGATACCTAACCTATTTATGTATTAGGTAGGTACAATGCGAGCCAGCGGCGAACGGACTACAAATTCTAAGCCTAAGTGTCTGGATGCGGGGTTTTCTACTAAAATAACCAGGCACTTAGGTGCGGTGCGCTCATTCCCATTAGAATAATAACAAAATACGAACTACGGCTAAGAATCCGGTTCGATCAGGACCAAAAAAATGGTGGCGCGTGGGCCAACGTGTACGAGTGGACTGTATTGCGGGGAAGCAGATAACTGTTCTATTGACACTTTACACACAAAACAAGACAGGTGGCCGGGCTGCCGCGGATTCGATCCAGGCAGTGAATGCAGCCCGAGAAATTAGGAGAGGATGCACTAACCTTCACGACCCACGTGTTTTTCATCGCAGCCGGTACACGGATCTTCTCTTCCTTGCTCAGGAGCTGCCGTCAGCGTCACTAGATCCCTTGAGGAACACACGAGAGGCACCATCCGATCGGTAAAGGTCTATGAAGCGGTTAAAATACAACAAATATTATTCATTTCTGAGAGACGCGCGCGCGCGATCGCCTTTACGCTGGCTAGTTCAAAGCGGCACTGAGTGTCTATATTTCACAAATGGCGGACGGAAGCCATATCTATGATTAGTGCGGGAGAGGAGACGGGTATAAAAGGAGTGGGTTTCCGTGTCAAAAATACAGTTTCCACTTCGGCGCAACCAGATACCTTAAAAGGCATCGAATAGTTTAATATAATGACATCTAGTCTAGTCTACTTGAACCTGTTGGCTTGGCTCGCGACGATGGTAAGAGACTGGACGGTATGTCGTTGATGCCTTGGAAGATGGGTAGGCCTTTGGTGTGGGATGCAACTTACGTCGACACCCTGGCGCCTTCCCATCTTCCAAGTACGATGGACTGCGCATGCGCTGCTGCTGAGACTCTCAAACGGCGCAAATATACCAATTTAACTGGTAATTATAATTTTGAGCCGTTTGGAGTCGAAACGTTGGGTCCGTGGGGCCCAAGCGCGCGCGCGCTATTCAAAGAAATAGCGAAGCGACTAATCGATGCTTCCCGTGACCATAAGGCTGGCCTTTACCTCGCTCAAAGAATTGGCATCGCCATTCAGCGTGGTAATGCCGCCAGCCTTTTGGCCCCGGTACCAGTAGAGATCGACGGGGAGGAATTTTTTGATGCCTAAAATTACAGTCTCCCTCTTTTTCTATATCCCATTTTTGTATATATTGTATAGTTAGCATAGTTTTATATAAATTTGTAAGTAATTGTATATTCTAATATTACAGTGGTTATAATATCTTTCGTGGTTTACGTAGGAGCCATTACAATTTACGATATAAGATAAACAGAATAACAATAACAACACAATAATTATGTTTTAGATCGATGAAATTATTACAATGATATCAACAATACTTTTTTTACTCAAGAGTATTTCTCTAACAATATTGTTATGTATGCACTGTGAGAAATTCTACTTAGCAATTGAGAATTTAGACACTACCTGTATACTAGAGATGAAGGACTTTAATTGTTCAGGTGCGTAATGACTAGTGTTAATAAATGGATATAAGGTTATGGATGGCATACGCTACGAGAAATCGTTACAAACACACGGTTCCGATTTGAACATAACATAAACTCACGCCTATATCCCCGAAGGGGTAGGCAGAGGTGCTAGCACCCACATTTCGCCTGTTTATGTTTAGGCCCCAATGTAATAGCCGATCCTATTGCCATTAACCGGGCACTTATAAACCTGCGATAAATACACACATAACTTCGAAAAGCATCGAAAAGTCATTGGTGTGTGCCATGGTAAAACCTGGGATCGAACCCGTGACCTCGTCTCAGCAGTCCATTACCCATACCACTAGGCTACCGCGGTTTTGAAGTACAACGATAAATACATACGTGTGTGTGTAATATCTAAAAAAAAAATGACAGATTTATCGGTGCAGTTTGAACGTTAAAGTGCATTCGTAGCGTTCGATTTCTCATACCGTGCATGCCCACTTATTAGCCGTTTTGAAGGATCACTGTTATCTATTGATTTTTGTATATCAATGCTGTTGTCCTGTTTTTTACAGATAGCAAAAGACGACTATACAAAAGTGTGATGCAAGTAAACCATGACACGTTCCGTAAGATAAGTGCGTGTGGTTTGTTCAACGTGGACGCTACGCTACCGCTGAAACTGATACTGCTACTTACCGAATATTCAATTTTACTACTGCAATTTTATCTACTGTGACATGTGATTTTATATAAGTGGTGAAATTGTAGGAAATAAGTTTAATTGCAATTTTTGTAGGTAATTACATGGTCTACAAATATGTCTAACCTACTTTTGCGATAGCACTTGCCGTTTACGAGAAAATTCCGAGAAAACAATAAATTTGACCTTTTACCTTGAATAAAAAAATGCACAAGTCCAATCTATGGGGACTGATATTTCTTGTACTATGGTATACTTAAGACCCCACTAATTTTCAGCTCAATGCGGATTTATGCAAGCTTACCATTTTATTTCTTCTATTTGGACAGGATTATTATGATATAAAAAATTCGGTGAAACTGCGGGGAACCGTCTCAAACCTTATTTGACCTAATGGCAAATATTCTGCATCAAACTAAAAAAGAATCACGTAAATCGTATCATAAATTTCACAGTAATTAATGTACATACATAAAAAAGTTGAAAAAAATACCAAACGAATTAAGGACGTCTTCTTTTTGGAAGTCGGTTAAAAAAACATGTACCCTACGAAGTTACTGAACATTATGCAGAATGAGAAGTCATGACCTCTTTACAGAATACTTAATTAATTTCGCCACACTATTAACACAAAAGGTTACAATTTCAGTAATGGATATAATTTGTTAAACACATCGAAGAGTGATTAATAGAGATATCCAATTAAGTGTAATCTATTATTTTTGATTGTCAGGCAATATCGTTACTAGTCTAAGACTTGTTATAGCGTGCTTACTTAGTTTTAGAAATATGTTTAGTTCAGTAGTCAGCTTTTGGAATAGGGTTAAATCAAAAATGTCACTAACCATAGAATCAAAAATACCCAAAGAGATTTTACTACATAATTACTTGAACAATGATATTCAAATAATATTTTATCCCTTCTATTTGATGCAAAATGCTTTTTTTTCTTCAAAGTTTACAATAAGGGATCATTTTATCTATCCGAATGGAAACAAATTTAACATTACCATAGCTTTATTTTTGTCGGTATTATTTACTCTATATGGTTATAAAGTGATAAGTGATGATTCACTACAAGCAATCAAAGTTTTTGAAAGCAAAACGTTAATTTTTTTAATATACCTTTATTCAGCGTACAATTGTTTTGGAATCATTTTAGTTTTTATTCTAAATATTGTGCATGGCTACAATAATATTTTGCTAATACTGACCATCCAGACAATCCACGAGAATGTCCACGTGATAGGGAATCAAACAAACTTCATTATTTGGAACTGGATTTATAATTTGGGTACAATTTGTGTTTATATGGTGTTTATGGTATTTTGCTATATTACTTTTGGTTATTGGGATACAGTGATCATTTTTGCAGACTATTTATCATTTTTGACTTAAATCTCATTTATGCGATACGCATTATAATATTACTGAAGATGTACTTGATAAAGTTTAAAAGGAATATTCTCCTGATGGGGAATCTGCAAGGAACGCATAATGAGAAAGTTTTCAGTATATATGAAAAGTTTATACAGGCTTACACTTTGTATAAGAACATATTTCATGCCTTGGTAAATTTTATATAAATGAACATATACACATATCGATAAAATGAAGATATCGACGAATTTTGTCTGTTACATTACAGATATTCTTACACTGTCTGGATACATTCACCCGGTGTTTATGTAACATACAAATACAATTGGAAGTATATAAACCTGGAACATACCATTTTGATAATGTGAGATTGTATTATTATTAATAAATTGTCTACAACTTATGATAATTATATAAATAATAAAAAATACCGTAACATTGAATCTAGTAAGGCAAATCACCAATGAACTGCCTCCTTAGACAAGTGGCAATTCGTTAGTAGAATAGAATAGACTATTTAAAAAAAAAAAGAATGTTAGAACCGAAATTACTATATATACCCTCTAACTCCTCCAGCTAAGCTAAATTTCTGATGTCAGGAGTGGGTTCACTTCGGTAGAGTAATGGCTAGGAACTTCGAACCCGGGACCTCTTGATCGTAAGGCTCCTTAACCACTAAGCTACCGAAGCTATAGTCAATGTATGCGATATACATGCGTTTACGACTGTCATAAATGTCAAAATACGTAGGCATTGTCCTACGTGAGCAACAAACGCGACAGTGCGCAAAAGCGACGCGATGCGTGACATATTCTTCCATAGGCAGACAGACATAGACATAGGCTTCCCAAGGTTGGTGATTCATTTGTAGGCATCTGCATAATAATATTTAATAAAATTCCTCAGGATTTGATTAATATGCCAATAAATAAATTTAAAATAGAAGTAAAAAAACTTTAATGAGTAAAGGTTACTATAAAGTGGATGAGTATCTTAATAATGTTAATGCGTGGTCAACATAGGTCTCTTTCTTGCTCGCACAAAATAAATTGTAAATTAAGCAAATTTAAAAAAGTAGAATAATCTAGTTCTAATATAGTTCGCCGAGTTTCTTGCTGGTATCTTCTCAGTAGAACTAACCTACCGAACCAGCGAAAGAATCATTTTCCAATGATTTATTTTTAAACTAGCAGACCCACCCCAGCTTCGCCCGGGGTATATTTTGAAGCTTCATATCCTTTTGATCCCGTATGTTTTAATCTTCAAAATATGTATGAAAAATCGCCGGATTTGTTAACATTTATAATCAACGCTCCGCTCCCTTAAGTAGTAGCATGATGATTTATAGCCTAAAACCTTCCTCGATAAATGGACTACCCAACACTGAAAGAATCATTCAAATCGGACCAGTAGTTCCAGAGATTAGCGCGTTCAAACAAACAAACAAACTCTGCAGCTTTATAATATTAGTATAGATTATTTAATATTTTTATATTATTTCTTGACATATCCAATTGTAAAATTTGACGTTCATATGTGCTCTTTGTGTGCCTAAACTGAATAAATGAAATTAATTCTTTGATTCTTTGATTCATACTGCTGTGCAATTCTCTAAAGCCTACAGCGTCGAGCGCAGCGCTGCGACAGTCTTGATAGAGATTGTCATTGGTCGGACTGGGTGACGTCACTGGAGATCGGCCAATGACAAGTTTTGGCTGTCGCAGCGCTGTTCTCGACGCTGTGTGTTTAGAGAATTGCACAGCTGCTCATGAAGTATTAACGCGGCACAACGTAAGACAAAATAAAGAACATCAACCATTTAATTTTTTTTTATACCACTTAGGTGGCGGCAGACGAGCACACGGCCCACCTGATGGAAAGTGCTTACCGTGGCCTATGGGCGTATGCAACACCAGGGATGTTACACTCGCGCTGCCGACCATAAAATTTATATTTACGCGATATATGATTGATATTTACGCGCCGCGTAGTGACTAGCGATAACTGCAAGAACACGTTACAATGCGACGCGGTGCGTAAATATTCAATAGTCGTTGTTCTTTATTATGTCCTACGTTGTAACACGTGAAGTATGGAAGAATATGTCATGCTTCTTGTCGCGTTGACGCGCCGCCGCCGCTGCGCTTGTCGAATAAATTATTCTATTGTATTCTACTAACGATTATTAGACTTGAACTAGGTTTTTTGTAGAACATTCGTCGTTCATATTTTATGTTTCAGCTTGTTGAGGTATCGACAATGGCTACAACTATTTCTTATTTGATCAAGAATATTACCCTTATTATATTATTATGTCTACACTGTGAGAAATTTTACATAGCGATTGAGGACTTAGAAATCGCCTGTATATTACAGTTGGTGGACGTACATTGTCCAGGTGGGTCTTTATGGTAACAAATAAAGTTACTAGTATTTAAAAGCCCTAATTCTATCCATATATTTCTTTTAGATAGCAAAAAACGGCTATACAAGAATATAATACAGTTAAACCGTAACTCGTTCAGTAAGATAAGTGCGTGCGGTTTGTTCAACGTGGACGCTGCGCTGCCGCTGTCTCTGATGTCGTTACTTACTAATTATTCAATTGTTTTATTACAATTTTTCATGTTTTAATGTTTATTTTAAAATAAAATATGTGGTATGTGTTGTATTTTTTTTTTAAATTAAAATATACTTTTGGTTATTGGAACTCATCTCAACATAAGTGCCTTAGATGTAGTAGTAAAGGGTGTTTTTTCTAGAGGTATAGAACTTTAAATTGCAATAAAACAACGATGGATTATTCGATTGACATGAATTTAAAAGTTATATTACAATATCTTGGAGGCCAATTCACAGGTCCAAAACGTGAAATTAGGCGGTCACCAAACGTGTCTTTCAATAAATCGATTGTGGCACGAGCTGTGTGACATGGTGCGCCGTCTTGTTGGAACCACAGCTCCTGGACATAATGGTTGTTCAATTCAGGAATGAAAAAGTTAGTAATCATGGCTCTATACCGATCACCATTGACTGTAACGTTCTGGCCATCATCGTTTTGGAAGAAGTACGGACCAATGATTCCACCAGCCCATAAAGCGCACCAAACAGTCAGTTTTTCTGGATGTAACGGTGTTTCGACATACACTTGAGGATTAGCTTCACTCCAAATGCGGCAGTTTTGTTTGTTGACGTAGCCATTCAACCAGAAGTGCGCCTCATTGCTAAACAAAATTCGCTTATGAAAATCGGGAACAACGGCAATCTCATTTTGGGCCCATTCGACGAATCTACGCCTTACTTGATGATCGTTTGGCTTCAATTCTTGCACGAGTTGGATTTTGTAAGCACGCAAACCAAGATCCTTCCGCATAATCTTCCATAAAGTGGATGGACACAGATCCAATTCCTGTGCTCGATGGCGGATAGACTCATTTGGGTCTTCCTCAATGCTACGCTCTACAGCAGCAATAGCTTCTTCTGTACACACCGTACGGCGTCTCTGGGGATGCGAGTTATCAATAAGAGTAAACGTGCTGCGAAAACGTTCCATGGTTATACGAATTAACTGCTCTGATGGACGATTTTGTCGACGATAAAATGGACGTAGTGCGCGATACGTATTCCGCACAGAACCATTATTTCCGAAATAAAATTGCACTATTTGCAAGGCTTGTCCTGCTTTTTCTTCTGCACTGACGGCACAGAAACTCTGCACTTACAGGGTTGGCAGCGCGACTGTGACTCCTCTGGTGTTACAAACGTCCATAGGCCACGGTAACCACTTTCCATCAGGTGGGCCGTGTGCTTGTCTGCCAACCAAGTGGTATAAAAAAAAGCGTTGTTCAGGCGTGAGTCTATTCATGATGAATTGCCAAACCAAACTGAGAATAAATCACTTGACAGCTGTTAAATCGGTCGTCACAGAAATGCCAACTTAAAGTTATATATCTCGAAAAAAAAACACCCATTAGTTGTAAATTTATTTATTTGACGCTATTCTAATTACAGCGCTGCTCTTTGATTTTAGATACTTAATAATAAAGCAATTTTGATTAAAAAAGGGAATTGAATCTATACACTCTATATAACACCATCCCTCTTACTCGCATCGAACACGCATGCTTGAACACATCAAACTCAAAAAAAATATAGATGACCATATCACTAAATTCTAAGGTCTGAAAATAAATACCTACCTCAATGAAGAGAAACAGTAGCTGTGCTTAAGTTGGCATTGAGAGAGATTCAACTTTTTCTTTCAATTTGAGGCAATAGAGTACTCCACGGTTTCAGTAGCGTTCCGGTTTAAAAGAGGTAGGAAAAATGTTATATGGATTAAATATATAAACAAGGTATACATTAGTCAAAATTGAATATATACATATACTACACAATATGTCAATATAATATATCCATACAATAAACTGAGTATCCATATTATATATTACACAACATTATACACACAAAGTTACATCATATAGTTACTCAAGGGAAGATAGATAATGTTCTATTAACATTTTTTAATAGATTCCAGAGATTGTGCTTGTTTTATAAATAGTGGCAGTGCATTCCACAGGCGAACTGCCTGTATAGTGAAGGATTTTTCATAAAAACTTATACATTGCTAGTCTCAAGTTCTCCGATGATCTCAGAAATCTCGTATGTGTGTCACCAAGGAACTTGAACGTTCTTTGAGACAATGGGAAGTGCAAGAATTTAACAGTATGCTGTATAATAAAGAAAATATATGGTATTCCTACGATGGCAAAT
Organism: Eilema griseolum; assembly: GCA_963662185.1. Taxonomy (NCBI): domain Eukaryota; kingdom Metazoa; phylum Arthropoda; class Insecta; order Lepidoptera; family Erebidae; genus Eilema; species Eilema griseolum. The sequence continues at coordinate 8,278,112 of OY759254.1, read as the reverse complement.
TGGGAGCACTTAAGTATGTTACGGAATTCGGACACGTGATCATATTTGCATAACCCGAATATAAATCTAACACTTACAAAAATTCTGAAGCTCCTCATTGAGATTTAGATAGCTTACGTCGGCGTTGTCCAGAAATCGGCAGTAAGCCTCGCAATTTACGCAAAGACCCGACCGTAACAAATAACTTGCAGTTGGTTTCCCGTATCTGATGATCCCAAGACAAAGTATTATCCATGTAAATACCCAATTTCTTTGCATGATCACTCATTTCGATAACAGCACCATTGAAGATAAATTTTGTGTAGTGCATAAAATTAATGCGTGACATAGAGCAGGGGCAGTTATTGTTGTTGGAACAGCCTTGCTGCATGACTTGCGTCTTAGCCGGGTTTACTTGAAGTCCATAGTTATGGCTCCATTCACATACCCATTCCAAGTCCATATTTATTTTATGGTATTAAATACTTCCCTCAGCAGACACCGAGGGGTGTCTGCTGAGCTACTTGGGTGTATATTTAAAGATCATTTTCATAAAGGTGGTAGGTTGAAAGTAATTGTTTTGAAATTGAGTTTATAAAAACGGCGAAACGTAGTGAGGTTAGAACGTCAATTCACCCTGCGGCACACCGACTGTTACTCTAAGAGGAGAATATGTTATGCGCGTACGTTGCTCGCGGACAGATAGATAACTGTGGAACCAATCAATCACCGTTGGAGATATATTAATAGAGCTCAGAATGCCCGGTAGCATTTCAAAATCCACTGCGTTAAAATCTTTACTGAAATCAAGCAGTGTACGTACTGTTAGGTTTCCTTTCTCCATGCTTAATCTCATATCATCCGTAACATTCACTAGGGCTGTAAACTTACTATGACTATGGGCGGAAACCATATTCAAAGGATGAGAAAAAGTTTATACCTGATGAACGATAGTATTACACCCCAAACAGAACTTAGCTGTGATACAAATCCACTTCCAGAAACATATGCTCACCCCCATTCGTGGATGATGGTTGTGTAGATGTATCGATGATGCGAAAAAGAATTTGCGTATAAACTGCAACACCAAGGCCAAAATGACCGTCATCGCGACCATTTCTGATTAAATGGAATCCTGGAAGTGAGTAAGTGGCAGTTCGGTGAATAGACCGTAACCAAGACTCAGATAGAAGTATTACATGGATATTCTTGCAGTCGAAACGCCAGCGTATCAGTGAAATGGGCGGTGAATTACCGCCCATTCCCAAGGTTCGAGCCTTTAGAGCTCGAACCTTTTAGAAATTACGAGCCCTCAGAGCTCGAGCTTTGAAGACTCAGTAGCTTCGACTCGGAGCTCGAGTTTCCGCCTCGGAGCTCATTTCTCACAACACTAGCGGTAATACTCTGAACGTTAAAGTAGACTACATTAACATTTCTGGGAACTTGTCTTTACTATTTTTGAAATCACTACGACCAACAGATTAAAAATAACTAAAGATCATTTCACATCGAACGAATAAACCCATATAGGACAATTCATTCGTCATAGTTTTTCTGAAAAAATAAAAGACGCCTAGAATTACACCAAGCGAAGCTAGTTCGGTACGACTTAATTAATAATCCCCTCAATCATGACCATGAGATTTAATTTGTATAATGGATATAATTTGTTAAATACATCGAAGACTGATTAATGTGAAAGTTCAATTAAGTCCTATCTATTATTTTGACTGCCGGAATTGTCATACCCATTAAAGAAGACTTCATGAAGCGTGCCAGTTTTTACAAATATTTAGAATTCAGTACTTACTTAGTTTTCAAAGTTATATCAAAAATATGCACTGCTAAATCTTTGATATACTCGATCTCGTATCAAAAATGTCTCCTGCTCTATCATCGACTATACCTAAAGAAATCCTACTTCATAACTATTTGAAAGACGATATTCTGAGAATATTTTATCCTTTCTATTTACTGCATAATATATTTTTATCGTCAAAGTTTACAATAAGAGATAAGTTCATCTATCCAAATGGAAATAAATTTAATATTACCAAAGCCTTCTTTTTGATTGTTTTGTTTATAGTATATTATTACAAAAAGATAAATATTGAAAAAATACAAACAGATAACCTCTTCGGCAGTAACACGTTGACATTTTTAGCATACTTTTCTTCTGTGTACAATTATTTTGGAATAATTGTTGTCTTTGTTCTAAATATTGTGCATGGTTACAATAACGTTTTGTTAATATTGACTATCCAGACTATCCAAGACAGTGTCAATATGGTAGAAAACCATAAGAATTTCATTATATGGAACTGGATTTATAATTTAGGGATTGTTTGTGTTGGTTTACTGTTTGTGCTATTTTACTACATCGCGTTTGATTATTGGGATATCGTAGCTCTTTGTGTAGATTTTTTGTTTATAATTTATGATTTGAATGTCATTTATGCTATGCTTAAACCAATCTGGACCTATGGTATCCAATTGTGGGGGACCGCCTCTCATTCCAACATTGAAATCTTGCAGAGATTCCAGAATAAAATGCTACGAATGGTAACCGACGCTCCATGGTACGTGACAAACGAACAGCTGCATCACGACCTTCAAGTATATACAGTCAAACAAGAAATTCTGCGTCATACGAAAACCTACAAAGAAAGGATCATAAACCACCCAAATCGCCTAGCGAAAGTCTTGATGGAGGAAACTCGCGCAACTCGTCGACTAAAACGGAAAATGCCCCAAGACATACTTAAACAATAAAGTAAAGTAGGATGTGACCCTAGTCGCATTCCGAGCATGTCATGACAAGTCCCGACCTACCTACTACTTAATGTCCCCCAATATGTGACAGATTGTAGTGAATAAAAAGACAAAAAAAAAAAAAAAAAAAAAAAAAAAAAAAAATTTATGCTATACGTATTATAATATTGCTACAGAAATATTTGATAAACTTTAAAAATAATATCCTCGTTGTCGATTACCTACGAGGACAGGATAATGAGAAAAATTTTGGCATCTATCAAAAGGTTTTGCAGGCTTACAGTTTATATAAGAATATATTTAATGCTTTGGTAATTTTGGATCCATATATTTTTAGTATATTACTAACTTATTTCTATTATCAATTTAAAAAAAATATTCCTTTAATGTATGAAGTACTATAATGTTACCGTGAGTACTGTACCGCTCTTATAATAATCGTGGCGTGACTATGGACGCTGTAAAGAAAGATTTATTAACTGGCTCTCCGAAGATACCGCCGGGAACGCTGGCGGCGATTGCTGGAGCAGTTCAGTGCTTGCAGTCGCACTATATAAGTATATTAAAAAAATTACCATCGACTAATTTTATGGGTTGTTTTACAGATATTTTTGCACTGTACGGATACATTTACACGCTGTTTAGGTAACATACAAGTTTATTTAGAAGTATTCAAAGTGGATACAAACTATTTTACTGATGTGAGTTGTACATATTTATAACTATCCAACGGTACCTATGAGATGTACATAATGACATTAAAATTTCATAATGTTTTAGATTGTAACTATGTCGACAATGGGTTCAACAATTTCCTTTCTAATCAAAAATATTTCCCTAGATATATCATTGTGTGTGCAATGTGAGAAATTTTACGTAGCTATTGAGGAAGTAGAAACCACTTGTATTTTACAGTTGATGGACGCACATTGTCCAGGTGTGTATCTATGGATTCAAATAAAGTAACTAGTTTTGAAGCATCACTATACAAATATCTACATTTTTTTCAGAAAGTAATAGACGATTATATAAAAATGTGATACAACTAAACCGTAGCTCCTTCAGTAAGATAAGTGCGTGCGGCTTGTTCAACGTGGACGCTGCGCTGCCTCTAGCTCTGATATCGCTACTTACAAATTATATAATTGTATTACTGCAATTTTCTATGCAGTGACATGTTTTAATTCTTTTGTAAATCGCGTTAAGCGCGGTGCTTAAATTGTATTTTATTGTTCAATAAAAAGCTCGTATCATGAGACATTTGCGGTCAGCAACTTTAAATTGTGAATGTTTTAATAGTCACGTTTCTCTTTTATCTGTTATCATCGACTACTGTGAATAATATTGCCTGAAAAACGGCAATAAGACCACCCCCTATTACGTGGGACCGAATGCAATGATTTGTGAAATGTTGTGTTAATTCACCTCTGCCTAACCTACCGGGGATAAAAGCATGATTATATGTAGGTATGTATGTATATAATGTACTCTTAAATTGTAGTTTTTGACATGAAAAAATGGTCTGGTATATTAGCATAAATTATATCCAGAATATACAAAATAAAGAAGTTCGAGTACTGTTTTATCCCATAATAAGTAATAACATATCCATAATATTGTATACGGTCATAACACTACTACAGAAGAACGAGGTAGTCGCCTTTTCCTTACTGTCCTCGATTTCCTCTTTACACAATGATTGATTTATGTCGCTCCTCTATCGATACTGAATATTTAATTTCAATTATGATTATATAATTTGTCAAAGACATCAAAGAGGGTTTAATATTGAGGTATGTCTAATTAAATAGAACCTTTTATTTTCATTTGACAGAAATATGATACCCATCGAAATTAACTTGATGAAGTGAATTTAGTTATAGAAATGTGTTGAATTCAGTACCTACTCAGTTTATAAGGGACATATTAAAGATGACTCCTTCTATATCATCTAGTATACCCGAAGAAATCCTACTACATAATTACTTAAAAGACGATGTTCAGATAATATTTTATCCTTTCTATTTGCTGCAAAATATATTTTTACTGTCGAAGTTTACAATCCGAGATAATTATATCTATCCAAATGGAAAGAAATATTATATTAGCACAGCCTTATTTTTTACGGTTTTGTTTATCATATATGGTTATAACGTAAAAAGTGAATTAGAAATAAATTACCTCCTTAGGAGTAGAACGTGGACCTTTTTAGTGCTCTTTTCTTCGGTGTACAATTGTTTTGGAATCCTTGTGGTCTTCATTCTCAATGTTGTGCATACCCACAATAACGTATTGTTAGTACTGACCATCCAGACAATCCAAGAAAATGTTAACAAGATAGAAAAATATAAAACATTTGTAATTTTGAACTGGGTTTATAATTTGGTAACAGTTTTTGTTAGTTTACTGCTTATGCTATTTTTCTATACCGCGTTTCATTATTGGGAAACGACAGCTTTTTTTGTAGATAGCTTTTTTATAATTTGTGATATAAATTTGATTTATGCAATTCGGATTATAATGCTGCTACAAAAATATTTGATCAACTTTAAAAATAATATTCTTGTCTATAATGGTCTACAAGGAAACGACAGTGACAAAGATTTTAAATTATATCAAAAGTTTATGCAGGCTTACACATTGTATAAGAAGATATTTCATGCTTTGGTAATCTTTGCTCTATATTCTTTGTATTTTTATGACTTGTTTTCTATTAGCAATAAACAAACAAGCAATCCTCTAATAATAGCCTAAATTCTTGCCCATTTTACACACTATTGATGTATTTTACTTCTACTTCTTTATCAGTGTGGTTCCGGCAGAGTAGAATTTGAACCACCCCATCTCCTCCCATGAGGTGTCGTACAAGGCGATAGGGATAGGGCTGTTTAACATCAGACAGATATATACAGCTCAGCCTCAGGCACAGATACAAGGCTTGAGTCAACAATAGTGTCCGGAAGACGGCTCACCCCCTATTACGTGGGACCAAATACAATTATTGGTGAAATGTGGGTGTTAATTCACCTCTGCCTAACCCTCCGGGGATAAAGGCGTGATTATATGTATGTAAGTATGTCTTTTTGAGAATCATTCCGGAAGAAATCAGTGTAAGCTATGTAATTTCTTCTCTATAAATGCTTTGTTTTTTCTCTCTTAAACCAACTATTGGTAAGATGAAGATAGATATTGGAACATCACCAACATCTAATTTGCTTTTTTACCTTCAGCATCATGACATCTTAATTATGTTTTGGCGTTTATATATACCCAGTGGCGATCATTCAGTATTAAGAGGTAGGACACGGCTGTATTTCCGCCCAATTGAGCAGTCCGACTGGGGAAGTACCTCCGCCCTACAGAATACCGCGGCTATTATAACTTCGTGTTGTGTTCCCAGCGGTGAGTAGGGTAGCCAGAGCTCACTGGAGAATTTGTACTTTCAGTGGGAAGATTAAAGGCTTGTCCTGCTTCGTCTTCTTCACTGACGGCACAGAAACTCTGTACTTACAGAATTGGCAGCGCGACTGTGACTCCTCTGGTGTTACAAACATCCATAGGCCACGGTATCACTTTCCATCAGGTGGGCCGTGTGCTTGTCTGCCACCTAAGTGGTATAAAAAAAAACAATTTTCTTCAGTTTAGTTTCCACGCTTTCCAAGACGATTCCATTTCCCGAGTGTTGGTTACTGAATGTTCTTGAAGATCATTACAATTACTATTGATCCTAGAGTACTGGAGTTATAGTAGTGGCAACGTGGGTGGAATTGTCCCAATCCCTTTTTATTTCTTCCATGATAGATATGATCAATTTTAAGTGTAATATGGACGAATTTGTCGGCTATTTTTCAGATACTATTGCACTTTGCCGATACATTTTTCCGCTGTTTAGGTAACCTACAAGTTCATTTGGAAGTAGATAAACTTGGAATACTCAATTATACTAATGTAAGTTTTTGTTCGTATTAAATTTATAAATATACTGCAGTAAAATCTACATTATTATTTCATTATTTTAGATTATTCCGGTGGCGATCGTAGTTTTAACAATATTTTTTGTAATGAGAAATGTTTTTCTGGATATATTACTATGTGTACACTGTGAGAAATTTTATTTAACTATTGAGGAAATAGAAACTGCCTGTATTCTACAGTTAATGGACGTACATTGTCCAGGTGGGTTAATATTGATAAAGTAACTAGTTTTGAAAGATCACAAAGCTCTATACCTACGTATCCTTTATATTTACAGAAAGCAAAAGGCGGCTATTCAAGAATATAATACAACTAAATCGTAACTCGTTCAGTAAGATAAGTGCATGTGGTTTGTTCAACGTGGACGCTGGGCTGCCGCTGTCTCTGATATCACTACTTACTGATTATATAATTGTATTACTGCAATTTTCTATGAAATGATTTTTGTTTTAAATATATTGTTATGATAATTAGATCGGATAGTCTATGCAATTCTCATGTCGATACATTTTTTGATGGTTCCATTTTTCAATTACATCGTATAAAAAACTCATGTGTCTGATTGTATCAAATACTTTGCTTCATACGTTTGGGCTAACCTAAGCAATCATCGATCTTTAAGTTCCATAATAACATTTGCGAGGTAGGACAAGGAAACCCAATAAGTGCTTGTTAGACGTTTTAAGGCATAACATGCGTGCCCATGGTCTCACTACCAGGGATGCACTGGATCGTTTGGAGAAGGAAAAGCAGGAAAGCGGACTCCAGGCTAAGAGGTGAACGCCGGAAATTTAATCAGGATACAATGCGAGTGCTGCGATCTGCGACAAATGATATAACAGTATATCATATTGATAACAAAACTATGGCATACGTGTGTGGCAATACCGGCCATCATAAACTGACAACGTCTCAAAAGAAGCTGAACATGAATCACTTATGGGCAACTCTACGTCAAAATCAAAACAAATAGATGTTTTCTGCTAAGGACGAGGAGTTCTCATCACTGTATAATAGATATACACAGGCGATAATGTATTAGCCGTAGACGAGTAGCATTGTGCTAGTAGAAGAGAATAGAAAAATTAATGTATGGATTTGACAGGTTTTTGACGTTAATGACAGTCGTAAACATATGCCATTCCATTCTATTCTATTCTACTAACATCTAAAGTCTAACTTTTTATTAGCTGCAGTAAAATGACGTTTCTAAATGTCATTCCGTAAAATAATGTTGACAGCTTAATCTCAATAGTGATGTGATTCAGTTCACAAAAGTTTACGGAATATCTAATCGTTCCATAATTTGCCTCATAATGATCATGCTAAATTCTATTTAATATTAATGTAAATAAAAGGCTGTATAAACGTTGATCCTTTTACGCATTAAGCAAGATAACACTCAAGCAACCGCTCTCTCAAGTTGGTAGTACTGATTTTTGGTTATGGTGCTACGATGACGCTTGGCCGCCATTTCGTTTCATTTTAAATGTACCTCCCTATACTTCCAATAAAAAAGATCAATCCTCTAGTATAGTAACAATAATAGAATAAAAAAATACATTACAACTTAATATTAAATCTCAAACACAAAACCAAACTGTTCATTCATTTATGATTCACTCATTTAGCTACATCCCTATTTATTTTTCTTCAAAAACCGGCAACCCACAAAACGTCATTTTACTGCAGCTAATAAAAAGTTAGACTATAGAGGGGCAGATGAAGATATAAATCGACATGTTGCTACAGAAAACCGAGTAGTCTCGCCCATTTATTACTGCTAAATACTTTAATTTCAATAATAGGCACTCATTAATTTGTTAAACGCCCCGAAGACATTAATATTTAAGTCCAATTAATTTGAAACTATTTGTAGTTGAAGCGTGCTTACATAGTTTTAGAAATATGTTTTATCCAGTAGTCACTTTCTCTATAGAAAATGTCACCGGCTATTTCATCGAGTATACCCGAAGAGATTTTATTACATAATTACTTAAAAAACGATATTCAGATAATATTTTATCCCTTCTATTTGTTGCAAAATATATTATTATCCTCCAAGTTCACAATACGTAACAATTTCATATATCCAAATGGAAAGAAATATTATATCAGTACAGCCTTATTTTTCATGGTTTTGTTTACCGTGTATGCTTACCAAGTGAATGCCGTTGATAAATTAAAAATCGCCAACCTTTTCGGCTTTCATAGCAAAACATTATTTTTTTTATTATATTTTTATTCGGTGTACAATTGTTTTGGAATATTTGTAGTCTTTATTCTGAATATTGTGCATGGCTACAATAACGTTTTGTTAATACTGACTATCCAGATCATCCAAGACAATGTTAACATGGTAAAAAACCATAAAAATTTCATTATTTGGAACTGGATCTATAATTTGGGTATAATATGTATTGGTATACTACTCATAGTATTTTTCGCAGTCGCATTTAGCTATTGGGAATTGTCAGCATTTTGTGTAGATTCTTTATTTTTAATTTATGACTTAAATCTCATTTATGCTATTCGTATTATAATGTTGCTAAAGAAATATTTGTTGAAGTTTAAAAAGAATATTCTCCTAGTTGATCATCTCCATGAAAAGGATCATAAGAAAGTTTTTAGCATATATCATAAGTTTATGCAGGCTTACAATTTGTATAAAAAGATATTTCATGGCTTGGTAATGTATATCAATTAATTATTTTAATTAACAATTAACCTGTAATCCTATCATTGGAACATTTATCTATTTATGTTGCATTTAGTATCGTATGAGTACCTTACCACACACAATGTGGGTGCTAGCATCTCTGCCTACCCCTTTGGGAATATAGGCGTGAGTTTATGTTATGTTATGAGTACCTTACAATTTTGTTTTGAATAGTGTATGTTGACTGAACTATATTTAATTTGAAATACAACAATATAATCGCCGAATTTTGTCGGTTACGTTACAGATATTCTTACACTGTGCCGACACATTTACTCGCTGTTTGGGTAACATACAAATTCAATTAGAAGTATTTCAACCTGAAGCAAACATTTTAACTTATGTGAGTTGTGTTTAATATACAACATTTAATGGCTATCTATGTATTATAATAGAGAAATTTAGACAAAAATAAAGTACCTTATTAAGATGAGAAGAATGGGATTAATATTTCATATTTTTATTTTATTTTAAGATGTTCACAATGGCCTCGACAGTATTCTTTTTGATTAAGAATGTTTCTCTCGGTGCATTATTATGTGTACAATGTGAGAAATTTTACGTAGCTATTGAGGAAGTAGAAACTGCCTGTATATTACAGTTGATGGACATACATTGTCCAGGTGGGTGGTATTGGATACAAATGAAGTTATTAGGTTTTAAAGGTCGCGAAGCTGTCAAATAACTCTTATTTTCAGATAGCAAAAAACGGCTATATAAGAATGTGATACAGCTGAACCGCAACTCGTTCAGTAAGATAAGTGCGTGCGGTTTGTTCTACGTGGACGCTGCTCTACCAGTGGCTCTGATCTCGCTTCTTACTAATTATATAATTGTATTATTGCAATTTTTCATGCAGTAATATGTATTATCGTTTAAAACATGTAATGTTCGTTAAAGTTACTAAATTAAAGCGAATGCTTAAATAAATTGGATTCATTTTAATATTCTGTGAACAATGATTGTGATCAAGATCTGTCAATTTTCCCGCCGCCGTCAAGTAGTTCCTACAACATACGTCATGGCCTAGAGCGCTAGTGTAGATTTAAATGTCAAGTGCCTCGTTGACGCAGCGCTGTGCTTGATGCCATTATGCTTAGTGAATAAACATTGCAGGCACTTCGCCTTTTTAATTATTTTTGATATTAATGACTCACTTTGGGATCTAAGGATTACTGTTTTGATCATTATAGTTGAAATTGATTAAGTTCATAATTAATCTGTAGGTAATCTATAAAAAAATACTTGCATACTTTGGCCTTCGTAAACGTAGTTCTGAATTGAAGTTATTTGAAATAAATAAAATTGATTAAATTGTTCCGGTCCTCCTTTTCATTTGTGCTAAGTAGTTATTTCATATAAGCTGGGCACGTACTCTATTTATTTTGTAAGAATTCATTCCATTAACTAATGTAATTCAACAACTGATTACAAGTTTGTTTGTCTATGAATGTAGACGTACAATCCATTTGAATCTATTACACTTAGTACCGGATATAGAGAAATTACAAACCTTATTTTTTTTTTTAACCACCTAATTGCATGTGCTTATTTAAGTTTAAAATATGTTCATTTCAAATGCACACACATCAAAAGTATCAGGAAATACTCAAGGAGAGATTCTACTTAACAATTACTTGAAAAACGATATACGAATAATATTTTATCCTTTCTATTTGCTACATAATATATTTTTATCACCCAAGTTTACAATAAGAGACAATTTTATATACTCTAATGGGAAGCAGTTCAATACAGTCATAGCTTTAGTTCTGACAGCTGTGTTTATTTCTTATGGTTACAGTATGATATTTGGTGATATAAAAAGTGCAATCAGTCTCTTCGGCAGTACTATTCAGACATGTATTACGTACTTTTATTCAACGTATAATTGTTTTGGAATAATTGCAGTCTTTATTCTCAATGTTAAACATGGTCATAATAACGTGTTATTAGTATTAACTATTCAAATGATCCACGAGAATGTGAACATTGGTTATAAGTTCAAAATGTTTATTCTATGGAACTGGGTCACGAACTTAGCAGCAATATGTTTTAATATAATATTAATGGTGTTTTACAACATCTCCTACAGTTATTTTGAATTTGTAGACACTTTCTGTGATTATTTATTTATTATTTTTGATTTGAATTACATTTATGCGATTCGAATTATAATATTGTTGAAAATATATTTAAATAACTTTAAAGACAATATTCTTTCTATTGACGATCTGCAAGGAAAGGATAGTAAGAAAGTTTTTTTTATATACCAACAGCTTATGCAGGCTTATATTTTGTATAAGAAGATATTTCAAGTTGTGGTAATTGTCTTTCATACCTATACTACGTCTCTGTCTCTCAATATACCAATTAGCCTGCCATAACGTGCTGTAGGACTTTGTATTCCGTACGAGAAAGAGAGATGGCTATATTCCCTAGGCCTCCATCTTTCTTTTCTGTGAGTGACACGAATGCTTGTGACATGTATTGGTAGAGATTGTCACACCTCATTTTCACCTCGTTTTACTTTCATTTCCACCTCACCACGAAACAAGTTGTATATACAAAACTTGTTGAAGACTTGTTGAAGAGTAATCGAAATACAAAACTTGGTTTATACATGTATCTCAGATAATTTTTCGTTCACATTGTATGTATAGCCAACAAGTTGAAAACAAGTATAAAACACATTTGTGTTCACACTGTTGCCTGTGACATATTGCAACTTGTCAAATACATGTTTTAAACTTAGGTGAAAACAAAGGGTTTTTATTACTCCTATCTCTTATACACTTTTTGCAATCCTGTTCTTATCTTTGAATACCTACTTTTCCACTGTAACAGGATATAAAAATATTTTTCAGATATTCTTGCATTGTGCAGATACCCTCTGTCGGTTTTTAGGTTACTTACAAATGCAATTTGAACTTTATAAACTACAAAGATATTCTTTGAAAAATGTAAGTTTATTATAGTGCCTTCTTACGTATTTTTCAATATTTTAATATACAAAATAGCGTAGAGGTGAACCGAAGTTGCCGTGAGATGGCTAAAATCGGAACTATGGTTGTCACTGTCAAATCATACTGTTTTATTGCAAATAAAGGACAATTTAGCACGATTTGACAGTGAATGAATGGAATGATTTAAATTGAAGTGCTGGCCTCCTTCAATTCACGGAATTGTTAGTTTTACTAAAATAACATTTAAATACTCATAATCATTTATGGTTTCATATTTTAGATTGATGACACTATGGCATTAACAACAACAATATTTTTGGAAATAAAGAATTTTACTCTGGTAATACTATTGTCTATGCACTGTGAGAAATTCTACTCGGCTATCGAGGACGTTGAAACTGTCTGTATACAACGGTTGATAGGTGTACATTGTTCTGATGGTGGGTAACATTATGTTTTAGCAATTATTTGTATTTTAGGAAAAGTGGGTGCAGGACCGAAATGGTTGGGTATTTGGACAGAGGAGTTCGGTTAAGATCGACTTCAGTCGCTTCTGTAGAGCGTTCTCTCGATCGTACATCGAATTGTTTTTTTTTTGCCCTTAAGGTATGATTCCGAACTCTGCAAGCACGTAGCAGTAGTGCATAGCGGTGTTGCGCTGTTTGTGGTGATGTGCTGTTGTTTATTCATTCATTGCAGCTCTGCTGCAGAGTTAGAGATTTAGGGGTATCGGGATATTTAACATTTATTGTTCCGAGTGTCCGATATTTCGGCACTATTACAAGCGCCATGACCACGGAGGAAGTACGTTTTAGCGGATAACGGTGAAAAAGTTATAGCAGTAAATATATAGATCTACCCTCTTTTGAGTTCGTTTGCTACGCACTACTACGAGTTGCCGTTTGCCGCCTTTGCAACAATGCCGAAATATGGGAAACTCAAAACAAAACATTTTACTCATAATATCTCCATGTCTCTTATAGTAGATAAGTCTCTCATAGTAATCTTATTTCTGACGTGCTAACAGGGTAGTGTACCTACTCAATATAGGATGTCCCTTCTTGCAGATACAAGAAAACGACTATACAAGAATGTGATACAGCTAAACCGTAACTCGTTCAGTAAGATAAGTGCGTGCGGTTTGTTTAACGTAGACGCTTCACTGCCGCTGTGTTTAAACATGCTACTTACAAACTATATAGTGGTACTACTCCAGTTTGCCGTTAATGCAGCTCAGCGTGTCTCTTACAGTAATTGTACTACTGCAAGTTATTTTACTACGTAACTATCTATTATTTCATTGTTGTATACGGAGTTATAAATTAAAACGTGTTGATAAAATGACTTTTTATTACTATAACTCCTTTGGCGGTATCTACGAAATTTCGTACGCTATTAAAACGGCAGCTTTCTTTACGATCAAAGGAGTGCAACTTCTGTACTAGTACTATTATATTTATTCTGTGCCAATATGTTAGTTTGTTGTGAAAAAACATGCCTAGCATAATAAAATATTGTATATAGTAACTAAACTTGAAGTAAGTCAAAACATAAACAATCAAATTCCGACTTTAACCTCTCATTAAATTTGAAATTACTTTTATTATGAAGGATATACGTGTAAACACAACATGACAGATAATGCGATATTCTCTTGCAGTCCATACATTTGCACTACGCTTGACTGGCGTGTGACGTCACTTGCAAGTATGATTTGGAATTTACCTTGCAAGTAAGCATGTGTTGCAAGTGATGGCGTAAGAAATTGAATTTTCAGAATCAAATGTCTATAAAACTATTTGTCGTAAGAATATTTCACTTTAGCAGTTCATTTTATTATTATAAAGCATTCATATTTCGAAAGTTTTTTTTTTAATCTGTCACGGTGTGAAGTCGTGTCCACGGGTGCTGCAACGCATCAGAAACGTCGGCAGAAATAGTAAGTTCCATCGTTTAATCGCGAAAAGTTCCGAACCGTTGTACAATTTTTTTTTTTGTCAAATTGGCTATGGTCACAATAAAAATCTGTTCAAAATTCCGTCTCGATTTAAACTACCAAATAACAAAATAGATCACGATCTCGATGTTCTTTTATTGAAAATTATGTTACCAGTTTTGAACAGATTTATATTACGATGTTTACGAAAGTTTTACTGAAAAGTACTGTTCGTATTGTATTGACGATTCGCTCATGCGCGTATAGGAGTAAGTTATGGGGCCCAACCAAATTCTTCGGGAGCTAGCCAATCTCACGTGCAAGCCAGTACAGCTGCTGACTGACAGACAAGACACTGATACTTGTTTTCAGCTGTGCAATTCTCTACACGCATTCGACCACAGCGTTGCTACCTATCTTGATAGAGGTTGTCATTGGTCAATCTCCAGTGACGTCACCCAGTCCGACCAATCATTACAAATTCATTAGCAGCACACGTGTTTCCTTTTTCCTACAGTCCCGGGTCCTTTAAGCGGGGCGTGAAAAAGCATCTGATGCCACCATTGTAACATTAGTGTCTGTAATGGTGACCCTTTTTCCTGAGACTTTGCCTTTAAATTACCATCAGGCGAGGTGAAGTCAAGTTGGCGTGCCCTATATAATAAAAAATCTCTATCAAGGTCGGTCGGAACGTTGTGCTCGATGTGTATGCTTAGAGAATTCCACAGCAGATTTTGAGAGAGTGTTGGAGTGTCAGACGGGAATTGTTTCTGTAAAAACTACAATAAATCACATAAATATTGTGGTGACAAACAAGTTTTACAAAACCATCCGTGCATTAGCCCATAATAAAGTAAAATTACTTATTGTCATTTATTTTATTGCGTACCACCTACTTTTTAATTCAATAATGTGAAATGTAACATAAATATAATAATATAAAGGTATTAATACAACGACCGACTTAGTACAATGTTCATTAATAATGTGCCTATGTGGTTGTCGATAATTAATTAACACATATTTATCATACATTTTATAAGGAATATTAGAACTGACAGCCGCGGTAGCCTAGTGGTATAGGTAATGGACTGCTGAGACGAGATCTCGGGTTCGATCCCAAGTTTTACCATGGCACACACCAATGACTTTTCGATGCTTTTCGAAGTTATGTGTGTATTTATCGCAGATTTATAAGTGTCCGGTTAATGGCAATGGGCTTCGCCATCTATTACATTGGGACCTAAACATAAACTGGCGAAATGTGGGTACTAGCACCTCTGCCTACCCCTTCGGTGATATATGTGATGTATTAGAACCGAAATTACTAATATTCCCATACTAATATTTGGCATAAGCGGACTCCCGACTCCAAGGTATTCGGATGCGACTGGGGTTAACGTTAGATGAAGACGAAGAAGCGTAGAAATAAAGTCTGAAATTAATAGACTATTTTTAGCAGTGTCTATGGCTCGACAATGGTTGAGAATTACAAAATTGGGGTACAGGCCCGTTTGCCTTTAGGACGCGATTAAATAACGTATATCCAAACATTTTCACATTTATAATATTAGAATAGTACCATGCTTAAATTAAAGATACTCATTCCTTAAAAAATATACTCCTGTGAATAGACAACATTGCTTAAAATCCCCAGTCATACACCTGTATTGAGGTTGTCATTTCTATATTAAATCTTCTATCTTTCTTTGTTCCAGATTATTCCCTCATTACTTCTACTCGTTCCTCCAGTCTTACATGTTGATATTCTCCACCCAACCGATTCTACCTCCAGACGAGAAAATACTCCGCATACACCAAGACATCAAAAACATTATCAAAATATTCACTCAACCCTCTGACGCTAAGAACTATAAAGACCTAGTCGAAGAGACCACCGACCATCATAGTGTAGATAACATTGACAAAATAAAAGACAATTTTAAAGTTCTAAACATAAATACTACGGATTTTGGAGACGATGACGATAAAAGACCAGAAACGAAATACATGGGCCCCGATAGTGAAGGGTTGATATTGATTACGTCATTGGTGACGTCGTGTATTAGAGGGTTGCATCACTGCACGTCGAAGCTGTACAGTTTGGAGATACTGCAGCTTTTGTGTGAGAATTCTAGTTCGGAAACGATTTTGGATAGAATTTTACCGTATATTGTAAGTATGAGTTTTGTGACTTTTTGGGCTCAAGCCAATTTCATCCGATGAGGCTCTGATGCAAGCACCCCGGCTGATTCTGGGCTATCAACGCTTTTGAGTTGCTCCCTTGGGTATGAGAAGTACAGTGACCCCATCGATGAACCATGGGGGACGAGAATCGTGCCGTTGCGTTAGCATAGGTGAAGGGGTGACAAACACGAGAAACTCCGAGCTGCCTTCTACAAGGCCGGTCCTGCCGCGGCTAGTATCCCCTGGAAGAGAAAGGCGCTGCCGCCTCCGTTACCCATGGTGCAACGCGTAAAGGTTCCGGACCACGCACCCCAATATACCTTAATATATTATAATCAATATTATCATTTAGAAAGAGGTAATACACGGTGGTATTTCCGCCCAAATGAGCAGTCCGACTGGGGAAGTATCTCCGCCCTACAGAATACCGCGGCTATAATAACTTCGTGTTGTGTTCCCAGCGGTGAGTAGGGTAGCCAGAGCTCACTGGAGAATTTGTGCTGTCAGTGGGAAGACTAAAGGCTTGTCCTGCTTTGTCTTGTACACTGACGGCACAGAAACTCTGTACTTACAGGGTTGGCAGCGTGTCTGTGACTCCTCTGGTGTTACAAACGTCCATAGGCCACGGTAACCACTTTCCATCAGGTGGGCCGTGCGCTTGTCTGCCACCTAAGTGGTATAAAAAAATAAATAAGAACTCAGCAGAATACAAAATTAACAAGTAAAGCGATGAGCAACAACTAGTGTTATTTATATTTTTAGATCCACTTATCACAAGACAGCGTGCCGCGAGTTCGAGCACGCGCTGTAGCGACCTGCGCGAAAGCAGTATCCTTAGTACAAAATCTGCCTAACGCAGATTGCAATGTTTTTCCCGAATATATACTGCCGGAGTTAGCGCCCAGAGCAACGGACCCTAGCGTACCCGTAAGACAGGCATATGCTAATAATATTGGTAAGTCTGTCTTTTGTTTCTTTTCATAAGGGTAGGCCATGAAGACCGCTTCATTTAGCCTACATGGCCTAGCTAGGGAGCTAGAGGAAATCTTGCGCCAGAGCCTCGTGCGTTAATCAAGAGGGTTGCAGGTAAGCTTAGTTTCATCCCGATCGTCCTGGTGGAGCTCCAAACACAAATTTATCGCAGTATACCATAGATGTCCGCTGCGCGGATGCGTGGGCGGCCGACGACTCCTTCTGCGAGCAAGTAATGCTCGTGAAGGAGGAGGCGGGGCGGGAGCGGCAGCGGGAGCGACGAAGGATCGCAAGCCAAGCTGTCCGCGTACGAAGGCAACTCGGGCGTCGGAGGTCGATGAACGACCTCCGCCCCCATGAGCGCCGGCCTGGGGGTGACAGGTGGAGCCGCCTGTTACCCTGGCAGAAGCAGGCCGCGGCGGTGGCGCGCCTGGCGCGCCTCCCCGTTTCCGGGGTCGAGTTGGGGACTCTGTAGTCCCCACACCCGAGACGAGGGCCAGATCGTGAGAGATGGCCCTGGGTCGGCCGGGGTGCGAGGGATATGCCTGTCAACCTCACCTTCGGCAACCAAAACGACCTACAGGCGGCGTGCGTTTTAGTCGGTTCGAGTCCGACATAACCTCCTCCACCGGCTCCGGTGGGGAGGTATCCGTGGGGATTTTGCGCACGTAAAAAAAAAAAAAAGTATACCATAGGTGGCTTTGACAGACTGGATGCGGAAGGCAGAGGAACTGATAAAATGGCGCATACTAGAAGAGGCCTATGTCCAGCAGTGGACTGAGTTGGGCCAATTGATTGATTGATGCCATAGAGAGGATATCCCTGAGGTCTTAAAATGGCTTGGTCGTCAACCTTGGCGACCTTAACGTGTTGGGAATCAAATCTCCCTTCTTCAATAGATAACCGTGTGTGGTATCACGACAAGCTTCCATCTTGTATCTGCTTTTGCAACGTTAGTACGATAGCTAGTCACCAATGTTAATAGGTACCTCATTTTAATAGGTATTTCGAGTGGTCAGCTCTTATTGGTGAACGAAAGACATTTAACCTTACTCATATATATTTCTAATCTAGCAAAACTGGCTGAGACGGCAGTTCGTTTCCTGGACCAGACACAGAATATGGTGGACAAAGAAGCCGCCAACATCAACTATGAGACCGAATTGTCAGCTTTACATGAAATGGTTTGTATAATTGTTCATTGTTTTATGGTTTATGCCTATGTCACACCAAGTGATTTGTGTCAATAGTACTCACATCACACACATCACAGAGCAGATACAGAGAGGAAGTGTTATGATTAGTGAAAGTGTGGTGAATCGGGGTTAGATCCCGCCACATAGTTATTTTCCAAATACCCTCAATATCAAAACTACTCACTTCATTCTGTGTCGATGTTAGTACGTAGAATAATGTTATTTTTAAAGGTCGGCAGAAATAGTAAGTTCCATGATTTTATCACGAATTTTAATTCGCGAGAAGTCCCGATACCTGTCTGATGTAAAACAGCCCTATCTCGTGGTCGCCTAGTACGTCACCGCATGAGAAGAGATGGAGTGATCCATCCAATTTTACTCTGCCTGGGACCACACCCAAACAGTATAATTAATCGTGATTTGTGTGAAATTTGCAGGTTAGATCAACAGTGTCGTATTTACTCACCGATTCCCAAGCAGTCGTGAAGCGTGCATTAGTGGAAAATGGCATCACAAAACTTTGTATATTTTTTGGGAAACAAAAAGGTACGTAATATCGTTAATGTCCTCTCGAATAAAATCGCAACCGTCTTGGGTCATTAGATGCTGGAGGGGTGCAAATTACCTTAGACATATCTCTTGCAACCACGGCTGACCCAGTTTGTGATGCCCTCGCCCCGAAACCACAGTGTCGCCATCTTGTCCCCGGAGAGGTGGGGCGCGAATCGCATTGAATTTCTTGTCTGTTTATCTTTTTGATGACGCGAAAACTACTGAACAGATTTTGATGTATTCTTTTGTTGTTTGAAAGGCCTTGGTCAGTCTTAAAATCTTACGTTGTTTGAGCGTAATCTGATTCACATCTATAAGTTTGACTCAAAACTTAGTGGTTATATTCTCTTTTACTCACTCCATGCCATGGTTGCCTGGAAGAGATTGCCTTGTGCGATAAGGCCGCCAATTGTATGTAAACTGCGAAACTGCTCCATTTAATGTAACGTGTTCTATCTTTATATACCATACAATAACGTGATATTTGATTTGATTCAAACCAGAGCAAAAGTCGCGTATATTGTCGGGCATAGACTAAACTACAATTAAGCTATTATTCTTATTTTCCAGCCAACGACGTCATTCTATCTCACATGGTGACATTCCTCAACGACAAGGAGGAAGCGGCTCTGAGAGGGTGCTTCTTCGAGCGAGTGGTGGGGGTCGCCGCCTATGTAGGGTACCATGCAGCACCTATTTTGGTTCCTTTGCTGCAACAGGTCAGTTTTACCTTATAATGAAAATGTTCCGTATGAGGCTTTTACGTTTATGCATAAGTTTAGAATTAAGAATAAATATTGTAAATAGGTAATAAATGAATATAAATTCCTCATTCTTTACTACCTAACCTGCAATATTGATCTAACATCCTTTTTAAAAGTCGGTTGAAAAAAGTCTAAATTCGTTGCTAAGCGCAAAACTTTAACTGTACTCACAACTGATTTGGATGACTCTCCAGCCTGCTCCTGCTGGGTTGACAAGCGGCCTCATCTATCTATTCCAGACTTGTGTAACTGGAGAATGAGCTGTCCTCAATTCCTTCCTCAAGTCCTTTGTCTAGTTCATTTTTTCGAATGTCCTTTCATATATATACATATGAAAAGACATTATAAAAGTAATATTCAGTAATACTTCATACAGTTAAATACTTAACACTTAACTAAACGTATTCAATCTTGATATGTCTTTTTAATATGTTTTATTTAAAAAACTTAGTTTATTAATATTTTTCTGTTAACTGTGTTCCTAGCGGTGAGTAGGGTAACCAGAGCTCACTGGAGAATTTGTGCTGTCAGTGGAAAACTAAAGGCTTGTCCTGCTTTATCTGCTACTGACGGCACAGAAACTCTGTACTTACAGGGTTGGCAGCGCGACTGTGACTCCTCTGGTGTTACAAACGTCCATAGGACACGGTAACCACTTTCCATCAGGTGGGTCGTGTGTTTGTCTGCCACCTAAATGGTATAAAAAAAATCATTTAAAAAATTAACTAAAAACCGAAATTGAATCACTAATTATTTACTTGGACTAATTTAATTGTTTAATATGTGTTTGTATAAAATATTCTTACCTTTAGTTAAGAATTTAACTGAAAGGGGGACAGTATAGGTGTGCTGAACCCCTTTTTAGACCTCTTTGGTGCCGGGCCGGTGCGCCCCTATTATCCAATCATAGATTATACAGAACCAATCACGTGCTCAAACGCACACTTCATTAGTTGATCTGTCCTTTGATTGATTTCCATCCAATCATTGTATTCGGTCCCACGTAATAAGGGGTGAGCCTATTGCTATATTCCGAGCACTATTGTTGACTCTGAGCCTGGGCTGTATATTTTTTTTTATACCACTTAGTTGGCAGCAAGCACACGGCCCACCTGATGGGAAGCGGTTACCGTGGCCTATGGACGTATGCAACACCAGGGGTGTCACACTCGCGCTGCCGATCATGAAGAACCCCATATTGTAAACAGACCTATCCCTTAGTCGCCTTGTACGACACCGCATGGGAATGGGGTGACCCAAATTCTACTCTGCCGGGAACCACGTGGCTGTGGCATCTTTTATTGTGTGAAAAATCCTCATGGATACATCCCATGGGTAATGATGATTGTCTATTACAGGGCTTCACAGATCAATCGGAATGGATCATAGCAAAAGCTCTAAGGGCAACCACCAACCTGGCGGAATTAGGGCTGCTGCCGAAGCAGGCGTTGTGTGACCTGGTGGCGGAGAGTGCTGTCTTCTTAGCGCATCCTAATCTATGGGTAAATAGAACCATTAGATATACTTTGAAGAATAAATGCTGTTAAAAAGGTTATAGCCAAGCTATAAATTTGCTGTTGCTTTGTTACAGGGATTAATTACTGTCTAATTGTTTTTTTTTTAACCATGATATCTTGTAATTGTCCTATTGTTTTGTTATTTTTGGTTTTTGATTATTATTTTATTGTTATACTTAATGCACGCTTTTTAATAATACCATGCTGAGTACACATGTTTTGGAACTCAATCTGGAACCGAACCTTCAAATGATATTTTGTAAAATTTTGATTGTTTTCTGTTTTGTGTGCCAAATAAATAAATAAATAAATAAATTGGGTACTTGTCTTGCGTAGAATACTTAGTGGAAATAAGGACTCCTGTGTATAACCGTAGTTCTTATTTTCACTGCAAGTGCATACTGTGTTATTGTAAATCAAAGATAATTTAGCACGATATAAAAATGTACACGTAGTGGAATTTATTGTTATATACGAGTATATATTATTACAACATAACCTTTGAGAATGCCTAAGGCATGTTCAGGTTTAATAATAAATACCGTGGAAAAAGTATAACTTTAGTATATTCTCAATATGTGCTCAGTTGAATAACATATTTTAACGACAGGAAAGTATCCCTTTCATGGAAAAATTCCAAATCTTTATTGTGCGAAATTGACTTTAATTTTTTTCATAATGTAAAGTGTTCTATTATAGATCCGTCACGAAGTATGTGGCCTTGTGTCCTGCGTCGCGAGTCTGATGAACAAGGTCGACGTCCACTGCAAGATATTACCGCTGGTGTGGCCACATCTTAAACACAAACTCATGCAGGTATGTATATTTGAAAAACGGCAAGATTTTTAGAAAAAAATTGTGGTTTCATAACGGATGTATGATCATGAAATCGTAAGAAGTGTCTGTAATGGTAACCCTCTTTCCTGAGACTTTGGCTTTAGCTTACCATCAGGTGAAGCAAAGTTAATTAGGCGTGTCCTAGATAAAAAAAAACAATTTAAGCAAAATTTAAATCCCGACGCAAAAATGAGTGAGTATAAAAATTTTGCCATGTGTGCTTATCGTAGCTCCCGAACTGATTTATAGTTTTGTTGTGTGAAACGTTAATTAGTTAAAAGCTATCTTAGCTCTGTTTGATGAAAAAGATAATAATTTTCGTGAGTCAATGTGGATCCAAAGTCCTCCGACACGACTGTGGAGGACTGAATCACTCCGATAACACATCGGAGTACTTTACCAGTTAGGGGTCCCCTAACACAACATTACAAACACAGCAACACAATTTATTATTTACCGTTTTCGAAGTTTTTTCTTTTAATTTTTTTTTATTTAATAATTATATTAAATATGTATATTGTTATATGTACCTTAATATCTGAAATCTTTTGTTTAGGTGGAACGAGCAGAGCTCCTGTTAGAAAGCCTGGCAGAACCGATACCGCGGAAAGTTTTAGATGCGGTATTACGCCACGGAGATGTCGATCGGCTTGTTCATACTCTGAGGGAGAGGAGGAACACCAGATTGAAGGTGATGTACCTATTTAAAAAGCTAAAAGGCTTTTTATGAGGAGGTAGGACACGGCAGTATTTCCGCCCAATTTAGCAGTCCGACTGGGGAAGTACCTCCGCCCTACAGAATACCGTGGTTATAATAACTTCGTGTTGTGTTTCCCAGCGGTGAGTAGGGTAGCCAGAGCTCACTGGATAATTTGTGCTGTCAGTGGGATGACTAAAGGCTTGTCCTGGTTTGTCCTCTACACTGACGGCACAGAAACTCTGTACTTACAGAGTCGGCAGCGCGAGTGTGACTTCTCTGGTGTTACACACGTCCATAGGCCACGGTAACCACTTTCCATCAGGCGGCCCGTGCGCTTGTCTGCCACCTAAGTGGTATAAAAAAACCCAAAAAAAAGGCTATTTAAAAAAATATGTTTTATACTTATGCTAAGGAATGAACTCCCTGTTGTGGATTTTCCAAGTGACTGCAATATGGGGTTATTCAGGAAAGGCATTAGAAGGTTTTTACAGGGTTGAGAGCACAAGTATGTCGCTCCTAGCCCTACTTGTTTGCCACCTAAGTGATCTAAATAAATATTACAATAGTTTAATGACCTTATTGAACAAGTTGTATGCTAACTTTCTTCGACACTTATGTATAGCAGAATTTTGGCTTTATATATACATGTACCCGCGGTAGCCTAGTGGTATAGGTAATGGACTGCTGAGACGAGATCTCGGGTTCGATCCCAGGTTTTACCATGGCACACACCAACGACTTTTCGATGCTTTTCGAAGTTATGTGTGTATTTATCGCAGGTTTATAAGTGCCCGGTTAATGGCAATAGGCTCGCCACTTATTACATTGGGAGCTAAACATAAACTGGCGAAATGTGGGTGCTAGCAACTCTGCCTACCCCTTTGGGAAAATAGGCGTGAGTTTATGTTATGAGTTTATGTTATGTTATATACATGTTTTTTGTCAAGTTCATAAAAACGAGGCTGATCGCGGGTTCAAATCCTGGATGTTGATATTTCGATTTAAAAAAGAATCACGACGAAATAGTTCGTACGAATATCGGTAGATGGCTCCCACAATCGCCGTAAGACGGATATATGTATAGAAGTAATTTGGATGGTTTCGGACGAAGGTTCTGCGACTTAGTGGTCAGAGCGTTCCCCCTGTAAGGGAAAGATCGCGGGTTCGTATCACGCTTGAACCGATCCAATTTTATTTTATTTGTTAATCTATTTGAATAGTTAGCATACTAAATGCTTTAAAATCTCAATCAATCACGAAAACACATTTTACTAGCACTTAGTGTCTGTAATGGTGACCCTCTTTCCTAAGACTTTGCCTTTAGCTTACCATCAGGCGAGGTGAAGTCAAGTTGGCATGTCCTATATAAAAATAAAAAACCTTCTCTTCCTTGTCGATAATATCATACAACAATAATGATCAGACTTTTACTAAAGTTGAAAACAGGGTATAACAAAAAACAGATTTGTGTATGAAATTCATCCACTTTTTCCCTACTCAATTGGGGTCGATTTTCCAGTCTAACTGTGATGCGGCTGAACTTCGAAATTGTTCATAAAGCAACTGCTATCTGACCTCCGCATCCCATTGCTGATATCGATGATGTTCGTATGGTAAAGGGGACCGACGGCTTAACCTCTCCCAGACCAATTTAACGAAATTGTATAACAGATTTGTTTTTTACTACGCAGGTTAAGCAAGGTACGATGCCACAATACTCCGAGATGGGTCAGCAACTAAGAAACTTGTTCAGAAGATTAGCTTCAGATGGTAAGTTAAAATTATCTCTGAAGTAATTCACAATGACTTCAGCCCCTTTAGACAAGTGAATATGTCTGGGTGTTTCTATGTATAATATGTGTGTATTCGCAAACAATGTTTCTAAACATGTTTATCTGCATTCTAGATTCCATAACACAAGCTAGTTAAGGTATGTTTACCATGGTTCTAGATAGCGTTGTGTGGAATATTGTAGAATATTTATTAAGATTTGACATATATGACAGATGTCAACGTATGTCACAAACGTCAAATCCCAAATATACATTTTGTCATTCTATTCTACAACAGGCCGGCCAACGAATTGCTACTGTTTTAGTCGGTTCGAGTCCGACATAACCTCTCCCACCGGCTCCAGCGGTGAGGAGAGGGGGGGGGGAGGGTTCCGTAGGGAAAAAGGGACAACTGCAATTGTTAGTCTCTCTCCCTAGACTTTATACTGTATAGAAACAGTATGCTAAGAAAACGCGTCACAAAAGACAGCTCAAAATACTCATTGTGTGTGAGTAAACTAATATCAATATTGTCTATAAACTTTCAATGTGTGCATATCTCTGCCTAACCCTTAGGGAAAAGGCATGATTATTTGTATGTATGTATGTATAGCAATATGTCAAAGTTGTACCAAAGTAGAAGCTATATCTTACGGCGCGTTGTAGTGGCCATTACTGTATCTTTAAAGTTTATAGTTATATTCCTGTCCAGTAACACCCAAACGAGTAATACAGTGATATGTTGGGAATTAAATTCTCTACCTGTCACAGGTGTAACTGGATGCAACACATTTTGTTTAAAAGTCACGCCTTTTTTCCTCTGAGGTTGCTCTCTGCTTTTATCCTTACACATTAACGGACTTTTTATTATATTATTATTCTGAATCTTCCGAACGCGTTCACTCCCATTTTGCTAACCTGCTAATAGTGGGGGCAAACTTGTAACTGTCTGCATGTATACGGGTCTTTTGTATACTTTTTTTCAATTAAAAAAGTGTTTTGAATATCGCAGGTATGACGGAACACGTGGAAAATCAACTGCTGGCGATGAGTGCACATCTGATCAAAATACAAGGCTCGTCTACGCAGGTTTGTATTTCCAAAATCTTTAATCTCTGGAAATTTTTACGATTTTTTTTTTGCCTCCAACTAAGCCCTTATCCTTCAAAACTCCTTTTATTAGGATTTGAGAATCCTTTTGAGTCCTCCCTCTCCCTCATCAGATCCTCCGGTACGAGCGATCGATCGATATTCAATTCCTATGTGACGATACTTTTTGCTAGGGGTAGGCATTGAATGAATGAACAGTTTTTTAGACTGTTTACTTAGCATGAACGGTAAACTAGTCTATAGCTTGCCGATAAACTAGTTCACTCGTAAACTACATTGTGTGTACCCCACCGTACACGAATCAACGCGAACCAGACTGTTTATTTCGTATCAACGGGTTACCGTTACGGGTAAAAAAGTCAACTAGTTATAGTTGACTTTTTTTTTACGTGCGCAAAGTCCCCATGGTTACCTCCCCACCGGAGCCAGTGGAAGAGGTTATGTTGGACTCGAACCGACTAAAACGCACGCCGCCTGTGGGTCGTTTTGGTTACCGAAGGTGAGGTTGACAGGCATATTCCTCGCACCCTGGCCGACCCAGGGCCATCTCTCTCGATCTGGCCCTCTTCTCGGGTGTGGGGACTACAGAGTCCCCAACTTGTCCCCGGAAACGGGGAGGCGCGCCACAACCGCGGTACGGTAACTATAATTCACTTGTAAACTACATTATGTGCATCGCACGAATCGACGCGGACATACTAACCGCGCGAACGCATCTACGACGACAGTCCGAGTAAGAGTAAACACGAACTAACCTGAAGGATTACGAAGCACGGCACGCTGGGCGCGTGCTAACGAAGGATGACCTTCACTTGATATGCGAGTTTAAACTCTATGATAATAGAAATAGATATTATGCAACTGTTTTATTCATTAACAAATTTTAGCATTGCATTTACAAAAAACGTAAATATGTACAATTTTGTTAATTGTATACATGAAATTAACTTTTTAATACGCAAGGCTTATACAAGTAATAATATACATGCACGTTAGTATAGGTCTATTAGAAACTCATGACACGATTTAAAGAAAGAATTTTGATACTTCATAATTTTTTATTCTTTATCACATATACTTCTTTGAGATAATAATGATATGCAGAAAAGTGCAAATATAGACAGTTATCGCATAGTGACGTAAATAGTAAATTTTACACTGATGGCACAGAAACTCTGTGCTTACAGGGTTGGCAGCGCGAGTGCGACTCCCTTGGTGTTGCACACGTCCATAGGCCACGGTAACCACTTTCCATCAGGTGGGCCGTGTGCTTGTCTGCCAACTAAGTGGTATAAAAAAAATAGGCATAGACTTAAGTATTCTCGTTAAGTTGAAATAAATAAACAGATAAAACATTCAGTAGGGCATCGTAGTTTATAGATCATAAGAATTTGTAATAGTTTTCATGGTTGATATAATTTCCTGTTAAAATCTCGATCTTAGTATAATGTTTGATTGCATAAACACAAAACATAAATATAAACTCACGCCTATATCCCCGAAGAGGTAGGCAGAGGTGCTAGCACCCACATTTCGTCAGTTTATGTTTAGGTCCCAATGTAATAGGTGGCGAGCCTATTGCCATTAACTGGGCACTTATGATGTGATAAATACACACACATAACTTCGAAAAGCATCGAAAAGTCATTGGTGTGTGCCATGTTAAAACCTGGGATCAAACCCGAGACCTCGTCTCAGCAGTCCATTATCCATACCACTAGGCTACCGCGGTTGTTGCATAAAACATATGAATTAGGTATAGTTAAAATAGAAATTGACAAAATTATAGGATATCCAAATAAAGTTGATAGACCGCATGGGACCTCACGAGCGTGACAAACACTCCGAGCAAATAAGTAAATGTTAAAAAACAGACCCGTGGCCGCTGATTCAAGATCACGCGCCATTTTGCCATGTTACCTCAGTCGGCGAATAGAATTTGTAGAGAACACATCTCTTTCAAGAATAAATCTTCTAGTCAAGATTATTCTTCCTATTTCATTCATCGCCTAACCGCTCCTCTGACGTTATTCGAGCTTTCCTCTGGACTTCTCGCCGAAGGTCCGCCAGATCGCCGTATCTGCCTCCACATATCTGGCCTTACCCAGTGCATAATAGTTTCCGATCAGATAATAGTCCGACACTAGATCTAGTTTTAGGAGGTAGGACACGACGGTATTCCCGTCCGAATACCGTCCGAATTGAGCAGTTCGAGTGGGGAAGTACCTCCACCCTACTGAATACCACGGCTATAATAACCTCGTGTTGTGTCCCCGGTGGTGAGTAGGGTAGCCAGAGCTCACTGGAGAGTTTTTGTGCTGTCAGTAGGAAGACCAAAGGTTTGTCCTGCTTTTGTGTTCTGCACTGAGGGCACATAAAATCTCTGTTGTTACAGGGTCGGCAGCACGGATGTAATCCACTGGTGTTACACACGTTCATAAGTCACGGTAACCACTTTCCATCAGGTGGACCGTGTGCTTGTCTGCCACCTTAGATGTATTAAAAAAAAAAGGTCGGGAACCGGCACAGAAGATGATATAGCTGTAGCGATTACAAATTAACATACAGTTTATTATTCGTTCTATAAATCTATTATTGTATATTTATTTCAACTTATGTGTAGGAATTCCATGACGCATTTTAGGTTTAGTTTAATTTAATAATTATTTGTTTTTGGAATTTAACATATTGTTTCCTATGTAAACGCAACGTAGACCGAGATAAATGCGAAATTTTCTTGCACTTCATACATTTGCGCCAAGCGCTACAAGCGCGTGACGTCGTGATTTAGAGATACTGACTCATCTTGCTAGTAGGTATAATGATGATTATAATAATAATGATTACGTATTTGGTTACGGTTTGGTGATCTTAAACTCCATACATTTGCGCTACAAGAGCGTGACGACGCGATTTAGGGTATTGCACTTTACAAATTTTATTTTCAAAACATACTCATTCAAAATTTATTTCATTATATTAGTTAGTCTGCCATGCCAGTCCAACCAAGCCTGGAAATAAAATGTAGGGAAGTTCATTTTTAACTCCTAACTCCTACTGAAATTGATTGGTCGATAAGCACGTGTCAATAGACATATCTAAGCTGTTTATTATGTCACTTCAGCAGTCGAACGAAATACTGCTCAATGAACTAGTTTATCGAATTCGATAAATCGTGAATGATTTCGTTTCGTTCGTTCACTATAAAACGTTGACGATCTGGGTTAGCCCTATTCCCGCTATTTGAACTCTTTGTAAGGCAGCTTTATATTATAACTAAAGTACCTTCAGAAAAAGTAGTGCTACGATCTATAAGCAGTTTACTTATGATCGTTAGGCGTGAGTATATGTATTGAAACTGTTAGAACGAAATCTTTATATAGTAGTACACGTAACGAAACCATAACGCGGTTCAGAAAATCGGTTAAACGCCATCTATCGAGCTTCAAGGTAATATTTTTGCAAAAGCATTAATCAATTAAAGCGGTCTTTTTTTGGAAAATTGAGTATAATTACACAAATAGACAAAATTATGTTCAGATTTATGTACTTTACCAATGGTGAACATGATTCACCATTGGTAAAGTGCATAGATATGTATCACTCGTTGCTACCTATAGAGAAAAGTGGACCGAAAAATATAGAAAAAGGAAAAAGAACTAACTTTTGAACCTTCGCGTTCCATGATACACAATAATGTTTACGAAAATTAACGAGATCATGGTATAGGTAACCTGGCCGAAACGTCAGGCAAATCAATGGTATGTACCTATAGCATGATCGGGTTAATTCCGTAAACATTATTGTGTAAGGACAAAGAAGTACTGACTGAAGACTTTCCGAGGACGAGTTGGGGACTCTGTAGTCCCCACACACCCGAGGAGAGGGCCAGATCGTGAGAGATGGCCCTGGGTCGGCCGGGGTGCGAGGGATATGCCTGTCAACCTCACCTTCGGCAACCAAAACGACCCACAGGCGGCGTGCGTTTTAGTCGGTTCGAGTCCGACATAACCTCTTCCACCGGCTGTGGGGAGGGGATTTTGCGCACGTAAAAAAAAAAGGTCAAAGAAGTACGAGACTTAGGTAGTTTCAGCACCCATATGACTCCAACTACTATTATAAGATAGTTGCGCGTTACGGCTTCACTCCGGTACCAATATAGCGCCTAACCCGTGGTCTTGCCATTTTTCGCATATGGAGAATAAACAGACATTCGACATTGTCAGTTTTTAGTTAAATAGGATCCAGTAGTTACATTAAAGTAAATAAAAACTATTAGGGATATTGTACCGTAGGAGTAAAATAAAAGCATCGTACTGGGCAAGTTCCATATAAGTAAACCGGCGCGTATGGAACCACTTCCATACAAAGAAAATAAATTATAAATTAAAAGCCTCGTACAGAACCAGTTCCATATAAGTAAATTAAAAACATTATACGGAACAAGTCCCATACAAGTAAGATAAATTAAAAGGCTATTACAGAACCAGTTCCATAAAAGTAAATTAAAAGCACTGGACGGAACCAGTTCCATACAACTTAATTGAAAGCCTCGTACAGGACCAGTTCCGTATAAGTAAATTAAAACTTTCGTGTGGGACCGGTTCCAAAACTGGTTACATAAACAGCCGAGGGGGTTTCTGCGATAGATTTCTAAATAAGAAATGGAGATATTACACTAAATTTAAAATAATAATGTCTTCTTCCCAGCATATAACCGAAGCCCCAGGTCGTTTGGTGCTGCAGCAGCCAGGGATTTCTCGTGCTGTGCCTCTGGATACAGGTGTCACAGAAACTTTACCGCACTTGGATAAACTGTACACTTCGGGACAGAACAGGTAAACGCATTATATATTTTGATATTGCTTAAATAACCATACCATTATGAAAAAACACGCTTTAATAGAAGATCAACCTGAAATGTAAATAATAATATAATTGTTAAAGTTATGAGCTTGAGATTATAAAATAATAAAACATTTATGTTATTATTAAAAAGAGTTATTTTGTTCGACTATGCTTTTAAGCCAATTTAAGTTGGTGAGCAATTACACTTTCTGCCACGATTTGGTACATTTTGGCGTTTATGGAAGCGACTGCCGTCTGACCACCCCGAGAGGAAAGCCTGCGTCATAACTTTGTCCGTTAATCAGCAGATGTGTACCGGTTTACAGGTGAGGTTTGCTAGGGCCTTGATAATCTTAATAGGGCTTTATACAAACATTGCTACCTGAGACGGTGCGCACTGTGCGGTATGAAAGAAAGTTCATCCCATGCACGCTCAAGCTGTGGATTAAACTCTTTGCTGCGGTTTTCCCAAGGGTCTACTATATGGGGTTCTTCAAGAGGGGCATCAGAAGGTTTCTTCAGGGTCGGCAGCGCGAGTGTAACACCCTGGTGTTGCATACGTCATAGACCACGGTAACCACTTATTAAAAAATAATAATAGTGCAGTCCACTGCTGGACATAGTAGGCCTCTCCCAATGAGTGCAATAGCTTTCGATACTCCGCCTTCCGCATCCACCCTGTACCATCCGCTTTTAATAAAAACGCTTTTTTCAGACGCACACACAAAACTTCAGTGTCCCACGAGACGCACATGAATACTGAATGGCAGCATATGTTCGGACACTCACACGATCAACACTCTCGAGGTAATACTTACTCAAGTAAATATTAGGGTACTAGGCAGAAAAGCCGCGTGCTTCCCGGGAGAGTAGAATTTGGACCACTCCATCTCTTCCCATGCGGTGTCGTATAAGGCGACTAAGGGATAGGGCTGTTTAACATCAGAAAGATATATACAGCCCAGACTCAGCCTCAGATGTATGGCTTGTGTCAACAATAGTGCCCGGAAGTTGGCAATATGCTCACTCTCTATTACGTGGGACCGAATTCAATAATTAGTGAACAGTGGGTTTATATCACCTCTGCCTTTTTTTTTACGTGCGCAAAATCCCCACGGATACCTCCCCACCGAAGCCGGTGGGAGAGTTTATGTCGGACTCGAACCGACTAAAACGCACGCCGCCTGTGGGTCGTTTTGGTTGCACCCTCACACCCCGGCCGACCCAGGGCCATCTCTCATGATCTGGCCCTCTTCTCGGGTGTGTGGGGACTACAGAGTCCCCAACTCGTTCCCGGTAAACGGGGAGGCGCGCTAGGCGCGCCGCCGCCGCGGCCTGCTTCTGCCAGGGTGACAGGCGGCTCCACCTGTCACCCCCAGGCCGGCGCTCATGGGGGGCGGAGGTGTTCATCGATATCACCTCTGCTTAACTCTTTGGGGAAAAACGCGTGATTATATGTAATGTAACTAGTTTTGGTTCGCAGCTCCGAAATGTTATCCATAGAAAAGGACCTAATCTAAAGATAACCATTCCCATCTCCTTCCCATAAGAGCCATGGCCAACAACCATCTTGGTTATAGCAGGCGGAATCTTGGGAGATGTT
Source organism: Eilema griseolum (assembly GCA_963662185.1). Lineage (NCBI taxonomy): Eukaryota > Metazoa > Arthropoda > Insecta > Lepidoptera > Erebidae > Eilema > Eilema griseolum. Next base: position 8,245,707 of record OY759254.1, on the reverse strand, counting down.
CTCCGTATTGACGTCTGCTAGAGAGCAGACGCCCCGACGACGAAAGAGTTCGGGCGCGCATATCTCAACTCCCTACAAATATTTTAGGTGCCATACCAATTTCGCCCTATCCCCTTTCTGGGGTAGCACGCCACCCTAACGATAAGGAACTAATCCAAAGATAAGTGTATAATATAGACTATGAGTGAGACAGCCTCTGACGCAGGTTGGATCATCGCTTAATGCAAATATTTCATATGCATGAACCTGGTTATTTGCATTGATCTGGTCGTGATTCGGAGATAGCCAGAGCTCAATGGAGAATTTGTGCTGTCAGTGGGATGACTAAAGGCTTGTCCTGCTTTGTCTTCTACACTGACAGCACAGAAACTCTATGCTTAACAGGGTCGGCAGCGCGAATGTGGCTCCTCTGGTGTTACACACGTCCATAGGCCACGGTAACCACTTTCAATCAGGTGGGCCGTGCGCTTGTCTGCCACCTAAGTGGTAAAAAAAAAAATATCACGTTAAGCCGGTTGTTCCCGGTTGCTATACGACCATCTATGGCTGTCGTTACGTGTAGTTGGAGACCTAAAAAAGTCTTAACAACTGGTCCAGCTGCAATGCTTCGATATCGTCTTTGGGTTGTGGAGGTCAGATGACAGTCGCTACACGAAAAGAAATCGAAGTTCAGCCACAGTTGGACTGGTAAAGCGGACTCTGAGGTAAAAATTTCGGATGCAACTGGGATTAACGCTAGCATGAAGAAGAGATGAGATGAGCTATTCCAGATTATTATCTTTACAAAAAAAAAGTATTAGTAGGGGATTTTTACAAAAAGTAAGTATTAGTATTACTAGGGGTAAAGGGAGTGTCTATGTATAATATGTAAGTATTTACAAAAAAAAAGTATTTAAGTATGTTTATCCGTATTCTAGATTCCATAACACTAGCTATTTAAACTATGCTTACCATGGGTAAGATAGCGTTGTGTAGAATGTTGTAGAATATTTATTATTTATTATCACTGTAACAAATTTCATCCAGATTCATTCAGCCTTTTTATCGTGATTGAGTAACAAATATCTAAAAGTGTTCACAAAATTTCACATTTATCATGTAGAATATCTAAAACTAATAGCAACTTAACAATATTGGTTAAAATATTAGGTCTTTACATATGAAATTGCCGAAATTTTCTTACAGATTCATGAGTTCGTTATTCCTGTAATTCGATAACAATTTCAATTATTTATATTTTGTTTAAAAGTTGATTTCAAGATTTTACAACTCAGTATTAAACTTTGTTTTATTGGCCGCTAGATAAATTAAATTAGATCTTCAAAAACAATACTTCGTAAATGCTATCCATTTTAATGTTAATTTTCGTATTACTTTTTTACAGCTGTTACTTTTCAAAAATGTAATAAAAGTTATTTTTAAACTTTCGCGGTGTGAATTCATAATTATACCAAGTATCGGGACTTCTCGCGAATTATATTTTTTTTTTTTTTTTGGAACTTACTATTTCTGCCGACGTTTCGGATGCGTTGCAGCACCCGTGGTCACGACGAGTCGTGACCACGGGTGCTGCAACGCATCAATAAAAATATAATTCGCGAGAAGTCCCGATACTTGGTATAACTATGTAATAAAAGTGTTTGTTAGCTTAATGATGTCTCATTAATACACAAAAAAAATCATAAGATTTGTCATTTCCTAAAAAAAATCAAAAATGTTAGTACTGAAAATTGGGTTACCTCCAATTTCATAAAAAAAAAAACGGCAATTTCATATGTAACGACCTATACACGAGTAGTAAATCGAAATAATAGTAACAAAAATACTTTACTGCTTTACTTCCCTTTCAGTGTCAGAAGGAGGAACGGCGTCGATGGCGGCTAGCGGGGTGACGTCACAAGCCATGAGCGTCCCGCCACAACACTCGCAGATGGGACACAGCGCGAGCTATGTACAATGTAACGTATAATTTATGTATAAACATTGAGAACTCACTTGTACTTTTCCACAGTAGTTTTTATTTGTTATTAGGACCGATTTCTCCTTACGGCATCCTCAAAGGTTAATACTGACGTTTAAGAATATTCTTTTATAAACATTGCGACACTCAGCTATATTTCATATGTGGGTAGTTGTAAAATTATGTATCCACCAGTAAATTTTTTTTTCAAAATTTCCAATAAAAAAGACAGGTATACAAATACTGTGGAAGACGTGTTCTCTATATGTGTAACAACAAATTCCACCAAGTGCCATCAATCAACAATATAGACATTTTGTATAAACTATCATACCTGTCGTTTGTCACAAGTACCCGAAACATTATTAAAATATTTATGGAAACAATTATGAAAGTAGAAGTGAAAATTGTATATAATTTTCACTTTTCTTTGAAAATATGTGGTGTGGTCTCTGCCTACCCCTAAGTCACGAGCTTTCGTATCGTTTACAGATAGTATGGCGCCGTGTCGCGTCGAGCTGAGGGATCTAACTAGTCGCATGCAGCAGAAGTACCAGAAATCGTTAAGGTATGGGACGTTTTTTTTTTACGTGCGTAAAAATCCCCACGGATACCTCCCCACGGGAGTTGGTGGGAGAGGTTATGTTGGACTCGAACCGACTAAAACGCACGACTCCTGTGGGTCATTGTTGGTTGCCGAAGGTGAGGTTGACAGGCATATCCCTGGCAAAGATATGGGATGTAGGCAGTTTAAAAAAATTATTAAATACCGCAAAGGCTCCTTTCGTAGTGGGGGACCTAAAATCACCTTACAAAAAAAAAAGTAATAATATATGAAAACTATGTTCGTTCTTGCTTTATCATTTTTAATACTAAAATAGCACGGTGTGACGTCACAGCTTGTGATTTCATACAAGGACTAATAACCCAATCTAGTATGTTAATATTGGTATAAAAGCTTCAGTACCTTAATGGTTAAGGAGTCAACCTTACGACTGAAAGGTCCCAGGTTCGAATCCTAGCCATAACATTGCCGATGTGGACCCACTTCTAACACTAGGAATTTAGCTTTAGTGCCCTCCAATTGATTAGGATATAGAAAAAATTTAATCCGTTCAGACAGGATTCGAACCCGCAATCTTTCCATTAAAGGGGAGATCGCTCTGACCACTAAGCCACAGAACCTTCGCCTGAAATCAATGTTTCTTTTTACCACTTAGGTGGCAGACAAGCACACGGCCCACCTGACGGAAAGTGGCTACCGTGGCCTATGGATGTTTGTAACACCAAAGGAGTCATAGTCGCGCTGCCAACCTTGTAAATTCAGAGTTTCTGTGCCGTCAGTGTAGAAGACAAAGCAGGACAAGCCTTTAGTCTTCCCACTGACAGCACAAATTCTCCAGTGAGCTCTGGCTACCCTACTCACCGCTGCGAACACAACACGAAGTTATAATAGCCGCGGTATTCTGTAGGGCGGAGGTACTTCCCCAGTCGGACTGCTCAATTGGGAGGAATAACCGCCGTGTCCTACCTCCTTAAAAAATCGATACTCTATGCTAGCGATATAAGATGAATTATAATGTAAATCGATTGCTAGAACATCAACTAACAGCGTCTATCTCGGCAGGGGCCACGACAACCCAGCGGAGCGCAATGAGGATACCTTACCACCCGCCGGCTGGAGGCCCGGGAACCAGCTCCTCGCCTATCTACATGAGCACAAGTAAGTTACAACTTTAATGTTAGGTCTGCGTCAAAAGTTGATGATCATAGCGTCTTTAGTGTTTCGTTAAATGTGACACTGCATTATTTGTAACGTTTCGTAGTACATGGCGTTTCCTTGTACATAAAACGTTTTGTTCTATTTGACTTTTCAGTGTATATTCCGTTTTGTTATATATAAGGTTTCATTGCATATGGCGTGTCATTATATGTGACGTTTCTATGTATATGGCGTTTCGTAATATGTGACGTTTCTATGTATATGGCGTTTCGTAATATGTGACGTTTCGCTCTTTAAGATGTTTCATTATATGTGGCATTTCGATGTATATGGCGTTTCATTATATGTGACGTTTCGATGTATATGGCATTTCGTAATATGTGACGTTTCGCTCTATATGATGTTTCATTATATGTGGCATTTCGATGTATATGGCGTTTCATTATATGTGACGTTTCGATGTATATGGCGTTTCGTAATATGTGACGTTTCTATGTATATGGCGTTTCGTAATATGTGACGTTTCGCTCTATATGATGTTTCATTATATGTGGCATTTCGCTCTATATGATGTTTCATTATATGTGGCATTTCGATGTATATGGCGTTTCATTATATGTGACGTTTCGATGTAAATGGCATTTCATAGTATATGACGTTTCGATCTATTATACCATTTTGTTCCATTGTGGCGTCAAGTTCATCTACCACCTTAGAGAACAGAACGACAAATTATTATAATTCTATCATAATTATTATATAAAACACTATAATTGGTTAACAGGGCCCGAGTGAACCAGTTAGTCACGCTACCAGCGCAACGGTCATTGTTCAGTTCGTGTTCGGACGACGGGACTGTTCGCCTGTGGGACGCGTCCAGACTACAAGGTCACGCGCATATTAACAGGTATTTATATTATTGACATTTGAGCCTACAGTTTCCGTGGTAGAATGATTCCTGTTTACTGGAGATCAAATTATAAATAATGACATTTAGATATATTTTAAGTAAAATTTCTTTACGCACGCTTATGTTGTGTAGTGTTGGCGAATGCGTAAAGAGAGCGTTACAAAAAGTGTGATCAGGCGAGGCGAACGGAAATAGAGAGAGAGATTTAAGTTAGTGAATATAGAAATAGAGAGAGAGCTACGTTTCATATATCTATTACAGTAAGGGTAAGAGAGAGAGAGAGAGGTTCTCACTCATTTTCTTTCCCTTTTTTTCTCCTATAGCTGAGGACCTAAAGAATTTTTATTTTACTTGTGGTCTAAAGCACCCTCGTTTTTTAACCCCCGACGGTAAAAAAAAGGATTGTTAAAAGTTTAACGCTTCTGTCTGTGTATCTGTTCGTGGCATCGTACCTCCTGAACGGATGAACCGACTTGAATGTAATATTTTTTGTTTGAAAGGTACATTAGTTACGTATGATCTTAGCTATGTTTGATGAAAATCAGTCCAAGATGGCCACTGGCCACTGCTACAAAATGGCGGATTACATAATTTTTTTCAACTCCCTCGACATGGGTATCAAGTGAAAATAGTAGAACTCTACACTATGACAAATTTCAAATCCAATATGGCCGTCACTACAGTACAACATAGCTAATTACATTTATTTCCTTGTTGTTCTAGGTCCAAGTCCACGTACAATAGGAACGCGGGCCCTGTGGTGTCACTGGCCGCATGTGAGGGTGGCCAGTCCTTGGTGGGTGCTACGCAAGAATCAATCTTCGTTTTGAGGTATGCTAGCTTTCTAATAAATGCTTCATTGTCTCTGGTTATTTTATAGTCATAATATATTTCTTTATTGAAACTTTTTGCCCAAAAACAAAAAGATTGTACAAAGGCGGACTTAATGCCTTGGATATTTTATGCCAGTCAACCTTCAGGTGATGCATCATCTTAGCGTTATTTCCTTACATGCAAGACTTTCACCTCAAACTCCGGGATCTGCTGTGCAATTCTCAAAGCATTCAGCGTCAAGCACAGCGCTATAACCGACCTTGCTAGATATTGGTCGGACTGGATGACGTCACTAGAAATTTCCCAATGATAATCTCTATCAAGGTCAGTCGCACTGTCGCAGCGCTGTACTAAAGTCTAACTTTTTATTAGCTGCAGTAAAATGACGTTTCTAAATGTCATTCCGTAAAATAATGTTGACAGCTTAATCTCAATAGTGATGTGATTCAGTTCACAAAAGTTTACGGAATATCTAATCCTTCCATAATTTGCCTCATAATGATCATGCTAAATTCTATTTAATATTAATGTAAATAAAAGGCTGTATAAACGTTGATCCTTTTACGCATTAAGCAAGATAACACTCAAGCAACCGCTCTCTCAAGTTGGTAATAGTTTTAGTTTTTTTTGTTTGATACATCAAAGACATGGATGCTCTGCCGGGCACATCGCAAGATGGAGACACGTTTTTATCTCCTAAGAAAAAGAGGCCACGTGTAGCTCTAAGTGCAACAGAAAAACTTTGGGTCAGAAACGTTTACAAATATGTGTTTGAAGTGAAATGTTCAGAACCAAACATTGAATTACCCAAAAACAAGTGAATGCGTTGACAAGGTGGCTGAAGTCTTGGGAATATCCGTCCGCAATGTTTATTCTGTTTTAAAGGAGCACAAGGAGAACGACAGCGAATCACCAAAACCTCCCGAAAAAACTGGCCCAAAACTTACCTTTAAAGATAAACTTGATAATTTCACATTCACTGCAATTAGACGAATTGTACATCAGTTCTTTCATAGAAATGAAATACCCACCATCGCAAAGGTTAGTTTACATGTCGTCACTCATCTTTTTATTATACGTTATGTATGTTTTCTCCTATCCCATGTGTAATATTAACTAATTAGGTAATAACTATATTATTTTTTAGGTGCTGCAAGTTGTAAATGATGAACCAGGATTGCCCAACTTCTCGAAAGAGACACTGAGAAAAATTATGAAACATCTCAATTTCGAATTCGTTACTCGACCACGCAAGAGTGTGCTTATTGATAGACAAGATATCATATCATGGCGCCAGCGCTACCTGCGTTTAATTAAACAATATCGCAGGGAGGGAAAATATATATATTATCAAGACGAGACCTGGGTCAATGCTGGTACGTGATTTTTTATTTTTTTTATTTATTTATTTACAAATAATGGTTACATAATAATATTACAAATAATATCTCGCCAAACTAAAAAGTTTAAGTGTCAACTCTTAGTTTCTTATATTTGTACCATTTTTGTTTTGCTATCGAAACTTATGATTTTTCTTGTTCTTTTCAGGTCATACTACAAAAAAAAGCCTGGATTGATGGAAGCATTACCTCTTCTCGACAGGCATTTTTAGACGGCCTGACTACGGGATTAAAAAATCCCACAGGAAAGGGAAAACGACTAATAATTAGTCACATAGGCGGAGAAGAAGGCTTCCTGGACGACGGACTTCTTATGTTTGAAGCAAAGAAAGGTACAGAAGACTACCATGACGAGATGAATGCAGAGTGTTTCGAGGATTGGTTCCGCGGTATTCTACCCAAACTCAAACCAAATGCAGTAGTCGTAATGGACAATGCGCCCTATCACTCTAGGAAGATCCAAACAATCCCGAAGATGTCGTGGACAAAACCACGAATTCAAGAGTGGCTGACTAATAAAAATATTGTATTTGAACCAAATATGGTAAAGGCCACTCTAATAGATATTGTGATACAGCAAAATCTTACTGAGAAATATGCCGTAGACGAGATGGCTGCACATAAAGGCATCACAGTTTTAAGATTGCCCCCTTATCACTGTGAGCTGAACCCCATTGAGTTGGTATGGGCGCAGGTAAAGGGTCACGTTGCAAATAATAATAAGACGTATAAAATGCAAGAAGTTAAAAATTTATTTCAAGAAGGTATAAACAAAGTGACACCGGCTAAGTGGAGTGACTGTGTGTCTCACACTATAAAAGTGGAAGACAAAATGTGCCACCTCGATCATATTATAGATGAAGTGACAGATAGATTTATTATTAGTGTTACCGAAAGCGACAGTGACAGTAATTCCGAAAAAGATTGATTAAAGTACTTTATTATGGCATTTTTGTTTCATTTTAAATGTACCTCCCTATACTTCCAATAAAAAAGATCAATCCTCTAGTATAGTAACAATAATAGAATAAAAAAATACATTACAACTTAATATTAAATCTCAAACACAAAACCAAACTGTTCATTCATTTATGATTCACTCATTTAGCTACATCCCTATTTATTTTTCTTCAAAAACCGGCAACCCACAAAACGTCATTTTACTGCAGCTAATAAAAAGTTAGACTTTAGATGCTGCATATTTAGAAAATTGGGTATTTTATTTTCCTGTAATTTAAATAAATTATTTAACGTAGCTTACTAAATTAATAACAGAGCGTTAAAAGTTGCGTTGATTCTTATTTTATCGTTTAATATATTTTTAATCATCCACCCCACCTAAAATAGTAAATATTTGCCAATTAAATATTATGACGTCACAATAATATATTTTATACAAGTTTCCCTATGAGTACACGCCGTGAAATAAGTCCCATGGCCACGGCGGCGGGACTGTCGCAACATGTAGTGTTGCCAGTATCGTCTTTTTATTTTACCAATTTTCCATTGTTCAGATTCGGATTTAATAGCTCTAAGTTGAGCTGCTGAACTTTAGATCTTACAGGAGTAAAAACTTCAGCCAAAGTATATCAAGAGACAGTCTTGGAGTATGTTGTGAAACCTCCCAGCAATGCACTTTTAAATGTGATTAGTGAGTTTGAGCTCCTCCACCGCTGTAGCACCTCATGCTATTTTCCAAAAAAGCGTAAGCGCTTATTATAGTGTACATGTCGTGATGAGATTGGTATCAATATATATGGCAGGAACTATAATTCAATCGTAAAAGAATGTGCTGGCAACTCCAAACCTTACTGTCATGGCCTGAACTAACCAATACACAGTATGGCCGAGTTGGGCGGCGATGTTATTTTTAGTTCCGTATTTGACCACTAGACTTATTTTCTGACGGTGACTCTAACTTACCGTTTCGACGTTCAGTAAAAAGTAACTAATTTGACTAGTCAGTTAAATATCCCATTCAAAAAAAAAATGCTGGGTGGTTTTAATTTAATTTAATTTTTTATTTACTTATATTATTTATATATTATTTACTTTTCCATACATACAACTACCTTTACAGGATAAACCCAATGCGATGGTGTATACAATTATAAATACAAAATTAAATATCTACCAGACAATATTTAAGAATACAAGACAACACAGAACAATTACAAGAGAATACAGGATAATACAAGATATTACTAGACAATCCGTTTAGAATACCGTTTTTACAACATAAACATACATAACAAACTCACGCCTATATACCCCGAAGGGGTAGGCAGAGGTGCTAGCACCCACATTTCGTCAGTTTATGTGTAGGTCCCAATGTAATAGGTGGGCGAGCCTATTGCCACTACCCGGGCACTTATAAACCTGCATCGAAAAGTCATTGGTGTGTGCCATGGTAAAACCTGGGATCGAACCCGAGACCTCGTCTCAGCAGTCCATTACCCATACCACAAGACTACAACACAACACAACACAATATAAAACAATACAATACAATTTTTACAAGACAATACAAGATAATACCAAACAATACAAATCTAATTTACTTATAGCATTGTGATTGGATATATGCCAGTAAATATATATTTTATGTTGGTAGGATCGACAGCAGTTCCTCCCGCCTGTCGCTGTCGCAGGGGCGCCAGCTGGAGTCGGACGGCGACGAGGCCACGTGCGTGGCCGCGCCCGCGCACCACTCGCTCATCTCGTACGCCACGCTCATGGCCAGCGTCGTGGGCTGGGACCTGCGGGCGCCCGGTATGTGCTGGGGACCGCCGGACTGATTACAAGTTGAAAAAGGAAGCCGGCGAAAAAAAAGCCGACATTGGGAGAGGCCTGTGTCTAGCAGTGTACTGCGATGGGCTAATTGATTGATTGTATCAATTAAGATTAGAAATATCGCCTCAAGATGATTGTATAGGAAAATAGGCGTGGCTCAGTAGTCAGAGCATCGGGTTCGAGTCCCGTCAGTGCATTTACTTCTTCTAATCTAAATCGATTTGAATAGTTATACTAAATACCCCGATATATCTGTTTGTCGTGCACCATATGATCCATTGGGATGCCAGAAGCAATCGGGTTATGAGGACCCCTCGCCACTGGTATGTAAACCCCTTCCTATGTAGGAAAATTAGAAAACTTTCAAAACGATGCTAGTCGTGAATTAACGTCGCCGTGATATCGCCAAAAAATCTTACATACATTCGAATAGCGACTCGATAATTCCACCGTATCGATTGCGTGCAATTCCCGTCGCCCGAATCACGCGATTAGAATCTCTGCAACTGTCAAAGCGAGTTGCGAACAAGTCTTCTATCGCGTTTCCATGAAACGCGACTGAAGTATCATCATTTTCTAGTTTCCTAATATAAGAAGAGCTTAATAGTAATATTATAAAATGTTGCAGATAACATGTCGAGACAAGATGGGATGTCAATTCAGTATGAAATGTAATTTTATTCTATTCAACTTGAAGTAATACTTAAAATATCTCAGGTAACGCGTGGAAGCTGCAGGGAGACCTCAAGCAGGGCCTGTACACGTGCCTGTACGCGGACCCGAGCGGGTACCTGGCCGCCGGCACTTCTAGCGGCGTCATCTGCGTGTGGGACCTGCGGTTCCTCCTCCCCATTACGTCCATCAGACATCCTAATTGTAAGTGTTTACTTTTTCTTTACGTGAACTTCGAGACACGGACTGCACATGTGCAACAGTGGCAAAGGGTGAAAATGCTCAAAATGAAAGTCGGTTAAAAAGAATTTATCTCGATCTAGCTTGTCGTGCACCATACGATGCGACCCATAGGGTAGCCAGACGGAAGCCAGGGAGCTCTTCCAATGAATTCCGTCCTCTCCTTACTACACAGGACAACACATGCAGGGCTTCGATGTCAAATGCACACAGTGCAGAATAAACGAGCAAGAACCAAGCGGTTTGCAGACTATTTTCTTTGCCGCACCACCAATACCTGGAATTCATTACCAGCTCACATGTTTCCTTCTTCCTACAGTCCCGGATCCTTTAAGCTGGACGTGAAAAAGCATCGGGTGAGGCCGCCAAGCTGAGTGCCACCATTGTAACATTACTTAGTGTCTGTAATGGTGACCCTCTTTCCTGTGACTTTAGCTTACCATCGGGCGAGGTGAAGTCAAATTATTGGAAAATGATTCTTCTCTTATAAGTCACTTAGGTGGCATCCAAGAACACAGTTCACGTGATAGTGTGTACTGTGGCCTATTGATGTGTGCAATCACACACATGCTGCTGACCCTGACAGAGTTTCTGTGCCGTCAGTGCAGAAGACAAAACAGAACAAGTCTTTGGTATTCCCACTGACAACACAAAAACTCTCCAGCGAGCTCTGGCTACCCTACTCACCGCCGAGAACACAACACGAGGTTAATATGGCGCCGGTATTTTGTTGGGCTGAGGTATTTCCCCAGTCGTACTGCTCAATTAGGACGGGAATGCTCTTGTAGTCGGCTGTTTCGTAGTTAGAAAGTCGACCACAAATGATTTTGACTTGGGGAAAAGCTCAAAGTCATAATGGCCAATAAGAGCACTTCGTAACATGTGAATATTATTAATAATGTGAACTGTTCCCAGCGGAACGCGTGCGTCGTATCGTCAGCAGCGGCGTAGGAGGCGGAGTGTGGGCAGCCGGCGAGAGGGACGCAAGCGCCTGGAGCCTGGAGTCTACCCAGAGGACCACTGCCCTGTGGCCCTGCACTAACAGCGTGCAGCCCCTGCATTACACTTCTGCTGTGAGTACTATACAATGTAGAATTAATTTCTTCAACGAACAGTATAAGATTATAACAAGAGCTTTAATGTCTACCGAATGCAAGCGGTACACAGCTTGCATGGTACAATTGACAAAGAAAATACGGTCATACCCTTTATGTGAAAAGTGCGACCGTATCTCTTTTGTTGACTGTACGCGCGGCGTGGCGGGCGACGAAATACAAAAAATAAAAGGCAAGAGACTCTAGCGAGCGCACACGATGTTGTCTCGTGGTCAGTCTATAATGGTCAATATTTATATAGACTTGTAGTCCAAAAATAAATGAAAACAGTTAATTTTGGACTTTAATGCCATAATCATAAAGTCTAAAACTATATGTCATTTTTTGCAGTGTCTTTCTTCGTTCGTTCTTCTTATTTTATTCAAATGACTTTGCAGTATCTGTGTTATGATTGTTTGACAGTTAGCTAACCTTGATATTGATTTAGTCCGATTTAAATATAGAAAATTACGAAAGCCTTGTGAACATACATCCGACTTGAGCCTGTGACTAGTTCCTTTTTAGGGGCCACCTGGACTCGTCCTGAATATTCTAAATATATAGAAGGCCGCAGGAGAATTTCTGCCTTTTACAAACATTTGTTCTAAACTTCAAACGACGTCAATTATTGAAAATTAAATGACTGCTTCAAAATTTTTTCAACTGAATATTTGTTTCCCCAGGCATCCCAGTTCATAAGCTCAGTGTACTGCGGCGCGCGGGAAGGCAACCGGTTCGTGGTGACGGGCGGCTCCGACCTGCGCCTGCGCTACTGGGACGTCGAGCGGCCCGAGGACTCGTACGTGCTGGTCCACGCGCCCAACGACCAGCTCAAGTACTCGCCCAGCCCTAAATACAGGTACGATATTCATTGTATGGTACTTTGGTGCGATATACATGCAAGATATACAGGAACTATGGCCGATAGCGAGACATCTCACGGGTCATGGCTGCTTCGCCAAGTACCTGTGGGAGGTGGTGGGGGTGGAATCGGAGCCCCGACACGGCCCCGACCTTGGCCGTGTGTGAGACGTGGGACGGCCAGAGGGCGCCCCTCACTAGCACCATAGGTGTGGACCTCTCACTGTCGGCCATAATTCCAGCTATGGCCGGCAGCGAACAGTGTTTAGCGCCTCGTTCGCTAGCGAGTCTGCGCCGCGGCGATGCAGCGGGCGAGCCTTGTGCCGCCCCGGAGGCAGGTGTACTGGTGGCGTCCCCACCTAGCCGGGCTGTGTTACGCGGCCCAGAGGCAGTACACCAGCAGCCGAAGGCGGGCTGTCAGAGGAGGAACCTCGCCCGGGAGGAGCAACTGCACGCTGCGAGGGCCGCCTGTGAGGCCGTGAGCTCGGCGATCAAAGCCACCAAGGGAGTCTTACTTACTTCCAACCGCAGATGGCAGCACCAAGCACGGAAAAACGCTAATGAGTTTATGTGGCATTTTTATGACGAAAGTGTATGTTTTGTATTTGATTAAATAAATTAAAAAAAAAAAGCCATGTACCGGCAGACGAAGGGGCAATACCTCCCGTGTCCGAAGCCGAGTTAGGGGCCGCGATCCTGGCTCTCAAGTCCAGGAACCGCGCCCCGGACCCGAACGGCAGCCCTGGGAAGGCTATTGCTACCGGTATGCCGGCACTGGAAGAGGAGACGCTGTCCCTCATGTCGGAGTGTGTGACGTCGGGAAGGTTCCCGCGACGATGGAAGACTGGCAAGTTCGTGCTGTGCACGGACGGGAGATGTGCAAGCTGTTTGAGCGGGTGTTTGCTTCGCGTCTCGTCGGTCACCTTGACGCCGGCGGGGCCCAATCTGCCAGTTCGGCTTCCGTCGCGGGAGTTCGACACTCGACGCCATATCCCGGCTGCGGGACGGCGTCGACGAAACGGTCGCCGGGGGGGAGGTGTTGTTGGCTGTATCGCTTAATTAGCGAATGCCTTCATGAATCCCCCCTGGGCGACAATTGCGGAGGCGCTGAGGTACCACGATATCCCGTGGTCCTCAGGCGCATCCTGGCAGACTACTTCGTGGACCGGGTCATCATCTACCCGGCCCAAAGCGGGGTGGTCCGCAGAACTATTTCGTGCGGCGTTCCACAGGGGTCGGTCCTTGGGCCGCTCCTGTAAAACGTCGGGTACGATTGGGTCCTGCGCGGTGCTACTCTTCGGGGGGTACTTTCGGGGGGTACGATACCCTAGTCACCGCGCGCGCCCCATTTGATCGCGGGTAGTATCCCCTGGGATCTCAAAGCTGGCGTCCTTAAGAAGGTTTACGAGGAGGGCGCCCTGATGCGTCGTGTTGCTGGAAGTCGGCAGCTTCTGCAGGAGATCGATCGCTGGAGACAGGAGGCTCGTGATGTTCTCTTCCGGAAGTGGGCCGATAGGCTGGGTACGACTAGGAGTAGCTTGACTAGCTTGCACCCTCGCCGTGGGCCTGCAGGTGGAAGAGTGAGTTCAGCTTGCGCCCGCTTCCACAAGGCCTCTCTCTTGGCCGCCATCACCTCGCTAGCGAACGAGGCGGTAAACACTGTTCGCTGCCGGCACAAGGCTCGCCCGCTGCATCGCCGCGTCGCAGACGCGAATCAGCGCTCTGACGAGCCGCTCGCACCTCGCATCCACGTCCAGGCCACCGTCAACAGTAGCCCATCGCTCGACGATAGCCGCCTCTTTGACCAGCTCTCGGTCCAGAGTGCCGAGGCGCCACCGCGGATCCTCCCCCACCAAGTGGCGGTCAAATTCCACTCGAGCCACCGAGGCGGCGGGGACGACGTCGATCCGGATGTACCGATGATCCCATGCGGTCTCCACCCCTCGTTGTACCCCACGACCCGCTAGTTGTTGACGCGTCTGGCCAGGGTAGAACTGGCGATGGCGAAGGACAGGTCATCAATCAAGCTGCACAAGTGTGTGGATCGCCCCCTGGTTTAGCTGCACCAAGCCTTGGGACACCGCCCGCTACCACGATCTCCCCCCGCCCATCGGTAGCCGCAGATCCCCACGCCTGTAAATGAGCGTTGAAATCCCCGACCACGACAGCCGGGGTGGGGTGCACTTCCGCCAGCAAACCTCCGACCCCGACCTCCGTGAACAACTGCTCGAACTCGGCGAGTGTTCTGCTAGGATAGTACACCCCAACCACACTGCAGCGCCGCCCAGCATGACGAGTACGCCCCGCGGCCCCGCGGCGGCCGTCGCGAACGTAGTACGGCTCGGCGACTACTGCCATTATTGTCTGCCAAGGATTGGGCCAGAAGGTCCTGGGGCATGACGCAGTGTGTTGTCCTGCAGCATGGAGATGGCATGGGCCATTATGCTTAGGCGGTGTCCATCGCCTCGCGTTGCTGGGTGGAGGGTTGAGTGGGATTCCCACCACACGCAACCACCCTGTTCGGGGGGGGCCTCCCTTTTTCGGAAGGGCGCCCTGCAGTCACCGCCGGTGACTCGACGCCACCCCCTCCGCGGCACAGATGGGGCAATTGGGTTCACGTCGGTAGTGTAATGGCCAGGAATCAAACACGGAACCTCTCGATCGAAAGGCCGACGCCTCAACCACTAACACAAAATTGTGCACCTGTAACAAAATTGTGTAGTAAATTTATGGGTTAAAAATTATAGTATATTAAATTGTTCATGATATAAATAAAAAAATCTAATCAAACAACGACTTCAATCTCGTGTCCATGGCTATTGCTCGTGTCATTGGCTCCACTACGTGGGACATCAGGATATTTTCAGTCCTGTTGTCCTGAAAACCCAATGTATAATTTAAAAAATAAGTTCTGTGTCTCCCCAGCCTAGAAGAGACAACAGGACTGAAATAATCCTGATGTCTCCCCTAGGGGCAGAGACATCCCAACGCCACCAACGCAACCAATTTTATCAACACTTTTATATTTTTGTTCCCCACAGGAGCCGAATAATAGATGGCACCACTGTCATCCAAGAATGCTGCAAGCTCAACCCGTCCCCGCCGGCGTCCCTTATAGAGGATAACGTGTACCGCTCGGTGGAGTCACGCTCGTTCTACCACACCGCGCCCATCACAGACCTCGCCCTCGTTGAGGGAGCCAAACCATATCTCGTGAGCTCTGCTGCCGACGGAGTCATTAATGTGTGGAAGTAATTTTGAAATATTGAGGGTAGCTTATCTAAGTCCATATGACACGCCCCACCAACTCTCGTAAGCTGATATCCGACGGTTCACTCGATTGATGTTCACTCGGGTGATTGCTTCATTTTACTTTCAATCAATGTTTACACGGCTTAGATGGTTATAAAAAAAATTAATATTGATTTTTTTTCCTATCTGTCGTCGAATGAGGTAAAAAATATAAGACTCGAGACAAAATGACCGAACCCGAGTGAATGTTCAATCAGTGCTGAAAACTAATCTCATTTACCTCCTTTCAATTGTCATACAATAGAAGCGAGAGTGAAAGATATCAGATACCATAAGATTTCATTTTATGTTCAGATGTATCACTTTGAGGGAAAGATGAAAATTAAAGACGAAATTGAACAAAAAGTGAACTGTCTGATATCGCACACAAGCAATTTATATTATTGACTATATAGCTCTTAATGCAATTGACATTTGTAATGTGGGGAGGGGGAGGTGGGGAGGGCGTCATTTCATTCAGATAAGCTATAACGTTATACGGTTAAGAGCTAAAAATGACTGAATTTTTTAAGGATCCATGTTTAATTTGTTTAGAATTATTTTGTAAACTGGTATGTGTGAGACTCGGCTCATATACGATAAGAAGTGTGTTCAGGCGATAATGTACATCTAGGACAGTCTATAGCCATTTGGGTTAGCTATTTAGATATTGGGAACCTCATAAATATTAGAATATGACAATAATAAGTAACTGACTGTAGTCAAAGCAATCATTTACTGAACGTCAAAACGGTAAGTTATTATGATACTTGTATGAGAACAACGATTGTGACGTCATAATATTTAATTATCAAATAATTTACTATTATCAGTTAGGTGAATAATTAAAAATAAATGAAAAACGATAAAATGAGAAACGACGCAACTGTATCGTTCTTTTATCTATCTTCATTTAATAAGTTCTGTTTAATTATATTTTAACTACAGGATAGTACTTAGTTGTTTGTAATATTTTCGAATAATTAAAATATTATATCAATGTTTTATAGCGACTAGGCGCAGCGTGTATGTGATGGTCTTGAATTGATTTTTTTATGGCAAAATTTCTATTCACACCCTGCCCATCTTCGATGTAAAAGTTCTAGCTAGATGAGCGTGGATGTGCGAGGCGAGAATTGAAATATTTGTTAGTACAACACGAACTATTTTTATAAGAGCATTAATTTACTTTGTAAAACAGATGTTCACATCTCGCACTAGCCATCGAATTCTCTCTCGTGATATAGTGAATAGCGATCGTGATTTATATCATTATATTGTAATGACAAGTGCCCGGCCACTGCGAGACATAGCTTTCTTCATAAAATTTGGCTCTCTCCATAAAACGTAAAGGGCGCGGATGATCAGCGCGTGATTCACTGTCATGTATAACTCGTGCGCATAAACATGGCACCTGGCTTCCCAAAAGTAACAATAACAAACCTCAAATAAAATCCGATAAAAAATAACTACGAAACTCAAACTAAGACAAACGTGAAACGGTCAGTTTTGCGGATGCTGCTGGTCTTGAAGGTCGAGAGAGCCTCGTGCGGGGATGCGAGAGCAGGGTTGTTTTCAAGCCAATTGCCATGTTAATTCACACGAGTTGTACATCTTTTAGTATATAAGGGTAACCATTATTTCATTTCACGCCATTGTCGCCGCGTCCAGTCTCTATAAATAAATATTTTAGAGCATTCTATACAGCGCTATCTAGACCCAAAGTAAGTATAGCTTTACTAGTTTGTGTTATGAGATTTAGAATGCGGTTAAACATACTTATAACCACCAAAGAGTTACATTAATAGGGAACTCTACGAATCATGTATCTAATACGAAATAGCTACCTGCCAACGTTTGACTAGCCCAATATCTACATTAATTTTAATGAGACTGCCGTCTGACCTGCCGAGCCCGGGTGAAAAGCCTCGTCTATCAGTCAGAAGGTGTACTAGATTGTGCTGTACACTCTTCTGTATTATAATTTAGTTAAGTAATTAAAATTAGGATTTTTTTGCATGCATCTATGAATATTCAATTATGTAAGTGAAGCGCATGACAAAACTGTGCGGATCAATTTTTTTTAGTTTATTTTTTTTTAATATGTGTTGCTAGATACTATGACGAAGCACGCTCAAGTAGCGTGACAAGGCTGTGGCCGTACCTGATAAGAATAGTAATAATATGTCGCTTGACTATCCTAAATGCATGAAGTTATGTATTTGCCGACCGCTTTATTTTTTCACATATTGTATTAATTCAATGTCAAATTTAATTTTACATGATATGTCAATTTACCAGAAGGCCAATTTTCCCAATAAACAATTATTCATAATCAATCAATCTGGTTCTAATCTCAAATCTCCCAACAAACTATACAATGTCGTTGAAGAAATTGTAAAATTCTGTTACGAGAATAGGTACTATCTTTTACATTTAGGTGATGAAGACTGAATATTGAATATACGAGAATATTGGCCTTCTAAATTTGAAATGGATAACAATATTTTATTATTTTACGTGGGTATATCAGATTTGTGTTGGAATTCATAAACACGAAATAATATATATCTAAGATACGATCTATCACTTATGCTACATTAGCGAGAAAATGTTCAACATGATTCGCCGCCATAGACAAATTGCCTAACGTGTATAGGTAATAATAATTATGATTATTCTAATTTGTGTTATATACCTACTAGTCAATACGAAATTATTACATTAGTTGCATCATTTGCATCATTATATTACTTCAGAGAGTAATATTATGCAATTGAAGCAACTTATACATAATATTGCGTAATACAATATTAGTCATACTACGTCTTCCACAAGAATATACTACGAAAGGTTAGAAGAAACTCAATAGGGAAGTTTTTAGTGTATTGTATAGTTACTGGCATTTATCTTGACACCAAATCGAGAGGGACACGAAGCCCTGGCGCGCACTGATTTAATATAATATATGATTGATGGACTTGAGCTTATATGTTGCTGTAATACCACGTGCTATCCACACACTCAAAAAACGTGTACTGAATAGAAGTACATTTTGTGAACTGAATAGGGTCAATATATATGCCGGTAAGTATATCTCTAATCGAAGAATCATATCGTAGTAGAACAAAAATCGAGCTTCTAGTGTGGTAAAACGATGAAAAGCTTGTTATTTCAACGATATCTGATATATACCTGTTCCTATTATCTAATACTTATTATAAATGTTTACCTATAATTTAAAATCCAATACTTTTTATTGACTATATAGTTCCTTTGATATATTTTAGACTTCGTTTATTGTATCTTGTTTATAATGATAATAATTAATGAAGTTGATTATGATAATATAAAAGTCAAATTCCGGAAGTCAAAATGACAACGACTGAAATAAATAATGTAATTTTAAATTGATAATTATATGTATTCCTACTAATTGTGAAATTTCCTAGACGTAAGAATCTATATTTTGAAATATAAAAATAATCATGAGCGTTTTAGAAGTTTTATTTCCCGATTGAGTTGGCACATACACGACTACCCAAATGAACGCACGCACGTAAGAATGCCCGCGTACTCGTACACACTCACACGTTCACATCATACATATCAGTATATCACACACATACAGAATGTACCATAACGTATGAATTTGTGAAAAACAGAAAAATAAAATGACAAACAATTAGCCATCGCAGTCCACTGCTGGACAAATGTTGCGAGGCTTTGGCCTACTGTTTCCGTAGTTACATTACGACCTACATAGATATAATCACGCCTTTATCCCCGGAGAGTTAGGTAGAAGTGAATTAACACTCGCAATTCACCGATTATTGTATTTGGCCCTGCTTCCACGTAGTCAAACTATTTTGTCAAACTGGTTTGACCACGAGGAATTACGTTTCCTCGTGGTCAAACTAGTTCATCGACCCACCCTGTATCAATCTTAAGTTAAAAATGTGTACATTTATGCAAGTAAGTGTTACCAATAATACCATTAGATTTAACTTAAATCCTGTAGTGTAGCCGAATACATACGTACGTTTTACGAATGAGGCAACTCGTCCGAGGATCAGTCTTGGCTCGGACGATTAGCCCCATAACCCAACAAATGAACGTCGAAAAACAAAAGACAATCGTAAAGTGATCTGACAACGATTGTGATTTTAAAAAATGGGTGCATGCAATTTTCGACCTTATCGACAAAACTTTAGAAACACTTTTATTGGGTAATATAGATGACACTGATCATGAATATGTAAAAAAAATAGGAAACTGAGCAATGTCGATAAGGTCGAAAATTGCATGCACCCATTTTTTACAATCGCAATCGTTGTCAGATCACTTTACGATTGTCTTTTGTTTTTCGACGTTCACTTGTTTTGTAGACTTTCATTTGTTTTGTAGACGTTCATTTGTTTTGTAGACGTTCATTTGTTATGTAGATGTTCATTTATTTGTAGACGTTCATTCAAAAATAATCCCTATCGCACTTTATTTAAAAAATAACCAACATCTATTTCATTATGGATCAACTCCATTTGGCATTTTGTTATGAAATCATCTCTATACACATGTTCACTCCGACGAGGAGATGGTTCTTCACAGAAACTTATTTCTTTTTGTAATAATGTTGTGAGCAAACGTGCAACTGTTATTGGATGATGCCTTTTCATCGCTTTATTTAGTTGGGCATTCCAACTCTCCACAACATTATTTGTGCGATGTCTTTGTCCGTATACGCACCATTGCTTTATGAAGAATTCATTTTTTAGCCACGTATTCTCGAAATATTTAAAATATTTTTGAATTTTGTCTGTGTTAGGAGTATCAGATTTAATGTAACACCACCCTTCCGCAATTCTGTCATCGGGGAGTAAAGCGAGTGCTGAACATAGTCCAACAGCTCTGTTTCCATCTTTGCTCTTGATTTTTAGTTTTTTTGCCCGCCTCCATTGGGAATTAGTGAAATGGTAAAAACAGTTTATGATTTGAATGTCGGGAAAAATGCTTGAAATAGCCGTGCTCGCAGCAGTTTCAAAATCAAGATGAATTTTTTTAGGAGTCCAATTGGGTATTCTTGACTGTAACATAGAGAACAAGATAGTATACGATTCTTCAGTTTTATCCGTCATTAAAGTGTAAATAACGGGGAGCACGTGCGTTGTTGTTATCGAAGTAGATAGATCACCATGCATTGTATATAACTGAGAAAAAGGATTTGGGCAGCTGAAGAATGTACCATCCCCGAAAAACTCTTTTAACTGAACCATTCTTTCCCGATTAGTTTCAGAGCAAAAAACCATAATCCGCCGTGTTTCGTCAATATAATCCGCCAAGAGAAATGATTTCAAGCTATCAGGAACTGTTACCTCTTTGAAGTGTCGGAAGCACGTCTTTTTTTTCCTGTTATACAAATCGGACTTGAGGCTGCCGAAAGATGGCAACGTAACTCGATCTTCAACCGACTTCTTTTTTTCTTTGTATACATCCGGAATAGGGACGTCACTGTTACTAACTACCTCATGTCTTAGTTCATCAATGACTACATCCATCTCATTTTTTTTAAAATCGGCATTGCATATGTGGCTATTGCATTTAACTATGACTTCATCCTAAGTAACAAAATAGAATATATTGAATTAATGAAGCGGAATATAGAATAATTGGAGCTGAAGAGAGAAGAGAAGATTCTCCATATATAATACTGGAGGTAATAATTTGGAATGGTACCTTCAGAGTAACCGATCCCCGACACTTTTCCTTTCTTCGCTGGCTGCAAGCCCAGAAAACGTTCTCATTTTTATATGTACGCCATTTATAGTATTGCCGGCCTTCCAGTAGAAGAACTGTTCCACCTTTACGTTTCACATATTTTAAATTCATCTTAACTACTACTAATAATAATAATATTACTAATAATACTACTAATAATAGTTAGGTACTAATATGATAAGGAAAACAATTTCACAAACGTCGCGTCGCTGTACCTGACATTAGACATCAACTTATTACTTATATTATTATCTATGACTGTATAATGAATACATAAACTGCATGCACGTTTTGAAAAGAGGCCGCAATGTGAATGAAGTTTGACCACGAGGAAACATAATTCCTCGTAGTCAAATCAATTGGATAAAATAGTTTGACTACGACTGTACACACCAATTAAACATTAACACAGGGTGAATAATTCGATTAGTTTGACCACGAGGAATCATAATTCCTCGTGGTCAAACCAGTTTGACAAAATAGTTTGACTACGTGGAAGCACTGGTATTTGGTCCCACGTAATAGGGGGTGGGCCTATTGCCGTACTCCGAGCAATAATTTTGACTCAAGACAAGCATCTCAGGCTGAGTTTGGGCTGTATATATCAGTCTGATGTTAAACAGCCATTACGACCTATAATAATATATAATCTACCTATACTATACTAATTTTATAAGCTGAAGTTTGTTTGTTTGAATCGCGATATCTGAGGAAGTAGGTAATTCTGGTTTGAGTTGAAAAATCCTTTTTGAAACCCAATGTTTTCACTTCAACGTCTCGTTAGAACACTTCTCCGTACATCTTGTACTCGTATTAGATCAATCATTGGCGAATTTTGTTTTATATTTTTTTACGTGACACTTGAACCGACTAAAACGCACGACGCCATGGGGTAATGTGTGTGCTATGAAGAAATATAGTGCAATAAAATAGACTTTCTTAAAGTTATGTTGCGAAATGAATAATAAAGAATTTTACCATAAAATAAAACCTACCCATTATTTTTTCATCAATATCCAATAATCCATCTTGAGTCAAGCACTTGTCTTTCTACCTATTGTCAACGTATTTCCGGTCCTCTCTCGGTATTTATGGTATTATGCGCTCGTAGCGGGGAACGACCGCCATTAATATCATTATTGTTGTGGGGACGTTCTAGATTATTTGCTTTAATCTCTCAAGGATGGCTAGAAAGCAGATTGATAGGAGACTTACCAGGTGGTTGATCTTGATTTTCATATCTTATATTGTCCATAACATCAGAGGCTGCTATGTGAAACTCACAGCCCCCTTATTCACCTTGCATGCACGGTTTGTTGAATCTGAAATGATAAGTGAGACGAGGAGACGCTGTTATTTATCAAGTGTATCATCACTCTCACGTGATACCTGAGCCAGATTAGTCCTGTCATGTGATCTCAAATACTTTCACACAGACTAGACCTGCTCGATTCTCCTTTAGCGAAACTAGAAATTATAATTTAGCTTTATGGAAACGAGACATCACCCCAAAGACGTTTGCAGTAAATTTGGGCCTGTACCGCATCCGCCTGGTGTCGATCCATTACGCGGACTCCTCGCGTTTAAAATGCAGTATCTGTCTTGAACCGAAATTGCAATACAGTCCTCTAGACATATTACGGAGTTGGCAGCGAGAGTGTGACTCCCTCAGTATTGCTCACGTCCATAAGCCACGGTAACCACTTTCCATCAGGTGGACCGTGTGCTTGTCTGCCAACCAAGTGGTATAAAAAAATTACAATTCCCTTACGAGTGTTTCCTCGCAACTTAGTTTTAGAATTGACCGCATCTCTTCTCATCTTGGACGTGAGTACCACTCCTTCCCAGTCTGATCTACTGGCGCAAGTGGCACCGACACCAAGATGAGGTCCTCCGACGTAGACCAGTCTGTTAGTTGATGGTGCTTAAGTCACTTGAAAAGGTGTATTACAGTAACCTAAGAACATAATACATCTCCCCAAGACACGTTTATAAGATCTATAACTTTCCTAACCTAAGCGCTGCCTATGTGACCATAAACTGCCTCTCTTTTAATCTAGACTTACTTCAGATAAACTGAAATGACATAACCATAAAAATACTACCTTCATGATGCAGTGACAATAACCCGTAGGTATGTCTTGATGGGCCACACAATATAATATTCAAGTGTTTAAATATGACTACAATTACATTGTATGCGAGGAGCAGTCTTAATCAGTTTATCTTGATTATCTGACAAAGATATTTAGCAAGAACACCCTCATATCCCGTGTCGTAATTCGTATATCGTACAGGTGTTTCACGCTAAAAAAGATAATACTTGAAATCGTCAGTCATTTGTTTCCTATAAAAAATCATGGTAGAACATACTTATGTCAAACAATGTCATGATTGTCTAGGTCAATGCCCATGATTTTGCCGTTTCTAGTTTTGGAGTATCTACGCCATATGTGATCAAACTAAGTACGAATACCGATATAGATTGCTTAGATCTCTCTATAGATCATTATATTGTCAAGAAAACATCTCTGTAACTTCAGGTCTGAACTATTATTATCATAGCTAGAAATCTTACTAGAAGTTTAACAAACACATCGAAATGTTAAAAACTGAAAAGGTATGGTTAAATTTCCTTGAGTAACACCAACTCAAGGAAATATAACTTTAGTGTTTATATCTAACTGACATGCCAGGTACAATATTTGACTATAAATGACAATGTTGAATATTCTCACGTTATATTAAACCGCGGTACAATATTGCCGCCTCAGCGAGCCTCTCGTAGTCGTATATTATAATTATGTACCTATACGGTAGCGCGCTAACTCTCTCGCGCAGCATGCGATCCTTGACGAGGATATACGAACCATTCGCGAATGAGTTCGCGTCTTACCGCGCTGCGCCCGCGCTTCAGTCGCTCGCTACTCGTGAGCTATACGAGTCAGTTAGCACGCGCGCACGCCTACGAACCTACTTATCTTTAATAATATGTAACTACTGTGTAACATTAAAATAGTGATACCCCAAAGATTTCTCATGTTTTCTTTACTATGAGGACCCGTACCTCATATATGGCGCCCAACGTGGGGCCATATATGTCAGTCTTACTATGAGGACCCGTACCATCATAACGTATAATAATCTTTCACGAGGCGTATGGCATACCGATCACACGGAATTAGCCACCGCCAGTCCTATAATGCTCGACTGAAGTTCTTTAGGATGTGTCCTCTTAGCCATCGTAGACGTATGTTGGATCTAACATGTTTACACAAAATTATAAATGGCGCGATGGTGTGTGAGGACTTGCTATCGTCAGTTGGTCTCAATGTTCCCCGTAAAACTAACTCACGACTCCCTCACACAGAGATCTTCCACATTCCCTTTCTCAGAACGATCACTGGTCGCAACGAGGTTCGTTGCGACGTTCGTTGCGATCATGATTTAACAACTGCACCAGGTATCCCTTACCTGGATTCCGAATATTGATAAAAAATTAATAGGTAATGGTTTCATGGTTAAAACTCTCTTATTTGTTTTATACCAAATCGATACCGATTACCGAATCTATCTTGAGTGATGTGTTTGTTATTTCTTGGCGCGCTTAATTCAAGATGCTATACCTAATGTATGGGAATGGTAAGCCAATAAATAAATAAAAAAATTGTTACATTTTTAACTAATGCACACCTAATCCAATAATTTATACTTCAATAAGAATTAGACAGTAAATGTAATTACACACTATTATTCGTAAACTCTTATTTCAATTCGATTGACAGTGTCTAAGTAATTTGATAACGACACTGAACTATCGTAATCTTACATTTCTCGTTGATATAATATAATATTATATAATACTTTTTGAATTGGTATAATAGCAAGGATAGATTTCTCGAAATTGCGAGTCCAGCACAGTTATTTCAGAATCTTGATGAAAAATGTTAAGTCTTCCTTTAACTACTGTTTGGATTGGTCAGTTATGAGAAAAACATCTAAATATACTACACATCCTGTATTGCTAGAAATTCTGCAAACCAATTTGTTATTGAGGCAAACGTTCTCGCTGCAGAGGCTAGGCCGAACAAGAAACGCGTCATCCGGAGTTTGTGTTTGTTGGGACCCGGGTGATAAATCTATGCTGCTGTGCAATCGGTATATGAAATATGTCTGGCCTCCTATTATCATCTAGTCCAGGGATCGTAACCGAAAGTGGTTGAATAGTTAGGCTTTGTTAACACGCATTAATTCAGCTGCTTTAAATTGAAAATGAATCGAAAGGAGCTGTCTAGTTTTGATTAGAAAAGACGTTGATATGCAACCGATTTTGCTCTGCATGTTTGAGTATCCCCAGATTTTACATAACTTTCATTTGTGTAGTCATATCTGTAGACATTTTGGTTTGTCGCAACGGGTAGCTTGACGAGATTTATTTCACGTTGAACTTAATGGCGTGTACCTACCCACGAAAATAAATTAGGTATTTGCATTTTGACGGGTTGAAAATTTGTCTTCCGATAGTAGTGCACTATTTGAGATTGATAAAATGAGGCACAAATGAAGTAGGTAAAATTGATTCACCCTATTAGTGTATTATACTGTTTGAGGGACTATTTTCTTTTCTGTAGTTGTTTTTTTTTGTTGCTGTCGTGCTCCGCGGACTACATCAGTTGTTGAGTTTAGTTTATCCACCCCAAAATTTTGGAAAATAGATTTGAAAAGACGTACATAGTCACGTTTTTATCCCCGGAAGGTTAGAGGCAAAGGTGAATTAATACCTACCCACATTTCACTAATCATACCATTCGGTCAGTGTATTGCCGTATTACGGGTACTATTGTTGACTCGAACCATGTACCTAAAGCCGAGTCTGGGCTGTATATATTTGTCTAATGTTAAACAGCTCTTTCCGTTAATCGCATTTTTTTTACGTGCGCAAAATCCCCACGGATACTTCCCCACTGTGGATCGCTTTGGTTGCCGAAGGTGAGGTTGACAGGCATATCCCTCGCACCCCGGCCGACCCAGGGCCATCTCTCACGATCTGGCCCTCTTTCCTTTAACCGCCTTGTACCACACCGCATGGGAAGAAATAGGGTGGCCCAAATTCTACTCTGCCGTAAACGACAATTTGAATAGACTTTCGTTAAAAAGATAATGCACGCTAGGGGAAATTACATAGCAGTGGAATCTTTAAACAATTTGACGAAGTAAAATCTCACGACCCACGTGAATAAAATCTCTTCTACCACACACTATTAGTAACTTTACTATAAGTAAAAAGGATTATTTTTAATAATGATTGATTGATTAAGCAGACCAATCTACCAATGTTTGTAACGTAGTATGTAATTCTTCCTTTAGACAAAGTAATGCATTAGTTGAATCAGTGAAGGAAAGTTCTAATAAATACGACCGAGAATATTCATTTAGCCAAAGCAAAAGATTCAAAACGTTTCAATTCGTCGTTAGTTGTAAGATATACAAAAGGGGGTAGCAAGTTTTTTTTATTTTTATGCATCTGAAATCTTTTCGCAATCAAAACGTAGTTGAGTTAATTATGTAGAAATTTTGTATTTGCCTTTGGATTAAATAGGTTCTTTAACAATTATACTCAATTCCGATAATATTTGAAGTAGATTATTTTTATACACTACCCTCAGGATCTTGTAAACTTAAATAATTTCAAGTAATCGACACACTGTTAGCAGGTTTAGTTGTATAGATAAGACACATCAGAGTATTTTTTATCGGATAAAATCAGTCAAAATCCATATTGTGATAAAAAATCAAATTGTTCATGACTCACAGTTTCTCAATTCTTTTTCTAGTTACGCCTTCTTCCGCTCGATCCACTGCATTTCAAAGGTACCCTCACTAGACGAAGCAAGAGGAATTTTTTTTTTGAACCTAAATCTTTTATAACCGGCCCGAAGACTATTACTACTTTGATTTGCCATTACTAACGGCAAACGGAGAAATTTAATTACAGAATAGAAAATAATAGAAATTATATGTTCAAATTATATTGCAAAGTATTTTAATGTACGCTGACAAACGAACGGCGCGAAAAACGATGCTATAATTACAAATGACAATAATGGCGGTCGTTGCCCGCCACGAGCGCTTAATATCAAAAATTCACTACAGATGGCGCTAAATACGGAGATTGAACAGGAAATACGTTGACAACAGGTAGCAAGACAGGTGCTTGGTCAAGATAGATATTGATACAAAACAAATAATAAACTTGCATAAACTTATGTTGCGCAATCATTGCGAAATAAATAATAATTGTCATTCGTAATATTGTGCAATATAGTGTAATAGAATAGGCCAAGCCCTAAGACTCAATTTATACTCCGAGACCAGAGGCGGCGTTAAGCGTGGGCGACGTGGGCCACCGCCTACGGCCTCGCGGTACAAGGGGCCTCGCGACTCAAAAATGTTTAAAGCGAGAATAAAACAAAAAAAATATTAATCAATTTTGTTGTGAAACATGTTTTCTTAGTCTGGCAACATTTGCCGCCGACCAGAGTGCGGGGAATCCCCGGTTTATTTGTTTACTTTCTTTACTAGGAAGTCAACCAATCAAATCAAAGTACGCAACGCAGTCGCTAGGCGCATAACAATAGAAACGTATAATTGTGTTATTCAATATTGTTTATTTTTATGACTGTACGTACCTATTTTGATAAGAATAGTGTGTTCAATGTTTTAATAATATTTAGTGAATAAATAGATAGTGTTTAGGTATATTGATTGCTCCTGTAAACTGACCCAAAATTTTAAAACAGTGACTTTTTTAATTGTTTTTTTGTTTTCTTTGTGATTTGTAACACACCGGTACCTGTACTCGTCTATTTTACATAAGGTAAGAAATATTTAATTGGTAATAAGTATATAACGCAGTAATTACTTGTATATAAAATACGCTTTATAATATCTCTTGAAGGAAACCAAAAAAGCTTTAAGGTAAAAAACGTATCGACTTTTTAAGTTTTTAAAACTAGCAGGTAGTAAAAGCTATCTTAAAGATTTTTATTTGAAAACTAATTTAAATTTAGGTTTTACAATATTATGTAGATGTGATCACTCGATGTCCGGAAAGCCAGTGGCCCGGATGGTATTCCAGCGGTGGTCTTACAAAAATGTGCAGCGGAGTTGTCTCCGATGCTTACGCGGCTGTACCGACTGTCCTACAGCTCGGGTACAGTGCCTTCGGCTTGGAAAGAGGCGAATGTACAGCCGATCCCCAAGAAGGGGGATCGCTCAGAGCCAGCCAACTATCGACCCATAGCCATCACCTCAGTGCTGTGCAAGGTCTTCGAGCACATCATTAACAAACAGCTCATGCGTCACCTAGAGGATCACTCCTTAATTAATGACCGGCAATATGGCTTCAGGCCGAAACGGTCAACGGGTGATCTTCTAGCATACGTTACCCATCTTTGGGGTGAGGCTATGGACAAGCACGGCGAGTCACTGGCAATTAGTCTTGATATCGCCAAAGCTTTCGATAGAGTCTGGCACAAATCGCTTCTCTCCAAGCTACCAGCCTTTGGTCTGCCTCCTAGACTGTGCAACTGGATTGCTAGTTTCCTGCAGGAGCGCCGTATCCGCGTCCTCTGTGATGGACGGGCTTCGGAGTTCTTGCAAATAAATGCTGGCGTACCGCAGGGGTCTGTATTATCTCCCACTCTCTTTCTTCTGCATATCAACGACATGCTGTCCACCGGCAGCATACATTGCTATGCAGACGATAGCACCTTACACGGGAGTTATCACGGACAACCTGCGGCCAAACAGTCTGATATCGTGGAAAAAAGACAGCTTCTTGTCACTGAACTGGACCGGATCTTGAATCACATTTCTCAATGGGGCTCCGAGAACATGGTCGAGTTCAATGCCAAGAAGACGCAGGCTTGTGCGTTCACAGCAAAGGTATCTTCTTTCCTTCCCCTTCCCACTCTTCAGAGCACGCCACTTCCACTGCAGGACAATCTCTATATCCTAGGCATGGATATTCGCTGCAAACTGAATAACAGAAATTACATCGAGAGCATCATCAAAACAGCCTCGCGGAAACTCGGACTCTTAAACAAAGTGAGACGTTTTTTCACGCCGGAGCAGCGGTGTCTTCTCTATAAGACACAAATTCGCTCCTGCGTGGAATACTGCTCGCATCTCTGGGATGGCTCCGCGAAATACCTACTAGATGCTCTCGACAGGTTGCAGCGACGCGCGGTCCGAATTATTGGGAACCCTGAGGTCACGAACACCCTCGAGCCTTTGCAGATGCGTAGAGATATTGCTTCCTTGGCTGTATTTTACCGTCTCTACCACGGTGAGTGTTCTGACGAGCTCTTCCAACTAATCCCACCATCTCCTTTCCTACATAGGACAACACGTGCAGGCCTTAGATGTCACCCTCACACTGTGCAGAATATACGAGCAAGAACCAAGCGGTTCGGAGACTCTTTTCTTTGCCGCACCACCAAGACCTGGAATTCATTACCAGCACACGTGTTTCCTTCTTCCTACAGTCCCGGGGCCTTTAAGCGGGGCGTGAAAAAGCATCTGATGAGGCCGCCAAGCTGAGTGCCACCATTGTAGCACTTAGTGTCTGTAATGGTGACCCTCTTTCCTGAGACTTTGCCTTTAGCTTACCATCAGGCGAGGTGAGGTCAAGTTGGCGTGTCCTATATAAAAAAAAAAAAAAAAAAAGATAAAACTGCAAAAAAATGTTAACTATTGCTTTCGTTTACAGTGTATAGATACGACGTTATCGACATGTCCGGCCGAGATAGAGATATTGGAAGAAAATGGGAGTCTGGATCAGCAAAAAGAAAAAGAAAAGCTGAAAGAACTGCAACCAACCAAGTTTTGAGTTTAAATTTGATGAAGTTCCTCAACCAAACTGCATCTGGTAGTACAGAACCTTCTGAATCGATAGCTTCGACTTCTACACAACAAACGTCCGAGATACCGTTGGAAAATGCTCTAGATGCACTGAATACCGAGAGCGAACGTCAGTTAGACGTAGAGCTTGGATCATCTTCTAGCCAATCAAAAATTGACGCTGAAACTCTTGTGCTGTCATCAAGCAATCAAGAAGAACAGATTGACATAGATTCTCCAATTCGCAGCGACGACGCCAGCGCCATAGTTCAGCAAGTACTTGTTAATTCGGATCCGGGATTGTGGACGTTTCCCATAACGGATACACAGCGTCGTGACATAGTTCGAAGCGGCCCCACACAGCAATTAAATAGCGGTGATGAATATTATCCCAAAGGTGATGATAACAGACACTTTTCCAATTTCTATTTCTCGAGAAAACTAAATAATGGTGAAACTCAACATCGTCGCTGGTTAGTGTATTCCAATTCCCAAAATAAAGTTTACTGTTTTCCATGCAGACTATTTAGCAATTCACAAACTCAGGTGGTGCAAGGAGGGTGTTGTGACTGGAAACATTTAAGTAGCATTTTACATAGACATGAGAATACCAAAGAACATATGGCACATATGTTCCAATGGTTAAATTTAGAGAAAGGAATAAATCCAGGCAAAACAATAGACCAAGAAAACGAAAGGCTAATACGTGAATCACAAAAACATTGGCACAACTTGTTAGAGAGAATAATTGACATAATAAACTTTTTGGCCTCTCATAATCTTGCATTTAGAGGTCACAGAGAATCTCTCAAGACAGGTGACGGTATTAAGAATTCCGGTAATTTCATAGATTTATTTAAACTGATATCAAAATTTGATCCTACTTTACGTGAACACATGAAACGCATTAGTGACAAACAACTTTCACACCATTATTTAAGTCACGATATTCAAAATGAATTGATCATATTGATGTCAAAAACAGTTGTCAATGAAATTATTCGTAAGGTTAAAGAAGCAAAGTATTATTCTTTTTTGCTCGATTGCACTAGAGATTGTAATAGAGTTGAACAAATGTCGGTTATCTTAAGATTTTGTGATACGTCAACTGGTACAATAGTCGAACATTTTATGGGATTTCTAGCTGTTACTCAGACAACTGGAGAATATTTAGCCAATGCTATACTGGAACACCTAGAAAAATATGACTTAAATATTCAAGACTGCCGTGGCCAGGGATACGACAATGGTGCAAATATGGTAGGTGTAAATAGTGGAGTTAAAACTCGAATATTGAATATTAACCCTAGGGCATTTTTCACACCTTGTGGCTGTCATAGTTGGAATCTACTATTGGTAGATGCAGCGAACTCATCTATGGTAGCAAAAACTTTGTTTGGTTTCATACAAAAAATTTATTTGCTATTTTCAAGATCAAACAAGCGCTGGGATTTTATAAAAGGAAAATTAAAACTTACTATAAAACCTTTATCAGACACAAGATGGGAAAGTAGAGTCGAAGCAGTAAAGGCCGTATTATTGCAATTTGATGAAGTGATTGAATGCATAAAAAACTTAAAAAATCAAACGGAGGAATCAGACACTCTCAGTGATTGCGATTCAATACTAAATGAAATGTTAAGTTTAGAATTTATCGTATCTTTACATGTGTGGTATGAGATATTATTGCGTGTTAATATAATAAGTAAATTATGGCAATCAGTACAAATTCATTTAAGCATTGCTCTTGAACATTTACACACATTTTGTGAATGGATAAAAGAGTATCGGGAAACTGGATTTGAGAAATCCCTGTCTGATGTTCGGAAATTTACTGAGACAAGCTGTTATGACCTGCCAAAAGAGTTTAAGAATAAAAGAGTAGCCAAAAAGAAAAGGATGTTCGATTATGAAAGCAGCGATGAACCTATACAGTCTCCCAAAATCCGGTATCAAACAGATTTTTTTTACGCCATGATTGATTCTATAATAACCAATATGGAATTAAGATTTACGTCTTTAAATCAACATTTTGAAGACTTTGGTTTTCTCTATGATTAAATCCGTTTAGGCGCAGAATGTCCAATTCGCAAAATGTCCAGCGGACGCAAAATGTCCAGTTCGCAAAATGTCCAGTTTGCAGAATGACCAGTTCGCAAAATGTCCAGTTCGCAGAATGTCCAGTTCGCAAAACGTCCAGTTCGCAGAATGTCCAATATTCATCATAAACGTTTGGTGGGGGATTTAAGTATGAATAAATCATTAAGTAAGCCAAATTACTAGGAAATCACATTTTTATTTTGTCACATTTATTTTAAATTAACATAAATTATATAGAATCAGTATAAAAAAACGCTGCGGTCTAGTGATTATATATTTTTTTAATCATACTCCATCAATAACTATTGAGATTAAACTTATTTCATATTTCACGTACAGCGACATCAAGTTTTTACATCAAGTACTAACAAGCGAATCAACCGCGACCGCAAGTCCTTACAAATGATAGATCTATTTTTTAATCTTATTTCCTTAAACGTTATATATAACTCTGGTGTAACGCATTTATTTATTGAGATGGAATTCCCCCTCTCTACATGTATCATTATATTTTAAAATTAAACAACCTATTGGTGAAATAGAACGTGAAAATTCGTCGTTAAATGAGGGTAGTTTCATAAAAAAATTGGTAATAATGACAAGTAATTTAGATCGTTAAAAGGATACTTGTTATTGTGGTATATTGCTTTTAAATATTATTTGCAGTGATTATAACGGTGTTTTTTAATAATATCTGTAATGGATAAATCGTTTGAGTTTATAAACAATCAAAAAAATAAACGAACACTAAGTCGTAATGGATATTATTATACAAAAAATGTATGTAACAAAAATGGAAGTACGCAATGGAGATGTGTCAATAGGAATGTGTGTAGTGCATCAGTTACCATAAATGAGACCAGAGGTACCATTGTAAGAGATTGTAAAGAACATACTTGTCAAAGAGATCAGGAAAATAGCACTTTTAATGAATGGAAACGGTCATTAAAACAAGCTGTATGCCAAAATTTAGGTCCCATTCAAAAGATCTATGAAAGACAAGTTCAAGAGATGGGTTCTGATTGTGTACCTGGGTTTAATACTATTAAAGATACGTTGTACAGAGCGCGAAAAAAATTTCTGAATACAAGTTTTTTAAATCATAAAACTACTGAAAATATACACATACCCGGAGCACTAGCAAATCATTTTTTAAGATATGAAGATGGGACCGACAAAAAAATTCTGATTTTTGCTTCCCACGTTGCCTACAAAATGATAAGAAATCGTCGAACTTACTTTGCAGATGGAACATTCAAAGCGGCTCCGAAGCCATTTTACCAATTGTATGTTCTACATTTTGACTTATATTCAAATAAAAAAGCTACAAACATTGTGCCTGCTATTTACGTCCTGTTACCAGATAAATCAGAACATACATATACACGTCTGTTCTCACTACTAAAAGAAAAGTTAGGCGTTAATATACAACATTTTAAAAGCGACTATGAAAAAGCGCAAATGAATGCAGTTGCGACAGTTTTTCCTGGTGCAACAATAAGTGGCTGTTTTCATCATTTTAATGATGCGATATGGAAATATTCCAAGAAAATTAAACTAAATACCACAAAAGAAGGCCGAAATATCACTAGGATGAGCGCGTTAATTCCATTAGTTCCAGCCAACCACATCCCAGGTAATTTATATACATACTAGCTTTAATTATCTTTATAAGTTATAGCCTATATCTTATTTATGACATGTAAGCTATATTACTGCAAAGTTTCAGCAAAATCCATTCAGTAGTTGCGTGAAAGAGCAACAAACATACACACACACATACTTACAAACTTTCACGTTTATAATATTAGTAGGAAGAAGTATAGTAGGAAGTAGGATAATTATACATCCCCACACAGAACACACACATTTAGATGTTTATGTTTTAGTTACCTTGCTGTATTATTACAGGCGCGTGGTAACACATTATAGAATCAGCTCCAGATTCCTTAGAAATGCGAAAGTTTCGGCGGTATTTCGAAAGTAACTGGTATCCACAACAGTCACCTACAGTGTTGAGCTGTGCCGGACAGCGGCACAGAACAACCAACGCCATAGAAGGTTGGAACCATAGGTTAAATCGCCGCATACCTAAGCATCCTAATTTATACTACTTCATAGACAAACTGAAGAAAGAAGCCAAACATTGGGATAGTGTAATTAATAATTCTTTGTTTAGGCTCATAAAAAACAAAAGAAGACTCAAAGATATTAATTTTGATATTCAGTACAAAAAAGAGAAGAAAACTAGAAAACGGGCATATTACAATTAAGAAGTTTTTTAAAAATATCATATTTTTACGTCTTCTTATATAAACCCTAGTTACTACAACTAGATACTGATTTACAAATTATACAATTACTAGACCGCAAGGAGCGTTTTTTATATTGATTGATTCTATATAATTTATGTTAATTTAAATTAAATGTGACAAAATAAAAATGTGATTGCCTAGTAATTTGGCTTACTTAATGATTTATTCATACTTAAATCCCCCACCAAACGTTTATGATGAATATTGGACATTCTGCGAACTGGACGTTTTGCGAACTGGACATTCTGCGAACTGGACATTTTGCGAACTGGACATTTTGCGAACTGGTCATTCTGCGAACTGGACATTTTGCGAACTGGACATTCTGCGAACTGGACATTTTGCGTCCGCTGGACATTTTGCGAATTGGACATTCTGCGCCTAAACGAAGCGCGCTAAAAAATATGCCACAGGAGCAAATATTAAAACACTGTAACGATTTACATAACGTCCTGCGTGTGGGTGAGAGCAGTGACTTCCAACCATTTGAATTATATGAAGAATTAAATACAATGATCCCGAATTTACCCAACTTCATTAAAGACGTGAAACAGCTGCTGTCATACATAACAGAAAATAGCTTGAAAGAAATTTACCCAAATATTTACATTGTCATCCGAATTTTATTAACAATTCCGGTAAGTACAGCCTCTGCTGAAAGAAGTTTTTCAAAATTAAAATTAATAAAAAATTATTTGAGAAACACAATGAGCCAAGAAAGACTTTCAGCTTTGGCTGTTTTATCAATTGGATCAGATTTGGCATCTAGGCTGAATTACGATACCATAATTAAGGAATTTAGTAACGTTAAAAGCAGGAAATTTCTGTTCCTTTAATAAAGAAATCTAATGTTTTTTAAGATACACTTTAAGAAATGTATATCTCCACCTTTATATTAACGATTTGTAATTTTTCATTTAATACTTATTAATCTAATTTGTATTTTTATTAATAAAAACTTGGCAGTGTTAATTGTTTTGTTTGTTTTTATTATTTTATAAAATCCGTCTTCAGGTCGCCATAGAACAGGGCCTCGCGAAATCTGTCTTGCCCACATCAAATTTAGTTGTTGCCCCGCCACTGTCCGAGACCTTCGATAGCCCTATTAAAAATAGGTGAGTCGGGGTGCGAAGGATATGCCAGAGGCTACCTTGCCCTCACCATTGATGCGCCCAGATGTTCGTGTGGAATTAGTCGGTTGAGTCGAATATATCCTTGGGAATTTCCGAACGTTAAAAAATATTCAGGTTTGTGAATACCATGAGAATTTCTTCATTCCACCATACATTTTAATGCCTCAAACTTCAACAAATTTCAATGTATGGATAACTTTTAGTATCTTTACATGATCCCGAGGAACACTGACCAGTGGCTACTCTGACAAGGCAAACGAGTTTTCGTAGTTATTTATTTTGATGTAGGAACAAAAATAATACAAATTCTTATTATCAAATAAATTTTACTATACAAAATTAGATTCATAATAAACTATTTGCGATTTATAATTAATATGTAACGTAATAAATTCGAAATAATTGTATTACATGTACTTTTTATTTTATTTTCCTAAATGCATTAATTGAATAGTACTTAGGCTATGCAGCTGCTGTTTCGTTACAATCATTTGTGTCGTAAAACAATTCATAGATATTATTAACATACTGTAATATACAGCAAAAGACTTATGGACGTATACGGTAGAATTTTCGATTCGGTGAGATACATATAAACCGGGTGTTTCGACCGTTATAAAACAGCTCTGGTTCCAGTCTATATTTAATTTTTTTTAAATTTATGCACAAGTAGGTAGTAGGTAGGCGTTCTCTATCAGTCAACCAAAGGTGCACCCATCTTCGAGAAAGACTCAGTAGGAGCTTTATTGAAAGTAACATTTTAGAGAGAATGTATCGTATACAGGAACAAGAATTCTATAAATTAATATAAAGGTACATTATATTACGTATATATGTTAAGTATAAGTATAATATGAAGGTACCATATACAAGTATATATCAGAGAACAAATAACAATATATAAGAAATAATATATGCACACTGGAAACTATCTATTTATCTACCTCACTCCATCCCATGGTTGCCTGGTAGAGATTACCTTGTGCAATAAGCCCGCCACTTGTTATGCCAGAAAACTGTACTAAATTGTATCTTTCTGTATACTTTCTATGTGTAGGTATATACAATAAAGAGATCTATTATTATTACATTCCTACCATAAGGTCGATATGTACATACATACATACATAAAATCACGCCTGTTTCCCATAGGGGTAGGCAGAGATCACGGATCTCCACTTGCTACGATCCTGACATACTACTCTCGGTAGATATGTATAGTATGATAAAATAGCAAAAGCTTCATGTTTTTGATACCTTGGCTGGGTTCTCAAGATTCAAAATGGCGGGAAGACTCGTGTCAGGAAGATTTCAGACGCCAGTCTAGTTTTGTGCTACAGGCCCATAAATCTGACGTTTGACTAACCAGATTCTGCTTTCTACGTCCATAATAACATGCTTAGTGACCACCATGCTGAAAATCTAATTTGCAAAATGTCAACAAATGGAATCTGCTTAAAACAATTGCTTTTAATGCAAAAAGCCTTTTTTTACACCACTTAGTGTCTGACAAGTGGACCATCTTATGGAAAGTGGTTAACGTGAGCAATACTTGGGGAATCACACTTGTGCTGCAGACACTATCAGTGCAGAAGACAAGGCAGCAATGGCACGCATTGCCAGACAAGTAAACAACATGGACCACACATTATTGTTATAAAACTCTCCTTTTTATTCTGCTTGTTAGGAGTGGATTCCTGTTGATGGTATTCTGGGAGGGAGGACACTACAACCTTTTCATTGCTTGGTCTATACCTAACACACAACCCTTATTTAAATTTTTCTTGTATCATACTTAAACGCACGTTTTGAATCAATATAGGTAATTTAAAATGTAACAAGTCGTATTTAGACCACCATCTATGTTACAAAAGACTTTTTACATATTAGGATTTTTGTTTAAGTGTGATATTACATATTTTGACATTTAGCCACTTAGACAAGTAAACATACTAAAAAATAGATGTTCCGATGATAACATTCCTTGCTCATAACAACTTTGAACAATCATACAGCCAATTGAGAATATTCTCACAGCTAGGAGTCCAAGACCCTCTCTACCTCACACACACTTCTTATTCTCTATATTATGTACTAAGGCAAGTCTATAAACACTAAACACTATTTCTTTTCATCTGGAATATCGCCTAGGAGTTTGTCTAAGTCAAGACCGTCAAATTTTGGGTTCTGTGTGTTTGAAGCGTGTGCCAAAAACAGTTCTTTCAAGAACTGCAACTCTTTTGTCAGAGTTTTCACTTTCTCTTCTAGAGCTAGGTTCTCTGATTTCAAGTTGCTGACTCTCGTGAATGTCTCCTGTGTCTTTTGTTTAGACTTGAAGCGACTCTTTTTCACTGCCTGTAACAAATAAAGAACTTGTTTTAGTACAATGTTTTTTATTTCATTTTGAGGTTTTTTTTTATACCACTTAGGTGGCAGACAAGCACACGGCCCAGCTGATAGAAATTGGTTACTGTGGCCTATGGATGTGTGCAAAACCAAGGGAGTCATACTCGTTTCGTTTCTGTGCCGTCAGTGTAAAAGACAAAGCAGGACAAGCTTTTAGCCTTCCCACTGACAGCACCAAAACTCTCCAGTGAGCTCTGGCTACCCTACTCACCGCCGGGAACCAAACACAAGCTTATTATGGCCGCAGTATTCTGTAGGGCAGAGGTACTTCCCCAGTCGGACTGCTCAATCGGTCGAAAATACTGTCGCATCCTACATCCTAACAGGCTTTTTTATTTTACACCTAAATTAATATTACAGGGACTTTTAGTCATCACAGACTGGAAAGCTGACCCCGAATGGGCTGGGCATCAAAGAATTATAATCTCATAAGGTTTTGCAAGGAAACAATAGTATGTTGGATGGGATGCTATGGACGCCAGAAAGCCCACATCCTACTCTATAAGGAAGACATATGGAATAGGTCTAATGGTACACATATGAAGGTCTACCTTGAAAATAATAATATAATGTTTAAAATTTTATTAATTAAATTATTATTAAATATACTTAATTATTTTTTATAAGAATTTTATTGAAGTTCAAAATATCAATATTAAGACAAAAATACACAAAATAGATTCGTGATTATGTTGTGTCGAATATTTAATTAATTTACTTAGTAATAAAATTTAATCATATACTAGAAACCAACTAACAAGAAGATATATATATTTTATATTAGCTTATATTCTGGGCCCTAGGTCAATAAACAAGGTAAACTAAATAGATCATTAATCTGATACCATATCAAGTTTTATTCAATTACTGTGTTATTATATATATATTTATACAAATTAGTTGCCTTAATTATAAATTACATTATCAAAAGCAGCAGAACAAAGAAATCCTACTATCATTAATGGCAGAACAGTCTGACTTAGCCCCGTTAAAAGTATAAAAGCAACCTTTTATTTGTATCTCAGGTTAATTTTTTTTCAAAGGCTAACATACGTCCACTTAAAAAATATACAGTATTTTTTTTTGGCTTCCAATCAGGCAACATATCTAATTTTCTCCTTTTTTTTCCTAATAATTCATGAGTATCTTTGAAAGATCATTTAAATATAATGGAAATAGTAGAACAGGGCATCTGTTTGTGCATCGGTTAGTGCTTTCTTTATGTTAAGAGCATGTAAAGGACAATAAACTCAAGTTCAATGACCTCAAAGATCTTATTTCTGTATTAAATGAATGTGACTCAAGAGATTGAATGAAGTTTGGCATGTACCTTCTTAAAGCTTGACTAAGAGATTACTGGTTGCTAAAATGATTTGTAATAAATGGCACAATTATAGTGAAGTCATATAGGTCATATATTTATTTAGAAAAACATTCAATAACAACGGCAAATAAAATGATATGAGTATTACGTCAGTATTACAAATCCCTTGGAAGTCACTGTTGTTTATCTGATTCTTATCTGTTATGTTGGTTTATGCATTCATTCTCTCATTTAGTACACAAAATAGGAACATTAATATCTTTAAATTTTTGCAAATAATAGATAATGTGATGCAACACCAGTGGGTTCTGCAAATTTAATATTATGCAATTCAATGTCACTTTACAAACAGAAAGGGTTAAGTGATGCAATGTAAACAAAAATTAAAACAGCAACTTAATATTAACCTTCAGAATGTTTTCACAAAGAATTGTTGAATTATTCAATGAAAATATGTACTTCAAAGTACATCATCTCTGTTAAAAAATGTAAGTATTACAAAGAGGTTATCATTTAATAATAAATATTCAACTGAAATGTTTAGATAACTGGT
This sequence comes from Eilema griseolum, assembly GCA_963662185.1. Lineage (NCBI taxonomy): Eukaryota > Metazoa > Arthropoda > Insecta > Lepidoptera > Erebidae > Eilema > Eilema griseolum. The sequence continues at coordinate 8,205,419 of OY759254.1, read as the reverse complement.
AATATTATGTATTTTTATACAAGTACAGTTATCATAAAACAAATACAATCATGTGTATAACATTAAAATACAACAGAATAAATGAATACATATGGGTTATTCCCCTACAATTTCAAATTTAGAATAAGTTGTGTAATTTTCCTCATTGAGCTTAGTGAGCTGAAAACAAAAGTTGTAGCTGGAGGCATTAAATACAAACCTCATTGTTCCTGTCTCTTTTTCGCCTGTAATCGTCGTCGTCTTCCTCAACATCACTGACCCCTCGTCGTCCACGTTTTGGAGGCATCTCGCCAATATAGTCCTCGAAATCGTCTAATATCATCAAACTGTTTCACTGATCTATCTCAGGAACTCTCCACTGAATTTACAGTTAAAACTCAGATAACTTTTCTGCGGTTGAAAACACTGGGTTTTTTATCAGTTCCGAGAAATCATGACGCAACTGTGTATTAAAATCTCGATAAATTATTTGAACGTCTACGAAATTAACACTTACGAAGTAACAAAAACAAGTTTTTGTTTCTTTGAAAGGTGATTTGTCACTTTGGTTTAAATCACTGTGTACCAAATAAATGAAAACAACAACAAAGTTGCGCACCTCCCACAAAGTTACAAACTGTTCTGAAACCTTTTATCCTAGAGTCGAAATATAAATAGAGTGCTCGTGAATCGTAAACTCCAACATTTGCATCACATTTCGTCATGCGTCATACTAGGTTGCTGACGTCACTGACGTCAATGTTAGAGTTGCCAACTCGTAATTTTAAGTTGCCGTATTTTGGTATATGGATTGGCGTGTTTTGGAATAAAAACTACAAAATTGCCGTGTTCATTTTATTTATTTTAAATTAGCCGTCCACCCGCAAGGATGTCGATTATCACGACTTTTGGTTATATTTTATTTATTTATTTACATTTTATTGTAGGTACACATAAATGACATTTATATAAAAAGATGACATGTAATGTACAAAGGCGAGCTTAACTCAAAGTTGAGTTCTCATCCAGCAAACCCGGGAGTGCACAGAGGAATTGCAATACGAGAGGCTAAGTCTAGTGCACACGAAAGTGTAGAATTTATATAAGAAGGTACCTATACAATATGTATACCTATCGTGCCCAAAATTTGTACCACCTCACTATCCATGTTAATACTGAACTTTACTCACACACCAAACATCGTTAATTTAAGTAAATTAACAGCAGTAAGTACCTATATATTGTAAATGAAAATTCTTTTCAACAATGGTATTACCTACCAATTATCATAAACGGTGAAGTGTATTCGAATCTATGTCGAGTGCGCGTCAGGGTTTCCCTGCGCATAGAGTCATGACCATAGTATTTATAATAAAAGTAGTAGAAATGGCTCACAGACGTTTAAGATAAATGACTAGGTACATTTTTTACATTTTGTGATGTGTGTTATAATGACTGAACTTGTCGAGTATTAATCAAATTATAAAAAAAATAGTACCTAATCGTCGGATTGCCGTATTTTAGAACACGGCAATGACTACACTGCCATGCCATGTTTTAGTACTGAAAAGACTCAAATTGCCGTGTAACACGGCAATTGCTGTGTAAATGCGATTGTCAAATGTTACACAGGCTAACTTTTAGCTAGATAACATTATCGGAAGAAAAGTGATGTTCTTTTATAGTACAGAAATACTCTAAAAGGTTAAGTAAGTAAGTTAAGGTTTATTATCCGATAAAAGGTTTAAAGTAAATTAAATAGGATCGCTTGGATAGCTGATATCTCTGGCGATTCCACCGCTGTTCAACCGATTTCTCAAACAATAGTACAGTTGTTATTAATACGACTGGCAAATTGCTTAATAATCACCCTTTTGCAATACGCAAAAAGTAACGTCAAAGTAACATTTTGAGTAGTGTAACGCAGAAGTAGTTATTATTGTTATTTTTTGTACCCTATGACACTCGGGAGATGAATAACTTTCATTTGAGACCCCATTCATCGCTATCCATCCAGCCATTAGGCCTGTAGAGGGGAAAAAACTGCATAGGTACATACATACATGCATTCATGGATACCTACATGACCCATCCCAGTAGTAGGTACCTACCCACCAAATTTCGTGAAGATCTTATAGGTAACTCAACTCAATGACAGCTTTAGATAGATAGATAGATAGATAATACTTTATTGTACACCAATACATTTACAACTGAGACAAGTAGGTAACATGCATATACCTACAGTTTAATGTACAATGGGCGGCCATAACGCTGAAGCGATTTCTTCCAGGCAACCTTGGGATGGACAGTAATGTGACAAGACAAAAGATATATGGTGTAGTTATCATATAAAACTAAATAAAGGATGTACTAAAACAAAAAGAAAGACAGAGAAAAGCACAGATAAAGGAAAATAAAATAAAATATACAGCTTTACGTTAAGTATTACAAACATAATCGCACAACCACAACACAAATAGATATAGCGATAAGGTGAAAAATCTGGGGATATATATATGGACAGCAGCTTGTCTTGGAGTCCTCAGCTTCAGGAGATTAGCCGCAGAATGTTTGCCTCCGCGGCGTCCCTGCGTAGGCTTCAAAATTTTCTACCCATTGCCACGAAAACTGCGCTTGCACAAACTCTTCTCTTTCCCATCCTTGATTATGCCGATGCCAGTTTTCCAGATCTCACTGAAGACCAACTAAATAAACTTGAGAGACTTCAAAATCTTTGCATACGATTTATATTTGGACTTCGCAAATATGATCATATCTCAGAATTTCGTGCAAAGCTCAAGTGGTTACCCATACGCCTTCGCCGGAATGCTCGCTTTCTTTATCTATTGTATAATATTTTATTTCATCCTCTTACTCCTATCTACCTAAAAGAACGCTTCGAATTCCTTGGAGACTCACACTCTAAAACCTTTTAGAACCTTGAGATCGTCAGAGAATCTGAGGCTGAGAATGCCAGCGCATTCTACGAGGTTCATGGATAAGTCATTTACTGTCCAAGCTGTTCGATTGTGGAATGCCTTACCTGTAACCGTTAGACGTGCGCAATCTCTGCCCGTCTTCAAAAAACTGGTTACAGACTACTTTTTGCGGGAATGATGAAAACCATTATATTTCTTCTCCTCTTTGTATTTCTCCTTTATTCATGTCTACGCTTTTTTTGGTATATTAAATGTGTGGGTGTTTTAAGTATAATATGTAGGTGCCTAGTTGTAGGTACCGTTTCATTATAAATTATGTTTATAGTAAGTATATACGTAAATATAGTACGTATTGTATCTATAACTATATAATATATCAGAGTATAAATAATAATATAAAATAAATAATGTATGTACACCGGAAGCCGCCCACTATATCTATCTATTTATCTAACTCACTCCATCCCATGGTTTCCTGGTAGAGATTGCCTTGTGCAATAAGGCCGCCATTTGTTATGCCACAAAACTGTACCAAATTTTGTTTTTCTGTATCAATTCTCTGTGTACATACAATAAAGAGATTTATTATTATTATTTATAAAATAAACTAAGTAGTAGATATAATAAAATATAAAATAAGCAATACATACCAATATGAAAGGAAAACAATAAGAAGCAATGTGAACATATACATATGTAATTGCGAGCTATCACAGCGTACACGACGATAAGTAGTGGTTCTTTACCATTCCTATAAAGATGTTAAGGGTTCTTGCCCGTCTGATGTTTAATGGCAATGCATTCCACAAGCGCACAACCTTGACAGTGAATGACTTGTCAACGAAGTCAGTGGCATGTATTGGCATTCTCAGCTTCAAATTCTCAGATAATCTCAGGCTTCTCCTATGTGTGTCATGAAGGAACTGCAATGGAAAAGAACCTGGGACTACCGATAACAATTAATTGTGTCTTGGATGAATTTAGGGTGAGTGAATATTCGAGTTTTGATATTTTAGTCGAATACTAGTTTTAGTCGATTTCTTTTTTTTTACTTTTTGTATATATATGCCTGTTAATCTCACCTTCGGCAAAAAAATAAAAGAGCGACTGCTCCTCTCGCTCAGTCCCAAAGTCAATGCAGCACTGTTTTTTTTTTGGTTCATAAACTATTAGGCGTATTGAGAAACTAGGTATATTGAGTCTTAGGAGTTTTTGAATTAACCAAGGATAGCGGGTAGCAAAACAAGAAATATAGTTTTAGAGAGAATAGAGAGTCAGCCTGTGACCACGATTGGTGTAGCCCTGGTCGAAACGTCAGGTAAATAAAAGGTCAAGCCAAGCTATCCGCGTACGAAGGCAACTCGGGCGTCGGAGGTCGATGAACGACCTCCGCCCCCCATGAGCGCCGGCCTGAGGGTGACAGGTGGAGCCGCCCGTCTCCCTGGCAGAAGCAGGCCGCGGCGGCGGCGCGCCTGGCGCGCCTCCCCGTTTTCCGGGAACGAGTTGGGGACTCTGTAGTCCCCACACACCCGAGAAGGGGGCCAGATCGTGAGAGATGGCCCTGGGTCGGCCGGGGTGCGAGGGATATGCCCGTCAACCTCACCTTCGGCAACCAAAGCGACCCACAGGCGGCGTGCGTTTTAGTCGGTTCGAGTCCGATATAACCTCCTCCACCGGCTCCGATGGGGAGGTATCCGTGGGAATAAAAGGTATATATGTACCTATACTGTGATAGCGTTAATTCCCGTAAATATTATTGTATATCATGGAATGCAGTAGTTTAAAAGTTAGATAATCTAGGTTCTTTTCAAAATCGAGCTGGAGTTTCCTGGTGCTCTTTGCTATTCTTCACAATTTCGGATTAAGCTATAGTGTCGGCTTAAAAAAAATACATGTATAAGTCTGTACACTCACTAGGCTGCAAAAAGGATATAAAATTGGTGTGAATGGTAAAATAAATAAAACATCATATTATCAGACCACAATATAATCTTTCATCACGATAAACTTCTAACAATGTACGTAAATTTATTTACACAAATAATGGAAGCATCGAATGCTAAACTTTCTAATACTGTTACGCTAATCAATCTCGATACATTTTATAACTATACAGAATAATCAAATTGAAGATAAAATTGCTTATTTGAAATGCATTATTTTTAATATCCATAGTCGTATGAAATAATGAAATAAAAATTATATTAAAATCGTATTTGAAATTCAGAATTTAGTGAACGTCATTTTGGTTTAATCACACATTCCCACCACTAGTATAATCGACTAAGCTTCATAATAAAACATATTACGGGTGGTCAAAATGTTTACGATATTGTAATCATACAGAGGAAAGCAGTCATTAAAGGTAAGTAATAATTTGCATGATGGTAAGTAATCTACTTAAATTTTGACCAAGTACGAACATCGTGTCATAGCCTTCTTCCAAGTAATCTATGCAAATGCCCAATGAAATGTTTTATAAATATTTAATAGCAACTAATCGTGTAATATTTGTAAAATTACCCACGTTATATTTTTATTGATTGCAAGTTCATACTAAACTTATACCGGACAAGCTTTTAGAATTGTTTGGCTGTAAGCTGAATATACATTAAAATGAAAATTTATTAATAGCAAAACTTCCCAAAATGCTATCTCCATATCACAGAATACATAAATTAAATAACAAAGCGACAGTCTTTTCTAATCAGAAAACCTACAACAGAAATGTAGCCTTAAATGCGTTGTAAGAAAGGAAACAAATAGTTCCTACCCTAGCTAGACATCTTATTGAGATTAGACCAGTCTAATGGTTATTTACACACGTAACGATTAAATACAGTAATTGTTGCGTTGGAACTATAGTTAAATATTATGCTTTAAGACATAAAATATACTTCGATTTTGTAATATTGTCTTTATTCCACAAGTTTTAAACTTTTTTTACTTTGTTTTACAACTACAGAAAGTCCTAGTTGGTTTATGTGATCTTTAAAAATGATACTTTTCGTTAAATAAAATTGAAGTAGGTAGTTGTCGAACAAAATAAGCTTACAACAATAAAAATGCATGTAGACATGGTTCTTATACGTATTGTATAACTAAAATAGTTACTCATTCTGGAACATTTGGCGATGTGGCATATTTTGATTTATATTTCATAATATGCACACCTAGCTCTACATTTATTTAAGAAAGACATTAGATAAAGACAACATAGTTAGCTTGTAATATAAACACAACGCTCACATCTGAACTAACTCATCCAACACTGTATTTTGGTTCAGCCAACTATTACTACATAAATGTTTCGGCACAAAAATACAGCATTGGTACATTATTGATATATTTTGTGCTCCCAAATAGCAGAAATAGGTACCATTGTCTTATTCAGCTAAAATAACTTTATTAAATAATATAGATAAATATACGGTTAGTAATATTTTATGACAAATCCATAACAGGAACATTAATTACAAATATTTCGTATTAGTTTGGCTTCTACTACACTTTCATAGATTTGTTGACATTAGTATTATTTTTATAACACATAGGCAGTCAATACGAGACCTGAGACTCATTACATTCAAATAAATATCAAATACCGATTACGTATGTCAATTATAAAAAGTAATCGACGATACAGTAGATTCAAATGGAACCCTCGTGTGGCCTATTGTACTTCTGATTAACAATGATTTGATACTTTAATAACATTTCAATAAATAAGTCTTGATAAATGTATAGTAAAATTAGAAAATAACCCACATATAATTGAAATAAATTTGATTTAAAACCGTAATAACCACAGAATAGTCAAACTATCTTTGTTTTCGTTCCGAAAATAACTTTACTCGCCCAATGGCTAAGCTCGCGTCTTGTACATTGTTGTCGAGACAAAAGTACGTTTTGATATTTACAATCCAATTTTTAACGATCATCAATCGTTTCCGTGACCAAAAATATATCAACTAGAAAATTTACTTACGTATTTAAACTAAATAATAAGGTATGGTGAATTTATTTAGAATATTATTTTAATTTAGAATTTCTCTCATTTAAAGTCGACTAAGTGACAATAATCGACTAATCGTTTTTTGTAACTATGTAGGAAGTACATCTCTAATTTATGAAATTACTGTACCATACATCTATATAGCTGGTTAAGAATATTGAGCACTTTATTATAGACACAGATTGTGAAAGTCAAATCTAATAAAATTAATATTAGGCCTTCACACCAGACTTATACTAACAATATTAGTAACCATCCTTATTATTTAGCCGTAGTGTTGTATCATTAATTATTATGTCAATCGATTAATAGCTAAGAACGGTACTGACTAATGAACTAGTATCGCTTAGTTACCAGCAGTCGATGACGCAATGACGTCGTTATGCTCGCACAGATACGCACAGCTTTCACATACATACCCTATCAACAATTGATCTCATAAGTACATAATTCGATTTCAATATAACTATTATCATCGTTACTCATATTTAGTATGATTCTGATTGACTCACATCTTTTTTTAATTACCAAAATGTATACACACACGGCCAAGGAAATAAGTAATAAGTATACAACTTAATTCACTACATGTGAAGGTGTATACTTATCTATTTGGCCGTATGCACCTATACCTTTGACAAATACTATGATAAGCTAAAACGTATCTGAACGAGCTAATACTATTAAAATCTTTAATTATTTATTATCATTTCAAAGACGCCAATTTAAATTTAAACGAGGAATTATTATTATTTAATATTGAAGACTAATTTATTAATCGCCTATATCTAGTCTTAGTCGTAGGAAATTAGAATTAGTCATTACTATGCTTACATAATATGAGCAACATTTGGTTCTCTCATTTTTGTTTAGCAATTTATTTAGTAACATTTCAATAGTCGATTATTCACTCGCTTAGTCAGTCGATAACTAATCGAGATGTAATTATCAAGCTTATTTTTATTTAGATAACAATTTTGTTATTAGTTGCAATTTTCACTGACTTCATTCAGGTGTTTTCTATTGCATCTACTAAAACATCTACATTAAATCGGTTCACACGATACTGTCAATAGGTTTTAGACGATATTTTTTATAAATCCCGAATTTTCCTAGATCTAAAATAAATATTTATTAGCATCTTTAGCACATTCTTCAACAGTTGTTGTTTACCATGTTACACAACCATATAGATATTGACTGATGAACCATTTTGTTCCCAAAGGTTCGCTTAGAGGATTCCCAACGTCTTCACTCTCAGTTATACCGAATACATTTTTCATTTACACCTGTGACACCTGTACAGAAGAAGAGGAGTGGAGCTATATACCCAGCTATAACGCCATCCCTTTCGTTCTTGACCGCGGTCGCACTGCATAGCACTTAAAGCATGTCATACAAACTTTGCATGAAAGAAATGAAATATCTTTCAATTGAAGTGAAACTTGTTGAATCCACAAATGTCATGTAACTGAACTTTGATCTTCACTGCAGCACCATTCAATAATTTCGATCAAAAATCACTGCAATTCGGTCACAGGTCACTCACAAATCACTACAATTTTATCACAGGTCACGGCGGTTTGGTCACTATCACCGGAACTCGATCACAAAGGTATGGTAGATAAGTCTTTGAAAGTCTTCAATTAAAATACTTTCACTGAGGTGCCTGCATCTGCGTTTTGCGACATTGACACAGCCATTTGATGATGCGGGCGTTCCGTTCTACGACACTAGGGGGCTCTGTGTTGCGATAGATCTGCTTTTGGACCCCAGGGCCTTGCACCTGAAACAAATCAATGAAATAGTTACGCTGATGATTTTTATTCAATGTTTGGAATAATCATTACTTCCCACGGTCATGATTCATCGGTCAGGACGACGTTAAGCCAGTACTTCTTGGGTCTACCCCTTCTACCAGAAGGGTTACCATTACCATACATTTATTACCTAGGTAGCCTGTCACAGAACATGGCCGATCTTGCAAGAATGCATAATAGGGTATGAAATTGCCGTTATTTTGAAGAAATTGGAGGAAACCCAATTTTCAGTACTAACTTTTTTGCATTTTTATACGAATGACAAATCCAAATTTTATGATTGTTTGTGTATGAATAAAACAAAATTAATCTAACAAACACTTTTTTACATTGTTGAAAAGTGACAGCTGTAAAAAAGTAATACGAAATTTATCATCAAAATTCATTTAGGAAGTACTGTTTTTGAAGATCGAATTTAATTTATCAAGCGGCCAATAAAAACAAAATTTAATACAGAGTTGTAAAATTTTGAAATCAACTTTCAAATACAATATAAATAATGGACTATTTCCATTATTTATATTTTGTTTGAAAGTTGATTTACAGGAATAACGAACTCATGAAAATGTAAGAAAATTTCGGCAATTTCATAGGTAAAGACCTAATATAATATATAGTTACCGTGTAGTCAGCAGCCGCAGCCAACTGGTTGCTATCAACAGTCGATGCCGACGAGAAAAACACGGGACTGTCCGGGATCGCGTCCCGAACTAGAGCATCGTACTGTCGAGGTTCCAGGCCCAGACGCTCGAAGAAATCCTGCAGACGAGAGGCCTCTTCGGTAGGACTGTCGGGGGAGTCTTCGCCCTCGCAGGGGGCGGAGGCTGGGCTGCGGCCATCTGATCGCCGGTACCTGGGAGTTCGAAGATGATTTTTTAAGATACAGTTATGTGCTTGACTTATAGTGAGGTGTATTTAATAAACTGCCACAGGTACGTAGTTAGATATACCTATTGCTATACTTATTGTTATTCCTTTCCCCTCCCTTGTTTCTGCTACAATATATCTAGATTCTATAACACAAGCTAGATAAGAAATGCTTACCATGGGTCTAGATATGTAGCTATGTAGAATATTGTAAAATATATTTATTTATTTATTATTATTTATTTAAAACTGTTGATTATTGTGAGATGGTAGGAAACCTTTGTATTCAAGACCGACTCTCAATTGACCGAATTTTTATCATTTAGTAGCCAATACCTATAGCTATTGACGAACCTTCGTGTAAATTAATATTAAATAATTGAGTGACATATTTTTTCTCCACCTTTAATTAATATATGGATCAATACACAAAAACTAGTACATAGTTTTTTTTTTTTTTTTTTATACCACTTAGTTGGCAGACAAGCACACGGCCCACCTGATGGGAAGCGGTTACCGTGGCCTATGGACGTATGCAACACCAGGGGTGTCACACTCGCGCTGCCGACCATGAAGAAACCTTCTGATGCCCCTCTTGAAGAACCCCATATTGTAGGCGCTTGGGAAAACCGCAGCAGGGAGGTCATTCCACAGCTTGAGTGTGCGTGGGATGAAGTTTCTTTCATAGCGCACAGTGCGCACCGTCTCAGGTCGCAATGTGTGGGGATGAATTCCCTGCCTATGGCGATAGTAGCGATGATAGAATGTAGCTACGGGCATCATGTCAAACAATTCATCTGAGCACAAACCATTGTATAGGCGGTAGAACACACACAGTGAGGCAAAATCCCTCCTAAGGCTAAGAGGTTCCACTCTACCTGTGAGTATGGGATTGTCAACCAGCCTCAATGCCCGTCTTTGCAACGAGTCGAAGGGGTCAAGCTGGTATGCAGGTGCTCCAGCAAAAAGGTGACAGCAGTACTCCATGTGAGGCCGGACCTGTGCTTTATAAAGAAGGAGTTGCTGCCCCGCAGTGAAGTACTGCTTCGCCCTGTTGAGCACTCCGAGCTTTCTTGATGCCAACTTAACCTTGTCCTGCAAATGACTTCGGTATTGGACGTCACTGGAGATATCGACACCAAGGACCCGATACTCGGGGAGATGGTAAGCGGTGTGCCCAGGAATTGCGGCGCTACAATGAATGGGGTTTTCTTAGCGGTGAATACACATACTTGTGTCTTAGTGGGGTTGAATTGGACTAGGTTTAGTCGTCCCCAATCGGACACTCCAGAGAGAGTAGTCTCGATTTCAGACACAAGTTGTTCGCGACTCTTCTCTACCTCGGAATGAGGGATATTTGCACGGCCCGTGTAACACGTGTCCCCGGTACTGTCGTCCGCATAACAATGAATGGAGCCATCAGACAGCATGTCATTGATATGCAGCAGAAACAGCGTCGGAGACAACACGGAGCCTTGTGGGACACCAGCGTTTATGTTCATGCGGTCCGAGCAGCTGCCGTCGACGACGGCTTGGATGCTTCTGTTGGACAAAAAGCTGGAAATCCATTCGCACAATCCCTCGGGGAGTCCATAATATGGCAACTTCGTAAGAAGACCTTTGTGCAAGACCCGATCGAAGGCCTTCGCTACATCGAGGCTGACCGCTAGTGCCTCACCTCGACTCTCGATGGCTTGCGCCCACCGGTTTGTGAGATACACAAGAAGGTCACCGGTAGAGCGACGGTGGCGAAAACCGTATTGTCGGTCGCTCAGTAGATCGTTTCCTTCAAGGTACCTCAGGAGTTGTGTATTAATAACACGCTCCATAACCTTCGAGAGAAGGCAGGTTATAGCGATAGGCCTGTAATTGGTCGTATAATAACATATTCAAACTACTTACCTATCAGAAATATCTGACTTAGATCGCAAGATAGGTCGTGGTCTCCTCTGCTTATACCGCAAACACCGCTGACGCTTGAATGTACCCAAGGGCGACGTTATTTCCTCTGGGGGACATATCTAAAAATTATATAAATTGCAATTACTTGATATTTTATTACCCGTATTTGATTATTGTGTCAGAGAACGTTAAGCTATAATTTGATTTGGTTCATGGGAGTATTCGGAAGCGGTAGTTGGCAACATTTAACTGTCAAAACTAAATGTCATACTCACAACCAAACTGTAGTGTCAAATGTCAATGTAATGGAAACGAAGTTTAGAAATAAGTTTAGAAAGAAGAAACTTTTCGTCTGATTAATGATGACCCCATAAAAGGTAGAGTACCTCCCCTGAAAGGTGGAATACCTCCCCTGAAAGGTGGAATACCGCCCCTGAAAGGTGAAATAACTCCCCTGAAAGGTGAAATACCTCCCCTGAAAGGTGGAATACCTCTATTTGACAGGAGGATCTAGGGATATACCTATACTACATTCGGTTAGGTACTTAACTAAAGGTAAACAAACTTATAGCGACTTTTTATACAAACGTATATTAAACAAATAAACTAGTCCAACTAACTGACTAACTAGTGATTCAATTTCACTTTTTAGTCTTTTGAAATTAGTTTCTAAATAGTTATAGCAGTATAGTTAAGATTATTAAACTTAGTTTTTAAATAAAACGTACTAAAAATCGTACTTTTTTATTTAGAAACTCATTTCAAAGACTAAATACCGAAATTAAACCACTAATTAATCAGTTAGCCTAATTTAATTGTTTGCTTTTATGAATCCCCAAATTGGAGATTTTTAGTCAGGTTTGTGGGGAATCCTGATCATGGTAATTGGTAACACTGTTATTGTGTTCTGTGGTCATGTTCTGTCTGTGGGTTTGTGTCGCTACAAGATTGTTTACCTTTAGTCAAGTAGGTACGTAATCGAGTGGAGTATAGTTGAGTCAGTGCAGTAGTAGGTACCTGCGCGGCGTTGACATAGTCCTGCGCATCGTCGTTGCGCGCGCGCATGCGCACGTCGGCGTACTGCGGCTGCGCACTCACCAGCTCCGTGTTGCCCTCGTGGTACCTGCGCGCGCACACACACACACATTACACACACACATCACACAATACCTCGGGGCACGTATCTTGGACCTAAATCTTGAGACAAACGAGGACCTGTCACGTGCGTGGACTTTTTTAATATATTCTACGCTTGGTGAAGCCGTGTGGTTCCCGGTAGAGTAGAATTTGGATCACCCCCATCTCTTCCCATGCGGTGTCGTACAAGGCGACTAAGGGATAGGACTATTTATCATTAGACAGATATATACAGCCCAGACTCAGCCTCAGATGCATGGCTTGAGTCAACAATAGTGCCCGAAAGACGGCAATAGGCTCACCCCCTATTACGTGGGACTGAATTCAATGATTGGTGAAATGTGGGTGTTAATTCACTTCTGCCGAACCCTCCGGGGATAAAGGCGTGATTATATGTATGTATAAATTTAAACTCGTCCACTGTCGTAGCACCCCGTGCTATCCTCAAAAGAGTCCCAAGAAACTGTAGTGTACTGCGCGTATAGAGCTCATTTTAGGTCTAAGATATATGCCCCGAGCAATACATCACACAGGACTTCAGTAACAACTTATCAAGAACTTCTAACAAGAACTTCTAAGTTGAGAAGCCATTGCTTCTGCAACCAAATTCAGTACTGTCACGTTTACAAAACGCGTGATTCCAACTCTATATGAAAATATTTTTTGATGGGCGCGGGTTTAATTCCATTCACATTTTCTAATCTAAAACGATTTAAAGAGTCATAAAAATAAACTTTCGTATTCTGTATAATATGTCAAAACAAAATCTACCCGCGTTTTCGTGACGTGATTATATCTTCAGAATCATTTAAATAAAATTACAATAAGATTTTGTAAGTAATTTTAAATTAGTTTTTGTAATCACGTTTTTCTACAGAATCGATCCCCAGGACTTCTCAAGTCCTCACTTACCGACTGTACTCTCGTGGATAGTCATTCCTCCCAACATTGAGACACTTCAACGGGGCCTTGTAAGTACATTCGTAGTCGCCGTAGTCGTACATCGGAGGCTCGTCCTGGAACTGAGGGGGCGGAGCGCTAGCCTGCAAAGTAATATGAAGATTTAAAAAATGGCTACAAACTAATGGTGGATTCGATTCTTCAATCATACTTAAGCAGTACTGTGCCCATAGAGCAAACACAGAGAGGAGGTGTTGTAATTTGCGGGGGTGACCACAAGAGGGGTAGGTTCAGCACATTTCATTTTCCATCTACCGGTCAATAGCAAAACTATTTATTTCATTTTAGGTCGATGTTACTATGTAGTATAAATATTTCACACTAGATGTCAGGAAATCGAACAGATAAGTACTAAGTGGCGCCATCTAGCATAGAGTAGAATTATAATTGCAGACACTGAGGCAAAGAGAATAGTGATAAAGTAAGTCACAGTTACTTAGGCCTCCTCTTCTCTGTGTTTGCTGTGCAGTCATATTCATCTACATTTAGATACGTTTTCTTACTGATATATCATCAGTAAGAAACCGTCTCAGATGTATATGGACAAGAATTTTAGACAATCCAGGACTGGTCCAGATGCCTCAGTTAACAGGGTAATCCCCTAAAGACGGGGGACTGTTCCAGATTCAATTTCGTTCTGAATCTTTATTATTTTTTACACTAAATAAAAAAAAACAACAAATAAACCATGATGGCTTACCTGGAAGTGTATCCCGACTCTGGGCACATGGGTATAGTGATGGTGATGTTGGTGATGAGGGGGAGCGGCAGGCGGCACGGGGGGAGCGTCGGCGCCATCTTGGAACTGAGGGGGGGCTGACACGTAGCACTCTAAAGACGTGCCATATTCGGACACGTATGAGTTGTAGCGGCTGGAGAGGAACATAAGGATTACTTTAAAATACTACGTTTAAAATTAATGTCAATATTGCCATGCACACGTTGACAGTTTAAAGGCAATATGTGTGTTTGACTGTGTGTGTCACTCACTATACATGGAATGTATAGTGATGTCAAACATGTACTAAAGTAATGTTCTTTTTTACCTGCAAGCTAGAATGTTGAATGACAAACAAAGGTTTGACGCAGACTTTTGCTCTCATGGGGGTGAAAATCAAATGAACTAATTAAGAACATATACTTGCTTACCCGGTGGAGGCGGTTATGTTATATCTAACCGACTAACACCGCATCCTGGTTGACCTAGATCCATTTAAGGTTTCCTGATAGTAATCTCGCAGTGTCACGCTTCCTTATATAACCAAATCAAAACCCCTCCTCTTTGCATTTGTACATAGCGAATGCAAAGAGGAGGTTTTGTGTGTTTTGACTATTTAAAAGGTAAATTTTGTACGTGTCATGCCTTGAACACACGCACCGAGTGGAGTGGCGAGGCTCACTCTCTCATCAAGCCTCAGGACGTATGGAGAGTGAAGGGGTAATGTCAACCTGGCGTGATCGTGGTCGTGCTGCGTGGAGGAGCCGGAGTCGGTGCGGCGATGCGCGTGCGCGTGCGCGTGCGCGTGCGGCGCGGGCGCGCTGCGCTGCGTGTAGTGGCCGCTGGAGCCGCCAGAGTCGCGTGCGAACGATGAACCGCAGCGGCTGAGCGAGATAGCAGTAGTACGTGGTCACGTTGGGACATTACTCAGAATGCGACTGAATCCCGTATTCCAGAATGATACTCAGTCCTGACTCGTCATTTATTACCTAACCAAATAAGTATAGATCTGAGGACAGATTGTGATAGCAGCTCTAGGCTCGTAATTTAGAATGGTACTCGGTTCTGAACAAGCACTCATGCCATTCCGAGAGTCGATTCACAACTCAGCGACGTTCTGGAATACGGGTCTAAGTGTCATATTGTGTGAATACTTCGTTCAACAAAGCTACAGTACGTTTGGTGGGGAGTGGGGGGAGGAGGGGGCTATGGAACCCTATACAAAACACCGTCTAGTTATGTCCATGCAATATTCTACTATGGACCTTTTACGAAAATGAAGTGACACATAATCTTGATTAAGAAATAGAAAAAAATTAATCGGTTCAGGCAGGATTCGAACCTGCGATCTGACCTTTCTTAATCAAATTGAATAGTTAGCTAAATGCTTTAAAATTTCATTCACTACATAATCTTGTTGGTCAAACATAAATAACGCCATCTTTCGATGCTATTCGAAGTTTTGTGTGTATTTATCGCAGGTTTTTAAGTGCCCGGTTAATGGCAATAGGCTCGCCACCTGTTACATTGGGACCTAAACATAAGCAGGCGAAATGTGGGTGCTAGCACCTCTGCCTACCCTTACGGGGATATAGGCGTGAGTTTATGTTTATGTTTTTATATTTCAATATATAATGTAGGTACATACTTTTCTATTATTTTATACAATTTTCCACATGGCAACATTGCCTATGTGCTCTGGATATAGATTTAT
Source organism: Eilema griseolum (assembly GCA_963662185.1). Classification (NCBI taxonomy): domain Eukaryota; kingdom Metazoa; phylum Arthropoda; class Insecta; order Lepidoptera; family Erebidae; genus Eilema; species Eilema griseolum. The sequence goes on along the minus strand of OY759254.1, from coordinate 8,189,365 downwards.
ATAATCTATATATAAAAAAAGATAGTATGTACCTGTTATACGACTGATAGTTTTCTTCCCCAGGAGAAGGATGTTCGGAAAACGCTTCGCAAGATGACATCAGTGATGAGTGGTTGGATCTGAGGAATGAATAATACGAAGAATATTACTTTCAGGTAAGGGTAGGTAGGGTTCTAAGTAAATTGAACAAGCTGTTTAAATCTAAAATTATTATTATTGTGGTAAGGTTCTTGGGCGAGGGTCGAATTATGTCACTGCATATACAGAGAGGAGGTGTTTTAAATAGATTTCCCTATTATGGAACGCGTGATACCACGGAGGTGAGGGTACGGTGCAGAGGGGTTAGACCTCATATTTTTTTTTATTTTGAACAGCAAAACCACTCTCTCCACTGGACTATACTATTATGATGACGTCAGGGTAGATCCAAAAGTCTCAATGCACAGGCCGCCTACTCTCTGTATTTGCAATGTGGTATAGTATGTTCTATAGATGAGTGGTGAGTGAGAGTGAGTGATGAGTGGTGAGTGAGAGTGAGTGAAGAGTGGGTGAGTGGTGAGAACTGACCTGGTGCCTTTAGAGGAGCAGGAAGCAGTTCGCTGGTGCGCGGAGTGACGGCGACGGCGCGGCGAGCGGCCCAGTGTCTGCGTGTCCGCTGGCTGCGCGTGCGCACTGCAAGAACAACACGAACCAATTTCAAATCGAGATTAGAAAATACAATGAATACCAAAAAAAAAAAATATTTTTAAAGAAAATCGTTGGGTGCTTACTGTGTAAACATCATCAAACAACTTTTCAAGATAACCTTCACCCGGTGGGTGCGATTACGTCGGACTCTAACCGACTAAAACCGCACGCGGTCTCGGCTCTTCAGAAGCTGGGGGTGCAAGGGTGCCTAAAGCATATCCCCTCCACCATCGAGCACCTTAAGCTTTTGTTCAGCCTGTTTTTTAATCTTTTTTTTTCATGATTTTTTTAACTCTCTGATAGATTTTCTTACTGAAGAATTCTTAACTACCAAATATGGATCCAAAATTTGTTGACAATGGTACTTACTGTTCGGGATAGCACCTGGTCTGCGTGTGCAGGTCTGGCAGTGACTTGTGACTGTTGATGTTGGGGCAGCTGTCCTCCTCGCGCATGCTGGGCTGCGAGTGTGAGTTGGACCTGGAAGAGGGAGAAAGATAATGTTTTGATAAGTATCTAAGAAAACTTCTGTACAGGTTTAGGGGCCCACTAAGAGCTTTGGAGCCCACCACCTAAGGCTGATTGATGGATGAAGCTAAAGTGCAGTCTTTTTTCTAGATTAATTAATGAATTGACTGAAAATAGGTATTTTGACATAAAGATTATCATCTCATATCGACATGGTATAAGTCTGAGATTGTTTAAATCTGCAGTAGCCTAGTGGTATAGGTAATGGACTGCTGAGACGAGGTCTCGGGTTCGATCCCAGGTTTTACCGTGGCACACACCATTGACTTTTCGATGCTTTTCGAAGTTATTTGTGTATTTATCGTAGGTTTATAAGTGCCCGGTTAATGGCAATAAGCTCGCCACCTATTACATTGTGACCTAAGCATAAACTGGCGAAATGTGGATGCTAGCACCTCTGCCTACCCTTCAGGGATATAGGCGTGAGTTTATGTTATGTTATGCTATGTTTAAATCTGCTTAATCACATGTCGAGCGTATAGAGTAGTGAAAAGGAACGTTTTGTTCGCATTATAATAAAAATTACAAACTCTAAGAGAATACCAATCAGTACTTTCGAACTCTCGGTCATATTTCGATATGATCATAATTAGTCAATGCTGGATGGTAAAAATATATTCCGAGAGTAGCTTCATTGATATTTGTGTGATTGAGATTAGATCGGAATTGAATTTTGACCATATTTTTAATACTAGAAAAATATTAATAGAATGTTCATCATACCTAATGTACCTAGGCGCAGAGTGAGCGTACTGCGCGGGCGGGCTGATGGTAGGCACGGGGTCTGCGGGAGACCCTGAGCCGCTCACTACCGGCTCCGGCAGCTCCATGTTCTCAGGACTTGAGTGGGAACTCGCTGGAAACAAGTTTTTAATAGATTACTTACTAATGTTATTTTTAAACTTTCGCGGTGTGAATTCATAATTATACTAAGTATCGGGACTTCTCGCGAATTATATTTTGGAACTTACTATTTCTGCCGACGTTTCGGATGCGTTGCAGCACCCGTGGTCACGACTTGACTAGTCTTCGAGCGTCGAGATGTATGCGGGGAACATTTTTTGAGCACCTACCCACCATTACACTTATTATAAATGGTTAGGCTGGCGACACACCACACTCACTATGTCAGTTTTTAACGGCACTGTGTTTTTTGGTTTTAGCATCTTAATCACTGGATTCCACGTTCCGGATAGCTTGAATCCATCTTCCCGATTTGTTGAACTGACGGTTTTTCACAGCTGCGATATGCAGAGAGAGTCAGAGAACATATCGCAGCTGTGAAAAACCGTCAGTTCAACAAATCGGCAGTAGCAGAACATCTTGAGTCGGGTACCAATCACTGGATTGAGCTTCATCAACCCAAAGTCCTCTCCACTGATCGCCACTACTATTCACGGATTGTGCGTGAAGCCATTGAAATAAAAAAATATAAAAATTTCAATAGGGAAGATGGATTCAAGCTATCCGGAACGTGGAATCCAGTGATTAAGATGCTAAAACCAAAAAACACAGTGCCGTTAAAAACTGACATAGTGAGTGTGGTGTGTCGCCAGCCTAACCATTTATAATAAGTGTAATGGTGGGTAGGTGCTCAAAAAATGTTCCCCGCATACATCTCGACGCTCGAAGACTAGTCAAGTCGTGACCACGGGTGCTGCAACGCATCCGAAACGTCGGCAGAAATAGTAAGTTCCAAAATATAATTCGCGAGAAGTCCCGATACTTAGTATAATTAAGATTACTTACTAACCAAAAGTATTATTATTTCTATTAAACACTCCAGCTAAGCTAAACAGCTTGGAGGCAGTAGTAAAATAGCCAGGATTCGAAACTTTATCGATTTAAACTGACTCTCAAAAAGAAGGAGGTTCGGTATTCGATCGGTATTTTAATTTATTTAAGCACTCAAAATCATCATGTTCCCTTCTATGACACCCACGGAAAGAGGGAGTGTCCCTATTCTATTCCACCGGGCACCAACATAGCAATGGCTCATAGTCAGAAAAAACCATACTTACGTATAGAATAAGTATTCTTTATCACAACTTCATTCGCCCTTTGCCGTGGTATTACAAACGACTCCGGGAAGAAAACCCTGGCATCTCCGAAACTCAGGGGCCTGTTCATCTTCTCCCTGTGGTCAGGTTCCGATTTTTGGGCCTTCGAGCCGGACGTTCCCGAGGATGACGTCCCGGAGAAAGTACCGGAGAACGTTCCCGAATTGTGCTGAGAGCGAGGTATGGTCTCTCTTTCGGAATAGTCCTTGAGGCGTCTGGTGTCAGCGTATATTTTGTGCGCTGAAAGGAAAAGAAGGATTCATTTATTTAACAGTGAATTCTTTATCAATTAGCCTATTCCAGTCCGCTGCTAGACATAGACCTCTCCGAATGTTGGGAGGCTTTGGCCAACTGTTTCCACCCTCGCCAGCTTCTGTCGCATTGATATCGTCTGCGTATTTTTCCATTAATCGCCTTTCAGATGAGATGGGATGGTGACACTTTTCCTTCTCCGTCACCACACGGAACTATTTATGGCAACTTTTTAAAGCTAGGTAACTTAGTCCAGGGATATATAAGTAGCCTATTTAGTTTTTCCAAACAATAACTATTCCATTACCAAATATCAGCCACATCCGCACAGCCGTTTGAACATGATTGAGTAACACACACTTCACAAACTTTCATACTTCATGGTCTAGTCTAGACACTAGTCTAGAATAGACTAGGGGTTTGGAAGATAACACGACACGCTTCCATAAAAGCCGCATTAACCCATCCAAGAGGACGATAAAGAATAAAGTGGATTATTCTTTCTCCATTAGGTCATTAGGACTGGTTATGACGGACTAGCCCCGTTTAAAACGGCATCTCAATTACCGGGTTATGAGGTTACCTATAAGGAATTTTCCTCGGGCTATGCTTGGGCTATCCACAATGAATATAACCAGGTACAACGAGATGATACTTACAAACGAAGGGCGGCGAGTACACATTCTCCCTGCTGTCAGCATGCTCCAGTAACCTGCGCAGTGTGTTCTGGAGACCTTCGCCTGCACTGACGGCGCGCCGCGTGCCGCCTATACTGCGGGTCGTGGCGTCTACACATATGAAAGGTCACATTATTATTATGAAGGGAAACTAGCCTAGTGGTATGATTAATGGACTGTTGAGACGAGATCTCGGGTTCGATCCCAGGTTTTACCATGGCACACACCAATGACTTTTCGAAGTTATGTGTGTATTTATCGCAGGTTTATAAGTGCCCGGTTAATGGCAATAGGCTCTCCCCACCTATTACATTGGGACCTAAACATAAACTGGCGAAATGTGGGTGCTAGCTCTGGCTGCCCCTTCGGGGATATAGGCGTGAGTTTATGTTATGTTATGTTTAGTTATATTTCAAGTGATTCAAGTCTATAGAATGATACACCAGCAGCCTCACAGCAGACTACTAAAAATGCTGAAAAAAGCAACCACGTGACCAAAACGTCGTGATGTAGACATACTCTTCAACTTCACTGGTCGAAAAGAAACGAAGATATGTCTCCATGTCGACATGCTGAGGCTGCTGGTGTATCATTCTATAGACTTGAATCACTTGTAATTTAAGTAGTAGATGGTTTAAGATTAGAAAACCACTTTTCGTAATCTTAAACCATCACATTATCGAAAAGGGATTGAATTGAGATTTAATTATGAATTGAATGAAGATAGGAAAAGTTTGGGCGGAGTACGCGGAAGACGGATGTATATAGGAAGATTTGGATGGCTTCAGGCGAGGTTCGGTGGCTCAGTGGTTAGAGCATTCCCCTTGTAACGGAAAGATCACGGGTTCAAATCCGGTCTGAATTGATCCAAATTTTTTCCTAGTTAACATTCTAAATGCTTTAAAATTTCATTCAACAACACCGTGTTGTTATGGCTTTGATCTAATCTCAATATAATCTCAGTTCAGTCACATGAAAATCGCAAAATAATATCAAACTTGATGTGCTTACGTAAAAAGAGAGAATATGACGCATTATAAATCAAAGTCTAGAGAATAATATTCACACTTTGTACCTATTAACTTAAAAGCTATAAAACATCACGTCACGGCTCATAGGAGCCGGACAGAAACATACATAAGATAGCTAGCCCAGGTGAAAGTGTGAAACATCTAGTGTTAATAAACATTACTGATGACCATATACACTCGTTAAGTGGGAAACCTCTCGAGATACATTCTGACATGCGCATAAGATGATTAATAGTGTATTCTGCCTAATTCTCGTGCAGCTTCTATCGATCAATGTCGGGGGCAGGGGACGGACTTGGACACACATACATCGTGGCTAGTGAAAGATCATGTGGAAAAATTATGTGCAATATTGTGACACTATGTTTTGTTACTGTTTGAAAGTGACAGACCAGTGTTTTGTTTAAAATAAATTGTTTAACTGTGCTTTTTAAATGTGATTAAAGTGGTAAAAAATATCTATCTACATTCGTTATAGTTTTAGTACACCTATACAGACCTGGTAATCAATTCTACTAAAGCAAAACCATTGTCATACTACAGAGACTGCAAAAAAATAGCATTAATTTTTTACTGACCTGCACTTAAACTTCTAAATTAAATGCAAAGAGTTTCATGATACTTTTTCAATCACTTTACAAAATGCCTTTTAATTTTGAACTTTAACCGCATTGGTTTAAAGTCTAAAATCAAATGGATTTTTAGCAGTCTCTGTGGTATGACAGTGGTTTTGCTTTAGCAGAAGCGAGGTCCTGCTTCCATCATAATATCCTGTTCTCATGGGATGGGATTTTATATTTAAAACATTCTGTGGAACTTTTGGAATATACTATCAAAAAATTGCCGATTCGGTCGAGCCATTCACAATGTGCTTAGCAAAATGTATTTTTCTTTATAAGATAGAGGAACTTTACTTCCCCGTATAGTGGAGCTACGACCACTAGAAACATCCCTTTGTCCTCCCAGGGGAATAATCGAGGAATACATAACCCAATCGTCTTGACAATCACGAATAATGAATACGATATTGAAGTAGATTCAGCATCAGTAGTCGCTACCATAATGTCCACAGTAAAACCGCGATCCACAGGAAGAACGATGGAGCTGGGACATTCTATTTCTCTTCCCCTGGACCGCGGCCATTTTGTGCGGCGATAATAACACTGGTAGATATTTAAGTAATTTTTGTCGCTGATCTTTCAGATGTTAGTAAGTATATGTGTGCTGTATTATACTATTATACTAAACTTAGAGCGGCCTTAGCAAAATTCCATCATCTGAGGGGTGTACTGAACAGAGCTACTCTTTACACGGTGTACTACGCGCTGGTGGACTCATTGCTCGCTTATGGGCTGGCGTGTTATGGTAACACCTTTAAGACATATATGGATAAGCTAAAGGCTATACAAATTAGGTTTATGAAACTTTTAGTAGATAAAAACATTAAGGAACGTTGTAAAAACACCAACTACGACAACTTGTTCCTAGAATGTAAAATGCTGCCGGTCCACGAGCGGGTAGTGTTGTCTACTGCAGTGGAACAATTTGGTAACAATGAGTTCAAAATCAACTCGACATACGTTAGGCCGCAAAGGAACAGAATACGAAAACGGTTTGAAGTGCCTGCTTGTAATAACTATTATGGCCGAAGGTGTCGAAAGTTCACAATTCCTACCATATATAATAGCTTGCCACCTGATTTGGATACCAGCTGCTTGACAAAAATGGCATTTAAAAAGAGACTGAGTGGATTCCTCCAGGACACGTTTCAAGAATACATCTCTTTGAATGGCATGTAATGATAATAGTTGTAAGTGCGCCGTCACAGAATAGGTAGGTACCACGTGAAATGTTCTTGTGATGATGGATGCGGTTTGCTGTCATGAATAAATTTATTTTATTTTATTATTGTTATTACATGCCTACCTAAAGTACTGTATAGGTAATCTATAATTCATATAGGACGAAATAAACATGAAGTTTCGTTGTTCTGTCGTTTCATGTGAATGCATTGTATCGGATATTACGACTGTGAGCATGATGAGTACTTTTGTTGCGGTAGGTACCTACTTTGTCAGCCGTATCGTTCGGATACGGCTGACAAAGACGTTTCTTATAAATTTATACAGAACAAATTATAAATATTAACAATAAGGTGATACGCTGTTTATTCAAGCATATGAATAGGTGAGCATAATAATAATACATAATAATTTGGTAATGTGTCTAATTTTTTATATCTAATTTATATAATGTATCTAGTTTTGGTAAATAAATAATGGAAAATATAGTGAATAAATCAGGGAGCTTCATCTGCCAACAAACTGTTATACAGTTTGGCAGAAGAAAAACATTATTGTAATAATGCTTGTTTTCCGTGAATAAATTTTATTTCATTTTCATTTCATAGGTTTGTATACTTACAGGGATTACAACAGACATCATTGGTCAATGTGCCGGAGCTGATGAGGTGGCAGCCGCCGGCAGCTATCGCTTGACCCAGTCCACTGCTTACCTAAATCGCACAAAAATTATCGTTATATCTTTGTAAATCTGTGTTTACTGTAAAAATTACTAGTTAAGCTCATTGCTTGTGAGAAGTAGATTTTTCCAGTTTTCGAACCTAGGACCTTGAGATCATAAGGCCATCGAGCAACGTCAGCAAAAAACCGTTTGCAAAAGTTCTGTAATTTAACAAGTCACATCTAAGTATTTCTCACCCTCAAAGGCAGCTCCTGCTTCCTATCCAGAACAGTCTCGGACTTGACGTAAAAAGCTTTGGTTTCTGCGAGCAGTTCGACCGCAGACTTCCGTTTCTGCTGCTGCGGTTGAGCCATCGAACGTGGGGCCGCCATGCCGTCCTGCCTCTTGCGAGGAAGCTTGAAGCTTGCGAATAAGGAATCTGCTAGACGACGCCTGTAGACAAGGATGGACAATTGGAAAAAAATTAACCGATTCATAGGATTCATATCAAACCAAGCCCATATTTGATTTAGAAAAAGCAAGTGGCAATTCGTTGGCCGGCGTAATGTAGAACAGGGCCTTGATTCTGCTAAAAAATACACTTAATTTTAGATTTTAAACCAATGTCATTAAAATTCAATATTAAAAAGTTTTTCGCAGAGCGAATGAAAAAGTGTAACGAAACTCTACTGATTTAATTTTCGACTTTAATTCTATGAAAATAAAGTCCGAAATTGAATGCCATTTTTGACAGTATCTGTGGTATGACAGTGGTTTTGCTTTAGTAGAATCGTAGGCCAGAATGATGAATGTATGGGATTGACGCGTATTCTTTATACACATACTTTGACCAATCTGTTCTATTCTACTCTACAAACGTATATTGCCATTTACGACTTATCGAGAGAGAATTTGGGCTTGATGATGATACTGAAATGAAAATTTGGCAGTAATTAGAGCACTTAGAGTGTTTCTGAAGCCGAAAAGATTTCTTGATGCGACCAATAGTAGCATTACTTTTTATTTTATTACTGATACCAATTCAAATTCAAGTGTACATATAACTAGCTACTATCCGCGGCTCCACCCGCATAGATACCGGTTATCCTGAACAAATATAGTTATGTCCTTTCCCTAACTCTAGTCCACCTCTGTACCAAATTTCATCAAGATCAGTTCCGTGGTTTAGACGTGGAGGCGTTACCTCTCGTTTACACCACGAAACAAGTTGTAAACTTGTTTATAAAAACCTTTGAAGACTTGTAGAAGACTAATCAAAAAACAATACTTGTTTTATATATACATATATATCTCAGATACTTTTTCGTTCACATAGGATGATAGCCAATAAGTTGTAAACAAGTATAAAACACATTTGCGTTCACACTGTAAGCCCGTGACATATTGCAACGTGTCAATACATGTTTTAATACTTAGGTGTAAACGAGGGGCAACAGACAGATTATATAATATTATATATTTATAATATTGCTACAGATGATGTGCTGTAATGTAACACCATATGGAAATGTAACAGTAAATGCTCTCATTACACTATCCCATTGGAAGCAGGTTGTTATTTTAACGCGCGAATATACGTTGTATTGGACGCAACACCACTAGCTCACATTAAATTTCTTAACACTACTATAACGCAACATTGTAACTTAGTAATTGAAAATATAGTGTGCGCAAACTTTATTTATCGTTTTGGTTTCTCGCACTGCGTACACGGCAGAAGGTTTTTATCTCTTGTTTGTGTTACATAGTAACTCAGATAATATCTTCTTCACCCTTTTACTTGCGGTTAAATTCCCCTTGGGCTTAATTTCACGATGAGGTGGTTATGTCGGACTCGAACCGATTAAAACTTCGTCACATCGCCCTGTGTGGCTGTGAAATCTGTTGTACCCCTATAAGGCCTATCCTTTCCATATCCTTAGACTCTGACTGGCCTTGGTAATGCTCACCAAAATAGGCAAATCCAACGTGTTGTTCAGCATTAAAATTCCTCTTTCCTTAAACAGAAGCGGGCAAACCTTACGCGCTTACTCTGTTTCTTCTAGTGAGAGTGCTAGCTCTTCTTCACCCTACTTTTATTTCCGGTTACTTCCAAAGATAACCTTTGCTTCCCGGTGTCAAAAAACTTAAAAAGAGTTGGTGCTACCAGAGACCTCAAACTCAGCAGTATCATTAACTGTTGTGCCATTATGGTATTTTTCTCAAAACAATAATTCAAACTTAAATTTCCATGTAACTTACCTAGGCGGCGATTCAAAGGACCTCGAAAACGAAGCGGACGCTGCAGCACCTTCAAATTTCTTCCTGACCTCCTCGACCTTTGACCAGCCGGCTTCCACGTTGAGCCGGCGGTTCAGCGACACGGTTTGTGCCGCATGTTTGGCCAGCTCCTCCCGGGTTCTCTTAACAGAGACCTCGGGGATGCAGTCGCGGGCGCGGAGACCCCGGGCCTCGTGACATCGCTCTATGAACTGCTGCCGTCTCAAGGAGAAGGTGGCTGATTGATGGCAGTCGTCGTTGTCGTCTAAGCACCTGGAAAGAGGTTTGAAGTTAGAACTTTGCTAGGCTGAAGTTGCAATCGATTCTTGGGGTAAGTAAAAAGAAAAGATACGGTACTTAATCATTTTCGGGGAAAAACTGTCTCTAGATAGCATTTGAATGCATAAACATGTATTTATAATGAACATAATAATAATCTATTTATATACATATAGTTCCTACATAGGCCAGACCAAGCGAACCATTGCAGAGTGAGTCCGAGAACATATCACAGCTGTGAAAAACCGTCAGTTTAACAAATCGGTAGTAGCAGAACATCTTGAGTCGGATATCAGTCACTGGATTGAACTTTATCAACCCGAAGTCCTCTGCACTGATCGCCACGACTATTCACGGATTGTGCGTGAAGCCATTGAAACCAAAAAATATAAAAATTTCAATAGGGAAGATGGATCAAACTATCCGGGACGTGGAATCCAGTGATTAATATACTAAAACCAAAAAGCAGAGTACCGTTAAAAACTGACATAGTGAGCGTGGTCTATATCAAAGGACCGTCGTCGGCGGGCCGGATTAAATGCTTGCGCAGGCCGGAGCTGGCCCCCGGACCGTACTTTGTCCATCATTGGTTTAGGTACATTCCTACGTAATTTTGCCATCTTAGTTGTATCCATTTGATTCGATCAATAATTACTACAAACTCAATAAGCGATTATATAGGTAAGTAGTTATTACATGTTTATGAGAGAGAGGAGGTACTTAAAACTACGAGAAAGTAATATCTGTCTTTCAAAGTCATAGCAAAGAATGAAACTTGCCAAACAATATTCTGGAACTCGTAAATTAATCGTGATTACAAAAGATTTTCTCCTAACTGAATACTCCAAAAACTTGGCGTAACAACTAAAATTATATATTACACATACCTATCTGCCTGCTCTTAAAAAAATGCCATTAATCCTCAAGTCGTAACCATGGCTAATTAGATTGTCAAACTAACGATATAGCTTACAGCGGCGAAGATTGGTTTAGGTGGCAGACAAGCACACGGCCCATCTGATTGAAAGTGGTTACACCTGATTGAAAGACGTGTGCAACAGCAGGGACATTACACTAGTGCTGCCGACACTGGAGGAACCTTCTAATGCATGCACTCGTCCATAGGCCACGGTAACCACTTCCCTGATGGGCCGTGTGCTTATCTGCCACCTAAGTGGTATATAAAAAATGACATAAAAATAATTTGTTAGCATCCAAATCTTCGGCTCCAACGTGCCCCAAGATCAAAGACCTCCCAATCCTAGCCAGAGCTCACTGGAAAGGTGTTGTGCTGTCAGTGGGAAGAATAATGGCTTGTCCAGATTGTGTCTTCTGCACTGACGGCACAGAAACTCGCCGTTCTTACAGGGTTGGTAGCACGGGTGTGACTCCTCCGGTGTTGCACATTGCTCATCAGGTGGGCCATGTTCTAGTTAGCTACCTAAGTTGAATAAAAAAAGGCCAACGCCTTATCAGTAGGTATACCGTCATGCGGATTGCAGGTGGGGTTAGTTTGGCTCCGTATAATCTCTGTTTTTCCATTCTGACCAACTAGTTGTTCCGATCGGAACTCAGCGCGTGGTTTTGTTCCTATCGACCCAAATACTCAAGTAAACCTTGCGGGGCTTAATAAACCCTATGTGCGGTAGTGAATGTTCTAAAATTTGACGCGAGCATTGGCAGGTTAAATTAATTCTTAGAATTAATTGCGTCAGTTACATTTTTCATGTAAAACACGTTTTCTTTTTATGTATGTAGCAACAAAGTGTGAAGGTGTGAAGCCAAGCTGTGCATCGGCTTGCAATGGTGTTGCGTGGCACGAGTCAGGCTTGCAACGTCGCATGTCTGCATTTTGACCTTGGGTTTTAGATTACAAAGATTATATTGTTGTGTGTTATTATTTCTACTTGAAAATAATGCTTAAGCATTATATATTTTGTATTATCATCGAGCTTGCTTGGTTGAATCACAATCACAAATAGTAGGTAGGTATTTCGAGATGTTTTATGGGTTCCAATAAAGTATTCGTGGTACCAGCCAACCACGCCTACAAGCTGCTACAGCTGCTGATGGACGGATGAGGCTCTCGCGCAGGCGTTCCTCCCGGGGTTAGGAGGTCAGTCGACAAAAAACATTTGAACGGGGCTAGATTTAAACCAACGCCTCCGGCCTCCGATGATCATTGGATACACACGACTAGGAAAATATGAACTATGTACCCCCTTAACTTCCGTGAAAACCAATCTTATAACAAAGAAAAAGATAGTAGCAGTATACCTAGCAGGTATCGCAAGGTGCGAGCGGCAAGGCTGGTAGCAGGAGAGCGCGGCCATGTTTGCGGCGCTGCCGGGGGGCGCGGGGCGTGCGGCAGAAATCTGCGTTGCTCATCATTCGCGCACCGACGAACCACGCACACCGCTGCTATTCAGATCTGGAACAAATAAATAGATAGGTTATTAAAGCAAAATTCATTTATTGTCAGACCATCGATCCATAGTGTTAGTAACAATTTAACTTAAGAATTAATGTTAGTAATAAATACAAATAAATAACAACACTCCACTGTGACACATGTGGAGTGTCATCCAGTGCTGCAACAAGGGGGAGTCCCACCTGTCCTTAAACACACTCAGGAGACTGTTGGAGCTGCGGCGGAGTCGTGCCAAGGCAGAGGCCGAATGCTTTCTAATAATAGCATAGAAATTGTCTGTGCGGGCCTCTGCAAACATTCCTGATGCACTGCATCTCCGAGACAACCCCAATAGCATCCTGAATGCGTTATGTTGTGTAATGTTAAAATACTTGGGTCATTAGATCATTACAATGTTTTTACAGGGTTGGTAAGGTGAGTGTGAAGCCCCTGGTGTAGCACATATCCGTAGGCCACGGTAACGGTATTACATTTTGGGATCCTTTAATTTGAGTAAGAAATTTTGTAGATGACGAAACAGACAGCAAAAATAATATAAAGTCAATAAGATTTGTTAAATGCCATCATTATCACTGAGCTACTCCCGGTTGTAACAAATTACAAAGCTTGCACTTTGAATTGAAAAAATCTGTGGTCTGGCCTGCACACATTTTCTTCCATACCTTAGTACATTTGGTTTTTATGCGACTGCCATCTGACCCCCATCTCTGAGAGGAAAGCCTATGCTAAAGCCTGGTCAACCAACAAAAATACCGCCTTACAAATGAGGTGGACTAGTAAAGACAAATCCGTTATATTAAAACACAGCGTCTTATTCATAACTAGATATATGCGATAACATCTAGCAGTAAGTACATATTATTAAAGTTGCATAGTCATAGGACGTTATTAGATAAATATTTGAACAAAAACTGCTCTGTTATACCCATACTTTCACTATATGACACGACTCGCGACTCCACTCGTGTTAGGTAAGCTGGTACATCTTTCGGTACAATTGCAGAGAAAACTACAAGACAAAGCTCATAGAGACAGATTGAATTACGACTCGTTGGCCTTTCTATTAAAAAAAAAAGATAACAAGATAGTGATTGACTTCCGTTATGTCAAAATAAGCGAGGAGGCCCGTGTGAAATCGTATTATGTACAGTTAGTGCATAATAAAATTGATTGTGATGTAACTTTCTTCGAGCAACAGACTATAAAAATCATCACAGCTGTGCAATTACAAAAGTTAGTAAGATACACTTGTTAGGATATGGTAAGGTGCTTACTTGTCTTCGAGGTGAAAGTAAAAGTCGCATCCGAGACTGGGATTAACGCTAGTATGAAGTAGTAAGATACACTTGTTAGGGTATGGTAGGGGGTGTGTACTTGTCTTCGAGGTGAAAGCAAAAGTCGCACCCGAGACTGGGATTAACGCTAGGATGAAGTAGTAAGATTCACTTGTTAGGGTATGGTAGGGGGTTTGTACCTACTTGTCTTCGCGGTGAAAGCAAAAGTCGCACCCGAGACTGGGATTAACGCTAGGATGAAGTAGGAAGATACACTTGTTAGGGTATGGTAGGGGGTGCTTTCTTGTCTTCGAGGTGACAGCAAAAGTCGCATCCGAGACTGGGATTAACGCTAGTATGAAATAGTAAGATATACTTGTTAGGGTATGGTAGGGGGTGTGTACCTACTTGTCTTCGAGGTGAAAGCAAAAGTCGCACCCGAGACTGGGATTAACGCTAGGATGAAGTAGGAAGATACACTTGGTAGGGTATGGTAGGGGGTGCTTTCTTGTCTTCGAGGTGACAGCAAAAGTCGCATCCGAGACTGGGATTAACGCTAGTATGAAATAGTAAGATACACTTGTTAGGGTATGGTAGGGGGTGCTTACTTGTCTTCGAGGTGAAAGCAAAAGTCGCATCCGAGACTGGGATTAACGCTAGGATGAAGTAGTAAGATACACTTGTTAGGGTATGGTAGGGAGTGCTTACTTGTCTTCGAGGTGAAAGCAATAAGCAACATAACTGGAGAGCCATAATACCCAGTATCTGACCCAGTATAGGAGGTAGGGTACGGCGGTTTTTCCGCCCAATTGAGCAGTCCGACTGTGGAAGTACCTCCGCCCTACAGAATACCGTGGTTATAATAACTTCGTGTTGTGTTCCCAGCGGTGAGTAGGGTAGCCAGAGCTCACTGGAGAATTTGTGCTGTCAGTGGGAAGACTAAAGGCTTGTCTTCTACACTGACGGCACAGAAACTCTGTATTTACAGGGTTGGCAGCGCGACTGTGACTCCCTAAGTGTTACAAACGTCTATAGGCCACGGTAACCACTTTCTATCAGGTGGGCCGTGTGCTTGTCTGCCAACTAAGTGGTATAAAAAAAACATATGAAAAATGACACCAGTACACAGCAAGTATAAATGATGTGGTCGTGTCTAGCCAGCTCTCAATTTAAACCGAAGAACACGTAATGTCCTACATAATATCTTGTTTAGTATACAAAATGGCAATTACATTGAAAAGTCAGCATTTATCTATACACCTTACGACACTATATTAGAAAATGTCCCTTCATCAGCTTGGTCCTCAGCGGCTATACGAAAAACGCATGTAAAATAAATAATAATAATAATCTTTATTTGTGAATATGGTTTTTTACAGTTGTTATAATTACATGGTACTCATATTCTGCCATTTGTGGCGTACAAATTTAATGGTTAATGTCAAGTGTAAATTAAAATACATATTACCTATCAGTTACATGCATATTAAATTATCATATTATTTTAAAAAAAATCATCTTTATTATTTAATGTCAAGAAACAATATCAAAATCAAAATCAAAATATTTTGTCAATTATACACATTCATATTAAAAATTACAGGTCAAATTATATTCATACCATTAAATCTACATCATGTCAAACATCATAAACTATCATTTAGGAAATCCTCAATATCATAATAACATTTTGTAATTAATAAGTCCTTTAATTCCTTTCTAAATAAATTATAACTTAAGTCCTTAAGTACATTTGGAATTTTATTATGGCATTTATTATTTATTTTAGCATAAATGTTTTGAATATTCAATTAACACCTAAACTTTGAATTATTGAGAGTGCTGGCAAATACATATGGTATTTGCCAGCACTCTCAATAATTCGAAGTTTTATTAACTTTATAATTTGTTACCCATACCACAGAACATATAATAATACTCAATACGGAGAAAATTGTATACAGCGCGGCGGGGCGCGGCGTGCCTAAGGGGAGTGTTTTGGGACAATTACTTTAATGACTTATATGATTTATCAAAAACTACCTCCATTAGTCACAATAATACAGATACTGACTAACTAATTTACTAAGAGACCATAAATTTTACATCACAATGGCTGTATATATCTGTATGGATTGTTTAACACCAGACAGATATATACAGTCCAGACTCAGCTTTAGATGCATTGCTCGAGTCAACAATAGTGCCCGGAAGACGGCAATAGGCTCACCCCCTATTACGTGGGACTGAATTCAATGATTGGTGAAATGTGGGTGTTAATTCACCTCTACGTAACCCTCCGGGGATAAAGGCGTGATTATATGTATGTATGTATGTATGTATGTACTATATTTTGTTTGAACGGCAATGGTATTCATAATAAAGCGACGAGGGTCGCCTCGATAACATTCCAAAAGTAAACACATGCTAAAAATTATGAAAGATAATAATTATCTTAATTACTAATGTTATTACTATTTAACTGGTCATTTAAGTTATAATAAAATAAATTCTTATAGTTAAAATTCATTCATATTATTTACTATTTATAATTCAGATTATTCTAGATTTCATAATAAGATTATGAAATCTAGAATATTATTTCCGTGTTATTTTTAATGTCGACATTTCTTTTTTTTTGAATAATATAGCTCTGACATTGGTGCCAATTCTGTAAGCGCATACTAATCTAAATCCTATTTCAACTTACTTCGTTCTACTGTGCATCGACATTTTGGGTGTACGGGGTTCTACCTTTAGTATTATGTTATCTGTGGTTTTACTAAGATTATCGGGTCAAGCCAACTTCAGCCGTACGACGAACGAGTTCTGAAAAAATGTTTAAGGAAAAAGTTTATTATAACCTAGATGATGGCACTACGTGTTCAAACTAAGTCTCGTGCTTGCTCGCACATAAATTGTAAACAAAATCATATTTAAAAAAATGTTCTCGTGAGTTCCTTGTTGGTATTTCCTCAGTAGAACTAACCTACTGAATTACCGAACCAGCTAAATAATAATTTTATAATGGTTTATTAACATTATTTAATATTCTTATAATATTCTTGAAATAATTGTAAAATTTTGATGTTCTTTTTATGATTGCACTTTAAGTGTCTAAACTGAATAAATGAAATTGTTCGTTCGTTCGTCGTGAAATTCGTTTATTCTTTGATACAGTGGCGACTGACAGCAGTTGGCTCGTAAAAATATAAGAGAAGGAGTAAGAGAGTGGATCTCGGGTCTCCAAAGTGCAAGCTTCGGATGCCAAGAGTACAGTAGTGATGATGATGATCATTCAATTTGATATGGAATTAAATTTACATAACATAACACAAACACACGCCTATATCCCCGAAGGGGTAGGCAGAGGTGCTAGCACCCACATTTCGCCACTTTATGTTTAGGTCTCAATGTAATAGGTGGGCGAGCCTATTGCCATTAACCAGGCACTTATAAACCTGCGATAAATACACACATAACTTCGAAAAGCATCGATATGTCATTGGTGTGTGCCATGGTAAAACCTGGGATCGAACCCGAGACCTCGTCTCAGCAGTTCAAGATTTAAATTTAGATTTAGAAATGTCTATTTTAATGTAACTTCCTATACTTCGTTATACAGCTGCTACTTGTACTGGCTTTCGCTATTTTGACAGGACAGGACTAGCTAATCTAGAGAGTGTAGTAACAGCAGAATTGACACCATTGTGGAATGAAATTATATTAGCTATTATGTAAGTTAATTTGATTTATGTAAGGCTAAACAGTTAACAATTAATGTCAAACTTATTTATTCTGATAAAATAATTTTAGACGTCCTAAAGAGGCCTATCTCTAGACTAATGTATATAATGTAATATATACATTTGCACTGCTATCTACTTATGTAATTCACTGGTAGACCTTGCTGCTCTTCACAGCTAATGGAGAATAAATAGGGTTACAATATCCTAACCGAGGCCATATTGATTTATCTGAAACAACATATCAATGTGCGGCCGGTTAGGTAATGATGGCGTAGGTAATTTTGTTAGGTATGTATTTGAGTGATATTGTAATGAAAGTCCACATATAAATTTGTATAATTGTTTATTCGGGAGCACATCTGTAGGTACAGTCTTGAACCTGGTCAGAGAGAGAGAGAGAGAGAGAGAGAGAGAGAGAGAACTGGCAAGGATATATCCTTATCTAGTGTTGAACAAATACAATGACCAAAGACCGTATCGATTATTAATCAATATATCGAAATACAACAAGTTTATTGTTTCGTTTGCAGCAATAATTCTATTTTGTATAAGCACTTCTTTCCTCAATTGTGGTAAGAAGTCACTATGGTGACCTGATAACATTGGGAAGTCACTTCTAACTTCCCAATTGCACATGAATAGAATGGGTCAAAATCTAGAAATAGAGATGGTATCATATCATACTTACGTATCATCAGTCCTCAGGTAGGGCATCATCATATGGAGTAATTCAACAAATATTGATAGAATCTTTAAAACCCAAAAAAATGCAAAAGAACAATAGGCGGGGCCTCTTTCTTAGACAACTGTAAGCTATTGTTCAAAAAACTCAAAATGTTACCATTATATATTTTTGAGATTTGTATCTCTGTCAAAAAATACCTATTCGATAAACTTGGTTATTATGCAAATAGCCGAACGAGACATAAAACAGGTTACATTTAGGTGCCTCCTATCAGGGCCGTCTTTAAACTATTTGAGGCCCTGGGCACATTAGGATCATGGGGCCCCTAGGACCTTGAGAAAACACTATTTAGTTACAATAGATAAAGAAAGACAAACAAGGTTCTAAATTTATTTTTATTTAGTTACTAACTATAAAAAAATAGGAAATATAAAAAATAATCTACAAAAGTAACTCGCTTAACATAAAATCCTTAGATTAATTCTATGTTGATTGCAAAGGTACCCTTCTAGATTTAAGATGAGCAAAATCGTTAATCACATCTTCAAAATCTATGGTATTGAGAATATCACATTCTATGGACATCAGCGACAAACTAGTTAATCTCTCTTGAAGCATTGTACTTCTTAATTCATTTTTTATTCGTTTCAATTTGGAGAAGGAGCGTTCTCCGCTGCAGTTAGTTACCATCATACTTAAAAATATTCTCAATGCAATTTCTACGTTAGGAAATGTGTTTTCAATTTTGTTTTGCTTTAATAGATTATATACTTCCTGTACACTGTTAGATGCTTCATTTTCACTCTGAACATTTTTTAAGTATTCTTTTAAATGTTGACATTCTATTTCTAACTCTTTTTCATTTACATCTTCGTGATAGATTTGAGAAAATTCTTTGCATCCTTGTCGTATCTCTTCGGAATTCAGAGTTTTTAAGTGAAAAAATAAACTAAAACGTTGACTGACGGTCTCATATGAACTTTGTCGCTGTTTTAGATGAACACTCAAGGTATCGATTATTGGGAGAAAGGTTTCTACGTTGAATCGCTCTTTTCCATTCAATTGGACTGATGGCGCAGAGCCATCAAAAAAAAATCAGCCGTGAGCTTCTACGTCTTGTTCTTTGAGATAGATCTTTGTAGTCAGATTCTGGGTTATTTTCTTTGGCAGATGATTCGAAGTTATCAAATTTATCCCTGAGGTAGGTAATAAAATCATAAAGTGAAGTCAACAAATTGGTTGCAACGTCCAGTGTTATTGTTTCTTTCTGAAGATAATTACTTGTTTTGTCTATTCTTTCCAATATGGTGCTCCAGATTTCCGTCAGTATAATAAATTCTAGATTTCCCATTTTTCTAGACAGACTAAGGGCTTCGTCTCTTGTTTCTCGTGCCTTTTCAGTATCGTTTGCGATGGTGATTAAAGCTTCTAATATTCTTTTATAACCCCCATGCAAAGCACTTACTGCATCAGCTCGGGCTGACCATCTGGTTTGTGAAAGACTCTTAACAACTTTTTTTGAACCTAAATGTTCTGTTAATATATTCCATCTGTGGGTAGAGCCCGAAAAAAAGTTGTACACTTTCTGAACTATTTCAAAAAACTGTGATGCCTCCGGTACACCCCCAGCAGCATGGACACCTACCAAGTTTAGTGAATGTCCTGCACATGGTGTAAAGGTGGCAAATTCACATTTTTCCTTGATTCTTGTTTGTAGACCACTATACTTTCCCGACATATTTGAAGCATTGTCCTCTGCAATCTTTTATGGGAATATCATGTATCTCTAAAAAATTTAAGATGGTCTCCGCTAAATTCTTAGATTTATGCTCTTTAATAGGTATAAATTTCAAAAACCTTTCAACAGGAACACAGTCTTTTACGTATCGAATGATGAAAGTTAGCTGGTCAATATGAGACAGATCGGGCGTACTGTCAACGCTTATGGAAAAATATTTTGCTGATTTAACTTCATTTATAATTTTTTTTAGAACCTGTTTTCCCATTACTTCAATAAACTCATTACAGATATTTGCTGATAAATAAGAAATGTTACCCTTTCCAGGATTCCCAATTTTTTTTAAGTGATCTGCAAGAAATGGATCAAATTCACTCAATAATTCCACACAACCCAAATAATTTCCATTGTGTGGAGATCCTAGGATTTCATTGTCGCCGGGAAATGGAAGCCCTCTCGATGCCAAAAATTTTACAACAGCTACAATCCGTTTAAGTACGTTTCTCCAGTAATCCACTTCCTTTTGATGTTGAGATAATAACTCTATATCTACTCTACCAACCGCTTTACTTCGTGCCAGATAAGTCATCATAGATTGCTTATGCGCTGGGCTATTTTCATGTGTTAAAATTATGTGATTAATATGCTTCCAATCATTACATCCATTCCGAGAGCAAAGATTAACATCAGTTGGGTTAAATAAGCAGCATGAAAAACAAAATACAGAGCATTTGGAAGGCGAATACAGCAACCATTTTCTTTCGACGCTTTCATTGTTCTTTAATTTGCGAATAAATAATGCTTTGTTGAAATATCTCGTCACTAATTTATTACCATCTTTGTAGGTTCTGGATGCCTCGGAAAAGTCAGAATCTTTATTTTGAAAATATACTGGTCCCTTACGAATTAAAATTTCGCGATTTATTTCAACAAACTTTTCGTGAAAATAATCGGCGGGATCGTGCGATATTAATTCTTCTGTGTTGGAAAACTGCTGTTCAATTGACACAGTTGGAGTTGTCGGTTTTAGTGAAGTTACTGAAGTCGTTGCACTTTCGTCGTAGGAATAGTCGCTTTCTGATTCAATCTCTTTTTCAAAATTGGAACATGAAGGTTTAGAAATTCCCGCAATTTGTAATTGAGCTGAGTCATCATGTGGAACATTTATGAGTTGATTGCTACTTACAGAAGTTTCTCCAGTAGTAGTAGTAAAATATGATGTTAATTTTGGTAACTTTTCAATTACTTCTTTCTGATGTAGAGCTTTTTTCCTTTTTTCAGATCCACTAGGATATGACCGTTTCGACATTTTATATTATAATTCAGTATTTAATTAATTTTATAACGAAAATATTCGCTAACACAAAACAGACAAACGACGATTTAATCAAACAATACTATTTTTTTGTCAGAGCTCAAGCACAGTCAGTAACAAACTAACAACTACAAACAAAACAAACGCCACAACATCGCAGACAAATACTTGAAGGGAATTCCCGTTCGTCAAGTCAAACGACGATCGGGAGTCGGGAATTCCCCTTTTTTGTCTTTGGTATTACGAATGACGTTCGAATAGGTTTCTTAAAGACATAAACCACACCGCATCAAATAATTCTTCTTTTTTTAATTTAATAATTTTTCTTTTAATTGTATTCTTATACTTACATATAGGTATTTAAATTAACCTAAATATACTAATATCGGAAAAACTCATTTTTGAGAGAGAGTGGAGTACTTATACCCTGTTTATTTATTAGTTTGATCTTTCTTTTTGACGGATGTCAAATCTGAAATCGATATAACTTTGCAACGACGAACAATATTTTCTTATTTTAATAATATTAAAAATTGATAATAATCATAAGAATAGACACACAACATAAGAGTACCTGTTAAGGACTCAAGCATTTTCCGAAAGTCTTAAGTGGTTTTTATTGCTTCGAAGTAAAATTTAAATAGAAAAACTGAAAACAATGGTACCTACCCAATGTTTTTATGTCTAGTGCAATAAAATTGATTGACGAATGAATTTATTTATTTTGAATAGTTATAACATACATACAGCCACATATTTAGCCAACACATTTTTTACACCAATAGATATTTTCTGTTTCCCATCACTGACCCATCTGTCAAAAAGTTCAAGCTATGTTGTACAAGGTATAGCTATCCGCATGCGGCAAACTAAAGCTAATATAATAAGCGTAGGTATTGTAGTAAGTCATTATCATCAGATTTTTCAAAATTAATGTTTTACGGTAATACCTAAATATCGGTTATCATTTGGTAATCTGGCAGGAACTAGGGGGCCCCATTCGATCGCGGGGCCCTGGGCACGTGCCCATAGTGCCCAGTGGGGAAGAGGGGCCTGCCTCCTATTAATCTGGAACTATTCAAAAGAATGCACTGCATGAGCATAAGAATATTTAATAACTTTCCTCAAAGTGTGACTAACCTTCGCATGACATTATTTAAAAAACAATTATTTGACATATACATTATTTATTAAACAAAATGTACTACAGTATTAATGTTTTTTTGGACGATACGATAACAGATAACAATATATTTTGATGCAGGTAGCTACTTTTAACATAATAGGATTATAACATGAAAATGTATAGGTTATCCGACAGAGAACTAAAGTTACCGATATAGGTCACAGAATAAGCAAGTTGAAGTGGCAGTGGGCTGGCCACGTTTGTCGAAGGACCGATGGCCGTTGGAGTAAACGAGTCCTAGAGTGGAGACCGCGAGAAGGTAAACGAAAGGTAAGGTAATTAGCCAGATGGACGGACGACCTGAAAAAGGTGGCTGAGACAGACTGATGCGGAAGGCGGAGGATCGGAGAAAATGTCGCACATTGGGAGAGGCCTATGTCCAGCAGTGCGGTGGGCTAATTGATTGAACATGAAAATGTAATTTTGCTCGCCATATGTGGCATCTATTGTACCATATTCTGGCAAATAAATATTTGATTTGACATGGATTATCACATTATACATTTTCTTTTATAATTACATACATATTAAATATAGAAACCTATATAGTCTAATGAAAACTCGATTAAATACCATTTAACACAGTGTAACTTGTCATACGACTAGAAAGTCAGCGCAGGGAAATGGAAAGTATCCACTTATCTAGTTTTTACTTGATCGTTTCAAATTACATGCGTTTATGAGAAACTTCTAACAATGGACTTTTTACGATAAACGACTCGACGACTTTGAATCAGGGGTCTTATGTTTACATAAGGTAGGTAGTTTCAATTGCAGTAGTGCGATACGTTTGCTAGACTTCGACTTATTTGTGGCTAGTGTGAAAATTCCTATTGCAGTCTACTGCTGAACATAGGTCTCTCCCTAATGTTGGGAGATATTGGCCTACTGTTTCCACCCTGGCCAGACGGGTTGGCACAGTTTTTCTTCTCTCACAGCCATATCGTCTACATATTTTTATGTTAATCGCCTCTGACGACACCTCTCGGTAGATGGGGTGGTGATACTTGTATTCTATTTCCGTCACCACGAAATGTAACTGTCTTATTAATGAACAATATCATTCAAAACAAGTTTCTGTTAGGCCCTGGTAAGAGGGGATGTTCCAAGAACTGTCCCGCTTAACAATAGTAGAATAGAAAAATTAATGTAGGGGAATGACACGTATTTTGACGTTTATGACATATGATAATGATATATTCTAGTAACGAACTGCTTCTTATCCAAGGGACTGTTTTTGGTAAATGTTGTAAGGGCTTTTCGAAGTTATGTGTGTATTTATCGCAGGTTTATAAGTGCCCGGTTAATGGCAATAGATTCGCCACCTATTACATTGGGACCTAAACATAAACTGGTGAAATGTGGGTGCTGGCACCTCTGCCTACCCCTTCGGGGATATAGGCGTGACTTTATGTTATGTTATGTTGTAAGGGCTGAACAAACGGTACAAAACTATGGAGTGTGCTGAAGATTCTGCAACATGGAGAAGTAAAAGCATATGTCATTACACAGCTTATAGGCCCCATACACCCAAGCAGTCGTGTCGGTATCGTGTCGGTAAAACTATGGGCTAATGACAGATAACCAGACGGTACATAAGCCATTGTTTATTTAGATTACACGACATTAGGGCAGCATAATTACTTTTTTAATTTAGTTGTAAAAGGTTCGGCCTTGAATACAGTTTAAAAGCAATTACAAAAACTTGTGTGTATTTGGGCTCATGATAATTTTTACCATGATGCTTTTCGTTCACGCTATTGAATCGTTAAAGTATGAATCACAATATAAAGATTACTGTTAATGTGCGTACAGATTTATTGTGTTCGTCTATATTAGTAGCTGTTGTGTTTATTTTATGAAGTTAGTTAACAGAGCTGTAATAATTACAATTTCTTTCTGTAATTGCGGGTTATATAATATTATATAAACTCTATAACAATATAACATAAACTCACTCCTATATCCCCGAAGGGGTAGGCAGTGGTGCTAGCACCCACATTTCGCCAGTTTATGTTTAAGTCCCAATGTAATGAGTTGGGGACTCTGTAGTCCCCACACCCGAGAAAAGGGCCAGATCGTGAGAGATGGCCCTGGGTCCGCCGGAGTGCGAGGGATATGCTTGTCAACCTCACCTTCGGCAACTAAAACGACCCACAGGCGGCGTGCGTTTTAGTCGGTTCGAGTTCGACATAACCTCTTCCACCGGCTCCGGTGGGGAGGTATCTGCGGGGATTTTGCGTACGTGAAAAAAAAGTTATGTTTCTAAATGTCAGAGATCATAGAAAAACACAAAAATAAATTACGATACGGAACTAATCACTAATCAATAATTCAGTTTGGCAAATAATACAAATGTGTACAAATTCTGTGTTCTAGATACAGTTACATTTACGTGCATAACTAGTAAACGATGACGCAGCGTCGCGTCGCATCACGCCACGGTTGCGCAAGCGCAGCGTCGGGTGTCACCGCAAACTGCGCTGATCTAACGATATGTAGCTAACCTGCTGCATCTGCGATATGAAGTAGACTCCACGTGCATGTGGGTTTTCGCCGACGTGGGCGAATACGTGTGGTGACAGAAACCTTGACCTTGTTGAAACCCCAAAAAAATTTAATGTTCAGTTATTTTGTAAGGTTCAATAATATTAAATTAAATTCATAGTTACATTTTTATCTGATTTAGATCGATAGATGATGGAGGTAGGATACGACGGTATTTTCGTCCAATTGAGCAGTCAGACTGGGGGAGTACAGAATACCGCGGCCATAATAACCTCATGTTGTGTTCTCGGCGGTGAGTAGGGTAGCCAGAGCTCATTGGAGAGGTTTTGTGCTGTCAGTAGGAAAACTAAAGTCCTGCTTTGTCTTCTACACTAAAGGCACAGAAACCTTGTGCTTACAGGGTCGGCAGCGCGAGTGTGATTCCTCAGGTGTTGCACACGTCCATAGGACACGGTAACCATTTTTCATCATGTGGGCCGTGTGCATGACTGCCACTCAAGTGGTATAAAAAAAGGTCGGGAAATGTCAACATCCATGACGGGACTTGAACCTGCTATCAGTCTGTGTATCACCATCAACTGCAGTCTAAATAACTCAGTTGGTCAGAGCATGCCTCTTCTCATGCATGGGACTGTGTTGAATGTTGACTTCATTCGATCTAAATTTATAGGAAAAGGAAGCCTACCTACTTATTTCTTTGGAATTTCATCAAAAAACATAGTTTGTGTTAAAATTGTTGTCTTCGAGGGAAGGGAACAAGATAAGCGGCCGGTGCAGATTGATGGAATAAGCCCTAGCGCAAGATATCATCTCATAGAGCGGTAAAACCAAGATAAATTATCTATCTATCTATCTATCTATCTAAAACCAACCCATAAGGAAAGGTAGAGTTAAAGTAGATTCCTTCCCACATCCTGCCTATCCTTACTAACTATTGTAGAAACGGGTCCAATAAGGCATTCCCCTTTACACCTCCGCTGACCCTGGGCCATCACTAGTAATTCATTTTAAGAACGAATTGTTTTGAATCTTCATAAAAAGTAAATTTCAAATAATGTTACATTAGGTACTATACCTACATAACACCTTTTTAAGTAATCCTTGAACTATCAAGTCTGTTATAGTTATAGTCTAGAAAAACACATAGGGTACTTCTAATCCCGGGAATTGGTTCCCATGGCAGACAAGCACGTGGCCCACCTGATAGAAAGTGGTAACCGTTGCCTATGGACGTGTGTAACGCCAGGGAAGTCACATTCGTGATATTGACCCTGTAAGAACAGAGAGTTTCTGTGTCGTCAGTGCAGAAGACAACCCTTTGGTTTTCCCACTGACAGCACAAAAACTCTCCAGTGAGCTTTGACTACGCTACTCACCGCCGATCGTTATTATGGCCGCAGTACTGGGCGGAGGTGTTTTCCCAGTGGGACTGCTCAATTGGAACGGGAATACTGTCGTGTCTTACCACCGCAGGAATGGGATCTAAATTTAAAGCGGGTGGAGCCTCAGCCCTCATCTATAGTTTTGAAATAAGCACTTGCTTGAAAATTCGTACTAGGAAGTAATATTGCTACCTCATTATTGCTAAAACTTTAGAAAAAGAATAAGATGAATATTGTTAATGTTATTCACGGTTAGTAGAAAAAATTACAAAAATTAAAATAAACACAGAGATCCAGCGATAACGGTACATACAAACAGTCAAATGTTACCAACGTATTTGCATAATTGAATAAAAATGATTATGTGGGGCTTTGAAATAAGCATAGAAGACCTCCTTCCGCGGTCGCTCAAGTAGTGTGGCATGCGTATGACTGTATACGGATTGTACTCTCAGTGGGAAGACCAAGGGTTTGTCCTGCTTTGTCTTCTACACTGGAGGCACATAACTTCTCTGTTCTTACAGGGTCAGCAGAGAATGAATCTCCTGGTGTAGCATACATTCATAGGTCACGGTAACCACTTCACATCAGGTGGGACGTGTACTTGTCTCCCTCCAAAGTTTCATGACAAAATGCCCATGGCGGCAAATCTTAATTTTTGGCATTAGCTTTCCCAAATTTACTGGTATTCCTTCTCAAACTTTATCTGTTACTGTGTAGATACTAGTTAACGTACCTAGGTAAGACATTGTATCATTGTTTAGTCTAGTAATAGTGGTTAACAAACAGTCGACGAGCGAATTGCATATTCGACAGTGATAAAATCATGGCATCTTCGCTCTGCCTATCAGATTGCAGAGATGTACCTTAATACATTTTTCACTATATCGAACAGGTATCCAGAAAAACCATGGATGGTAAAGACCAACAGAAGAATAAAATTTCTGCAATAGATAAATCGAGGATCTGGATTTTGGGTGTATCCAACAATATGTTCGGGGCCCAAGGCAACCAAGTGAACAAGAGGCTGCAAGGTGATACACCTGTTGATTGATGGACCATGTTCTGGCGCAGGCTTTATTCTCGAGGTGGGGGTCAGACATCACACGTTTCCCTAAAAAGCTAGATAAACCAATCCATAAGGAAACAATTAGGAGCTTTGGGTGCAGCCGGAATTGGCGCTCGAAGATGCTGAAACAAATTAGTAATTTCCTACTCGGAAGATAATGCTCATATCGTATCGTGTATTACCCGGGATCACACTTTAGGAGCTGCAGTGCGGAGCAGACTCTGTCTACCCCCTTAGACGCTATACAGGCGTGAACATATTAAAGAAACAATAACGCACGCAAAGATATCTTATCTAATTACATGAGAGATATCTTCGATAGCATAATTAGGTGAAATTGCAGATAAAAGGAGCTGATTTCTGCGTAAGGATAAAAATTAGATACCCTGCTAACCTAAATTCTTCTTTTCAGAGCCTTGGGTGAATTTGTTTCATAATAATACTACTACAATAGCAAACAATCTCACAACGCACAGAATTAGCGAGCCGTTGAACGCTTGCTGCAGGTACAGCTGGTATTATATGAGTAAGTACGTTAAGCCTAATAGACCACCGAAGAAGGTAGCTGGAATAAATTGGCGGCCTAAAGCAAAGAACTCTTGTATGTATTAACCAATGGCTGTCCTACTAAATTAAATAAATAAATAAATAAACTCTAGATCTCTCTCCTCCTGAACATAGCCCCCAGACTATGATGCCAATTGGAATAATACGGACTTAGGGCTCTTCTTAAAACCTCCAGTGAAGTTCAAAAGACTGGTTGAAGAAGAGTGCCTCTCTTCTAGCATAGAAAGGAGTAAAGATCTTAATATGATATGACCAAAGCGACGAAGGAAACTTTTAAAAGTGAAACTTTGTTTACCATTGTGGTAGGTATTGTGTGTCTGTTGAGCACATTCCGGGTCATCACCTAATGACTCTTGGGTTAAAACTACCTAATGACTCATAAAGCAATTATAAAAAATGTGAGAGTCTTTCTGACAGATCATATTAAATGATAATGATTGCAATTTTTTCCAGGAGTATTATCATCGTTTGTACTGTATTACACTGTTATTAATTTATTCTAAATAACATTAATTTACATCCCGGGTCCTTTAAGCGGGGCGTGAAAAAGCATAAATGATGAGGCCGTCAAGCTGATTGTCACCATTGTCACATAGTGTATGTAAGTAATGGTGACCCTCTTTTCTGAGACTTTGCCTTCAGCTTACTATCAGGCAAAGTGAAGTCTAATTGACGTGCCTTATATAAAAAAAAAAACAAATTCGAGAATCTTAAATTATAAATTCCTAAAAATTAGATCTGTTTATACGTGTAGTCAAAGAAATAATTTATGATCATACATAATATCATTAAATATTATAATTCATCGTAACTGCACAATTAACGGACAATTGGCCTATTGTTGCTAATTACCGCATATTAATACAAATAGTTAAAATATTTAAATAAACACCTCAACAAAGTCTAGGGAACAAGATGACCCCAATTTTTTTTTTCGTGTAAATCTTGTTTTGCAAATAACTGGCAGCAAATAAATAAAAATAGAATAAAGTAGATTACAGAGTTGTTCGAAATTTAAAAATAAATTTAAATAAGTAATGATTTTCGAATATGGAGGGAAAACTTTTAAAAGTGTTTGATTGTGCAGTTTCTCTGAGGCAAAATAAAAATTATTTTTTTTGATTGTAAATAACGTTTATTATCAATAATACGTCTTTTACGTATGGTTTGTGCATTTTTGTGACTGTAGTCATCATGTCACGTCGTCATTTAAGTCGCGAAGAGATGTTAAGGGCTGTTGGTATGCTGCAAGCTGGACGAACTCAACGCGACGTAGCGGATGCTGTCAACACCCAACCAAGCGTAATTTGCAGATTATGGGCACGCTACAGGTCTACAGGGGATGTTGCCGAACGTCACAGGGGACGAAATAGGGTTACTACCCCGCGACAAGATCGTTTCTTGCAAAATTCCGCAAGGCGGCAACCCACGATTACTGCTCGTCAGTTGGTCGCAGGCCTCCAGTCTCAGCAGCAAGTGGTTATTAGCGATCAAACTGTCAGAACAAGACTACACGAAGCCAATCTTTATGCTCACAGACCGCTTAGGGTTCCAGCTCTTCGACGTGGAAATCGAGGTCGTCGCTTATTGTGGGCTAACGCACATTTACAGTGGACCGACCATCAATGGGCACGGGTTCTGTTTTCCGACGAATCTTGATTCGGTTTTCATCCTGATTCGAGAAGAGTGCGTATATGGAGAGTTCCTGGACGTCGGAGTCGTCTCCAGAATCCGCAAGAAGTTCATCCTTACCAAGGTGGAACAATCATGGTATGGGCTGGAATTCGCCTTGGTGGAAGGACCGACCTCGTTTGGATACGGGGCAATTTGAATGCAAACCAATACATTCAGGAGGTTATACACCCCATGGTAATCCCTCATCGACAGCAGTTCGGTCAAGATTTTATGTTCATGCAAGATAATGCACGGTCACACACCGCGAGGGTAGTGGTCAATGCGTTAAGCGAGCACAATATGACGACGTTGGAATGGCCTGCTCAGTCTGCCGACCTCAATCCCATAGAGCATGCCTGGGATTTGCTTGAAAGAAGAGCTTTCAGTGATTCTTTGGAAAATCTGAACACTGAAGAACAACTTTTTTTACACCTTCGCAGTGTATGGAGCCATATTCCACAGACGATGATTGACAATCTCATACTAAGTATGCCACGCCGTTGTCGAGCTGTTGCTAATGCTTTAGGAGGTCCTACAGATTATTAAAAACGTTTAAAGTACGGTTAATTACTGTATTTCTTACTACCTCGTTATTTTTGTGCCTAATCATAGAAGGTTGTAATACTCAATATTGGCACTATTCAATTCTTTCTTAAAAAAAAAAAAAATTGGTATGAAAATGTTTTTATTAAAATTAAAATTAAAAACGGTATAAAAATACCCTTCTATTGATATAAAACACTCACTATTACAAGAAAGGGTTTTTAAATAAAAACTAGAAATGTCCTTGTTCCCTAGACTTTGTTGATGTGTGTATCACCGTTTTAGTTGAAGATTGAAGTTATGAATGGTTAGAAGTATTTTATAACGGATTTTACATGCATGTAAATCATACACATTTCACCAATCATTGTTTTCGGCCCCACGTAATAGAGGGTGAGCCTATTGCCGCCTTCCGGGCACTATAGTTGACTCGAGCCATGTATCTGTGCCTGAGTCTTAGATGTATATATCTGTCTGATGTTAAACGGCCGTATACCTCAGTCGTGTCGTGTGCTAAAGATAGATTTTCATTTATAGGCATAGTTTGGACCCGGTAGATGACGCTGCAGTCGGGTCTTTCTATGTATATAGGTATTAAGACTTATATCCAGCGGTGAACTGTGGGGGAGGTTATGTCGGACTTCGATCGACTAAAACGCACACCGCGGTCTGAGGGTCATAACTTGCCGGAGGTGAAGTTAGCGGAGGCATATCCCTCGCACCCCGGGTGGTTCAGGGCCATCTCCTTCGAGCTGGCCCTCTTCGAGTGTGGGGACCACGGAGTACCCATCCAGTTGCCGGGTATGGGAAAGCGCACATCGCGCGCCGCCCCCGCGTATCCGCGGTTTCAGAGGCCCCACGGTATAATTTTCTCGGTTTACACTGTAATATAGCAAATTGAGAACATCGCACTTGTTAATGTTGCCTATTTATCAAATAGAGTGTAGCGCCATTTTAGCTGTACGCCATGAAGTTATTGCATTAAATTATGATGGTAATCTGATGTTATATGATATATCTACATCATGCTTTTACGAAATATATCTTACTACCCTATAGAGTTAATTAACTGTTGCCCATGGTTTTTATGCCTGCGTGAAATAGTTACTCCTTTCCCAAGACCTACAGGTACTAGGTAGGTACTTATTTACTTATTAACCGGGATAAATGTAGCCTATATGCTTCTAGACTACTTATACCTAATCGTTTTCTATGCCAAATTCCGCACAATTTCGCAATTCGTCCCTTGGCATTCTGTGCCTTATAATAATAATAATAATAATAAATATTCCACGACATTCTACACAACGCTATCTAGACCCATGGTAAGTATAGCTTAACTACATTCTGTTATGGGATCTAGACTGCGGATAAACATACTTTGATACTTTATTTTTTGTAAATACATACACATTATACATAGAAACAACCAAACCAATGCAAATATACATATTCATATTCATACAAATATTTGCACCGAGCGGGAATCGAACCCGCGCCCCCTGCATAGCATCGAGATATCGCCACGGAGGTCTTAGCTTACAAAACCGTTCAAGTTGCCTAGAAGAAATCGCCATTGTTCTGTTTCCGTATTTTTAGTTTTTATTCATGTATTCTTTACTTAGTGTACTTACAATAAAGTGTAAAAAAAATAAAAAATAATATATAAGTCTAACCATATTGGTCACATGATATCAATTTCAACCAATTAGAAGCCGTAATTCGCAAAATAGTGTTGTAATTAGTAAAAAAATTACCTGTCCGGTGTTGTAACCTAAGGGACGATTTGTAATAAGTATAATGTATGACAAAAATTATTGTTAAATTGTTAAAAGATCGAAATAAGATTGATAGCAGGCGGTACCCATTTGCCAATCATAACCTGAAAGAAAATTAATGGGTGCAATTGATGCAATGGCTATCCCATTGCATCAATTGCACCCATTAATTTTCTTTACGTACTTAAACATAAAAGTATTTACCATATTTCATACATAACATATTACCAAAAATATTGGTTAGGCAAGGTAAGACTTACATTTTATAAAAATGCTTGAATCCATTTCTCTCAGCACTTACAAAATTATATTCACTAGGCAGTTCACTCATTTAATAATATTATTTACACGTTTTATCGGAATATTATCAACACATAACGACATGAAGGCTTTTCTTTACGAAATCATCAGAAAATACAGTTCTTTTTTTAAACGATTGTAATATTTGAGCGGGTACGTATTTATTTTTATTTAAGTCTCAAAATATAAAAGACACTTCTTTTGTTAAACTACTGTAATATTTGGGCGCGAACGTATTTATTTTTATTTAAGTCACAAAATATAATAAACTGTTCTTTTTTTGAGCGCGAATGAATTTTTTATAAAGTCAGAAAATATAATACATAACCCCTGTTCTTTTTTTAAACTACTGTACTGTAATATTTGGGCGCGAAGGTACTTTTTTAAATTTCCGTTCGGTAGCCCCATGCACCGGTGTCAAGCAATACTGCCACGCTACTCGTCGTCCGCACGAGTGCACGTAAGCACGTTAAATGAGGTTCATTTATTACTTTAAAATAGCTCAAGTAACAAGTTAGATAGTCAGTTGTTAGTAACAACGAGTACAAACAAACATAACCACTAACTAGTAAGTATTTAATGACTTGTAATTTGAGGAAGGTCCATAATTGTTCGTTAATTTAAACATAATAACCTATATAACGCATAGTTCCCGGCATATATCTTGATCAAAGGTCGCGAGAGAAAAGGGCTGTAGCGCGCAGACTGGTTTGATTCTGTTTGGTGGATTTGATCTCCTTTATTGGGTTTGTTTTCACGGAGGCGTAAGCTAGGTTGTAAAGATCGAATCTGTGCATTACACAATAGATGTTTATGTATGTGACCGTAAACTTAAATTTATGACTTTTAGTAATATAGTAGTTATCTAGCACTATAACTATCTGCCATTAATATTCTGTTCGAAGTTGGTCTTAATTGAAAAGGCTTATCACTGGTAAGTGTCAGTGAAATAAAACTATTGCCAATGAATTTTATCGCAATTTATATACATATGCGATGGTAGGGGTAGAGCGTGCGACTGGTAAATCAGAGATCACGGGTTCAATTCTCGCTTACTTGAATGCATGAATATATGCTTGCATTGGTCTGCGTGTTTCTATATATGTTTAATCTCTATATATTTGCAAAAGTTTAAAATTAAACTGGCGAAATGTGGGTGCTAGTACCTCTGCCTACCCCTTCAGGGAATATAGGCGTGAGTTTATGTTATGTTATGTTAAAATTAGGTATCCGCATAAGTATTACCGCATTGTAGAACCCATAAAAACAAAGATTTATTCGCACTGTTCAGGACGGCTCGGTTGCTTTTCAGTTGTGACTATCACCGGGAAACAGTCAGCAAGAAAAAATGCTTTACGATTGAATAAAGGTAGGGCACGACGGTATTACAATCCCAATTGAGTAGTCCGACTGGGGAAGTACCTCCGCTCTACAGAATACCGCGGCTATAATAATCTCGTGTTGTGTTCCCGGCGGTGAGTAGGGTAGTCAGAGCTCACTGGAGAGCTTTTGTGTTTTGTGTTGACAGTGGGAAGACCAAAGACTTGTCTTGCTTTGTTTTCTGCACTGACGGCAGAGAAATTCTATGTTCTTACAGGGTCGGCGACGCGAGTGTTACTCTCCTGGTGTTGAATCCATACTCCATAGCCCACGGTAACCACTTTCCATCAGGTGGGCTGTATGCTTGTCTGTCACCTAACTAGTATAAAAAATCTATCCACAAATTAATTTATAAGCTTTTTTTCAAAAGAAATTCTATTAATCCTATTAGTCCTTTAAGCGGGGCGTGAAAAAGCATCTGATGAGGACGCCAAGCTGAGTGCCACCATTGTAACATTACTTAGTGTATGTAATGGTGACCCTCTTTCCTGAGACTTTACTTTTAGCTCACCATCAGGCGACGTGAAGTAAAATAACGTGTCCTAGTTAGAAAAAATCTTCTTAAAATTGAAAACCCACTCTGATTTTTTATATTTTCATTAAATTTTAAAGCTACAGACCTTGGCCACAAGCAACTAGTTTACTACAAAACATATCCATAACATAATAATACCCACACATCTTATTCACCCACCTCGTGTAACTGTACCTACCTACCTTGCGAAACGCGGGTCCGCGTCCCAGTGCACTGCGCACGCGCATCCATGCATAAGATCTACATAGATTGTAAACCACCTAGTGTTAGTAACTAACGCAATAACTAGTAAAATGTGTTCACAGTTTTGTTTATGCTTTGTATTATTATATTTAATTATTGTAATATATTAATTTAAATTAAATTAAATTAAATTAATTAAATTTACGAGTATCCTTAGGTACGTATCTAGTCATTTTTTTGGTGCCGTCCGGAGTGCGAGAGATGTCTGCCAATCTCATCTCCAGTAAACAATAACGACCCATAGATGGCGTGGGTTTTAGTCGATTCAAGTCCGACATAACCTTCCCCACCGGTACCGGGGGAGGGGGGGGGGGGGCGACACAGCTGACCCTGAAGAAATAAACCTTCCAATGCCCTAAACCTTCAAGTATTAATATATTATGGGCTTTGTTGTTTATCATGTGTAAGTGGGTTAAAGATAGTCAAGTGAATTCATCAATTAGATTGAGATAGGTACATAAAGCTGCACAGTGGTCTTACAATATTCTGCTATAATTTCGAGACCTGTCAATTTGAAGTACCTTGAATACGTAGGTATTTTTATAATAATCAATCATTTTATTAAGTAAATACCTACTTGAAGTACTTACGTACCAACCAACAAGACTTCGAAAAGTGAATAAGTAAATAACAAAAGAAGCGTGACCATAGCTAATATAATTTAATTATCTATGGTCTCAAATTATTACAAGGTCGAATACTAAACTGACCATAGTCATTATTTTTTTTAATTTAATGGCGGTAACTACCATAGGATCTGTGTAAATCAATTAATTAAGGTTGAACTATTTCATGGTGCCTAGCTGTGGTGGGCATAATTTACGGTACGGTAACGGGAATTCGCAAGAAACTACAGTTATTAAAATTAAAGTAAACTGTTGTTTTATATCAACGTAGATGAGCACGAGAGAATGGAGCTAAATTAGATTACCGACAAAAAGTAATTTGGTTTGACTGATTCTTTAGAAACATAATGGAGACTGCGTGAAGTCAGTCACACTCGAGTAATATAATGTAATATACAATCAACCCCGGATATTCATATTTTTTTAGGCGGGGCAAAACAAAACTGATAAATTGCCGCCCCTACTCACTTTTTTCGTACGGCGATCTCCGGGGGGGTCCTAAGCAAACTTGGACACGTCATAGTCATCCACAATGGGCGCCATGAGGGACCCAGACTGAGTCAACACATTAACGCCTCCGAGCAGTTCTGGCAGAGACACCGGGACAACGCAGGGTCCGGGGGCGCAGTTTGCCTCTTACCATAGAGTAAAGTCACATAAGATAAGACCTTGCAGACGAAAGGCTGCCCCTGAGGGAAATTTACCGCCCCCTGATGCTGCCTCTCGGGGCACGTGCACAGTCTTGTTTCCCCCTTGGTGCGGCCCTATTTACAATTTTTTACAGGAGACGACATATCAATGATGGAAATAATGTTACAGTGTTCACATCACAAATCAAAGTACAATCCCAGGAGGTAGGACACGGCGGTTTTTCCGCCCAATTGAGCAGTCCGACTGGGGAAGTACCTCCGCCCTACAGAATACCGCGGCTATAATAACTTCGTGTTGTGTTCCCAGTGGTGAGTAGGGTAGCCAGAGCTCACTGGAGAATTTGTGCCCAGTGAGGAAAGAAAGGCTTGTCCTGCTTTGTCTTCTACATTGACGGCACAGAAACTCTATATATTTACAGGGTTGGCAGCGCGACTGTGACTCCACTGGTGTTACAAACGTCCATAGGCCACGGTAACCACTTTCCATCAGGTGGGCCGTGTGCTTGTCTGCCACCTAAGTGGTTTAAAAAAAAAAAAACAACTTCGCGCGGATATCCCCTAAAAGCAACAATATTAGTTTTTTGATATACCACTTGGTAACCGTGGCGCTATGGACGCGTGCAAAACCAAGAGAGTCACACTCGCGCTGCCAACCTTGCAAGCATTGAAAGTTTCTGTGCCGTCAGTGTAAAAGACAAAGCAGGACAAGCTTTTGGTATTTCCACTGACAGCACAAAAACTCTCTAGTGGGCTCTGGCTACGCCTAGGCGGAGGTACTTCCCCAGTCGGACTGCTCAATTGAACGGAAATTCCTTCGTGTCCTACCTCCTCCTCCTCCTCCTCATGAATGGATTTTCGTAGTCTAGTTGATACTCCTAAGTCCTACAATATCTCCCAAATAAAAATTAAATATCACTTCCTAGTATTTCGTTTGATAAAGCTTTATTATTGACTAGCACCGCGCCGCGGTTTCACCCGCGTATATCTTGATCCCATGAGAATATCGGGATAAAAAGTAGCCTATGTTACTCACGAAGAATGTAGCTTTCTAATGAAAAAAGAATTATTAAAATCGGTCCAGTACTTTTTGAGTTTATTCGTTACATACAAAAATACAAATCTTTCCTCTTTATAATATTATATAAGTATAGATATATATTATATACATATAGTATAGAAGTATAGATAACAATGCAAGTCAATTATGTTTACAAATATATCTATATAAATTATATTATCAGAGTGTATGTTTCTCACGTTCGTCCTAGTCAACATACCCATCGTGCGTTGAATCTTAATGCAAATATTTTATTATTGTTATCGTTGTTTGAACTAATATTAATTTTAAAGATCTACTTCTAATAATATACAAACATTTAAAATGATCCTCCTGCCCTTATCCCATATTTATTTAGGGTCGCCTCAACATGTGTGCTTTTTCCATTCATCTCCAGTTACAGACATCTTAATATTCACTCTCATCCTAGCCCTATCATCTTTTACACAGTTCATCAACTCCTCCTCTCCTCAACTACTGATGGGATAAAATTCACTCATTGATATTGCAATGTAATTGTAGAAATGTGGTACAAATAGAGGGTAGGTAAAACTTAAGGATAGCAGAAATAAATTGAGGGTAGATGAAAAAAAACTTTTGTTTTTGAATGTCC
The DNA here is from genome assembly GCA_963662185.1 of Eilema griseolum. Lineage (NCBI taxonomy): Eukaryota > Metazoa > Arthropoda > Insecta > Lepidoptera > Erebidae > Eilema > Eilema griseolum. The sequence goes on along the minus strand of OY759254.1, from coordinate 8,151,805 downwards.
ATTGAGGATTGAACATGGATCAAAAACATGCAAAATAAAAGTCCATATTGAACCCCTAGGGGGTTGAACGTGGACAACGTTTAGGAGTTGAACATGGCCGCGGGTAGAGATTGTGGGGGCTGAACGTGGACTAAACCTGTTTCCTCTTCGCTTGTATCTATCCACTTTCATTGTTATTGCCTTCCTTACGATATCACTTTTATACATACATACATACATAAACTCACGCCTATATCCCCGAAGGGGTAGGCAGAGGTGCTAAGCACCCACATTTCGCCTGCTTATGTTTACGTCCCAATGTAATAGGTGGCGAGCCTATTGCCATTAACCGGGCACTTATAAACCCGCGATAACTTTTTTTTTTTTTTTTACGTGCGCAAAATCCCCACGGATACCTCCCCACCGGAGCCGGTGGAGGAGGTTATGTCGGACTCGAACCGACTAAAACGCACGCCGCCTGTGGGTCGTTTCGGTTGCCGAAGGTGAGGTTGACAGGCATATCCCTCGCACCCCGGCCGACCCAGGGCCATCTCTCACGATCTGGCCCTCTTCTCGGGTGTGGGGACTACAGAGTCCCCAAGTCGTCCCCGGAAACGCCGCGTCGAAGTCGCCGCGGCCTGCTTCTGCAAGGGTGACAGGCGGCTTCACCTGTCACCCCCAGGCCGGCGCTCATGGGGGGCGGAGGTCGTTCATCGACCTCCGACGCCCGAGTTGCCTTCGTGCGCGGGCAGCTTGTCTAGCGATCCTTCGTCGCTCCCGCTGCCGCTCCGCCTCCTCCTTCACGTGCATTACTTGCTCGCAGAAGGAGGCGCCGGCCGCCCACGCATCCGCGCAGCGAACCATCGCCGCGAGCAAGGTGGAGAGCGTGAGAACCCTCACTCCCAGGGCCGCCACAAGCTCCCGCCTCGGCGTCTCCCACGCCGGACACTCGGTGACCCGCGATAACTTCGAAAAGCATCGAAAAGTCATTGGTGTGTGCCATGGTAAAACCTGGGTTCGAACCCGAGACCTCGTCTCAGCAGTTCATTACCCATACCACTAGGCTACCGTGGCTTTTTTCTCCCTACTTTTATCCCTACGTATCTTATATATAAAATTCTCGTGTCACAATGTTCGTTCCCGTACTCTTCCGAAACGGCTTGACCGATTCTCATGAAATTTTGTGAGCATATTGAGTAGGTCTGAGAATCGGCCAACATCTATTTTTCATACCCCTTAGTGATAAGGGTTGTCCACCCTGGGAACCAACATCCACGCGGGCGGAGCCGCGGGCAAAAGCTAGTAATACTATATTACTGTATTTATTAGAAGCTTTCGACAGATTGCAACTGCCTCTACACAGCAAGTGTTCTAATGAGTTCTTTCAACGATTTCCAGCCTCTCCCTTCCTATCCAAAACAATAAATGTTAGCCTGCGGAGTTACAGACCCCCACAGGATAGAAACACTAGAAACAATACCATCTCGAACCAAGCTATTTGGAACTTCATTTCGTTGCGCAGGGCAGACATGGAATGGAAGGCGGTGAGTAGGGTAGCCAGAGCTCACTGGTGAGTTTTTATGCTGTTAGTGAGAAAACCAAAGGCTTGTCCTGCTTTGTCTTCTACACTGACGGCATTGAAACTCTGCGTTTACAGGGTCGGCAGCGCGAGTGTGACTCCTGGTGTTGCACACCTTCAATCGTCACCGTCTCAATCAAAAATTCTAATAAACTCACCTCCAATGTAGGTAAAAGTGTTTAGACTGGATTACTTTTTTTTTTATCTAGGACACGCCAACTTGACTTCACCTCGCCTTACGGTAAGCTAAAGGCAAAGCTTCAGGAAAGAAGGTCACCATTACATACACTAAGTAATGTTACAATGGTGGCACTCAGTTTGGCGGCCTCATCAGATGCTTTTTTGGGAGACTTAGATTAGATCTAGACTGAATTTCAGATCTGAACAGATTTTTAATACGAGTATGGATGGCCCTCCGAACTCTGTTCCTTCCAAGACTCAATATAATTCTTCGAGCCGTTAAATAGTCCGAAACATCATAGCAATGATTTCAAGTTGAAATGTTTGACCTTTCAATTGGGAGTGATACGACACAATGGCCGTTTGAACTTAATAACTGTCTTGTCTGTTACATTCGACTTCATTATATACATTCGTATTATCAATACATCGTTTGTGTCCCCATCTTAATGTTGATATTTGAGATTGAATTTATTTTTATTTTATAGGCTATGTGTTTGACTTTTATTTATTAATATAATAATATACATACTTTTTACCATGGCACACACCAATGACCTTTCGATGCTTTACGAAGTTATGTGTGTATTTATCGCAGGATTATGGCAATAGGCTCGCCACCTATATATAAACTATATGTTATGTTATATGTTATATAACATAAACTGGCGAAATGTGGGTGCTAGCACCTCTGTCTACCCTTTCGGGGATACAGGCGTGAGTTTATATTTACGTTTATGTATATACATACTATATAAATATCACTCTTTTATCCCCGCAGGGTTAGGCAGAGGTGAATTAACACACAGGTGAACCACATTTCACCAATGATTGTTTTCGGCCCCACGTAATAAGGGGTGAGCCTATTGCCGTTGTACTTATAATATCCGTACTTAATATTATTTAACTATAATAACATATAAAAATCTTGCTTTGTTTGTAAGTTAGTTTCGCTAGAACTACTTCCTCTTAATTTATGAAGTTGAATTTTGAGTTACTTGTAGGTTTCAAAATCATGATCATATAATAAGATAAGATTGACTAGGTATACGTAATTCATATAAATACATATAAGTGAACACATAAATGAATTGACTTTCAAAATTAGGTCCTGATAAATGAGGAACTCTGTTTTTTTTTATACTACTTAGGTGGCAGACAAGCGCACGGTCCACCTAATGGAAAGTGGTTACCGTGGCCTTTTTTTTTTCTTTTTTTTTACGTGCGCAAAATCCCCACGGATACCTCCCCACCGGAGCCGGTGGAGGAGGTTATGTCGGACTCGAACCGACTAAAACGCACGCCGCCTGTGGGTCGCTTTGGTTGCCGAAGGTGAGGTTGACAGGCATATCCCTCGCACGGTTACCGTGGCCTATGGACGTGTGTAGATGCCAGAAAAGCCACACTAGCGCTGCCGACCCGGTAAGCACAGAGTGTCTGTGCCGTCAGTGTGGAGGACAAACCAGGACAAGCTTTTAGTCATCCCACTGACAGCACAAATTCTCCAGTGAGCTCTGGCTACCCTACTCACCGCTGGGAACACAACACGAAGTTATTATAACCGCGGTATCCTGTAGGGTGGAGGATTAATTAGCCAAATCCACAGTTGGACTGGTAAAACGGACCCCAGAAATCAAGGTGATAGCTTCGGATGCGACTGGAATTAACGCTAAGATGATGAAGAAATGAGGAACTTTGAATGTCATCTTACGTTTATTAACTTAACTTTTAAAATCCACACACATTATCTCGGTGTACTGAACGTATTTGTGTACCTACCTGATTTATCTGTTTATGTGTGACAACGAACATTATATTGTGTAACTGTATTTTATGTTCTCATGTAAGTTAGAGAGAATGAAAAAGTTGAGTAAGAATTTTATTCTCATAAAGACATAGGTATTTATATATACCTATGTCTTTATGAGAATAAAATTCTTTAAACCTAAACCTCAACGCAAAGGTTTCAGCTAAGTACTTATGTACCTACTTACGACCCCTACGGGGAAGCCTCCATTTCATTAGCTTGTGTAGTTGCTGAGATAGGTACCATATCTATCTATAATTACCTGGAACAATAAAAATGAACACATGATTATTTATAGTAAAGCGCTTAGCTTATTTAAATCTTTTTTTATTTTTTTATAGGACACGCCAACTTGACTTCACCTCGCCTGATGGTAAGCTAAAGGCAAAGTCTCAGGAAAGAGGGTCACCATTACAGACACTAAGTGTTACAATGGTGGCACTCAGCTTGGCGGCCTCATCATATGCTTTTTCACGCCCCGCTTAAAGGCTCCGGTACTGTAGGAAGAAAGAAACACGCGTGCTGGTAATGAATTCCAGGTCTTGGTGGTGCGGCAAAGAAAAGAGTGTCCGAACCGCTTGGTTCTTGCTCGTATATTCTGCACAGTGTGAGGGTGACATCTAAGGCCTGCACGTGTTGTCCTATGTAGGAAAGGAGATGGTGGGATTAGTTGGAAGAGCTCATCAGAACACTCACCATGGTAGAGACGGTTAAATACAGCCAAGGAAGCAATAACTCTACGTATCTGCAAAGGCTCGAGGGTGTTCGTGACCTCAGGGTTCCCAATAATTCGAACCGCGCGTTAATCAATTAAATTACAAAATAACATTAGTAATATGCTTAAAATGCACTTGGTGAGTAAGTTCAAGTTAAGCTCAGGGCAAAACGGAATTAGGTAGACACTCAAGTACAACATAGGACATACAATAAATCATCATCATCATCATCATCTACTTTTTAGGACATGCAAATAAAATATCTTAATTCATTTACCTTTTTCTTTAAAGATAATTCAAAATATTTTATCAACATGATTCCAGAATGTTCTTAATTTGACTATGAGGAACTGACTCTCGTAACTATTTGGTGGCGCTTGGCCACGTGCGGTAGTGGACTGTATTGCGGGGATGTAGCTAACTGTTCCATTGACGCTTTACACACAAAAGACAGGTGGTCGGGTTGCCGCGGGCGTGATCCAAGCAATGAATGCAACCCGAGAAATTAGGAGAGGATGCACTAACCTTCACGACACACGTGTTTTCATCGCAGCCGGTACACGGATCTTCTCTTCCTTGCTCAGGAGCTGCCGTCAGCGTCACTAGATCACTTGAGGAACACACGAGAGGCACAATCCGATCGGTAAAGGTCTATGAAGCGGTAAAAATGTAACAAATATTAATCATTTTTGAGAGACGCGAGCGCGGTCCGTCCTTACGCTGGCTAGTTCAAAGCGAGACTGAGTGTCTATATTTCACAAATGGCGGACGGAAGCTATATTATGGTTAGTGCGGGAGGGGAGCTGGGTATAGAAAGAGTGTGTTTCCGCGTCAAGAAATACAGCTTCTACATCGGCGCAACCATTCCCCCCGGCTTGAAGGGTTACCTTCGAAACGACAAATGCGAAACAAATCTAAAGTCTAATCTAAATCTAGGTTTGGGAAATAACAACTAAAATATAAACCTAGATTGGAGCTCGTGCCTACTGCTGGCTAGGCAGAGGGCAGAGGCGAACAAACAACACAACGCAACAGTCTCGACCAAGACGAGACGCGATTAGCCAACAACAAAATAAGGGTCTCTTCACGTGGGACCGATACAACAAGCGAGTGCTTCTTCTCCTCGGGTGGTTCGGAAACCGTAGTGGGGTTGAATTGACTAACTGGCCACTTATCTAACGCGGCATGAATCCAGGACGGTCCACTAAACCATAACGGGTGATGTAAAATTTGCGAAGGAAGCAATCCACGAGAGAGACAATCGGCTGGGTTGTCGGTGCCAGCAACGTGAAAGAGATTATGTGGCGCCAATTCAGATTGAATTTTTGCCACTCTATTAGCGACGAATGTGTCCCAACGATGGGGCGAAGAGTGGGCCCAACACAAAGCGACTGTTGAGTCCTAAAAGCTAAAAATTACTAATATTAATGCGAAAATTTACAATTATGTCATTAAGCGACACGGAAGTGCTAGTCTTAGCACTGCCATCCAAAACTACACGGAGTTTTAGTAGTAAGCTTATCTTCTCTAATAACTCCGCGGTGCGGGATAATGTACGAAGGCTGGGTCCCGCCAGTGTCCGCAGGCGCAGGTGAGATGTAACCTTTATCTAAATATTCGTTAACAACCTCATCATAGGCCCGCTTCGACTTTGGGGACGCCTGCATCTTTCGTTCCAAACAAAGAAAGCGTTTTTCAGCGGATACACGGGAGCCACCGAGCGAAAACTTGCGGATGGTAGACTCCAGTGGCGGCTCGACGGTGCAACAGAACGAAGCAGTCGAGTGACTAAAACTATCCATAGAAGCGGGTGCGGAACCAATTATAACAAAACCAAGAACTGTTTCCAGTGCGTGCGGAGCGGGGTACGTCGGTCCCCCTTGAACCTTACGTGATAACTGGAGGTGCGGGAGAATCGAAGCGCCGATCAATATATCGACGACTCCAGGAACAGCGTAAGTCTCATCTGCTAAAGGCAAGTCTTTAAATTTCGTTAATAAAGACGTGTCAACCGGGACGGTAGGCAACTGTTCAGCTATTCTATCTATAACGAGCGAATCCATGTCAAACCAAATATTATTATTAAAACGAGATCTAAACCTTGTTTTAACGGTGCCACGAACAGCTGACTGTAAGCTTCCAAAACCCTTCACCACTGAGCGGGTTGAACGCTTATCAACACTGAAACCAAGACGCCGACAACAATCTTGAGTAATAAAATTACTTTGCGAAGCGCCATCCAACAGCGCTCGAACAATGCGCGGCTTACCTAATGCATCAACAATAACAACGCGAGCGGTCGCAAGACACACAGTAGTGAGTGCAGCACTAGCGGAGAACGAACACAAGGTGACGTCATCCGCGGCGGTCACCGGGCGGGCCGGAGCGCGCGCGAGCGCGGGCTGCGGCTGCGGCGCAGGCCGCCGTGTGTCACCGCTCGACGAGCCAACCGTGCTCACATTGGATGCGGCATTACTATTCTCAAAATGAAGCAAAGTGTGGTGTCTCGCTTGACATTTGCGACAACTATTTCTACTATTACATAAAACAACGCGGTGTTTAGTACCGAGACAATTAAAACAAAAATTATTAGCGCGAACAAATTTATAACGATCACTAGGCGACAACTTTAGAAAACCAGGACACCTGTACAGTTGCGAATGATGAGTACTACACAAAGAGCAAACAGGTGATTGTACATGTGCTGGTGCGGTACTAACATAAGTATGAGTTGACCTCAGTGACTTCGATGACGCATCTACTTTGCGTGCAGAATCAACAACTATCTTCGCGCCTTCATGTTTCGATGAAGAGCGTTGCAATACCTTTATATGCTCGCGAACAAAACTTTCTAAGTCTTCGAACTTAGGAATTTTATTGCCGCGATGATCCGACTCAAACAAACGAATGGTTTCGGAATCTAATTTCCTTAAACCCATATACAAAAATACGAAGTCGCAGAGGTCATCGATCTTTAGGTTCTTTACGGCGCGAACAGCTGACGCGAAAGTATCTAGAAATTTCTCTAAGTTTTGATCGTTACATGCCGTAATAGATTTCAAATCAAACATCTGATCTAAATAGGCGTTAGCTACCGATCTTTTATCCTCATACCTAGCTTTCAAAGTATTTAAAATTAAATTATAATTCTCGGCACTAAACGTAATTCCAGCGCAAACGGTTATAGCTTTACCAGTCAATTTTTCAACGAGATAATGCAATTTTTCGTGATCTGTCAACGAATCGTTCTTATCTATTGTATTCTCAAAACTATCTATAAATAGACACCAATTGCGAATGTTACCATCAAATTCGGGTATTTGAATTGGTGGCAACTTAGGTCGGTCGCGAGTGGGGTTGGGTAGGTCAGCCGGTTTCTCCAAACTCCTAGCGACGCGTTTGATACGACAATACAAATCGTCAAACGACGACAAGGCCTGATAACTCACTGAGTAATCGGGATTCAAATTCAACTCTAAAACGTTGATGTCATGTACTAAGGTTTCGAAATCCGCGCGTAGACTATCTAAGTTTTCTATAGAACACAAGAACGAATCTCTGATGACCAAATCAGAGGTTTTAAGTGCATTATCATAAATCGATTGTACGCGAGAGTAAATCATTTCTTTTTTAGCGTTTAAAAGTTTCAATTGAACCTTACCGGTCCTATCAACCTTTGGGGACATGTTTACAATTAAATCTCAAACTAAAGTGCGGTAAACAACAAATATGAAATGACTTAATCTTAGCGGTACAGAGCAGCGAGGCGGCGCGAGCGATACTCGGCAGCGGCAGGTAGGTAGGTAATTACAACTGTGAATGCACGCTTGAACAAACGCGCATAGCAACAAGGTCGTACCTACGCGATGGTCGCTGTCTAGGTTCAACTATTATTTCAGAGATTAAGTATTGCGTAATATCTATTCAAATTAAAATACTTTCGTATGAATTGGAATGAGGTACAACCACGTGTCTACCCACGCAGGTACCAGGCAAATACGACGTAATTGAAAAAACAAAACAAAGCCAAATGCGTTAGGTATTACACTGTGCCTATGCACTAGGGTGTCTAGTATACCTAAGATCTAAGCCTAAACGCCTAGATGCGGGGTTTTCTACTAAAATAACTAGGTATTTAGGCGCGGTGCGAAAATTGCGAACTACGATTAAGTGTTGATACGCTACCTAACCTATTTATGTATTAGGTAGGTACAATGCGAGCCAGCGGCGAACGGACAACAAATTCTAAGCCTAAATGTCTGGATGCGGGGTTTTCTACTAAAATAACCAGGCACTTAGGTGCGGTGCGCTTATTCCCATTAGAATAATAACAAAATACGAACTACGGCTAAGGATCCGGCTCGATCCGGACCAAAAAATGGTGGCGCGATTTGGCCACGTGCGCTAGTGGACTGTATTGCGGGAAGTAGCTAACTGTTCCATTGACGCTTTACACACAAAAGACAGGTGGTCGGGTTGCCGCGGGCGTGATCCAAGCAATGAATGCAACCCGAGAAATTAGGAGAGGATGCACTAACCTTCACGACACACGTGTTTTCATCGCAGCCGGTACACGGATCTTCTCTTCCTTGCTCAGGAGCTGCCGTCAGCGTCACTAGATCACTTGAGGAACACACGAGAGGCACAATCCGATCGGTAAAGGTCTATGAAGCGGTAAAAATGTAACAAATATTAATCATTTTTGAGAGACGCGAGCGCGGTCCGTCCTTACGCTGGCTAGTTCAAAGCGAGACTGAGTGTCTATATTTCACAAATGGCGGACGGAAGCTATATTATGGTTAGTGCGGGAGGGGAGCTGGGTATAGAAAGAGTGTGTTTCCGCGTCAAGAAATACAGCTTCTACATCGGCGCAACCACTATTCTTGTTAAATAATCATAAACAAACATTGAATATAAATCAAAGATTTTTTATATAAAACTTTGGTGGCAATCAAGCACACGGCCCACATGATGGAAAGTGGTTATCTTGACCTATGAACGTGTATAACACCAGTGAATCTACACTCGCGCTGCCGACCCTGTAAGCACAGAGTTTCTGTGCCTTTTCTCCAGTGAGCTCTGGCTACCCTACTCACCGCTGGGAACACAACACGAAGTTATTATAACCGCGGCATTCTGTAGGGCTGAGGTACTTCCCAGTCGGACTGCTCAATTAGGCGGAAATACCGTCGTGTCTTATCTCAAACTAGTACCTAACGAATAAGTAATTTGATTCTGGTTCTATCTCTCTAACATGGCGGAAGCTCTAAGCATTCACAAAAGTTTTACTATTATTAAACATCATAATTCATGGGTGATACGTAAACACGGAAATCGGTGGAGCCGTAATCGGACACTATTTCTGTCTGGTTATCGACTGTGGTCGTTCATCCTGCGGGTTACTAGGGTGTCCATGACTCTGGTCAATAAAAATGAACCATTATTTTTACGTCACTTTTGTATAAGTATGTTATAAGCTGGCGTTCTTTTCTGAATTAAGCGGTTAGCACTATATCCCATTAGTCAAGATAACAGGCTTCGAGATTAAAACTTCGGAGAGGGACCAACGTTAAGATGACAATAATCTGTTAGTATATATTCTACCGAGGAAGATACGAAACAGTTTGTGCGAATAATTTTAAAGGATATATTGCATACTGCGCAGGTATATTGCAAACTGCATCTTGGGCACTCTAAGACCCATATTTTTATACTTAAATATTTATTTTGGTTTCATTTATATATAATAATATATAATAGTATTATGATTAATAACTTTATATACACATTTTTTTTTTACGTGCGCAAAATACCCACGGATACCTCCCCACCGGAGCCGGTGGAGGAGGTTATGTCGGACTCGAACCGACTAAAACGCACGCCGCCTGTGGGTCGCTTTGGTTGCCGAAGGTGAGGTTGACAGGCATATCCCTCGCACCCCGGCCGATACACATTATTTTATTGTTCTGGTTCATTCCTGATGCAAAGGTTGGCCAATGTTAACCAACGCTGCAATGCGGCAAGTTTAATAGCACCTTTAAGATTAAATATAAGAAAAGAAATCTACAGACTACGGGCTTTATATATATTACTATACATAATATGGCTGCGGAAGCCGGAGAAACAGTACCAATGGCGCATATTAGAAAGGTTTAATATAATTATGTCAAGATAATAAAAATATTCAAAAATAATAAGATCAATATATAGCATTAGGCCATAGGTCATTGCATTGATTGTTAGATGATATAAAAAGGTGGCCGCAACCAATAGGAATATATATTTTCCGCCACGACGACGTCCTGAATGTAACAAAATACAAAAAATACAAGTGTCCCCAGAAATACAATAGTATGGTATCCCTACTCAGTATGACACAGATGCACATTTATATCTGAACTGAAGCCGCGACACGATGTTTATTTTAAGTTTATACCAGTTTTATGTGAATATAACTACAGATGTATTTGGTTGACATATTTACTCGTCTAGGACTGTATTTACTTTTGTCGTGTGTTAGGTAGATATACAACGATTATGGGTAATTGGAATAGGGAAATAGTTATTTACTCAATACACAATGTTTGTGTGGAATAGTCTAAGTTAACATAACATAACATAATCTCACGCCTATATCCTCGAAGGGGTAGGCAAAGGTGCAGTGGCGAGCCTATTGCCATTAACCGGGCACTTATAAACCTGCGATAAATACACACATAACTTCGAAAAGCATCAAAATGTCATTGGTGTGTGCCATGGTAAACCTGGGTACGAACCCGAGACCTCGTCTCAGCAGTCCATTACCCATACCACTAGGCTACCGCGGTTAGTCTAAGTTAGTCCATATAATATCGGCTAAATCAGTGAAATTTTTGCGAAAAAGGCGCGCGAAGCCGCTTCGGAGACAAGCCAGAAAATTGTAACATGAATTTTTTTTTTGAAAACTTTACGCGTCGGCGTGGGTATTTACCTTTTCATATATTTTCATTATTTTTTAAATTAATATACATACATACATAAAATCACGCCTTTATCCCTGGAGGGTTAGGCAGAGGTGAATTAACACCCACATTTCACCAATAATTGTATTCGGTCCCACGTAATAGGGGGTTAAATTAAACCACTTTTAATCGTGATTTATTTTATATTATCTACATTTCAGCAGCATTCCTAATTTTTATTTTTACTTACGTACCTAGTGTACCTACCTACATATTTATGTATTTTTAAACGACAATAATTTTTTGAGTGTTCGCTTTTTGAACGTGACCGCAGTTACAGTTAGCGCGCGAACAACCGCGGATGAGATATGACTTGCGACATAAGTAGATAGGTAGGTAGGTAGGTTCAAACCGGTTCAATACTGTGTCCGGCAGAACTTTTGTAAATTTAGATGCATGGCCTGAGATACATAATGCACAACGAATGGTAAGTAAATTAGATACGTCATATCTTCAGTGAGACCATAATATTATATCTGCCGGGTGGATTTTTAGACGAGTCAGTAAATGTCAATTATGCTTTTTTTTAATTTTGGCAAAAAATTGATAGCGCGCTAAAAATGCTAAACCAAAAAATGGTCTATCAATATCTATTTCATGTGAGGATCGAAATACCATTTGAGCTATGGCAGTTTCAGGGGGTGATTAGTTTGTTCATACTTATCAAAAAACAACTAAGTTAGTGAGAGCTCACTGGAGAGTTTTTGTGCTGTCAGTGGGAAGATCAAAAACTTGTCCTGTGTCTTCTGCACTGACGGCACAGAAATTCTTACAGGATTGGCAGTACGAGTGTGACAGCTTATTTTTCCGTTAGTCGCCTCTTACGACATCCTTCGGATGAGATGGGTTGAGATGGGTTGAGATAAAAAAAAAACTAAATACTTAGTTAAGTACATACCTGCTTCTATTAAAAATCAGATATAATAGTCAAAATAATCTGATAAAGTCAGTCATACCTACCAAGTAGGTAGGTCTGTATGACGTATGACGTAATTACTCCAATTTAGCAGGTAATGGAATACTGCCACGGATTTAATTGGTTCATGGCGTCGTCCATTGTTCGTTCTCTAATTTAGCTCATAAACCATTTATTATCGGTTCAAAAACCGAAAAATAAATTTTCTATTTACAGGGCCACGTTTCTTAGTCACGCATTAAGATGAATGTATGAAGGCACGTTTTTAATCAAATTAGATAGATAGATACCTAAGTAACTATTTTTTAACTTCTTTTTTTTTGTGTCTGTATTTATCGCAGATTTATAAGTGCCCGGTTAATGGCAATAGGCTCGCCACCTATTACATTGAGACCTAAACATAAACTAGCGAAATGTGGGTGCTAGCACCTCCGCCTACCCCTTCGGGGAAATAGGCGTGAGTTTATGTTATGTTATGTTTAGTTAATAAATAGAAATCATTGTCAAAACGTAAGTTTGTGATGTTATTCCTTACAACCCGTCTAAAATCTACTTACACGTAGAACTCCTTGGTAAAAAGCACAGATAGTATAATATAATTCTTATAGAGTAAAGAGATTAAAATCAGCTGTGACGCTGGGACTGCGGCCGACTGTTCGAGTGTGTTATTTATTCAACGCATCGCTTCTTAGTTCGTTCACATCGTATGACAAACAGTAGTCTGGTTCTGGTTTTACATAATAACTAACTGCTACACATCTGTGTTATTTTAGCCATATCAAATTTAGAAACACACGCTACAAACAAATTGAATTAGTTTCCAACTAAGTTTTCATCTCTTCCCATGCGGTGTCGTACAAGGCGGCTAAGGGATAGGGCTGTTTAACATCAGACAGATAAATACAGCCCAGACTTGGCCTCAGATGCATGGCTCGAGTCAATAGTGCCCGAAAGACGGCAATAGGCCCACCCCCTATTACGTGGGACCGAATTCCAAGATTGGTGAAATGTTGGTGTTAATTCACCTCTGCCTAACCTTTCGGGGATGAAGGCATGATTATATGTATATATGTACGTATCAAATTACAACTTTCTAACCTATATGAAATCTAGATAACAATACATTATTCTTCTTCTATGAAATCAACGCCACTTCTACTCTCAAATTCTGTTTTCCTAGTGTAGGTAGGACCTGGATTGCGTTCTCAGAGGCGCTCATACTCACAATTCTCCCTCCTTCGGACAAATTGTGTCCAATATCTATTTAAGGACTTCCACCTGATCCAGGCCAATACATTTATCTGTCATAATTGAACTAATCTGATGAGATTGATCGTCGTACTCGCTTCTATTCCACCACATCGCATCGTCCCTCTCATACGTCTTTGCCATGTTTTTTTATTATTTTTCAGGGTCCTAAGGTTATTACCGTGATGTTATATACTTAACCTTTTTTTGTATTTTGTTTATACCACTTAGGTGGCAGACCTAAGTGGTATAAACAAAATACATGGATATGGACAATACCTGATGGAAAGTAGTTACCTTGGCCTATTGACATGTGCAAAACCAAGGGAGTCACACTCGCGCGGCCAACCACAGAGAGTTTCTGTGCCGTCAGTGTAAAAGACAAAGCGGACAAGCTTTTCGTTTTCCCACTGACAACACAAAAATTCTCTAGAGTGCTCTGGCTACCCTACTCACCGCCGGGAACACAGCACGAGGTTATTATGACCGCGGTATTCTATAAGGCGGAGGTCCTTCCCCAGTTGTACAGCTCAATTGGTGTGAAATACCGTCGTGCCCTACCTCCTCGAAAACCTTTAACTGTCTAAAAAGCTGAGCTATGAAATGCAGAATTATTTTTTCAAATCGCACGCGTAGGTCCAGCGCACTCAAACATTATTTTCAGCTAATTATAAGTACATGTCCTAATTTGTTGGATGGTATATTTCATTTCAAACTGAAAATAGACATAAGTACGATCTTAATAGTATCTTAGCAGAGAATCAACGCTCCGCTTGCGTCTGCGCTGACATTTGGTCACTATTGTCTCCATTCAAATTACACAGGAATGCATTCAGAAGTGAATATGTAGTTACTTACATATTTCGAACAGACTGTTAGTTCAATAACACAACATAAAGGCATTCTTTGAAAATCATTTAAATTTAAAAAGCTTTGTCTAAGTAACTTTTGAAGTTTTTACATGAAGTAGGTTGTTACTGTGACTTTTTATTGTACTATTTTTAATGGACAAGGTGGATTATACTTTTTAATTTTCAAGTGAACTGAAGTAGAAACTTTTGTTGCTAATATTACCCGGGATACTTAATAATGCTTAGAAAAGAGTTGCAGCAAGTTTTTTTGTGAGACAAACTTCAAATCGCGGTAATCCCCCTAGACAAGTGGCAATGCGATGGCAATTATTATAATTGTAGAATATAATGATAAATGAATGAGATTGGCACGTATTTTGATGTTTATAAGATAAGATAAATCTTAATTATACACCAACAAATTACAGTACATGTACGGACAACAATATGAAAAATGTACAAATAACATAACATAAACTCACGCCTATATCCCCAGAGGTGTTGGCATCCACATTTCGCCAGTTTATGTTTAGGTCCCAATGTAATAGGTGGCGAGCCTATTGCCATTAACCGGGCACTAGGCTTCTAGGCACTTCGGGGATATAGGCGTGAAATTATGTATGTATGTATGATCATAGCATTTTTTTCTATTGTGCGTGATATCCCCACGGATACCCCTACCACTGGAGCCGGTGGAGGAGGTTATGCCAGACTAGAACCGACTACAATGCACGCTGACTGTGTGTGCCGCTGATTGCCGGAGGTGAGATTATCTGAGACATATAATATATCCTCGCACCCCGGCCGGCCCAAAACCGTCTGTTACGACCCTCTTCGGGTGTGGGGAACACGGAGTCCCTATCGCGCCCCTGGGTATGAGGGATCCTAGCATACCTACACCTTTAGATTCTACAACCTTTAATAGTTGTTGTATTCCTACATGTTCACCGGCAGGTAATCTTGATCTAGCCTTTCTTTAGAAGGTTTTCGATCTGATCGACTGCCTAAATTGATCCCTACAATACGTGTTAAGACTAGTAAAGACTTAGTCTCTTCTACGTATCCGAACCACCTAAGCATTCCTTTCTCGGTAGGACGGAACCGTTGAGTAGGCGTCGGTGGAGGACTTCGGCTTGTCATTTGGCTTCGGCCAAATGGACTGGAGCCTGGTGAGCCGTGTGCTTGTCTGCCAATTAAATGGTATAAAAAAAAAAAATTATTAACACACTTAGCCTATGTTTAGATCATTTTTTGCACTACAACAAAAAAATATCAACAAAGAACAAAGCACATACGTTGGACCCACTTTATTTTTGCCTTAGGCATATAATAACTTCGTGTTGTGTTCGCAGCGGTGAGTAGGGTAGCCAGAGCTCACTGGAGAATTTGTGCTGTCAGTGGGAAGACTAAAGGCTTGTCCTGCTTTGTCTTCTACACTGACGGCACAGAAGCTCTGTACTTACAGGGTTGGCAGCGCGAGTGTGACTCCTCTGGTGTTACACACGTTCATAGGCCACAGTAACCAAACCAACCTAATTGGTATAAAAAAAAATCCTTTGTTTTCACATATATTATTTACCAGATTGTAATAAGTCATCGTCGCGTCCATAGACTTAAAAGAAATAGATAGAATGATAATTCTTTATTGTACACCAACAGATTTACAGTAGGACAAGTAGGTAGCATGTTTACAGTTCAATGTACAATGGGCGGCCTTATCGCTGAAGCGATTTCTTCCAGGCAACTAAAGAGGTCGCCAGACTTCAATTGATACCTAGTTGCTCATATAAATTGCTATTATAGTACACCGGTTCACGATTATTCGCTTTATTGAAAGTAATCCAATACTTATTTCAAGCAAAACCTAGAACACACGCACCGAGTGGAAAAGCCAGTGAGTACTCTCAGCCGAGTGCTAAAATTAAAGTCAAACTTGACTGCTGCTGCGGTTTTCCCAAGCGCCTACAATATGGGGTTGTTCAAGAGGGGCATCAGAAGGTTTCTTCATGGTCGACAGCGCGAGTGTGACACCCCTGGTGTTGCATACGTCCATAGGCCACGGTAACCGCTTCCCATCGTATAAAAATATATTTATTTTGTAAATCGTGCTTACAGTTCGAAAGATTACAGCGGATTGATTAATCTTAGTAGCCTTTAATAGGTAGGCATTCCCATCAATTAATACGTAAAACGCCTTACGTAATTGTGATAGCCGTCACCCACAGATAATGGGAGTGTTCGACAACAGTATGTATGCATAACAATTGCGTATCTAAACATCCTAGTATTATTTACTAAGAATATAAAATTCCTCAAGACTAATGTCACTAATGCGAAGAATCCAAACACCACTCACACAATAGACGATCAATTGTTAATCAAAGTGTGAAGTATTGCTATCATTACCATCGCCATACGAAGGCCAACAAACAAAGCCTCGTTCATTACCGTCTCGGATCCATATCCCGGTGAGTAATGTCTAAAGGCGATAAAAATAGCCAATCGGATATCCGCCTAGACGGCACGCACATTAATACGCATGAATATGAATGCCGCGTGGTTTCCCATAGAGTAGAATTTGGACCACTCCATCTCTTCCCATGCGGTGTCGTACAAGGCGACAATGGGATAGGGCTGTTTAACATCAGACAGATATATACAGCCCAGACTCAGATAATACAAGGCTCGAGTCAACAATTGTGCCTGGAAGACGGCAATAGGCTCATTAGTTATTTAGGAGGTAGGACACGGCGTACAGCACAAATTCTCCAGTGATCTCTGGCTACCCTACACACCACTGGGAACACAACACGAAGTTGTTATAACCGCGGTACTCTGTAGGGCGGAGGTATTTCCCCAGTCGGACTGTTCAATTTGGCGGAAATTCCGCCGTGAAAAAAAAGAACCCATTTCAAATACTGTACAACTTATGAAATAAATTTCAAATGATTTGAATTGATGTGTCATATTAATTTTGCAATGCCTGTTATCATAAAAAAATATTACCGGACACAGACATCTTTAACAGAAAAGCTATCAAATAAAATTTCACTAGTACAGTCGTGATCGATGCCATACTTCTACAGTCCATTTGAATGACGACCTGAAAAAGGTCGCCGGGGCAGACTAGATGCGGAAAGTGGAGGATCAGCATAAATAGCGCACATTGGAAGAGGCCTATGTCCAGCAGTGGACTGTAATAGGATAGGTAATAGATTGATTGGTTGAACACATTCTATTTTAAGCTACCGACCACCTGGCACACGATTCTACTAAAGCATAACCGCTGTCCATACCACCTTCACAGACACTGCCAAAAAGGCATTAAATTTTAAACTTTATTTCTATACTGTTACCCTAGAGCCGTTGCACATACGTAGAGATGTTGCGTCCTTTGCAGTATTTTACCGTCTGTGCCATGGTGAATGTTCTGATGAGCTCTTCCAATTAATCCCACCCTCTCATTTCCTACACAGGACAACACGTGCAGGGCTAATATATCACCCGCACACGGTGCTAAGCAACCGATCAAGAACCAAGCGGTTGGGTAACTCTTTCCTCTGTCGCACCACCAAGACCTGGAATTCATTACCAGCTCACGTGTTTCCTTTTTCCTACAGTCCCGGGTCCTTAAAACGGGTCCTGAAAAATCATATTATGAGACCGTCAGCCTGAGTGTCGCCATTTTGACATAGTATATGTAAGTAATGTTGACGCTCTTTTCTGAGACTTTGCCTTCAGCTTACCATCAGTCAAGGCGAAATCTAATTGACATGTCCTATATATATCTATATTTTTAAATGTCCACAACAAAATGAAAAGAGTTTTATTACACTTTTTCAATCACTCAGCATAAAACCATGTAATTATGGACTTTAACAGCTTAACAGCGTTGCTTTAAAATCTAATTTTTTTTTTAGCAGTGTCCGTGGTATTACAATGCCTTTGCTTAAGCAGAATCAAGGCCCTGTGTTCTAATTTTTTATAAAAATAATAATAATAAAAAAAAATTAAATGATACATTTGTAATCAGAAGATCACAAATATACATTAAAAGTATCGTTCATGTATTTATTTGTGTTCAGCCACATTTGAGAGCGACTGTACTCACTTATTGATATTCGTAGCGCTTTTTCACTTTTAAATTTATGAATAGGCAAATATTACTTAGATACAATCTTTAAATGGTTATAGGCCATTTATATGCATGGTTCAAAAACCTGCGTCAAACGGATGGGATTGCCTTATCAGGTTAAGCTAATGAATATGTTTACGAGTATCTTCCGCGGTTGCCATCCCGTCAGTCTCTTTCAAATGCATAGTTACTGACATATATCTTGACCATATTCCCGATACAAAATGTAAGTACCTACTTAACAACCGCATGGTTCCCGGCAGAGTAGAATTTGAATCACCCCGTTTCTTGGCGTCTAATTTGATTGAATATAGGTACCGGGTAGATACATACATACATACAATCACGCCTTTATCCTCGGAGGGTTAGGCAGAGGTGAATTAACACCCCCATTTCACCAATCTTTGAATTCGGTCCCACGAAATAGGGGGTGAGCCTATTGCCGTATTCCGGGCACTATTGCTGACTCGAGCCATTTATCTGAGACTGAGTCTGGGCTGTATATCTCTGTCTGATGTTAAACAGCCGTATCCCATAGATAGTCGCCTTGTACGACACCACTTGAGGAGATATGGGGTGGCCCAAATTCTACTCTGCCGGGAACCACGTATGTACAGAACCTTAAAAACTATCCATAATCAAAAAGAGGTCAAAAATCTGGCGACACGACGCGACGTCGACCCCACTTGACTTCGTAAGGCTTCCCGTCTCTCACTTGTAACTTAATAGGACTATAATATTCAATTTGAACTTAACACCGTCCTTCAAGGACACTGGAAAAGCATTGGTGTCATATCTATAGAAATAATTAAAAGTTACGTGTGTCTGTAATATTAAAATAACACGTATGCAGTTCTTAACACAGTAGGTGCTATCAACGATGTCTGTCTGTTCGTTTCGCTCGGTTAATTTCAGAAAGGGTCGCTCGGTTGGTTCGAGTTTGAGGAGACTCACTGGCAGATATTATTAGGCGTAACTTTGGTGATTACCATTTTAGAAAAATATAAGTGAGGTGATCAGATCTAGTTATTACAACATACACTAATTGTACTTTAGGACACGACAGATTTTTTATATTTTTTTATATAGAACACGTCAATTAGACTTCGCCTTGATGGTAAGCTGAAGGTAAAGTCTCAGAAAAGAGGGTCACCAATACTTACACATACCGTGTGACAATGGTGACACTCAGCTTGACGGCTTCTTTTTTTTTTATATAGGACACGTCAATTGGACTTCGCCTTGCCTGATGGTAAGCTAAAGGCAAAGTCCCAGAAAAGAGGGTCACCATTACTTACACATACCGTGTGACAATGGTGACACTCAGCTTGACGGCCTCATCATATGCTTTTTCACGCCCCGCTTAAAGGACCCGGGACTGTAGGAAGAAGGAAACACGTGAGCTGGTAATGAATTCCAGGCCTTAATGGTGCGACAGAGGAAAGAGTCTCCGAACCGCTTGGTTCTTGATCGGATGTTTTGCACCGTGTGCGGATGACATCTAAGACCTGCACGCGATGTCCTGTGTAGGACAGGGGAGGGTGGGACTAATTGGAAGAGCTCATCAGAACACTCCCCATGGTACAGACGGTAAAATACAGCCATGGACGCAACATCTCTACGCAGCTGTAAAGGTTCTAGGGTGTTCGTGATCTCGGGATTCCCAATGATGCGGACCGCACGTCGCTGCAACCTGTCGAGAGCATCTAGTAAGTACTTTGCAGAACCATCCCAGAGATGCGAGCAGTATTCCACACAGGAGCGAATTTGTGTCTTGTATAGAAGACACCGCTGCTCCGGCGTGAAAAATCGTCTCACTCTGTTCAGGACTCCGAGTTTTCGTGAGGCTGTTTTGATGATACTTTCGATGTAATTTTTGTTATTCAGGTTGCAGCGAACATCCATACCTAGGATATTGAGATTGTCCTGCAGTGGCAGTGGCGTGCTCTGTAGAGTGGGGAGGGGAAGGAAAGAAGATACTTTTGCTGTAAACGCACATGCCTGCGTCTTCTTGGCATTGAACTCAACCAGGTTCTCAGAGCCCCATTGAGAAATGTGATTCAGGATCCCGTCAAGCTCAGTGACAAGAAGCTGCCTTTTCTCTGCGATATCTGCCTGCTTGGCCGCAGGATGTCCATGATAACTCCCATGTAAAGTGCTATCGTCTGCATAACAATGAACATTGCCGGTAGACAGCATGTCGTTGATATGCAGAAGAAAGAGAGTGGGTGATAAGACGGACCCCTGGGGCACGCCAGCATTTACCTGCAGAAACTCCGAAGCTCGTCCGTCACAAAGGACGCGAATACGGCGCCCCTGCAGGAAGCTAGCAACCTAGTTGCACAGCCTAGAAGGCAGACCAAAGGCAGGTAGCTTGGAAAGAAGCGATTTGTGCCAGACTCTATCGAAAGCTTTGGCGATGTCAAGACTAATTGCCAGTGACTCGCCGTGCTTGTCCATAGCCTCACCCCAAAGATGGGTAACGTATGCTAGAAGATCACCCGTTGACCGTTTCGGTCTGAAGCCATATTGCCGGTCATTAATTAAGGAGTGATCCTCTAGGTGCCGCATGAGCTGTTTGTTAATTATGTGCTCGAACACTTTGCACAGCACTGAGGTGACGGCTATGGGTCGATAGTTGGCTGGCTCCGAGCGATCCCCCTTCTTGGGAATCGGCTGAACATTCGCCTCTTTCCATGGCAAAGGCACTGTACCCGAACTGTAGGATAGCCGGTACAGGCGCGTAAGCATTGGAGACAACTCCGCTGCACATTTTTTCAAAACTACCGCTGGAATACCATCCGGACCACTGGCTTTCCGGACATCGAGTGATTGCAGCACTGCACGGACATCGCGTTGCCTGATATGGATATCAGGCATCGCGTGGTCACTGTCGGGTAGTGTTGGTGGCTGCGTACCACAATCATCGATTCGGGAGTTGGCCGCAAAGAGATTAGCCAGCAGATTTGCCTTCTCTTGCGGCTCATGGGCCAGGGATCCATCAGGGTTACGCAGCGGAGGCAGCGAAGGCTGACAGAAGTTGGCTTGCACGGCTTTAGCCAGTCGCCAGTAGCCACGGCTTCCCGTGGGATGCATCACTAGCTATTGACCAAGCCGCGCTATGCGCAAGGCATCCGCTCTGACGTAGGCCCTTCTACAGACCTTTGTGGCTCTGTTGTACGCCGCCTTGAAGTGGCCCAGATTGGGATGGCGCGTGGCGCGCGCCCTTACCCAAGCGCGGTACGCAGACTGTTTTTGTTCAACAGCTTCCGCGCACTCGCGCCCGAACCAAGGGCGCACCCCGCGGTCACCGGTGATATCGGTGTATGAGATATAGTATTCCATACCCAGACCGATCTCACCGGCGACAGCAGTAGCACAATCCGATGGGTTCTTACCTTCAAAGCAGCGCTCAACCCACGGGATGGACGCAAAATAGTCACGAAGTCCATCCCAATCCGCTGACGAGTAGTGCCAGAGACGCCGCTTCCCCTGCACGGGTCGTGGGGGCGCTATAATAGGCACCGTGGAACAGACCAGGCAGTGGTCGAAGTTGCCTAAAGCGGCTCGCACCGATACACTGTACCGGTCCGGATCACTCGTCAGCAGAAGGTCTAGCAGAGAAGGTGCTAGGCCCGACCTTCTTGGTATCCTAGTGACCTCGTGCACCAATTGGGTCAGGCCGTGCGCCAGAGCAAATGCGTGGGCGGCTCTTCCCGCATGGTCTGTTTTGGAGGAGCCCAACCAGATCTCGTGGTGGGCGTTAAAGTCCCCCAAAAATACCATTTCGGCATTCGGAAATCGCTCCTGCGCATCATCTGCCGCCTGACTCAGATATTCAAAGAGTCGAGTTGTCTCAGCATCTCCTGTATGGGAACGGTAGAGGCACACATAGATCTGACTCGTAGGGCCATGGTCTACGTGTACCCAAAGGATGGAGAAGGATGTGTCCTCTAGGCAGCGCAAACGGCGACAGCAAACATCCGCCCTAACAAACACGCACACCCCGGCTTTTGCACGAAAACTTTCCTCAAGAACATAGCCAGGGTAGAGCAAGTAGGTCGTGTCGTCAGGGCGGTATATTTGCGTCTCCGTTAGAAAAAACATGGCAGGATCGCCGTCTCTAGGTGTTGGTGGACGGCGTTGAGGTTTGCATGGAGCCCACAGATGTTAGTGGACTCCACCTCAAATAGCAAGCTTTTGGGAGTGTGACGAGCCGCTGTGTTGCCTATTTCTCTAAGTTGCGCTGCCATGAGTTTGGGTGGGAGAAGGCGTGAAAAAAGAGGTGATTGCCGCCGCAGCACCGTGTGACAAAGCGCGGGATATTGGTTTTATCTATGAATGTGAGGCATGGCGAGAGCCGATGCGCCGAACGGAAGGGGCCCCGTACCCCCCCGAGTATGGTCGCCGGGCTCCCAAATCCGGTCACCAACCGGCACGACGAACCATATCGGGATTATGCGCGGCCTGGTGAGGCAGCCTCCCAAGGTGGTTAACCCCAGTTGGGCCCCTGTACTATACCGCGGGCGGCCAGCGGCACCACCGTTTCTACAGGTCTCCCTGTTCGGCTCATCGCCCCGCGCCATCCCCACTAGACTACGCCAAGACCCACTGGTCCCACTAGTGCTGCGACAACCACCACCTCTGCCCGGCTATGCACTTGCTGACCCCTGAACACAATCCAACCGAGATTGAATTGCTATGGAGGGTTTTTCGCAATAGTGCACGGTGGTACCTACCCGGTCGAAACTTGAGACAAATTTGTGCCACCAAGTTTCTACCACCAGTAAGATTGCGTGGCGTGAAAAAGGATATGATTGCTTCATCATATCCTTTTTCACGCCCCGCTTAAAGGACCCGGGACTGTAGGAAGAAGGAAACACGTGAGCTGGTAATGAATTCCAGACAGAGGAAAGAGTCACCGAACCGCTTGATTCTGCACCGTGTGCGGATGACATCTAAGACCTGCACATGTTGTCCTGTGTAGGAAAGGGGAGGGTGGGATTTTCGTTCCAACTGAGAAGTCCGACTGGAGAAGTACCTCCGCTCAATGACGCGGCCGTAATAACCTCGTGTTGTGTTCCCTACGGTGAGTAGGGTAGACAGAGCTTCCTGGAGAGTTTTATTTTCTGTCTGCGGGAAGACTAAAGGGTTTTCCTGATTTGTCTTCTGCACTGAGGACACGGAAAGTCTCTGTTCTTACAGGGTCGGCAGCAAGAGTGTGATTCCCCTGGTGTTACCACATACACATCTATATGCCACGGTGACCACTTTCCATAACGCGTTAAAACAGGTCCCCGGCCAGGCAAACAATCAACAAAAACTTCAATCCATATAAGGAGTAATAGTAAATATTCACTGCGGTGAAGATTAGTAAGAAGCAGTCAACCTTTACGCCACACAAGTCGAAAACTAAGACAGGCATGCAAACCGCCATCTTCGAGACAATTTAGAACAATATTGCTATAGTCGTGGGAACCGGTCGCCTTGCCTAGTCTTTGAGCAATTTTGAACTTTAACGACATAGAAATAAAGTCTAAATTGTAATGCCATTTTTTTTCGGTGTCTAAGATATGACAGTGGTTTTGTTTTAATAGAATCGAGAACCAGCTGTATTGCAATGTGAGCAGTTCGAAATCATTGATTGGGTTGAAATAGCTTGGAGGTAATGACCTGATGATTATTATTGATAAATAAAAACTGTATACTTTAATCTAAATGTTTTTAAGAGTATTACTTACTACAGTTATTTCGGTTAATAACTAGTAGGTATTGCTGTTCACCCCTCTAGTCAAGCTTTTAGCTTGTGTTCATAGTGGGCTCACGTCGATAGGTCAGGATTCGAATCCGGAACATCTGATCTTGTAACCAACTTCTTAAGTTGCTGCCAAAGCAATAAAATAGTCGTGCTCGAATATTTTTAATTCAAAAATTTAAATACTTCCACGGCTTCCACCTAGACGTTTCAATGAATATCTGTAGAGGATAGTCTCTGTATCTCAAAACTCCTGAACTGATTCTAAAACTTCATTTAGATAACTAAAGAAAGGTACATTATCAGTGAGTAGCATCGTTCTATGTCATTAAAAAGATATTCCACTCATCCGCACAAAACGTTTTAGCGATACGTACATTATGGGTAGTGTTATGGAATGGAATACCCTGCCCGAATCTATTTCCGAAAGCTATAAGCTGAGAGTCTTCAAGTCTAGAGTGAGAAGTTTACTTTTAAACAAACGTGCTCCACCAACAGTATTCCCGTCCGAATTGAGCAGTCCGACTGGGGAAGTACCTCCACTCTACAGAATACCACGGCTATAATAACCTCGTGTTGTGTTCCCGGCGGTGAGTAGGGTAGCCAAATCTCACTGGAGAGTTTTTGTGCTGTCAGTGAAAAGACCAAAGGTTTGTCCTGATTTTGGGTTCTGCACTGGAGGCACAAAATCTCTGTTCTTACAGGATCGGCAGCACGGATGTGACTCCACTGGTGTTACACACGTTCATAGGTCACGGTAACCACTTCCCATCAGGTGGGCCGTGTGCTTGTCTGCCACCTAAGTTGCATAAAAAAAAGATCTTGATAGTGATAACCCAAGTGAGGCGAGAGAGCAGGTTCCGAACATAATAATTCCCTGTAGTTAGTATCAAAGCTAACTAATTTCGCATTAGTTTTTCTTTGCTAACGCTTGACATTGAAACAAATCAAATTACATCACAGAAATGGCGTTGTGGTTATGGTACAGACAACAAATAATATGCCGCTCAAATTGAACCAGATTGCGTCAGATCACAGTTGATTGCATCCTTGGTTCCGTGTTAAAGTTTGTAGTATGTAATACCCATCTGAGGGCCAATGCTCGTGATATAAGTCTGTTCAAAATTCAGTCTCAATCTAATCTCAATCAACCAAGAATCCCGCCATAAACGACCAAAATACTACGATGTCAATGAATTATTATGGAGTTACAAGAATGTTAGCCGGTCTTTCACTCTTCTCGTCAACGTAGTAAATCAAAAACCTGCCCATCTAGACCAGTGGCAATACGATTATAGAAAAGAATACACTGATCAATGTATAGGATTGACATAACTTGCCAACAATCATAAACGTCAAAATACGTATCAATTTAACTTTTTATTTCTTATAAAATAAAGTACAGCATTCGTTTATATTCATAGCATTCGTTTATAGCTGTGGTATTCTGTAGGGTGGAGTGGTAGTTACCTACATAAATAATTTTAAAAGAAACGAAAATATAATCTAGTCTTCATCTAATGCGTCATAGCTCCTGGCTAGCCGTACGCCTTCTTCTTGCCATCGGGCCTGATCAGCGTGTTCACTTTAGCGACGTAGATGTCATAAAGCTTCTTGACAGTTGCTTTAATATGGTGTTTATTGGACCTTGTGTGGACAATGAATGAATACCAAAGTATTATTGCCTTCAATTTTCTTCATTGCTGCTTCAGATGGCAGAAGATACTTCATGATACTGTATGCATCCATACGATTCCTCTTAGGAATAGACTTCCTTGGGTACTTGGGATACCTTGGTAGTTCAAAGGCCTTTGGACGCGCTTTCCATGTTCACCATTAACTACCTTTCTTTGAGCTTTCAGAGTCTTAGTCACAGGTTTCAGAACTTACTTCTTTTATCGATCCAGTACATTCACCGTTATATTGATTGCATCCTTTTTTTTACGTGCGAAATATCCCTACGGATATCCACCGGAGCCGGTGGGAGAGGATATGTCGGACTCGAACCGACCAAAACACACGACACTTGTGGGTCGTTTTTGGTTGATAAAGGTGAGGAACAGGCATATCCCTCGCACGCCCTCTCTCGATCTGGCCCTCTCCTCGGGTGTGGGATTGATTGCAACCTTGGTTCCGTAACAATGTTTGCTGGCCTTGTCTGTGCAACTTGTCTAGAGGGATGGTACCTACTGTAGTTTGCTGACAGTATGAGACACGGGATTGGATGCCGGGGTGCGCAAAGCTATATTGGTTAGAAAATTCTCAGTGGAATTACGGACTCTGAAAGCGTAGGTAAGTACCCATTAACGGCAATAACCTCGCAAATAAACACTAGAGAAAACTAGGAAAGCAACTAGTCAAATAGCGGATAAGATAGTTTCGAAAAACAGGGCTGACGTGTAAAGTTGCAGGCGCTGATAGGTGGTTATGAATGATCTAGCAAGACCTGTTGTGGGAAGGGTTTTGCGTAAACCTTGTTATTGCGTGTGCGTCGGCGTCAACAACGCCTAAGTAATCAATAGTTTACGTAGGTACCTATTTAAAATGCTGTAGATTGACTAGCAATGAGAATCAAATGTTTAAACTAACTAAATTACACACATACTTCTTTTTTTTACGTGTGTAAAATCCCCACGGATATCCCCACTACCAGAGCCGGTGGGAGAGGTTATGTCGGACTAAAACGCACGACGTTTTTGGCTGCCGAAGGTGTGGTTGACAGGGATATCTCTCGTACCCCGGCCCACCCAGGGCCATCTCTCTCGATCTGGCTCTCTCCTCGGGTGTGGGAATCACAGAGTACCCAACACGTCACCGGAAAAGGGAGGCACGGGATTACACACATACCTACTCTCTTCTTTGCGTTTATCTCAATCGCATCCGAGTCCCTTTGCCTCCGTGCCCGGACTTCGTTTCTTTTAGTCTAAATACTTCGCGGCTAAACTTTGATGTTTTCCGACCAGTTTTCGACTTGCCGTCAAAATTTTTAAAGCTCCGATTTGAAATTTACGTAAGTGATTGCCGTCTAACCTCATAACATAGCGAAGAAACCCGTTCTACCTCATTCTTCATCTTCAGTAATTACTTCATAACCGTAGCTAGCTACTTCAGAGTGCCTGGCTTATATCTAAATTAGATCCAAACCTATCATTATATCCTTATCTAGGTATAGTCATAAATAGCCGCCTACCGAAAGCCTACGAACGTTTCTAAAACCACTAACTATATTTAGTTAACAAATCAATAAACAGCTATACCCTTGATGGTAGAATGTGCCGAGATTTGGTAAATTGTACGAGCTTAGTATCCTCCCACACACTCCCACGCGCGAACAAGTCGTTTAGCTAGAACCCATTAATAACATAAAGTACCGAATTTTGTTATTTACTAGCTGTTGTCCGACCAAGTGGGATTTTGGGCCCGTTCCCGCTACTCATGGGAACATAGATACAAATAATCACGTCTGTTTCCCATAGGGGTAGGCAGATATCACGGATCTGCCTTGGCACGAATCCGCCGCAACTCCAACAGTCTCCTGAGTGTGTTTAATTACAGGTGGGACTCCCCCTTGTTGCTGCACTGGATGACACTCCACACGTGTCACAGATAGTGGAGTGTTGTTATTTTGTATTTATTACTAACATTAGTTCTTAAGTTAAATTGTTACTAACACTATGGATCGATGGTCTGACAATAAATGAATTTTAATTAATTTAATTTAATTTGCTACAATCCTGACATACTACTCTCGCTTCATTCACTCTCATAAATTCTTCATGCATGCTCGTCGGTTTAGGGTACTCTTGACCTGCCCCTTTTGTAAAACTTCCCCGATTTGGTGCAGGTATGTGCGCCTTCCGACGGTACCATCCACACTCGCCTCATACACCTGTTTCGTTAGTCTTCTTTCATTCATTCTCTTATGGGAACCTATTCCCGGGATAAAAGACTAGTTTGATTATTCCAGGCGATAATCTAGCTGTGTGCTTAATTTCAATCACAAGCTTCATTGAATAACAAACAATTGATTTCTTCACAATTCAAAAATCAGTTATTTTGTGCTCAGATGAATTGTTTGACATTTTATCATCGCACCTTTCGCCATAGGCAGGGAATTCATCAATCCATCATCATTGCGAACTGAAACGGTGCGTACTGTGCGGTATGAAAGAAACTTCATCCCACGCACACTCAAGCTATGGAATGACCTCCCTGCTGCGGTTTTCCCAAGCACCTACAATATGGGATTCTTCAAGAGGGGCATCAGAAGGTTTCGTCGTGGTCGGCAGCGCGAGTGTAACACCCCTGGTGTTGCATACGTCCATAGGCCACGGTAACCACTTCCCATCAGGTGGGCCGTGTGCTTGTCTGACAACTAAGTGGTATAAAGAAAAAAAAATCTCCAATAAAACAGAATTTACAAAACGTCAAAGATAAAAAAAGTAGTCCCTTCCTCCAACTCAACCTTCACACAAGTGTGATTTAGCGGTCGGCGACGGTCGTGTCTCACTAATGCATAGTACGTAATTAATTAATAAAAATAATTAATTCGCGAAACGCGCCGCTCGGGCGCCGCTGCCCTACATCGCCACGATGGCTACCAACAAGGCGATCATAGTGAACGAGTTACTGGCGTTCATCCAGAATGCAGTCGACACTATGGACGAGATCAGCATCCTGCAGATCTGCAAGTCCAATTTCAAGGAAGAGGAGGTCTGCAGCGGGAAGGCGCTGCTATACCAATCGGTTGGCAAAACTGCCCAGATGCCATCTCGCAGAAGGGATGGAGGGGAACGAAGTGTGCAGGACATCATCACCCTGCTGAAGGAAACTGACCCGGATGACGTGCCAGATTTCGTCGCGAAGGAGCTGCACAAGCTTCCGCCGGTGGGATTCGACCACGTAGATGTCACAAGACTTCTCAAGGACATCACGTTCTTGAAGTCCAGCCTTGCTGATGTGTTGGCAAAATTAGAGACTTCTGATAAAACTATCAGAGGACTACAAGCGGAATTATTGCTACTCCGTAACAGTAATACAGCTAGTACGTCACATAATGTAGCCTCTAATAATGTCAACGTACGACGAGGCGCGCAGAATGCGTCATTTTGCAGTTTTGAGTCAGCAAAATTTGATTCGCCTGAGTCGCCGATGGCCGAGGAGCGTGCCGCGAACACGATCGCGCGCCCCGCCGTCCCCGCTGCCCCTTCATCGTCCGTGAAGAGGCCGAATATCACGTTGCAAGTTCCTCAGCCACGTGACTACGCAGCTGTTACGGCCAGCACCCCTACAGCCGTACCCACAAAGAGACGGCAGTGTAGTGTCATTCAATGCAACACTGCATCCGTCAAGGCGCCGGGGAAGGAGCCTTGTGATGTGGAGGACTTCAAAGTTGTTGAGAAGAAGAAGAAGAAGTCCTCCCGCAAGAACCAGTGTGGTACTGCAGCGAGGAGCATTGAGCAGCAGTTCCGCGCAGAGGTCCCTTCGACGATGGTCTACGTATCTCGTGTACATCACAGCGTGAAGATCGTAGACGTCGCGAACTATCTCCAAAAGAAAACCGGGATGGGCTTAAGGGTGGAGAAGCTGGACTCTCGTCACAACGTGAGCTTCAACTCTTTTGTGGTGCGAGTTCCAAACAGCCACACCGCTACCATCCTGCGTCCTGACTTTTGGCCGACGGGGGTGAAGTTTCGGCGCTTCCGAGGACGCCTGCCGACACGCGACACCCCGTCCCGTGACACGTCGACGTCATTACGTGTGTTTTAGGTTAAGATATATTATATGTATTTTTAGTTTTAAGGTATATATTTATGGGCCGTAGAATAAGTTTTTAACATCCTGTAACTTTTCTATTATTGCCTGAAATAAATGATTTATTATTATTATTATTATTATTATTACGAGACGTATACGTACAGGCCTATTGTCATACACTCATACCTTTTCAAAACTTCGCTTTATAATGGCGCCAAGAGCCAACCAATCATCCGAATATCAATTAAATGATTTACCTGAAACAATATACAAAAATAACATTAATAATTTGTCATATAAAGGTCAGTCAGAAGTATATGTGTATAGTAGTAAGCATAGTAAATTCTTCACACTTCGAACTCAGAACCTTTCAGGATGCCGTAAAGCGAAACCGGTCAGGTCTAATAACTAAAAATACTGTAGAAAAGTACAAGTGAGTTCTCAATATGTGTAACAACACAATCAGGACAAGCCTTAAGTCTACCCACTGACAGCACAAAACTCTCCAGTGAGCTCTAGCGACCCTAATACTGACCGCCGGGAACAGAACACGGGGTTATTATGTAGGGCGGAGGTACTTCCCCAGTCGTAATGCTCAATTGGGACGAGCATACTGTCGTGTCCTACCTCCTTACATTTAAGATAGAATCGCGAGTGTGGCTTCTCTGGTGTTACACACGTCCATAGGCCACGGTAACCACTTTACATCAGATGGGCCGTGCGCTTGTCTGCCACCTAAGTGGTATAAAAAAGAATAAGAAGGTTTCCGAAGGCGGTGCGTGACTCTTCGGCGCGATATAAACCCTACCGAAGTGAGTCTTTTGTTCGTGTATCGTACGACCCCAACATTTGGATGTTTTATGGTAGCCCCCTGATTAAAATTCATGCACACAAATCAGTGTAGTACCTAATGTAACATCTGTATTGATCCATCGTTGTCGCATTCGTAACATGGTAACATAAAACATAGTGGAAATATATAGGTATGATATTTGCCGCGTGGTTTCCAGCAGAGTACGAATTAGGAATTACAGAATTAGGGCCACCCCATATCTTCACATGCGGTGTCGTACAAGGCGACTAAGGGATACGGCTGTTTAACATCAGACAGATATATACAGTCCAGACTCAGCCTCAGATGCACGGCTTGAGTCAACAATAGTGCCCGGAATACGTCAATAGGCTCACCCCCTATTACGTGGGACCGAATAACCAAACCGAAAACCAAATATTATCGGTGAAATGTGGGCGTTAATTCACCTCTGCCTAACCCTCCAGGGACAAAGGCGTGATTATATATATGTATGTGGAACCATATATGTTTTGCATTCTATGGATAGGTATAAATGTTGCCAAAATCCCCACGGATACCCGACCGACCGACACAGGTGGGGATATATGTCAGATTTGAACCGACTAAAACGCACGCCGTCTGTGAGGGCCACAGGTTGCCGGATTATCTGAGACATATCCCTTGGACCCAGGCCGGTCCAGGACCGTAAAAAAAGGTATAAATTAATTTCATAGATATTCAAATGTACCCTACTTCATATTTCGTTTTGACAACTCGAGATTTGCTCAAAGAATTCATATATTGAAGATATGATTGGTTAAAAGATGATAGGGTCACGAAGGGAATTATATTTTGAGAACGATTAAGATATAAAAAAAATTGAATTGAATTCAGTAGTTTGAGCGGAGTCAACAAAAATAAATGTTTAAAAATGATTGCAACATCGTTCATTGGTTCCGATAATTCGTACGAATGTCGGTAGATGGCTCTCAACCGTCGCCGTAAGACGGATATAATATGTATAGAAGAATTTGGATGGTTTCGGGCAAAGGTTCTGTGCCTTAGTGGGCAGAGCGTTCCCCCTGTAAGGGAAAGATTTGCGGGTTTGAATCTCGCCTGAACCGATTCAATATTTTCTATATCTTAATCAATTTGAATAGTTATATGTTAAGTTAGGTTAGTTATATGTTAAGATACCTACAAGTCGAAATAAAAAAAAAATAAGATAACATAAGATATGATATTCTTTATCGTACACCATAGAAGTATTACATAATAACAATCATTTCGGTTTAAATTTATAATAATTCGTGTACACGTCTGCTTCCAACAAGCACAGATGCTGTCGGCTAGATATACGGACTCTGTATACTCTGTATTTACTTATCTATATATGTATATAAAAATCAATTGCTGTTCGTTAGTCTCGCTAAAACTCGAGAACGGCTGAACGGATTTATCTTATCTTGGTCTTGAAATGTACGTGGAGGTCTAGGAAAGGTTTAAAAGGTGAGAAACATTCGAATAAAAAAATCCACGCGGGCGGAGCCGCGGGCAAAAGCAAGTATTCTTATATAAAACACAATGGGCGGCCTTTTCGTAAACATGATACGCACTGATGCGCAGATTTCAAATAAATGGTTGGGAAGAATCAAGAATCTTTCTTTAATAAAAAAAAAAACAAGTGTTCTAGGTTCAAAACATTCACTGATCAGTTCAATTCAAAGTTACAGATCAAAATCCCTGTACCTGACTCTTGAAGGTTATAAAGTCTCAAAAAATTCACGCTTTCAGCAATATTCAATTACTCTATATGATATCACCGCGATGGAGACAGACCGCGGTAGCCTAGTGGTATGGTTCTGGGTCTTGGGTTCGATCCCAGGTTTTAACATGGCACACACCAATGACTTTTCGATGCTTTTCGAAGTTATGTGTGTATTTATCGCAGGTTTATAAGTGCCCGGTTAATAGTAATAGGCTCGCCACCTATTACTTTGGGACCTAAACATAAACTGGCGAAATGTGGGTGCTAGCACCTCTGCCTACCCCTTCGGGGATATAGGCGTGAGTTTATGTTATGTTATGTCTATATGGTGTAGTAACTAACGCCATTAGTTAGTACAAAAAATGTAACCCAGTTCTAACTAATAAGGAAGTTTAGAGATTGCACCGTTCGCGGAAACGTCAGTAACATTGTGTCGTGTGCCACATACAGCTGTTATTAATAAATTTGCTCAAATCGAGCGATAAATGTCCATCAGAACGTTTCTCAGTGGAGTCAATAGAGAAACGAGCAACGAACGATCCTTGCGATGACACAAAGATGATTTTTTCTGACGTTTGTAACAGCGCCGAAATATCGGTTACTCGGAGAAAATAATAAATATGGTTTGTTGGCCATCCCGGCGATTTTTTTTTTTAATTTTTTTTACAAAATCTGTCTACAGTTATTGTTATTTTTTCAACAGTAGTTCTTATACGACCTTTAATTGTAATTTGTACGCCATGTAAGTGATAGGACAAAGGACACTTAAATCTATTATTTTAAGATCTCTGTAAAACCTATGTTACCCAATTTTATAAAAAAAATTTTTTTTTTATTAAGTCATAATACATTTATTACAATACAATATGTCAAAACTACCAATTAAATAACCCGCCCCTGATCGCTCCCGGTGCAAAAGTGCCCATAACACTTGCTGCGTTGCCACGTTGGATGGCAATGGACAGCCTTTGGACCAGGAACGACCCGGAACGAGTGTCACCGGTCGCCTCGATGAGCCTCTGTCCAATTTCTTTAATAAGGCTTTTAGCTTCCTTGCCCCAACTCCCCAGATAAAAAATAAATATAGATCAGTAGGGAAATTGTATTGCGAGTGTACTTTTTTAATGAGCGCAAAATCCCCACGCATACCCGCACAACCGGGGTCAGTGGGGGAGGTTATGTCGGACTTGAACAGACTAAAATGCACGTCGACTGTGTGGGCGGCAGGTTGCCAGAGGTGTGATTATCTGAGACCTAACCCTCGCATGTACCTATTGATTGAATTTTACATATTATTTGAATAATACAATAATAGGTACAAAGTAAAACTTACATACATATATATAAACACGGATTTATCCCCAGAGGGTTAGATAAAGGTGGTTAACCCACGTAATAGGGGGTGAGCCTATGTATTCCGGGCAATATTGCAAAATTTATCTTATCAATACCCAATTTTGAAAACTAATTTAATAACATTATACTCGTAAAAATCGTGTTAAGATAAATCATAGATAACTAGCACAGATACTTTCTTTACTTTTGATTCCGCATCCGTTTCCTTCGGCATTTCCTTTGAAATTCATTTTTGATATCTGCTACTAGATATAGTAGATTTCTGTGGTAACAGTTGCGTTGCATAATTAAGAAAAACTAATCGGGCCCACACACCAAAGCATGCCTCTTGATAAGAGATGTCAAGAAACTATATTTTGCTGCGTAAATGTAGGTAACCAAAGCATCCTTTGCTGTGAAAAAGATGCTGCTTTAGTGAGTGGGCCGCCCTACGAGTTAAAACAAGCAGCCTCCCGATTGCAAGTCACTTCAACATCTAAGCTACTGCTACTTTAATTTCATCCGACAATCGACGGAACTGCATCCTTTTTTTAAGAAACAAAAGGAGGGTTATGATTTTGACAGGCTATGTATGTATGTATCATCTGTTCCCTCATAGCTCCTCAACCACTAATTAGAACTGGACAAATAAGGTATCGTTAGGAGCATCTCAGTCGTCCGCTGGTTAATCTTATGTGGCGCTCTCGAGCGGTCATAAAGTACTGTGATAAAAAATAAATATGAGAGATATATGTCGTGTTTGGTATCACCTGAAAGGGCTTAATTAGCACTTTTCAAAAATATATATAAATCATATATATATATTTCTTGCCCCAAAATAATATAAATAAAAAATCATTTTAAAACTAAAACCCGACTACTGAAAAAGTATTAAATCTAAATATCTAACAAAACAATACATTGTAGGGAAAAGTGGCATATGGCTTTGGCTATCCTAGATATTTTCTTGTTGAATACTTTTTCAATAATCGGGTTTTAGATTTTGAACTTATTTTTTTTTTTATATTTTCGATGGGTACGTAAGATCATCGATTCATTAACCCTTTCAGACCTGGCGTACATAATTGTACACATATAATATAAAATTTAATTTAAGTATTTATTTCACAATATTTGCAACTAAAATCGGCTGTGTTCATATGTTCACATATTAAACTATCGAAAACGATACTCTCAATGCCATCTCTTAGCGTACTTTGGCATTTTTTTTACAAGTTATGACCAGTAGCCGGCCGAAGTTTGAACTGTGCAGGTAAGTTCATTATTTTATTTCTGAAAAGTAGAAAATATCGAAATATATGTAATGCAAAAATTATAGGTTGATGTGTTATACTGTTGTCGTCATATGTTACATAAATGTTGTTGGTTTTAGTTTATTTTAGTACCAATTTTCGCGATTTTTATATTTGTACACAAATGTACACAACAGGCGCATATGATGAATTTCCGATTTGTTCAAGTACATCGTAGGTATTACTAAAATAAATTATAATTGTTATTGAATGATGTAATTTTGTTGTTTTTGATGTTACAAATTGTGTTAATACTATTTTCAGATAAAAAAGTGCCAATATGTTTTCGCGCGACGCTTTTATAACACTAGAAGAAGGTTGTCTATTAGATTTGGAGCTATCTTCTGATGACGAAGAACAACTTGGGCCTGCGCCTGAACGGGAGCTGCGATGTGTTTGAGTAAGAGCAGATGTCATCAACCACAACCAGCGAGAAATATTCCCACCAGATTCTGATGATGATGATAATGAAGTAGCTAGCTCATCGTGGGTTGAAATGAGTGAGAGAGAACTCGAAGACACCAGCAATAACTTATTACTAGAAGTGCCTTCCACCTCTGAAGATATTCTACAGAATATTACGCCTAAGCAGAATATTAGGTGGAGACACAAGGAAATAGTGAATACAATTACATCTGCTTGGTTTCCACCCATAAAAAAGATAAGCATTTTATTGAAGTAGAACGTCCTGAAGTTGTAACGAAGTACAATCATGCGATGGAAGGAGTAGACTTGTTAGATCAACTCATGAGCTATTACAGGATGTTTATAAAATCAAAAAAATGGACTCTACGCATGATATTTCATGCATCAGATTTAGCAGTCGTTACAAAGCATACCGAGAATATCAAGTTGACAACGAATCGCTTGGCATACCGAAAAACAAACAGCTCACATTACTTCACTTTCGGCGTCGGTTGGCTGAAAGAGGCAAAAGAAAAAGTGGTAAAAGAGGCCGTCCAAGTGGCAGTAGCCCAATTCCTCAGATTATACCTTGAAGACCAGGAGAGATACGCCCAGAAGCTGAAATAGCTCGAGACGGTTTTGGGCATTTTTCTGCACACGATGAGGGGCTTGGGACACGGTGTAAAATGGTGGGATGCAAGGGGAGGACACGGATCAAATGCATAAAATGCAAGGTTCACTTATGCCTAACTAAGGATAAGAATTTCTTCTTAGCATTTCATACATAAGTATGTTATAATTTTGTTATATCATTGATTTTATAATTTAGACTGTGATTTATGTGCCATTTGTTTAATCTACCCCAAAGCCAAATTGTGTAATTTTCATAATGAAAATACTATATAATTTGTTAGTTTATAATATTACTTCATATTCTATAATAAAAAGTTGTAAAATAAATGTTTTCTCATTACAGATAAGCATCCCTAAACACTAATATTTTCATTACGTAGGACGGATGTGTACACATGTGCACAAAAAGAAAAAGCTGTTTTTCTTGAGAGGCTGGGAATCAGGATTTTTTTCTTTATTTTTTCTTAGATCTATATACCCTAGACTAGTTGCAGGAATTTTCTCAGATCGATTGGCGAAAATAAAATAAATCAGGTCTGAAAGGGTTAAATGAGCAACACTGAATATCCCCTCTCAAGTCCTCCAGGAGGCTCCAGAGTAGGTCTATAGATGAAACAAATAAAGTAATACATTATGTATAGGAGTTTATTTTTTACTTGTATCCTCAGACAAGTAAAAAATAAATTTATTATTATTGTCGCCAAGTGTGCGAGGCGTCTAATATGCAAATGATACGCTGCATACAGATTTGACAGCCAGCTCGTAAATTACTGATAAAGGCGGTTCCTATTTCGGTGAACGATAATATCTATTTGATTTATGGCCGGGCGATGCACGCAAATTTGTATTGATTTAGAATATTGGAAACTTATTGAGTGTACAAACATTGGTAAATTGCGAGTGGGATGCATATGGTAAGGCTGTGTCTTCGGTGGTAGCGAGTAGCGGCGGCGTGGCGTATGAAGCGAAATGGACAGCAAGAGCGCGATTTATAGAGTGTTTATGAACATTCGTTAGCGCGATCCAGTAGCACGATTATGATCAATATATTGAATGAAATTTTAAATCATTTAGTATGCAACCAATCAAATCGATTGGTTCGTATCCCGCCTGGAGCGATTCAATTTTTTCCATCTTAATGCACACAAACATACACATAATCACGCCTCTATCCCCAGAGGGTTAGGCAGAGGCGTACCAACACCCACATTTCACCAATCATTGAATTCGGTCCCACGTAATAGGGGGTCTATTGCGGTCTTCCGGGCACTATTGTTGACTCAAGCCAAGCGTCTGAGGCTGAGTCTTTGCTGCATATATCTGTCTGATGCTAAACAGCCCTACCCCTTAGTCGCCTTGTACGACATCGCATGGGAAGAAATGGGGTGGTCCAAATTCTACTCTACCAGTAACCACGTTATCTTAATGGTCAATATATATTGGCAAGATCGAGATCTTTACTTTGTACGGAAGGATGCATATGTAGGTATTGGTATATAATATTTAATGGTCTCCTGTCGGGGGACCGACGGGCACCTTAGGAAATTTTTATACCAAGGGACGAATTTTAGGAGACCAGTGGGTTTGCAGTCTTATTGGCTGTTTATACGCGCCCATACAAAACGTATTTATTTTTCACTTTAAGTGATTTAAATAAGATTTTAGAGCAATGTTTTGAAAAAGGTTCAAATATTGAAAATACTTAGTAAGGCCCCAGATTGTTGGATTTCTTGAATGAATCGCGTTTCAATCTTCTCCGTCAATCAGCAGCCCCCCTAGACAAGACAAGGACGTAAAGACACGACGACGGTATTCCCGAACAATTGAGCATTCCGGCTGGGGAAATACCTCTGCCCTACAGAATACAGCGGCCATAATAACTTCGTTTTGTGTTCTAGGACCGTCTAAAACACAAAACGAAATGAGGTCCAGCTACTCTAATCACCAGAGTAGGGTATCTAGACCTCACTGGAGAGTTTTTGCGCTCTTAGTGGGAAGACCAAAGGCTTGTCCTGCTTCTTCTACACTGACGGCACAGGAACTCTCTGTGCTTACAGGGCCGGTAGCGCGAGTGTGACTCCCCTGGTGTTGCACAGATCCGTCCGCTTATCTGCTACATAAGTGGT
This sequence comes from Eilema griseolum, assembly GCA_963662185.1. Classification (NCBI taxonomy): domain Eukaryota; kingdom Metazoa; phylum Arthropoda; class Insecta; order Lepidoptera; family Erebidae; genus Eilema; species Eilema griseolum. The sequence continues at coordinate 8,113,508 of OY759254.1, read as the reverse complement.
AAAAAAAAACAAGTTACATTTAGTTGGCCAGCGTATCATAAAATAGAATAATCAATGTTTCAGTATGACTCGTATTTTGACGTTTATGACCGTTGTCAATGCATGTCGTAAGTGTTTAGGGGGGCAGGTGTACCGATTTGCAGCAGAGGTTGGCTTGAGTCCTTAATTCTCAATGGACTCCCATATAAGTTGAGTACAAACTCGAGAATAGTCATTTAATGGTACTAAGTTTCTAACAGACAATGTTGTAGGAGTCGGCATTATATATTCGGGCCACTCGGCTATCTGTGCGAGACCAGAGCAATCAATTAATTTTAACTCCTTCGTTCACTGACCTACCGCACACGTAACAGCGCCGGTGTGAGCTGTTTTAATTAACCACCTAAAATGTCGCCACAGAAATTCAATGCAATGGAACAGATATTGTAAAGAATCATTTTATTAGCTGTTGTGACTTGTGCGTTTACAGTTCACAGTGTAACAGCTTTTCCAGCAATGTAATAAAATAAACATTACTGGAAAAGCTTGATGTGCTAAGTTGATATACCGGGAGAGAAAGGGACAGGGCTGTTCACTATATAACTCCATCACTCTTTTTTATAGCTGAGTGCCTAGTGTGGGTTGTCATCGGTATACTTGCCTTGTTGAAATTTCTCACAAGTACTCTATTCTACATTTTCAGTAAGCTAGATATTTAGCAAGTTTGTTCCAGTACTGTTCGATCAATGGTGGTCAAATAAGTAATTTTGTTCGCACAAATGTTTATATTGAACATTTCAGGGTATAAACAGATTACTACTGTGTACTACATACCGCCATTTTGTAAGGGCAATGCCCTGGAATTAATAGAATTTGTTGTATCTTTGGTGATTAATTTAATTAAGAATTTATTTTCAGTACACTGTAAGAACATAGGTAAACACATTTAAACTGTTTGCTACTTATTGTTGATATCAGAAATAATAAAATAAATTAGCCCACCGCAGTCCACTGCTGGATATAGGCCTCTCCCCTACGTCCATGATACTATCCTAATAGCAGAACTCTCTTTTTGTATAAAGATGAGTAAAGAAATATCTTTAGGCAAGGGTTTAGGTACCAAGGAAATAATGCAGGACTAAAATTGTATGTAATTGAAAAATACGATTTTTTTTTGTTGAAATGAAATTTTTGATGTTTAATTGAAATTTATACCACATACTCAAGCCTGTAACGTCTTGAAACTGTGCAAAAATCAAAATCAACGCAATCAAAGTCTAAATTCTAAGTCAACGCAATCAAAACTTCATTCCTGAATCCAATTTTACACAGTTCACGGAACTCATGGTGCGCAAGCCCAACTCGCACTTGACCGTTTTTTCAATTCTTGGAGAGTATCGTTCATCAAAAACTATACTCCTTTTACCTAACTCTAATTTATTTAAAAACTGAAAAGGCAATTTATATCTAGGTGACTTTTTCCCTTCTATTTTAAGTCAAAAAACATCACTTAATTTAAGTTTCAAATGCATAATAATAACTTATTTAGCGCCATATAACTATCAATCAAATATTTAAATAAAAATACTGAATATACCGTAACAACTGCAATAGACATATTTCAACATCGTCACAACAAAAAAGCTCCCAATACAACCTGGATAACAGAAAAACTTAACGTTTTTGCCGCCTTTATTGATTTCCACGACATCGGCCATTTTGGATTTCTTCTTTTCAGTTCAACCGTTGCTTGTCACGTTCAACGAGCTCGTAGCTAAGCAAAAAGTCATTTAACCTTTAGTTTCAATTCCTTTGGTGATTGAACTTGATCTTAAAAAAAATAATCTGGCAATAAATTTAATCTATTGTGAATTTGTGAAAGAAGGAATCGATAATATGCTGAAATTGAGAGATGGACTTTCTTTGTTGAAGCTTTTGGCATACCTACTTACTTATTATTCTACTATCTGTATCCAATGCTTAGTAGGTATACAATCTAACGAACTAGGTACCAATAAATTCCTAAACCGTCGGGGAAGTACCTCCGCCCTACAGAATACCGCAGCCGCTTCGTCTTTTACGCTGACTGCAACTCTCTATGCTTCAGGGTTTGCAGCGCGAGTGCGAGTTCCTTGATTTTGCACACGTCCATAGGCCACGGTAACTACTTTCCATCAGGTGCGCCGTGTGTTTGCTTGCCACCTAAGTTTTTTTTTTTTACAACATAGGTGGCAGAGAAGCACACGGCCCACCTGATGAAAAGTGGTTACCGTGACCTATGAACATATGTAACACCAGTGGAATCACATCCGTGCTGCCAACCCTGTAAGAACAGAGAATTTCTGTGCCTTCAGTGCAGAGCACAAAATCAGGACAAGCCTTTGGTCTTCCCACTGACAGCACAAAAACTCTCCAGTGAGCTCTGGCTACCCTACTCACCGCCGGGAACACAACACGAGGTTATTATAGCCGTGGTATTCTGTAGGGTGGAGGCACTTCCCCAGTCGGGCTGCTCAATTCGGACGGGAATACCTACCGTCGTTTCCTACCTATGTAATAAAAAAAAAAAACTGAAGATTTTGAAACGCAAAAATCTCTATAACCTCTTTTTACTGCATTGGATGACACAGTTTTTGCGGAAGTTTAGCGGCTTCTAAGCATTTCACTATAATCCTTAGGAGCTAAGGAATACCTACGATAAAAGTTCAACTAAACAGGTGGTCGAATTAACCGAGAGCAACGGGCGAAACCGCGGTGCATAGCTAGTTCTTTGGGATATAAAAAAAACAAAGTAGATAAGTATAACATGAAGCCGTAAACTCGAATCACGTCATCTGCTACGTAAGGTTTTCCTTGAAAGGATTTAGACTAATCTAAGCTCTTTCAAGGAAACTGCAAATACGAGACAAGGAAATTTTCCTTCTAATAGAAGGACCGGGTGCGTCATAACGTCATAACATACATTGGGAGAAGCTTTAGTCCAGCTGTGGGATAATGTTACACTTTTATCCCCGAAGGGTTAGGCAGTGGTGAATTAACACCCCCATTTCACCAATCATTGTTTTCGGCCCCACGTAGTAGAGAGTGAGCCTATTGCCGTTTTCCGGGCACTATTGTTGACTCGAGCCTTGTATCTGTGCCTGAGTCTGAGCTGTATATAACTGTCTGATGTTAAACAGCCCCATCTCTTTAGTCGCCTTGTACGACACTGCATGACAGTCAGAGGGACTCAAAAAGTATGTAAGGATAGACTTAAATAGAAGACTGTTGTCTCTGCCTACCCCGGAGGGAAATAGGCGTATATGTATGTACTGTGTCAATATTTTGACACCGTGATATTCTGTCTCCAAAGGTATAACACGACGGCATTTCCGTCCGTCCGACTAAGGAAGTACCTCCGCCCTACAGAATACCACGGCCATAATAGCATCGTGTTATGTTCCCGGCGGTGAGTAGGTTAGCCAGAGCTCACTGGAGAGCTTTTGTGCTGTCAGTGGGAAGACCACAAGCTTGTCCTGCTTTGTCTTCTACACTGATGGCACAGAAACTCTCTGTGCTTACAGGGTTGGCAGCGCGAGTGTGACTCCCCTAGTGTCGCACACGTCCACAGACCACGATAACCACTTTCCATCAGGTAAGCCGTGTGCCTATCTGCCACCTAAGTGCTATAAAAAAAATTCCGATATTCTCAAGCAGCCACACTCCTCGTGACATGTGTACGTACGCAATGAATGGAGAAGACAATAATATGTAAATGAGAACCAGGCAAAGAAATGTATGTTAACGATAACCTGTATTTCATCTGAGACGATAAAAATACATACTGTATTTTCTTGAATGAATGAAGTTGTGTAAGAAATGTTGGTACTACTAAACGTGAGCGGTACGGCGCTGCGAGGCAACGCGACACAGACGCACGTGTTTAAAACAATCAAGGCTAACCGTGTTTTAGTGCACTGTATTACATATTACGTGTGTAATTATATGCGCAAACATACATCATGTTGCAGGACGTTTTTCTGCATAATATTGTTATCCACATCTCAGGGCAGGGTTTCATCAATAAGAATCATTTTATCATATAACAAATTAATGCATTTATTCCTTTTCTTCTCCCAGCGTATCCCGTACATATTACGAATAACAATCGGTACTTACATGCTCATGACAATGTTTTCTTAAATATTATATTCAATCCTATTACTATTATTATTATTATTATATTAATATATTTAATCCTTTTAATAGGTATAATATTCAATCATATAATATCAATAATAATATATTTACTCAACACAATAAAAAAAAACTCGGTGGCCGTGTACACTTTATTTGGCGGCAAAATATAAACCATAGATAATAGATGCAAAATTAAAATAAAGACTGTCTGTCTGTCTGTTTGTTCCGGCTAACCTCTGAAATGGCTGGACCGATTTTGACGGGACTTTTATTGGCAGGTAGCTGATGTAATAAAGAGTAACGTAGGCTACTTTTATTTTAGAAAAAAATTATGCTCAATCGCGTTGACTCAACATAAAGCGATAACAAACATCCACGCGGGCCGAGTCGCGGGCAACAGCTAGTCTTATATAACATGCATCTCACAAACCTTTCTTAGGGGATGCCTACGTCATAGTAGCTTTATGTGTGCAAAGTCTCAGCCCGATCGGTTTAAAATTGACTAAGTTTCATACAAACTTTCATCCCCTATTTTATCCCCTTGGGGGTAGAATTAATCAAAATTGACGAATGAGGTATCATTAAAAGCGTCATGGTCGTCCGCTGGTTATAGGCTATATGACATGTCACTAAATCCAATGTGGCGCTCTCTAGCGGTCATAAAGTACTGTGTAAAAAATAAATTTGATATATATATGCCGGTTTTAGTTTTGTACTATTTAATTTATTGTATCTAAAGAAAAAAAATTAAGAAGTACATATAACTTCGAAACTTCAATAATGTCGTTTGCTCATCAATTTTAATGATATGAATCCTTTTAGACAAGACAATACTTACAGAATTAATGACGCGTGAATGTTACTTTAACGGACATCAGGGAGAACGGCTGTGGACTGCTCTATTATATTGTTGTCGATGGCAATCAGCTGGCAAGGACACGCCATTTTGGAAGCTGTTGTTATAACAGAATTAATATCTTGTTGGACGTGGACCCGGATTTTAGGCTATTATTATTAAATAATAGCCGTTGAGCTAGAATAGAATTAGGACACTAATTCCGTTCACAATATTACTTGGCAATACATATATACAGTCACACCTTTTTCCCAGTGGGGAAGGCAGAGACTACTGTTTTCCACTTGGTAATTTGGCATATTTGGCATAAATTACCTAGTAATGTTCATAAAGTGCATCCACCCTACATAATACTGCGGCCATAGTAACCTCATGTTGTGTTCCCGGCAGTGAGTAGGGTAGTCGGAGCTCACTGAAGAGGTTTTGTGCTGTCAGTGGGAAGACCAAAGGCCTGCCTTGCTTTATCATCTGCACTGACGGCACGAAACTCTCTGTTCTTACACAGTACTAGTTATTAAGTACAGTATGACTTCTCTGGTGTTGCGTACGTCCACAGGCCACGGTAACCACTTTCCATCAGCCGGTCAAGTGTGAGTCAGAATCACGCAACACGGGTTCCGTAACTTAAGCTACATCGGTCTTATTACAAAACACGGACTAACTCTAAAACCAGGTTTAAATCGTCTTTAGACCATGGTCTAAAGAAATTTTTATTACAAAAAGGGTTTTATTACTAAACCATGGACTATCTCTGGTCTAAAGATAAACCTGCGTGACCCCTAGTTTAACGTTGGTCTAAAGTGTAAATCACAATAATAATATGTCAAACTTGCCATTTTGAACTTAGCCGGTTAGCGTCAGATAAATTCGTTTACTTTCTTATAATACTATGCTCGTAATGGATATTGACGCAGTTGATCTGATGGATATCGCAGATATTAATATCGTGGAGTCATTGGACATACCACGCTTACCTAACAGACATCGTATTCCAGTAAACCCCTTTATCGAACTATCTGAAGAAGCTTTTTATGCAAAAGTATAGGTTTACTAAACGTTTTAAATAACTTGCAATAAATATATTTTAAAGTAGGTATAAAAATTGGGAAAAATTTGATACCAAGTCAGCGCGAACGGAAAAGTTCGTTCCATTTCACGTCCATAGATCTTCCAATATCATACATAACAATGACTGCTAAATAAAGGCATCAAAATGATATTTTATTATAAAATAAAGTACAACTATTATTCATAAAATCTTTTTTTCACCATTTTTAGTATATATTATTTATTAATGATGTCAGATAATTTTTGTTTTCTGAGGAAACGGAACGTTGCGATTGAATGGTACACTGACGGACTCATAAACTGCATCAAAGTAATAGACGACTTTGAAATAAATATTTTAACCAAGTATGCATACTTTCTATGCAGATTTAAATTGAAACCTCTAGATTGGTTCGTGAACTTTAAAACAGCGTAGGGTCATATCTTTAAGTTTAAGTTTATGTACTGGAAAGGACCTTAAGACTTTTATTGAAGAAAAAACAGAAATTTAAGAAAAATTGGTTTAATTAAAAAATTGGTTTTAACAATAGACACAAACTTTATGCAAGGGTTTATTTGTGTTTTAATAAGGTGTATTACCCCCACGTGCCCTTATTACGGATTCTAATCGGTTCCGCATAGATTTTATAAGGGTTTTTAAAAGATCTTGCGGAATATTGTCCCATTCTTCTGAAAGTGCTGTTCTTAGTGCTGCCACTGTCGTGGGCGAAGGGTTTCTCGCATATACAGCTCTTTTTAAATTGTCCCAAACATGCTCGATGGGATTAAGATCCGGGCTGCGTGCTGGCCAATTCATTGTACGTATCCCAACCTCTTCGCAATAATGTTGAACTTGTGCAGCTGCATGCGGCCGGGCATTATCCTGCATTAAAGTAAAATTTTCGCCTATGAATCCCATGTAAGGCACCACGTGATCTTCTAATATCTCTGTTATGTAGCGATGTGCTGTCAAACCCCCTCTATTACCGTTTTGACGGACCATGTCTATGAACACAAGTTCGGTTCGCCCGTTCATCGATATGCCACCCCAGACCATACATGAACCGCCTCCAAAAGGAACACGCTCCTCAATGCAACTTTGAGCATATCGCTCCCCACGTCGACGATAGACTCTTCTGCGACCATCTGCACCATATAAACATGTCCTACACTCGTCCGTGAACAATACAGAGGCCCACTGCTCTTCTGTCCAATTCAGGTGATGACGCGCAAATCTTAAGCGAGCTTGTCTGTGAGCTGTAGACAACTTTGGACCATTTGCTGGTCTAAAAGGGGTGATATCCGCTTCCTTTAACCTTCTTCTTATTGTTCGTGCACACACGTTTACTCCACGCACTTCATTAAGCTCGGTTTTGATGTTAACTGACGTGAGGAAACGATTTCGCAGGGAAGTTATAACAATAAATCGGTCATCACGACCTGTGGTTGCTCGAGTTCTGCCTGTACCACGTCTCCTCCTGTAAGAACCTGTCTCTACAAACCTTCTGTATATTCTAGAAACCGTAGACTGGTTTAAATTTAAATTTCTACCAATCGTTCGTTGATCCAAGCCCTCCCGCACCAATGCTACAATTTGTGCCGCTTGTTCGGACGAAGTATCCATATTATGGTTCAAAAACTCTCGATGTGTTAAAAAACTAACCCAACAATTATGCTGGTAACAATAATTCAATTGACAAAACAAAAAAAATCAATGAGAATCAATTTAAAACTTTGCTATAAATAACACGCAAATCTGATACTACAAGTAAATTTTCTTTCCCGGCTATATTCATTTGTTTTACTGCAGTTCTATTTTTAAATTTAATTTTTTTTTAAGATTAAGAGCCAGTCTTTCCATATTTATATAATTTAATCTAAAAAGTTTGCATACTTATTATAAAAAATCCTTTTAGAGTAAACCTGAACTTTGATGCAGTTTATGAGTCCGTCAGTGTATCATAATGAACGAACAATAGTTTGAGTAATCTGTGGTTTTATTTAAGTCAAGGTTTTAAATTATGGTACTAAGTAGTCTACGGATTATTCAGGTTTTGTAATAAGGAGAAGTTTAGACCATGGTCTTGAGATTAAGCCTAGACTTTATAGTTCAGGTTTAAACCTGACTTAATTCCGTTTTTTGTAATAAGACCGCATAAGTCGTAATATATTTTGAATGCGTTGACTTAGAAGTTTGATTTTTAGTTTTAAGACGTTGAGTTTGAACTATGAATTACAACTTGATACCTCCACGCATTATTAATGTAAAAAATGTAAAACCTAACAAAATAATGTTGGCGGTATGCAAGTATAATATCATTATTACCTCCCGTGCTAGTCGATAAACGACTGTGTTACGGCGAGGCATTCCTGAGATAAGGTCTTGACAGACAGACAGACGGAAAACGAAATGATCCTATAAGGGTACCGCATTTTTCCCTTTGAGTTACGGAACTCTAAAAACAAACCAATACCTATACACAAACTTCAGCCTATCTATACTAATAAACACCTCAACAAAGTCTAGGGAACAAGATGACCCCAATTATTTTTTTTCGTGTAAATCTTGTTTTGCAAATAACTGGCAGCAAATAAATAAAAATAGAATAAAGTAGATTACAGAGTTGTTCGAAATTTAAAATAAATTTAAATAAGTAATGATTTTCGAATATGGAGGGAAAACTTTTAAAAGTGTTTGATTGTGCAGTTTCTCTGAGGCAAAATAAAAATTATTTTTTTTGATTGTAAATAACGTTTATTATCAATAATACGTCTTTTACGTATGGTTTGTGCATTTTTGTGACTGTAGTCATCATGTCACGTCGTCATTTAAGTCGCGAAGAGATGTTAAGGGCTGTTGGTATGCTGCAAGCTGGACGAACTCAACGCGACGTAGCGGATGCTGTCAACACCCAACCAAGCGTAATTTGCAGATTATGGGCACGCTACAGGTCTACAGGGGATGTTGCCGAACGTCACAGGGGACGAAATAGGGTTACTACCCCGCGACAAGATCGTTTCTTGCAAAATTCCGCAAGGCGGCAACCCACGATTACGGCTCGCAGGCCTCCAGTCTCAGCATCAAGTGGTTATTAGCGATCAAACTGTCAGAACAAGACTACACGAAGCCAATCTTTATGCTCGCAGACCGCTTAGGGTTCCAGCTCTTCGACGTGGAAATCGAGGTCGTCGCTTATTGTGGGCTAACGCACATTTACAGTGGATCGACCATCAATGGGCACGGGTTCTGTTTTCCGACGAATCTTGCTTCGGTTTTCATCCTGATTCGAGAAGAGTGCGTATATGGCGAGTTCCTGGACGTCGGAGTCGTCTCCAGAATCCGCAAGAAGTTCATCCTTACCAAGGTGGAACAATCATGGTATGGGCTGGAATTCGCCTTGGTGGAAGGACCGACCTCGTTTGGATACGGGGCAATTTGAATGCAAACCAATACATTCAGGAGGTTATACACCCCATGGTAATCCCTCATCGACAGCAGTTCGGTCAAGATTTTATGTTCATGCAAGATAATGCACGGTCACACACCGCGAGGGTAGTGGTCAATGCGTTAAGCGAGCACAATATGACGACGTTGGAATGGCCTGCTCAGTCTGCCGACCTCAATTCCATAGAGCATGCCTGGGATTTGCTTGGGAGAAGAGCTTTCAGTGATTCTTTGGAAAATCTGAACACTGAAGAACAACTTTTTTTTACACCTTCGCAGTGTATGGAGCCATATTCCACAGACGATGATTGACAATCTCATACTAAGTATGCCACGCCGTTGTCGAGCTGTTGCTAATGCTTTAGGAGGTCCTACAGATTATTAAAAACGTTTAAAGTACGGTTAATTACTGTATTTCTTACTACCTCGTTATTTTTGTGCCTAATCATAGAAGGTTGTAATACTCAATATTGGCACTATTCAATTCTTTCTTAAAAAAAAAAAAAATTGGTATGAAAATGTTTTTATTAAAATTAAAATTAAAAACGGTATAAAAATACCCTTCTATTGTTATAAAACACTCACTATTACAAGAAAGGGTTTTTAAATAAAAACTAGAAATGTTGTTGTTCCCTAGACTTTGTTGATGTGTATTATAAAGCTGCAGAATTTGTTTGTTTGTTTGAACGCGCTAATCTCTGGAACTACTGGTCCGATTTGAATGATTCTTTCAGTGTTGGGTAGTCCATTTATCGAGGAAGGTTTTAGGCTATATATCATCACGCTACTACTTAAGGGAGCGGAGCATTGATAATAAATGTTAACAAATTCGGCAATTTTTCATACATTTTTGAAGACTAAGACATACGGGCTCAAAGGGATATGAAGCTTCAAAATATACCCCGGGCGAAGCTGGGGTGGGTCAGCTAGTAACTATATATTATAAAGTTGTAGATTTTGTTTGAACGCGCTGATCTCAGGCCCTACGAGTTCGAATTGAAAAATTATTTGTGTATTAAATAGTCCGTTGATCTACGAAGGTTTTAGGCTATACATCATCACGCTAGTACTCAAGGGAGCAAAGCAGCGATTATAAATGTCAACAAATCCGCCAATTTACCATAGATTATTTTTAAGACAAAAAAATACGGGAGCAAACGGGTGATATAAGTTTTAAAACATACCTCAAGCGAAGCTGGGGCGTGTCAGCTAGTTAAATAATAAAGTAAATCGATATTTAATGTAAAGTTGCATTGACGTACCGTACAATAACAAAAATGAGAGCATTCTCTTCACAATCACTTACGCGCAAGTACCTACCACATTCACTTCGATCTACTGATCTGTTTTCCATGGGGTTTTCTCATAGCTGTTTTAAACTGTTTGTATAGCTTTTTACTATACTCCGTCCATTACATTATTGTATTTTAGATATATTGAAGTAGTGATTGCATGAAAATACAAAATATCGATTAAGTTATAAACATCGATTAATAAGTTATAAATCAATAAATGAAAATTTAGGTATCATGATTTTATGTGAAATTGTTATTGATTATGTATAATAATAACACAGTAAATTCATGTCTACACCTACATTTTATACATTTATCATAAAACGATTGTAGGCCATAACGCACACACTAATCCTCAAAACATTGTGGTACTTCTTTTTTTTTTAAAGAGAACCGCAATAATTTTAAAAATAATGTATTTTCAAGTAGTCTATTTCAATTGTAACATTATTCAGTAATTATAATAAAAACACAGTCGATCGACTAACTACATCCCTAAAATTGTTTTCTGACTGACGTGACCTTGTCAATGAAATATGACGTATTGGCGCCTAATTTTTGTTCGGTGTTTTAGGCGTTAATGCAAGATCAAAGTTATATCGACCACTATGTGTGAGTTGTCTAAAATACAATAATATAGTAGACGCAGCTCTAACAGAATAAAATCAATGTTTGGTATTGAATATATTCACGACTATCATAAACCTTAAAATATGTGTCAATGCCTTACATTGATTATATATTATCGTCCCTCACAGGAACACAACAAAATGAGTTATGTAAGTACAGGAACACATCAAAATGAGTTATGTAGGTACAGGAACACAACAAAATGAGTTATGTAGGTACAGGAACACAACAAAATGAGTTATGTAGATACAGGAACACACCAAAATGAGCTATGTAAGTATAGGAACACACCAAAATGAGTTATGTAGGTACAGGAACACAACAAAATGAGTTATGTAGGTACAGGAACACAACAAATGAGTTATGTAAGTATAGGAACACACCAAAATGAGTTATGTAGGTACAGGAACACAACAAAATGAGTTATGTAAGTATAGGAACACACCAAAATGAGTTATGTAAGTATAGGAACACACCAAAATGAGTTATGTAGGTACAGGAACACAACAAAATGAGTTATGTAGGTACAGGAACACACCAAAATGAGTTATGTAAGTATAGGAACACACCAAAATGAGTTATGTCGATACAGGAACACACCAAAATGAGTTATGTAGGTATAGGGACACACCAAAATGAGTTATGTAGGTACAGGAATACAACAAAATGAGTTATGTAGGTACAGGAAAACACCAAAATGAGTTATGTAGGTACAGGAACACAACAAAATGAGTTATGTAGGTACAGGGACACACCAAAATGAGTTATGTAAGTATAGGGACACACCAAAATGAGTTATGTATGTACAGGAACACAACAAAATGAGTTATGTAGGTACAGAAACACAACAAAATGAGTTATGTAGGTACAGGAACGCAACAAAATGAGTTATGTAAGTATAGGAACACACCAAAATGAGTTATGTAGGTACAGGAACACAACAAAATGAGTTATGTAAGTATAGGAACACACCAAAATGAGTTATGTAAGTATAGGAACACACCAAAATGAGTTATGTAGGTACAGGAACACAACAAAATGAGTTATGTAGGTACAGGAACACACCAAAATGAGTTATGTAAGTATAGGAACACACCAAAATGAGTTATGTAAGTATAGGAACACACCAAAATGAGTTATGTCGATACAGGAACACACCAAAATGAGTTATGTAGGTATAGGGACACACCAAAATGAGTTATGTAGGTACAGGAAAACACCAAAATGAGTTATGTAGGTACGGGAACACACCAAAATGAGTTATGTAGGTACAGGGACACACCAAAATGAGTTATGTAAGTATAGGGACACACCAAAATGAGTTATGTATGTACAGGAACACAACAAAATGAGTTATGTAGGTACAGGAACACAACAAAATGAGTTATGTAGGTACAGGAACGCAACAAAATGAGTTATGTAGGTACAGGAACACAACAAAATGAGTTATGTAGGTACAGGACCACAACAAAATGAGTTATGTAGGTACAGGAACACAACAAAATGAGTTATACCTAGGAATTTATAACCAGATACTTTTAGTTTTATATGATACCTGTGCTTGGGGACCTTATCATACTCGCGGTTTCGAGGTGGAACGGTCACAGAGCGGAGACGTCGCGGATTTGTAGTGAGTTACACACAGAATACACTCAGTAAAAAAATGGATTCCGACGAGGAAACACTGTTGTTGGCTTTGTTAATGCGAAGACGCCGGAGACAGAAACGAAAGCATCGATGAATTTGGGAAGATCCATTATCAATTAATCGAAAAGAGAGCGATTATTTTGTGTTATTTTGCAAACGAATCCATTTTATTACTGAGTGTATTATCAGTATCACTACAAATCCGCAACGTCTCGGATCGCGGCAGAGGCGCCGCGCAAACCCGCGGCATCTCCGCTCCGCCCAGAATCCGCTAGTATGATAAGGCCCTAAGTTTTTGGTAGACATACCTACCTACGTGTAGGTATTCTATTATTATTGTCATGAACCGCCGCGTTGTTCCCGGCAGAGTAGAATTTGGGCCACCCCATAACTTCCCATGCGGTGCCGTACAAGGCGACTAAGGGCTGTTTAACACCAGACAGATATATACAGTCCAGACTCAGCTTTAGATGCATTGCTCGAGTCAACAATAGTGCCCGGAAGTCGGCAATAGGCTCACCCCCTATTACGTGGGAATAAATTCAATGATTGGTGAAATGTGAGTGTTAATTCACCTCTGCCTAACCATCCGGGGATAAAGGAGTGATTATATGTATGTATGTATGTATGTATGTATGTATGTATGTATGTATTTATTGTCACGAACGCCAAATTTTAAATGTCGTTAATCTAATCTGATCATCATCATTCTCTATCAATTCGGAAATACACAAACACTTCAGTTCTAAGTTTTAATTTAATTCAGCCGAACTGAAACAAACAAGGCCAGATTGGATCACGAACCACGAACGCTAACTACCGAAAAACACGCAATTACTGTGAATTCAATTTGCCGATGAAGCTCAATGAACCGAATTGTGTTGGTACGATTGAAAATTTTGCTAATAGAAGTGGATGCTGGGTAGTTGAAAAACTAGCTTTGATATGTAAAGCTATAGGTCCCAGGTCCTCCCTGGCTAAGAGCAACCAAATACATGCCATTCGATATATCAACTACATTCGTTTAGGTTTGGAGCTCAACCCAATCCCCCAAATAGTTATAAATAGTCTTTTTGACGAGTTGGTACGTTAAAAATAAAATAATATTGACTAGTCTCCTGCTAGGGGACCAATTTTATCGGTGTAGAATAAAAAAATATCTTATCTCAGGTCACGACAATAGGGGATGATTCTACAACTGTTATTCTGGGGGACGAATTTTAGAGAACCTGGAGAACCTGGTCCGTTAATCAGTAGAGCTTGGGCCCTGAAGGTTGCTAACCAGATGGAGTACTGGTCCCGTAAGTACGACGAATATAATGCTAGGTGTATTTATGGACACCATTATCGGACCTGGCTATTTCCAGCCTATAGGTACGTTAGTGATTTTGATTAATCGTCTATTTGCATCACAAGTGTCAGTGCGTTAATTTATCGATAGATAATTATTTGTGCTTTGACAATGCCAATTAAATATAATTGCCAACATGACGGAAACAGCGTTCCTCGTTGATATTAATTTAATTTAGAACTTGCTGAACTCCGCAGTGCCGCGAGGTACGTTGTTAAGTTACTTATCTAATTTTTATCAGTTTGGGACGTTCATGTGCTCTACATAAATGTCGAAATTTTATAATTATGTCAAGAAAGAATATAAAATATTAAATAATGTAAAAATAATATAAAAATAATAATGTAAAATTAAAGAAATCGGACAGAGGCTCATCGAGGCGACCGGTGACACTCGTTCCGGGTCGTTCCTGGTCCAAAGGCTGTCCATCGCCATCCAACGTGGCAACGCAGCAAGTGTTATGGGCACTTTTGCACCGGGAGCGATCAGGGGCGGGTTATTTGATTAGTACATGGACTAAGCATTGTTTGTTGAACCATATTGATAATTGTTGTAATATTATTTGTTTTAAAAATAAACCATTGGAAAATGATTCTTTCGCTGCCTGGTTCGGTAGGTTAGTTCTACTGAGAAGATACCAGCAAGAAACTCGGAGAACTATATTAGAACTAAGTTCTCTTTCTTTTAAATTTGCTTTAGGTTACCATTTATTTTGTGCGAGCAAGCAAGAGACTTACTTACTTACATCATCAAGATACTTACTCATCTACTTTATAGTAACCTTTATTCGTAAATTTTTTTTTTAGTTTAAGATTAAGAATTAAAAAGAAACCTTTTTGGTCGATCAAAGGTGATTTGGCTCCTAATGTCTCGTATATACCTACCATGCTACAAAATTATTATGTATTAAAGTTTATTTTCGAAACAAAGTTAAGCACAAGTCACGTTCACGTGTTTGTTAAAATGTCTTACCAACTAACCGCAGACTGTACGCTTTGCTCCGTTCCTTAAATCACTCGTGCGTTACCAAGCTTGTACAGAATTTGATAAAAAGGTAGCGTATGAAATAAAAAGGTTCGTGATGACATGCATGCACGAGCATAGACGTAACCAGAGGGAAGCGGGAGTGTGAATAAGTATATAACGCTTGTGAATCTTTTAAAAATCTGGGTAGCTATATTAAAATGTGGCAAGACTAAACTTCAATAGAAATATTTCATCTAAAAACTTCCTCGATTTTGGCGGTTCTTTTTATTTGAAATAGCTACGTTCTGAAACCGTTCACGTTCATTGTTGGCTCGATAAAAACTTAAAACCAATTAACAGTTAGGTCAATCACGTGACTTGAAAATGGCGCCTTTTATTGTCTATCCTTGAGACAACTGTTTTAAGGTGTGCTTACACGCTAACTTCGAATTTAACGTATTGCAAATAGAAATCATTTGGAAAACATATCAGTAATATTTCAAAACCATACAAAAAGTGTAGGAGAAAGGAAAGCAAGGACTGAAACTGAAAGACTTCCAAACTAGGCAAGCGTCACTGATGGAATCAGTGACCACTTCAATACACATTTTTTTAGAGAATTAAAAAACCTAAAAATAATTAAATGAAAAAATGAATTTTTTTTGACGTATTTGACAGTAGTCAACCTATGTCATAAACGTCAAATCTCATACATTCGTCATTCTATTCTAGAATACGCTAACGCGGCTAACGAATTTCCACATGTCTAGAGGGGAGAACTAAGTACCTACCTAATCTGTGTCAGAACAGCTTCACGAGCATGGATAAAATTTGGCACAACGATATAATTAAGATTCCTGTAGATTGCAGGCACCGCAGGTACGGCAACGGTATTTAACACGAGCGGAGCTGGGGCAAGCACTATATCTGTTGCACTATTCCATTGTTATGGTATTCGTGAGTATGGACAGTTAAACTGCTTTTTACGTGTATGTTTTATTTTTACAATGGCTATAAACGAAACAAACCGCAACTTCCACATTGTGCAATATTCAATAAACCTCAAATTAAAAATCCATTTTTTTGCTGGTAAGGCCCAAAACGTAGTAATTGCGGCTACCCACAAACGAATCAGAATACGAGTGCAACTCGTGTTCTGACACAATTTTTGATCTAAACAGCTTGTAGAATAGTGATAAATAGAAGTCATAGATAGAAGTCATTGATTTCAAAGTACATTGAAGTCTTTGATTACAAATAGTAGTATTTGTAATTTGTATTATATTTGTAACATAACATAACATAAACTCACGCCTATATTCCCCCAAGGGATAGGCAGAGGTGCTAGCACCCACATTTCGCCAGTTTATGTTTAGGTCCCAATGTAATAAGTGGCGAGCCTATTGCCATTAACCGGGCACTTATAAACCTGCGATAAATACACACATAACTTCGAAAAGCATCGAAAAGTAATTGGTGTGTGCCATGATAAAACCTGGGATTGATTGATTGTATTATACTAATAAGATACCTATAATATAATAATCGTTTAAAGTTTCATTGAAAGCTCGACAATTTTTTTTCCAAGTCGTAGCAGTAGATCAAAACATTTTCACGCAAGAATCTCTCCCAACGTCTTCTGTACTTCCACTGAGGGAAGTTATTATAATGTTGAGCGGAAATTAACAGTGTTTTCAATCTTTTATCTTTCAGATATCTAATAATATTCATGGAAGCCATCAAATTCCGAAACTGCCAAATTAAATTCTCTATATAGATTCTCTTTAGTTTACGGAGAGAAAACAATATGTGATCAATATATTTTTTATTGTGCCATGGGAAGATTGACCAATGACTTTGCGGTAGTCTAAGCAGCTAGCAAGACGAACCGTTTTACATACCTAACATAAAACATAAACTCATTCCTATATCCCCGAAGGGGTAGGCAGAGGTGCTAGCCCACATTTCACCAGTTTATGTTTAGGTCCCAATGTAATAGGTGATAATACATACATACATCAGGCCTTTATCCCCGGTGGTTTCGGCAGAGGTGAATTAATCACTACATTTCACCAATCATTGTATTCGGTCCCACGGAATAGGGAGTGAGCCTATTCCTACTATTACTTATATTACTACCATTGATAACTTGAGCCATGCATCTGAGGCTGAGTCTGGGCTGTATATATTTGTCTGATGTTAAACAGTCCTATCCCTTGGTCACCTTGTACGACACCGCATGGGAAGAGATGGGGTGGCCTAAATTCTACTCTACCGAGAATCACGCGACGGAACCGTTTTGCGATGCTGTAAAGATTCATTTACACAAAATGTTACATACTTTATAGGAAGTACAATATTAGAAAGAGAGGGATGCTATGACAACCATAGCTGTAGCCTTAACCTCAGTACTCTCTATTCTTTGACTGTAGCCGTGACTCATCGCGAGAGGGAACTAATCTGAGTAAGCGTCTGCGGCACACGCACCACATGAATTACTAATTGAGTGTGCTTTGATCCTCAGTCGCTGAGGCAGCAATACGAGTATAACCTATCTAATATCTGGCTGAGGTAACAAAAGCTATATATGCCAGAGCTTTTGTTACCTCAACATATGTATATTTGCATTTGTCTGAGTGTTTCTATTGATAATATGGATGTATTTACAAAAAAATAAGAAGTATCTAAGTATCCGCATTCTAGATCCCACAACACAAGTTATTTAAACTATGCTTACCATGGGTCTAGATAGCGCTGTTTAGTATATTGTAGATTATTTATTTTACTAGCGAAAAAAGAGAAAAATCTTCTTTTTCAACCTAATAATCAAATCTTTAACAAAAATAATTAAACCGATGTTTCCTGAACAAAAATGATACCCGCGAAATATAACTGAATTTACAGATTCACTGATTTGTTAGAAGTCGTTGCCCAGCCCAACAGACCATACCTAAATTTATTGCATCACATCATAGTAACTATATATATGGGACCACCATTGAAGTAGGTATTCTCTTTCCACCAAAACAAGAATCATGCAAATCCATTCACAGTTGGCGTTCTGCGGGTCTAAAAAGGTCACATTGAGCGAGCCTACTAAAAACTAGTAACTTTATGAAATTCCAGTAGATCTCAATAGATTCCTATATAATTCATAAAATGGTCATGGTCAGCAGAATTACAACAATTCGTTTACCAAGCAGATTCTAATTTCATGTAAATATCGCTGCAAGACAAAATATTATCCTAATACGATTCGATTAAAGTGACCTTTTTAGACCTCCTGATGCGTAAAAATTATACAAAAAGTACCGATCGTATTGAGAACCTTCTTCTTTCCTGAAGTCGGTTGATAATACTACCTACTAAACTTCAAATCTGTAAAATTTTCTAACGAAAAGAAAACAATCAACATTAGGCAATCCCCATTTCTATAAGCGTAGTGATAATTGACTATTTTATTGCGAGCTTTTGAGCAACAGTGCTCTAATCATGGTCTTTAGAACAGTGATCATGATCATTGGAGGCTATTGCCATAATAGCCGCGCTGTGGAAACGGATAGATGATCAAGGTCCATTACTACATTTAATGGCCTACCTAATAGAAGGCTCTTTAATGTTTTTGAAGTGAAACCTTTTATATGTGTGTTGATCACTTTTTGGATGAGCAAAAATCATGGAACTCGTGTCATCGTCACCAACCGTCACATCACGAACGGAACGACGCGATTGACAAATTTTAACTTCTATCGACAGTCCCCAAAGACTACCTCGAATGATTTTTTATACGGCAGACAAGCATATGGACCAACTGATGGGAAGTGGTTATAGTAACCATTTCCCATCTTTAATATCAGTTATGCTTATGGCTTATGGATGTGTACAACACCAGAGGCGTCACAATCGTGTTGCCAACCTTGTAAAAATCTTCTGATGCTCTTCTTGAAGAACCGTACATTGTTTGATACTTTTAGATCTGTAAGATTTATATTTTGTGACTGTACTCCATTTTAAAATGTAGATTTTCGGAATCTTACGCGAAATTTACACATATATAAATAAAATAATTATTCTGTATGTTTGTTACAGTTAATCTTCGAAATGGCTA
This sequence comes from Eilema griseolum, assembly GCA_963662185.1. Lineage (NCBI taxonomy): Eukaryota > Metazoa > Arthropoda > Insecta > Lepidoptera > Erebidae > Eilema > Eilema griseolum. The sequence goes on along the minus strand of OY759254.1, from coordinate 8,094,005 downwards.
AGCCGATTTTGACGATTTTTTCACTGACAGATAGCTGATGTTACAAGGCTTAACGTTGGCCACATTTATTGCAGAAAAAGTGTTATGGTTTACGCGTAAAATATTAAAAGCCAGCTTTAAGTCCACGCGGACGACTTCGTGGGCATACCTAAACCTCAAGTTTATTAAAACAGCATACAATAAATTATTGAGATACCAAGCTAATTCCGCTTGAGTCAACCAATTTAAACAAAGTGTACGGTTGATAAAATAATAATGTTTCTGAACAATTAATGTTTCATTGTAAATTCACAAGCAGATTTCCCATGTTGAGATAAATACCTACTACTACACGTAAAACTAGTAAAACAACACGTGATTTATATAACTTCCTAGTGTTTTATTAACCGAGTTCTGGATAGGAGGAGGTTCTCAATTCAGATGTTTATTTTTTGTTTGTACGAGCTTAGCTCTTGTGGACGGATTTGCATAATTCATTTTTTTTTATATAGTACATGCCAACTTGACTTCACCTCGCCTGATGGTAAGCTAAAGGCAAAGTCGGTATTTCTTGGTTGGGCAGTATTTCCGCCCAATTGAGCAGTCCGACTGGGGAAGTACCTCCGCCCTACAGAATACCGCGGCTATAATAACTTCGTGTTGTGTTCCCAGCGATGAGTAGGGTAGCCAGAACTCATTGGAGAATTTGTGTCGTCAGTGGGAAGACTAAAGGCTTGTCCTGGTTTGTCTTCTACTCTGACGGCACAGAAACTCTATACTTACAGGGTTGGCAGCGCGACTGTGACTCCTCTGGTGTTACAAACGTCCATAGGCCACGGTAACCACTTTCCATCAGGTGGGCCGTGTGCTTGTCTGCCACCTAAGTGGTATAAAAAAAACTCTCAGGAAAGAGGATCAGTGAACATCCTTGCCTAGGATATTGAGATTGTCCTGCAGCAGGCAGTGTCGTACTCCGAAGAGTGGGAAGGGAAAGGAAATAAGATATCTTTACTGTGAACGCACAAGCCTGCATCTTCTTGGCATTGAACTCGACCAGGTTCTCAGAGCCCCATTGAGAAATGTGATTCAGGATCCGCTCCAGTACAGTGACAAGAAGCTGTCATTTTTCTGCGATATCAGACTGTTTGGCCCAGGATGTCCGTGATAACTCCCATGTAAGGTGCTATCGTCTGCATAGCAATGTATGCTGCCTGTGGACAGCATGTCATTGATAAGCAGAAGAAAGAGAGTGGGAGATAATACGGACCCCTTTTTTTTGTCTGAAAATGGTTCATTTCGAAATGGTCCTATTTTCATTTCGTGAAGATCTGAGAAGTGGTTTCAGAGATAGGCCACAGAACTTTTCAATAAATACCAGGAAATCAGCTGCGACGCCTGTATTTAGGAGGAGGTAGGACACAAAGGTATTTCCGTACAATTGAGCAGTCCGACTGGGGAAGTACCTTGTTTGCGTTCACTTGGGGTATGTAACAGCATCTTGTCTTTACCTTTGTCGGAGGACGCTAAAGTTCTACACAAAATTGTTAACTATGTTTAAAATCTAAAAACGATTAGTTTTAAATGATTATCGTAATTAGTAGTTCCCTTTGGGGGTGACATGGTCACTGCGTGATCAAGCCCTCACCTTATGGTAAATAAATAGAAAAACAAAATACCGCGGCTATAATAACCTCGTATTAGTTCCCGGCGGTGAGTAGGGTAGCCAGAGCTCACTGGAGAGTTTTTGTAAAGTAAATCAGTGTAAAGACAAAAAGCTTGTCCTGCTTTGTCTTTTACACTGACGGCACATAAACTCTCTGTGCCTACAGGGTTGGCAGTGCGAGTGTGAATCCCTTGGTGTTGCACATGTCCATAGGCCACGGTAACCACTTTCCATCAGGTGGACCGTGTGGTTGTCTGCCAACTAAGTGGTATAATCCAGTCTTCCCCTGCCTGAATGTGCCTCTTTTATATTCAACCCGGTTACGGAGAGCGATGTACGGAAGCAAATTGTAAGAATATCGACCAAAGCAATGGGTAATGATGGTATTCAACTGCAAATGTTACTGCCTATTCTAAATGAACTCCTTCCAGCCATTACCCACATAGTAAATTTTTCGCTTGAGCATAGTTCTTTTCCTTTGGCCTGGAAGAAAGCACTAGTCATTCCTTTGCCCAAAACCTCTAATCCGTCCTTATTATCCCAGTTTAGGCCTATTTCAATCCTTCCGATTCTTTCCAAAGTGCTTGAGAACACGGTGCGTATTCAATTATCTTGTTACCTTTCCTCTAATGGTCTACTGAGCCCATTACAAGCTGGTTTTCTTTCTGGCCATAGTATAGTCACGGCACTAGTCAAAATATCCGATGATATAAGACTGGCCATGGAGAATTCTCCTTCATATCTTCGTGAGCGTTTTGAGCCCTGTCGCACTTCGTCTTCTCTTTTACTTCGAACTCACTCGCCTAGTTCGACTTGCTACGACAATTCCTTCACAGTTTCTGCAGTACGACAGTGGAATTCTCTTCCTCACTCCATAGTCCTTCTCTGTATATTTTTAAAAGACGTATAAGAGATTACTTTCTCTCTCAACAATAGCAGACATACATAATATGTATTTGTATGTATGTATGTATATTTATTTATGTATTTATGTATGTATGTAGGTATGTATGTTTGTATGTATATATGTATGTACGTGAGTTTGTATATGTGTGTGTGTATTTGTGTATGTGTGTATTTATGTATGTGTATATTTGTGCCTATTGTCGGGGGTATACACATTTTATACCTTCTTATAATAATTTTACACTTGTGCACTAGACTTAGCCTCTCGTATTGCAATTCCTCTGTGCACTCCCGGGTTTGCTGGAAGAGAACTCAACTTTGAGTCAAGTTCGCCTTTGTACATTACATCTCATCTTTTTATATTAATGTAATATATGTGTGTACAATAAAGTATTTTATTCTATTCTATTCTATTCTATTCTATTCTATTCTATTCTATAATATAAATATATAAAAATAATCCTTTGAATGAATTTTCTCGAAGACGGTTTTCTCCAAGGTAGAATATGGGTAAAAATGGCTGGCATTTACGTTAATCCCGACTTGTCTGTCCATTTTAACACACACACTAATTTCACAAATTTCATTGGTGATGTGGCGGGATTGTGATTATGGATATACCCTAGATGCCTGTAAACAAAAATCTTACACGAATTTTTATCTTTTGAAGTATATCTGCAATTATCGTTCACTTCTCTTGTTAAATGCGCATATATGTATAGTACAGTTGAGACGTTGTTGTGACGTGACTAATGTCAAGATATATGCCGATAGGTGACTATATCTGCGTATAATAAGTGAGCGTGTATGCGAAGTCATCAAGTTTGTAAAACTGGTTATTAGTGTACAAACTATTAAGTAATACGTGATACTTGCACCGAACTTTCTGATAAAATAAGCAAGTGTTACGACACTTTCGATATGAGGATCGCAGAAAGTGTTCGATGTGAAACAGTGTCTTAATATCAATATTATATGTAACACTTATGTTATCACCACGAAGAATTCACAGAATATATCTTGACCAAAACCGAGAGAAACAAGACTTTAGCGCGTACGGATTGGTTTGTGGTAATGTGATAAGTGGATTTTGAGCTCGCATGCTGCTGTGCATAAAGTAATAGTACATTTTGTGAAGTCAAGATATATGCCGGTAACTATACACAAAACGAGAGACGCTTAAGCCTTGAAATGGGGACCTAATAACATGGGGGGCCAAGTCAACCTCACCTGCAAGTTAATGCACCTCCTAAACGATGAACGAAGCTCTGTCAGTGGGAAGACCATTGGCTTGCTTGCCCTGCTTTGTCTTCTGTACTGACGGCACAGAAACTCTCTATTTTTACAGGATCGGTAAAATCTGTACGAATACCCGTAGGTACGTAACCCGAGTAAGTCCGCTGTTTAAGAGAGACTCACAGGCAAAGGCGATAGTTGACTTGGGTCTCAAGGATATCTGCCTAACCTAACAGCCCTGAAATATTCTTCTTCTATTTTTTCTCTCCATCTTATGGTTGCCTGTAATCTGTAAGCAATTGCCGCAGAGCGATAAGGCCGCCATCTGTACGTACCACAAAACTTTATATCTTCTTATTGTAATGCAATATGTTATTAATGTACAATAAAGACGCTTATTATTATTATTATTAAAATCTTATACACCCTAATTCCATCACAGAAAATGTTATTACGACAGGTGAACGCATTTCATCACGTACAATAATTTGTATCGACATCCACCAGCTTTCGTTTGTAAATTACACCAAAAATGATAGCGTAAAACAATGGCAATGTTACACTGGCTAATAAAATGCGTAACACGTTTTGCAACACTATTGTACAGTCGGCAATCAAATTAGACATACATGGTGGAAGATTTTGACCTTACCTTTTTTTTATACAACTTAGGTGGCTGACAAGCACACGGCCCACCTGATGGAAAATGGTTACCGTGACCAATGAACGTGCTGCCGACCCTGTAAGAACAGAGATTTTATGTGCCCTCAGTGCAGAACACAAAATCAAGACAAACCCACTGACAGCACAAAAATTCTCCAGTGAGCTCTGGCTACCCTACTCACCACCGGGAACATAACACGAGGTTATTATAGCCGTGGTATTCTGTAGGGAAAGTACTCTAAGCACTGAAGATAGCTAATTTCACTCAAAGAAAACATTATTTTATTAAAAAAAAAAACAAAACTGTATTCAATTATTTTCGAAAACTCGCTCGAAAAGTAACATTCTGTATTATTATGGCATCAGTCGATAGTGTCACTCATAAGGCTCAAACCTGTGTAACAAACATGGTAAGTTAAATAAGGTAGTAGTAAGTAGGTAGGACACAACGGTATTCCCGTCCCAATTGAGAAGTCCGACTGGGGAAGTACCTCCGCCCTATAGAATACCACGGCTATAATAACCTCGTGTTGTGCTCCCGGCGGTGAGTAGTCTCCGGGTAACCAGAGCTACTGGAAAGTTTTTGAGCTGTCAGTGGGAAGACCAAAGACTTGTCACGATTGTGTCTTCTGCACTGACGGCTTAGAAACTCTGCTATTACAGGGTCCGCAGCACGGGTGTGACTCCCCTAGTGTTGCACACGTTCATAGGTCACGGTAACCACTTTCCATCAGATGGGCCATGTGCTTGTCTACCACCTAAGTTGTATAAAAAAATGCCTAACTAAGTAATAATAACTAAATGCCTAATTAGAGGTAAAGACAGGGTTCGTCTGATGGCATGAAATTACCGATGATAAACATATAGTTACAACCCAATATAAATTGTATAATTTAACGAAAGGTACCCAAAATACTTCTAATACTAATAATCTCCGCGGTATTAGAAAATATATTCCGTAAACTAGACTGGGATCAATACGGCCTAAGCATAGATGGAAGAAAACTCAATCATCTGAGGTTTGCGGACGACATCGTCCTATTCGAAAGAGATCCATATAATCTAGAGAAAATGATTGAAGAACTAAGGAAACAAAGTGAAAGCATCGGACTATACATGAACCTGACCAAGACAAAATTACTAACAAATAGTATACATCAAGAGATTAAAATAAATAACCACCCTCTCGAATACGTAGAAGAGTATACCTACTTAGGACAAATCATCTCACATGCAGACCAATCAACCAAAGAAATAAATAGAAGAATAGCCAACAGCTGGAAAAAATACTGGTCCTTGAAAGAAGTAATGAAATCCATAGACATCAGCATAGGAATCAAACGGAAGGTCTTCGATACCTGTATCCTACCTTGCCTCATATACGGATGTGAAACCTGGTCACTCACTAAACTCCAAAGAGACAGTATAGTACACTGCCAAAGAGCCATGGAGAGGAGCATGCTTGGCGTAAAAAAGCAAGATAGAAAAAGACACACCTTCATAAGATCAAAAACAAAAGTAACAGACGTGCTAGATAAGATAGATCAACTAAAATGGAGGTGGACAGGCCATTTAATGAGATGTCCCCAGGAAAAATGGAGTAAGATATTAACCGAATGGTATCCTAGAGATGGAAAAAGAAAGGGAAAACGAAAAAAAGAGTGGGAAAACTAAAGGCTTGCCCTGCTTTGTCTTCTACACTAACGGCACAGAAACTCTGCTTACAGGGTCGGCAGCGCGAGTGTGACTCCTCTTGTGTTCACACGTCCATAGACCACGGTAACTATTTACTATCAGATGGGCCGTGTGCTTGTCTGCCATTTAAATGGTATAAAAAATATAAGTCAATAACCACAGTTTTACCCACGACTCGCGTTTTCATCTATATTCCTCCCAGTATTTGTACTAGGTAGGATCTCGTATACACCGAGTTGTGAGCGTTTTATGAAATATGTGGCTGTCAAAGTGTTCTTTTTTTGCTGTCTGTACTAACAACAATATCGCTCGCTACTCAAATAATCTTCTCTGTCCGTGACGCGTGAAGGGTTTGTGCAACGTGCTTCTAACATAAGACACACAAAAGTACCTATTAAAAAGTAGGTGACCATGCTTTTATTTACCAACGAGATAAATGCCAATTAAAATAATAATTTAGTACCTAATCGAAGTTACTAGCATTGGCTCTCTGTAATGAATGACCTGCCAGCCTGCAGTTGGGTACATTACCTGCTTCCATGTCAAGTAGGCTCCAAAAGTTACTTGAAAGCAAGTAGTTATCAAAATATTACATATTGTAGGTATTATCAAGTTATTTAGTTCTTCAGAATAAATAAATAAATAAAATATTTTTTTAGAATCTGTAAACCGCTATAATTTAAAAATCAATAAAAAAATATACCGTCCAATATTGACAGTGAAAGTACTTTATCTTACGCACGCGCTTTGACATAAACGCGGTATTACCACTATTGAAAATTACTGACGATCGCAAAATTAATTTATTAATACAAGTTGACTCGGCTCTTCCAATAATAACATCCGCTTTGAGAGGAAATAAGACTGGATTTAATTACTTTATAAAATTCGTGTTTTATTAATATTATGTAATATTAAATGTATTATTAGGTATTACAAGAATTGAATGAATAAAGATTATGACGTAAAAAAACGTTTCCGCTGATCAGGTGACGGGGCAAGCAGGTTTTAGATGCGTGTCCGATTAAAAAGAGTCGTGTCACACTATCGGCCCTAGTTTCTACAAACGCCGGGGCAATGATCTCAGAAGCCGATACGACACCGGTGTGTTTCAATACAGTTATTTCAAACTAGTCTAATTAACCCATCTTAACAGGACTTGCACTACAGATTAGATAATAATTCCTGTAGTGAACGTGAATGAGAACGAAGTATGACTTCTGTCATACAATGCGATACTTTTTCGATATTGGGACAGTATTGACTTATTGCGATGACATAACAATATCTACCTATCACATTTTCCTTAATAAATACTTAAAGGTCATTGATTAGACGGTCAATTTGAAGAATTAAGTGATATTCAGTCAAAACTAGTTCCTCATATTAACATGTACATAGGTGGTAATACCTACATACTTAAACCACCTACATTACTTAAATTACATTATACAATGATGATAACTTAATGAACTTACATAAGAGAAATGAATGCTTCCGTCTTTTTATAGTCTTAACGACTTAAATAAGATGCAAAGTCAATTTTAATAATTAACATTCAGTATAAATTACCGACGTATAAAGAATAGGCCACCACCCAATTTATTCTCCAAATTTATATCCAAAGGGTGTTGTAAGAGGCGATTAACGGAAAAATACGCAGACGATATCACTGTGATAGGAGTAAACCTCGAAATAAAACTTTGTACCAAATCAACCCGTCTGGACAGCGTAGAAACAGTAGGTCGAAAATGTTGTGAGAGGCCTATGTCCAGCAGTGGATTGCGGTAGGTTGATTGATTGATTGATACATTAACCACTCATGTGAAAATTCAAGCAAGCAGCGAGCAGTTACGAACACGTTAAAATAATGAAAGTAAGTAGAAGAAGCGAAAGGTGCATGCCAGGATCCCGGCTGAAGCGAGAGCGGCACTGTTGAGCCAGAACTGCTCGGAGACTACCCACTTGTTTCTCTGGCTTGTAGAGGGTATATAACGAGTGGGCTTGTTCTTCGAGCGTTAGTCTGGATGTAACCGGTGTAGACTACAGGCCCGTGCTGAAAAAATTATGGGTCATTTGAACCACCAGGTGACCTATTTACAACGATATAAGAGCATATAATAATAAGATTTAGCACTATGCCGTCACTTGTAAGCTGTCCAACTGAGTGCAGGTGAGAATTCGAAAGTACAGGTAGAGTGAGTACATTTTGGTCACATATTTTTGTACGGCATTCTTACCACCGATAGATCCATGAAAAATAATGAGAAAACGCGCTGTGCCGTAAAAAATTGGTGCGCCACAAAGTCGGAATTTTTTTTTATTTTCCGACAATTACCAGGGTAAATTTGGTCATTTGACTTTGTACGGCATCTGTGTCATACTATTTCAATACTGCTTCTAATCCATTATTCCGCAACGCCGTACAAAAATCATGCGACAAGGGGAAAAAATCGAGGGTTGCAATCCCCTCTCTTTCCGTGGTCCAGGGGGTGATTTGAAAAAGTACGGCTTTGGTTCCAAAACATTACCTAGCACTCAAAAGTACTATTAAAAATAATAATGGATCTATCGGTGGTAAGAATGCCGTACAAAAATATGTGACCAAAATGTACTCACTCTACCTGTACTTTCGAATTCTCACCTGCACTCAGTTGGACAGCTTACAAGTGACGGCATATTGCTAAATCTTATTATTATATGCTCTTATATCGTTGTAAATAGGTCACCTGGTGGTTCAAATGACCCATAATTTTTTCAGCACGGGCCTGTAGTCTAGTGTAGTCATCTGGTTACATCTGGTCTGAATTGGATTAGAACCGAGTGATATGCATATGGATGATAAACTATAATTCTAAGCAATCAATGTATCCTTGCAACTGTCCTTGACATACGACATTTAACTATTGAATCATCACTTCAAAACCATTACTTTGGTCAAAGTATTGTGTAATTAAACAAGTTTTTGCAGATAAAATCTAAACTCGTTACACCGCCAATCCTAGTCGCATCTAATACTTAGTACAGTACTTTGTAGCCCTCCTTTTTGGCGCTATATCGGTTCCGAAAGGTGTAGGCCTGAAGATGAAAGCTGTAACCGTCTGTCACCCTGGCAGATGCAGACCGCGCCTCCCTGTTTCCAGGGACGAGTTAGTCGTCACTACTTCAAGAAGAAAACCTACACCAGAGCTTCGTCCATTAATGACGTAACCATCCGTAACGGCTTACAGATGAGGTTTTAAAACTCTCATGTTCACTCATATTAGAAGTTAAAGCTATAGGGATATTTACCATGTTGTATTGTTACGAGTTTCCGATATTTCGACGCTGTTGCAAGCACCATGAAGATTAGATATCCCGTTAGCTTTAATACTAATGCAGATGAGGTTGATTTGGGCTCTGAAGATCTTTGCAGATTGGACAAGCTGAGAGTTGCTTTCACATTATTTATATCGAATATTAGTATACTCGTAGTAAAGGTACAAGTAGATATTAGGATGCTACCGGAATAACCTCTGTGATAATAGTGACACTCACAACTTCATACGCGTGGACCCGTTTTACCCCCTTAGGGTAACCTCCATGGTTCGTAAAATCCGTTCTTAGTGAATGTCGACACCCTATATGGAACCACTACTTGCCAAATTTCCAATTTGTAGGTGTTATAGTTTTTGAGATTTCGTGATTACCTAATAAGTGGCTTTTATATATAGAATACAAATCGTTACGCCCAATGGTCGCCATATGCATCACGAAAGAAAAAAACTAAGTCTCTAAATATTAATGAATGACAGAGACCCTACGATACCGCTCCACGGTCTGCTGAAGCGGGCGGTTGCAACGTTTCTGACAACTTTGACACCTGGCCCACACGAGTCACTTAGATACGTTATAATAACATCCACTTACTAAACGTTCATTGTTTCGTTTCATACGTTCATCATCATCTTAACGTTCTTTTCGGTTGCATCTGAGGCTTTCACCTTGGGCTGTCAACTTGCGAGTCTTGTGACTGCTTCGATTGGTTTATATTATCTGAGTTTTATTGGAGCGTTTGATCTTACAGCCCTGAGAGGCAATGCTCCTGTTTCTCACATGTTTGTAAATAGACCATATAAATCCTGCAGATTTTTTGTCAGTCTCCTCAGCCCCCCGACGTGCGCAAAATCCGTATAGATACCTCCCCACCGGAGCCAGTGTGAGAGGTTATGTCGGACTCGAACCGACCAAAACGCACGACGCCTGTGGGTCGTTTTTGGTTGCCGAAGGTGAGGTTAACAGGTATATACCTCGCCCCCCTGGACAAGTAGCAATTAGTAGGATTTAACGTATATTACAGTCGACAACATATGTCATAAATAATTATTATTTACGTATAACACACTAGCAGCTATTGTGCAGATGCGTGTGTGTTTAGTTTGTTTTTTAAAAACATTCACAATGGGTTCCAAAATTGCGTCTTTTAATTAATTACGTATTATCGAAAACCGAAAAAAAATTATTTTGACTTTGACTTCTTGTCTGTCAAAACTGATTGACACGTTTACAGACGAGGTTGACTTGGGCTCCGAAGTCGTTGTTAGGCTCCTGTGCATGTACTTACTATAGCTATACCTATACGTGTGTGTTTAGCTACAAGGTGCGGGTAAAAGACGTGGTAGGTACGGTATACAATAAGACAATTTACCATTGCTCTTATTTTGTCAAACGACACATTGTTCAATCCTAAAAGGTGATAAATATCTGTATAAGGAGACATGTTTCTTGTAGTCTGTTGCCAAATAAAATAATGTAGGTGAGAGTAACCTTTACTTATCCTGGTACGGTACAAACTCGCATTGAAACTATTTTAATGTCAAAAAGTAAAATTGAACATGAAATAAAACGCAATTTACTGTGAGTGAATATCCCAAAATAATCCTGCTACTAAGTGTAAATAGGAGACTTCAATTGCGTTGGCAACATCAAATGGGAAATATATATTTTTTGTCAGCAGTTTCTATTTTGGCATCAAATATGTACTCAAAATGTTAGATCTTTCGCCAAATGTGGTGTATCTATCGCCAAATATGGTGGATCTAACGCCAAACATCAAATAACATGTAGGTTAGTGTGGTTATTAATTGAAAAATTCTTATGAACGAAAACATGATAAAGATTTATAAACACTGTTTTTAGACTATTCAGACGTATTATATAGCCTGAAAATTACAATCCCAAACCAGCTGTTATAATAACTTAAAGTAAAACAACAAACAATACATTCGGCATTCTATAAACACTCAAAAATAATTCCGTTTCGTGAAAATTGTATCTCATTAAGCGCTCCGGTAAAAGAATGCCCTCTTCTATTGAAAGAGTCCTTCGAGGCTGGAGGCAGGACACAGTAACGACCAATTTCCTGACCTGCCAGACCTGTTATTCCATCCTTAGGGCTGTGTGCAGGCTCTGTAGATATAGAACATTTTATAGAATACGAGTTGACTTTTAATGTGGTGAATTTGACTACATACCTAAATACAACAAGCAACCAAAAATAATGTAATTGATTTTGTAGCTGTTTTCAGTATTATTTAGATGTTTCTGATCTACCCTCCAAGGCAAATGGCAATTCTTTGGTCGTCATTTATGACTTTACGACAGTCGTCAATGTACGTCATTAACGTCAAAATACGTGTCAATCATGATTCTATTCTACAATACACAGCCAACGAATTGCCACTTGTCCCGTGACCAGTCCCTTTCAAAGGAAAATACTGTGATCAACTGAGTTACCTGAATTTGCTTTGGACAGCCGAAATTCTCGTCGATCTTAAGATATGACTACTTAGCGTTAAAATTTAAAAGAAAAGTTAGCATATAATTGCCCGAAATTTTATTCAACTTAAAGTGTTGGCTAATACATACGATCGCGCACATTCACGATACGGTTGGTCAAACCGAATAAGAGGGCTGAACACCTATGACTCGCGCTCGTCCAACTCGTCGGTATATTATCACGGCTATTAGAGCATTACAACAGGCCCGTACGTATCATTAGTGGCCATATAAGAAATTTATAATTTCACGCTGACTCAGCTGACATCGATTTGGAGTTTCTAGAGAAATGTGGGGACAGTTAGCAGCTTGAGCGATGATTTGCTGTACCGCTCTTGGATAAGACCGGTAACATTGTGAGAGTACGGTTCCGGCAGTTCGTTATGGAGAGTTGGTGACTCTTAGTAGGCTAAAGCGGAATTGCCCTTAATTTCTGGTACCCTAATCTGATACTCGTATTCATATATGAGTTTTCTTTTGGCCTCTTAATGGCATCTGAGCCCCGTAGCCCGTTTACTGTATTTGAGTTTGAGATTTTCGAGGAGCGATAGCCATCTGACCTACTAATTCAGAGAAGAAAGTCTGCGCCAGAGCCTCTTGTTTAGCAGGTGATGTTAGCTTGGATCATTGTCGGATAGATAGATATTGGATGGGCACACCTGTTATAATGAAGGTGGAATACTATAGTATTATACCTATCTCCTGATGATCATGTGTAGCTTTAAAAAATACTTTAAGAGATGACACACTTTGACATCTGGGTCAATCGTGCGCCCTAATATTGGTCAGCACGACAGATTCTCAAACGAGTTCGCGAACCTGTAAGTACGTACTCTGTAAGATAATTTAATTATAACTTTTAACTTGTAATACTTCTTAACAATAGTGCTCGTAGATATTGTTTTATAGTTTTTTTAACTGAGTAGACTTGAATGTGAAAGTTTGTCAGGACGGGCGGATGTGTTTGTAACTATCTCACGCAAAAACGGCTGAACGGATCCAGATTATATTTTGTATAAAGACAGACAGACTGAAATAATAACGTGACCTGTTACTTCAAAATCATGTCAAGTCAAGTCAACCGGTATAAATTCCGAGATCAACAGGATCGGAAAAGGAAAAGAAAGAAAGATAGCTTTTTATTTGCGACATGTAGGTACAACAAAAACAGAAAGTAACTTATAACCTAGCCTTATTTTTAACCTAAACGTACATAATATGCTTATTTTGATAACCCAAATAGGCTCACCATCAGTAGGTATTTATGCGTTTAATCTCTTATATTACGCATTTTATAACGACACGAAATTCATTTAAGTAGACACCGAAATAAAACATGCCAAAGGAAGGATGCGTTTTTCTTTATTTGATTTAATGTTAAGAACTATGTAGAAATTGGAAATAGAACAGGATAACCTTGATTTGGTTTTTACAATCTACTATCAATCAATCAATTAGCCCACCGCAGTCAGTGGACTGCAGTGGGCTGATTGCAGCGGTGGCTGGATATAGGCCTCACCCAATGCGCGCCATTTTTTCCGAATCTCAGCCTTCCGCATCCAGTCTGTCCCAACCACCTTTTTCAGGTCGTCTGTCCATCTGGCTAGGGGGCGTCCTACCTTTACAATCTACTACCTTTTGTCAAATTACATGAATCAAATAAAAAACACTTTCAAATCAGAAACTGGCAACTATTGGTTTCACATTTATCATAGCGTAGTGTGAACCGATCGTATCTCTGACAGTTCAATTTTAAAAGTGCTATCCCGATATTCAGGCCGAATCATTATTAAAGATAGATCTATTAACTCCAGTAGGTTTATAGATGTACTTTTTTTTTATACAACTTAGGTGGCAGGCAAGCACACGGCCCACCTGATGAAAAGTGGTTACCATGACCTATGAACGTGTGTAACACCAGTGGAGTCATATCCGTGCTGCCGACCCTGTAAGAAAGTTTGTGCCGTCAGTGTAGAAGACAAAGCAGGACAAGCCTTTGGTCATTCCACTGACAGCACAAAAACTCTCCAGTGAGCTCTAGCTACCCTACTTACCGCCGGGAACACAACACGAAGTTATTATAACCGCGGTATTCTGTAGGGCGGAGGTACTACCCCAGTCGGACTGCTCAATTGGGCGGAAATACCGCCGTGTCCTACCTCCTCAAGAAATTTAAACTATTGTAAACCAAGTAGGTTTATAGATGTACTTATTGTAAACCAAGTAGGTTTATAGATAATATACTTATGGAGAATAGTAAAGATAATCATAGAAGAAATAGGGACTGTTACCGTTACAGAAATATAACAGATCATCATATAGAAAACTACTTTGTATGTAGGCAAAAGACATTTTGTTAAGTAACCAGAGCACTCATTTTACCGCCTCTCTTATGAGGAGAGCTGCAATCAATCAATCTTAAACGCACGGCCTTTCTCGCGCTATTGTAGCGTATTATATTATTTACCTTTTATAAAAGCGTTAGCGTATAACGGTTCAAGGTTTCGAACATATATATAGAACATATACACAGAATATAGCATTCCTCTGATTGTTTCAGGGTAACCCTACTGCAACAGATATACCATCACCATATTATATCCAAACAAATATTTGTAATAGTACAAATACACAAATAAATACAATAGTATAAATATTTGTTTGGATATAATATGGTGATGGTAATCTGTTGCAGTAGGCTTACCCTGAAACAATCAGAGGAATGCTATATTCTGTGTATATATTCTACATATATGTTCGAAGATTCTATATATATGTTCTGCATAGGCAGGCATGGTTCTCACTCACGAAGCTGTCAAATATTCTACCTGGGGGTACCATGAAATATCCGAAACTTTGGACCCCCACGATACACCATCAAAAGACGCGGTATTTATAGATACTATGAAGTAAATTCGTTTTTGGATCTGATTTCGGGCTAACATGCGGATTTTTCATTGCATTGTTTTGCTAACCATATTTTTTTATTAGGTCATTCATGTTGAGGTTTTAACCACAGATGTTAACCGTCCAGCGACAGACAATAAACCGACAAAACAGATGTTACCAAGACATTTGTATCATGCATTGCATGTGTTATTTAGAACAATATAATGGACATATCGAGGGTTGAAAGGCCAATAGACGCACGCGAAATAGGAAAATCTTTGTGCTGTAAAGGGTTATAATGTTGTTAAGGCCACTTTTTCTTTAAAATGTCGATGTCGCTTGCATCCTTTGGAACTATAAACCATCCATGTGTCTGCGGTTACGTGCAGAAATGTTTCCCAGAAATTAATACAATATAATATTAATAGGTCGATTTTAGTTTTTTCATCTGTGAGAACATTACATCTAGATCTCTATTGTCCTTACAACATAATCTATACAATTATAAATTCTAAAATCTCTGCATATTGCAAATATTTGAAAACATCTTGTGTTACGTTAAATTAAACGATTTTGAACTCAAAAATTTTTATTTGTATTTTTTATCTGTCAGATATACAGTCCGTTCTCCAAAAACTAGAAAACTTCTTTGATGTGGTTATTTCATAGAAAGGTCTTGGTTACCATATGTTTGATTGCAATTGGTTGAGTAAAACCGAACTTATGACCAAACCAGACAACTTACATCCACGTGGGCACTGTCATGGGCTACAGATCCTTAGTGTAGAATATAAAGGTAATTCAGTTAAACCCCGTTAGTATAGCCGTATGGGAATTAGTGTCGCCAAATTCTCATAGTTACGACCAATCACACACACCAAGCAACGATGTGATTGGTTAAAAATTTGAACAGTGATAATGCCATTAATTTTCATTTGACTTTTCATTTCATTATTTATTTTAACGTTTAACAAGGTAAGAAAATGCGTTTCAACCAGAACTTTTACGACTATATAATAGACACCGAACGGTACAAATGTACCGTTAATATTTTGCATGATTATGTCATGCTTGTCCAAGTTATGGTACCTCTTATTGATTCACGACGTTTCCGAACGTCACCTCTCGTAATTCAAACTTGTGATCGTTATTTGTCCAGTGCACTATTTACGAAAATTTTATAATAAAAGACAAAGGTAGCGATCACTGAGTGCCTAAGGCCCACTCTCTCATCTTTGTTGCTTACTTATTATATCTTTATGGATGAAAATGGTACATGAGTTTTAAGATATTATTTAATTATTTTTGAATTGAGCGTTACAGGTATTTGCGGGTAGCTGCCAATGCTGCAATCAAATGAACGGTTGTACGGAATGGACGACTTCCTTATGTTTTCAAACAATTTTAAATAACAATATTATAGTTATATCATGGTTTTTCTTCTTTTACATATATATTGACTGACTGAATTAACCTATATCATCGCTGCTTCATACATATTGAATGCGAGGACTACACTAATAAATGCGGAGACGCAGGTTCGACTTCTGTCGAATATAATATTGAGTTTAACATAATCGGCCTCACTTTAATATAAAGATCTTTCCGCAGAAAACCATCGAGCTAAAACGAATACGATGTGACTCTATATTACCAGTAACCCTATTAAAAAGTAGGCAGGCATGTAAAGTTACTGTCAGGAACTTACGAACAATACGAATAGGTAAGACAAAGAAGATGGTGGCCTATACTCCAGCGCAAGCTAATTTAATTCTAATCTCAATGAAATAAGGTTGAGATTTATAAATCTTCAAAACGTGTAAGTACGTATTGTGAATGAGTAGGTTATGGAAAAAAATATGGGAATCGCGTAGGAGTATATCAGGCTTGTTACCGCAATACGGTGTAACGTTTCGTGTTAGTAAGACTCGGAATAAGTAAGGTGATAAGTAAACTCGTTCATCATTCTTGGAAATTGATGAATTCACTTTTTTACCTTTTGAGTTTTGTCGTAGCGGTAATTTGTAGATGGCTCCTACTAATACTTTGTACATAAAACTAGCTGTTAACTAAAATGGAAGTGAGTGGGATAGAACATATTTGGTATTAATGGGCGCACTAAAATATCACATAGTTACACATCAATGGCAAAAGATATTGAGGCCAGCGCCTAAGAAGTTGAAAATATGAAAAGTTAAGAATAAAAGGCGAAATGGGCCATTTAGAATAGGCCAGGTAGACGTCATTGCTCGAACTATGACCGCCATATTTGTAAAGCTATGCTTTACCGTTATTATAAAGAAAGTTTTATCGAGATAGTTTATGGATCAAGAGTAACATAGATACCATTTTATGCCGAAAACTAATACTTAGTTTATGGGCCCAAAGGTTGCTTTTTATAACCAAAATGTTTAGGTAGTAGGTAATGCGCCCGAGAGTGATGTAGGATATTGTACTATATTCCGAAATTGCATAATTAGTTTACGAGCCTGCGAGTGAAATACGCTGCCCGGTACCCCTAAAATACATAATTCCTATAGGATAAACTAATTTCAGGGGGTGAAAGCTCCATAAGTACTGTTTCACAGTATTAATTAATCACATCTAACCATTAGTATCGACTACTTAGTATGGTCTGTAATTATGACAAAAATAATAAGACTTAAACATCAATTAAATCGATAACAAAGTAAAACTTATGAATATTAAAAAAATATACATCTAAATTAATATTTACAGCCAGTTTTTCAAGGCCTGTAGAATATGTAAAGCCTGTTCTGACAAACTCACGACCGCTTTTTGCAAGGACTGTTTAACAAATTGTATGCAAGATGCTACAAATATTGCACGTATATTCATATAATCGTTCTAAAACATCCAAAATCAATCAATCAATCAATTAGCCGACTGCAGTCCACTGCTGGACATATGCCTCTCCTAATGTGCACTACTTCATCCGATCCTCTGTCTTCCGCGTCCAGTCTGTCCCAGCCATCTTTTTCAGGTCGTCAATAAAATTAAAGTCTAAAAAGCTAAAATATAAAAGTCAATTCTGCAGCAAACGAAAGATGATTCGAGTCATCCGCGTACAAGGAACCGATCTATTCTATGCAGTAATCTTTCAACGTATCCATATAATAACTAACGCTTAGACCCAAGAGGATGATAAACAAACCGTTTATAGGCACTTCTTAGAATCTATTTATAAATTTACGATAACTACTCCGTTAAGGGCATAAGAGCTTGAGCCATAAAGTACCATAGAATAAGCAGTGGTGAAGTCTATAACACGCGTCGAGATTTCAAATAAACAGAAAAGTAAAATAAACAGGAGCACAAAGGACCGACTATATTACTGCTAACTATAATATAGTTACTAGCTGCGGTATGTTTACTTCAAAAGCGCCACCCACTCTTATTGAAAAAGTTACTAGCGTCTGAATATTTCGCAGATGCGCTGAAAGTTTTCGAGGTTTGCAGTTTGAAGGACTTCGAGGCAAAATGTAATAACTCCAAGGTGGAAGTGTCAACAGTTCTTAACCAGAATAGGTTAGTTTCTTCTTCATCCTTGCGTTAATCCGGTCGCATCCGAAGCTTCCGTCTCGGAGTCTGGGACTTCGAGACGGATAATTTAAGGTTTTTTAACATTATTAAGTAAGTTTCTCATTGTAATTTACAGTACGTTTTTTTTATTTGTGTTACGATCGACACTTCAAAAGTCGCAAGGAATAAGTAATTATTTTTGTCAGTATGAAGTAGGTATATATTTGTAAACGCACTACATGTGGTCGTCCTTCCTTTGGATTAGACCATTAAAGGTTATCGGATCTAACATCGGAATTGGATCGGAATTAACAGTACAGGCAAAACTGTTACTCTTCAATCGAGCGCTATCCTTACATCCTATAATAACAATTAACAATAAAGAAACTTACTTAATAAAGTTAAAAAACCTTAAATTTCTGTAAGTATTCCTCGGTCTGTGCGTCTGCCATTAGGTCATGCCTGACTCATTCTCCTATGAATAATTTATGAGTGCGTACACAAAATTAACGAACTCTAAACAATTGCAAAACATTCTGTTGCTATATTGATCTCATCGGTTGTATCTACACGTGATATATAAAAATTAATCTCTCTATCTAGGTCACTGTGCGCAGTGGTGGTATCTACGCAAATAAAACGTGCGATAGTTTTCAGGCCTTACTGAAATCGCGAATCTATGTTTATAATGTATTCATGTTTTTTAGATTACTGCAGTAATAACAAAGAGCCTAGACGATAAACGTTTGGGTGTATGGAGCCCCACCAAGATCTCAAGATACACCTGTAGATTGATGGGCGAAGCTCCGGTAAACCAAAAATATTACTTAGCTTGGGATATCTGATTACAGTCCATGAGGAAAAACAAGACATGACAAAGTTCATTTGAATGCAACTATGGTTAGGATTAGGACGATGATGATCGATTTAGGGTTATGCACTTGTTAGTTTACTGTAGGAATTTTATAATGGAGTGCAAAATTGTTAGTCAATATAACAATTGGGTATTTGACTGACTAGTCAAATTAGTTACTTCTTAATAAACGTCAAAACGGTAAGTTATAAGGAAACTTGTATGTTATAATTTATTGTGACGTCATAATATTCAATAGTCAAATCTTTTACTATTATAGGTTGTGAGGATGATTAAAAATAAATAAAACGATAAAATAAGAACCCACGCAACTTTAACCGCTCTTTTACCATTCTTGATTTAACAAGCTCAGTTAAATCATTTATTTTTACTTCAGGATCCAATTATTAAAGTGTAGCTTTAGATCGTAATCGTTAATTTAGTATTATTACCAATTCGCCAACACTTAGAAAATGGTTAACTAAACCATTTTCCGAATAAAGGTTCGACTCCTTTGTGTTAACAATCGAAATGAATACAAAACAGGACATAAATTCTTTATAAAAGAATGAAACATGCAAAACGATTCTGTTATACCCCTCGAATAATACTACGAATGAGAAACTCGGCACGTGCTAGTGCTACCCAAAAAAATATACACGTGCCCCTAAGAGCTCATCCAAAGAATAATTTATCTAAATAAGGGGCATATGAAAAGATGGCGGGGTGTTTCTCGAAATGGGCCAAGGTCACCGCCCGGTCCCGCCTAATATTGCACACAGATAAAAAAAAAGGAATGTTTAGGCTCATACATTCGAATATTTATTTAGGACCAAATAAAAACCATATGTTTGAATAATGTTAGTTTTTGGAACTAAATAAAAAAGTCTAGCGACAAATTCTTACATTTTAGAAAATGCTTGAGAACTTTTTGCTTATTCCTGCTAGCATTTGTTACAGATAGAGGATGCTATGCTTACAATCGCTGATATAAACTTAAATTTTATTTAAATTTAACTTATTCTCAATCAATAAAAACGTACCCTATTAAAGGCTTTTCGCATCACATCATTTGCCATGAACCCGTAAAGTAAACACATATTAATGTTGAAATAGTATTTATTTTTGGCAGACTGGCAGCTGGCAGACAATTAGGTTTTATTTCGCCCTATGGCAATACGAAAGGCGGAATCCTGGAGGAAAACAGGAAAACTAGGACAAGGCCATTGACGCGGCC
Source organism: Eilema griseolum (assembly GCA_963662185.1). NCBI lineage: Eukaryota > Metazoa > Arthropoda > Insecta > Lepidoptera > Erebidae > Eilema > Eilema griseolum. Next base: position 8,073,524 of record OY759254.1, on the reverse strand, counting down.
GGGCCAACGGATTGAGATCTTACAAAGGATGAAACAGAAATTCGAAGCAACATTTCAGTTAAATTATATATCATTTTAATTTAACTGAAACATTTTTTGACTACGCTGATATTTTTACATGCATATAAGTAAATGCAGTAACAATTTTATATTATTTTTACAAAAGCGTGGTTAAATTTAATGATTAACAGTTATAAATAAAGCTATACTCGATGATTTACGTAAGATTTGATAACATACATTAATTAGTTCTTTCGTTCCTTCGATATGGGTTAATGGATCAAAAATAAAAGGAAATGGTTAAATTTAAAAATATTAATTTTGCAGTTCTTTTAACACAGAAATCAAATTGATTCGGTCGGATTTATATTTATTAATGAATAAATAATCACGAAAAGACACATGTTATAATAAATCATCGTTCACTTTATAATAAAGAAAATATAGATTTTAATCAATGGATAGATTTTTCTCGAGGAAAAATTTCTGAATTTAAAATACACATTCGATTCGCTGCAAAATTTACCCATTGATCAATAAGGTCTTAAAGCACTACTCTAATTACGAATAAATTAATTTTTTTAAAGTACCCATAGCAAATGCATGCAACAAGCATTTAAGAAGCAAGACAAAGCAGAAGTTATAGAGAAGATTAGTAATAAAAATATTAAAAGTTATCGATGTAAAGCCATTTCAAGTGTCAGCCAACCCTCAACCAACCTGAATAAAACAAAAATACCATAATTAACAAAATAGAAAGATAATATTCATAAAATACTGTATTAGAAATACTAAAACCTAGGTAATAAAATAATTCAATATTTTAAAATAAATAAAATAAAATAAAAATTGTTTATTTCCATAACACATTTTTACAAATAAATAGATTCGTATTCAGTGGCCCAACACTAGGCAAGCCTGTCCTGTGGGATCCTAATTTACAACACTATCCAATGTTTTACGGAAATTAATTATTGAAATGAATTACAATTAGATATGAGAATTTTTTATCTTAGCCAAGTTGCATGGCATGTGGTTGTCGCGCATCTAATATTCATTAGATTACGTAAAAAAATCGATTATTTATTTTGAATAAGTAGAAAAGGCTCCGAAAATGGTGAAGTATGTTAATAACGAATTATAGAGAAAAATTAATAAAGATCGTCAAATTGTTTATATAGGTAGGTAAGTTTCAATATTTTAACGTTTCTTTCAAATAACAAAGATTTCGCAATGAATAATTACGAACCTAATTATGGATTGCCCCTAATTTATTTATGTTACTATTGCTTACAGTTGGAACGTACATCCTTGTATGTACCTAGGGAGTTAGGGAGATACATAGGTACATCATTAGATCAGAATGAATCTAAGAAGTTAACTGACCGCTTTCCAGTCAGTGACAAAACACTTGCATAACATGTATTATAATAGTACAAATACAAGAAAGTACATAACTCACCGTGCACAGGTGAGGAGAGGACGACTCAGCGGCCACTTGCAACCGATTGCAGCATCACTAACGGACCACGTTCACACCACACTCACTCGCAAAATATATATATACCACAAACAAATATACATAAACAAAAAACTCAACGGTCTCGAAACCCGTTCTCGACACAAGCAACGAGCCTCGCACTTGTTGCAAAACTAACTAAAAGTCGTTTTACACACAGAAATATCAAAGAAAATACGACCAGTCGCTTTATAATCGATTTTTGTAAACTTTTCTTGATACTATTGTTTACTACACAAACTCGATAACTTGCCAATACTTTGTAACACTTTTTTTAATAAAAGCCCAAGTTTGTTTAATAGTTTAGTTGTATTTATTTTTATCATTGAATAAAATAATTATTTAACTGATCTGTCAATGTCCATTCAGCCACCTCAGCTGTGCGCGCTTGCGCGGGACAGACGTAGCGGGAACGCCACTTGGCTGCGCAAGCCAAACTGACATGACGGGTCGCGGGTGCGGGCGGGTGAGGGTGACGGGCGGGAAGGGATGGGCACCGAGATACCAGCTATAAAAATACTCTTGCTTATAGATCCAGTGTTGCTAATTATTAAGCTCTGCAAATATGGATAATAAGGAAATAGCGCAAAGAAATATTTTACTTAATGTTAGATAGATGTTTCGTGTCTAAAGAGATGCGTTATACATTATGAAATGTATCTTCAAGTAGTGTTAGCAAAGATATTACTTGACGGATGCACATACCATAATGTTAAACGTTAAGCCTCCTTACAATCACCTTGCCAAGCCATCGCGATGACAACTTCATTCATTTCATTAGGTACGAAATTCGAAACGCGATTTAAAATAAAAGAAAAAAATATATCATGTATCTATCAAAAAAGAGGAAAATTTTGTTATTGTAGATTTAACCACCAATGTCTTTCAAATTGTCGTCGTTTTTATTAACAGTTTTACCGTTAATTTTTCTCTTAAAATTTAGTGACTATTATATTAGTTCGTTTCTTATTCTAAAGATAATTAATTGTATGTGTGAAATGTCACATTGAATGAGCTTCGAAGTGGATCGGTACTCGTCTGCGTGGGCACATATCGCCCTGTGTGCGGATCTCACATGGGCTACAGAACCTCCCGATGAATTTATTATAGCTAACCAGGTAGGTACATAATTTTACTACCTTTGGGAGTAGGCCAAGTGTCTTCTTTCGATTTTGTCTGTCAGGTGTCTAATCATGCTTTGACATTTTCAGCGTCTCTGGGCACAACACTGTCGTGTCTCACAAGTACTACAGGACACAACATCAGAATCACAAAGTTTGCAATCAAATAATCAATGTGAATTAACCGGTAAGTACTTTGGTTCCTATATTCTATGTGATAGAATTTGTGGCAGTTACTTAGACTGACGACCTGAAGGGTAGCTGGAATTGACTGGATGCGGAAGGCGGAGGATCGAATGCTAAGGTGCACACACTGCGAAAAGCCTTTTGTCCAGCAGTGTTCTGCAATGGGCTAACTGATTGATTAACATGGAATCTGGTCTAGATCTAGCCTAGTGCTATTGATTTAATTCCAATGATTCTGAACAATGTGCCAATGGCTGGGAATACTTTGCATACCCACTAAAGCATAATTTTCATTCTTTTTTCGTACTTCTTTGATAGACATCGACAATCTCTAGTGAACATACTTGACCAAATTGCTCCTTGACGACAAGGCAATGTGGTTAAAAGATATTATTTTCGGTTACACCTTCAAGCTTGACTTACTGTACAGTGATTTTTCCTGAATCAAATGTATCTCGTAGTGTTTTAGTATCCTTTGTAGATTGGGGATTAATTAGATGCATTTCCTACTCGTTTATATCTAGATTACTGCTTAAAAATCAGGCCAGGGTTCGAAGTCGAAATCTTGGCCCAGGCTCTCAAACCTAAGACTTTGGGACTTTGGTTCAATCCATTTAAATGATACCTTTCCCAAATAAATTCGCAGAGTGACTGGTGAAAACGCATTTACATCTCCCTAGGTAACCCTTGACCTTAGTATTCCGTCCCTTAACATTTTTTACCACCACCTAGACGTTAGTTCTAATCTGTCATTTTCTTCCTCATCAAAGCACTTTTGAGCCTAAGGTTCTTCCAATACTCCTTTACATTGTTAGGTTTATTTCGGCTCTTAGTTGGTACCAGTTATCGTCTGATCTCCAAAACCCTTGAGGAAAGCCTGAACCTCAATCCTCAATCAGCAGGTCTCGACGCTCAATGGCTTGCAAGTAAGATTGACCAACCCCGACGATCTTTATTGGACTCCATTACTACCCTTAGACAGTTTTTAGCATTATCTACCGTCAGTAAACTATTTATGGAAGCAACCTGAAAGATAATCTTGTAACGAGAATTGAAAAGATTGAAAAGGGTATGGCTAAAATGGTTTGGATACATAGAGAGCATGAGTACTGAGCAAATAACATTACAAGTATGGTAAGCCATGTGTAAATAGGCAGGCATATCCAGTTCGATCTCACAGAACATAATACTGAGTATAAATTTGCAATTGTAGATAACAAACGAGCAATATCAAGCCAAAGCCAAGAAAATGGAAGCAGTAGTGGCAGAAGAAGTGTAAAAGACGTGATTCCAGAGTCGAGACTGGCACAATTCTATGGAAACTTTTATTACGACGAAGTCAGGTTATTCTTTGTTGCATTGTTCAAGAAACTACTAGTAACTCAATTTTATATTTTTACCTTCAGCAAGGTTAGCAAGATTCTGGTATGACTTTTGTCAGAAAAATGTTCTAAAACTCCTCCAGGGTTTAGATATATTTCCATACGTTTACCAGGCTCAGCGGTAAACTGGTATAATCTATGTACTGCATCTTCATCATCATTCTCCTTACCTGTACCACCTCTGTTGAAGTTTTTTTATACCACTTCGGTGGCAGATAAGCACACGGCCCACGTGATGGAAAGTGGTTACCGTGGCCTATGGACGTTTGTAACACCAGAGGAGTTACAGTCGCGCTGCCTACCCTGTAAGTTATTATAGCCGCGGTATTCTGTAGGGCGGAGGTACTTCCCCAGTTGGACTGCTCAATTGAGCGGAAATACCACCGTGTCCTGCCGTTGGTTTTCACTCGAACTACGAAATGACCGTACTTTGATATTTTCCGTGAAGCGACTGCCATTTTACTTCCAAAATCTACTAGCGATATCGAAGTTAAATATACTCATAACACTGGTTGGGGTCATTAATTTTATTGTTAACCTTTTTAAACTTTTACTACAATATTTGCGCTTTTTCTTTTTAAGAGAAAAATGTTATACGAGTACTAATGAGAGAACAAACTTGCGTGGGTACAACGGCCAGGGCTGCGAAAACTCTGATCTCACGGAATGCTGGATGTTGCCTGAGGTAAATAATATTTTTTCAAGGAGGTAGTCAGGTACCTAGAATCGCTTTACGGTTTCTGTATACGGGGATACAACCAAAGCTTAGACTCCCAAAATACAAGCTTCAGCTTAGTTTGGGAAACAGTACACCATTTTAAATTTGCCTTAGTATTAAGAAGAAGTTACTTGTTTTGTTCTTTAATACTTACGCATCACAGAATGTGCAATTACTATAAAAATCATGAAACATAATTGACTAAGATGCTGGATGAACGAAATCAAACATACATCCCGTTCCCAACTAAATGGAAGAGGCTTTAATAGGCATGATTCACACCTCTTCAAATACATGATGGGGTCTCAAACTTACTACGTTGTCCACCGTTATCATGAAAATCGAAAGATTGGACCCTGTGCTTCACGAAACGGTACTATAGTGTGTCCAAAACAAAAAGACACAATCCTAAAAGAAACACAACCCACATTAGATAAAACCTAGTTGGAGGTTTAACAAAAATGTAACTTGCACTTAGACGTGATTGACAGAAAAATATAATCACCAACATCGTTCTTCTTCACCAGTGTTCCAATCCCGGTAACATCTTTAGTTTACGCTTTGGAACGTGGACTCCAGGCTAGAATTCTGCTCCGGGAGTGCAAGGTCCTCTCTCTTACTCCTCCTTACCATGGTTTTTTATCTATTACGGGAGATAGGCCTTCCAACCGCGGAGGAAAACCAGTGCCAGAATTTCGTCCGTCAATTGTTTCTGCATGCAACTGAGAATCGGCTTCAAAGGTCTGGATGGTAGCAATAACCAAATCTTTTGCAATCCAGGTGGAGTACTGGTTCCGCAAGTTGGTAGACGAGTCGTCCGAACGCAGTATGTTTCCTCGCCGCCGTCGTCAATACAGAATGCTACCTGACGAGGATTTGTGCGTCTTTTCTCTTGCTATATATTATGTTCTTTAAAATCATTTGCTTATTAGCAAATTTAAGAAGACTAAGACTTCTTCTCTCTCTTGATGCTTTAACTTGCGTAATGAAGGACTGCTCCTGATTGTTGAGCTGTAAGAAACCGAATAGAGCTCAATCTTGACTGATATAAATACCCGCTCTTTGTACTCCAAACGCCAACGGTGGTTGCAGCCAAACCTTGCACTGGTTTCCATTATTGGTCTTGATTTTTAAACAGAAGCAACGACGATTTCCCTACCCTGATTGGAAGACCGGCCTCGTACGTTGATCTGCAGGTGCACCTTTTAGCAGATGATGTTATCTTGACCCCTAAAGATCACAGTAGAACCCATTACTCTAATGTAGTAATTAGTTTAACCTACTGTATTCCTCAATGGCTGAATAGTGGAATTAATTGGCACCAATCGGCAGCTAGCGAGCGCTGGGGCCCGAGTGGGGGGCGAGCCGCGGGTGAAGAAGCGGCGCTGGCAGCACGTGTGCTCAGCGTTAGGGCTCTGTGGGCCCCGCCTACCCCGACTCGGGCCCCCCCAGCGATCACACCTCGAGCGCCCAGCCCTCCGACTGTATCAAGAAAGATGCGCGCGAGGCGTCGGCAGCCGAGACGACTGACGGCGCTGGCACCTCCTCCGCCATCGTATTGTCTAGATGTACCTACTCAGCTCTTCTGTGATCCTACTTGCAAGGTAAGATAGTCTTATTAAGTAATTTTTTTATCTGATAGGTGCTACAAGTTAGTTTAGGGTGAAATGATGATAAGAGGAGGTAGGACACGACGGTATTCACGTCCGAATTGAGCAGTCCGACTGGGGAAGTACCTCCACCCTACAGAATACTACGGCTATAATAACCTCGTATTGTATTCCCGGCGGTGAGTAGGGTAGCCAGAGCTCATTGGAGAGTTTTTGTGCTCTCAGTGGGAAGACCAAAGATTTGTCCTAATTTTGTGTTCTGCACTGAGGGCACATAAAATCTGTTCTTACAGGGTCGGCAGCACGGATGTGACTCCACTGGTGTTACACACGTTCATAGGTCACAGTAACCACTTTCCATCAGGTGGGCCGTGTGATTGTCTGCCACCTAAGTTGTATAAAAAAATTAACTATGTTATCGTTGAAGATATGTGTCGGAGTTGAAAAAGAAACTTATATTGACCATTCATACACTAATTTGCCTTTTCTCAGTTTTGTACTATATCACGCTAAAGTCACTGAAATGGAAAAAACTAAAAAGTTCATACTGAAAATATGTAGAGGTAGGTACTAGGTACTCGCCTAGTACCTACCTCTACGTAAATACATTATTAAAAACCACCATTTTTTTCTAGTAGAAATTAAGACTGCTTATAATATATTCGCATACCTAGAAATGAAATAATCTTTTTTGTTTTAGTTCCAATTCGATCCACCTCGGCCTCCTCAATTAACAGAATGCCAGCGAGCTATGGGTCGGTTATCAGCTAGTGTGCAAGCTGTGATGCGTGCGTCAGCGGCGCGGTGTCCCCCGTATCGAGGCACCAACGTGAGTCGATACGCGCCCACCGGCCAGCGACCGGCGCGATGTCCCGACCGACGCTACGGCGTATGGTGGCCAAGGGACCATCCTTCACCACGGCTCGACCACAAATTTCATCTCACACATGTTAATCAAACACCGACAACTTCCAGTACAAAAGCTTTACCACGAATAGAACCAGAGGAAGAAAAAAAAGAGGAACAAACTTCAGAGAAGGAAAACAGTAGTACTGGCGAACAGGTCGTTGTACCCGCAATCGAACAGCCACAGACGCCACAACCAGATAAACCAGAAAGTCCAAAGATCCAGGACAAAGTCGTGACTGACGGCCAACTACCGTCAACAAGTGCAGCTGCAATGGAAAGCGGATTGAGGAAGAAGCGCCTTTATAGTACTGTACTCAGTATGAGCGCACCGGCGCCCATCGGCCTTAATCCTGTCGTCAGATTAGCACAGAAACTTGTTACACCCGGGCTTCTCAAGCTTAGTCCCAAAATGGTTCTGCCTGGCACGAGAGTTGGGCGGCCACCGAATGTCGATCATAAATTCGAGGAACTAGAGAAAGAAGCACTGGAACAGTACAAGGCTTCTGACGAAAGTATAGACACCAAATTTCGAGAATTAGAGAAGCAAGCCGTCGAACAATATAGTACGAGCAATAGTAATACTAGTTGTAGTAGTGGAAACTCAGCAGAGAAACGTGCCTCAAGCTCTCCTTCGGAGAGTGATACGAAAAGCAAACAGCCAGCAAAATTTCATAAGGAAAAGCCGGTCGACAGCGTTGTGATATACTCTCAAAATTTTCCCGATCTGAACTCCAAGGGACAGACATCCAGTGTCATGAATTTAAAAAACTTCCACACCCCCCCGAGGGGGGAAAAAAAGGAGCAAACACATAGACCCAGTAAGAGCTTACGGAGTTTAAAGAACGATTCACAACGAGCAGCGTCAGACACGGATTACGAGGCACGGGAAACTAATCTGAAAGGGAATCACAAAGGTCCAATGCGGTGTACGCTGCATGTGGTACCGCCTAAGAAACGGCATTTAACGTTGTGCGTATCGGATTTTTCATCCGATGAGGATATTGAGGAGGGGACCGTGTCTATGAAGGACGCGGGGCCGTGCATCAAGAACCACGTGGCCGGCAAAGTGAAGATGTCGGCACACGGAGGCGGAGACCTCCACCCGATCATGAGGAAAACGTAGCAAAGAGAATATGACGTCACGTGTGCGGCGTCAAGCAAACGCAGACCGATTGCTACAATATAGTTTATTTTTACATTTTACACGAACTCCCGCCACTGACCGTTGAAGGAACGGTGGCAAATTGTGGAGATGTAGTCGGTCACAGGCAAAGCATGTAGTGAAGTACTTGTATGAGTAAATTGATTTGTGTGTGACGTACTGATATATTTTTGACAGTTTTATTGATGCGTCCGTCAACTCTTAGTGGTCGGAGTCAGTTTTTGATATAATTATTGCTGTGAATCGAGTTTTAGTGGGGTCCCTCGCAGACATGTATCGAACTGTTATCGTGACCGGCGTGCGCACCGTGATCCGATAAAGCTGTTTTAGCAATGTGCTTATTTTTACTAGTCATAAATGCTTTGTATATATATTTTTGTATTTTTGACTTTATTATTGAATAAGAAAAACAATTTCAGTTCATAAAAAAGGTTAACAGTACAAAAATTAAATTCTTTAGGTAATTATGAAAAGAAAAATAAATTTTATATGAATTGTTCAAACTTCAGGGTGTCTTTTTGATAGTAATAAGTGCAAATTAATCCAGAGTAATCTTAAGTTCCACAGCTCCTTAGCTGCCAACACGCACCATCAAATCTACTTTCGCAAGATGACTTAGACACATGAATTTAGGCAGTGCTGTCGGGAGTTCTTTTTTTATTCACTTCTCCACTATCATCTCTGTATTGCCACGAACGCATAGGTATTGAGTCAATTACCCAATTGCAGCCCATACCTTTCCTAATGCGTCTCATGGCACTACCAATTTCCATATCCTGTTAATCCCAGCTACCTTTCAGATCATCAGTTCATCTAGCGTCCCACCTTTCGTCTGCAGATTCGCAATCTCCGCTCTAGGACTCGTTTGTTCCAAAAGCCCTTTGTTCCAGCCCACTGACACTACGCTTGAGTCACCTGTTCCATTTTTTGACTATCAAAAGTAAACTCATTCCTGTGGCAGACTATCAAGGGTCAATCCCCACTGAAGGAGCAGCAGTCGGGCAGTAGTTTTTTGAGGTAATATATTACAAACCATTTTGAATCTTATCTTCGGGAGAAAAAGATCATATTCAATTGAAAGGCAATAGGGCTGCGCAAGCCTTCTCCTCCGCCCAGAGGGCTTTTTCACTGGGAATTGACCTTAACGCAAGTCTATATCAGACAGGACGCACTGGTGGAATGCTAGTGTTAGCTCCATAGTTCCTTGTAGCTTCTAGGCGCAAAAGCGCAACTTAATTTTAAAATGTCAGTGTCCTCATCCAAATGCTAATCCAGTTTGCATCGTTTTTACATTTACATTTATTTTACATAGATCGTTCGATCCGATCTGACGCATAGTTTGATTAATCGCACGAAGAGGATTTAAAAATGCTCATTGTTCGATAAGTCAGTCTAACCACGAGCTGGCATTATTGGAAAAGTGCACACTGTTATATCAATCATATGAATAGTTTTAAATCCCTAATTTTACCAGCAAATTTCCAACACTATGACCCCCTGATGGGTACATGCGGAAGATTTTCCGTGTACTCCTACTGCACTTAGAAAACTCTAATCTCACTTGTGTCCTGTAAACATTTATCGTCTATAGTCATTCTGTCAAAATAAAACTGCCGAAATAAAATATCCAACAATATTATATTAACTTTGGGATAAAAATAGAATGCATAGTCTTACTTTACAAACAAGCTCTGAAATTATCACTATAGTCGCACCATTACCCGGGACTTGGCTAAACAGCTGCTTTATCAACTGTCAAGAAACTTCTCCAAATCAGTGCTGTCTGCATCCAGTTGGATCTGCTCCAACGTTAGCTTTGGAGGTGAAGGTCTATCTGTAACATAAGAATTCATTAGGTTTACTTATTTGTAGCCTTACCAGATGTGAGGCAGAATATCCCATTTGCAAAAGAGCCTGTTGTTTGCAAAATGTTCTATTCGCACGATATAACCTTTTGAGATGGGCTTTTTTGGATTTTCTGAATAGTTGTATAGACCATTATATCGGCACTTACAAAACGTCAACAAAAAAGGAACATGAATATCAGTTTAGTAAATGGGCCAACGGTTTGAAACGCGGCCCCGACCTGAGAATACTCCGGCAAGAAACAACGGGCATTTCTTTCAGTTGTCAAATATACTTTACTGTATCTGTAGGTACTAAATCACAGTCTGATCTGTTCAACCATTGAAACGTGATTGAATGTTGTAACATCGAAACATTTTCAAGATTGTAAGATAGGTGATAACAAAAAAACATCTATAGCAGACCATGAATACTGATAACTCACTGTTAGATAAGCTGCCACTTGCCAGATACCTGGCAACATCTTGCTGGAATGCTGCAGAGCTCTGGTCTCGTTTCGCTTGGTACTCCGCTAACTGCTGTTTCTCTCTCTCGTGGTTTAGTTGAGTGTTCTCTTTAGCTAGCTTGTTACGCACCTCATCTAAAGAAGCTGAAATTATAAATAGTAAATTTTTCATTATCTGCATTTACAATATTTCATTAATTTTTTCCATAGATGAAATCTATTTGTCTAACTTTTTTAAATATACATAATTTAAAAAATCAGGTACACTTATTATTAACAAAAATATTAAAATCACTAAAATGGTTTTCCAATAACCAGGTTTCTTCTCAAAGAACAATATTAAATTCCTATAAATGCCCACTGAGGTGTGCAGAGGTGTATTAACACCCACATTTCACGAACAACATATACAGGGTGCCAATCTCATACTCATACAATTCATACAATGACAATAACACATACTCCAGTACCCCTAGCATGTTTTTTTTTTATACCACTTAGGTGGCAGATATCGTAAATGTAACAAGAGAATGAATCATTGCAATTGGCTGTCTGTCTACTGTGAATCTGTTTGTGTGTGAAGCCAACTCAACAATCACAATGCTCCAATCTCTCTATACATTTACAATATGATTACAACAGTTTTTCGTGCTAGGGGCACTGTGCATTTAAATTAAGTGGCCAATGTTAGATGTAACATACATTATATTATGCAAAAATAAATATTATGTAAGTTTAATAACAACAGTTTTCTCAATATTAATTCATTAAAATATCTAGATATTTACATTTACTACAGCACCCAATAAACTCACCCATTTTCTTCTCTTTATACATAGTTAAATGATAATGATGATCAAGCTTCCAGTTCTCCATCTTACTCCTTTCAACAATATCTTCAAAGTCCACCAGTTCATCCTCTACAGTCTTCATTAGATCCTCTACATTTTTTAAACTGTCTATACACTGAGCCACGGAAGCAGTCATAGTAGGTATCAGGGCCAAATTTTGCGCTAGCTCGCTGGCACTTTGCAAGCGCGCCTTAGTTTTTTCATGTAAATCTAGTATTAGTTTATCTACTTCGTCAGCTGCTTTAGCATTTCTGTCAGCATTTTCATGTAATTTGGCCCATTCATTCTGATATTTCTCTAGTAGGGCACCCCCAGCTCCATAGTTCACTTTACTTTCGTGCGCTACTTTCTGCCTGTCTTTGAATATATTTGTCACCTTTTGTACTTCTTGTAATGTTTGCCTTATGTTATTATTCGATGTTAGTCCATCTTGTACAACAGAAATAAACTCTTTTAAATTGCCTAACATTATATTGGAATTTATAAATAAGAAAACCCTATTGGAAAAACATCGACATTGTTTACCTTGGCAAATGACAACCAATCAGCCAGCAAATCAGATTTGTCATTAATGTCAGTTGAGTCAGTCCAGACCATGGAACTAATTAATAAGTACTACGTACAACTGGAATGTGCACTCACTATAAGCGTGTACACAATATAAGACTTTAATGAAATGGGTGAAAACCGTATTTAAAACGAACGGGGAAGCGAGCCGATAGAGACAGCAAGCACGAGGTCAATGTGTCCCTTTCTATTATTGCCAGTACACATGACAATACTTTTTAGTAGTTTATTATATTTGTGAAACTATTATTAAATATTATAGTAAAAAAAATGTGTGCTCTTGACTCGTTTCAGTCGTGAAGTAGAAATAAAAACGTAACTTTTTATGATCATTAAAACATCGCAAGGTTCTAAACTGTAAACATATAATTCTTTTGGTAGTACAATGGTAGAATTTTGAACATTAACGTCGCAATCAGCTATCCTAGGGTGTATGCGCTGACTTGTTCGTAGTCTCAAAGTAATTTTATTACCAATTTGTATTACTATCATGGTGAAAAGGTGTATTGAAGGTTGCAGCAGTGAAACATTGGCAGGATGTAACATATTGTTACGATGGACGTATCGCCATTGATGTTGCTGGACCTTTTCCAATGACTGAAGAATGTAACCAATACATCATAGTAATGCAAGATTACTTCACTAAGTGGCCTGAAGTATTTGCGATACCCAACCAGGAAGAAGTCACTGTGGCAAGGAAACTGGTTCAGGGAGTGGTCTGCCGGTACGGCGCACCTATGGAGATCCACTATGACCAAGGACAGAACTTCGAGTCTGCTCTATTTCAAGAAATGTGCAAACTCCTTGGAATGAACAAGACCCGTACGACTCCAGCGCATCCGCAGTCAGACGGAATGGTCGAGAGGTTTAACCAGACGTTGGAAAATCACTTGGCTAAAGTTGTCGATGAACACCAAAGAGATTGGGACTAGTAAAATCCCACTGTTCCTGATGTCCTATCGATCTGCGGTACATGACAGTATGGGACACACCCCAGCGAAAGTGAATTTTGGTCGCGAGATTAGGCTAGCAGTGGATGCAATAACCGATACGCCACCTGATAGTCCTAAGCCCGTGACGGATTACGTGAGTGTACTTCGAAACCGACTAGACGAGGTGCACAGAATGGTCCGGGAAATCAATCTGAAGACAGGTGAAAGGATGAAAACCCGGTACGATAGAAATGCAAACACCAACGGTTTTTAAGAAGGAACACTGGTATGGTTTCATAATCCGCTACGCAAGAAGGGGAAATCTCCAAAACTCCAAGCTCGCTGGGAAGGGCCCTATACGGTTATTACGAGAATCAATGACGACGACCTCCGTGGCGTAGCGGTAGAGCATTCGACTGCTATGCAGGGGGCGCGGGTTTGATTCCCGCTCAGTGCAAATATTTGTATGCATGAATATATATATTTGCATTGGTCTGGGTGTTTCTATGTATAATATGTATGTATTTATAAAAAAAAGTATCTAACTATGTTTATCCGCATTCTAGATCCCATAACACAAGCTAGTTAAGCTATGCTTACCATGGTCTAGATAGCGTTGTGTAGAATGTTGTGCAATATTTATTTATTTATTAATGACATTACTTACCGCATTAGGAAGGGGATTAGGGGAAAACCAAAGGTAGTCCATGTGGATAGGTTGACGCGTCATCATGGAACAAATGATGCACGGGACGAGCATGACTAAAAGGGGGGTAATGTTACGACCGACGTCGATATCTCGAAAACTAGTAATCGAATCTTCAAGAAATAAAAACGCAAATTAAGAAAGATGTCAATTCCTATTTCTTGCAAAATATATATACCGCCGGACTGTGTCAGTATAACAGTGTCACTAATAAGGACGGGAAGATACTTGACTTAGTTCTTTCTAGTAGTATAGCGACAATAACAGAATGTTCTGATCCCTTAGTCCCGATCGACGCATATCACCCAGCCTTAATTGTTGTTCTAGATGTCTATATAACACTAGCATTAGACTGCCCTCCAAGACTATGCTACAAGTATAGTAAGGGTGATTATGACTCCCTGAATTATGATATTAGTTCTATTAACTGGGATTCGGAGTTTTCAAAGCGTTCAGTCGATGACTCTGTTGATTTCTTTAATGAGACAAAATAAATATATTCCACAAAAAACCATAAAAGCAAATAAATATCCTGTTTGGTATGACTCGTCTCTTATTAGAACTATAAAGGAAAAATCCAAATTTTTAAAGAAATTTAAAACATACGGTAACATGTCTGATGAGTTGACTTATAAACTAATGCGTGAAAGAGTAAAGTTTATGGAAAGCGCTTGTTATAAGAAATACATGAACTACACAGAAAATTCGATACGTAATAACCCTCGAGCTTTTTGGACTTACGTAAAAACTCGTTACAACTCTAATGCAATGCCTAGTCAACTCAACTATAATGGTGAATTAGTGTCCACAGGGAATACAATCTGTGAAGCTTTTTCATCATTTTTTCATTCCTCATTCCTTGACCCCTCTCTTACCAATACTCAAAAAACAAATTCGATTCCCGCTCCTTCATTTAACCCACAGCCTACATTATCTCCTGCTGATATCTGTTGCATCGAGGTAAATAGGGAGAACATTTCTAAAATCTTGCAAAAGCTTGATATAACGAAAGCATCAGGCCCTGACAATATTTCACCGCAGCTCCTCAAAAAATGTTCATCTACAATTTTCTTACCCATATCATCTCTATTTAATAAATCCCTATCTTCTTGTGTTTTCCCACATGCTTGGAAACAAGCATTTATATCACCTGTTTATAAGAAAGGAAATAAAACAGACATCACTAATTATCGGCCCATCTCTAAGCTCTGTACAATAGCCAAAGTATTTGATAGGGTAGTATATGACCAAGTCTATTCAGCTGTATCAATGTCATTCAGTCCTTTTCAGCATGGTTTTCTGAGAGGAAGATCTACAGTAACTAATCTCGTGCTATTTAATGATTTTATTACTAAAGCTATGGAAGGAGGGGGGCAGGTCGATGTCGTTTATACTGATTATAGCAAAGCTTTTGACCGTATTCATCATGACACCCTATTACAGAAGTTAATTGACATCGGAATAAGGGGTGATCTACTTCGGTGGTTTACTTCTTATCTTGATAATAGGTCTCAAGCTGTTGTCCTCAATAATTATATATCCAGTTGGGTTCCTGTGCCATCTGGCGTGCCGCAGGGCTCTCTGCTTGGGCCTTTGTTGTTCATTATCTATATAAACGACATCGGCTCTTGCCTCCAATCCTCTCAACTACTCTGTTTTGCGGATGACATGAAGATCTTCCGTACTGTATCATCGATGGCGGATATGGTTGCACTTCAAGGAGATTTAAATAGACTTGAGAGCTATTGTCTTGCAAACAAACTTGATCTTAATCCCTTGAAATGCTCAATTATTACATATACAAGGAAATGCAACGCTTTAAATACTACCTATATGTTAGAGGGTCACTCGCTCTCCAGATGCACAAGTGTACGGGATCTTGGTG
The DNA here is from genome assembly GCA_963662185.1 of Eilema griseolum. NCBI lineage: Eukaryota > Metazoa > Arthropoda > Insecta > Lepidoptera > Erebidae > Eilema > Eilema griseolum. Next base: position 8,057,665 of record OY759254.1, on the reverse strand, counting down.
TATATCACGACAGTAAACTCCTATTTGACGAGCACATCGATACAGCTATCAAAAAGGCGTCTAAATCACTTGGCTTTGTAATGCGCATCTCGAAGTGCTTTACCGAAGCAAAACGCTTAAAATACTATACTGTACGTATGTAAGAAGTCACCTGGAATATGCATCCCAAATATGGAGTCCGTTCTATGGAATATACATTGAGCGCATAGAAAATGTACAAAAGCGTTTTATTAAATATTTATGCTATCACCAAAAAATTCCTTACAAGTCTGAAAACTATTTACAGCTCTGCAAAAAGTTTCACATTCTGCCGCTTGATATACGTCGTCAAATAGCTGATATAATATTTCTACTAAAAATTCTTAGTGATAGAATTGATAGTCCTACTCTTTTAGGGAAACTTAATTTTAATGTACCCCCTATATTACTTCGATATAATCCCCCTCTTAGCATACCATCGTCATTAACGAATTATCGGAAAAATAGTTTTATGGTGCGAGTGAGTAGACAATTTAATCAAGTCTGTAGGCAGTACGATATTGATCCTTTTACTTTAAGTGTACCTACAGTTAGGAAGCATCTAAGCCTGGACTTCTTTAAACCAAACAGTTAGTCAAGTTGCTACTTTTACTAGTTGTTTAATAAGTTTATAGTTAGTTAGTATTTTAGTTAGTTTATATTTTTAATTAGTTACCCTTTGTTTTCTATATTTTTTAAAATTGTTATTTGTTTTTAATTTGTTCACAGTATCTATCTGTATTTTATAGTGTCACTACAAGCGAAGACTTGTAACTGGCTCTCTGTCACATATTTTTAATATATTTGCATATTTACCTGCTCTGCATTATTAGCTGTAAGTCTTCCATACAATAAATAAATAAATAAATAAATAAATATTTGGTCACCCTAGCAGAGTGAGATACAAGCACCTCCTAGTTGCTATCTCTTTCGGACCGTTTTCCTAGATCAGTGCACATTCCGGTTGTACGTAGTACTTATTAGTTCCATGGTCCAGACTGACATAATAATGAATTCAACCATAGCAAGGTTCAATCAGTCTGCAATCGAATTGAAAACTCGGGACCTACGCACATTATCCGGTTCTTGCCTGTTTAAATCTTGGAATGATTTATGGCAATCCTCTAAAATAATCAAGGGTAAATTCTATGGATCCATACAACCATCCATCCCTTCTGAGCCATGGTTCTTTAAGCACAAGCGGTTCAACAAGTTAACTACCTCAGTTATAATACGCCTTCGTTTAGAATTTGTCTGCACACCAGTATTTCTTGGCCAAAATTAGAGTTCGAGACCACTCTCTATGTGAGTGTGGCTTAGATGAAGGCAGTCTTGAGCATATCTTCTACGCCTGTCCAAGAACAGTTGTTCCATTATATGACCATCTCCCAAAGCAGATTCCTCGACCTATATCAAGATCCTCTACAAATTTATCTCTATAAATAAAATAAAATTATAAATGGGGACTTTGGATATATTTCTTGTATGCTACTAAATATGATTTTTTATTAATACTTAATATTTTACAATCATCTCAAGAAATAATTTATTTTTATTTTTCTTGTATTATGTATGTTGTATTTAAGACCCCTATCAATGTTTAGCTCTATGCGAAATTATCCCACGCACACTCAAGTTGTGGAATGAACTCCCTGCTGCGATCTTCCCATGCGCCTACAATATGGGGTTCTTCAAAAGGGGCATTAGGTTTCTTCAGGGTCGGCAGCGCGGGTGTGACGCTCCTGGTGTTGCACGAGTCCATAGGCCACGGTAACCACTTCCCATCAGGTGGGCCGTGTACTGGTTTGCCACTTAAGTGGTATAAAAAAAAATGCAAGCTCAAATCTTTATTTTGTCTGGATTATTTATTGTCAACTATAAACATACTTAACCTAAAACGTAACGTGTCCGAGTAACATACCGTAACGCAAAGAGTATCCGTAACGTAACAAAACGCGACACGTACATGGAAATGGAAAGAAATAACCTTGTCGATCTGTCAAACTAACTACAAATAAATATGTTTGGTTGGCTGACAATATAGAATAGAAGCCATTCAATAAAATTGAATAAAATAAATACTAACACTGTTAGAAATACTTTTAAGAAAAGTAAAAATAGTACATAAATTAATTAAAATAGTTCATATTCAATGTCAAGTTCTACTTATTGTGTAATTAAAAATTAATAAGAAAACATTTTTTTGTTTACCTAATTATTTATCTAACTTAATATAAATAAATATCTCTTTGACTGACATTAGACCTCAATTTGGATGAATTTGGAGAAAATAAGTATACTTATATTTTAAGATATACAAAAAAAAAAAAATTACATATATAAAGTAAGTAACAGAGTTTACATTTAGTACCATTTTTTTTAAATTTGCTACATATCAACATAAATCAGATAAACAAGCTATGTATTTTAATCATGCGTTTTTACTTGGTGTACAATAAAGTAAATGATAAATAAATTAAAGATGTATTATCTGCTTATTGTGTAATTAACAACAACAGTGTTTTGTTTACCTTGTTATTTTTACTAGTTTACATAGTTTAAAAAAAAATATATACATAGCAAAGTGTTGTTTATTATCAAATCTAGAACCTGAGGAATAATGAGCCTAGCATTAACGGATACGAAGGAGAAGCGGACAAAAGCCACTCCAGACCAGTTGGCTTTCATGATAGATTATATGAAGACACATCCAGGGTTTGCCGCTGGGCGTTGTGGCACGGGTCTGCAGGGAAAGCTACGCTTAGAAAGGATTTGGCTGCAGCTCGCAAAGCAGTTAAATTCTTTGCTAGGTCCACCCAAAACTGTATCAAAATGGAAACAGGTACTTTCGTAACGTTCTTTAATAAAAGTCAATAATAAACAAGCCGGTCAAGTATGAGTAGGACCCTCGCACCAAGCATGCAATACATAACTTAGCTACATAAACCGTAATGTATATTGAATGTGTTGATTTAGAATATTGTTTAATGCAGTTTCAAGACCATGTAGATTTGAGTATATGGTATAAATTACAACTTGATACCTCCTACATTTCTGAGAAAAAGGTCTTGACAGACAGATAGACGGACAACAAAGTGTTCCGTTTTCTTCCTATTTTTATCTAGGACACACCCTAAACATGTATAAATTTGTATTGTTCTTAAACTCATACTGAGATAAACAAACTAGGATAGTAATAATATAATCAGTAAGGCCATCTTAGAAGTAAATAATATTTTAAATAGCTAAAAGTGGCATATTTATTATTCCAACTTGTAGGTATAGAGATTATTAACTTTCTTTATTTAATCCTTCATATTAATTAACATAATTTCAGACCTGGCGCGATCTTAAAAGTAATATGAAAAAGAAAGGGTCTCATAGTGTAGACTATGGTGTAGAAAATGATCTAATAATGGTCAAACCACCTTTAAATGATGGAAAGGAACAGGTTGTTACTATAATGGGACCAGTAGTTTTCAACAATTTGGACGATGATCTAACAACAGAGGTAAGTATGTTTATTTTCATTTAGATCTATGTCATCATTTTCTGAGCTTTTTAGCTTAGAATCAGTTGAATAGATCTGAGTACAGCATCTGAAACCATGAAGTATAGCTAGTATATCATATATTCTTAAAAAAAACAGTAAAATTTTAATTTTAAATGCATTCAATTATGCAAATACAAATGTAATTTTAAATGTAAATGTAAAAAATAAAAATAGAATAATTAATTTGACTTGAGCACATAACTTAATATTTTACTAATATATAAATCTTTTTTTTGTGTAGACCAAGCCCTCTACAGCAACACCAACTGTACTGGACCCTCTATTAGACAGCTCAGATTCACATAGGATATCAAATCCCTCTAATCGAGACCAGTTATCACCGATACCATCGCCATCTTCACCGCCAGTTCCTGCTTCACTGAACTACCCACCAAGAATGCACTATAGACCATTTAGAAGACAAAGTAAGTGATTAATAAAAGTCTCGTATTCACTAGACAACATATGACGCTCAAGACATGACGCTGAACAAGTTGGAGAACGTTGCGCAACAAGCGCGATTTTGCCCGATTTGGCCCACCTGATAAAAAGTGGTTACCGTGGCCTATGGACGTGTGTAACACCAGAGAAGCCACACTCGCGCTGCCGACCCTGTATGCACAGAGTCTCTGTGCCGTCAGTGTAGCCGTCAATGTAGAGGACAAGCCTTTAGTCATTCCACTGACAGCACAGATTCTCCAATGAGCTCTGGCTACCCTACTCACCGCTGGGAACACAACACGAAGTTATTATAACCTCGGTATTCTGTACCTAGGGCGGAGGTACTTCCCCAGTCGGACTGCTCAGTTGGGCGGAAATACCGCCGTGTCCTACCTACTTGTTGTTTGTTCGACAACATTGGGGCCCAAAAGATTATGGTGGCACCCCAATACTGTATTTTGTTTTCTCTTAAGCCTGTTGTACACGATACTCGATACGGTTAAGTATTTAAGTAAAGGTAAAAAATCTTGTAGCTACTTCTTATAAAAACTCAATTATTAAACAAATAATCTAGGCAAATTTACTAACTACTAAGGGTTTAATTTTGATTTTTAGTCTTTAAAATGATTTTCTAAATAGAAAAATATTAGTAAACTGAGTTTTAATTTTTTTTTTATATAGAACACGTCAATTAGACTTCGCCTTGCCTGATGGTAAGCTGAAGGCAAAGTCCCAGAAAAGAGGGTCACTATTACTTACACATACCGTGTGAGAATGGTGACACTCAGCTTGACGGCCTCATCATATGCTTTTTCACGCCCCGCTTAAAGGACCCGGGACTGTAGGAAGAAGGAATTATATTAAAAAGACACTGACGCATCATGATTGTTTACGTTTACTCAAGTACCTAACCGCATGGAGAATCGTGAGTGGGCTTAAAACAGATTTATCACTTTCAATTTTGTTGTATTGGGTGCCACCAAAATCTTTGGGGCCCCGAGCTTTCATACTACAAAATTGTATAAGTAACTCAGTTTATTTAAAAAATCTCTTGCATTTTTAGACAACTTCTACTCACAACTCTTACATATAAAGAAGCAAAAACTGGAAGAAAAGAAGGACAGAAATGATATTGAGAAGCAAAAAGTTGCAGCTATTAACAGGTGACAATAAAACATTTTTGTATTTTATTTTAAATTAATTGAAACATCATCTTCTTATTGTTCTTGTTGTTCCTGGTTGCATTTGAGACAATGATCTCGAAGCCCGGTCTTGGTCAAGCTTTAATGGTTTTTATGAGACACTGCCATCTGTTCTCTCCACCCTGAGTGAAAGGCGTCAATCACCTGGTGTACTAAAAGATCTGCCTATTTTATTTCTGACAAACGTTTTCATTTTTCATAAATACTTAAATAAACAAAAAAAAGTTTCGCACGTCTTTACTAACTTAAATTTAATTGTATACCTAGTTTATTTCTCTCTAAAAAACCATTGTAGCAAAATTTCAATGCATTATACCTATTGATTTTCTATTACAATCTCAATGTTTTTTTCCTGTAGTAGGTAGGTTTATTTAATAGCATAGCATAGCATAGCAACTTTTGCATCATAGAGGTGAAGTTTAGCCCTAAAAGCAGCTATTCACTTATGTAACCCTGATAAGTTTTATTTTATTTGCAGACTCGCCGACGTGCTACAACAAATTGCTGATAAATTAAATTAAATGTTATTCTATTTCTTTTTTCATTCTATAACCTATTATTCTTAAAGAATCCCGCCTGAACTGATTTATTTAGTCCTATCTTAATCGAATTGAATAGTTAGCATATAAATGCGGGAACTTCAGTCCTTAAATGTTCGGAAGTCGAGTGGGCCTGATGGTATTCCGGCGATGGTGCTTAAGCACTGTGCCCCCGAGCTGTGCCCTATACTTACACGCCTTTTCGCACTCTCTTACTCCGCGAGATGAGTCCCGGCCTCGTGGAAGACTGCCTTTGTGCATCCTGCGCCTAAGAAAGGTGACAGGACAGATCCGTCCAATTACAGGCCTATCGCTATCACCTCCCTTCTCTCGAAGATGATGGAGCGTGTTATCAATACACAGCTCCTGAGATACCTTGAAGGAAACGATCTATTGAGCGACCGACAGTACGGCTTTTGCCACTGTCGCTCTACCGGTGACCTTCTTGTGTATCTCACAAACAGTTGGGCACAAGCCATCGAGAGTCGGGGTGAGGCACTAGCAGTCAGCCTCGATATAGCGAAGTCTTTCGATCGGGTCTGGCACAGAGGTCTTCTTACGAAGTTGCCCTGCTATGGACTCCCCGAGGGACTATGCGAATGGATCGCCAGCTTTTTGTCCAACAGAAGTATCCAAGCCGTCGTCGACAGCAGCTGCTCGGACCGCATGGACATAAACGCTGGTGTCCCACAATGCTCCGTGCTGTCTCCGACCCTGTTTCTACTGCATATCAATGACATGTTGTCTGATGGCTCCATTCATTGTTATGCGGACGACAGTACCGGGGACACGTATTACACGGGCCATGCAAATATCCCTCGGTCCGAGGTGTTAGAGTGTCGCGAACAACTTGTGTCCGAAATCGAGACTACTCTCTCTGGAGTATCCGATTAGGGACGGCTAAACCTAGTCCAATTCAACCCCACTAAGACACAAGTGTGTTGGAGGACAAGGTTAAGTTGGCATCAAAGAAACTTAAAGCTCAACAGGGCGCCTGCTTACCAGCTTGACCCATTCGACTCGGTGCAAAGACGGGCGTTGAGGCTGGTTGACAATCCCATACTCGCATGTGATGTGACTTTAATTCGCTGTGTGTGTTCTACCGCCTGTACAACGGTTTGTGCTCAGATGAATTGTTTGACATGATGCCCACAGCAACATTCTATCATCGCACCTCTCGCCATACATAGGCAGGGAATTCATCCTCACACATTGCGACCTGAGACGGTGCGCACTGTGCGGTATGAAAGAAACTTCATCCCACGCCTTCCCATACGATATTTATAGAAAAAATTAGACGGGTAGCCAGAGCTCACTGGAGAATTTGTGTTGTCAGTGGGATGACTAAAGGTTTGTCCTGCTTTGTCCTTTATACTGACAGCACAGAAACTCTGTACTTACAGGGTCGGCAGCACGAGTGTGGCTTCTCTGGTGTTACACACGTCCATAGGCCACGGTAACCACTTTCCATCAGGTGGGCCGTGCGCTTGTCTGCCACCTATGTGGTAAAAAAAACTATTTTAATGAGAGTCGTTGAATCATAATGCATAATAGCGTACATAATATTGTAATCTTGAATTATAAAATAGCGTATATAATATCATAATCTTGAATAGTTACGTTCTCGGTAAGTATTTTACGTGGATGTGGAATTAAAACTTATGATATGTAAAGTTGTTGTTATAATTTTATTATATCAGATTACGTTACGTTTGGAAATTTTAATAATGTTAAAAATAATAGATCACTTGATAAACAGATGACATATTATACTTAACGGATATTGTTAATAGGTGGTTGAATCTTGGACATTAATTTACCTTTTAATATTAATTTGTAGGTGTAATAAAATTTTGTGTAAGATCTATTTAATATATCCAAAATGGTTTATTTAATTGAAGTGGTCTCCTCGAACGTATCCTGATTATATGTCAAATCATCATCTGTCAATTCAATTTTAAATTTTGACTGTTGCTATTGTTGTGATTAGTTGCTGTACTTTTAAATTTGTGTTTGTTTTGTGATTCTCCAGTGATATTACAGAATTAAGTCTTCAGGTCTTCAGATTCTTGCGAAGTGCTAGCTCCGAGGAATAATATATAACATTGACGCCTTGCTATCAACAATAAATTTGTATTTCAATTGACACTCAATTTCGTCGCAATTTCTAATAACTGGTCTAGTAGTAGTTAATTAAACTAGAATCACCGAGTTACCTCTAAAATGAACGAAGAAAAACTCAGCAGTGATAAAGTGCCGTTAAAGTTTGCGGAATGGCTACTGACCATGGGATGCCCTTCTGAAAAAGTGCCTTCAGAAGACAAACTTGCGGAGTAAGTTGACTTTTGTTTATACTTCCTCTTGTTTATTTTAAATATAATAATTTTATTAAGAGAGAAGCCATATCTGACTCCATTAGGGATTATGTACCTTTCGTCTATTATTCGCGGTAGCCTAGTGTTATGGGTAATGGACTGCTGAGGCGTTGTAGTATCCTAGTGGTATGGGTAATGGACTGCTGAGACGAGGTCTCGGGTTCGATCCTAGGTTATACCATGGCACACACCAATGACTTTTCGAAGTTATGTGTGTTGTTATCGCAGGTTTATAAGTGTCCGGTTAATGGCAATAGGCTCGCCTATTACATTAGGACCTAAACATAAACTAGAGAAATGTAGGTGCTAGCACCTCTGCCTGTACCACCTCTGTCTGAGTTAATGTTATGTTATGTAATAATATTATTACGAGAAGCCATATATGACTCCATCAGTGATTATGTACCTTTCGTCTATTATTCCCCAGGGACATAGACTAAATGTCATCACGCTATTACTCTAGAAAGTTGAGAAGTGACCATGAATATCAACATACAGTAGATTCCCACATTTCAAAACACAAGTTACTCTTTTGTCCATATTTAGCCTCCTATTTTGCCATTGTGCGTGCGTATATTAGGCCAACACGGCTGCTACGTAGTAGGTGCGGGTTTGATCTCCACTGTAGTGCAAATATTTGTATTTTTTTATACCACTTAGGTTGCAGACAAGCGCACCGCCCATCTGATGGAAAGTGATTACGGTGGCCTATGGACGTGTATAACACCAGAGAAGCCACACTCACACTGCCGACCCTGTAAGCACAGAGTTTCTGTGCCGTCAGTGTAGAGTACAAAATAGGACAAGCCTTTAGTAATCCCACTAACATGAATATGAGTATTTGTGTTGGTGTAGTTATGCCTCAGAGATCACATTAAGCTATTGGTCCCGGTTACCATATGAACATATATGACAATTGTTATATAAGGGGTGAAATGGCCCACACAAAAGGTGAGGTCACCTGTCCAGTCAATGTCCTCCCCACTAGCTTTAGTAGTAAGGGTTATACGGATGCAATGGGGATTTAAAGTATGCATTATGCAAAGCCAGGAAAGGTCAATCAAAAATAAACAATAACTTACAAGGATTCAGCAACATGTTCATACGCACACCGGACCAAAATCGTAGAGGACACAACATTAGACTGCAAAAATCTAGTTGGAATACAAACCCACACAAGAACTTCTTGAGCAATAGAGTGGTTAACACATGGAATAGGCTACCTTTAAATATTGTGACAGCAGAAAACATTAACCAATTCAAAAATAGGCTGGACAAACACATAAATCAACAAAATCATTGAGTAGTGAAAACAGTGTAGTGAACAATGAGATGCAGGCTGATATCAGTTGTTTCAACTACTGGCCTGTTCCCCAATAATAATAATAATAATAATAAAAATAAAAAACAATTCTCAAATACTCTCACACATGTTTATAACTGCAGGTACGTTTCAATTTCAGAATGTGCAGAGGTCAGTATTATATGGTATGGCGTAGTTTGATGGAGCATGTTGAATCCAAAGAGTCCATCAGAATCAAAAGGATGCAAGTGTTTAACAATGATGTCCAGAGATGCCAGAAGAGAAATGCTTTTTGTAAGGTAATATTATCAGTTTATGTCAGACAGATATATACAGCCCAGATTCAGCCTCAGATGCATGGCTTGAGTCAACAATAGTGCCCGGAATATGGCAATAGGCTCACCCCCTATCATGTGGGACAGAATACAATGGATAGTGAATTGTGGGTGTTAATTCACCTCTGCCTAACCCTCCCGGGATAAAGGCATGATTAAATGTATGTATGTATAATATTGCGGACCTCAAACCATAGAGTGTAAAAACAAAAATACAGCCCCTTATTGCTATGCCTTCATCAACCATCCCTTAATCCCAATTGCAGCTGGAAGCCTTCACTTTTAAGTCCAGGGTCTACTTTTCCAGACTAACTGAATGTTCAGCTGAACTTCAACATTTTCAGTCAAGCAACTGCCACTGGCCTACACAATCTATTGGTGATATCAAAGAAGTTTAGTTAGTCTAGGCAGACTTCTAGGGCTCCAAATAATTATAACAACTGCCACAGATGTTCATAAAACAACCAGGACCGATGAATTGACATGCTCTCCCTCTTTTTTTGTTATTCGACTATTAACATTTAAAAAAACCGCGGTAGCCTAGTGGTATGAGTAATGGACTGCTGAGACGAGGTCTCGGGTTCGATCCCAGATCTTACCATGGTACACACCAATGACTTTTCAATGCTTTTCGGAGTTATGTGTGTATTTATCGCAGGTTTATAAGTGCCCGGTTAATGGCAATAGGCTCGCCACCTATTACATTGGGACCTAAACATAAACTGGCGAAATGTGGGTGCTGGCACCTCTGCCTACCCCTTCGGGGATATAGGCGTGAGTTTATGTTATGTTTATATGTTTATGTTATGTAATTTTTTTCTTCAAGCAAATATAAGCCTTATCTTAAACGAATACAGCCTACTTAAACTAGCGTATAACTAGTTGCGCATACGTGCATTATTGGTGCTTTACCTAATAAATTTCTTCTATTACTATTCCAGCCTGATCCCAGTGTAGTTATACCAGAGGAGTTATCTCTCTGGAAACAACAAGCCGAGCTGAGAGCAAGACTGGAAGCTGTTGAGGCTAGAGTGACACAGGCGAAGCAGGAGTGCAGTCAATTGGTTGACAAGGTGTCTAGTAAATGTAAGTCATTCTCATAGTCAGTCAATATCATTTGACTTTTCCAAATTAAAGATGTTATTCTGTTATCATTTGGTCCCTATTTAGGGGCCCTATAAACGACGGAGCCCTGACCCGGTACCCAGAGTGTTCAGTGGTAAAGCTGGGGCCTAGTTATATTACGGATTCTGAAAACTCATGTATTTTTTGTGCAATTTTTGACCGTTCACAAAAACTAGTAAACATATTTTATTTTGGTTCTTTTGTTGAAAGCTCCTGGTCAGTTTTACCTTATGTAAGTTTGATTGCAATCATTTATTGTAATAATTTAAATAATATGATGTTATTACAAAGTAAAAAAAATTGGTTCGCAAGCGTCAGATGTAATAATAAAAAAAATATGTGTCATATGACAATGAAAGAAGTAAGTGTGTAATCTCCTATTTAAAAGAAATATAAATAAAATTGGTTTGTAAGTACATTACCATAAAAGTTCGGGCGCCTTGGAGATACACATGCCTAAGATAATCAGCGGATACTGGAAACTTTTAATCTTCCGGAGGTGAGCTAAATGAAACCAAACTGTGAGGTTTAAGGTTTTATTGTCCACTCCAGTGTGCATTCAGAAATAGATGTAAGGATACATTCCTAATGTATAACTAACCTTAAATTTAAAATTAGATTTTTATAAGCTATGTCAATATTATCCTACGTCAATATGATTCTATGTCACCAATGCACTTTTAGGTTATTTTGAAGTTTAGATTTAAAATATAATTAAAGTAAGCTCACGGCATCCCTCGGCGAGTATATGTAAACACAGCAGCGGGAAAGCTCGTAGCAGGCGAAGTTTTCAGTTTAAGCCCATGCGGTACATCCATGTTGTAATAATTAAAATAATATGTGTTATTACAAAGTAAAAAAAAATTGGTTCGCAAGCGTCAGATGTAATAATAAAAAAATATGTGTCATATGACAATGAAAGAAAGTAAGTGTGTAATCTCCTATTTAAAAGAAATATAAATAAAATTGGTTTGTAAGTACATTACCATAAAAGTTCGGGCGCCTTGGAGATACACATGCCTAAGATAATCAGCGGATATTGGAAACTTTTAATCTTCCGGAGGTGAGCTAAATGAAACCAAACTGTGAGGTTTAAGGTTTTATTGTCCACTCCAGTGTGCATTTAGAAATAGTTGCAAGGATACATTCCTAATGTATATCTAACCTTAAATTTAAAATTAGATTTTTATAAGCTATGTCTATATTATCCTACGTCAATATGATTCTATGTCACCAATGCACTTTTAGGTTATTTTGAAGTTTAGATTTAAAATATAATTAAAGCAAGCTCACGGCATCCCTCGGCGAGCACATGCAAACACAGCAGCGAGAAAGCTCGTAGCAGGCGAAGCTTTCAGTCCAAGCCCATGCGGTACATCCATGTTTGAGGTGAAAAGTCCAAACCCTCCATAAGGAAATGCAGATGACCGAAGACAAAGGAACGCCGAAAAAGGTCCAAAGAAAAGAGAAAAGGCCAAGACAAAGGGCAAAGGCGGCTCCAACCTGGAAACCTGTAATAAAATTGCATGTCATTAGAACAAACTCCAATATAGGGCACGAGGTCCTAATTTTTTATAAATTTGCGCGACTTACCGCCTTAATTTGCTGGAACAATGCCAATAGCAAAAGAAATCATAATATTTTCAGATTAAGAGCTGAAACAATAGAATTTTAACAATTATTTTTCAAATTAGGAGCGTGGCGAATTTCCATCAAAGGGAATCCCATCAAAAAACGACAACTCACCAGAAATAAACTATAATTCCACAAGAGGATAGTTGTGAGGACACAAACTATTATCCTTTTGGCCAAAATACTCTCATTTTTATGAGATTTATTGAAATTAAGTTACGAAGCCATGAATATCGACCATTCCGTCTCAATATAGGAAAAAAGGTGCTTTTGACAGCGACACGTCAAAATGTCATTCACTCCGCGCTCCGAAACCCCTCGTTCAAAAATAGAATTAAAACAGGTGTGACGACGTTCGCAGAGCGCGTCGTTACATTACATCCCTCCCCAAAAAGAAAAAAGAAAGAAAGAAACTTCCTTTTCTAATGAAAATTATGAGAGTCCAGAACAAAATTCCAAAAAAACCTCAAAAGACAAAATGTCTTGCAACATTTTTCAATAAACAAAAAAGGCAATGCGAAAGCATCTTGCAATGGGTATTGCAGAAACAATTATAAATTAAAGAATGGGAAAGCACTCCCAAAAATCAAAGAATGTGAAAACACTCGAAAAGTAAAGAACCAAACTCAGAAAAGAGCAAAAACCTATTTCAACACAAAAGCGAAAATAAATCCTTCAATAAAACAAATTAAACAATCCCTACTCAATTCCATTCCAGATATCGATTAGGCAACCAACGCCGTCGAATCTAATCCTTGATCTTAACCAGCCTTCTAGCATCAATACAAAAGTGCGGTTGAGCTCCTACGCCACCGACTCTATACCAGCTATTCCTGAAACAAAAATATGAAACTAACAAGATATCGGTTAAGCACCAACGCTGCCGAATCTGAAAGAAAATCGGTAAAAACAATGAAGTTTTCCCACTGTCGGTTAGGTTGAAAAGCCGCCGACTTCAAATTCCTATTCCAACATCTAAAACGTCAAAACAAAATCACAACAAAAGTGTCGTAATAATATATTTATAAGCATTGTGATCGGCATAACACCACCAACTTTCCGAGCACAAGCAAAATATAAAGAAAATATGACAATTGTGACCAGTACAACACCACTGACTTTCTGAGCACAACCGCATAAGAAAAGTATGACATTTGCGACCGGCACAACACCACCGACATCCCGTGCGCAAAGCATAAAAAATGTAACAATGTGTATAAAAACACAATCGTACAAAAAGAGAAAAAAAAAACGACAATTACGACCGGCTCAACACCACCAGCTTCCCGTGCGCAAAGCGTAAGGTGTGACTATGTGTATGAAACACAATAGCACAAAAAATTGTAAAGTCCAGTAAGACACAAGTTTCCCAAAAAATGGTATAACAAGGTGTGTAAAAAATGCATAAAATGCGTCCAATCCGAGAATCTTAATACTAAGAAAATAACCCAGAACTGTACAAAAACAAAGTTCAAGAAACTTAATTTTCCATTCCCTAAGTGAGTGGAAACAAGTCAAGTGAATTTAATGTAGAAAATGAATATTAAATTTCACTCCTATATTAGAGTAGAAACTAAATTCCTAAATTTGTACAAAATATACAATATTAAATATACAAGTGTATAAAAATATATACAGGAAAATAATCCTATACAACAAAGATAAATAAAAATATAAGATCTTTTGATGTGGAACTATTTGTTAATATGGAGTAGAGTTACATAAAAATAAGTCCTAAAATGACCTAAGTTATTTTTGAAGGAAACTAAAATTGAAATTAATAAATTGTCGTGAAGTTCCTAACATACATCTCCTTTCAACACCCCTCAACCTTTCAAACATCACCTCATAGTGGGGTCATACTTCAAACAAAGTACCAAAGACAAAGATAGACATTGTCAAAACAAGAATAATTTTAATATTTAATTATGTTTTTAATATGATAACGACCAGTATAGTTTTTATTAAGGTCTTTTAAAACATAAACATTAGAGGAAATTTTATCTATTATTTCACACTTAACAAACTTAGGTGCTAACTTAGCCGAAAAGAATGCAGGAGCATTAGACTGCACAAAACTTCTCCTCCACACTATATCTCCCACCTCAAAAGAAATGACCTTCCTTCCTATATTATAATAACGCGCATTACGCTTATAAGCTTTAAGCAATGAAGCTTGAACTTTTATAAAAATATCACTAAGTGATTTAAGTGAATAAGCAAATGAAGACCTATCAACAACATCAAGTTGATTGAGGTTATCAAAAGAATTACTAAAACGGTGCAATGAAGCATCAAAAATAAGTTCTCTACCGAACATGAGAAAATTAGGAGTGAAATCTGTAGCTAGATTCACACTACTATTTAAAGCTAATTGAACATGAGGCAAATACTTTGACCAAGTTCTATGATCATCTTTAACAAAACAAGAAATACATGTTTCGACTGTTTTGTTATATCTCTCTACAGGATTATTTTGAGGTGTATATAAAGTATTATAAAATATTTTACTAATATTATAACTTTTTAGAAAATCTACAAATTGCTTAGCTGTAAATTGGCTTCCATTATCACAAACAAAAATTTTATGTTTAACTAAATGAGTAAGACCTAAGCCTCTCTTTTCATAAGAAATATTTTCAAAAAGTGAAATAATTTTATTTAACTCGTGTTTCTCAGAAGGAGAAAGTTCAGAAACAGAAGTAACTGCATTTACACAAGTAGTGGATCCACATTCAAAAGTAATATTATTCCATAAGTCTTTAGCAAGATTAAATTTCAACCAAAAGTCAAATCCCAAAATAATTGAAGGTTTAAAAGAAGGTATTATCAAAAAATCTACATTTTTAGTTAAGTTATCACAAGTGATAGGTAAAACCATAGTTCCAATAACATTGTGTGCAGAACCATCAGCAGTAACAGCGTTACCTTTATAAGGTTTAAATTTATAACCTAATTGCAAAAATGTTTGATGAATATTAGAACCGAGTACACAACTACAAGCTCCACTATCTAACAAACCTGAATAAAATTTATTATTAATATTAAAATTTAAATAAGGTCTAGTGTCTTTATGTTTAACAAACAAAATAGGAGCAGCCCTGATATTATTAAAGAAAACTTTCAAATAATCCAACCAATCATTAAATTCTTTCTTACAAGTGGCTTCATTCGGAGCATTGCTAAATTTTTTCAACATCGAGTCACCAGAAGTTTTATCAAAAACTAGGGCTCGATGGGACCTGATACGTTTTTTGACTGAACAGTATTTGAATTACAAACTTCGCAATTCTTCGTAGTGACGCCAAGCTTGTGACATTTAAAACAAATTACACCTGGAAATGTAGGGCAATTTTTATAAGAATGTCCAGAGGACTTACATTTTAAACAAGTTAAATCATCTGATTTAACAGCACTAATTTGAGCAGAATATTTTTCTTTTTTAATACTTTTATTCTCACTCAAGTTCTTTCTTGACACAAAATTCTCTAATTCTCTGCTGAGGTTAATAAATTCGTCGATAGAAGAAATAGTTCTACCAAACACAAAAGGTGTGTAAATATTTAACATATTATGTTTAATAATAGTTATGAGGGTAGCATCAAAAACAGGCATAGACAAACGGCTAGCCATATCCATTATGTCTGTAATAAAATCTGGTAATGACTCAGTTATCTTTTGTTTACGAGTACGGAGTTCATGTTCCAAATGATAATCAAATTCAACTCTATCAAAACGTTTCAACAACGCAGCCTTCAAATCCTGCCAAGAAGCAATACGAATACGAACACTACGAAACCATTTAAGCGCAGTGCCTGACAAAAGATCAGAGAATGAACTAACCAAAAAATATTCATTAAAATTTTTAAACAAGAAATATTCTTCCACTTGAGTAATAAATTCCCTAACGCACGATTTACCATCATACAAAAGCTTACTTCGTTTTAAATCAGGCAACTTAGTAACAGAAGGCAAGTTTTTCTTCAAATTATCATTCAATAAAACATTCATCATATTAAATGAAGATGCGGCTCTCAGACTATGATCACCAGCTCCTCGACTATTCGAAAATGGATCAACAACTTCAGATAAATCAGCCATGACATGAGTAAAAGTACCAACTGGAACATCACCAACAATATTCTCAAACAAAGGCGGGACCTGTATTTCCTTATCCATGTTTGATTTATAAAAGGATGTGAAAATCTAATAAAAAGTTGTATTAAATACACTATAAGTTTCTAATTAAAGTATCAATTAAAGTTTCTAATTAAAGTTAATTAAATTATGAATGAAGTTAATTGCATTGATAGCAAAACGCTAAACTCAAAAGTCAAACAAACTCATAGAATGGAATGTTATTGTTGCAAAAGTTATTTAGGTCAAATGCCTATAAAGATAAAAATGCATTAGTGATTCACAAAATAAATTATCTATGTCTACTTAAGGTAAACAGCAAACACTCAAATATTACCACGCTTTCACACATGTGAATAAAGGTTAAGAACTAGTAATTATATAATATTACTAAGTGGAAAATCTTACCTGTAATAAACAAAAGCTATATAAGATAAAAGAATTATAACAATAACCATGTTATACAAATTGAAACATTCACCTGTAATTGAGAGATACAAACAATAGTACTAACTTGTAGTATGATTAGTTTTGCAAAGTAAACAATAACAAAGATTTACTGTAATACACAGTTATGTAACAGTAAAATACATGAAGAAAACACTGTTCTTAACATGATAAAGTAAAAAATAATGCAAAGGTGACAAGGAATAAAGATATATGCACACTGTCATGTCCCTGTTCGCGAGTGACAATTGTAATAATTAAAAAAATATGTGTTATTACAAAGTAAAAAAAATTGGTTCGCAAGCGTCAGATGTAATAATAAAAAAATATGTGTCATATGACAATGAAAGAAAGTAAGTGTGTAATCTCCTATTTAAAAGAAATATAAATAAAATTGGTTTGTAAGTACATTACCATAAAAGTTCGGGCGCCTTGGAGATACACATGCCTAAGATAATCAGCGGATATTGGAAACTTTTAATCTTCCGGAGGTGAGCTAAATGAAACCAAACTGTGAGGTTTAAGGTTTTATTGTCCACTCCAGTGTGCATTTAGAAATAGTTGCAAGGATACATTCCTAATGTATATCTAACCTTAAATTTAAAATTAGATTTTTATAAGCTATGTCTATATTATCCTACGTCAATATGATTCTATGTCACCAATGCACTTTTAGGTTATTTTGAAGTTTAGATTTAAAATATAATTAAAGCAAGCTCACGGCATCCCTCGGCGAGCACATGCAAACACAGCAGCGAGAAAGCTCGTAGCAGGCGAAGCTTTCAGTCCAAGCCCATGCGGTACATCCATGTTTGAGGTGAAAAGTCCAAACCCTCCATAAGGAAATGCAGATGACCGAAGACAAAGGAACGCCGAAAAAGGTCCAAAGAAAAGAGAAAAGGCCAAGACAAAGGGCAAAGGCGGCTCCAACCTGGAAACCTGTAATAAAATTGCATGTCATTAGAACAAACTCCAATATAGGGCACGAGGTCCTAATTTTTTATAAATTTGCGCGACTTACCGCCTTAATTTGCTGGAACAATGCCAATAGCAAAAGAAATCATAATATTTTCAGATTAAGAGCTGAAACAATAGAATTTTAACAATTATTTTTCAAATTAGGAGCGTGGCGAATTTCCATCAAAGGGAATCCCATCAAAAAACGACAACTCACCAGAAATAAACTATAATTCCACAAGAGGATAGTTGTGAGGACACAAACTATTATCCTTTTGGCCAAAATACTCTCATTTTTATGAGATTTATTGAAATTAAGTTACGAAGCCATGAATATCGACCATTCCGTCTCAATATAGGAAAAAAGGTGCTTTTGACAGCGACACGTCAAAATGTCATTCACTCCGCGCTCCGAAACCCCTCGTTCAAAAATAGAATTAAAACAGGTGTGACGACGTTCGCAGAGCGCGTCGTTACAATGTTTGAGGTGAAAAGCCCAAACCCTCCATAAGGAAATGCAGTTGACCGAAGACAAAGAAACGCCGAAAAAGGTCCAAAGAAAAGAGAAAAGGCAAAGACAAAGGCGGTTCCAATTGGAAACCGCCTTAATTTGCTGGAACAATGCCAATAGCAAAAGAAATCATAATATTCTCAGATTAAGAGCAGAAATAAACTATAATTCCACAAGAGGATAGTTGTGAGGACACAAACTATTATCCTTTAGGCCAAAATACTCTCATTTTTATGAGATTTATTGAAATTAAGTTACGAAGCCATGAATATCGACCATCCAGCCTCAACGCTAGGAAGAAAGGTGCCTTGACAGCCATACGTCAAAATGTCATTCACTCCGCGTTCCGAAACCCTTCGTTCAAAAATAGAATTAAAACCGGTGTGACGACGTTCGCAGAGCGCGTCGTTACATTACATCCCTCCCCAAAAAGAAAAAAAGAAAGAAGGAAACTTCCTTTTCTAATGAAAATTATGAGAATCCAGAACAAAATTCCAAAAAACCTCAAAAGACAAAATGTCTTGCAACATTTTTCAATAAACAAAAAAGGCAATGCGAAAGCATCTTGCATTGGGTATTGCAGAAATAATTATAAATTAAAGAATGGGAAAGCATTCCTAAAAATCAAAGAATGTGAAAACACTCGAAAAGTAAAGAACCAAACTCAGAAAAGAGTAAAAACTTATTTCAACACAAAAGTGAAAATAAATCCTTCAATAAAACAAATTAAACAATCCCTACTCAATTCCATTCCAGATATCGATTAGGCAACCAACGCCGTCGAATCTAATCCTTGATCTTAACCAGCCTTCTAGCATCAATACAAAAGTGCGGTTGAGCTCCTACGCCACCGACTCTATACCAGCTATTCCTGAAACAAAAATATGAAACTAACAAGATATCGGTTAAGCACCAACGCTGCCGAATCTGAAAGAAAATCGGTAAAAACAATGAAGTTTTCCCACTGTCGGTTAGGTTGAAAAGCCGCCGACTTCAAATTCCTATTCCAACATCCAAAACGTCAAAACAAAATCACAACAAAAGTGTCGTAATAATATATTTATAAGCATTGTGATCGGCATAACACCACCAACTTTCCGAGCACAAGCAAAATATAAAGAAAATATGACAATTGTGACCAGTACAACACCACTGACTTTCTGAGCACAACCGCATAAGAAAAGTATGACATTTGCGACCGGCACAACACCACCGACATCCCGTGCGCAAAGCATAAAAAATGTAACAATGTGTATAAAAACACAATCGTACAAAAAGAGAAAAACGACAATTACGACCGGCTCAACACCACCAGCTTCCCGTGCGCAAAGCGTAAGGTGTGACTATGTGTATGAAACACAATAGCACAAAAAATTGTAAAGTCCAGTAAGACACAAGTTTCCCAAAAAATGGTATAACAAGGTGTGTAAAAAATGCATAAAATGCGTCCAATCCGAGAATCTTAATACTAAGAAAATAACCCAGAACTGTACAAAAATAAAGTTCAAGAAACTTAATTTTCCATTCCCTAAGTGAGTGGAAATAAGTCAAGTGAATTTAATGTAGAAAATGAATATTAAATTTCACTCCTATATTAGAGTAGAAACTAAATTCCTAAATTTGTACAAAATATACAATATTAAATATACAAGTGTATAAAAATATATACAGGAAAATAATCCTATACAACAAAGATAAACAAAAATTATAAGATCTTTTGATGTGGAACTATTTGTTAATATGGAGTAGAGTTACATAAAAATAAGTCCTAAAATGACCTAAGTTATTTTTGAAGGAAACTAAAATTGAAATTAATAAATTGTTGTGAAGTTCCTAACATACATCTCCTTTCAACACCCCTCAACCTTTCAAACATCACCTCATAATGGGGTCATACTTCAAACAAAGTACCAAAGACAAAGATAGACATTGTCAAAACAAGAATAATTTTAATATTTAATTATATCTTTAATATGATAACGACCAGTATAGTTTTTATTAAGGTCTTTTAAAACATAAACATTAGAGGAAATTTTATCTATTATTTCACACTTAACAAACTTAGGTGCTAACTTAGCCGAAAAGAATGCAGGAGCATTAGACTGCACAAAACTTCTCCTCCACACTATATCTCCCACTTCAAAAGAAATGACCTTCCTTCCTATATTATAATAACGCGCATTACGCTTATAAGCTTTAAGCAATGAAGCTTGAACTTTTATAAAAATATCACTAAGTGATTTAAGTGAAAAAGCAAATGAAGACCTATCAACAACATCAAGTTGATTGAGGTTATCAAAAGAATTACTAAAACGGTGCAATGAAGCATCAAAAATAAGTTCTCTACCGAACATGAGAAAATTAGGAGTGAAATCTGTGGCTAGATTCACACTACTATTTAAAGCTAATTGAACATGAGGCAAATATTTTGACCAAGTTCTATGATCATCTTTAACAAAACAAGAAATACATGTTTCGACTGTTTTGTTATATCTCTCTACAGGATTATTTTGAGGTGTATATAAAGTATTATAAAATATTTTACTAATATTATAACTTTTTAGAAAATCTACAAATTGCTTAGCTGTAAATTGGCTTCCATTATCACAAACAAAAATTTTATGTTTAACTAAATGAGTAAGACCTAAGCCTCTCTTTTCATAAGAAATATTTTCAAAAAGTGAAATAATTTTATTTAACTCGTGTTTCTCAGAAGGAGAAAGTTCAGAAACAGAAGTAACTGCATTTACACAAGTAGTGGATTCATATTCAAAAGTAATATTATTCCATAAGTCTTTAGCAAGATTAAATTTCAACCAAAAGTCAAATCCCAAAATAATTGAAGGTTTAAAAGAAGGTATTATCAAAAAATCTACATTTTTAGTTAAGTTATCACAAGTGATAGGTAAAACCATAGTTCCAATAACATTGTGTGCAGAACCATCAGCAGTAACAGCGTTACCTTTATAAGGTTTAAATTTATAACCTAATTGCAAAAATGTTTGATGAATATTAGAACCGAGTACACAACTACAAGCTCCACTATCTAACAAACCTGAATAAAATTTATTATTAATATTAAATTTTAAATAAGGTCTAGTGTCTTTATGTTTAACAAACAAAACAGGAGCAGCCCTGATATTATTAAAGAAAACTTTCAAATAATCCAACCATTCATTAAATTCTTTCTTACAAGTGGCTTCACTCGGAGCATTGCTAAATTTTTTCAACATCGAGTCACCAGAAGTTTTATCAAAAACTAGGGCTCGATGGGACCTGATACGTTTTTTGACTGAACAGTATTTGAATTACAAACTTCGCAATTCTTCGTAGTGACGCCAAGCTTGTGACATTTAAAACAAATTACACCTGGAAATGTAGGGCAATTTTTATAAGAATGTCCAGAGGACTTACATTTTAAACAAGTTAAATCATCTGATTTAACAGCACTAATTTGAGCAGAATATTTTTCTTTTTTAATACTTTTATTCTCACTCAAGTTCTTTCTTGACACAAAATTCTCTAATTCTCTGCTGAGGTTAATAAATTCGTCGATAGAAGAAATAGTTCTACCAAACACAAAAGGTGTGTAAATATTTAACATGTTATGTTTAATAATAGTTATGAGGGTAGCATCAAAAACAGGCATAGACAAACGGCTAGCCATATCCATTATGTCTGTAATAAAATCTGGTAATGACTCAGTTATCTTTTGTTTACGAGTACGGAGTTCATGTTCCAAATGATAATCAAATTCAACTCTATCAAAACGTTTCAACAACGCAGCCTTCAAATCCTGCCAAGAAGCAATACGAATACGAACACTACGAAACCATTTAAGCGCAGTGCCTGACAAAAGATCAGAGAATGAACTAACCAAAAAATATTCATTAAAATTTTTAAACAAGAAATATTCTTCCACTTGAGTAATAAATTCCCTAACGCACGATTTACCATCATACAAAAGCTTACTTCGTTTTAAATCAGGCAACTTAGTAACAGAAGGCAAGTTTTTCTTCAAATTATCATTCAATAAAACATTCATCATATTAAATGAAGATGCGGCTCTCAGACTATGATCACCAGCTCCTCGACTATTCGAAAATGGATCAACAACTTCAGATAAATCAGCCATGACATGAGTAAAAGTACCAACTGGAACATCACCAACAATATTCTCAAACAAAGGCGGGACCTGTATTTCCTTATCCATGTTTGATTTATAAAAGGATGTGAAAATCTAATAAAAAGTTGTATTAAATACACTATAAGTTTCTAATTAAAGTATCAATTAAAGTTTCTAATTAAAGTTAATTAAATTATGAATGAAGTTAATTGCATTGATAGCAAAACGCTAAACTCAAAAGTCAACAAACTCATAGAATGGAATGTTATTGTTGCAAAAATTATTTAGGTCAAATGCCTATAAAGATAAAAATGCATTAGTGATTCACAAAATAAATTATTTATGTCTACTTAAGGTAAACAGCAAATATTCAAATATTACTATGTTTTCACACATGTGAATAAAGGTTAAGAACTAGTAATTATATAATATTACTAAGTGGAAAATCTTACCTGTAATAAACAAAAGCTATATAAGATAAAACAATTATAACAGTAACCATGTTATACAAATTGAAACATTCACCTGTAATTGAGAGATACAAACAATAGTACTAACTTGTAGTATGATTAGTTTTGCAAAGTAAACAATAACAAAGATTTACTGTAATACACAGTTATGTAACAGTAAAATACATGAAGAAAACACTGTTCTTAACATGATAAGGTAAAAAATAATGCAAAGGTGACAAGGAATAAAGATATATGCACACTGTCATGTCCCTGTTCGGGCGCCAATTGTAATAATTTAAATAATATGATGTTATTACAAAGTAAAAAAAATTGGTTCGCAAGCGTCAGATGTAATAATAAAAAAAATATGTGTCATATGACAATGAAAGAAGTAAGTGTGTAATCTCCTATTTAAAAGAAATATAAATAAAATTGGTTTGTAAGTACATTACCATAAAAGTTCGGGCGCCTTGGAGATACACATGCCTAAGATAATCAGCGGATACTGGAAACTTTTAATCTTCCGGAGGTGAGCTAAATGAAACCAAACTGTGAGGTTTAAGGTTTTATTGTCCACTCCAGTGTGCATTCAGAAATAGATGTAAGGATACATTCCTAATGTATAACTAACCTTAAATTTAAAATTAGATTTTTATAAGCTATGTCAATATTATCCTACGTCAATATGATTCTATGTCACCAATGCACTTTTAGGTTATTTTGAAGTTTAGATTTAAAATATAATTAAAGTAAGCTCACGGCATCCCTCGGCGAGTATATGTAAACACAGCAGCGGGAAAGCTCGTAGCAGGCGAAGTTTTCAGTTTAAGCCCATGCGGTACATCCATGTTTGAGGTGAAAAGCCCAAACCCTCCATAAGGAAATGCAGTTGACCGAAGACAAAGAAACGCCGAAAAAGGTCCAAAGAAAAGAGAAAAGGCAAAGACAAAGGCGGTTCCAATTGGAAACCGCCTTAATTTGCTGGAACAATGCCAATAGCAAAAGAAATCATAATATTCTCAGATTAAGAGCAGAAATAAACTATAATTCCACAAGAGGATAGTTGTGAGGACACAAACTATTATCCTTTAGGCCAAAATACTCTCATTTTTATGAGATTTATTGAAATTAAGTTACGAAGCCATGAATATCGACCATCCAGCCTCAACGCTAGGAAGAAAGGTGCCTTGACAGCCATACGTCAAAATGTCATTCACTCCGCGTTCCGAAACCCTTCGTTCAAAAATAGAATTAAAACCGGTGTGACGACGTTCGCAGAGCGCGTCGTTACATTATATAAAAGGATGCGGGAGGCAGAGGATCCGAAAAAATGGCGCACGTTGGTCGAGGCCTATGTCCAGCAATGAACTGCAGTGGGCTAATTGATTGATTGAATTAAAATATGACCAAAAGTCATGATAACCTACACGGGAATCAGCTAGTTGAATAATATTACAACTCGTGTGAATTAACATGGCACCTGGCTCAAAAACAACCCTCCTCTCGCATCCCCTCATGAGGCCCCGCTCTCTTCCTACCAGTCCAGCACCATCCGCAACACTGATCATAGTCTGTTGGCCTTAGTTTAAATTATGTAATTATTTGTTATCGGATATTATTTGAAATAAATTATTGTTACGTTTGGGAAGCCCAGTGCCATGTTAATGTGCACAAGTTATAGTAGATCTTAATATGTATTATATGTTATATTAATATGTGCTCTTTGCGTTAATAAATGAAATTGATTCTTTGATTGTTCTTGATTCTTGTAGTGGCCCACCGAAATCTTGCTCGTGAGAGAACTGAAAACTCACAACGCCGGGCATGGTTGCTGCAGCAAGTGGCCGAAGAACTACGTAACAAAAAGGCCAATCTGCTGGAGACCAGATCCATTGCAGATTCTTTATGTTGTGTGGAAGATAGCACGGATATTGAAGTACGTAATGTCATTATATTTATTGGTGTAAATTTTAGCGGTAGCCTAGTGGTATGGGTAATGGACTGCTAAGACGAGGTCTCGGGTTCGATCCCAGGTTTACTATAGACCAATGACTTTTCGATGCTTTTCGAAGTTATGTGTGTAATTATCGCAGGTTTATAAGTGCCCGGTTAATGGCAATAGGCTCGCCACCTATTACATTGGGACCTAAACATAAACTGGCGAAATGTGGGTGCTAGCACCTCTGCCTATCCTTTCGGGGATATAGGCGTGAGTTTATGTTATGTTTATATGTTTGTTATGTAATTTTTTTCTTCAAGCAAAGCCTTATCTTAAACGGATAAAGCCTACTTAAACTAGTGTAGTGTACTCGTATAACTATAGTATAGTATACTAAGCCGCGTGGGTCCCGGCAGAGTAGATTTTGGAACAACCCATCTCTTCCCATGTGGTGTACAAGGTGACTAAAGGATAGGGCTGTTTAACATCAGACAGATATATACAGCCCAGACTTAGCAGGTGCATGACTTGATACTTGACAATAGTGCCCAGAAGACGCCAATAGGCAAATATTGGTGAAATGTGGGTGTTAATTCACCTCCGCCTAACCCTATTTCGCCCCCTGTTATGTGGGACCGAAAATCAGAGTTGGCGAAATTCACAGGTTTCACAGGTATTAATATATTTATGTATGTATTTTCAGAGCAAACTGGACAAGTGCACATCTACCCGACGCCAAGGCCTGCGCGCACCCTCAGCCTCCGTCTCTGGAAACCCTCTTCAAAACTCCATCACGTCTAATAACAGTGATTTTAATGATTCAGGTAATCATCAAGTTTTATTTTTAATGTGTTATTGACGTATTTATCTGTTTGTGTATACATACACCTCGTGTTGTGTTCCTCGGTGGTGAGTAGGGTAGCCAGCTGTGTAATTTTCTAAACACACAGCGGCGTCGAGAACTGTGCACCGACAGCCTTGATAGGGCTTGTCATTGGCAAACAACTCCAGTGACGTCATCCTTTCCGACCAATGACAATCTCTGTCAAGGCGCTGTACTCGGCGCTGTAGACTTATAGAATTGCACAGCAGATCTCATTGAAGAGTTTTTGTGCTGTCGGTGGGAAGATCAACAGCTTGTTCTGCTTTGTTTTCTGCACTGACTGTCTGTTCTTACAAGTTCCGCAGCACGAGTGTGTTTCACTTTGTGTTGCATACGGCCATAGGCCACGGTAACCACTTTTCATCAGGTGGGCCGTATGCTTGTCTATCACCTAAGCTGTATAAAAAACAACGCTACCCACTGAGTGTCTTTGCTGGAGTCTACTCAGGTCGAAGCCGCGTCCAGTTGCTAAACTAGTCTTTAGTAATTTTCATTTTGACGTTTTGTAAGTTCCGCTTTAATGGTCTTTACAGCATAAATGATTTTTGACTTCGACTTTACTCTATAAATCCGCCATTCGACTTTTCTCTATAAATCCGCCATTGTGTGCATCATTATATCGACGGTTGAAAAGCAAAAAGGTACAAGCGACATCGAAATTTCATACAAAAAAAGGCCTTAAAGCACATGAAATACTCTTTACAACACAGTGTAATTTGTGCATCAACTGTTCTTGTCGCTTACGGCCTTTAGCCTTTCAACCGTCGATATGCATTGTGTCCGTTTTTATGCGCAATGTCCCCACGGATATCCTCACCACGGGAGCCGCACGTCGACTGTGTGGGCTGCAGGTTGCCAGAGGTGAGATTATCTGACACATATACCTCGCACCCCGGTCGTGTATGCGTCGTCCTTGTGTTCTTGTATGCATGCATGCGTGCGTGCTTACATATGTGTATTAGTTTATTTCATTACTGTTTGCAGAGGAATACCTTTCCCTGGTAAAGTGCAGTGGCGAAGCGTTATGGCCCCAGCTGTGCGAACGTCGAGCCGCGCTCATTGCTAGTCTCAACGTCACCAACGTACCTGATGACGCTATTGATAATAAAAGGTAAGTTTTGATAACTATCGAGCATCACTAGTGTAGATACCGCTTTTGTGTTTTGTTTTAAAGGTGAATTTCTTAGAATTCGTAATATTTTAGAATAGAAAGAATACGCCGAAACACCATTAATTATAATAAAAATATTAGGACAACCTATTGTCCCATTATTCCTATTTTAAATTAAGTATGTTTATTTTTTTGGATTGGTTGCCTTATTGTTTTTTATTTCTTTCTTTTATTATTTTATTATTTATATTACAATATATATAATAAATATTGTAATATATATAATAATAAAGGGACAACCTATGTACCTAATAATTAAATTACAATAACTAAATTAATTAAATTACATAGAATGTCCCGGTATTTTTATTTTAATATTAGTTATATCGGCAGGGTGCACAGTGAATCATCATCATAGCGCACGCATTTTACTAAAGTAGATACTACTGCATTTGTATCAAAGTAGAATTTGGACCACCGCATCTCTTTCCATGCGGTGTCGTACAAGGCGACTAAGGGATAGGGCTGTTTAACATCAGACAGATATATACAGCCCAGAATCAGCCTCAGATGCATGGCTTGAGTCAACAATAGTGCCCGGAAGACTGCAATAGGCTCACCCCATGTAATATGGGGCTGAATTCAACGATTGGAGAAATGTGGGTGTTAATTCACCTCTGCCTAACCCTCCCGGAATAAATGCGTGATTATATGTATGTGTGTATGTATGTAAAAAAAATAAAACGAATTGAATTGAGAACCTCCCCTTTTTGAAGTAGGTTAAAAAGGGCTCTCTTTACCGATGCGGTCGTGTGTTTCCTTTGGTAACATTCGTTCACTTAACCATTTTTTATACCACTTGGTTGGCAGACTAGCACACGGCCCACCTGATGGGAAGTGGTTACCGTGACCTATGGATGTGTGCAACACCAAGGGAGTCACACTCGCGCTGCCAGCCCTGTAAGCACAAGAGTTTCTGTGCCGTCAGTGTAATTGACAAAGCACGATAAGTTTTAGTCTTTCCACTGACAGCACAAACTGTCTGTCTACCCTTCTTCACTTGGAAGGAACTGAAGAAGCTCAGTATTACCTCAGTAGCTCAGTATAGTTGGTTCGGGAATGACCATTGTTAGGTAACGATTGAGTCATTGCATTGTGGCAACTGATGAGAAGATTGGTCAGCCTAGAGTGTGTCTTACCGACTCTTCTAGCTGATGCCAGTTGCGCCGACACGAGAGCGTATCTTCCCTGGATTCTAGCTATATCTAACTAGTCGAGATGACCAAATAAAATGTGTCTGTAGCTTAGTGATTAAGGAGACGGCCTTACGAACGAGAGGTCCCGGGTTCGACTCCTGGCCATTACACTACCGACGTGAACCCACTCCTAGCAAAAGCAATTTAGCTTAGTTGGAGGGATTAGAGGGAATATTAATAATTACGTTGCTAATATTCTGTACAAAAATATTTATAGGAGGTAGGACACGGCGGTATTTCCGCCCAATTGAGCAGTCCGACTGGGGAAGTACGGAGGTACCCTACAGAATACTGCGGCTATAATAACTTCGTGTTGTGTTCCCAGCGGTAAGTAGGGTAGCCAGAGCTCACTGGAGAATTTGTGCTATCAGTGGGATGACTGAAGGCTTGTCCTGATTTGTCCTTTACACTGACGGCACAGAACACACATTGTCTGCCAGCTAAGTGGTATAAAAAAATAATTAAATAAAACTATAACACAATTTTTTTTCTTATATAACTAGTCTATATAAACACCTCAACAAAGTCTAGGGAACAAGATGACCCCAATTTTTTTTTTCGTGTAAATCTTGTTTTGCAAATAACTGGCAGCAAATAAATAAAAATAGAATAAAGTAGATTACAGAGTTGTTCGAAATTTAAAAATAAATTTAAATAAGTAATGATTTTCGAATATGGAGGGAAAACTTTTAAAAGTGTTTGATTGTGCAGTTTCTCTGAGGCAAAATAAAAATTATTTTCTTTGATTGTAAATAACGTTTATTATCAATAATACGTCTTTTACGTATGGTTTGTGCATTTTTGTGACTGTAGTCATCATGTCACGTCGTCATTTAAGTCGCGAAGAGATGTTAAGGGCTGTTGGTATGCTGCAAGCTGGACGAACTCAACGCGACGTAGCGGATGCTGTCAACACCCAACCAAGCGTAATTTGCAGATTATGGGCACGCTACAGGTCTACAGGGGATGTTGCCGAACGTCACAGGGGACTAAATAGGGTTACTACCCCGCGACAAGATCGTTTCTTGCAAAATTCCGCAAGGCGGCAACCCACGATTACTGCTCGTCAGTTGGTCGCAGGCCTCCAGTCTCAGCATCAAGTGGTTATTAGCGATCAAACTGTCAGGAGAAGACTACACGAAGCCAATCTTCATGCTCGCAGACCGCTTAGGGTTCCAGCTCTTCGACGTGGAAATCGAGGTCGTCGCTTATTGTGGGCTAACGCACATTTACAGTGGACCGACCATCAATGGGCACGGGTTCTGTTTTCCGACGAATCTCGCTTCGGTTTTCATCCTGATTCGAGAAGAGTGCGTATATGGCGAGTTCCTGGACGTCGGAGTCGTCTCCAGAATCCGCAAGAAGTTCATCCTTACCAAGGTGGAACAATCATGGTATGGGCTGGAATTCGCCTTGGTGGAAGGACCGACCTCGTTTGGATACGGGGCAATTTGAATGCAAACCAATACATTCAGGAGGTTATACACCAAAGAATCAAGAATCAAAGAATCAAAGAATCAATTTCATTTATTCAGTTTAGGCACACAAAGAGCACATATGAACGTCAAAATTATACAATTGAGTATGTCAAGAAATAATATTAAAATATTAAATAATGTACAAATAAACCATTGGAAAATGATTCTTTCGCTGGTTCGGTAGGTTAGTTCTACTGAGAAGATACCAGCAAGAAACTCAGCGAACTATATTAGAACTAGATTATTTTTCTTTTTTTTTTTAAATTTGCTTTAGATTACAATTTATTTTGTGCGAGCAAGCAAGAGACTTATGTTGACCACGCATTGATATCATTAAGATACTCATCCACTTTATAATAACCTTTACTCATTAAAGTTTTTTTCACTTCTAATTTAAATTTATTTATCGGCATGTTAATCAAATCCTGAGGAATTTTATTAAATATTTTTATGCTGTTTCCTACAAATGAATCACCAACCTTGGGAAGACTAAGTTTAGGCACAACTAGTTTATTCTTGCTTCTCGTATTAAAATTGTGTACATCAGATAGATATGATCACCCCATGGTAATCCCTCATCGACAGCAGTTCGGTCAAGATTTTATGTTCATACAAGATAATGCAAGGTCACACACCGCGAGGGTAGTGGTCAATGCGTTAAGCGAGCACAATATTACGACATTGGAATGGCCTGCTCAGTCTGCCGACCTCAATCCCATAGAGCATGCCTGGGATTTGCTTGGGAGAAGAGCTTTCAGTGATTCTTTGGAAAATCTGAACACTGAAGAACAACTTTTTTACACCTTCGCAGTGTATGGAGCCATATTCCACAGACGATGATTGACAATCTCATAC
This sequence comes from Eilema griseolum, assembly GCA_963662185.1. NCBI lineage: Eukaryota > Metazoa > Arthropoda > Insecta > Lepidoptera > Erebidae > Eilema > Eilema griseolum. The sequence continues at coordinate 8,026,990 of OY759254.1, read as the reverse complement.
TAAGTATGCCACGCCGTTGTCGAGCTGTTGCTAATGCTTTAGGAGGTCCTACAGATTATTAAAAACGTTTAAAGTACGGTTAATTACTGTATTTCTTACTACCTCGTTATTTTTGTGCCTAATCATAGAAGGTTGTAATACTCAATATTGCCATTATTCAATTCTTTCTTAAAAAAAAAAAAATTTGATATGAGAATGTTTTTATTAAAATTAAAATTAAAAACGGTATAAAAATACCCTTCTATTGATATAAAACACTCACTATTACAAGAAAGGGTTTTTAAATAAAAACTAGAAATGTCCTTGTTCCCTAGACTTTGTTGATGTGTGTAGTTGTTCATAGTAGTCATTATAAACTTTTGTTAGCAGGGTGACTCCGCAGTGCGTCCTGTCGCACACCGCGTCCCTGCACACTTCGTTGGCGCTGGACGCGCTCAAGAACCGCGCACATATCAAGCAAGTCCGCGCCAGATTCGCCGATGCGCTTACGCAAATCAGTGTGCGTGCAAACATAATATTTAATTCATTTAATCACTTGCTGTTCAAATAAATCTACAATAACCTCCTTTTTAGAAGGCGTTTAAAAAAAAAACATGATAAATATTGATTTAAGGTTTTTTTATTTTTTTTAATACTACGTTAGCTATGAACAGATTAAATAAAACCGGTCAAGTGCGACTCGAACTCGCACTCTCGAGCTCGAGCACTGGGTGACGTCACTCGAGGTCGTAAGGGTTCCGTACAAAATTATATTTAAGGACGAACTTATTCTACATAAACCATAATACATTTTGATTGTGTTGACTTAGAAGCATGATTTCAGCACAGTTCTAAGACTTTTTTTTTTACGTGCGCAAAATCCCCACGGATACCTCTCCACCGGAGCCGGTGAAAGAGGTTATGTCGGACTCGAACCGACTAAAACGCACGCCGCCTGTGGGTCGCTTTGGTTGCCGAAGGTGAGTTTGACAGGCATATCCCTCGCACCCCGGCCGACCCAGGGCCATCTCTCACGATCTGGCCCTCCTCTCGGGTGTGGGGACCACAGAGTCCCCAACTCGTCCCCGGCAACGGGGAGGCGCGCCTCTGCCGCGGCCTGCTTCTGCCAGGGTGACAGGCGGCTCCACCTGTCACCCCCAGGCAGGCGCTCATGGGGGGCGGAGGTCGTTCATCGACCTCCGACCCCCGAGTTGCCTTCGTACGCGGGCAGCTTGGCTTGCGACCCTTCGTCGCTCCCGCTGCCGCTCCCGCCCCGCCTCCTTCTTCACGAGCATTACTTGCTCGCAGAAGGAGGCGCCGGCCGCCCACGCATCCGCGCAGCGGACCATTGCCGCGAGCAAGGTGGAGAGCGTGAGAACTCTCCCTCCCACAAGCTCCCGCCTCGGCGTCTCCCACGCCGGACACTCGGTGAGCGTGTGCGGCCCCGAGTCCTCGCTCGCGTCGCAGTGATGGCACTCGGACGTTGGCTCTTTCTCCATCCGACGCAGATACTTTCCGAAGCACCCGTGCTCGGTGATCATCTGCGTCAGACGGTACGAGAGGCTGCTGTGTGGCCTCTCTAGCCACTCGCCCATGATGGGTCTTACCGCCGCTACTACGGCGCGCCCTGCGCCTGGTCGCCAAAGTCGTAGCACCCATTCCGCCACCATTTCCCTGTGGAGCCGGGATCTCACGGCCCGAATTTCTTCGGGCTCGGGATCGTGACCCCGCTCCCGCGCCGCTTTTCGGAACCGGTATAGCGCCGAAAGGGATCTCGCTTCCAGGATCCATGGTGGCGATCCGGCGATGAGACTCGCCGCGTTGAAGGATATCGTGTGGTACCCCCCTTATGATGCGGCACGCCAACTTCTGCTGCAGACGCTGCAGCAGGGGCATATGCCGATCACTCAGGGTGTCCGCCCACACGGGACATCCGTACAGGGCCATGGATCGCACGACACCCGCGTAGAGTCAAACAGTTTTATGACTTAAGTATATGGTATACTTGGGAAAAAGGTCTTGACAGACAGAGATCAGTTGTATATAAAAAAAAAGATGGACAACGAAGTGATCCTATAAATAAAGGTTCCGGTTTTTTCATTTTGAGGTACGGAACCCTAAAAACACGTGAAAATAGTCTAGGTCTAAGTCAATATAGAAGTCTATAAGTCACAGAAATCTGCTCGTCACCAGTGGCCTCGGGCAATCCCCTTGTCTAAATCCGATCTCTCGCCCTCCAGGACTGTGTGTCAGGCGACTCGTGCGAGCTGCTGGTATCGCGCTGCGAGCACACGCGTATCGGCGCGCGAGTGTGCACCCTACAGGGCTTGCTGGATGACGTCACGGCGCGCCGGGGGGCCTTCGCCACACCCGCCGAAGGACCCGTCGACACCAACTGCGGGAAACAGATCAGCGTTATTGATAAGAATATTGTAAGTAAATTTTCTTGTGACGGAGAAAGTATCACCACAAGCAGATTTATTACAATTATTTAACCCTCCCTCCCCCTTGTCAGCATCTTACACTCCCCCCCCCCATCCCCCCGTTGGTACTTATATACATGTTTCTTTTCATTTTTGTTTTTTAGGGTAATGCATATTGTGTGGAAAACTAAATAACTAGGTACTGCTTATGTAAACATTATCTAGACACCCCCACACCATGTTATCAAAAATAAGCAATGCAATGAGCCCCCTCCCCCTCCTCTTTTGCGGTTATGTAATACTTGAACGTCCCCTCAGAGCATTCCCTCTGTAATAGACTGGTCGTGGGTTTTATGTAAACTCGATGTAATTATTGTACAGGAGAGTAAGAGAGACGAGCTAAGGAGAGTAATAACGTCTCTCGCCGTGACCGAGATGAAGACGCAGAACGTGCGAGATTGTCTCATCACCATGTTCAACAGCTTCCACAGCGACGGGTTTTCGGATAGGTCCGTCGACAGATTTGGAAGTAAGTCGCTCTTTATCCAGGTGCCAATAAACACCCAAAACTTGCTTTTTTTACTTTCCAAAAATCTACTATTACTAATTATACTAATATACATACATACATACAATCACGCCTTTATCCCCGGAGGGTTAGGCAGAGGTGAATTAACATCCACATTCCACGAATCAATATATAAATTCTAATTAGTTGACATTCTTCAAATCAAATTATCTACCTACTTGCATGACATTTTGTATTTAATTCTTATTTATTTTTCTGAAGTTTACCTTTTTTGGATGCATAAAAAAGTTGTATTATTTATTTAAAATTGTGTAGTAAATTGCATGTGTAGTAAATTTATAGGTTAATTTTTTTCAAACACAATGTAAATTGTTCATGAAATAAATCAAATCGTTGAATTCGGTCCCACGTAATAGGGGGTGAGCCTATTACCGTCTTCCGGGCACTATTGTCGACTCGAGCCATGCATCTGAAACTGAGTCTGGGCTGTATATATCTGTCTGATGTTAAACAGCCCTATCCCTTAGTCGCCTTGTACAAGACCACATGGGAAGAGATGGGGTGACCCAAATTCTAATCTGCCGGGAACCACGCGGCTATGCGGGGAACTATATAGACTATTAATAATTCCTATCAATCATTTTAGGTCAGTTGTCGATGCCCCAGGAGCCGATATCAAATCTCCGACGCTTCTATGAGGAACAGCGGGAGAAGAGGAGAAATAAAATAGAATTGAGCCTAGAGTTTGATGCAGAGGAGAACTGTTCCTATAACGAAGGAGGTATGTTAGAATTTATCGTTACACTACAGGTGGCAGACAAGCACACAGCCCACCTGATGGGAAGTGGTTACTGTTACCTATAGACGTTTGCAACACTAGGAGTGTTTAATTTTATTTCATTACTTTTATTACGCTGAGTTTTATACATGAAACTCTTGTTTAATTAAAGTTTATACTTTATACTAATGATCATTTATTCTCATGTATCGAATATCGTTAAGATGATGAAGTGAATATATAATAACTTCGTGTTGTGTTCCCAGCAGTGAGTAGGGTAGCCAGAGCTCACTGGAGAATTTGTGCCGTCAGTGGGAAGACTAAAGGCTTGTCCTGATTTGTCGTCTACTGACGGCACAGAAACTCTGTACTTACAGGGTTGGCAGCGCGACTGTGACTCCTCTGGTGTTACAGACGTCCATAGGCCACGGTAACTACTTTCCATCAGGTGGGCCGTGTGCTTGTCTGCCAACTAAGTGGTATAAAAAAAAAAAAGTGAAGTTGAAAAATCCTTTATTCTAAATAAACCATTAAGAAGGAACTTACTAAACGTCAAAAATACATGTAATGATAGTTGTATCAATTAATTTTACTTTTAACTTTGGCGATCAGTGATACACAATAATGTTAATGAGGCGTTAATGTGATCATTTCCTTTATTTTCTTTTATACCACTTAGGTGGCAGACAAGCACACGGTCCCCCTGATTGAAAGTGGCTCCAACTACCTGTAACCACTGCCATAGATGTTTGTATGGCAACCGGGACAGCGGCTTAACGGCGGCATGTCCCGACCAATGCATTAACCCATATTCATGCTTACAATTTGCCTTGCCTCCTGGGTAGCAGTCGCGTTCACTACCGCCATGTCACCAAGGCTGTTCTTCTTGGCTTTTACGGGAGCGACTGCCGTATGACCCTCTTGCCCTTAAAGACAGCCTTCGCTAGAGCCCCAGCAAGTATTCTGAATGTATTTGCTGGTTCAGTTGACTCTGGAGGGCTAATTGTAATGCTCCGTAGATCTCAGTGGACCTCCAGTTAGCGAAAAGTGGTTCCATCTTAAGTGCTGATAGAAGGATATATTTTCAGATAACCAGAATCCAAAGTTCGTTGACGAATTAAGAGTATATTTGAAGAAATTCAATCTGGAATCCAATAGAAAACTAATTCTGGATAGGTGAGTTCTTGGCATGTATTAGGAAAGAAGGAAAGAAGATAATAAATTATTAATTCATGTATTTATAAATTGCGTCAAAGGCCGTACAAGTACTACTTAAGTAGATTTTTTACAATTATTAAACCCCCCCTCCCCCTTGTCAGCAAAACTGAACGATATTCTTATGTTTTGAATATAGAATAGTTCTAATTTTAATAATCATCATCCTCTGAGCCGTTGTCCAACTCTTGGGGTCGTCTTTCCAGGGTAACTGCGAAACGGCTGAACTGCGATATCTTCGGGCAGCGACTGTCATCTGACCTCCACAACTCACTGGTGAAAAAATACTCACCATCATCTACCTTGTGTTAGACCCAGTTGCATCCGAGGCTTCACTTGGAGTCCTGGGTCCGTTAGAAGCTGACCTCCCAGCCTGAGTTGTGGTTCTTAAGAATTTTTGGTACCTGTAATTCTCTGAGCATTTTCTAACTCAATTGAGGTCGGCTTTGCAGCATAACTATCAATGCGGTTTGTTGTATTTTTTAACGTGCGCAATCCCCAAGGATAGCCGTGGTCGTATGCCACTTTGTCTGACAAAACAATACATTCTAGGGAAAAGTGGCATACGACCACGGCTATCCTTGATATTTTCTTGTTTAATACTTTTTAGTGTGATTTTTCAGTAGTCGGGTTTTAGTTTTTAACTTATTTTTTTATTAACAGCGTCTTTAAAGCTTGTATACAGTCTAAAGATAATATATACTTTTTCTAGTGGAGAAAAAATCTGGATATTCGAGACCCTACAAGCGTCCATAAACCGTCTACATACAAGACTGCATGACAACAATTTATCATGTTCAATCATCTGTCCGTCTGTCAGTTTGAACAAGAATCTACAGCGAGTGGTACACTTGGTCCAGCGGAGAGAAGAGCTCAGTGCTATGTTGAGAGAATTGGAGGGTAGGCAGAAAAAGGATCTGGTTATAGGTAAGAGTAATTTTGGGTTATTATACACAATTTAATTATGGTACTGTAACTCTATACTCTAGTACAGTGGTGGGCAAACTTCCTGAGATTCACAGATCTTAGGGTCACAAACCAAACTTTTCGTCAACGATTGACGAACGAGACTCTGGCGCAAACATTCCAGGCAGGGTTTGGTAGTCATACGGCAGTCGCTACTGTTAAAGCCAAAACAAACTAAAGCCTAGTCTTTATATCCCTAAATAGCAACCCACCCTAATAATAAAAGAAAGGGAGGGAGTGATTGAGGAAAACAAATAGGAAACACATACCTATTCAAGTAATACACTAGTCCAACTAACTGACTTTGAGTGTGACTCTCTTGGTTTTGCACGCGTCCATAGGCCACAGTGACCACTTTCCATCTGGTGGGCCGTGTGCTTGTCTGCCACTTAAGTGGTATAAAACTATAGTGGCGGTTCTGACACGACTGGTTTTGCTCGTTTTCTCTTTTTTAATATGTGAAGTTTATTTTCTTCTGTGCCAGTCTCGCCATTTTTTTATTTTGTTATTCATCTAACAGTTCGTTGTCCAATATTAAGCGCACTAAAATAGAGAAAACGAGCAAAACCAGTCGTCTCAAAACGGCCATTATAGCGTGCCGCAACTATATTGGTTAAATTTCGGTATTTAGTCTTCAAAATGAGTTCCCCCTATTACGTGGGACCAAATTTAATGATTGGTGAAATGTGCTTGTTAATTCACCTCTGCCTAACCCTCCGGGATAAAATCGTGATTATATGTATGTATGTAAAGTGAGTTTCTAAACAGAACAGTATAAATACACCGAGCTATTTAATAAAAAACACATCAAGATTGATTAATAAAAAATAAATAAAAAAAATAAAAATAGTTTAATTATACATGGGGTGTTACAATTTTGTGATTGAAGCCTCCTTTTAAGCAAGTAATGCCTGTATTAGGAGACTCCAATTACTTTCCGTCTCCGATTACGTTTATGTAACCAAATGCAGTCTACTTCATCCTTGCATTAATCCCAGTAGCATACGAAACTGTCACCTCGGAGTCTGGGGTCCGCTTTTCTAGTCTAACTGCAGATTTGGCTGAACTTCGATATTTTCCTTGAAGCGACTGCCGTCTGACCTCCACAACTCTAAGGCGATATCGGAGCACTGCAGCTAGACCAGTAGTTGCACTTTTTAGGGCTCCAACTAACCGTGACAACTGCCATAGATGTTCGTATTGCGATCTAGACGTAGGACACGACGGTATTTCCGTCCAATTGAGCAGTCCGACTGGGGAAGTACATCCGCCCTACAGAATACCGCGGCCATAATAACCTCGTCTTGTGTTCCCGGCGGTGAGTAGCGTAACCAGAGCTCGCTGGAGGGTTTTTGTGCTGTCAGTGGAAAGACCAAAAGCTTGTCCTGCTTTGTCTTTTACACTGGCGGCGAAGAAACTCTCAATGCTTGCAGGGTTGGCAGCGCGAGTGTGACTCTCTTGGTTTTGCACGCGTCCATAAACCACGGTGACCACTTTCCATCTGGTGGGCCGTGTGCTAGTCTATATATGGTATAAAAAAATGGCAACCAAGACCGGGGCGGAAAATGGAGTATCTATGGCTAATTTGTAAACTTTTATTTCAGATATAACCTCACAAATCAAAGAAGAACAAGACACCACAGATAAAATAAAGAAACGTCTCAACGAGAATCTTCTAAGTTTACAGAAGACAACCAAAACTCTAGACTTGGGGCAAGAGAATCTCAAGCTGTGGTCTGAGAACCAAATGAGGAAGTACATATCCAACAGTCGTACCGTGGACGGTAGGACGTATAAGGATTACGAATCTTATTACGTGGAGAATTTGAATCTTAATATTTGATGTTTATATTGTAATACAAATAAATATTGTTATAGAAATAGCCATTTTACTTTCAAACTTTTCATTGGACTTTTGACCTGAAAATCTTATCAAGAATCAATTTCATTTATTCAGTTTAGGCATATAAAGAGCACATACGAACGTCAAAATTTTACAATTATGTCAAGAAATAATATAAAAATATAAAATAATGTTTTACGCACATTGCGGACTATGCGGTATGAAAGAAACTTCATCCCACGCACACTTAAGATGTGGAATGACCTCCCTGCTGCGGTTTTCCCAAGCACCTACAATATGGGGTTCTTCAAGAGGGGCATCAGAAGGTTTCTTCATGGTCGGCAGCGCGAGTGTAACACCCCTGGTGATGCATACGTCCATAAGCCACGGTAACCACTTTCCATCAGGTGGGCCGTGTGCTTGTCTGCCACCAAAGTGGTATTAAAAATATGTATATACCTAGTCTAGCCATAAATATTGTTACGAAGAAAAAACTGTTTTTTTTATTGCAAATAATATTTATTACTTTTAAAGTGTGTTAGTTTAATACATAAATATAAAACAATTTAAAATATAAAAAGCTTATTCGAAGTGGTCTCCATTGGCTGCAACACAGTCCTTTAAACGTTGAGGCCAGTTATCAATAGAAGCACGCACTCTTTCCATGGGAAAATTCTTTACTGCCAATCGTATGGATTGTTTTAGGGACTCCAAATTATCATGGCGTTTAGAGCAAGCCATACTCTCTAAAACTGACCATAAATCATAATCCAGCGGATTACGATCGGAACTAGACGACGGCCAGTCTTCAGCTCTGATGAAGTCCGAAACGTTCACTTCCAACCAAGACTGCGTGGACCGAGCTTTATGACCCGGCGCTGAGTCTTGTTGGAAGGACCATACTTGGTTATTGAACATGGTGTTGTTAAGGGGTTTAACTACCTTCTCAAGAATGGTATCTTGATACACTTGTGCCGATGTTTTTATACCTTTTTCACAAAAATATGGCTCAGTCACTCCTTCATAGCTAACACCCCACCAAACCATCACTGAAGTCGGATAATGCCCACGTTGCACTCTGTCGACTAATTGGGAAGCTTCCTTAGAGCTTTGAGCATAAATACGGTTATTTTGTTTGTTAAAATGTTGCTCAATTGTAAAGATTTTCTCATCCGTAAACAAAATTTTTCTGTGACCTCCCTTTGCGCACCGCTTCAGTAGTTGCTTCGATTTTACCACCCTATTCTTTTTAAATTATCAGTTAATAAATGACCAGTGCGTCTCTTATAGGCTGCAAGTCCTAAGTCATCTTTTAAAATGCGCGACATGGTTCTGGGTGCTATCTTCAGCTCCCGAGATAAAATCTTTTGCTTTCGGACAGGATTTTTTCGAATTCTTTCCCTTACTGCTTTGACCACCTTTTTCGTACGAACACTACGTGGACGGCCAGATCTTTTTCTGTCACAAACAGAGGAGGTCTCATTGTACCTATTAATAGCCCGGTACACAAACATTTGACTAATACCAAACTTATGGAGAGTTTTAAAAATTACATTCGGCTCCATACCAACTTTGTGTAATGCAATCACAGCGATTCGGTTTTCTTTATCACCCCACTCCATTTTAATATAGCAAAATATTGTACAATGTATTGGCGCCAAAATTAGAAAACACAATGAACAATCGTATAAAAATGACAGATTCCAAATTCAAATGTAATATCTTTCTTATTTTAATTGTAACAGTATTTATGGCCAGACTAAGTATATATATAAAATAATGTAAAAATAAACCATTGGAAAATGATTCTTTCGCTGGTTCGGTAGGTTAGTTCTACTGAGAAGATACCAGCAAGAAACTCGGAGAACTATATTAGAACTAGATTATCTTTCTTTTTTAAATTTGCTATAGTTTACAATTTATTTTGTGCGAGCAAGCAAGAGACTTATGTTGACCACGCATTTACATCATCAAGATACTCATCTACTTTATCTAAAACCTTTATTCGTTTAAGCTTTTTACTTCTATTTTAAATTTATTTAGTGGCAGTTTAATCAAATCCTGAGGAATTTTATTTAATATTTTTATACAGCTTAGCTTAGCTTTTTTTTTTTACGTGCGCAAAATCCCCACGGATACCTCCCCACCGGAGCCGGCGAATGAGGTTATGTCGGACTCGAACCGACTAAAACGCACGCCGCCTGTGGGTCGCTTTGGTTGCCGAAGGTGAGGTTGACAGGCATATCCTTCGCACCCCGGCCGACCCAGGGGCTTAGCTTAGCTGGGATAATCTGGATACGGAAGGATCGAACACAATGGCGCACATTAGGATAGGCCTGGCCTATGTCGAGTAATGGACTGCATTAGATAAGCTAATTGATTGACAAATTAGCTGTGCCCGCAACTTCATTATTTTTCAGAAATAAAGTAAACGCCTATGATACGCCTTAGGTAATCCTTTACAGTTAATCCGAGTGGCGACGGAGTAAGAATACATGTATCACCACCCCATCTCATCCGAAGGGTGTCGTAAGAGGAGACTAACGAAAACATACGCAGACGATATCACTGCGAGAGAAGGAAAACTCAAAATAAAACCCTGTACCAACCCGTCTGGCCAGCGTGGAAACAGTAGAGCAAATCCTCCCAATATAAGAAGAGGCCTATGTGTAACTGGTGGCGCGATTCTCACGCCACGTGAGCTAGTGGACTGTATTCTGCGGGGGATGAAGCTAAATATTTCAGATGACACTTTACACAACAAACAAGATAGGTGATCGGGTTGCCGCGGAGGTGGTTTAGGCAGTGAATGCAACCCAAGAAATTAGGAGAGGATGCACTAACCTTTATGACGCCACGTGCTGTCGGAGCCTGTGCACCGGTCTTCTCATCCTGGCTCAGGAGCTGCTGCCCACCTCACTAAATCACTTGAGGGACACGAGAGGCACAATCCGATCGGTAAAGGTCTATGAAAGCGGTTAAAATCCAACAAATATTATTAATTTCTGAGAGTCGCGCGCGCCGCCGCCATTGATGATTCTAGTTCAATGCGGAAGTCAAGATGCGGCCATTTCAACAATTGGGCGGGGGCGAAAACTATTGCTATCTCACTTTAAAGGTAGTGCGGGAGGGAGATGGGTATAGGAAGCGTGTGTTCAGTGTCAATCAATTGAGAGATGATGATCTAACAGTGGACTGCGATAAGCTTGTTTGACGCCTTATAATATAGAAATTTAGTACAGTAAAAATCCTCTCAAAATTAGACCCGCCACTTCGGTATTCATACATACATATAATCACTCCTTCATCCCCGGATGGTTAGGCAAAGGTGAATTGACACCCACATTTCATCAATCGTTGATTTCGATCCCACGTAATAGGGGGTGAGCCTATTGCCGTCTTCCGTGTATCACTATTGTTGACTCAAGCCATGCATCTGAGGCTGAGATATGCCTGTTTGATGTTAAACAGCCCTATCCCTTAGTTGACTTGTATGACACCGCATGGGAAGAGATGGGGTAGTCCAAATTGTACTCTGCCGGCTACCACGCGGTATAATCCCGATATATGTACAGTTCGCATCAGATTAATATTCTTAATGCCTTGGTTTTCCCTCCTTCCTGTTGAGTGATTGTTCTGATAGTTGAAACACACCTGGGCCTCGAATCTGCTAAAGCAAAACCACTGTCATACCACGAACACTTCTAAAAAACCATTTATTTTAGACTTTAAATCAATTGCGTTAAAGTCCGAAATTAAAAGGCTTTTTACCGAGTGAATGATAATGTGTAGTGAAACTTTTTATCATTTAATTGTGGCCTTTAACCGTATGGTCATAAAGTCTAAAATTTAATGCATATTTTTTGCAGTGTCTGATATGATAGTGGTTTTGTTTTAGTAGAACTAAGGGCCTGTTCGGAAAATAATACAATTTATGTCAATTAAATAGTTTGATTTACTGACTTTGATCCGATTAGAAAATGTTACCGTATTTAGGTGTAAGCTAATAAAAACTTTAGCAGATAAGGCTTACTATACCATTGACGAATCCCTCAATGATAATTCTGTCGCATGACATTGTAAAGTAGGTAATCAATATTTATATGAATGTTAATGTAAATTCATGGTAGTACATAGCGCACTTTAATGTAACCTAGAATAAGAACTGTAGGTACACAAACCTATGATCCACAAATAAATAAATTGAATTGACGTACGGAATGTACGCAATACTTACCTGAGGCTGATATACCGAAGGTCGATACGCCAAGGGGCCGTTTAGGTATTACACAGGTAAAGAAATCTGTTATTACAATAATTTAAGCCCCCCTCCAGCAAAATTAAGCAAAATTCTTACACCAATGCTTACGAAAACATTGGTGCCTATACGCATACCTATTTCTTTTCCTGTTTGCTTTTTTAGGGTTTTCTTTTTACGTGCGAAATATCCCCACGGATTCCCCGACCACCAGAGATAGTGGGAGAGGTTGTGTCGGACTCGAAACGACTAAAACGCACGTCGCTTGTGGGTCGTTTTTGGTTGCCGAAGGTAAGGTTAGCAGGCATATTTCTCGCACCCCGGCCGACCCAGAGCCATCTCTCTAGGGTAATTGTATGGGTAATGCATGCTATATTATGTGTGGAAAAGTAAATAACTACTGCTTACGTAATCATTATCTAGACCCCCCACTCTCGTGTCATCAAAAATAAGCAATGCAAAGATCTCCTTCCCCCCTTTAGTGCTCAGGACAAGCCTTTAGTCTTCCCACTGACAGCACAAGAACTCTCCAGTGAGCTCTGGCTACCCTAATCACCGCCGGGAACACAACACGAGATTATTATAGCTGTGGTATTCTGTAGGGTGGAGGTACTTGCCAGTCACTACCGTCCTGTCCTACCTACTATCCTATATAAAATATTATCATAAGCGCAGATAATCTAAATATATTATAACTCAAAGGTGACTGACTGACTGACATAGTGATCTATCAACGCACAGCCCAAACCACTGGACGGATCGGGCTGAAATTTGGCTTGCAGGTAGATGTTATGACGTAGGCATCCACTAAGAAAGGATTTTGATTAATTCTACCCCCAAGGGAATAAAATAGGGGATGAAAGTTTGTATGAAACTTTGTCAATTTTAAACCGATTAGGCTGCGACTTTGCATGTTCAATAGCGTTGACTTAACACTAAGCGAAAACCGACATCCACGCGAGCGGAGCCGCGGTCTACAGCTAGTATAATATAGTTCTCACAAGTAACCTAACCCTTGGTGGTATCGCGCAGGTGTCGCACGCGGGCGGAATTAAAGTCACTATAAATAAACAACTATTACATTATCGATGCAGGGCTGAAGGTACTGTTTTGTTACCTTCTAGGCTTTTTTTACCTACAAAACGGGGCATTCATAGCGATAACAGGATACATAACTTCAACCATTGTTTTATACAGGTCCCTTAATCTGTGGCCTACTTAGATAAGACGATATACTTATCAGGGACTGAAAACGTTGAATACAAAGAGTAAGTACCAAGCAAGATTTATTTACCAATAGGGAATTTACGTGTATTTGTTTTCTTTCTACATCCTTACGCCTTTTTCTTTTCGGGGTAGATAGAGACATATCAGCATGCTCTTTTTTTTAAGTGCGCATAATCCCCACGGATACCCCCCCCCCCCCCCCCTGCGCACAGGAGCCGGTGGAAGAGGTTATGTCGGACTCGAACCGACCAACACGCACGACGCCTGTGGGCCGTTATTGGTTGACGAAGGTGAGGTTGACAGGCATATCACCGACCTAGAGCCATCTCTCTCGATCTGGCCCTCTCCTCGGTTGTAGGGATCACAGAGTCCCCAACTCGTCCCCGGAAATGGGGAGGCTCGCCGCCGCCGCGACCTGCTTCTGCCAGGGTGACAGGCGGCTCCACCCGTCACCCCCAGGCCTGCGCTCACGGTTGGTGGAGGTCATTCATTGACCTCCGACGCCCGAATTGCCTTCGTACGCGGGCAGCTTGGCTTGCGATCCTTCGTCGCTCCCGCTGCCGCTCCCGCCCCGCCTCCTACTTCACAAGCATTATTTGCTCGCAGAAGGAGTGTGGAGAGCGTGAGAACTCTTCAGCATCTTTGCTATAGTAGAATCGAGGGCCTGTTGACTGATTGTTCAGTTATTTATTACACACCGTTAGTTCGGACGATAATACAATGTAAAACAGTTTGATTTCATTATGAAACTTTGTAGTCAAGATCGTTCTGACTCTGACTGTACCTACCTACATGCTCTCTCCCTTGTCCCCACCGACTTCGCCCACAGCAAAGGGCTTCTGTTTAATGAGAGCTTCGTTGGTGTGCTCTCAGGTGACTTACATAGCCTATCTTTGAAGCGCATATACGGCTACACACAGTACAATTCTCCTTTTTCCCCTCCCCCCAGGTACGGTATCTTGACTACCAATTCCCAAAGTTATCTTAATATAAAAGTAAGTCAGTAAATCAAACTGTTTTTTTAATTACATAACATAATATAACATAAACTCACGCCTATATCCCCGAAAGGGTAGGCAGAGGTGCTAGCACCCACATTTCGCCAGTTTATGCTTAGGTCCCAATGTAATAGGTGGCGAGCCTATTGCCATTAACCGGGCACTTATAAACCTGCGATAAATACACACATAACTTCGAAAAGTCATTGGTGTGTGCTATGGTAAAACCTGGGCTCGAACCCGAGACCTCGACTCAGCAGTCCATTACCCATACCACTAGGCTATCGCGGTTGTCTTGCTTAGTCTTTTACACTGACGGTACAGAAACTCTTGTGCTTACAAGGTTGGCAGCGCGAGTGTGACTCCCTTGGTGTTGCACACGTCCATAGGCCACAGTAACCACTTTCTATAAGGTGGGCCGTGTCCTTGTCTGCCACCTGAGTGGTATAAAAATAAATACTGTCGTGTCCTGCCTACTACTTATTATTCTGTACTGTTGATCGTTACATTGTTAGTTACGGCATCCAAAATTTGGACTTCGGAACAACCAAGAGAGTCACTCTCTTGGTGTTGCACACGTCTATAGGCCACGGTAACCACTTTCTATCAAGTGGACCGTGTGCTTGTCTGCCAACCATGTGGTATAAAAACCTACATATATATTATACACTACTGCTAATTGTACCTACCTACATGCATAATACTATTACTCGTCTTTACTATAATATTATAAAGCTGCAGAGTTTGTTTGTCTGTTTGTTTGAACGCGATAATCTCTGGAACTACTGGTCCGATTTGAATGATTCTTTCAGTGTTGGGTAGTCCATTTATCGCGGAAGGTTTGAAGCTATATATCATCACGCTACTACTTAAGGGAGCGGAGCGTTGATAATAAATGTTAACAAATCCGGCAATTTTTCATACATATTTTGAAGACTAAAACATACGGGCTCAAAGGGATATGAAGCTTCAAAATATACCCCGGGCGAAGCTGGGATGGGTCAGCTAGTATACTATTATACTACGCTTACCTAGATTTTGTAAATGGGACGCTACTCGCTAGGGACGGCTTTGATCATTTGACCCTTGCAAAATGTAATCGATTTAAGCTTCCTGTGTAGACGTACTTACACGAGTTACCTGTGAGAAATGTACCGGTTAGGTGTAGCCAGTCCTTTTTATTAGATTTCGTTATCAAATAAGGTACCCCTTTTCGTTCTGGCTGATGCGGTTATAGACTTAATTAGGCTTTACTGTAAAACTCACCGGGATATTTTACCATGTTTATTATTTTTACTTGCCGCGTGGTTCCCGGCAGAGTCGAATTTGGACCACCCCATCCCTTCCCATGTGGTGTCGTACAAGGCGACTAAGGGATAGGGCTGTTTAACAGATAACATCGGACAGATATATACAGCCCAGACTCCACCTCAGATGCATGGCTCAAGGTTTATTTTTTTTTTTATACCACTTAGTTGGCAGACAAGCACACGGCCCACCTGATGGGAAGCGGTTACCGTGGCATATGGACGTATGCAACATCAGGGGTGTCACACTCGCGCTGCCGACCATGAGAATCGAGTCAACAATAGTGCCCGAAATACGCAATAGGCTCACCCCCCATTACGTGGGACCGAATACAAATATTGGTGAAATGTGGGTGATAATTCACCTCTGCCTAACCCTCCGGGGATAAACGCGTGATTATAAGTATGTATGTATTATTTTTACTGAGCAACCGTTATTTCGGCGCTGTTATAAGCGCCATGGTCACGATGTACTGAGGACCGCCGAGCATTGGGCAGACCATATCAGTCTACCCTCTTACGTTTGTTGCGTGTCTCGCCCCTATTAGGCTTATTTATTATAGTTTGGTATCTAATCTATACTAATATTATAAAGCTGCAGAGTTTGTTTGTTTGTTTGAACGTGCTAATCTCTGGAACTACTGGTCCGATTTGAATGATTCTTTCAGTATTGGGTAGTCCATTTATCGAGGAAGGTTTTAGGCTATTTATCATCACGCTACTGCTTAAGAGAGCGGAGCATTAATAATAAATGTTAACAAATCCGTTAATTTTTCATACATATTTTGAAGACTAAAACATACGGGCTCAAAGGGATATATGAAGCTTCAAAATATACCCCGGGCGAAGCTGGGGTGGGTCAGCTAGTTTATTTAATACTAGCGTCCGCCCGTGACATCGTATGCGAGGACCCGTTTTACCCCCTTAGCGGTGGAGTTTCGTAAAATCCGTTCTTAGCGGATGTCTACACCCTGTAAGGAATCTGCCTGCCAAATTTCAAATATGTAGGTGTTATAGTTTAAAAGATTTCGCGATTATTCAGTGAGTGATATTTCTAGTAGGTATAGGATAAATCTTACATACGTATCTTTAATTTATTACATGCATTACAAGATAATTGCTTCGTCATTTGAACTAAATTTATTACAAACTTGTTGTTCAGGATAGGTAGATAAGTTATCCCTTTTTATTCTAGGCGTTGCGGTGCGGTGATAAACTCAAATGGTATTGTATTATAGTTATTTAATTTACCTATCTAATATGCACCAACAATATGGGATTTTCTAATAAGGGTATTAGAAGGTGGGGAGGTATCCGTGGGGATTTTGCGCACGTGAAAAAAAAAAAAACCTACTAAACCTATGTAAATGGTAACAACATCTACGAAGTAATACCTGTGACAAACAATAAATGAATTTGAAAATAAAAGAAGTCCAATTCAACCCCACTAAGACACAAGTATGTGTATTCACCGCTAAGAAAACCCCATTCATTGTGGCGCCGCAATTCCTGGGCACACCGCTTACCATCTCCTCGAGTATAGGGATCCTTGGTGTCGATATCTCCAGGGACGTCCAATACCGAAGTCATTTGCAGGACAAGGTTAAGTTGGCATCAAGAAAGCTCGGAGTGCTCAACAGGGCGAAGCAGTACTTCACTGCGGGGTAGCAACTCCTTCTTTATAAAGCACAGGTCCGGCCTCACATGGAGTACTGCTGTCACCTTTTTGCTGGAGCACCTGCATACCAGCTTGACCCCTTCGACTCAGTGCAAAGACGGGCATTGAGGCTGGTTGACAATCCCATACTCACAGGTAGTGTGGAACCTCTTAGCCTTAGGAGGGATTTTGCCTCACTGTGTGTGTTCTACCGCCTATACAATGGTTTGTGCTCAGATGAATTGTTGCCCGTAGCTACGTTCTATCATCGCACGTCTCGCCATAGGCAGGGAATTCATCCTCACACATTGCGACCTGAGACGGTGCGCACTGTGCGGTATGAAAGAAACTTCATCCCACGCACACTCAAGTTGTGGAATGACCTCCCTGTTGCGGTTTTCCCAAGCGCCTACAATATGGGGTTCTTCAAGAGGGGCATCAGAAGGTTTCTTCATAGTCGGCAGCGCAAGTGTGACACCCCTGGTGTTGCATACGTCCATAGGCCACGGTAACCGCTTCCCATCAGGTGGGCCGTGTACTTGTCGGCCAACTAAGTGGTATAAAAAAATAAAAAGAGTCTAATTTATGCCTTATACCATCTGCTGTCTACAATAAAAAGTCCGTCAAAATCGGCCCAGCCACTTCAAAGATTACCCGTTACAAATTACATCAAGAAATGATGGCAGTCAGCACCATATCGATGTTGACGATCAAAGTACTCACTAAAAAGTACGCTCTTAAAAGTGTTAAACAAGAAAATATCAAAGATAGCCGTGCTCGTATGCCACTTCCTCTAACAAAACAATATATTCTTGGAAAAGTGGCATACGACCACGGCTATCCTTGACATTTTCTTGTTTAACACTCTTTAAAGTGTGACTTTTCAGTAGTCGTAAACTTATTTATATATATATATATATTGTTATAAATTATTTTTATTTTGAGGCAAGCAATAGGTATAATTTATACATTTTAGAAATATGCTAATTAAGCCCTTTCAGTTGATACTAAACACGACATATTTATCTCAAATTTATTTTTTAACACGGTACTTTATGACCGCTAGAGGGCGCCACAATAGATTTAGTGACACATTATATAGCCTATAACTAGCAGAGCACCAAGACGCTTCTAACGATATCTCATTAGTCCAGTTCTATTAAGTGGTTGAGTAGCTATGAGTCAACAGATGAACCTACATACATAAATAAATCCATAGATAGCCTATCAAAATCATAACACTCCTTTAGCTTTGCCGTAGTCGGCTAAAATATATCATAAAAAAGGATCAAAACCAAGGATCAATTCTAATACTTAATACACACCCTGAGTTCGGACAATAATACAATTTGAATCAATAAACATAACATAAAATAAACTCACGCCTATATCCCCGACAGAGGTGCTAGCACCCACATTTCGCCAGTTTATGTTTAGGTCCCAATGTAATAGGTGGCGAGCCTATTGCCATGGTACCTTGGTATTTAGAGCATTTTGAAACTTTGTAGTCAAGAGTGTTCTGACGCTTACTGTACCAAGTATCCAGTGAACATAATACCTACTTACTCGAGTTAGAGTGAACCATAATTATTCAACTAGTACGAAAGGTTTCCTAGTCTCTGATTTCTGTACACCGAATTTCCTCCGAAACTCTCTTAATACACTCGCGCAATACTCCTATTTTGCCGAGAAAAGGGTCCTCTACAACGCCGGCGGTAGCTGTAGGGGTTTTAAGTGCACCCACCCAGTATAACCACTCTATACATACTTATAATAGGGTTATATATGGCTTTACAGGGCTGTGGGGTTTCGGGTGGAGGGTGGCTCTGGCTCCCGAGGGTGGCTTCAATTGTAACCTTACATTTCCCGACGGGCAAAGGAGCTGTACAGAATTTCTGCGTTGAATGGAATGTTTTATACAGAGATAGAAGTTGTCCTTGTTGGCAGCTGGTATATTGTCGATTTGAAGGATTCGTATTTTTTTTCCAGACATTAAAAAAAGAGGTTATCAATGTGGATGTTATTAAGAATAAGTTTTTAAATTATGTAAACAATTAACTTTGAAATGCTTGACTGAATAAAGTAAAACTTGGTACCAATCGAATTGAAAACCAGGAGGGGATTTCAATTCGATTGGTTTTGGAAGTTGGTTAAAATTAGTAAAAGAACGGTAAATTTTAGGTAAAAAGCTGCTATTTTTATTTTCGTGTTTTTACGAATTTTATTTTTATAAAAAAAAAACTTGCAAGTACTTAGGTACTTTGTATTATCTATCAGCTGTCGTAGGTTATTATTGTATGGGGTCCCCACTAGAGTTCAAAGTAAAACAGCTTAACTGACTTGTGTTGGGTTCTAGAATGCAGTTAAATATACAAATTCAAATACAATTATTGTAATGCAAATAGAATTGCAATTAGAATATTCATTGAATGGTATTTTTAAAGCATTAAGTATGCTAACTATTCCAATCCATTGAGATAGGTAAAAGTTTGAACCGTAGTGGTAACATACATACATACATACATAAAATCACGCCTGTTTCCCATAGGGGTAGGCAGAGATCACGGATCTCCATTTGCTACGATCCTGACATACTACTCTCGCTTCATTCACTCAGGTTACCTACTCCTGACCTGCCCCTTTTCTAAAACTTCCCCGATTTGGTCCAGGTATGTGCGCCTAGGTCTTCCCCTTCCGACGGTACCGTCCACACTCGCCTCTTAAACCTGTTTCGTTAGTCTTCTTTCATTCATTCTCTAAAAATGACCAAACCAGCTCAACATTCCTCTCTCAATTCTCATCACTATATCTTCTATCATTCCACATCGTTCTCTTATCACGCTATTTCTCACTCTATTTCTCAAGGTCAAGCCACACATACTTCGCAACACACGCATTTATACTGCATTCACTCTACTGACTCTATACTACAAATATTTACACTGACCGGGAATTGAAACCGCGACCTCTCATTCAATCGTTAGGTACCTAACTGCCAAAGTATTACTAATAACTAATAAGTAATACCCCAGAGGTTGACAAAAACTGAATATAAATTTCTATTCCTAATCTTTATTTGAAATTTTTAAATCAGTTATATTTTCGTTATTACAAATCAATAATAAATTTTATAGGTTTTATAACGTGCTGGATTTATTTTTTATAATAAATATTGCAAGTGAAACATGGCCGCCATTACGGCAGTGAAATAACATAGGTTGTAGTGCTTACTGGCAGTGGCAAATTCATCACAAATAGTTTTTATGTAGAAATTGTACCTAAAGTTCTGGGGCCTTACCATCATCTCTTAATAGTAATATTATTTCAATCTTGCTTTATTTTTATTGTACGGCCATTAATACCACGGCCATTATAACCTCGTGTTGTGTTCCCGGCGGTGATTAGGGTAGCCAAAGCTCACTGGAGAGATTTTGTGCTGTCAGTGGGAAGACAAAAGGCTTGTCCTGATTTTATATTCTGCATTGACGGCACAGAAGCTCGGTTCTTTCAGGGTCGGCAGCACGAGTGTGTTTCATAGTAACGACTTTCCATCAAGTGCCTCTGCCACCTAAGTTGTATAAAAAAGCTCGGACCGCTGTCGTCAATCGATATTTGTGTACGGGTGTCCCATATATCTTGTAAGACAAGTGTAAAATATTACAAAATAATAAATAACTATAGTGAAGTCTTGTACCATACAGTACAGTAAGATACACTACAGTAAGACATAGTGTTTGACCCAATTTGATCATATAACACTTATGTTTACGTGCGAAAAATCTCCGCGGATACCCCTCCTCGCCGGAGCCGGTGGAAGAGGTTATGTCGGACTCGAACCGACTAAAACGCACGACGGAGTCGTTGTTGGTTGCCGGAGGTGAGGTTGGCAAGCATATCCCTCACACCCCGGCCGACACAGAACCATCTCTCTCAATCTGGCCCTCCTCGAGGATTACAGATTACAACACTAGTAAAGAACAGCGAAAGAATCATTTTCCAATGGTTTATTTATACATTATTTAATATTTTTAAAATATTTCTTGACATCATTATAATATAATGATTCTTTGATTCTTGAGTATCTTGAGCATCCTGATGGACGCTGCTGGACCGATTCACACCATGAAAGTTAAGAAGCACCTAAGATTGAAATAATTCTGTTAGAGATGGGTGGTAGCCCCACAGGTCCTGATGTTTCTCCTGTTACTGCTGTTAACTGTGACCAGCACCAGTGCTCAGGATGTAGCGGTCGTGTGTGATGGAGTGGTATTCAATAACAAGTATTATGACAAGGAGGTTTTGTTCTCAGGCGTAGGACAGGCGTACAACTTGGTAGCGCATGAGTGAGTTATTTTATACCTTGATTTGATAATCTCACAGAGACCTCCGCCTTACCCTTTGTGGTAGGTTATTCAGGCCATGATCCCCCCCCCCCCCCCAATTAAGCACATTAAATTGCAAAGTCTTCTAAAAAGGGATTTTCTGTAGGAATGTCCGCGCTTAAAAAAAGTGATCCCCTCGAAATGTGTTTGTGATACCAAATATTTTTTTAAGAATGTAGGAGCCACGCGAAGCTATATCAGCCCATATTATCTAGTGGAGGATCGTAAGATTTATTTCTCGATATCCAGGGACTATAAATGAATCTTTATGAACACTTTTGAAATGTGTTTTTAACGGTACAGAATATCCGATCAAGTACCTACCAAGTGGTTCGGAGACTCTTTCCTTTGCCGCACTATTAAGACCTGAAATTCCTTACCAGCTCACGTGTTTCCTTCTTCCTACAGTCCCGGGTTATCGGGAAAAAACATTTGATGTGGCCGTTAAGCTGAGTGCCACCATTGTAACATGCTACGTGTCTGTAATGATGACCCTCTTTCCCAAGACTTTGCCTTCAACTTACTATTAGGCGAGGTGAAGTCAAATTGGCGGGTCCTCTATAAAAAAAATGAAGATAACGTTACGTGCAATTAAATGCCGTTTACTCAACGAAGAGATTTATTAGCTCACCACAAACTAGACAATTTAATCACTAGTACACACAGTACTCTTCAACAGTTCCAGTCGCTCAGTTAGTAGTTCACAGTAGTCCACTGTCGTTACTCTGGCGGGGGGTATCCGTGGTGATTTTTCACTCGAAAAAAAGACTAGTATATAAAATCTAATGTTGTTATTTTAAAATTTTTAACAAAGTTCCCGTACATTTCCCTTTACTATGTATACTACGGGAAAAGTACGGGAAATTCACCAAAATATTATTTTGAACATTTTTTAAATATCGACAGTATCATGGTGAAGTTCCCGTACTTTCCAAATTCAAATTTAAAAAGTACGGAAACTTTACGAGATTATTATTTTGAACATTTTTTAAATATCGACAGGATCACTGAAGAATTGTTCTTCAGTCGGACAGCCCGTGACGTAAATTACAGTTATCGACGATTTGTTTCTTGTCATATGAAAACTCGCATATGCGATGACGTAAACGGCACTGTCGGAGGAAACGCCGTGTTCTACCACCGGGAAAACGATGACCTGTACTTCGGTACATACGACGGCATATATCAATACAATTTCAAAACGAAATCAGCAAACCTTGTCATAAAAACTGCAAACTCGATATGGGGCCTGTTCATTTCCAACACGAAGTTTTATTACATATCGTATCCTCAAAAGAAGCTTTATGTACACTCGAACAATACATTCGAAAAAGTTAAAGAACTTGCTGATGTCCAAGTCGAAAATATTTTTGTCAGTAAAAAAAATATCGTGTATTATTCCAACAGTACTGCTTTGTATCGAGTTGAGAGTCATACACCTTTTGATGCGGCAAATCTTTTGAATGATAAAATTATTGTCAGACAAATCGTTGCCGATTTGAACAGTAATGTGTACTTTTGCGCCAGTGACGGAGTTTATATGGATGATGGAGTTACTAAACAACTGAAGAAGGTAGCAAACATTGGTGGTGCTTATGGCATAACAATTATTGACCTAACAGCGTCAAAACACCATTTAAACATAATATATTCCGTTCACGATGTGATATACCAACTAGAGCCAAGCAAGAACAGCGCGACCTGTTTTAATGAAGTTAAAAATAAAACGTTCGGTTTCTCTATCAACCTAAATGTGCAAAACCCTCATAAAATTCGCAAAAAATTGTATAATAAATAAAATAGATTACCGTTAAATTATTTTATTTTCTGTCGATAATATTCTGATATAGTCTGACGACTGGACTTTGCAGCTTTTCGTGGAGTCTGTAAAGTGCGCTTTATATCTGGCGCATATACTTAATTAAATAGTGTGTTTAATTACTTATAAAACATTGGCTCACAACGCACGCACTCTCTGATAATCACGCACCGGCACATATGCCATCGCTTGTTCGGGAGAGCACGTCACTCAAGACAACAGATAAACAAATACATATATGTACATACATAACAGCACATGAGCAACTCACCTTTTGTACATGTGTATAACTACAGAGTTCATAATCATAATATAATCAATTCATAATCTGAAACATGCATAATTCATCAATCAAATAAATAAATAAATAAATAAATAAATAAATTAATAAATCTATAAACTGCAAAGAACAACCAATGGTGGCTCTTTCAACATTCCTACGGACTTGCATGTTTGCCAACATAGGACTGAAAAGCATAGTTGGCGCAATATGGGTGTTATACACTTCTGCCTACACCTTCGGGGATTTACAGGCGTAAATATATGTAAATACAGTTGACAAAGGACCGTATCTCTTTTGTTGCACTGTACAAATACTTATCTACTATTACATATTTTGAGTTTATACGTATTGCATTATTCATTTTATCAGGCGCACTCCACTTCATTAGGTCTACAGAAATCTATATAGATACATATAATCATGCCTTTATCCCCAGAGGTTTAGGCAGAGGTGAATTAACACCCATATTTCACGAAACATTGATTCGGTCCCTCGTAACAGGGGGTGAGCGTATTGCCGTTTTCCGGGAACTATTGTTGACTCTAACCATGCATCCGAGGCTGAGTCCAGGCTGTATATTATATCTATCTTTTTTTTATCTAGGACACGTCAACTTGACTTCTCCTCAACTCATGGTAAGCTAAAGTAAAGTGGTATAAAAAAAAAAAGGTAAGGTCTGATGTTAAACAGTCCTATACCTAAGTCGCCTTGTACGACACCATATGGGAAGAAATAGGGTGGTCCAAATTCTAATCTGCCGGGTATCACACGGCACCGAAAACTAAAATTAGTTACTAATGTTAATTGTGATACAGCAAATACTTCCGTATGGAGTACGGACTTTGGATACGGACGAAGTCGCGAGTAGGGGCTAGTGAAGAATCAATTATACGAAAATATATGATGAGTCTGAAGTAGCGGGTTCGATTCCTTCTCAATGCTATTTTTGTCGTTCGTAGATAGTATATTATCTGCATTGGTCTACGTATTTCTGTGTCTATTAAGTATGTATTTATTCTATGTCATTATAAGTCATAGCTTACTCAACACCGGCGAATGTAAGAATAAAATTTACTCTTAAATATGGTCAAGCGGGTGTGAGAGTATTATTATTATATTCCTTTCAAATTCGTAAAATGGTCACTTATCCTGAGCAGAATTACAACAATTCGTTTACCTAGCAGATTCTAATTTCGTGTACATATCGCCGCAAGACAAAATATTATCATAGTTCCTAATACGATTGCACTTAAGTGGCCTTTGTAGACCTGCAAGAAAAACGTTGTCATTATTATATGGACTCAAGTTAAAACGTTATATTAAAATACTTTTGTTTTAAATGCCATCTCGTAGATATGTCACCGCCAATCTGTTTAATTCAGTTATTCTACACAATGTCCACCCATAACCACCGTTTTATATTTTTTAATAATATTTATTTATTTATACTTTATTATACACACATATATTACATTGATATAAAAAGATGAGATGTAATGTACAAAGGCGAGCTTAACTCAAAGTTGAGTTCTCTTCCGGCAAACCCGTAAAATATTTCACTACCGGCTGCTCACGTACTCGGTGTTGAATGCGCCTAGGTAGAGTACCTATAGATAAAATAAATAAGTAGGTACCTAATATCTCATACATTGTCCACACATTTTAGGCATTCTACACATTGCCTAGTCATTGTAGAGAATACCGGACTATGCACATTGCCGGCAATGTATTAGGTCTTTACCTATGAAATTGCCGAAATTTTCTTACACATTCATGAGTTCGTTATTCCTGTAATTGAATAGCTATTTCCATTATTTATATTTTGTTTGAGAGTTGATTTCAAGTTTTTACAATTTTGTATTATTTTGTTTTTATTGACCGCTTGATAAATTAAATTCAATCTTCAAAAACAGTACTTCCTAAATGCTATCAATTTTGATGATAAATATCGTACCTATTACTTTTTTACAGCTGTCTCTTTTCAAAAATATAATACCGAAGTGTTCGTTAGCATAATTTTGTCTCATTCATACACAAAAAAAATATAAAATTTGCATTTGTCATTCCTAAAAAAAACACAAAAATGTTAGTACTGAATTCCTCCAATTTCTTCAAAAAAAACGACAACTTCATATCGACGGTTGAAAGCCTAAAGGCCGTAAGCGACAAGAACAGTTGATGCGTAAATTACACTGTGTTGTAAAGAGTGTTTCATGTGCTTTAAGACCTTTTTTTGTGTGAAATTTCGATGTCGCTTGTACCTTTTTGCTTTTCAACCGTCTATATGTATGTGATGATAACACGCCAATTTGATTATACCTCGCCTGAATATAAGCAAAAGGAAAAGTCTCAGAAAAGAGGGTCGCCATTACTGAGACGTAGTTGGTATGTTCTAATGGTGACACTCAGCTTGGCGGCCTCATCACGCCCCGCTTAAAGGACCCGGGACTGTAGTAAGAAGGAAACACGTTTACTGGTTAAAAATTCCAGGTTTTGGTGGTGCGACAAATGAAAGAGTTTCCGAACCGCTAGGTTCTTGATCGTATATTCTGCACCGTGTGCGGGTGATATCTAAGCCCTGCACGTGTTGTCCTTTGTATGAAAGGGGAGGGTGGGATTAGTTGGAAGAGCTCATCAGAACACTCACCATGGTGATGATAATCATGATACTGATAAACTGTAAGTATTCCTTTTATTATGATTCAAATGCGAGTGTTACCATTTTGGAATCTAAAAACGATAAACTTTGTAATTAATTGCTTTTGATTTTATTGCCTGACCAGACAGAACCAATAAAGTTCAAGGTTATATCCTTGTCTTCTTATGAATAATGTATGTTTTTTAGGTAACAATTTGGCTACTTTTTAATGAATATTCTCAGAATAATTATTCTTTGAAATGGAAAACCATGCGAAGAAGCGTACTCCGGACTCCAAGATGAGAGAGAGAGCTTCGGATGCGACCTGAACTAGCGCCCAGATGATGATGGCAGCATGTAGCAGAATCGCACGCAGAGCAAAACATAGGTTTACTGATCAAAGAAGTAATATTGCCATTAACAGGGCAGTTATAAATCTCCGATAAATACACACATAACTTCGAAAAGCATCGAAAAGTCATTGGTGTGTGCCATGGTAAACCTGGAATCGAACCCGAGACCTCGTCTAAGCAGTCCATTACCCATACCACTAGGCTACCGACATTGGGACCTAAACATAAACGGGCGATATATGGGTGCTAGCACCTCTGCCTACCTCTTCGGGAAACTTACGCCTAAGTTTATGTTATGTTATGTGTTTCTTAAGCCTAGCATCCAATAGGCAATATCTACGCTCCCTATGTTGCACAATGTTATTAAACAAAGACACACATACATATAATCACGCCTTCATCCCCGGAGGGTTAGGCAGAGGTGAAAATACCCACATTTCACCAATCATTGAATTCGGTCCCACGTAATAGAGGGTGAGCCTATTGCCGGCTTCCGGGCAATATTGTTGACTCGAGCCATGCATCTGAGGCTGATTCTGGGCTGTACCTATATATCTGTCTGATGTTAAACAGCCCTACCCCTTAGTCGCCTTGTACGACACCGCATGGGAAGAGTTGGTGTGTTCCAAATTCTACTCTGCCGGATACCACGCGGTTTTCGGGAAACAAAGTGCAAAAACAAAAAACTTTGCTGGCTCTCCACGTCTATTCTCCACACATTATGCCATTCATGGACAGCCAACAAAGTCCCATGATCAATCGTCGAACAAACGAAAATACAACAGCTGGCAACATAGCGCGTGTTGCGCAATGTTGCCGAACTTGTTGAGTGTTCCGTATCGTTTATCAAAGTCAAAGTCAAAAATCATCTATTCTGCATAGACCATTAAATCGAAACTTACAAAACGTTAATTTAAAACGAAATATGAAAGACTATGTTAGCAAATGGACTACCGCCACCTGTTCGAAACGCGGCCCCGACCTGAGAAGACCAATCAAATGTTGCCTAGTGGATAGACACGAGGTTTTATTTAGAAAATAGTGATTTTCCATTCACTTTATCTTCTCAGGGTAGACAGCTTCAAAAATTCTTATCTATACCATAGATAACATAATACTAATCTATACCTAGCAATAAAGGCATCATCTGCTAACATTTCCAGTAGTAGAATAACCGGTTATGGTCAATTAGTCCATGCGAGTAATAAAATTATACACCTATTTAAAGATAAAAGTAATAATCTGATAATACAACATGATAAGCCTTATCGTAGATAAAAATAATATAATATTTTGATTACTTAATACGGTATACCTACCTACGGAATTTAGCACGAACAGATTAAAAAAAGTCAGACCAATTAATTCGTGCAGTTTTGAAATTTGGTACCTACAGAATTATTATAACTGTACCGTACTGTAAGGAGGTAGGACACGGCGGTATTTCCGCCCAATTGAGCAGTCCGACTGGGGAAGTACCTCCGCCCTACAGAATACCGCGGCTATAATAACTTCGTGTTGTGTTCCCAGCGATGAGTAGGGTAGCCAGAGCTCACTAGAGAATTTGTTCTGTCAGTGGGAAGACTAAAAGGCTCGTCCTGCTTTGTCTTCTACACTGACGGCACAGAAACTCTATACTTACAGGGTTGGCAGTGCGACTGTGACTCCCCTGGTATTACAAACGTCCATAGGCCACGGTAACCACTTTCCATCAGGTGGGCCGTGTGCTGCCACCCAAGTGGTATAAAAAAAACTGTACTTGGTCTCATTTTCACGTTTTTATTCCTGTACGATGGATTATAAGAATAACGTACGTAGGTATGTTTTAAATGAGTTAGTATGACAGTAACAAATGTAGCAATACCTAGAATTATGTAGGTATTGTTACTTTTCCGTATCTGGATAACCCAACAAAACCAATATTTAAATCCGTCTATTGTATTATAAATTGTCCCTAAAACTAAACTTACAATAACAGGTATTATTGTAAAACATCCAGTAAATAAATAATATTAATATATTATTTATTTACTGGATGTTTTACAATAATACCTACATTTTCAACTAAAACTTAATTCAAATTCAAATAAAAACATTTAAATTTCTGAACTGAAAGATCAAGTATTTAAATTAAATTGCAATTACAACTTCAAAATGTTATAAAGTTTATGACTTATATTTGCAAAATAATATCGACTACGTATTCGTAACAATTTAACTTAAGAACTATTGTTAGGAATAATTCAATAAAATTACAACACTCCCACTATCTGTGACAAGTATGAAGTCTCATCCAGTGCTGCAAAAGGGGGACTTTTGATGACCCGACCCACCTGTCCTTAAACACACTCATTGTAATAAGATAGCTCATTTTCCATTCAAATTTCAATTTAGCCATTTCATCTACACTCGAGAGCAATGAATCCGGGTCACTTAAAGAATCCTAAAAATCTCGGAAACTAAAAATGCTAGGTTAATGCAATAAATTGTATTTAATAGACAATGTAATACTCCTTAAATGAAGGTATTAAAACTTCTTAGTTATTGTAAAGTTATATCATAAAAAAATCAAATTTGAAAAAGGGCCACTTTCGAAGATGGAACTACGAAATTACAGCATTTGGTGTTGCTTTTGTTTGTAATCTGTCATTTATGTGGGTACATAAACCATGTTGATAGTGCTCTATATTCATTAATCAAGCTGAAATTATGTCGCTTACGCCTGAAGAATGCACCAGAATACTTACAATGCTGGAAACCGGCCGGAGTCAGCGCGATACAGCCAGGACTGTCGGTGTGTCGCTGTCAACAGTACAAAGAGTTCTCCGACGTTACGAAGAAACTGGTTCTAACCTACGCAGACCAGGAACGGGCAGAACCAGGTGTACCACAGCACGAGAAGACCGATACTTGGTGAACACCATGCTTCGAAATCGCTTTCTCACAGGAACTGAACTCACCAATCAGTTTCGACGCCTCGGAGGAAGTAACCCAAGTGCATGGACAGTAAGACGTCGGCTTGCTGAATCTAACTTAAAACCCCTTAGACCTGCAAACGGCCCTAAACTGGAGCGTGGGCATCGTATTTCGAGACTAAGTTATGCCCAGAGCCACGTAAATTGGAGTATTGAAGATTGGTCAAAAGTTATGTTCTCCGACGAATCAAAATTTATGCTCTACAAGCACGATGGAAGACACAGAGTGTATCGAAGACCAGGGGAAAGATTCAAGCAAGCATGCATCGAAGAAAAAGTAGCCTACGGTGGTGGGTCTGTACTTGTGTGGGCCGGAATTTCTTCTGAAAGTCGCACAGAGCTGGTGATCATAGAAAACGGCTCTTTAACTAGCGTAAGATATGTGGAAGAAATCCTCAATGATCACGTTGGTCCATTTATGGTCAATTTAGGTGAGGATGCTATATTTATGCATGACAATGCCAGACCTCATACAGGTAGGATTGTGAATGACTACCTTCAAGAGATGAACATTACTCGTATGGAGTGGCCAGCGCGCAGCCCGGATATCAACCCGATCGAGCATGCTTGGGACGAGCTAGGCAGATGCGTAAAACAACGAAACCCTCCCCCAATCACGCTTCGTGAGCTCAAAATTGCTCTCACAGAGGAATGGGAGAATATTCCCCAAAATCGTATTAGGAACTTGGTGTACAGCATGCCAAACCGCGTAAACGCAGTAATGGAAGCACGAGGAGGCAATACGAAGTATTAAAATTCAAGAAAATCGTAATAAAGTTCAAAAATTTCATGTTTCCTATTTTTGTTTTAAGGAGAGATCAGCAGTTTTTTTCTTTATGTAATTTTGTGTTAATAAAATGTATGGTGACTCATATTTTTTTTACTTTCATTTAAGGAGTATTACATTGTCTATTAAATACAATTTATTGCATTAACCTATCATTTTTAGTTTCCGAGATTTTTAACATTCTTTAAGTGACCCGGATTCATTGCTCTCGAGTGTATATATATAAAAGAAAGTCGTGTTAGTTACACTACCTATAACTAAAGAACGTCTGTACCGATTCGGTTGAAAATTGGTGGGGATGTAGCTTAGGACTAGGAGACAGACATAGAATACTTTTCATCCCGTTCGACCTTCATCCTGTTGGACCGCGTTCCCATATGACGTGATATAAAACCTCAAAGAGAATACAAGTCACAATTTTGTCTATGGTGAAGTTTAGTTAAAAATATGATAATTATAATTTTTGTCTGAAATTAACAATGCCGTTATAAATACTAACATAGATTTAAATACTTACTAACAAAAAATGAATTGTAATTATCTGGAAAATAAATGAATTATTATATATTATTATTAAGTATAATAATATGTAATAATCAGTATTAGTCAGTCACTCGAAAAAAACTTTCTCCAGAATATGAATATACGAAAATAGGTATAACATATATTAAGTTTGAATTATAGAAGTGAACATTTCTTAATATATTTTGAACGTAACGGGGACGAAGTCGCGGGCAGAAGCTAGTTTTATATAAAGCCGCGTGGTTTCCGGCAAAGTAGAATTTGGACCACCCCATCTCTTCCCATGCGGTGTCGTACAAGGCCTCGGAGAGGACGTTAAGCCCTCGGTCCCAATTGTCATACGAACATCCATGACAATCGTTACGAGTAGTTGAAGCCCTCAAAAGTCTGATTACTCTCACTATAGAACTTCGAAATCGCCAATTGGTTGCGAAGGTCAGATGACAGTCGCTTCACGGAGCATATTGAAGTTCATCATAGTTTAACATCAGACAGATATATACAACCCAGACTCAGCCTCAGATGCATGGCTCGGGGCAACAATAGTGCCCGGAAAACGGCAATAGGCTCACCCCCTATTACGTGGGACCGAATACAATGATGGTGAAATGTGGGTGTTATTTCACCTCTGCCTAACCCTTTGGGGATAAAGGCGTGATTATATGTATGTATGTATTTTAAAAAAAAGTTACGTAGATATTTCTATCTTGTATTATTTACAAGATTTTCTACAATAGTGGGAGTCATATTCTGCTGTCCACCTATTTGTCTGTCCATCACCATGTTGTGCTTATCTCATGAACCGAAATAACTTCGTATTTCTTTTTTTTTATGTAGGACACGCCAATTTGACTTCACATCGCCTGATGGTAAGCTAAAGGCAATGTTTCAGAAAAGAGGGTCACCATTACAGACACTAAGTAATGTTACAATGGTGGCACTCAGCTCACACAATTCACGCCGCGCTTAAAGGACCCGGGACTGTAGGAAGAAGGAAACACGTGAGCTTGTAATGAATTCCAGGTCTTGGTGGTGCGGTAAAGAAAAGAGTCTCCGAACCGCTTGGTTCTTGCTCGTAGAATATACGAGCAAGAACCAAGCGGCACAGTGTGAGGGCGATATCTAAGCCCTGCACGTGTTGTCCTGTGTAGGAAAGGAGAATGTGGGATTAGTTGGAAGAGCTCATCAGAACAATCACCATGGTAGAGAAGGTAAAATACAGCCAAGGAAGCAACATCTCCATTGTCGCTATAACATGAAAAAAATACTAAAAAAATTAACCGCCGAAGAGTCGAAAATAAGTTGTGTCAGTTAGCCCTATAACTTTGATATACTTAATAATACATATTTTGACGTAACCCTTCATGTCGGGGGACCCTAACTGGTAGAGCACTAGTCAAGCCTTTTCATTTTTTTCATGAAAAAATATGTAAGTACTCCTTCATTTTGTAGCGGCGGCCACTTTTTTTTTATACCACTCAGGTGGCAGACAAGCGCACGGCCCACCTGATGGAAAGTGGTTACCGTGGCCTATGGACGTGTGTAACACCAGAAAAGCCACACTCGCGCTGCCGAACCTATGAGCACAGAGTTTCTGAGCCGTCAGTGTAGAGGACAAAGCAGGACAAGCCTTTAGTCATCCCACTGACAGCACAAATTCTTCAGTAAGCTCTGGCTACCCTACTCACCGCTGGGAACACAACACGAAGTTATTATAACCGCGGTATCTTGGACTTGGTTTATTTTCAAACATAGCAGATAAGAACACTCCCGATTAATATACCTTTCAAACAAAAAAAACTAAATCCAGATCGGTTCAACCGTTCAGGAGCTTCGATGCCACAGACACACACACACACACACAGACACGACAAACTTATAACACCCCGTCGTTTTTGCGTCGGGGGTTAAAGAAGAACAATTCACACTTGACCATTTATTTTAATTACTGTTCAGCGAACTTCTGAGGTCGACTGTGTATAGATAGTAAGATAGATAGATAACAGATTTACAGCAGGACAAGTAGGTAGCATGTACCTATATACAGTTCAATGTACAATGCGCCTCTCTAATTAAGACAGTTTCTACATATTTCAAATATTACTGTACATATGTCAGTGTAGTAATTTCCGTTTTATTTTTAATGTTAAAGTTAAACTCGTTCTCCTCAACCTTAATCACGCTACCGAATCCATAATGACTTCACATCACACAATTATCAACATTGTTGCTGTTCGGTATTGGGTAAATTTGAATTGTAATTAAACTAAAATAGTAGATGATATATTCAGTTTAGGTATGTACATAAAATATTCTATAATAATATACAATTACTTACAAATTTTTATAAAACTATGCTAACTATACAATATATACAAAAATGGAATAGAGAAAAATAGGGAGACTGTAATTTTAGGCACCGAAAAATTCCTCCCCATCGATGTATACTGGTACCGTGCCCAAGAGGCTGGCGGCATTACCACGCTGAATGGCGATGCCAATTCTTTGAGTGAGGTAAAGGCCAGCCTTATGGTCATGGGAAGCGTCGATTAGTCGCTTCGCTATTTCTTTGATAGCGCGCGCGCGCTTGTACCCCACGGACCCAACGTTTCGACTCCAAACGGCTCAAAATTATAATTACCAGTTAAATAGGTATATTTGCGCCGTTTGAGAGTCTCCGCTGATGCAGCAGCAGCGCATGCACAGTCCATCGTACCTT
This sequence comes from Eilema griseolum, assembly GCA_963662185.1. Classification (NCBI taxonomy): domain Eukaryota; kingdom Metazoa; phylum Arthropoda; class Insecta; order Lepidoptera; family Erebidae; genus Eilema; species Eilema griseolum. Next base: position 7,993,332 of record OY759254.1, on the reverse strand, counting down.
ACCATCGTCGCGAGCCCAGCCAAAACACACTTGTAATTAAACCGACTGCTGTCTAAAATGATTTAAACAAGTTTGACAGCAGGCGGTAGGTACACATTCATTTTTCTTTCGTTTTATTGTACAGCCTGCTGTCAAACTTGTTTCGATGTTTTACGGCCGCTTCCAATATTCGATCGTCAATCTAAGATGATTTTCAATCTCGATTTTTGACAATCGATCGATCGACGCAGAATCGGTATTTCAACATGTCTATTTCGCCACCAATACCCTAACAAATAAAGCTGTCACTTTTGTAGAAACGGCTAGTGGCGATCTAAAAGTGTAGATCAGTCCTCCCGAAGATCGATTAGAAATTGAAAATTGAGATTGCATATAGAAAGCGGCCGTTAGACAGCAGTCTAACGCCTACAAGAGGGGCATCAGAAGGTTTCTTCATGGTCAGCAGCACGAGTGTGACACCCCTGGTGTTGCATACGTCCATAGACCACGGTAACCGCTTCCCATCAGGTGGGCCGTGTGCTTGTCTGCCAACTTAGTGGTATAAAAAAAAAGTCGGATTTACTTTTTTCAATCTTTCAGATTTTTTTTCTCTGATTTTTTTTTTATTGCATTTAAAATTTCCCCAGCACTGTTGGAGTTAAACCATCACCACACAAACATTATAATATTAGTTATGACTAAGTGGAATGAGCAGTCCTCATAGCTTGGGTTTAGAAAACAAAACCTACACCTGGGGTTGTTGGAGTCCCGAAAAAGAAGAAAATATGTTAAGTAGAGAGTAAATAAAAAATTGGGCATTATACATACTACATACACACATACATAAAATCACGCCTGTCTCCCATAGGGGTAGGCACAGATCACAGAGCTCCATTTGTTACGCTCCTGACTGGTGCTACTCTCGCTTTATTCACTCTCATTACATTCTTCATGCATGCTTGTCGGTTTAGGGTACTCCTGACCTGCCCCTTTTCTAAACCTTCCCCGATTTGGTCCAGGTATGTGCGCCTAGGTCTTCCCCTTCCGACGGTACCATCCACACTCGCCTCATACATCTGTTTCGTTAGTCTTCTTTCATTCATTCTCTCAGCATGATCGAACCATCTTAACATTCCTCTCTCAATTCTCATCACTACATCTTCTATCACTCCAAATCGCTCTCTTATATAGTAAGTAATAATAGCGTGTATTTCTCACTCGGTCTCTCAAGGTCACTTCACACATACTTCGCAACGCACGCATTTCTACTGCATTCACTCTACTCTGTTGCTTTATCTGCCACACCCAACTTTCGCTACCATACATAAGAGTCGGCATAATACATAATCCCTGGTCATTATGAAATATGCCTAAATACAAGAGTGCAATTTGATAATAATTTATTCAAATTATCAAATTGACGGGGTATTATACTTACATGATATAATGTCCATCAATCCATCCATCATCAAATTTTCAAATGATTATTTACATCATTTACAAAACCAACCAAAAAACATTTGGATTCTTTTTTAAGTTTTAAAATAGAAGACTGATTTCAACTTTTCAAACGACGGCCATGTTGGGCGCGCTTGTCGTGACGTCAATGCGCATAGGTAACAATAAACAACTACTCGATGTCGTGGATAGCTGCAAGTGTTTCCGGGTATAACCTATTAATGGCGCACCTCGGCATGAATAGACAAACGTTGGTGGATTAATCTGTAGTAGAGTCGACGAAAATGGGTTTTAAGCGTGGTGATTCAACCAGTTGAAATAACTACAGTCGAATAGGCCTATTGACATCCGATTCTTCCCAATACCGCTTAACATTTCCCAACCCAACTGAAACTATGACTTTTCGTTATTTTTAATTCCCAAAATAGGTAAGTCAAAATATAAACAATATAATTCAGTCCCAATTTTTAACATTTTAGATTCCTCATTACATTTTAAATTACTTTGGTTAGGAACTACACAAACATGTAAATGCAACGTGGACAGAGATAAACGCGATATTCTCTTGCACTCCGTACTCCGTACATTTGCACTACGCGTAACTGGCGTGAGACGTCACTCGCAAGTACACTTTTGTTTTGTTTTCGACCGGCTTGAGCAATTTTATTTTCAAAATCAGATATCTTGAAAACGATTTGTCATTATATTCAATATATTATACTAAAGTGATCCTTTTTCAACAATAAAAAAATATAGATAGCCTATTGATACATTACCCTTCTCTCCACAGCGTCGGCTTTATTATCTAATTGCACATTTTGTTAAGTAGCAATCTCTCTATTCTTCTCTCTCTTCTATTTTGTCTCAAAAGGAGTGGAAAAATAAAGTAGTATGAAGAATATATATGTGTGTGTAAATATCTTCTGAATTTTTCTGGGATATTTATTGTATGTATGCTTATATATAATGGTACATATCTATGGCTATTATTGTTTATGCGTTTTCTTTTTCATTATTATTGTTTTATTTTCTTTGTATTTTCTCTATGTACGCCTAACTGCCTTGAAATATTCTTCTCCTATTTTTCTCTCCATCCTATGGTTGCCTGTAAGAAATTGCCGCATAGCGATAAGGCCGCCATTTGTACGTACCACAAAACTTGTATCTCATATTGTAATGTAATGTGTTATTGGTGTACAATAGAGACGTTTATTATTATTATTATTAGCAACCGCAATTACTAATAATGATAATCGTGCAATGTGATAAATTATGAAGTTTAGATAGTCCGATAGAGCTAGACATTTATTCATAACGTTCGCGCTTTATTCATAATGCCCGCACTAATTACCTAGTCCATAACAGAAATACTAATCAAAACGAGTAGATAAGCTAACCGCGGGCTCAGGAAACTTTGGACGTAACCGGGAAAACGCTAAGAGAGCGATGATGAATCACGTATACGTCCGGCTCGAAAGACCAAGCGTTGTTCCGAAGAGGAAATGAACACCATTTATTTACAAATATACAGAATCAACACAATGTGGAATCAAGTTTCATGTCTGTTTTGAAGGACCAAGCATCGCTTCGCTTAGGAAATTAACATCATTGAGTTACGAATTTCGAAAACCTACAATATACCTATGTGTGTATTGGTTATATAAGTAAATTACATATCCTGCTCGAAGGACCAGGATTAGCTTGATCACCTGAAGTGGCAACTTTGAACCATAGATGGCTGGGTCATCCGCGTTGCGAGGGCGTTTCTTTTTGGGTAAGTAATAAAATATTGCACACCGGCAATTGAGACCAGAGAGGGCGTGCGGTTTTAGTCGGTTCGAGTCTGGGATAGTGTCCATGGGAATTTCCGCACGAAAAAGAAATGGTCTGGATAACATTTTATGGAAAGCATTTAGTTGTATCTATAGGTATAAGCTTTAAAACAATCACTGCGAGATAATCTAAGTATACACAGCAGATAATACGTAGGTGCGCCATCTGCTATCTCACTCTGTTTTATTATGTTTCAAAGTATAAGAAAGCGATAGAGATACAGTGCAACGCGCAAGGATAGAGATACAGTGCAACGCGCAAGGCCGTCGATAAAAGAATTTCTTGCCCCTTAACGATTATAATGCCTAGTAATATTCACTGAATAGACGCTTTCAACTTTGAAGCACCCATTCTTTCATACCTTGTTAGAACCTTGTAAAAGTATGACCCACAGATGGGACGCCATGAATGGCAACGTCGCGATTGGCGTCACGTTGGCGTCGTCTTTTTGTTGGTAGGCGATAAAATACGCACTCAACTTTGCAGCTAGGCGAATAATCTTTTTGCTTAGGTAGAATGGAATTCTCCTGTTTATAAATTTATGCTTTTTTTTTTATTTATTTAAGCAGAACAATATACATTGGGTCTAATGCCTTAGTAGTGTAACAAAAACATGTTAGCCTACCTAGTAAAGTAGGTAGTTATTACGTACGCTGGTAAGTACGTACGTACATATATACCGCGGTAGCCTAGTGGTATGGGTAATGGACTGCTGAGACTGCTGAGACTGAGAGAGAACTGCTGAGATGAGGTCTCAGGTTCGATCCCAGGTTTTACCATGGCACACACCAATGACTTTTCGATGCTTTTCGAAGTTATGTGTGTATTTATCGCAGGTTTATAAGTGCCCGGTTAATGGCAATAGGCTCGCCACCTATTACATTGAGACCTAAACAAACTGGCGAAATGTGGGTGCTAGCACATCTGCCTACCCCTTCGGGGATATATGCGTGAGTTTAAGAGTTTATGTTTAGACGTACGTACCTACTTACCAGCTTATGTAAAATGTAAGTAAATAGATAATTGAAAAAAAGTAATGTGCTGTACAAGCATCGCGTCAGTAGTCTTGTGGTTAAAGAGTCGGTTTTAGGATCAAAAGGTCGCGGGTTCGAATCCCAGCCATTACACTAACGACGTGAACCCACTCCTAACACAAGCAATTTAGCTTAGCTGGGGGGATTAGAGGGTTTGTGACACGCTCATGGCTGAAAGGATCTCGCTAATCCATACTAATATTATAAAGCTGCAGAGTTTGTTTGTTAGAACGCGCTAATCTCTGGAACTACTGGTACGATTTGAATGATTCTTTCAGTGTTAGGTAGTCTATTTATCGAGGAAGGTTATAGGCTATATATCATCACGCTACTACTTAAGGGAGCGGAGCTTTGATAATAAATGTTAACAAATCCGGCAATTTTTCATACATATTTTGAAGACTAAAACATACGGGCTCAAAGGTATATGAAGCTTCAAAATATACCCCGGGCGAAGCTGGGGTGGGTCAGCTAGTATTTGATATAAGGATAGATTACAGACTGCACTGGAATAACATTATATGTAAGGTAAGTACTTTTTGGCCCGGGAAATATTTTCCATTGATGGGCGGAACTAGATTAAATTTAAATATCAATGCGTGCGAAACTGCGGGAAACAACTAGTAGATTACATTATTCTACAATGTCCATTGTACCAACATACTAAATCACGATAATATTTAACAAAAAAACTACAACAAAACTATTTTACCCAAACTTTTTGCGTAACAAAAAAGAAGCCTCATTTTAATAAAAAGAAAACTATAACTTTAGTCGTTATGATAAAGTTGTAAATCGCTTGTTCAAAGTCTGAAAACTTATCTAGAAATTACGGGTTGCGTTCAAATGAAACCCAGCAACGCACCAACCGCATTGTGGCTGGCCGGGGGTCGTCAGGTCGCGCGCTACGTTGCCAGTTGGTGCTATCTATGATGACGCACCGCACTGCGCTGCGCGTTATATTATTATTATATTTATATCGCAACGCAATAGTACTTACTGTAGATATTGCAGCGAGCAGCGATCCGATAATTTGAGCAGTCGCGTCTGTGGACTGTGGAGCAGACTTATTTGCTAGCGATATTAGCTATTAGCTACGTACAATACATAACTACCTACTATAGTATATGTGTATATTATAGTTACTATGCTAGAGGTATTATACAATGTGGTTATCGCACCCACTTGCTAAGTCGTTTAGGAACTGTTCGACTACGAGATTATACGTTTACAAGGTCGTTTTATATGTTTCGCGGCTTAGTGTTCACGATAAGTATTTGATATTTTTTTTCCATTTAGTGAATCGATTTACTTAATTAAAGAGCTCATAGGTTTATTTTTTGCTAGCTGTTGCCCGTGGCTTGAACCGCGTGGAAAATTTTGCCCTTTTTCAAGTCATAGAAACATTCTCGGGGTATAAAAAAAACTTGGCTACGTGTTATTATAGACTGTTATCTATTCGTATAGGTAGCAAATTTCAGCCCGATTTGTACACTATCTAAACATCCAAACATCTTCACAAAGTTCCACATTTAAAATATTAGTAGATTAGATAGTGGATTAGTAGATATTAGCCTAGCAGATAGTAGATTAGTAGATTCGCAGATAGTAGATTAGTAGACTAGCAGATAGTAGATTAGTAGATAGTATATTAGTAGATAGTAGGCTAGTAAATAATAGATTAGGACATGGTAGCTTATTACATTAGTAGAATAGTAGGAAGTGGTATTGTAGGATTTATAGCGTTAGTGGAATTTTACATTTATACTAAGTACGTATTTTATTGCGATTCGATATCGTGAACTGGTGAATCACGGCGTTGGATACCTAGTTTAGTTAATTATACTTATCAATAGTTATTAGGTGATTTGAGATTTACATGGTCATTTACATTACTAGTGTAAAGCTCGCCGAGTGCGGAAGAGGGTAGACCGATATGGTCTGCCCAATAACAACTAGCTCGGCAGTCGTCAGTACACCGTGATCATGGCGCTTGTAACAGCGCCGAAATATCGGTTGCTCAGTAAAAATAATAAACATGGTAAATATCCTGGCGAGTTTTTTAGTAATAGTTAATAGACCCTAGCGCAGCTGTGCCGTCGACAAGATTTAATTTTTATTGAATTAGTTTAATTTTTATTAATTTATTTTTTCAATTTCTGGGTTTCAATGATAAGTTTGAAAAATGACTATTCATATTATTATTAATAAGGTGCCTATTTATTTTATTTAAATTCATTGTCACGGTGTATTGCATAATATTTAAATAGCATATACAACAATAAAAATTTTCTTTCTTCTTTCCTTCGTATTAAAAAAAACTAAGACACAGACAACAGTTTTACGAATTAACAAACCGAATTCAACCACTACCTAACTGAGCTGAACCGTATATAAAAGAAGCTAACCCTATAGTACCGGTTTTAGCTTCATAATAAATATAATAAAATGATTCGAGTTAGCGTTATTGAAGTACTCAGCAATCATACATAATTCAATGTTTTTATTTAAACCCTGGAATATTTATAAACAGAAAAATATCTTTTGTGATTCCAACAAAAGACAAAAGTAAATTTAGTCTAAACGATGAAAGAGCAAACCATTCTATAGAACCCGGATACTCCATCCATACCCATCCGTATTTCTTCCCCCTCATACGGGAGGAAATATATCTATATAAAAGGTATGAGGCTGTTTATTATACGGTCCTTTCCGCCGGAAAGGGGGCAGGGGGGTTGCCTGTCTAGTCGTGTCGGAGGGTTACTCTCTCCAACACCCACCCTCTCCATAGCGTACCTTTTATAATATACGGACGTAGAGCGTATACTTATGAAGGTGTGTGTATCGATCGGGTATTTCGAGACTCGAGTATTATCTGGATGTTTGATCATGTGTATTGTATCTGTCGACACTTAGATGTTATTTTGAATCTATAATGTCGGTTAGGTTGAAGGAGCAGGTCTGTAAGTTCATTATTGGAAAGAAATTATTATTTCATAAAAAGTTATTTATTATAATATTTTTTAAATTCATTATCAACTAATATTTACAAGAATATAAAATAGGATACAAAAGGACTGGCTCTTTCATTGTTTAGAGTAAACTTACTTTTTTCATGTGATGGAGAAAGAATACAAGTATCACCACCCCATCTCTACCGAAGAGTGTTGTAAGAGACGATCAACGGAAAAATACGTAGACGATATCACTGTGAGAGAAGGATAACTTGAAATAAAACCCTGTACTTACCAAGACCAACCCGTCTGGCCAGCGTGGAACAGTAGACCAAAGCCTCCCAACATTGGGAGAGGCCTAGTCCATATTATTAGTCCTTATTAGTCCTGTTTTTTACGATTCTGGAGTGATACAAGCAGGAGCTGAACATGATGTGGTGGATGTGTGGAGTCACGCGAAAGGATCGGTAAGAATCTCTCGTAACTACAGCAGCATGCCGAATTGAAGGAGTGCTGCCTTCGCTCACATGCCACGTTTTGGGGTGAAACGCCTGGCTACGTGGTTGATATATACTTGGATCATGCCTTATTCACCGGATCCAGGTAGGGAGAAAGCTCGACGTTGTATTAACTGCCAATGGTCTCACTGCCAATGATGTCAAAGACCAGTAAAAGTGAAAATGTGGTAAAACGGATAACAGGTGAAATTAACGCCTAAACACTGATACGATAGTGATGAGGATTTTGAATCTTTGAATAATATTAAGTACCTATTTCAATATATCTGTAAAAAGGTTTTCAACGAATTGATAACCTTCCTACTTTATGGACGTTGGCTAAAAATCGTGTCAGATCGTGGAATCCAAATGAATATCCCGAGCGATTACAAATTGGGTTCTTCAAAAAGGGCATTAGAAGGTTTTTTCAGGGTCAGCAGCACGAATATAACACCCCTGGTGTTGCATACATCCATAAGTCATGGTAACTACTTCTCATCACCGTGTCTGCCATCTAAGTGGTATAAAAAAGTGAAAGACCCGTCAAAAAGTAACCGACACGTATACAAATGTTCTTCTCCCTCGGATTTCCGCGGCTACGGACAAGGATTCGGATATCTGGCACATCACTAGTATGTAAGTCCTAACTAGTGGTAAGTGCACGAGCGTTTCACAAATAAAACCGTCCATTCGTGCAGTCAATATGGGAAAACAGGCAACTCGTCTGTTTCACTAGCCCGAGGCACGTAGCCGCTGGCGTGTAAATATTTTCTGCATTCAGCTAGGTGTTTGTGGACCTCGAAAAGGCGTACGATAAAGTACCACGAAAGGTCTTTTGGTGGGCCCTGAAGGTGCGAATGTTAAGATGGATGTGTGGTGTGACAAAAATGGATAAGTTTAGGAATGAATATATTAGAGGAAGTTTGAGAGTAGCACCAATCATAGAAAAGCTACGAGGAAATCGTTTGTCCTGGTTCGGGCATGTAATGCGTAGGGATGAAAGTAATGTCGTAAGGAAGGTACTAACTATGGAAGTGGATGGCTACAAGGGGAGAGAGAGGCCTAAAATGCGGTGGATGGACTGTGTGAAAGATGACATGGTTAAGAAGGGAGTGAATGTTGAAATGACTGCAACTAGAGATGAATGGAAAAGGAACACGTGTTGCGCCGACCCCAAATAATCTTGGGATAAGGGCAGGAGGATGATGATGAGCTAGGTGCGGATTCCAGCACGAAAAAAAACTGTGAAAAAATACTCGCTGTGTAGGATTGTTTGCTAGTTTAATGCAAAATCTTTAAAAATAAAACTTATTTATCAATTTCTATACTTGACCTTTTTTGTTCAAGACTTCTCCTAATATTAGACTTACATTTAGAATACTTTGGGACTTATTTATTATGATGGTAATCAATCTGAAACTTAACCTAACTCATAACGCGCGTTATCATTATAAAATTATGAATAGATGTATTGTACGGGTGTACCAACCTACTAAAATGTAATACCGCCGAGCAAAGGGGCTAATACTTTGCAACTAGCAAGCAATCAAGATCAACATAATGCCCCCAGGCCCCACGGGTCAGAGAGAGAGAAAGAGTGTATCCGCTTGGCTGCTTACAAACCGGTTACGACCAGAATAACTGCGATCGCGGAACTTGACTATTCTTTATTTGAAAGTTCCTAGGCACTTTTTCAAAAGCGGTTCTATCATTCACTATTATATAGTTTTCTCTTGCATGTTAATTAGTAGGTGGGTATGTAGGAATTTGATAGATAGTTCTTTGTTGTTAGGTAGACCTACTTAATAGATAAGTAGGTATTTAAGTACTTACCTAAATTAAGTGCTTGGAAATTTTAGCTTTGAATTGAAAAAAAACCATGAATTAGGTATAATATAGGATCTTATGTACTTACCGATCTAACTAAATAAATATCTAAAACAAAACCTATACTCACCTACCTACCTACTATATAATACATAATGCCTAAAAATACAAAATCATAAAAAATACACCTGATAAAACGACCATAATTATCAATCATACTAATCTTTGAGCGGAACGAGTACGCTACGCCTATTTAACTTAAATAATACGACTACGCTCAAATTATACAGCCTACTCGATGACTCAAACGTTACATCCAATAGGTATTATTATTACTTTATACGAATGTGTTGTTTGCTTGCCGCTCAAGCCGAGCGAGCGAGGTCATTACGTACAAAATGGGGGCGACCCATTCTGATATTATACGACTAAGCTCGTCTGTCTGATAGTTATTTATACTGCTATGCGTATGTCGAAATGTCGTCGCTTACAACTCGCGCGATAGAGATAGGCATATAGACTATAGCTGTGACTACAGATGCAAGACAGAGATAGGTGAGGCTGCTGCCGACAACCGCTAGGAATTTGCCAGCCGTCCAATACTGACTCTGGCAGTCCGCCATACTGGCACTGGCAAGAGAACCGCGTCTGTCTGTACTCTGTATTTGCCTGTGAGTGAAAGGAACAGAATTTCGGTCTATCTACCTCGGTAAAATGAGTGTGCGTTTCGATCCAAAGAAGTAGGCTTGCTACTTTGCTCGCCTAATTTTAACTCGTATAGGGAGTATTACATTTGTAATTTGCATATTTAATTACATTACAGTTGTAATATTTAACCAGTTTGACAGCAAGACGTCAGAGACAAAGGTGAATTGGATTGCGTTCACTGACTATCGATAGCATTTAATTTTTTTGACAAGCGCGTTTATTTGGCCGGCCATTTTGTATTTTCTTGCAGAACAGAAGCGAAGTGACAGAAGTTCGCGGAAAATAAATTATTTGCATTTTCCAAGTGTATGCTGTTGTTTTCTCAAGGTTATCATTTACTATTGTGAAAGCCGGACATAAGATTAGTGTTTTTCAAGTTCTAAAAGAGAGCGTGATAAAGTTTGAGTGTAAAATTGGATTGTGAAGTGCAGGATTGTGTCGAATTTAGATTCTTGAGTGAACATGAACCATAACACGGAGATATTTATGTAAGAAATATTCGGACTTACGGTTATACAATATAATGAATGTGAGTATTAAACTAAGATTTGATATACGGCATGTTTTGTAAGATTCGTATTAATGTTTGATGTTCCCGTATAGAAATTGTCCTAGTTTGTTTTAACTTTACCAACTCCATTGTAAGTATGTATAGCATCACGGGCAGCGGTGAACCGGCGAATTGAACTTGAATTTTTTTAAGCATTTAACGCACTTAAATTTCATTTGAAGTTAATTTTCAACGATTATTTTGTTTGCATACATAAATAAAAGATCCCTAGCATGTTGTCGAAGATTATTTTTTAAGTTTTTTTTTTAATGTGAAGTTGAGTTTAGTCTAGTTCTATTGTTTTTGTTTACTAACCAAATACCTATCTGTGAATAAGTTAATAACCTAAAGTAACTAAGCAAACATTATTTTAAGAATACGAAAGTATTCAAATAAGAAAAGAGGTTCTTTTCTATATAGGCTGAATGATAGTGGACTACACAGCCAAATGGGAAGTAAAATCATTGTGGTAAATCCAATGATATTTAACATTACAATGATGAATTGAACCAATGATCTCAGCTAAAAGGATGATAATAACTTGTTCACAGGTATCGTAGAAAATGGCCACAAAGCATGAACTTGCTATCCCACCATCGCCAACCAATGGTGATTCAGGTTAGTTCATAAGGTGCTGTTTTTCTCAATCACTGCATACTTTTGAGATATTGTTATGATGATGATATTGCACACTGTCAGACAGTGGTGAGGGGTACCAATAATCCAATTCCTGCTGACTTACTCTGCTTAGAGAAGCCATGGTAGACATGTTTTATTTCAAACCTATGCTAGCAAATATGTCCATAGGGTATGAACATGGCCTGAGCAGAGCACCGCTGTCAGATATAGTTGTACCAGTCATGCTCATGATATATATCTACGCTTTAGTTGTGAATAGCATGGCTAGTTTGTTTGCCAAAATTTAAATTAATATTGCCAAGTAATTAACTGTCTAGGTGATGGCTCTAAGTTTGTTAGAAAATACATTGCTTGGCTTGGCTTAACTCAGAAACGCAGTAATATTTGATTTTTATTATTAATAGAATAATATACATATTGATTTACTTAATGAGTATTATTACTTATAGTATTATTGTCATCAATATCTTATATTAAAAAAAGGTATGTTGCTATGCACATAACTTGAGCCCTTCACGATCAGAATGTCTAATTAGCTAAATGTCCAATAGCGCAAAACATCTAATGAGCAGTAAGTCTAATTAGCCAAACGTCTATGTAGCAAAACGTCTAACTATCAGATGGTCTGTATAGCAGAACATCTATTTAGCAAAAAGTCAGTTTCTCAAAATGACTGGATACTCAAGCAGAAAATTCAACACACTCATTGCTCCTGGATACCTACACTACATACAGACTCTTTGGTATAATATTCTTCGAAGAGTATATTATTCATAACTTTTTAATGGTGACTGACATTGCCATGAATGCATTTGTTTTTCCTGTAATTGCTTTGCTTTTCATTACAAATAGAATAAAATAGTATTGATTTCTAATTTTAATAATGGGCGTTAAACAAATTTTTATTTTCATCGAAAGTCAAAAGAAAAAGCGTCTGCTGCTGCTGAATGGTCACAGGTACAATTTAAATGTCACAAATAAGGGAGGGGCAACGCTGTGGAGATGCTCCAAGCGCAATGAGTGTTGTGCATTCCTTACTTAATAAAGACGAAAATAAAATCATTCGTCAGTTAAATCAACATACCTGTAAAGCTAATTTTGATAAAAACAGGAGTGACATAGTGATGGATAGGTGCAAGAAATTAGTTCACCAAAAAGCCAAACCTGTACAGAAATTTTTTGAGAATGAATTCGGAAAAGAGGGTGAGATTGAACAGGTACCACATTTTAATTCTAAAAAAGATACATTGTTCCGGGCTCGTCGCAAATATTTAAATGTTTGTAAAACAGAATTTAAAAGTTTTAATGAGGTAACAATTCCAGAAATATTGGCAGACAATTTCCTTATTTGTGAAGATGGATGTAACAATAATAAAATATCAATATTCTCAGCTCCGATCAGTCGGCAATGCATTAAGTCTTTGAAAAATAAGATGTATTTTGTTGATGGAACATTTAAAGCTACTCCCAAACCATTCTACCAGCTATTATCAATTCACGTTGATTTGAATACCTGTGAGGATATAACTTGTGTTATGGGAGTTATATATGCATTACTACCTGATAAGAGACAGGAAACCTATGAACAGTTATTTGGCCTGATCAAGCAGTATTTTGAAATAGACATGATGGCCATTAAATGCGATTATGAGACAGCGCTTATCAATGGAATCAAAGATGCCTTTCCGACCACTCAAATAACGGGATGCTATTATCATCTTAACAAAACCGTTTGGAAAAAAGCGTCAATATTGAGTCTTCCTGAAAGCAGAGAGTCTAGAATATTGTCAGAGTATGTTCCAACATACCTTTATTACCTTCTCCATACATTACTGAATGTTGGACTAGCATTGTTGAAAAGGCTCCCAAAAGCGAAGAAATGGTGGCTTTTTTAAATTTCTTTCAAAGACAATGGCTACAGTCTCTAGCAGATGTAATAAACTGTCCAGGCGATTATAATATTCGCACTAACTACTAAACACTAATATCAAATCAAAGCCAACCTTGCTACTATTCCTCAAAGCACTTAGAAAGGAAGCGCTTTGGCAAGATCGCAAATACAAGAATTTGTTATTTGATGATAATAAGAGAAGGAAGATTGACATCATGTTTAACATTAAATACAAAAGAGAGCTGCAAAGGCTAGAGGATCAAAAAGCTAGTGCCTTTGAATTTTTAATGAACCTTGGCAATATTAAAAGGATATTAGGTGAATAAGCCAATTCATTTTTGCACTAATATTGTTATAATACTTAAGAGAGTACTAACCACATTTTTGTATCAAATAAATTTAATGTATTTTTTACTTTTTATCATGAGTGTACATATTTAAAACCTGACTTTTTGCTAAATAGACGTTCTGCTATACAGACCATCTGATAGTTAGACGTTTTGCTACATAGACGTTTGGCTAATTAGACTTACTGCTCATTAGACGTTTTGCGCTATTGGACATTTAGCTACTTAGACATTCTGATCGTGACCCACTTGAGCATGGCTCATCAGGTTCAACTTTTTTTTTTGTATGTTCCAAAAGTACTATGGAAGGCTTTAAAAAACACAGTAACGGGAACAGAATTCAGAGGGAACCAGAAACATTAGCACGGACTTACCCTCCCCCTCCTTCTGAGAGTAGTAGTAGTAGTAGAGTAGAGAATATGCTAGTTTGTTAATATTTGGATCATCTAGAAAGCTAGCTCACCGTAACGAATATTACAAAATATCTAATTCTAGAGTCGAAAGTGTTTTATGCCAATCAACTCTATGTAATAACTGCCATAGATGTTTGTATGACAACAGACTAACCCTAGTTGAATGCACTGCAGTCACCGCCATTGTCAAGTTACTATGCAGAAAACCAATTCTTTTTTCAAACTTCGATCAACTCTTAACATCATCTCAAGGGGCTGATGTGACGAGTAGTAAGTTGTACAATTGCTACACATATCATTCATAGTTTATAATATATTCTCATACAAAAATGAATATATATAAAATAATCTAACATAAAATGTCAGTAGGTATGCCATGCCATACCTAGCTGCCTGAGTCTCAGAAGTCCATTACCCGTACCCCTTCGGCCGTTAAGGAAACTGAAGTTTGGAAACTACCACTAGGCTACCGCGGTTTTATAATATTTTTTTTTATAAACATATGTTTATAAAAGTTATTTTAATATTTGGCAACATTTTAATATCATTTTACAAAATTTATGAAAAGTTGTCAACCTTTGCCTACCCCTATGGGAAACAGGCGTGATTTTATGTATGTATGTATGTTGTCAACCTTATATAAACAATTTTAATTTGTTCTACTAGATTTAGTTTAATCAGCCATTCAATTAACTGCCTAGCCTGTAAATTAATCGGCGCCGTGTAATTAAAGGCCTGAATGATATTCAGCCTTCAGCAAAAAATAACCCTTAGGTACGATGATATCGATAGGTATCATAAAACTTCAGACCGATTTTAGTAGTCTCGTGTACCCAGTTCGATTCCCGGTTCAACGAGGCAATTATTAAAAATATATGAATGCAGTTCAAATGGTATGATTGTCAAATAACTAAAAATTATGTAATTAATAAAGGAACGTTATAGAATATTATATTTCTCGTGCTCATACATTAAGATCATGAATACTCATATTTGTACGTCTACATTGACAGAACGTGTTGAAACTCGCAATGCATTGTAATATACTTTGTAACATCATCTGTACACATGTTTCTTCAAATAAATTTATCTTTATCTTTAAATGGTTTTTAAAATTAAATACAGTATTTTTTCAGTCAGATGTCTTATATACAATAAAAAAGGTACTATCCCTCCATGTGTCATTGCCGTGTGGACGCACACACACACATAGTACCCACACTAATTTTATGATTTAAACAATTATAATATAATAGTCAATTAAAAATCAGTAATATGCAGCGTGTTTTTGAGGGGGGCATTGACCACATTGAGGCAGTCGTAGGTCGAATTCCACTGCCGTTAGAATCCACCGCACGCCGGAAGAATTCTAGTTATCACCTATTCTTATAAGCGTCAGAATTAAATAATACATACGTACATATAATCACGCCTTTATCCTCGGACAGCTAAGCAGAGGTAAATTAACACACATTTCACCATTCATTATATTCGATGCCACATAATAGGGGTGAGCTTATTGCCGTTTTCCGGGCCTATTGTTGTCACGAGCCATGCATCTAAGGCCGAGTCTGGCCTGTATATAATTATCTCTGATGTTAAACAACTCTATCCCTTAGTCGCGTTGTACGACACCTCATGGGGAGAGATGAGGTGGTCCAAATTCTACTCTGCCGGAAGCCTCGCGGCTTATTAAATGATAACTCCGAAAAAAAACACGAAAGTTTAATACTTTACAACAGTGTGTTTCTGCTCTTAACTTTCTGCACTAAAAATAAAGGAGTTTTGAGTTGGAGCGTTAATTGAGGGTTTCAGTTCTCTTATAAACAACAGCAATAATAAATTATAAACGTCTAAGAAGTTGCCTACTAATATAAATTCTTAACTACGAGGAGGATAAAGGAACAAAGAATAAATATCGATTACTAAGTATAGAACTTTTATCGATATCGAATTCTCGATGCATTATGAGTAGAGTACTATTGCCTTAGAAAATTTTACGAGCTTTTATCATAGCAAATAGAGAAAAATTTACTAGCTTTTTTAATCATAGCGAGTAGAGTACTTTATGATTAGCATTGATTTTACTTGGTTTTAATTAAAAGAAGTAGACCGTAATACTCGCAGTTACAAAAAAGATAATAAATATAACCCTTCTTGGCAGTCTGGGTCACATTGGTTAACATTGAGGTGTCGTTAACGTAATCGTTTCTTTTCGGTTATAATAACGTATTGATGCGACAGTTCTATTGAATTCTGTTCTAAGTCAGCACGTTAGTGGTTGAGCAGTCGGTCTTATGATGAGGGGACCGCGTTTGATTCCTGATCACTATACTCAATACAAACAATTAGCTTAAATCAAATCAAATCATTTATTGCTTACCAAGTGTACATAGATCTTACAATTTATATGTCAGTACTTAAAACTTAGCGCCTTTTCCAGGCATTGCAACATTTAGGTCACATAATTTTCTTTATTGAAGTAGGTAGGCACAATATATTACTGTCTTCTAGATCTTACAGTCTAGATATTTTTAGATTATTAGATTAAGATCTAGAAAGATCTTAACTTTGGGGGGTTAGCGGAAATAATAGTAATTTTAGCACTTAAATGTTAAAAAGTTGCGCTTAGGCTACTAATACCCATTTTTACTTTATAACCTACCAATTTGTCATCGAAATTAGTTATAAAACGAAGTAAAATATAAATTTTGCCAGCAGAGGTTGGGAGGGAACCCTTACTTCCCTCTCGAGGATTGCGCGCCCACCGCCCACCTCCTCTCATGGCGGGCTTATCGTGCTTGACACCACCACGCCATTTTGGTGCTTTTGCAAAAGTTGTCTTATTCCTAGCCGTCCGATAAAACCTATTAAGTACTTCCCGGATGGACCGAGTTATAAGGGTCATGCGGAGGTCAGTTCTCTCAATCCTTTACGTAGTCTCCACTATTTCCTCTCCATTTGATCCGATAATTTTAGTATAATAAATAACCATATTGTGTCGGTATGAACTTTTATTCGGTAAAAATATTTTTCACTGTATATCATCTGTCATCTGTCCTTCCAGCATAAACCATTTCTACCCAATGAATATTATATCTTTTGTGCAGCACAGAGTATTTTTACTTTTAACATGAAATTATTCCGATAATCTAAAGGTACGAGAGTAGGTCCTTGTGGGGCGCCGATAAAGGCAGGTGATCCAGAAGAGGTTATTCTATCGATACCAACTATTTCTCGTTTATTTATATAGGAGGTCGGACACGGCGGTATTTCCGCCCAAAATCAATCGATCAATCAATCAATCCGGCAAATTTATCAAAATCAATCTGTCAGTCCGATTGGGGAAGTACCGCCCGCCATACAGAATACCGCGGTTATAATAACTGCGTGTTGTGTTCCCGGTGGTGAGTAGGGTAGCCAGAGCTCACTGGAGAATTTGTGCTGTCAGTGGGATGACAAAAGGTTTGTCCTGCTTTGTTCTCTACACTGACAGCACAGACACTCTGTGTTTACAGGGTCGGCAGCACGAGTGTGGCTTCTCTGGTGTTACACACGTCCATAGGCCACGGTAACCACTTTCCATCAGGTGGGCCGTGCATTTGTCTGCCACCTAAGTGGTATAAAAAAAAATCGTAAAAACCAAACAAATCATGTGCAATATTTATTTTATCTACTTAAAAACCGCCCCCATTTTTTCACCTACTTAAAAGCCACTATAACTTCAAATTAAATTAATTAATTGTTGTGAGCTATATTAGCGGAGATTAAACATTCATCCTAAAATACACTTTTACTATAATCCGCAAGAGTTAACTTGAGACCTGAGCACAGTAGGTAGTACATAAGGACGCTCAGGTCTCAAGTTAACTCTTACGGGCTACACCTGCCAATGAGAATGATTATTGAAACGCAACTTTATAGTATTCAGACAGAGTATCTTTTATTCAAAATAAAACAAACAATCGATTCTTATATAAAAACGAATGTGAAGGAGGAATTTGATGCTGTTTAATAAGTTTGTTGATATCAGGTTCCAATTTACTCAAGAACAGCCGCAAGTCACCACGTTCGGTAACATGCAAACGATTTCTCTTTTTAGTAAGCATTGTTGCCGCAGCACTAAATCCACGTTCACACAAATATGGCGATGGGAATGCTATCAAGAATCGTTGAGCGATTGACCACAATCCAGGGTACAATTGCGAGATCGGTTTTTGTAGCCAAAATTCTTGATAGCCATTTTGAACTTGATTTTTATTTCCTAGTTTGTTGTCAATTCTATAAGTTCTTCTTCCAGCTGAGGTGAGATTGCTGTGTTGACATTTGAAAACGGATCTAACACCCAGCCTGGTATTTCCTAGTTCAAAATGTCCTGGTATCGTTCGGTGAAGTCAATGTGGAGGTTTTCCAAATGTTGGCAGTAGGCAAACAAGTCGTCGTTACTGCAGGATATTGATAAATTCGGAAATTTGTGAAACTCACGTCTGCCCATATTCTTTTTGTGTAGAAGCAGTTTGGCTGCGAAAGCAGCCGCGATATTTTTTGTTTTAATTAAATTTAGTTCATCGCCTTGCAGTTAGAGATGCATGTCGTTGAACAATTTATACATATCTGTCTTGTAAGTTACATAATTTTTTGATGTAATGAGCTTGTTGCACAATTTTGTATCTTTAGTTTCTAAGAACTCTATCACAGAGTCAAACAGGTTGTAAAATCGAGTCAGACAATTGCCTCTTGATAGCCAACGAACCTCAGTATGAAGCAACAAACGGTTAGAATCTTCGTCATAGCCGGAGCGCCATTCGTAGCAACTAGTATAATATTTTTCAAGGGAATCTCTTTCTCATTACAAAACTTTTCCAATGTATTGAATATGGTTTCGCCTTTTGTATCGGTCTCTAAATTTCTAGCAAACAATAGTTGTTCACATATTTTCTCATGTTTAATAAATCTCACGTAAGGAAGCAACAATGCTTCATTAGGAGGTAAACTGGACTCATCGAGCTGAATTGAGAATTGACTAGTCTTTAGATGATTGCACAATGTTCCTTCAATGATTACCAAATTTATCAGTTTTCATGTCCTACATCGCTACGTACAGTGGCGGGGCAACAACTAAATTTGATGTGGGCAAGACAGATTTCGCGAGGCCCTGTTCTATGGCGACCTGAAGACGGATTTTATAAAATAATAAAAACAAACAAAACAATTAACACTGCCAAGTTTTTATTCATAAAAATACAAATTAGATTAATAAGTATTAAATGAAAAATTACAAATCGTTAATATAAAGGTGGAGATATACATTTCTTAAAGTGTATCTTAAAAAACATTAGATTTCTTTATTAAAGGAACAGAAATTTGCTGCTTTTAACGTTACTAAATTCCTTAATTATGGTATCGTAATTCAGCCTAGATGCCAAATCTGATTCAATTGATAAAACAGCCAAAGCTGAAACTCTTTTTTGGCTCATTGTGTTTCTCAAATAATTTTTTATTAATTTTAATTTTGAAAAACTTCTTTCAGCAGAAGCTGTACTTACCGGAATTGTTAATAAAATTCGGATGACAATGTAAATATTTGGGTAAATTTCTTTCAAGCTATTTTCTGTTATGTATGACAGCAGCTGTTTCACGTCTTTAATGAAGTTGGGTAAATTCGGGATCATTGTGTTTAATTCTTCATATAATTCAAATGGTTGGAAGTCACTGCTCTCACCCACACGCAGGACGTTATGTAAATCGTTACAGTGTTTTAATATTTGCTCCTGTGGCATATTTTTTAGCGCGCTTAAATCATAGAGAAAACCAAAGTCTTCAAAATGTTTATTTTAAAGACGTAAATCTTAATTCCATATTGGTTATTATAGAATCAATCATGGCGTAAAAAAAATCTGTTTGATACCGGATTTTGGGAGACTGTATAGGTTCATCGCTGCTTTCATAATCGAACATCCTTTTCTTTTTGGCTACTCTTTTATTCTTAAACTCTTTTGGCAGGTCATAACAGCTTTTCTCAGTAAATTTCCGAACATCAGACAGGGATTTCTCAAATCCAGTTTCCCGAAACTCTTTTATCCATTCACAAAATGTGTGTAAATGTTCAAGAGCAATGCTTAAATGAATTTGTACTGATTGCCATAATTTACTTATTATATTAACACGCAATAATATCTCATACCACACATGTAAAGATACGATAAATTCTAAACTTAACATTTCATTTAGTATTGAATCGCAATCACTGAGAGTGTCTGATTCCTCCGTTTGATTTTTTAAGTTTTTTATGCATTCAATCACTTCATCAAATTGCAATAATACGGCCTTTACTGCTTCGACTCTACTTTCCCATCTTGTGTCTGATAAAGGTTTTATAGTAGGTTTTAATTTTCCTTTTATAAAATCCCAGCGCTTGCTTGATCTTGAAAATAGCAAATAATTTTTTTGTATGAAACCAAAAAAGTTTTTGCTACCATAGATGAGTTCGCTGCATCTACCAATAGTAGATTCCAACTATGACAGCCACAAGGTGTGAAAAATGCCCTAGGGTTAATATTCAATATTCGAGTTTTAACTCCACTATTTACACCTACCATATATATATATACCATTACTATATATATACTATATATATATATATACTACTACATATATACCATTGTCGTATCCCTGGCCACGGCAGTCTTGAATATTTAAGTCATATTTTTCTAGGTGTTCCAGTATAGCATTGGCTAAATATTCTCCAGTTGTCTGAGTAACAGCTAGAAATCCCATAAAATGTTCGACTATTGTACCAGTTGACGTATCACAAAATTTTAAGATAACCGACATTTGTTCAACTCTATTACAATCTCTAGTGCAATCGAGCAAAAAAGAATAATACTTTGCTTCTTTAACCTTACGAATAATTTCATTGACAACTGTTTTTGACATCAATATGATCAATTCATTTTGAATATCGTGACTTAAATAATGGTGTGAAAGTTGTTTGTCACTAATGCGTTTCATGTGTTCACGTAAAGTAGGATCAAATTTTGATATCAGTTTAAATAAATCTATGAAATTACCGGAATTCTTAATACCGTCACCTGTCTTGAGAGATTCTCTGTGACCTCTAAATGCAAGATTATGAGAGGCCAAAAAGTTTATTATGTCAATTATTCTCTCTAACAAGTTGTGCCAATGTTTTTGTGATTCACGTATTAGCCTTTCGTTTTCTTGGTCTATTGTTTTGCCTTGATTTATTCCTTTCTCTAAATTTAACCATTGGAACATATGTGCCATATGTTCTTTGGTATTCTCATGTCTATGTAAAATGCTACTTAAATGTTTCCAGTCACAACACCCTCCTTGCACCACCTGAGTTTGTGAATTGCTAAATAGTCTGCATGGAAAACAGTAAACTTTATTTTGGGAATTGGAATACACTAACCAGCGACGATGTTGAGTTTCACCATTATTTAGTTTTCTCGAGAAATAGAAATTGGAAAAGTGTCTGTTATCATCACCTTTGGGATAATATTCATCACCGCTATTTAATTGCTGTGTGGGGCCGCTTCGAACTATGTCACGACGCTGTGTATCCGTTATGGGAAACGTCCACAATCCCGGATCCGAATTAACAAGTACTTGCTGAACTATGGCGCTGGCGTCGTCGCTGCGAATTGGAGAATCTATGTCAATCTGTTCTTCTTGATTGCTTAATGACAGCACAAGAGTTTCAGCGTCAATTTTTGATTGGCTAGAAGATGATCCAAGCTCTACGTCTAACAGTACAGTAAGCAGTGGTATCTCTCAGTCCATAGCTAATCTCATTAACTGCAGTGTTAAAAAGGGTGATTATCCTGACCAATTAAAAACTGGCTGCGTTAGACCGATCTTTAAGAAAGGTCATCGCAATGAATATGGCAACTATCGCCCTATCACGCTACTCTCCACTATCGACAAAATAGTTGAAAAGTATGTCTGTGGTCAAGTGAATAATTTTTATAACGATAAGGAAATCATTTATAAAAATCAATTTGGGTTTCAACAGGGAAAGGGCTCTAGTGACGTCCTATCACAATTTACTGATCATGTTAACGAGTCCATGAATCAAAGGAAGCATACCCTAGCACTCTTCATTGACTTCTCCCGTGCTTTTGATACTCTTAATCACGAGGTGCTTCTTCATAAACTTGACACTTGTGGAATACGCGGGCCTTTACTAAAATGGTTTAAAAGTTACCTCTCTGACCGCACATATACTGTTAAGGTCAATGATGCGTTCAGTGATACGGTGACTGTGTCCAAGGGCACGGCACAAGGATCAGTGGTGGGACCTCTTCATTTCTTGACATACGTCAATGATATGAGTGATTGTATCGAACAAAGCACCTGTTACCAATTTGCTGATGATACGTGTTTACTAGTTAGTAATAGGAACCTAGATAAAGCGTACGAGTACCTGCAGGCAGATTTTTATACCCTCTGTAAATGGTGTCATGATGCAGGGCTTGTCCTTAACGCAAACAAAACCAAACTGTTACATATCAGATCACCATACTTAAAGTCCTCAACAGCCAACAATCAGATAATAGCTCACGATCACGCATGCCTACATAATTTTAATAGTGACGGCTGTTGCTGTCCAACCATTGAACGTGTTACCTCTCATACATATCTGGGCCTCATCATTGATGATAAATTGAACTGGAAACTCCATATCGATAAAGTATGTGATAAGCTGAGAAGCTTCCTGGCAAATATTAAAATCTTAAATCGTCGTATCCCCTATCATGTGAAAATACTACTTTATAACTCTCTAGCCGAGTCTCATATTTTGTATGGACTCACCAGCTATGGACGGACCTATAAAACACACATAAACAAAATATATAATCTGCAACTGAAAATATTAAAGACAATAATATCGCCGCAAATTAAGTTAGAATATAGCAATGATGATCTGGGTATTTTTAAACACTGTAAAGTATTACCCATTCATTTAAAACTAAAATACAGTTTGTTAAAAGAAAACTACTTTAAATATTATTTGGGTGATAAAGTGGAACATCATGTATGCACAAGAGCAGTCTCACAGAACCGGTTACAAACCGCACGCGCTGCTAACGTATTCGGTGAGAGAACAACGCAATACATTGTACCGCGCTTAATTAATAAACTACCCTCAAATATTGTAAAGGAAAATTTAAATGACAAAAATATTAAACATGTATTGAAGCGATTCTTTTTTGGATTTTTGTAAACATATACCATTTCAATAAGAATGTTTGCTTAGCCGTGATTAGGTACGTGTCGCCATTCTGCGCCGGTACACCTACATTATAATATTAAGCTACCTACATTTATTTCTTATATTCTACTTTGTGATTCTAGTGATTATTTTTTGTAACCTGTATTACTTATTGAAAAATAACTCGTTGCATTTGCTACAAACCTCAGTGGTTTCTAAATGCACTGTAAATAATTATGTATATATGATGTTTTTTAAGGTGATAAATAAAAAAAATAAAAAAAAAAAAATAACTGACGTTCGCTCTCGGTATTCAGTGCATCTAGAGCATTTTCCAACGATATCTCGGACGTTTGTTGTGTAGAAGTCGAAGCTATCGATTCAGAAGGTTCTGTACTACCAGATGCAGTTTGGTTGAGGAACTTCATCAAATTTAAACTCAAAACTTGGTTGGTTGCAGTTCTTTCATTTTTCTTTTTCTTTTTGCTGATCCAGACTCCCATTTTCTTCCAATATCTCTATCTCGGCCGGACATGTCGATAACGTCGTATCTATACACTGTAAACGAAAGCAATAGTTAACATTTTTTTGCAGTTTTATCTACATAATATTGTAAAACCTAAATTTAAATTAGTTTTCAAATAAAAATCTTTAAGATAGCTTTTACTACCTGCTAGTTTTAAAAACTTAAAAAGTCGATACGTTTTTTACCTTAAAGCTTTTTTGGTTTCCTTCAAGAGATATTATAAAGCGTATTTTATATACAAGTAATTACTGCGTTATATACTTATTACCAATAAAATATTTCTTACCTTATGTAAAATAGACGAGTACAGGTACCGGTGTGTTACAAATCACAAAGAAAACAAAAAAACAATTAAAAAAGTCACTGTTTTAAAATTTTGGGTCAGTTTACAGGAGCAATCAATATACCTAAACACTATCTATTTATTCACTAAATATTATTAAAACATTGAACACACTATTCTTATCAAAATAGGTACGTACAGTCATAAAAATAAACAATATTGAATAACACAATTATACGTTTCTATTGTTATGCGCCTAGCGACTGCGTTGCGTACTTTGATTTGATTGGTTGACTTCCTAGTAAAGAAAGTAAACAAATAAACCGGGGATTCCCCGCACTCTGGTCGGCGGCAAATGTTGCCAGACTAAGAAAACATGTTTCACAACAAAATTGATTTATATTTTTTTTGTTTTATTCTCGCTTTAAACATTTTTGAGTCGCGAGGCCCCTTGTACCGCGAGGCCGTAGGCGGTGGCCCACGTCGCCCACGCTTAACGCCGCCTCTGGCTACGTATATGGGTGAAATTTACCTGAAATAAATTTATTTTATTTTTTATTTTTTTTATTTTATTTCATCAATTCGTCTTTGCACAGAATTATTACTCAAAGGAATTTTCGGATAATATCTGCGGCCGGTTTATGAAGCTCAGTAGTTATTACTTTCTTTATTGCTGGCAAAATTAACTCTTCTCCGATGTTGTGTGGTTTGCGCTCACTCTACAATTTTCTATTTAATTGTAGACTATAAATGTTTCACGGTAAAGTCTGATATTAAATGCCATTTTTTTGCAGTGTCTGTGGTCTCTTAGCTTGTCTCGTACGTAATGTACGTATATAGTATATACATAAACTCAACTTTTTCATATTGATATTCATTTATTTCCATATTCATTTATTTGCTTAAATGTATGTAATACAGGTGTTAGGTACAATAGTTTTGTGTAGCACATTTACAATTTTATGGCATGCAAACATTAAAATACACATTATACGACTTTTATACTACAATAATAATATAAAATTAGTTCAGCACATTCAAGTCCATTGAATTCTTTAGTCACAAACATATAATAAATTGATAGCAATGCCAGAACATATTATATACTTAATGCATAAAAACAAATCATAAAATTTTGTGAAAAATATTAACATGTCAATACGAAAAATTATATTTATTCATAGTTTACCCTTCCACTTTTCAAATTCCTCTATCGTTTAAAAGCATTTTTTTATGAGCTATGCTTTCAACTTTCTATGAAATTTAAAGGTTGGCAGTTGAGCAATCTTCTTTCTTTTTTCTCTAAAATCTAAAAAATATCTAAAATCTTTTTGAGCAATTAACAAAGAGATATTGTACGTGAAGCTCGAAGTCCGTCGTCATCTTGCTTAGTAGGTGCCGAAAATAGTTTTCTAAACTTGGCTGAGTATTATGCTTCATCTCTAGGTCTTGATAATATGCTACATTCTTGTCTTTCTTATCTGAATTCATTTTTTTCAAATGATCTTGCAGTCTTGAAGGCTTCATTGCTTCATTCGAAAATGTTTTTAGACATAGAAGGCACTGAGGCGACGAGGGGTTTGTGGGATTTTCAATGAATCCGAATTTAATATATTCCACTTACTAGTGAGTATTGCCGTCACTTCTTTTTTACTTCCGACATTGTTTTGTTTTAAGAAATACGTAAGTAAGTGTTGAACTTAAGTACTGCTTATCTGTTACGCGCGAAACCGCAAATGAAAATAAAATAAATATTTAATATGTTTACATAGGTAAACAACGGAATATTTATTAACGGAATATATATATACGCAATCCTATGATTGCATAAGCAGCACGCACCGACAGGAATAAAACAAACATGCATTAACTCGTTTATCTCATTCGACGCTCAATTGTACTCAACAAGTAAGAACAAGTATTCTATGAATCAGCCGATTGATACAGGAATGCACAAATCGGGTTCTTTAACAATAACTTGTTAAAACATGATTGCCCGCGGTCTATTATCTACGAAAATTACCTATCTAGAAATACTTCAATACTAATAACTTTAAAAATGCGAAAGTGTGTCTTTTGCCTTTTTATTTGTTTGTTTGTGTCTACTTTCATTTCGAAACGGGGCGACCGATTGACAGGATTTTTCTTCTATTTATTGAATAAAACAGCACAAATACATGAACTACGTGGAGAGACATAGCGAACCAAGTTTGAGCAATCTCTTAATTAATACTTATAAGTTTATGTTCACAAGTTGTAGCCGAAAATCGAGAGCTCTGTCGGTGTCTAAGAGTCCTCCTAGCTAGATGAAATTACAAATCGCCCTCCGAAGCCTACACAACGCTCCCATTTTTTTCTGGGTCTCTTACCGCCCCCATTTAAGCCTGCAGCGCCCACAAGGGGGCGTTATCGCCCACTTTGGAAAACGTTGTCTTAGGGCATGTAAAATACATCGAACGCTTCGCTCGAAAGTGTGTCACATCGCATTTGTGTAACTTCGATTAATTTCGAAAAAGATATTATCTATTACTAGTAAAGAGTTTCTTAGAAAGTGCACTGAAAAAGAAATAAATTAATAAACTAATTAGATGTCACGCACTAGACACGCGCCATGCGCCCTGGGATGCTTACTGCAGGACAACACTCGTCATTCTAAAAAAAATCAATAGAACTTACTTAGTTTACTAAGTAAGTTCTATTGATTGATAGTCATGAGTTCAAATCAGAGAAAGTACATCGTTCATTTTGGACCAAAATTGAAAGTGCCGGTCAAAGAAAGAAAAATGCGAAATTTCGGACTTATTTTATTAGTGAGGACAAGTACTAACGGAATATCAAATTTTGTTTCTTCGGCCGGCCCTTTCATTATTTAACCTAAATAAATTAATGAAACGTAAGGATAGGCTGTCTCAGTTTAATTTTTATTGCTTATCTTAACCATTGTTCCAATATAGTACACAATTTTTATTGCTTTTCAATTATTAGCTTCATTAAAAATGTATATTTTCAAGGTTTTTAATCTGTAATAAGCAGCAGCGCAGTGGTCTCTCAGCTTTGACGCCATAAAAAAAAACCAGTGACGACAAGTGCTAACAGAATATTGGTTTTTGTTTCTTTGACCGATACTTTCAATTTTCGACCTAAATAAATGGATAAAATACAAAGATAAGCTGTCTTGGTATTTTTTTTATTGCTTTTATTAACAATTGTTCCGATATAGTACGATGTTGGTCATTCTTTCTCAATAATTCGCTTAATTGAAAATGTATGTTTCCACGATCTTTAAATTCTAAGAAAACCGAGGGCAGTGGTCCCTCAACTTTGACGCCATAATAATGCCGTCCGTCTTATGTATAGACATCATATAACATTTCATAGCTAAATATATAATTTAGTGATGATATTTCTCGCAAAATATTGTGAAAGGAAATAGAAAAATGTCGCCAAAGGCATAATTATTATTTAGACGCGTATTTTCACTAATGAAAGAGATACCTACTTGTCTGAACACTGGATATTCAATGAAATTTGGAACCGGATAACCGAGTTACGGCCGGCGGATATCTAACCTTAGAATATCGACAGATGCTTATGGATAGAGCGACGACTTGATCGATCTGATAGGATTCTGGATAATTCGGATTTTTAATGGAAAGAAAATGATTAGAATGAGTTACAGCTAATGACTGTTATGGTACCTTCATGCGGCTACAACAAGTATGAACGGTTCTCGCATGCGGTTCGTTTATACGTTGTGCACCTACAGGTGAAACTCCACCAAAATAGTGTGCAGCACATTTGCTTACAAACATTTTGTGCAACACACCATCCGTGCACGTACTAAGCTAGTACCGCATTTGGCTTCCGTCTCTACTGGTGAGGCTGTGCGTAACTTTTAACTTAAACGCACGGCACACTTCTGCACAAACATGTTCACTGAGCAAAATGTTCAGTTTGTGCGCATCGATGCGAATCCACTGCCATGTGCATCATGTGCGCGCATAAAGTATGAAAAAGTTGCGCGAATAATTTCTAAACTGATCGCGCACAATTTGTTATTGTTTGCTTGAGTGAATCGATCATTTGTCACTGCAATGCTGCTCAGTTCAGCTCACTGGTAGAATTCTACCTTCATAGCATATCAGCTACAAAACAAATTTCATTATGTGTATGTTTTTCGACCTGCTGTGATCTGCTTTCTCGTTCAGTGAACATTGTCTTTCTTTTACGGATTTATAAATCTGGGTCCGGACTAGGAACTATGGTTCCTAAATATTATCAAAAGCGTCCTTATCATAGCGTTGTTCCCGGTTGCATCCGATGATTTCACACCTCAGTGCGGGGTTTGCTTACTATCTAGACTTAATTTTTAACAAGTTTTTAGTATGGGAATTGGCTCTTAGGTCAATCAATAGGTCTTTTAGGCTAGCAAAAAGAAATAGCAACTTATTTCAGCAGTAATTCAGTAATTAATGGAGTTGCCACGAATAGTGATTCTCCCAAATACCGAATATTCGGCAACATTATTGACCGAAGCGCCGAATAATCGGCTTGATCGATAATGATAAGACTATTACTAGAAATACACACCAAGTTCTGAAACTGCTTTGAGGAAGTCGCTACATATAATGTACTAAATGGTAATGATGAGGATGCGGAGAAGATGCTGAGGCAAATCATTTGGATTTATATTTCACCCTTACCGAAAAACAATACCCAAACCTCAAAAAATTTGCTAAAGTTTACTTTTGTTTTCTGGCAGTAGTAGGTATAGTGAGAGTTAATTTCTGAAGATGGTATCATTAATGACAAATAGCGTAATCATTTTCTATCTACAAATGCTGAAAAACTTGTTTTTAAATATCATAACTTACTATTTAGGTATTTAAACTATCATGGTCACTCACATCAGTATCAAAATAAACGGGATATTTACGACAGCAACAGCTTCGAAATATCGGAAACTCAAAACAATGAAACATGGTAAATATCCCGTTTATTTTGATACTGATAACTTACTATTGATCAATTTTACTTACTAAAATATAATAATTTGGTTATAAATACATATAATCTTAAGTCTTATGACGTATATTTTTTTCATGATTTGGTATTCGTTATTCGGCCGAATAGTACGCATTATTCGACCGAATACCACAAAAAGGGGCCGAATATCGAATAGAAGCCGTATATTCGTGGCATCTCCAAAAATTAACCAATGGCGAATTCAACTTTATGAAATGGGAATGCTCAACATTGTTGCACTTCTGTTTTCTTTGAATCCTTATACAATAGGACTATAATATTTATCCCGGAAATAGGTATTCCGGTGAGTTGCCAGTGCGCGATCGGTACAATAATACACGTCGGCGGAGCCACGGGCAATTGGGATGAACTGCATGGTGGAAAATTCCATTCAGTCATTTTATAAATGTTTTATTTGTTATTGGGATTTCATAGTTTAAGATGCATAAAAGTTTGCAGATTGCTAATTTTAGTATGTGTCGGAAACGACTCTGTGTTACTTCTTGTAAGAAATAAAAACCCATCCTTATCAGTCGGGTATAAAAATACGCTCCCTAAAGTAATATCCTCATAGTCTGGATTTTGACTTTCAACTATAAATGACTAGCGCAGCTCTGCCCGAATACTGATATAGGTGTTACATTTTCTAAAACTGTTCCATAATTAAATTTTACTTAACTTTTTATTCGCCGCGTGGTTCTCGGCAGAGTAGAATTTGGACCACCCCATCTCTTCCCATGTGGTGTCGTACAAGGCGACTAAGGACTATACAGCCCAGACTCAGCCTCAGATGCATGGCTCGAGTTAACAATAGTGCCCGAAATACGGCAATAGGCTCACCTCCTATTACGTGGGACCGAATACAATTATTGGTGAAATGTAGGTGATAATTCACCTCTGCCTAACCCTCCGGGGATAAAAGCGTGATTATATGTATAGTTTTTAAATTATGAAAATTCGAAGAGACCATTACAAATAATACCAAAACCCATTTCTGCAACAGAAGTTATTCAAGGTCAATGATAAAACTTTTTTTTTTGCCATACTTACTTACAGGTATCTGAAACGATATAAATTATTTTATTAACAAAATTTTGGTCTCAAGCCCTTAAATTTTCAGTTCTATAAGCAGTATTGTAAACCTAACACTATTTGCCATGTCTATTTTGTTCTGTAAACTCGAGAAGTATTTTCTCGTACTACGTAGCTCGACGGATCCTTCCGTATCTCGAATTACAACAGTCGATGTGGTGGAAATGTGGGCGATGAATAGTCTCAATGGAGAGAATTAGGGTGGGTACACCCTAACTCTCTCCACTGGGACTATTCATCAACCCTTGCTCACCCCTGTTGATCCTCTTGAGATTTCGTAATTTGGCCTCACATTGTAAGAAATGAATAGATTTACTCTTCGGTGGTATATAACATATTTTTTTATTTTACACCAAGGTGTTATAGTAGCTTATTGGTTAAGTAGTCGTACTTACGGTCTAAAGGTCTTAGGCTTGATTCCTGGCCATTATACGCTACTGACGTGAATCAACTACTAGTACATTCAGTTTAGCAGGAAGAGTTTGGGGATTTTTTATACCACTTATGTGGCAGACAAGCGCACGGCCCACCCGATGGAAAGTGGTTATCGTGGCCTATGGACGTGTGTAACACCAGAGAAGCCACACTCGCGCTGCCGACCGAGTTTCATTGCCATCAGTGTACAGGACAAAGCCGGACAAGGCTTTAGTCATCCCACTGACAGCACAAATTCTCTAGTGAGCTCTGGCTGCCCTACTCACCGCTGTTTGTGTGTGAATTATAGTAATTTTGGGATACGTTCTATTCTTTATAAAAATGATGTATTAGGAATGTGTGGTCTCCGTACCACCATTCCAATTAGTGTGCAGTTCAAAACGCCATTGACCGCACGGGTGGGTGGTTTATCCATTCCCCCTGTACAGGGCGTCCCACGGCAATGCCACATGGAGGGAAAGTACCTTAATTATTGTAGATGGAACATTTTACTGAAATTATAAGACTTCATTTTCATTATGAAAACCATTTGAACTACATTCATGCATTTTTAATAAGTGCCTCGTTGAACCGGGAATCGAACCCGGTACACGAGAAAAAAAAACGGTCTGTAGTTTTAGATCGGAATCTTAAGGGTTATTTTTGCTAAATAGATAAGTATCAGAAATAAAGTGAAGACAATTTTAACATTTAAATTAATCAATTTATCAAATGCTCGAAGTAAGCCCCATCCTGCTGAATACAAATTCGCACTCTTTTGACTAATTCTCGCCATGTGTATTTTTCATCTTGTTGTGGTGGATATTTAAAATAATGCGTCTAATATACTTCACAAACTTCATTGTGAATCACTGCGACACGAATTAATCTTTATTTTTCTTTTACAGATGATGAAGCTCAAGGTTCAGTAGAGTCCAGCGTTCAAGAAGAAGAAGAAGAGAAAAAACCTGCTGACAATAATGTTGCAAACATTCTAGCGCGGCTTCAGTCTTCTGGTGCCCTGATAAAGAAACCAAAACAAGAGTACCGCTGCTACACTTGCGACGAAGATTTCAGTGATTGGGAGGAACAAGAAAATCATTTACTCCATCACGTTTCGCTGCCCTCTGTGGTGCTCGACAAGCTGCCGTCCGACGATGAGGATGTTCCTCCTTCTGGAGATGAGAACTGGTCCGATGAAGAGGAGGATGCTCCAGCACCTCCTCCTACGGCCGCCAAAACTCCTCAGAAAATTGATATATCCCAAATACTCAAAAACACCGGCATCTCTCTAAAAAAGACGAGTGATTCCGATAGTAAAAGCTCTGATTTGGCGTTAAACAAACTTAGTGGGTTAGGTTTCACAATTAAGAAAAATAACACCCCGATAAAAAAAGAACCAGAGCCAGAACAGACTACTTCAAATGTTGATGTAATGCAAAAGTTGGGAAAATTAGGAGGTATCAAGCTAAAGCTGAAATCGGATGGAAATAATACTAACTCATTTAAGGTGATCAACGGTTTAAAAGATTTTAATGCATCTGATGAAGAAGACGAAGGTAGTGGAAACGAAGATAAAGATGAAGACTTTGACGAAGATGTGGATAAATCGGGCGAACAAGAAGGATCAGGGGGCGATGAATCTGATGGTGACAATCAGCAAAGTGCTAACAACAACCGAAAAACATCTGAAAGTGATGATTCAGCCAAGTCAACTGGTAAACCGAGTCCACTTAAAAACCTGCAGGGTATGTCTATCGTCCAGAAAGAACCTACAAAAGTTCAGTCGGGACCCCCAAAACTAACAATAAAAGAAATTCAGCAACCCAGACCACCCGGTAGGCCTGCTGTTAAGCAGACACCAAAAAGAGGAGCGAACCTTCCTATTGCTGCAAAAGAAATACCGCACACTGAAAATCCACAAATAAAGGAAATGCCAAAAATACAAGAAATTCCGAACAGGCCGACTGCTACACCTGAAAGGCGAGAATCACGAGACACAAGTAACGTTGTCGTAAAGCAGGAAGTAGAAGCCGTTGAAACACAATCCTCTAATGTTCCTATATTCTCTAATCAGATCAAATCAGAAAGGGCATCTTCACCCCCAGTTGATACTATATCGACACCAATTTTAGCTAGAGTGAAAACAGAGCCTGAAGTTACAACATCTCTTCCCTCTTCTACGGCACAACCAGTACCAGCGGCATTACCATTACATCAAGCTCACCCCAGTCTAACCACACCATCAGCGTCTAATACAATTGCTCCACTTCTACCTGTCACTAAAAAGGAAGACGCGGGTATGACCATCATAGAAATCAATGGTGACTCCAATGATGAAGACGATGATTGTTGTGTGGTGTCTGCAACACCAGCACCAGATATTAAGCCTATTATTCCTAAAACTGAAAGTACTCCTATATCTTATCCAACTACGCCTTCCTACTCTAGTTCTCAACCTAATTTTAGTTCCTCAAATATGCTATCTACACGATTAACTGCCCCTTCCACTGAAAAACAACATAATTTCAATTGGAACGCACCCGATTCCAAACCACCATTGGATATGCTGGAAAAAAGTACAGATGATATTTTTGAAAGTTTGCTATCAAGTGCAACAAAGAAAGAAAACCTTTCAATTTCGGATGCGAGCGAATACATATCTTTGGACACATTAGGTCCGCAGCACACGTGCGATGTGTGTAACACTCGATTTACTGATATTTCTCTGCTCGAAGATCATAGAAGAATGACAGGACACTCAAATTCTTTAGCTATTGCTCCTACGTCATCCACACTCATGCCCTATAATCCGACTTCAAATATTCTATCGTCCTTATTGCCGGTAAAGCAACTGGCTGACCAAGTTGGGAAGCTGTCTACTATAGGAAGCGGGCCTGGGTTTACTCATCAGCAAAATGTCATGATCAACATCCAAGCTTACCCTGGAGGCGGAGGGATGATGATGCCGCCCCAACAATCATATAACTCCTATGCGCCTGGGCAAAATATGCAGCCAGATTATTCACAAGCAGGTAGTAATATGTATGGTCCCCCTGGACAAACAATGCCAGGACAATACCCTGGACAAAGTTACGTTGGAGGACAACACGGCTACGGGCAATTTCAGCCTGGTATGCCTAAAAGCGGATATCCTGGTCCAATGCCACAGAGTCCTTTTCCGCCGTCATCGTCTCCATACTCCGCAGCTTCCCCACTTCAAGGCATGCAGCAAGCCGTTTATGGACAGGCGCCTATGTCCCAGCCCGGTATGAATTCACAAATGGGTCCACCTGGTGCACCATTCGCTCCATCGTCCAGTCCCGGTGGAACTATGAAACCGCCTTCAAGTAATATTAAAATACAGAACGTTCAGACTTTCCCTGTTGGACAAACTATCGGACAAATGCTGCCACCGGGTCAAATCTCAGGACCAGAAATGGGTGGTCCAGGAGTAGCCCCTGGTCAGGTTTTAGGCGGACAAATGCAATCGCCGAATCAAATTAGAATGGCGCCGGGAGCTAACATCACAGGGACGAGACCACGTATGGCTACTCCTAGAGGACCACGACCTTCTATAAGGCCAGGAATTCAGGTTCAAGGGCAGGTTCGAGGACAGAAGCCACCAATGCGCATGCCGATGAAAAGACCTGCGGGCATGGCAGGGGGACCACCTGGTCAGAAAAGGCGACCGGATATGTTGCTTCCGGGTAAACACGATAACGAGGATTGTCAGGTAATGGCGATGCAGAAACAAAGAGAAGGCTTACCTATGATTCACAGTGTTCAAGGAGCGAAAGACAAACTAAACTTCGGCAGCCAAATATCGATTACTAAGAAAACTGTGAACAAGGAAGCTAACGCAATGGCAAACGTATTAGCATCCCGAGGGATTAGCATCAAACAAAAACAGAAGAGCAGATCACCGACTCCAGAAAGACCTGTGCCTCATATTCCTAACTTAGGCGCTGGAGTCAGCATTAAACATACATCAAAAACGAGCAACTTCTCAATACCTGAAGCAAAAGTTGGTGGTGGTATGCTGACTTGTAGAATTTGTAAGAAGATGTTTATGAACCAGAACTCTCTCTCAGTCCACATGTCAGCAGCTCACCCGCAGAGCAAAGTGCCTGTATTCAAGTGTGACGAATGCCCAGCATCATATCCCAAGTCCCTTCAGCTGCAGCACCATAAAAGAGTCTTCCACAATGTAAGTGGCCCAAACAGAGAATTAGGATTGCCAGTTGTGGATTTATCGCAAGAAGATAATCTAAAACGTTTGAGTAGTTTAGGAATATATAGTTTTATACCGCTTGCTAATAGGGAGCAAGCCAATGGATGTTTTGGAATTCCAGTAATCTCAGTGCATAATGCACAAAATGGTTTGGCAAATAGTTTGCAGGCGTTGGGAGCGGATGGACTATTAAGCTTAGGTCCTTTGAAACCTTTACCGAATTCATAGACTTTCAGTTAAATTAAAAAGTGCAGAAGTGTATAGTTTTATGAATCGGTCTCATGATGGGCAACTGTGATTTGATGAACATATAAAGACATTTAGGTACGTTATTCTTATGTATAGAGTTGTCGTCTCAAAATTGTGTGTTAAGTGCTGATATAATTTTGCAAAAGAGGATATTGAAATTACTTAAAAGTACATATTTTTAATGGTACCATAGTTTAGATCAGTTCATGTAGTGTATGAAGCATTCATTGTCTTAATTATTGATAATTATTAATTGTAAACCAATACTGTACAAGGTCATCCGCTGCGTTATGCTTGTACACGCATGCGATCACCTGCACTGCATATTGTTTTGTGCAAAGTGTATGTATTATTTGCACTAAATTCGCATTATTTGCACGAAACGGATGCAAACATGTGTATAGGTATGAGGCAGCTAATTATGTATTGTAATTATAAGCAAATTATATTGACGAAAATATTACATTATTGAGCTTCATATCTATCTATCAATTATTGAAATTATTTTGTATTAGAAATGCATGTCACCCTGAGCTGACAAGGTCTTGGATTTCTCATAGCTATTTTGACTTTTTAAAACAGAGTTCAAATATTACTGCAGAGATGTGCATGAGATATTACTGCAGACTGTGTGAGGTACTGATTAAAAGGAAGTACTCCTGACATAAAATGTGTTAGAATTGTAGATTGTATGGCAATGGAGCAAAGTAGTATTTTTACGGCGAGTGTGCTATTGAATCACGAGCGTAGCGAAGGATTTTAGAAACGACGGAAAAATAATTTGCGCTCTAGTCATACACTCTACTTTTCATACACTTTCTATGAGAAAATAGGTTTATCATGTACTGATTACTTAAAAGAACAGACACATAATTATTGAATGAGGCACTTGTACGTTTCCAGTTTTCTTATATTTAAAAATAAAACTAAAAACGCTGTAGAAAAGTACAAACGCATAATTCAATAAATATCAAGTTCCACCAAGCTCCATCAATCTCCAGTATATACCGCCAGAGACATCAGTAATACGCGCGCTTTTGTTTTTTTTTAAGTTAGCAATGGTGGGGCCAACACGTACTAGTCAGTATTCATACTTTGGCGTTCGATTTCTATGAATGATATATGTTCCAAATTCAAATCACATTTCCGCCCGCTAAAAAGTTCTTAAAAAAAAGAGGTATTTTGCTCCCGCTTATAGAGGAATAAATTGGCACTTTCGAATAGAAGGGATACCTATATAATATAGGGGAAGGGAAAATCATATAGCACTGCTCCAACATAAGTAAATTCAGTAAAGCTGTTAAGAAAGAAATTGACAATTTGATATCACATTTAATACACTAATTTATTTGCTTTTCTGTATCTTCATAATTGATGCTATAATATTATTATAATTTAATATAATGTTTGTATATAGTCTTAAATATGAATTTCCGGTTCAATACCTGTATCAGTACCTACCATTGCAGTAATCCTATACGCGTAAGGCAAGCGGGTACCGGCCCTCATGAAAATAGTAAAGAGCTTTCTTTTTTCACAAATTCGTGCAAATTATAAATCTGCACGAAATTAGCGCAGTATCATTTGCACGAAGTAGTCGCCCGCATGTATGCGCACGGTGCATACATGCGGGTCATAAATTACATATATTTTATTTGCTGGTTCCCTTTTAGTTCTATGGCCCAAAACAGAGGCAAGTGCGGACAAACGAGTCCTCATTCCATTCCAATACCTTTTGGTACAAAGTTATGAATCATCATGTTTGTGTGTTTATTTGAGTTTCCGATATTTCACCACTTTATCAGGGGTGATCGCGGTATTTATTGGCAGACCGTTACATTGCCTAGTTCTACCAACTTTGTAACTTGCAATTAGCTTCTTACACACCTTGCCACCGAAATATCGGAAACTCAAGAGATTTGGAATTTGAATAAAGGCTTCTAATCTATTCTATTCAAACAATATTATAATATTCTTGTAGCTATGTGTCTTTATATCAACCTCACGAATGCTGTCCATAAATGTAATTTTATATTGAATCAATGTTTATAACATTTTGTATTCGAATAACGTATCGATAAAATTTATGTGGCGGTGCCTAACTCTTCAAGATGTCGAGAGACGTAAATCGATGGTTTAAACATTAAATAAATACTAAAATAACTGGCAAAAATACATTTGTGAGCAATATTCGAAGTGGCTTATGTATTCGTAAGGCCTTCCGCAGTCTTATTCATGAGTACCCTGAGTACCCGCACTATGTACAGTTTTATGCAAATCGTATGTATTTTTTGCACGAAACTTGCAAATATTATTTGCACGAAACAGGCACCAACATGCGTGCACAGGCATGTGGCAGCGGACGGCCTAAATCTACTTATTAAATCTGATTTCATATTGTGCATTTTGATGACTTTAAGTTCCTGATTTGATTGTTTCTTTTTTTTTGTAAATTATTGTCTCATAGTAATGAAAAAATTGAAGCAAAGTCATGATTGAAAAATTCCACGATGGTTCTTTCTAAAAATGTATGTAATTAATTAATTACCCAAATGGTATTTTTGTATAAGAAAAATATTGAGTGCAATGTCAGCTTTCATACCTAAAACTAATTAGTAAATCTGATTTCATATTGTGCATTTTGATGACTTTAAGTTCCTGATTTGATTGTTTATTTTTTTTTTGTAAATTATTGTCTCATAGTAATGAAAAAATTGAAGCAAAGTCATGATTGAAAAATTCCACGATGGTTCTTTCTAAAAATGTATGTAATTAATTAATTACCCAAATGGTATTTTTGTATAAGAAAAATATTGAGTGCAATGTCAGCTTTCATACCTAAAACTAATTAGTAAATCTGATTTCATATTGTGCATTTTGATGACTTTAAGTTCCTGATTTGATTGTTTATTTTTTTTTTGTAAATTATTGTCTCATAGTAATGAAAAAATTGAAGCAAAGTCATGATTGAAAAATTCCACGATGGTTCTTTCTAAAAATGTATGTAATTAATTAATTACCCAAATGGTATTTTTGTATAAGAAAAATATTGAGTGCAATGTCAGCTTTCATACCTAAAACTAATTAGGTGTGTAATTAGGTTTTACAGATTTTTAGTAGTGAAGATGTCGTGTCTAATTATTATAAATACACCGTAGTCCCGCAATTTTATATATAGTACTCTGTTGCGATTTACATACTTGCAATTCATGTATTGATTGAGTACTGCTTACTCAAATATGTTGCGTTATTGGTTTGATCATCAAACCTCAACAGCAATAAACAAAAGTTTGGTCTTCAATCTGTACAACAATATATTTGCCTCTTAAAGACATAGATACGTCTAACAGATTCTATCGCGACTATTTGACTGATCCCGTTACAGTTGCTTTTTGCAGCCATGGTCATGAGTTAAAATAGAATTAGTTAAATATTTTTATTTCAGTAATATTCGCCGTATACTTCCGACAGTATCATTATTAACTATTCTATTGAATGTCCTTAAAGGCAAGATATACAAGTAGATTGCTAAACTATGTATAGACGGCAAAGGATATAAAAGATACACCTTTATGTACAACTCCAAGGTGTATACTTATTTCCTTGGTCGCGTGTATATCATGAATTCCGATACATTACGGAACTGAAAACATTATATCATGGGCCCCATAATACAATTATTGGCACTTTTGTTTTGAAGTGAAAAAAAAACAATATTTAAAAAACTTCAATTTTTAAACAATGGCAGCCTTGCATCCTTTATACTTCCTTGTTTTTTTTCAATTGGAACCAATTGGAACAAGTTGGAAAAGCTGATAGGTATATTTTTGTACTTCAACAATATTCATTGCATATGGAATTTCATATTTAAATAATGGATATGTAATAAATAACTCACATTTATTTATCGTAACCATCAATTTAAACATGTTCCACAGTGACAAAATGTAGAATATAGTAAGACATTTTATAAAAATGTAGAAGTAAGCGATAATTATTATAATTATTTTTGTCAAGTATATTTCATAGTTCCTTATATGTCAATAGAAATAATTTTACTTGTCGAGACTCGCTTGATTGTAACAGATTGACCCGTAATTTTTTATTTAACACATCTGAATGTTAAATATTTCTCTTGTCTTTTGAGTGCTAACTCTAGTAGTAACTTTTAATATTAAGAGCTCGGAAAGTGCTAAATTACCAAAAATGAGCAGGTTAACAACTATAGTGAGATTTAAAAATTGTAATTGTATGAATCTGTACACCAGTAGAGAAGGGTGAAAATTTTCACAAAGGAAGCCGGTGGAAAAAGTTTTTATCTCGATGTAGTTCATCAAATTTAATTTTTTCTGCCTTCCATGCAAAGGGAAGGCGGCAGGAATTGGGTTATAGAGGACCCTTGCCACTGCTGCACACGTTGGCCCCTTCTGTTTTATATTATTTTACAAAATAAAAAACTATTTGCGCGGCTAACCTAAACTAACCGGGTGAAATTGGTTAAATGTTCACTAAAGTAATGTAATTATTAAAAAAAAATCACTTCGGTACAAAATTAAATTATTAGATTTTTAAATTAAATTAAAATTTATTATAACTCAAGTTTCGCTAACTAGTCAACAGTAAATATACTCAATCATCGTCCATAGTCTAATTTCAAGTATTACAACAGTTTAAAATTACAGCTGCAAGATAAGAATTACAATTTGGTGACTGAATCATAGGTGATGGGTACCGACGTTATATTTGAAAGTGTGAATATAAAATATATACATTTGTTTCTTCGAGCACAGCTGTCAGAATCTAATTAGGGGCTACCACCATCTCTAGCACTATTATTTTAATTTCATAGTGTGAATCGGCATACTTAGGATACTAGTGTTATATGGTCAAACTGGATAAAACAGGGCCCCGATACTGCTAAAGCAAAACCATTCATACCACTGATACAGCTAAAAAATCTATTTAATTTTAGACTGTAAAGCAGTGTATCTAAAGTCCATAATTAAAAAAACTATTAGGAGATTGAATGGAAAAGTGTAGTAAAACTCTTTTCATTAATTTTGGGACTTTATGAGTATACCTAGTCTAGCCATAAATATTGTTACGAAGAAAAATCATTTTTTTTTATTGCAAATAATATTTATTACTTTTACAGTGTGTTAGTTTAATACATAAATATAAAAAATATAAAAAGCTTATTCGAAGTGGTCTCCATTGGCTGCAACACAGTCCTTTAAACGTTGAGGCCAGTTATCAATAGAAGCACGCACTCTTTCCATGGGAAAATTCTTCACTGCCAATCGTATGGATTGTTTTAGGGACTCCAAATTATCATGGCGTTTAGAGCAAGCCATACTCTCTAAAACTGACCATAAATCATAATCCAGCGGATTAAGATCGGGACTAGACGACGGCCAGTCTTCAGCTCTGATGAAGTCCGAAACGTTCACTTCCAACCAAGACTGCGTGGACCGAGCTTTATGACCCGGCGCTGAGTCTTGTTGGAAGGACCATTACAGTTTTGATACCTTTTCACAAAAATATCGCTCAGTCACTCCTTCATAGCTAACACCCCACCAAACCATCACTGAAGTCGGATAATGCCCACGTTGAACTCTGTCGACTAATTGGGACGCTTCCTTAAAGCTTTGAGCATAAATACGGTCATTTTGTTTGTTAAAATGTTCAATTGTAAAGATTTTCTCATCCGTACACAAAAATTTTCTGTGACCTCCCTTTGCGTACCGCTTCAGTAGTTGCTTCGATTTTACCACCCTATTCTTTTTTAAATTATCAGTTAAAAAATGACCAGTGCGTCTCTTATACCTAGGCTGCAAGTCCTAAGTCATCTTTTAAAATGCGCGACATGGTTCTGGGTGCTATCTTCATCTCCCGAGATAAAATCTTTTGCTTTCGGACAGGATTTCTTCGAATTCTTTCCTTTACTGCTTTGACCACCTTTTTCGTACGAACACTACGTGGACGGCCAGATCTTTTTCTGTCACAAACAGAGGTCTCATTGTACCTATTAATAGCCCGGTACACAAACATTTGACTAATACCAAGCGTATGGAGAGTTTTAAAAATTACATTCGGCTCCATACCAACTTTGTGTAATGCAATCACAGCGATTCGGTTTTCTTTATCACCCCACTCCATTTTAATATAGCAAAATATTGTACAATGTATTGGCGCCAAAATTAGAAAACACAATGAACAATCGTATAAAAATGACAGATTCCAAATTCAAATGTAATATCTTTCTTATTTTAATTGTAATAGTATTTATGGCCAGACTAAGTAGAAATAAAGTCTATAATTTAATGCCATTTTTTGTAATGTCTGGTATGACAGTTGTTTTTGCTTCAGTAGAATCGAGCCAGTATCTCTTACTGCAATGTATTTGAAGCGAAAAAAATATATTTTCAAATGATTTATTTATGTTATTTAATATTCGTATAATTATTTCTATTGTATCGCAGGTTTATAAGTGCCCGGTTAATGGCAATAGGCTCGCCACCTATTACATTGGGACCTAAACATAAACTGGCGAAATGTGGGTGCTAGCACCTCTGCCTACCCCTTCGGGGATATAGGCGTGAGTTTATGAGATGAGATGAGAGATAATTATTTCTTGACATGATTGTAAAATTATGACGTTCATATATGTTCTTTATGTCTAAACTGAATAAACGAAATTGATTTTTTGATTTATTTGTTAGATTTTAAACTTGTGTTACAAGCCAATACACAAAAATGGACGTTTGACAAAGATCAGAGTTCGATTCCCACTATGAAAGTGAAGTAATATTGAAATAATATTACTAAGTATTAAGAGATGGTGGTAAGGCGTCAAGTCTCGCAGTAGGTATAGAAATGAAACTAGATTGTAAGAATAAAGTGAACTGTCTACGCGAAAATAATACATTAATAAATATTATGTTTTTCTTTGGAAGCTTTGTAAAATTGCATTTTCAGTTAATGTTTGTAAGAGATTATTTTAAGTTGAATTTAAGAGTGAATATTCTAAGTTTTTTGTAATTTAGTTTAAATGTGTAAGTATATAATTATATTAAGAAAATATCTAGAAACAAAGTGAATAAAAATAATTAATGAAGATATTACTATGATTTTTATTTCTCTTCAGTCCTCAGTATGATTGTCCACTGCAAACTGAAGAACAAGAACTACATCGAGAGTATCATCAAAACAGCCTCGCGTAAACTCGGGAGTCCTGAACAGAGTGAGACTACAAATTAATAAATAGTTACTACGGTGAGACATTCTTTTAGGCCGGAGTAGCTGTCTACTCTACAAGACACAATTTCGCTCCGTTGAACATTGCTTGCATCTCTGGGATGGTTCTGCGAAGTACCTACTTGATGCTTTTGACAGGCTGCAGCGATGTGCGGTTCGCATTACTGGAATCCCTGGTCACGAACACCCTCGAGCCTTAGCAGTTGTGTAGATGTTCCTTCCTTGGCTGTACCTATTTTACCGTCTCGTCTACCATGGCGAGTGTTGTGACGAGCTCTTCCAACTAATACCACCCTTCCCTATGAAGGGCTTAAATATAAGATTACTAACCGACAGCATAGCAGTTTTGCAAGCGCTGGAACAGCAAATAACCAACAGCACACTAGTAGCGGAGTGCCAAACAGCCCTGAACAGGCTATCCACCCCAAATGCAGTAACGCTGCAATGGATAAAGGGGCATAGCGGGTCCTACGGCAATGATGCCGCGGACGAACTTGCGAAGAGAGGCTCTGGTATGAGCGTCGATGGCCCGCTACCATTGCTACCAATCCCTTTCTCGCAACTCCGCACTTGGACACGCGAGAGATCCGCGGAACTACATAACCAAAGATGGACACAAGCCACCGACTGCAAGCAGTCAAAAGTGGTTATGCCATCAGTAAACAAACGACTCACGAAACGTCTCCTAAAACTAGACAGAACAAGTCTAAGAACAATAATGGGGACTATAACGGGCCACTGCCCCCTCCACAAGCACCTATACACCATTGGTGTCACGGACAGTCCCCTTTGCAGGGGATGTTTTGCTGCCGAGGAAACGGCCGCCCACGTAGTACTGGAATGTGAGGCAGTAGCCTATCAACGATCACAAATCCTCGGTACAGTGA
Source organism: Eilema griseolum (assembly GCA_963662185.1). Lineage (NCBI taxonomy): Eukaryota > Metazoa > Arthropoda > Insecta > Lepidoptera > Erebidae > Eilema > Eilema griseolum. The sequence continues at coordinate 7,949,997 of OY759254.1, read as the reverse complement.
GGTCGCTCCGCGAAGCCTGTGAAGCCCCCAGTAAGCTTCTGCGCTTCTGGGCGGAGCTAGGCTGGCTACTCTAGCCAGTACTCCACACGCACAATGGCCCAAAAGGGAGGCTAAGTGCGGACAAGGGAGTCCCCTTTCCATTCCATTCCATTAGTGTCCTTGCCATGAAATGCTAGCGTATTTTGTGGTCTCCTTATAAATAGTATAATTATTAAAATAAATCATTGTCAAGTGCAACCTCTGTGACGTGACGGTCCTGTACGCGACTGCTACGCAGAGGGCATCATGTTCTATTCCCGCTCAGTGCAGCGCAGTGTGAATATATCTATTCGTATTGATTAGGATATTTAAGTGAGAGCAATTAAGCTGTTTGTCCCAGTTGTCATACGAACAACTATGGCAATCGTTACGGGCAGTTGAGAGCCTTGAAAATTCCGACAACTGGCAGTCAATTCATAGAAAATAAGTTCAGCCAAATAACTGAAAAATGCTAACCCGGGCACCAAGGTGTAATGAAACAACTCTTACTGACAATAAGTTTATTTTTCTTATACTGTGTTCAGGGCAGCTAGATATAGGATGTAAACAAACCATACAAATTACGTATTGCCTGCTGTTTTAAGTCACTTTTACATTCTATGTCGCACTATCCTGAATAAGGTATAAATAGAAGAAAATTATTGAAATCACCTTAACCTATCAAACATCCCGTGTTAAATAGATCATACACTTTTGTGCATATATTATGTACAGTTTTGGGTACTAGCTTTGTTAGAATATTCAAATGCACATCCATAATGGACTTAGTTGACTTCCTTTTATTAAACACCCAAAATTTAATTAAGAATAGCTTGCTATTGTGACTACAATATATATTCCTCATATCTATTATTTCCAAAATGCTTATAAGGAATGTTTTCTGAGCTAGGTAGCGAAATGCTGTCAAAAAGACAATGCTGCATAAATAAAAAAAAATACACTGAAATTAATTTAGTTTTGACTAATTACTTAAACATAGTGCACAGACCCCTTGTGAGATGTTACTAATAATAGTTAATAAAAAAAAATCAATTAAAAATATCTAAGTAACTTCATTGAAAATAATTGGCAGTCTGATGCAATCACTGTCCTTAATTAGAAATCTTTCGCAAGTATACTTGATAGTTGTGTGCTTTATTCAAGCTTCAGCAGTTCCACGTCGAAGATGAGGGTGGAGTTGGGTGGGATGACCCCGGGGTGACCCTGCTGGCCGTATGCGTAGTCTGGGGTGCAAGTCAGCTTCGCGCGTTCGCCCACTGACATCTGGAATGATAAAACGAGCGATAAGTATGTAGGGAAATGTATATTTCATTTGATTATGTATTTAACAAAAAAAACAATCTTGTAGTGGCTTATTATAAAGACACAAACTAGGCTAACCAATCAGTGGAACAATTTCGGTATATTCTCTTTGAAATGAGTTTCTGAACTGAAAAATATGAATGTACTAAGTTTTTAAATACAACATTAAAAACACCTGTTGCTTTTAATGTTTTATTTAAAAAGTAACCACATTAGGTAGGACATGACAGTATTTCCGTCCAATTGAGCAGTCCGACTGGGGAAGTACCCTCCACCCTACAGAATACCGCGGCCATAATAACTACGTGTTGTGTTCGCGGCGGTGAGTAGGGTAGGGTAGTCAGAACTCACTGGAGAGTTTTTGTTCCGTCAGTGGGAAGACCAAAAGTTTGTCCTGATTTGTCTTTTACACTGATGGGATAGAAACTGTGCTTACAGGGTTGGAAGCGCGAGTGTGACTACCTTGGTTTTGCACACGTCCATAGGTCACAGTAATCACTTTCCATCAGGTGGGCCGTGTGTGTGTCTGCCACGTAAGTGGTATAAAAAAAAAACTAAGACACATGGAGTACAGTCATTATGTTTCAAAATAGTAATTTTAAGTCACGATATTTCATTCAGGAGTGTTACGTAATAGATAGTGCCTATTGAAATTGAATTGTACTATTCTAGGATACTATAAAATTTTTTGGTGAGTTGGTAATAACAGAACAGGAAGCACAGGAGTAGTTAAATGTTACCTGTTTGTATATAAGAGAAGCATTTATAGCTTAGTGATTAAAGCCGGCCTTACAATTGAAAGGTCTCAGGTTCGGATCCTGGTCATTACACTACCGACATGAACCCATTCCTAAGATCAGCAATTTAGCTTAGCTGGAGGGATTAGAGGGAATATTAGTAATTTCGTTTTCTAATATTCTCTTCAAGATAAAAAAAATATGTAGAGGTAAGGCTCTCATCAGTGTTAGGGAGTAAACCAAATCAGAAATGATAAGTAAGCAGGTGCTGAGTTGAAAATATAAGATTTGACATACTTATGCCTAAATAAAAAAAACTTACCTTAGCAACACCCTCATCCCAGCCTCTGATGACCTCTCCCTTGCCAATCCTGAACTTGAAGGGCTTGCTGCGGTCACGGGATGAGTCGAACTTCTTGCCGTTGGTCAGTGTCCCCGTGTAGTGGACCACTACAGTTTGGCCAGTCTTCGGGTAGGTAGACTCTGTAATAGAACCATATCAAGAAAATTTAATAGTTTGAATTATTGTTCAGCCTCTATTATGGTAACAAACCAGCTAAAGAATCATTTTCCAATGGTATATTATATTATATTTATACATCTATATATAAATGTTATGTTGGTTTGTGTACGCTTCAAAAACTCAAAAAGTTCTGCACCGATCGAGCTGAAATTTTGGCATGATATATATTATAATCCACATCAATGATTGTTTTTATCTAATCTTTGCATCGCTCACACATCCACGTTCACGATTAACAGTTTTTTTAACAATCAGCTGTGTACCACTTTGTTTTGTTTCTCATTTCGGAACCATTCAATCACAATATGCCACAGCGAAGCGAGCCAGGGTAAAGCTAGTTACTTAATAATTTCATATTTCTTGACATAATTGTAAAATTTTGAAGTTCATATGTGCTCTTTATGTGCCTAAACTGAATAAATGAGTGTGAAAGATTGTAATAATGTTTGTTATTTAATCACACTCCTAACAGCTGAACAGATCTGGCTGAAATATTGTAAAGAAATAGATAATTACCTGCTCTAACACATAGGCTACTTATTACCTCTGTTATAGGTTCCCATGAATTGCAGGCACGGTATCAAAAATACTACACAGGCAGAGCTGCAGGTAAAAGCTATTTATACTTTAATGCTTAGTTGAAGTATCAGTAGCTTAATGGTTAAGGAGTCAGCCTTACGATTAAATAGTCCTGGTTTTAAATCCTGGCCATTACGCAACCAATGTGAACCAACTCCTAACTATGCAATTTTAGTAGGGAGGGGTTAGAGGGAATATTAATAATTTCAGTTTTTTTTTATAGTCCATAGTTCTCTTAGCAGTTTTTCTGTTTTGTGACAGAGAACTCTAAAGTCTCCAGGAGACAAGAAAAAGTGAAAATATTAAAATTTATTGTCAAAAGGCTTATGTGCCTGCATATCATCAATTTGAATTCTATCCATGAGTGTCATAGGGTCTTTTGTCAATTGGTTATAAGACTTGGGATTAATTGAGCTTAGCCTGTGTGTGCAATAGTAAGTATTACCATAGGTACCGATTCTGTGGGCACTGTAGGGCCTAGATGAGGTAGTGGGTACTAGGTGTGATCACAATTGATATGACATTCTTATAAGGAAGGTATTGCCCAAATTCATCTATAAAAGAGTCATAAAATGAGGTCTCATGAATATATTGTGATAGGGCCCAATAAGGTCTTACGGGTGTTTTGTGATAGGGCCCAAACTATTTGGTGGTACGTAGGTAGTCAACCGAGGCGTGCTCGAAAGCTACATGAGGCACGTGGATTCGTTCTGCTTTATTCAACTTTATAAAGGTTGTAATCAACTTAATATGTAAAAAAATAATGACCTATGACTTCAAAATTTGGGTACTTACACATATTTATGTACATGAACAAATAAAAAAAAATACAAGTCATCCTTGTCACAAATTATACGCCGAATAAATTTATAGGTGCGGCGTCAGATCCCGGCCGCTTTATCGGTCTAGCTAGAAATTTAGTTATATATAGGTATATAGCTTGCTTCACCTAAGTGCCTGTTGGTTATTAGCATGACTGATAACGTAAATAATTATTAAATCTCAGGGCATTTTGCACAAACGTAATGGAATAGATATGGGACCCTAAATTCCAATTAAGTACATTAATCTGTAGGTCTGATCAAGTACATATAATTTAATGAGGACATACCATCTCCAGGTTTGATAGTTTGTACGTCGACTCCCATGGTGATAAATTATTTATTTACAAGAGTAAAATAATATCTCTAAATCACGCAAAGCCGATTTTCCAACCTACGCGATTACTTTTATATCAATAATGGCGGCCGCTAGTCGTTGTTGCCATTTATGAAAATTACCTGTAAAGTACGTATACTACGTAACTGTGATTAGCTGGATGTATTTTCCGCTCTATGTAGTATAAAATTATTTATCTAGTAAAATGTTATAATGACTAAATTATTAATATACTTTCATAATGCAAACATTCATTTCAGTTAATTGTTTTATTTTTAATTATAAGTCAATCGCTAAATCTGTATTTTAAAATTGTATTTTTGATGTGTTGAGTAAATTCAAAAATCACTGGACCGGGTTTTAAAAATTACTTTACTATTGGAAAGCTACGTTATCACTAACTGACATAGGCTATATTAAATTTTCAAAGAAATTAGGGATCCTATGCCTTTCTAAAACTCCAATAATGTAAATTGAGGGTCATTTACACTTTGGGTCTGTAAACTGTATTCTGAGTTTATTTATTCTGTGCTTGTATGAAAGATTAAGACAGTAGGTGCCGGGCTGTTGTGTCTCCCTACTCTTTGATGTAGAGTCCATGAACTCATGTGGTCCAGGGTCCAATATCTAACCTCGAAATCCTCAGAGGAAAGCATGCGCTTATAGGCCTGGGTCCTTTAATCCATAGGTTTTTTTTTTTTTTACGTGCGCAAAATCCCCACGGATACCTCCTCACCGGAGCCGGTGAAGGAGGTTAGGTCGGACTCGAACCGACTAAAACGCACGCCGCCTGTGGGTCGTTTTGGTTGCCGAAGGTGAGGTTGACAGGCATATCCCTCGCACCCCGGCCGACCCAGGGCCATCTCTCACGATCTGGCCCTCGTCTCGGGTGTGGGGACTACAGAGTCCCCAACTCGACCCCGGAAGCGCTAGGCGCGCAACCGCCACGGCCTGCTTCTGCCAGGGTGACAGGCGGCTCCACCTGTCACCCCCAGGCCGGCGCTCATGGGGGGTGGAGGTCGTTCATCGACCTCCGACGCCCGAGTTGCCTTCGTACGCGGGCAGCTTGGCTTGCGATCCTTCGTCGTTCCCGCTGCCGCTCCCGCCCCGCCTCCTCCTTCATGAGCATTACTTGCTCGCAGAAGGAGGCGCCGGCCACCCACGCATCCGCGCCATCGGACCATCACCGCGAGCAAGGTGGAGAGCGTAAGAACTCTCGCTCCCAGGGCCGCAGCTCCCGCCTCGGCGTCTCCCACGCCGGACACTCGGTGAGCGTGTACGGACCTGAGTCCTCCCTCGCGTCGCAGTGATGGCACTCGGACGTTGGCTCTTTCTCCATCCGACGCAGATACTTTCCGAAGCATCCGTGCTCGGTGATCATCTGCGTCAGACGGTACGAGAGGCTGCCGTGTGGCCTCTTTAGCCACTCCCCCATGATGAGTCTTACCGCCGCTACTACGGCGCGCCCTCCTTTAATCCATAGGTGTGGGTGTGTACCGGCTTTCAAGTGATATGCTGCTATATAATAATATTACTTTACTCTGGTGAGATGGGAATGATGGGAATTCATGGGATTGATCATTGACGACAAAGAATACTTTTTTTTGTTGTTGTACTCATAAATTTCCTTTTTTAACTATAAAAATTTACTATAGATGGCGCTGTACTCAGTTTTTCTGAATCGCGTTATGGTTTCGTTACAGTGCACAATATAACATCTAGCAAATTATACGCTTGACTTGATTTCATCTGTCATTTTAATTTCACGACTGTTCTTATAACAGTCGCATTTTTTGAAGTCACAGCCACTTTGGTGCTGTGGTGTAAAAAACTATAAAACCCGACTACTGGAAAATAACGATTGAAAAATAAAAATAAAAGTATTAAGTAAGACAAAGTAGGACAAGCCTTTAGTCTTCCCACTGACAGCACAAATTCTCCAGTGAGCTCTGGGTACCCTACTCACCGCTGGAAACACAACACGAAGTTATTATAGCCGCGGTATTCTGTAGGGCGGGGGTTCTTCCCCAGTCGGACTGCTTAATTGGGCGGAAAAACCGCCGTGTCCTATCTCTTTGCAGTGTCCTACCTCCTTGGTCGTGTGCCGTAAGTAAGATAAGAAACAATACATTCTAGGTATAAGACCTAGAATGTATTGTTTCTTATCTTAGTCTTCCTTTCTTTTATTAGGTAATGGCTTTTGCAGCGAATTGCCGCAAGACAATGTCAAGTATCTTTAAAATTATTATTGGTGAGACGCCAATATCAAGTTAGTCAAGTTACGGTCCAATAAAATGTTTTTTGATGATGCTGATGATGAGTTGATGATGGCGATTAGTTGATGACATTGATGATGGTTACGATCAATGAGATGATTGCTCATTAAAGTTGGGAGGACTTTACTAGAAGCTCCCTAGGGAGATTTGGAACCAACACGAAAAGTCACAATTCACTACATATGCCACTTTGCTCACTTGTGTGCGTTGTCAAAGACGTCATAATCTAAAAATTCCACCATTTTTATACATAAAATCTCGATTTCATACCAATTTCGGAAAATAGAATAATACCGCGATGCGCCCTTCGTGTTGGCACCAAAACTCCAATGTTTTGTTTTGTTAGACAAAGTGGCATATGACCATTGACGGCCATCCTATATTTTTCTTGTTTAATACTATAAATAGCGTGATTTTTCAGAAGTCGGGTTTTAGTTTTAAACTTAATTTTTATTTATATTATTTTGGGGCAAGCAATATGTATAATTTATACATATTAGAAAATGTGCTAATTAATAAGTCCTTTTCCCAATCCAATGACTTTTCGATGTTTTTCGAAGTTATGTGTGTATTTATCGCGGGTTTATAAGTGCCCGGTTAATGGCAATAGGCTCACCATCTATTACGTTGGGACCTAAACATAAACTGGCGAAATGTGGGTGCTAGAAGCTCTGCCTAATTACCATCACGCAAAATCGTGAAGCGTTCCACATTTTTTTAAGGCGCCAGTTTTGTGCTGTCAGTAGGAATACCAACGGCTCGTCCTACTTTGTTTTCTGCACTCTTACAGAGTGTGACTCTCTTAGAGTTGCATACTAGTGTCCATAAGCCACGGTAATCACTTAGCTGAGTAGTATACAAAAAAACATACTGAAATCACAATATAACGAGTCTTTTTCGGAGGAGGTAGGACACGGCGGTATTTCCGCCCAATTGAGCAGTCCGACTGGGGAAGTACCTCCGCCCTACAGAATACCGCGGTTATAATAACTGTGTTGTATTCCCAGCAGTGAGTGGGGTAGCCAGAGCTCACTGGAGAATTTTTGCTGTCAGTGGGATGACTAAAGGCTTGTCCTGCTTTGTCCTCTACACTGACGGCACAGAGACTCTGTGCTTACAGGGTCGGCAGCGCGAGTATGGCTTCTCTGGTGTTACACACGTCCATAAGCCACGGTAACCACTTTCCATCAGGTGGGCTGTGCGTTTATCTTGCACCTAAGTGGTATAAAAAAAGTCTGCTGAAACTGTAATATAATTTAAAAGGAGATAAAACAAAACGAAAAAAAATTAAACGACTATTTATTTTTTTCTTCGTTCTTCACGCCATTGTGATGACTTGACTAGATAATGTTAATCAGATAAATCCTGTCACTCAGTGTCTTCTCTTCTCCTTTACAATTATATGACGATATCTCTATCTCCTGTAGAATAAGTAATGCCGCGTGGTTCCCGGCAGAGTAGAATTTGGGCCACCCCATCACTTCCCATGCGGAGTCGTACAAGGCGACTAAGGGATAGGGCTGTTTAACATCAGACAGATATATGTATGTATACAGCTCAGACTCAGTCTCAGATACATGGCTCGAGTCAACAATAGTGCCCGGAATACGGCAATAGGCTCACCCCCTAATACGTGGGACCGATTACAATTATTGGTGAAATGTAGGTGTTAATTCACCTTTGCCTATCCCTCCGGGGATGAAAGCGTGATTATATGTATGTATGTATCCATCTCCTGGCTCTGTAATCAGGTTACAGGATATTCCCAATCCTGAAACCTGAAAATCAGTTATACACAATCTTCAAGGATCAAACTGTCGACGTTCAATGACGGCAGCTGTGTCTATCGATACATTTACGACTTTAGACTAGAAGCATAATCAAATGATTGAGAAAGTCACCACCCCATCTCATCCGAAGGGTGTCGTAAGAGGCGACTAACGGAAAAAATACGTGGGCGATATCACTGCCACAGAAGGAAACCTCGAAATAAAAACCTGTACCAACACGTCTGGCCAGCGTGGAAACAATAGGCCAATGCCTCCCAACATTGGGAGAGGCCTAGTCCAGTAGTCGACTGCAATAGGCTAATTGATGAGATTAGAAGCATAAAAACATATATAATAGTTAGATTTATGTTTTCGGGGACACAGGAGAGGACACATTAGAATATTGAGCCCAAATTTCTGGAGCAGAATTAAATGTGGCCCCGTATCGTGTCAAAGTTCCCAATTCTGCCTCGAACAGGGTATCGTTAATAATTTTTTCAGTGTAAAGTCTCTGATCAGGGGATAGTTTCCGTAACTTCATAGTCCAGCATTTAGCCAAGAGTTCATCCTCGTCTTCCAATTTCTTGCTCCTTGACGGTTCGCTGATGATGTTTATTTTCTTTCGCTTTAAATTACTGTGTAGCTTGTTATGGGTAGATCCCGTGTTCGCCGTGATCTGCAAAATATAGTTATGTTTAGTGATGGACGGGACTCGAGTTCTTTAAGTCCAAATTTAGGGACTAGACTCGATTTTTGGAGACTGAACTCATAAAAGAGAGCTCAAGCCTTTTTATCACTGAAAAGACTTGCGAGTCCTCACAATATGACTCGCGAACTTGAGTCTTTTAACCATAATATATTTAAAGAGACTTTTAAGGCTCGAGTTCATTGCTAGTTCCCAAGTCTTTTAAAAAAAAGTAAGTTCTATTTCTATTGATATACATTTTTAGGCTATAGGTTGTTAACATAAACAACCTATAGCCTAGATATTATTTAAAACTAGAAACTAGAATACAAACTTGTTATTTTAATTGTGCACAGATCTTATTTACTGGCTTATTTATTAAAAAAAAAAACCACGATGCTAAACACATAGACGCCTGTAAGTATAGTTTTGTTTCCACCTCGATTTCTTTTCTTGTTTATGAAATTTTCCGATGCAGAAAATGCTTGCTCGCTGGGCACGATAGTTGCCGGAATACATAAAACATGGTAGGCCATTTTCGATAGTACCGGAAAATTTAATTCTTGGTGTTTCCACCATGCCAGTACATCAGTATGTTCGGGTTCCATTGGCATTAACAAGTATTTTTCCAATTCATTACTTGGTCTTATTATCTGTTGGTATAGTGAAGAAAGAAAATTTCTCTACGGTTCTATTACTGTAGCAGGCTGTACTTTCACTGAAGAAGTTCTTCATTATTTGAATTGTGAGTGTGTCACCCATTTCAGTGAAATAATCAATTTTTAACGAAGATCTAAAATCACTGCGAATTTGGAATAATTTGTATGTAACAGGGGCTTATATTGTTTTAATTTAGAAAACATCGCATTTGCACAATCGTGAAGGAGTTCATCTTCAAATCGTTCTGTGATTTTATACAAAGCACGTCGGTTATTGGAACAACGTAAATTCAACTGGGGTATTTTGATTCTGACAATAAGAGAGTCTAGCGTCATAAAAAGGTCTAAGTAGGTAATTCAACTATCTTTTTAACAGTGTCCCAATTTTCTATGAAGTACTTATTAAAATGCTTAATGCTTTTGCAAAGTTCGTCTAAAACTGCTCTTTGATCATAAGCTCGTTCCGGCATTAAAAGCAATAAATGTAGAATTCCATCTTATGTGCATTTGTTTAATTAAACTTAGTTTTTCTTTTTGTCACAATTCACAACTTTCAAAATATGTTTGTTTGTGTTTGGGGGGAAAATTAATGCAATGAACTAAATTGGAAATATTTCCGTATATAATCGTATATATCCCGTCGACATAGCTCACATATCCATATACTCACACACAACAATATATATACACACGTTTACAAAATAAAACGATTCTCGTAATCAAGGAGGAGCCTTAATTACGAACTGGACCAATTGCGAATTGGACCAATAGCGAACTGGACCAACTGCGAACTGGACCAATTGCGAACTGGACCTAATGAGAATTGGACAGTTGGACATTTTGCGAATTGGACTAAAGGCAATAATTTACAAAAAAATTAAGAGGACTCGATTCTTTTCGATAATCCTAAATTCTCCAATATGACTTCAGTTTTTTAGAAGAGCTTAAGTTTCATAATAAAAACTCAGTTCTATGAGTCAAGTCTTTTTGCATTAGGACTCAACAAAAGAACTCAAGACTCAGAACTCAGGACTCATTTCAGTCGGAGTCTTGCGAGCTCTGTCAAAATGAGTCCAGTCCCGAAATTAGGACTTAAAGAACTCGAGTTCCGTCCATCACTAGTTATGTTACGCTCAAAGACTTAAAATATGCTAATTGAGTGCAAAAACTGTTTGCAACGCGTTGTGGACTTCTTATAGTTAAACCAAGAATTCCGTAAATTGAAAGATGGCGTCACCGTCGCTTTCGTATTGTCAAATCGTGCAAAATTGTCTTTGATTTGAAATAGCTAATTTTAGCCATTTCATGGAATCGTTGGTTCATCTATAAATTTCCACATAGCGAAATTCACTTTATGCTTCTTATAAAAATAGAATTGTAAACTCTATACACTCTCTCACTACTCATCCCCAACGGAGCAGACAGAGACAACATCTTTCCACTTATTACGATCTTAATACCTTTATAATTAATAATGAATCAATAAAAAATAAAATTAATAATTTTTGGCAAGGCTTCTCTTTAAATACCTCGATCGTTAACATACCCGCGTCTAGGTTAGCCTTCACTTCATAAATTCTTTTCAATCAAAGAATATTGATCGTCCATCACGTACGAATTATCTAGGCACTCATTTTTCTATCTTGGTCCCCTTCATACCAGTAACTTAATGGTAGGAAATGGCCTTAGAATCAATATACCTCGGGTTCGAACCCTGGCTATAAGCATTACCGTTGAGACGTCCTTGGTGGGATTGACGGAAATATTAGTAAATAATCACTAGTAAAATAGGTACTTAATGACTTTTCAACGCCTAACTACCTGATAATAGCAAAATACAAACATAATAATCACTCACACATTTAGGTTTATTTCCCGCCACTTGCTGCCCAATTAAAAATGACATCTCATTATAATACCATAAGTTTGACACTGGTTCTTCGTCAGACTGCATCGACTTTCTCCTCTCCTCAACTTTATTTCTCTCTTTATTAAAGTTAGTTCTAAGAATATTCAACTTTTTCTTCAATTCTTCTACTGAATAATTCCGTCTGTACAGTTTTAATTCATTACAAATATCCCTTAGCGCGACGATTCTTTTATATTTATTTGTATAATTATCGTCTTTAGCATCCCATAATAATGGTTTATCATGATAAAGTTCTATCAGCTTTAGAACAAATTCGCGCTCGGCTATTTCGCTTGTCGATTGTGGTAATTGTAATTTCACATCACTATCAGAACCGCACGCCATTTTGTAATTTTACCAACAATCCTTCAACCATCAATGAACTGACTCTTCAATTGTTTCGATTTACAACGCGTCAATGAGCTGAATTTCAATGCGACACAAAAATAAATAAACTGATTATAACATCGGCGTTATATCAATCCAAAATTGTTTCTAAACTGACGGGTATTGACGCAGTATGCGCAGCGGAACGGCAACGTTGATATGAAGCAGACAGCGCTATACAGCTCTAGATGAGTTTGAGCGAGAGAGGTTGTTATAACTTTAAAGTTATAGCAACCTCTCGCGCTCTCCACGCTCTCCTCTGTTCAAACAGTTTGTGCTGACACGATTGTCAATTTTATTATCGTAATTGACGACTGAGAGCCGAGTGGCCGAGATCAATCGATCGTTTTACTTTACTGTACAATTTGTTAATAAGTTCAGAGTACCTAGTAACATTATTAGATAAGTACCTATACTAATATGTATTAGATCTGTCCTCTATATATATAACGCGAACACACGTCCCTTTTTTACCAGAATTAACCTTTTATCGGTTTTCCACAAAAAAAAAACACATTTTCATGATATGCCTAATTCCGTCTAACTAGGAACTGACATCGATTTTAACGTCTGGAGAAGTCCAATCTGCTTTTCACATGAATAATTGGAAAATTTCCGAAGCCGATGGAGCTCCACCGGAGTACTGGATAGTGATGGGTTCCCTTGTGTAGGCATTCTAACCTCTAAATGTGTCAGCCTCTGTGGCGTAGCGGTAGTGAATGCGCCCGCTACGCAGGAGGCGCGGGTTCGATCCTTGCCCAGTGCAAATATTTATATACATGAATATGGGTATTTGCATTCGTCTGGGTGCTTCCATGTATATTAATATATGTATGTATTTATAAAAAAAGTATTTTAGTATGTTTATACGAATCTAGATTACATAACCCAAGATAGTTAAGCTATGCTTACCATGGATTTACATAGAGTTGTGTAGAATGTTGTAGAATATTTTTATTTTAATTTAAAGAATATAACACACTGTTATATCATATACTAATAGTTAGTTTTGCAGGTAATATTCCAAGTCGAATTTATTAGGGCTTTACCTATAAAATTGCCGTAATTTTCTAACAGATTTATGAGTTCGTTATTCCTGTAATTTAATAACTATTTTCATTATTTATATTTTGTTTGAAAGTTGATTTCAAGATTTTACAACTCTGTATTAAATTTTGCTTTTATTGGCCGCTTGATAATTTAAATTCGATCTTCAAAAACGGTACTTCCTAAATGATATCAATTTAGATGATTACAGCTATCACTTTTAAAAATGTAATAAAAGTGTTTGTTAGCTTAATGTTGTATCATTCATACACAAAAAAATCATAATATATGGATTTGTCATTCCTAAAAAAAATGTAAAAATGTTAGTAAAAATTGGGTTTCCTTCAATTTCTTAAAAAAACCGCGGTAGTCTAGTGGTATGGGAAATGGACTGCTGAAACGAGATCTCGGGTTCGATCCCAGGTTTACCATGGCACACATCAATGACTTTTCGAAGTTATGTGTGTATTTATCGCCGGTTTATAAGTGCCCGGTTAATGGCAATAGGCTCTCCACCTATTACATTGGGACCTAAACATATACTGGTGAAATGTGGGCGCTAGCACCTTTGTCTACCCCTTCGGGGAATATAGGCATGAGTTTATGTTATGTTATGTCTTAAAAAAAAACGGTAATTTCATATGTAAAGATCTATTATTAAATAATTTTATTGCTTTAATTGCTACTCTGTTCCCTTGCTATTTGAAGAGGTTGTGTCATAGTTTTTTCTCTCATGGGGGGCAGGGTGTTCCCTTAAAATGTAAATCGAACGTAGGAGAAAGGGTAAATTGACCCCTAGCTCCAAGGTAAAAGCCGGTTGCAAAATGGCATAACACTAAGATGAAACGCTCAATGTGGCCTTTTAAGATCCGCTGGTTAAGTGCTACACGCCCTAGGTCGTCAAATCCGCGAGGTAGACTGTTCTTCATCTACCCGCACATTTTTGATATTTTTTTAACACCATGTCCCGCCTAATTATGTCATTATTAAGGTATTTATCTCATTTAGCTAATTATAATAATGATATTTGCACTAATAATTTATAAACGAGCTTTCCTAATTGTTCTGTGGTTTACTAACTACTCTTAAAGACCTAATAATGTTGCCATAATATGTTAAATCTGTATATATATCTGAAATATTTTGTATTCGAAGACAGTAGTGTTACGGTTTTCGCGCTAGTTTGAATTAAATTATCTTTTCTGTGTTTCTACATAGTTAGTTAAAAAGTAAGTAGTAAGTTAAGAATACGTACGAGTAAGACAATATCGCAGTCAGTATTACAGTGATTTCGAGTTTCGGCTTCGATTTTAAAGTTGACTTCGAATATTTTGAATAAATAATCCGACTACTGCAAGTCCAAAAGTGTTGGAAAAATAATAATGTCTGAAGAAAGAGTTCTTGTAAGGTATGTACCTAATCAATTAATCAATCAACAAGCCCACCGTAGTCCACTGCTGGACTAGGCCTCTCCCAATGTTGGGAGGCTTTGGCCTACTGTTTCCACGCTTGCCAGACGGGTTGGTACAGGGTTTTATTTCAAGTTTTCCTTCTCTCGCAGTTATATAGTTTGCTAATTTTGCCGTTTGTTGCCTCTTACCACACTCTTCGGATGAGATGGGGTGGAGATACTAATATTCTTTATCCGTTACCACACGGATATGTACCAAATGTCGTGTACATACGTACAATCACGCTTTTATCCCCGAAGGGTTAGGCAGAGGTGAATTTACACCCATATTTCACCAATCTCTGTATTCGGTCCCACGTAATAGGGGGTGAGCCTATTGCCGTCTTCCGGGCACTATTGTTGACTCGAGCCTTGCATCTGTGCCTGAGTCTGAGCTGTATATATCTGTCTGATGATAAACAGCTCCATCCCTAAGACGCCTTGTACGACACCGCTTTCCTTCCTTCTTCCTACAGTCCCGGGTCCTTTAAGCGGGGCGTGAAAAAGCATATGATAAGGCCGTCAAGCTGAGTGTCACCATTGTCACACGGTATGTGTAAGTAATGGTGACCCTCTTTTCTGGGACTTTGCCTTCAGCTTACCATCAGGCAAGGCGAAGTCCGATTGACGTGTCCTATATAAAAAAAAAAAACCGCATGGGAGAGATGAGGTGGCCCAAATTCTAGTCTGCCGGGAACGCGGAATGTAAATAATGCCCTAAGATAAATTATTATCCTATTACGATTTCTATTCTAATACAGTGCCTCTTTAAGACCTGCCGAGGACAGATAGTATTGTAGATAAAAAAATATAAACCAATAACTTTTTTAATATCTTCAATTTACGGACACGAGCACTTTGCATTATTTGGCTGACTAGTCAAATTTGTTACTTTTTACTAAACGTCAAAACGGTACGTCACAAGGAAACTTGAATGAAATAATTTATTGTGTCGTCACAATATTTAACTGTCTAGAAATTTACTATTACTGATATCAGTTGGTTGGATGATAAAAATAAATAAAAACGATACAGTAAGAACCAACGACGCAAATTTCACCGCTTTTTTATCATTTTTTTATACAACTTAGGTGGCAGACAAACACACAGCCCACCTGATGGAATGTGGTTACCGTGACCTATGAACGTATGTCATATCCGTGCTGCCAACCCTGTAAGAACAGAGGTTTCTGTGCCTTCAGTACAGAACACAAAATCGGGACAAGCCTTTGGTGTTCACACTGACAACACAAAAATTCTCCAGTGAGCTCTGGCTACCCTACTCACCGCCGGGAACACAACACTAGGTTATTATAGCCGTGGTATTCTCTAGGGTGGAGGTACTTCCCCAGTCGGACTGCTCAATTCGGACGGGAGTTTTCTTGAGGAGGTAGGACACGGCGGTATTTCCGCCCAATTGAGCAGTCCGACTGGGGAAGTACCTCCGCCCTACAGAATACCGCGGTTATAATAACTTCGTGTTGTGTTCCCGACGGTGAGTAGGGTAGCCAGAGCTCACTGGAGAGTTTTTGTGCCGTCAGTGGGATGACCAAAAGCTTGTCCTGCTTTGTCCTTCACACTGACGGCACAAAATCTCTGTTCTTACAGTGTCGGCAGCACGGATGTGACTCCACTGGTGTTACACACGTTCATAGGTCATGGTAACCACTTTCCATCAGGGGGGTCGTGTGCTTGTCTACCACCAAAGTTGTATAAAAAAAACTCGTCGTGTCCTACCTACTAACATTTTTAATTAAATAGTTTAAGTAAATTAGTACCTATAGTATAGAAGCGTGAGATCTAAGAGAATTCTTTTTGTTACAGGGACACATTCAGTGCGCCAGCAGTGCCCAATCAAGGTCAGATCCGAGGGCATGACTTTACATTCGATCCTGAGATCCGCATCAGTATGATACAAATAAATTCAGACCAGGGTGCGACTACAAGCATTACTAGTGGAGGTGTTGGCACAAACAGCGTCAGTATTTCATTTGAATCGGCCATAGGTCGAGGATATAAAATTGAAGTGAAAATTTCGGGCTGCTGACAGGTTCAGGAACTCAGAAAATCAGAGACTCAGGAACTGAGAAGCTCAGGTTTGAGAATATCGAGAAAAGAGTTGAAAATGCAGCGCGTGAATTCCGCGCGGAGCTATGGGGATCAAGTTTAAAAAATATATATTTATTTTAATATTTAATCTGTGCTTTAATTTTGTATCCTAATTGTTCATTTTAGTATTATTATATTATCTGTGATATTATTTACTTGATTAATTCTTAATAGCAATAGGCTCGCCACCTATTACATTGGGACCTAAACATAAACTGGCGAAATGTGGGTGCTAACACCTCTGCCTACCCTTTCGGGGATATAGGCGTCAGTTTATGTTTAATTCTTAATAGGTATAATTAATAATAACTTAAATGATATACCTTTTTTTAATGTGTCCAAAGTCCCTACTGGTACCCCCCCAACGGGTCCGGTGGGGGGGGTTATGTCGGACTTGAACCGACTAAAACGCACGCTGACTGTGTGGGCCGCAGTTGCCGTAGGTGAGGTTATCTCAAACATATCCCTCGCACCCCGACCGGCCCAGAACTGTCTCTTATGAGACGGCTTTCTTCGGGTGTAGGGACCACGGAGTCCCCATCTCGTCCCCGAGTATGGTGAACCGCCACCGCGACCTGCTTCTGCTAGGGTGACAGGCGGCTCCACTCGTCACCTTAAGCCCGCGTTCATGGGGGACGGTGGTCATTTTGCGACATAAATGATATGCCAACGAGTTACGAACCTTTTTTAAGTCAAAATAAAATTCAAAGTTTACGCGAATATCACTTAATGATATAAAACATTTTGACGAGTTACCCAGACCACTTCTTCTTCTTCGTATCCATGGCAACAATAAAAAAAAAATAGAAGCTAAATCCGCCCGGCCCAACATTCGGCGATATTGACTGCACCTTGCGCTTCATTCATCGCGATTGCGATTCCCTTGGTGTTGCACAAGTCCATAGGCCATGGTAACCACTTTCCATCAGGTGTGCTTGTCTGCTAACCAAGTGGTATAAAAAATAAAGTATAAAAAAAATTGCTTTATATTAGATATAAATATATATACCTATATATAAAGATATATCTATACTAAAATTAAAATGCTGCAGAGTTTGTTTGTTTGAACGCGCTAATCTCTGGAACTACTGGTCCGATTTGAATGATTCTTTCAGTATTAGGTAGTCCATTTATCAAGGAAGGTTTTAAGCTATATATCATCACGCTACTACTTAAGGGAGCGGAGCATTGATAATAAATGTTAACAAATTCGGCAATTTTTCATACATATTTTGAAGACTAAAACATACGGGCTCAAAGGGATATGAAGCTTCAAAATATACCCCGGGCGAAGCTAGGATGGGTCAGCTAGTAATAAATAAAGATATAAGATACATATAAATCTTTGATGTACATGCTCCTCTTAAAAAGATAAGAGTTAGACATCGTCCTGCGACATGGCTTTCTCCAACTATCAAAAACATGATGTCAAAGCGAGATAAGGCCAAGCACAAACATATGAAGTGCCCGTCTGAGGAGGTGTTGAACTTATATAAGAAACTGTGTAATCGCTGCAATCGTATGTGTAGGGATGAGAGACGAGACCACATTCAAAAGTAAATTGAAAACCTTGACACTTCACAACAATGGCAGTTCCTAAAATCCTTGGGTATTGGTAAGGTCGCCAATGACAATCTTACTGACATGGATCTCAATGCATTAAATGCCTATTTCTCAGTGCCTCCAACTGCTATCCCTATTGATCTTCAACCTTAAATCTTCTCTCTTCTCTTCCACTACCTTTAAATACTTCCTTCTCTTTTCATCCGGTAACAGAAGCGGATGTTAGTAAACATTTAAAATCCATATCCACTCGGGCGGTCGGTGACGATGGCCTTCAACTTCAAATGTTTCTCCCCATCGTAGATCTCATTCTTCCTATCCTAGCTCACATTATAAACTACTCCTTATATTCTAACCTTTTCCCTTCATCATGGAAGAAAGCTTCTGTTATACCTTTGCCCAAAGTATCCAATCCTACAACATACTCCCAATTCCGCCCCATTTCAATTCTTCCCATCCTTTCGAAGGTACTTGAGAGTATTGTTCACGATCAACTCACCTATTACCTCTCCTCTAATGGCCTGCTAAGTCCTTTCCAATCTTGCTTTCGTCGTGGCCATTGTACTATAACAACTCTAGTTAAAGTTACAGATGACATAAGATTGGCCATGGAGAACAAACAACATACAGTTTTGGTCTTATTGGACTTCAGTAGTGCCTTCAACTCGGTACATTTTGACATTCTCTTAGGTATTCTTTCATCCATCAATGTTTCTGCCTCTGCAACTACATGGTTTAAATCATACCTCCATGGACGCTCACAATCTGTTAGAATGAATCACGCTTCCTCCGATTGATGCGACTTAGTAGCAGGCGTTCCACAAGGTGGCGTCCTTTCTCCTCTTCTCTTCTCTGTCTTCATAAACGCCATCACGAAGGTCCTAACTTCGTATTATCACCTCTACGCAGACGACTTGCAGATATATCGACATTTCAAAGCTGATGAACTACCTAGGGCTGTGGATACCATCAACAGTGACCTTGAAAGCATCAATATCTGTGCCAAATCTTTTGGACTGCTGGTCAACCCAAAAAATCTCAAGCGCTTATTGTTGGTGGTAGATACATGCTCCGCCTCTTGGATCATGATTCTCTGCCTTCAGTAACATATGGTTCTGTAGTTATTGGTTATTCTAAAAATGCAAAAAATTGCACATCGACTCTATGCTTGCCTGGGATGTTCACATCGCGGAGGTAAGTAGAAGTGTATACTGTTCATTTCAAAACGTCAAACGTCTCCAGAAACTCCTACCCCTTCAGACTAAAGTTACTCTTGCACAATCTCTCTTACTCTCTCTACTAGACTATGCTGATGTCTGTTTTCTCGATGCATCGGAGGAACTGCTGAACAAACTCAAACGCTTGCAAAACCTGGAAATCCGCTTTGTGTTTGGCCTTGTTTGGCCGTGACCTACACATCCTAACTCTTCTCTATACTATTCTTCACAATCCTAATGCTCCAACTAAATTGCGGGAACGCTTCAATTATTTTGTGCCTAGGGGCCAACCCTGTCGTCTTTCTTCCTCTCTTCTGCTTCGCACACCTGCACACAGTTCCAGCTGTTATGATGGATCCTTCACGGTACAAGCTGTACGTCTTTGGAACGCACTACCTCACACCATTCGCAGTAGTAATACTCTGGACATTTTCAGAAGAAGAAAAAGGGAACATTTTCTCTCACAATAATGAAGTCTGTATATTTATCTATGTATGCTTTGTAAACTTTGAGACCGCGAGAAGGTAAACGAAAGGTAGGACGCCCCCTAGCCAGATGGACGGACGACCTGAAAAAGGTGGTTGGGACAGACTGGATGCGGAAGGCGGAGGATCGGAGAAAATGGCGCACATTGGGAGAGGCCTATGTCCAACAGTGGACTGCAGTGGGCTGATTGATTGATTGATACTTTGTATATTTGTATATATTTATATTATCTATTATGGTAGGTATATTATGTATTAATATAAATATATTTTTTTTATACCACTTAGTTGGCAGACAAGCACACGGCCCACCTGATGGAAAGTGATTACCGTGACCTATGGACGTCTGTAACACCAGAGGAGTCACAGTCGCGCTGCCAACCCTGTAAGTACAGAGTTTCTGTGCCGTCAGCAGAAGACAAAACAGGACAAGCCTTTAGTCTTCCCACTGACAGCACAAATTCTCCAGTGAGCTCTGGCTACCCTACTCACCGCTGGGAACACAACACGAAGTTATTATAACCGCGGTATTCTGTAGGGCGGAGGTACTACCCCAGTCGGACTGCTCAATCGGGCGGAAATACCGCCGTGTCCTACCTCCTTAAATATATAATATAATACTGTGTATGCTATGTTTGTGTACATATATACATGTATGTACCTACCTGTTCAGGTAGGTACGCTTATTATCTTTTTTAGTTTAATAATTTGTATCTTTTTTTTCTTTATATTTTTTTTTGTAATGTACATTCACACCCTCCTTCATTATTATATGCTTCTCTGCTACTCAAAGGTTTGCTGGGAGAGAACTCATTTTGAGTTAAGCTCGCCTTTGTACATTTTCTTTGATATGTTTTATTTGTGATCTCTGTACTGTGTGTGCACTAAAGAATTAAATAAATAAATATCAGGCGCGTGGTTCGCGGCAGAGTAGAATTTCGACCACCCCATCTTTTCCCATGCGGTGTCGTACAAGGCGACTAAAGGGGATCTCTGCATTTTCGCCAAAAATCGTTTGCCCGATTATCACTTGCCAACTAACGTTTCCCAGAATTATATTTCGCAGAATAATCATTTGCCAACTTGTGATTTCATTTTGTTTTTATTACCCAACTTCTCAG
This sequence comes from Eilema griseolum, assembly GCA_963662185.1. Taxonomy (NCBI): domain Eukaryota; kingdom Metazoa; phylum Arthropoda; class Insecta; order Lepidoptera; family Erebidae; genus Eilema; species Eilema griseolum. The sequence goes on along the minus strand of OY759254.1, from coordinate 7,928,982 downwards.
TTGCCAATTTTACGTTTGGTCAACCTTTTAGAATGACACTTTTCAAAATGCCAACTTTCAAGTAGCGAATGTTTTAGTTGGCATAATATTCATGTAGTTGTTTATTGCTTGTTATGTAAATGTATGTCAAAATGTAAAAAGAAATGGTTACGGCACTTCGCCGGCCGCTGCCGCGGCACGCTCGCTTCGCTCGCTCGGCTCGTGCATTGTTTATCATAATACTAACCTAACCTAACCTAACCGATTCTGTTATTCGTCTAAAAGTTGTATGGCCTAATAAATAAATTGGCAAAAGATAAATGCCCCAAACGTATTTTGTCATTACAATCATCAGCTTAACAATAATTCTACCAAATGAAACGTTGTCATACAAACATTTGACGATCGTTAGTCGTCAAAGTGAAAAATTGGCGTAACGTTGGTTGGCAAGTGATAATCGGGTAAACGATTTTTGGCGAAAAGGCAGGACCCCGATTAAGGGATAGGGCTGTTTAACAACACACAGATATATACAGGGATAAAGGCGTGATTATATGCATGTATTTACTTATCTGCATACTAAGAAATAGTATTAAAAATAAAGTTTTAACATAAGACCTAATTAATTAGTTTTGTAATATTCAAGATAATGATATCAGTGATAAACTGATTTGTTTAATTAAGTGATTAGGCAGATAGCGGTCCCAGCCGCCTTTTTTTTAATGTGCGCAAAGTCTTCACGGGTACCCCCACCTCTGGAGCCCGCGGGGGAGGTAATATCGGACTTGAACCGACTAAAACGCACGCCGACTATGTGGATCGCTGGTTGCCGGAGGTGAGATTCTCTGAGACCTTGCACCCCGGCCGGCCCAGGACCGTCTCTTATGTGACGACGCTCTTCGGGTGTGGGGACCACGGAATCCCCATCTTATCCTCGGGAGGCGCGCATCCTAGACAAGTGGTAATTCGTTGGTAGAATATAATGATGGTATCTATGGGATTGACACTTATATTGACGTTTTTAACAACCATTAACATATGTAAATCCCATATAGATCCAATATGAATGAAATTTTAAAGCATTTAGTATGCTAACTATTCAAGATATAGAAAAAATTGAATCGGTTCAGGCAGAATTCAAACCCGCGATCTTTCTCTTACAGGGGGAATAGATGAATATCAGAAGGTTTCTTCATAGTCGGCAGCGCAAGTGTAACATCCCTGGTGTTGCATACGTCCATAGGCCACGGTAACCTCTTTCCATCAGGTGGGCCGTGTGCTTGTCTGCCACCAAAGTGGTATAAAAAAAAATGTTTTATCAGCTGTCCTACATGAGCGAGAAGCGTGACAACGCGCCAATATTCTTCCATAGGACTGCACATGACGTATTAATGCGACACAACGTAGGACACAAAAGAACAAGTCCAAGGTCTCGGGATAGAATCCTCGCTATTACACTACCAACATGAACCCACTCCTAACACAAGCAATTTAGCTTAGCTGGAGGGGTTAGAGGGAATATTTATTATTTCGGCTCTAATAATCTTACATGGCTCCCTACTGTTACCGGTGACGTCAGTTGAACTTGAAAAATTTCCATATTGATAATCAAACAACCTAGGATAGAGCAACCTGGCTCCTAATGAGGAGAGCCGACCCCAAATAACTGGTACTCTAATTAATTGACGAGGCTTTGGCGTTTTAGCGCCCGATTTAGCGTTCAATTTCTTTTAATTACAAGATCTTGTAATTAACAATCCTATGCTTGTGACACCACAAACATGAATTAAATTTTACACTAAGCCTTTTTCGACATGCAAAAAATGCAATATATTCTCTGACTTTTTTTTTACGTGCAAGATATCCCCACGGATACCCCCCCACCCATCAGAGCCGGTGGAAGAGGGTGGAAGAGGTTATGTCGGACTCGAACCGATTAAAACGCACGGCGCCTGTGGGTCGTTTTCGGTTGCCGAAGGTGAGATTGACAGGCATATTACTCGCACCAAGGCCGACTCAAGGCCATCTCTCTCGATCTGGTCCCCCCTCCTAACATGTTAATGAACTAGACATAATGGTAGGCAATAAATGGAAGGAGATAATGTTACATGTGATAATGTTGTGTGTCCCAGCAGTGAGTAGGGTAGCCAGAGCTCACTGGAGAATATGTACTGTCAGTGGGATGACTAATGGCTTGTCCTGCTTTGTCCTCTACACTGACGGCACAGAAACTCGGTGCTTACGGGGTCGGCAGCGCGAGTGTGGCTCCTCTAGTGTTACACAAGTCCATAGACCACAGATTTCAATTTTCATCAGGTGGGCCGTGTGCTAGTCTGCCTCTTAAGTGGAAATAAAAAAAAAGTATGTGTGTAAGTTCAATCAATCAATTAGCCCATCGCAGTCCACTATTGGACAAAGGCCTCTCCCAATGTTTGGCTTACTGTGTCCACGCTGGCCAGATGGATTCTATTTCGAGTTTTCCTTCTCTCGCAGTGATATCGTCTGCGGATTTTTCCGTTGGTCGCCTCTTACGACACCCTTCGGATGAGATGGGGTGGTTATACTTGTATTCTTTCTCCGTCACAGGAAACAGGATAATTCCTATCATTTTTCCCATTTTCCTACAGTCCCAGGTCCTGGGGCGTGCAAAAGCATAAGATGAGGCCGTCAAGCTGAGTGTCACCATTGTCAAAATAATAGTCTCTCAGGTACAAAGAAAACAAAGGTTTCATTTTTATTGAGAAGTTACAATTAAAATTATCTAACATAATCAATAGTGGCCATAAATGTCAATCCGAACGTCGAACCCGTGACCCCTGAGCGACCTTATCTGTAGTGAAACATGGTTCCTACCGATACCTCCATAAATTACTTTTATTTCTGGATGCCACGCGACATTGCTCAAATAGTGCCAGTGGATTGAGGTGATTCTAGTACAATCTCTGCCGAAGTATGTAACTGTTTGGTATTGAATTGTGTCAGGAACTGCTTCCTTCCTAAATATTCGACTGTAAGATATTTGAAAAATTGTCGTTACATATAAAATTGCAGTTTTTTTGAAGAAATTGGAGAAAACCCAATATTCAGTACTAACACTAGGAATGACAAATCCTAATTTTATGTTTTTTTTTGTGTATGAATGTGACAATATTAAGCTAACAAACACTTTTATTACATTTTTGAAAAGTGATAGCGGTAAATACTGGTGGTAGAAACTTGGTGGCACAAATTTGTCTCAAGTTTCGACCGGGTAGGTACCACCGTGCACTATTGCGAAAAACCCTCCATAGCAATTCAATCTCGGTTGGATTGTGTTCAGGGGTCAGCATGTGCATAGCCGGGCAGAGGTGGTGGTTGTCGCAGCACTAGTGGGACCAGTGGGTCTTGGCGTAGTCTAGTGGGGATGGCGCGGGGCGATGCGCCGAACAGGGAGACCTGTAGAAACGGTGGTGCCGCTGGCCGCCCGCGGTATAGTACAGGGGCCCAACTGGGGTTAACCACCTTGGGAGGCTGCCTCACCAGGCCGCGCATAATCCCGATATGGTTCGTCGTGCCGGTTGGTGACCGGATTTGGGAGCCCGGCGACCATACTCGGGGGGGTACGGGGGCCCTTCCGTTCGGCGCGTCGGCTCTCGCCATGCCTCACATTCATAGATAAAACCAATATCCCGCGCTTTGTCACACGGTGCTGCGGCGGCAATCACTTCTTTTTTCACGCCTTCTCCCACCCAAACTCATGGCAGCGCAATTTACAGAAAAAGGCAACACAGCGGCTCGTCACACTCCCAAAAGCTTGCTATTTGAGGTGGAGTCCACTAACATCTGTGGGCTCCATGCAAACCTCAACGCCGTCCACCAACACCTAGAGACGGCGAAACCTGCCATGTTTTTTCTAACGGAGACGCAAATACACCGCCCTGACGACACGACCTACTTGCTCTACCCTGGCTATGTTCTTGAGGAAAGTTTTCGTGCAAAAGCCGGGGTGTGCGTGTTTGTTAGGGCGGATGTTTGCTGTCGCCGTTTGCGCTGCCTAGAGGACCCATCCTTCTCCGTCCTTTGGGTACACGTAGACCATGGCCCTACGAGTCAGATCTATGTGTGCCTCTACCGTTCCCATACAGGAGATGCTGAGACAACTCGACTCTTTGAATATCTGAGTCAGGCGGCAGATGATGCGCAGGAGCGATTTCCGAATGCCGAAATGGTATTTTTGGGGGATTTTAACGCCCACCACGAGATCTAGTTGGGCTCCTCCAAAACAGACCATGCGGGAAGAGCCGCCCACACATTTGCTCTGGCGCACGACCTGACCCAATTGGTGCACGAGGTCACTAGGATACCAAGAAGGTCGGGCCAAGCACCTTCTCTGCTAGACCTTCTGCTGACGAGTGATCCGTACCGGTACAGTGTATCGGTGCGAGCCGCGTTAGGCAACTCTGACCACTGCCTGGTCTGTTCCACGGTGCCTATTATGGCGCCTCCACGACCAGTGCGGGGGAAGCGGCGTCTCTGGCACTACTCGTCAGCGGACTGGGATGGACTTCGTGACTATTTTGCGTCCATCCCGTGGGTTGAGCGCTGCTTTGAAGGTAAGAACCCATCGGATTGTGCTACTGCTGTCGCCGGTGAGATCGGTCTGGGTATGGAATACTATATCTCATACACCGATGTCACCGGTGACCGCGGGGTGCGCCCTTGGTTCGGGCGCGAGTGCGCGGAAGCTGTTGAACAAAAACAGTCTGCGTACCGCGCTTGGGTAAGGGCGCGCGCCACGCGCCATCCCAATCTGGGCCACTTCAAGGCGGCGTACAACAGAGCCACAAAGGTCTGTAGAAGGGCCTATGTCAGAGCGGATGCCCTGCGCATAGCGCGGCTTGGTCAAGAGCTAGTGATGCATCCCACGGGAAGCCGTGGCTACTGGCGACTGGCTAAAGCCGTGCAAGCCAACTTCTGTCAGCCTTCGTTGCCTCCGCTGCGTAACCCTGATGGATCCCTGGCCCATGAGCCGCAAGAGAAGGCAAATCTGCTGGCTAATCTCTTTGCGGCCAACTCCCGAATCGATGATTGTGGTACCCAGCCACCAACACTACCCGACAGTGACCACACGATGCCTGATATCCATATCAGGCAACGCGATGTCCGTGCAGTGCTGCAATCACTCGATGTCCGGAAAGCCAGTGGTCCGGATGGTATTCCAGCGGTAGTTTTGAAAAAATGTGCAGCGGAGTTGTCTCCAATGCTTACGCGCCTGTACCGGCTATCCTACAGTTCGGGTACAGTGCCTTTGCCTTGGAAAGAGGCGAATGTACAGCCGATTCCCAAGAAGGGGGATCGCTCGGAGCCAGCCAACTATCGACCCATAGCCGTCACCTCAGTGCTGTGCAAAGTGTTCGAGCACATAATTAACAAACAGCTCATGCGGCACCTAGAGGATCACTCCTTAATTAATGACCGGCAATATGGCTTCAGACCGAAACGGTCAACGGGTGATCTTCTGGCATACGTTACCCATCTTTGGGGTGACGCTATGGACAAGCACGGCGAGTCACTGGCAATTAGTCTTGACATCGCCAAAGCTTTCGATAGAGTCTGGCACAAATCGCTTCTTTCTAAGCTACCTGCCTTTGGTCTGCCTTCTGGGCTGTGCAACTGGGTTGCTAGCTTCTTGCAGGGGCGCCGTATTCGCGTCCTTTGTGACGGACGAGCTTCGGAGTTTCTGCAGGTTAATGCTGGCGTGCCCCAGGGGTCCGTCTTATCACCCACTCTCTTTCTTCTGCATATCAACGACATGCTGTCTACCGGCAATGTTCATTGTTATGCAGACGATAGCACTTTACATGGGAGTTATCATGGACATCCAGCGGCCAAGCAGTCAGATATCGCAGAGAAAAGGCAGCTTCTTGTCACTGAGCTTGACGGGGTCCTGAATCACATTTCTCAATGGGGCTCTGAGAACCTGGTTGAGTTCAATGCCAAGAAGACGCAGGCATGTGCGTTTACAGCAAAAGTATCTTCTTTCCTTCCCCTCCCCACTCTTCAGAGCACGCCACTGCCGCTGCAGGACAATCTCAATATCCTAGGTATGGATGTTCGCTGCAACCTGAATAACAAAAACTACATCGAAAGCATCATCAAAACAGCCTCACGAAAACTCGGAGTCCTGAACAGAGTGAGACGATTTTTCACGCCGGAGCAGCGGTGTCTTCTATACAAGACACAAATTCGCTCCTGTGTGGAGTACTGCTCGCATCTCTGGGATGGTTCAGCAAAGTACTTACTAGATGCTCTCGACAGGTTGCAGCGACGTGCGATCCGCATCATTGGGAATCCCGAGATCACGAACACCCTAGAACCTTTACAGCTGCGTAGAGATGTTGCGTCCATGGCTGTATTTTACCGTCTGTACCATGGGGAGTGTTCTGATGAGCTCTTCCAATTAGTCCCACCCTCCCCTTTCCTACACAGGACAACGCGTGCAGGTCTTAGATGTCATCCGCACACGGTGCAAAACATCCGATCAAGAACCAAGCGGTTCGGAGACTCTTTCCTCTGTCGCACCATTAAGGCCTGGAATTCATTACCAGCTCACGTGTTTCCTTCTTCCTACAGTCCCGGGTCCTTTAAGCGGGGCGTGAAAAAGCATATGATAAGGCCGTCAAGCTGAGTGTCACCATTGTCACACGGTATGTGTAAGTAATGGTGACCCTCTTTTCTGGGATTTTGCCTTCAGCTTACCATCAGGCAAGGCGAAGTCCAATTGACGTGTCCTATATAAAAAAAAAAAAAAAAAAAAAAATAAGAAATTTATCATCAAATTGGATAGCATTTAGGAAGTTTTAAAGATCGAATTTAATTTATCAAGCGGCCAATAAAAACAACATTTAATACTGAGTTGTAAAATCATAAATCAACTTTCAAACAAAATATAAATAATGGAAATAGCGTGTAAATGACAGGAATAACGAACTCATGAATCTGTAAGAAAATTTCAGCAATTTCATAGGTAAAGACTAATATAATGAAGTTTAGGTTAACGATTTTGAGATTAGAAAATATTTCCCAAATTAGTTGCTTTACAGTGTAACTGTGATGCAGCTGAACTTAGATATTTTCTGTGAAACGACTGTCATCTGACCTCCACAGCCAATTGGCGATAACGAAGATTTATAGTTAGACTAGTCAGAATTTTGAGAACTCCTACTACCCATAACAACTGCTGAAGCGTATGGCAATTGGGCTTAAGTGCTCTCCGAGGCATGGAAATCTCTAGAACAATGCAAATAGCAATGTAATTCATGCATAAAAATATTTGCACTGAGCGGGAATCGAACCCGCACCCCTTGCGTAGCAGTCACGTTCACTACCACCACGACGCGGAAGCTGTCTAATAACAAAACGTTTTTTGCGTTGTTATAAACTTTAGGTGATCAATGATGATTATTGTCATCATCTTATCTCATAAACTCACGCCTATATCCCCGAAGAGGTAGGCAGAGGTGCTAGCACCCACATTTCGCTAGTTTATGTTTAGGTCCCAAAGTAATAGGTGGCGAGCCTATTGCCATTAACCGGGCACTTATAAACCTGAGATAAATACACACATAACTTCGAAAAGCATCGAAAAGTCATTGGTGTGTGCCATGGTAAACCTGGGATCGAACCCGATACCTCGTCTCAGCAGTCCATTATCCATACCACTAGGCTACCCCGGTAATGATTATTGTAATCCAGTTTATTACATTACAACAACGTTTAGTTTCAAATCGCTACGCTATACGCTTATTTATTTATTATATTTCCCAAAACGACCACAGAAATGAAGGACCGGACCCCATCTTCAGACATGAAGACCTTCCGGATCTCTGCCACGAAGAAAGCTCGGCCGTAGCTGTTACTAACAGGTCTTTGTGCAACAGGTGTAGATGGTTTTGCAGGGGCAATACTACCCCCCACAGCAGCCTCCACACCATCCGCCGCTACCTGTCTACCTATAGCTCTCACAACTATTGGTAGATGGTTCCCACTGTTGTATGTCAAAGAATTTGGTGCACTCAGGTTTGGTAGCTCAGTGGTTAGAGTTTTCCCCCTGTTGACTGAATAGTTGCGCGTTCAAGTCCCATTTGAATCGTTTCACTTTTTGCTATCCTAATAGTATGTATGGTTAGCTTAAAAAAATTAATTAAAAATAATATTTAGTTTATTACCTGGCAAGTATACGCGGTGTAAAGTATGATTTGACTAACCCCGATGACTTGCCACCCCAATCAACTTCTTCGAAAGATTCTATTATTTGTACGGTCCCCTCATCATTATTGGCAAGTTCACTAAGTTCAGTTCCATCAGAGTACTGCAACTCCACAGGTTCAACGGCTGCACAGCTGACGTGAGCTGCCAGGAGCGTCCACACAACGAACAGCACTTGGTGCTTCATCTAGAATAAACAAACATAGGACATTGGAAAATACCAATACCGCGACCTCTATATAGCTCGTATAAATAATAATTTCTTACAGATTCATGAGTTCGTTATTCCTGTAATTTAATAGCTATTTCCATTATTTATATTTTATTTGAAATTTAATTTCAAGATTTTACAACTTGTATTAATTTTTTTTTTCTATTGGCCGCTTAATAAATTAAATTCGATCTTCAAAAACAGTACTTCCTAAATGCTATCCATTTTGATGATAATAATAATATAAGTTACATAGCAATTTTGAATGAAATTATGGGTGTTCTGATTTCAGATACTGAATTTCAAATACAGTTTTAGATAATGCAATATGAATATTATCAATTAGAGTTTTTTTGACATTGGAGACGTCAGTTAGACTTCACCTCGCCTGATGGTAGCTGAAGGAAAAGTATCAGGAAAGTGGTTCACCATTACATACATATACCATGCTACAATGGTGACACTCACATTGACGGCCTCTTCATATGCTTTTTTACGCCCCGCTTATAGGACCCGGGACTGTAGGAAGAAGGAAACACGTGAGCTGGTTGCTCTGTAGCAAATTTTCTTTGAAGAACAAGCTGGCAGGAATCGGGCTATAGAGACTCATCGACACTGGAAGGCAGGTTTAGATGGTAAGTTGAATATTCCTACAAAACGCCTGGGAGGGGATCACAGGAAAGAACTCCCACTACAAGGTGGTCTAATATCAATAGGGTACTAAAAGAGAAAAACCTAACTCCTGAGAGAACCCAGGACACAATGTCCTGGTGCAGACGTATCAGGAAACCCGACATCAGACGTAGCACTATTGTTTATTCTGTACCCCAGATAGAAAATAGAAGAAAATGTATATTTAGATTTTTATAATGTACATCATGTAAATAAATTTCTATTTTAATAAACGTTTGGATCTATAATTATATTAAGTATAATATTAATATTTAAATTATCCTGAAGAATTTAAAAAAAAACTAGCCGTGTAGTTTTCGGCACTGCATCTCTTACCGTGGGCGCACCCCACAAGAAAACTAAGGGATAGGCTTAAATACATAAAATTAAACAGATCTATACAGCCCAGATTCAGCTTCAGATGTATGATTCGAGTCAACAATAGTGCCCGGAATACGGCAATAGGAATAATTACGTGGGACCGAAAACAAAGATTGGTGATAAGTGGGTGTTAGTTCACCTCTGCCTTACCCTGCACCTATGTTAATTGTAAAAAAATACGCATGTGTTTCTTCTCCAACAAAATAAAAAGTAAAAATTCGTAGCCGTTCGTAACCGCAGCAGCAACTACAACCAACGTACCGTGAAATAGAGTACATAGAAATATTCTTTTATTTCTATGGATCATAATGTGCGGTCAAATGACTTGTCGTTTCTGCACATACATTACTTGTTAAACTTTTATACGAGTAAACGGCACCATTAAAATCAAATCAAATTCATTTTATTGCGATATATGGGTAGGTACACAGTTGTTACAATTTATGCATTACATAGTTTCACCATATTTCAATCAAATTGACATGCAATAATCTCATATTATAGAATTGACAGCAAAATTTTGGGAATTTAATAATTAATTACATACTTATCAGAATTAGGGAAAAGAATAGATCATTATAATATATGTTTTCAAAATTATAGATGTCCGTGTTTCGGAACAATAGTACCTAATCATTTTCATGCAAGATACATTAAAATAGTCAATTACAATTAACAAAAGTCTTATCTAATAACAATGTCATTCATTAATAAAATTAAAACATAATATCAAGTAACAATGTCATACATTAATAAAATAAAAACACAATATAAAATAACAATGTCAAAATCATATGTCATTGATATTCATTTAACCTCCAGTGTGCTGTCATTTAAATAATCATTTACTGTGTATGTAGGTAATAGCACCTAGGTATTTAACAAAATAATCTTAATTTCTTTTTAAAAAATATTCAGTTCTGATATTTCTTGAATTTTTCTTGGTAATTTATTATAAATTCTAGGATGCCGTAATGAATTAAAACAATAAACAATGAAATCATATTCAAGTAATTCATTGTGTATATATATATTTTATTTATTTTACAACAATATACAATGATAACAATCATAGCAAACCATAAACTACTGGGGTTTGTGTGGAGTGCCGTACATTCTATTTTGCGATTACATTTTACATCATAAATATCTACTTTACATACTTACTGTATCTGTTACGTGCTGTATGCTTCTGTTGTACGCGGTCGGCTAAGAATTCAATAGGCTTAAAATTATCGTACATGGGATAATAAATATTCAACAAAGATCATAAAATATGGGTAGTAAATTAAAATTCAATAGGAAATGCAACATAAGTTTACATTAACCCTTTTATCTAATAGATTCTGGTATCGGTGATAAGCACCATTTTGCCCACTATATATAGTAGACGTTGAAATGGTGTACTCAGTGTAAACACATCCATAAGTGTTAAGAAAATCAAAACAAATATTACAAAGGTAAGTGCTTTCCTATTTTTAACCAATTAATATCAATATATGCGATTGCGTATTTTTTATGGGGGTTCTAATCCTGATAGCATCCCAAACAATCCAGGAGGAGAAAGAGGTAGAACACGGCGGTGTTTCCGCCCAATTGAGCAGTCCGACTGGGCAAGTACCTCCGCCCTACAGAATACCGCGGCTATAATAACTTCGTGTTGTGTTTCCAGCGGTGAGTAGGGTAGCCAGAGCTCACTGGAGAATTTGTGCTGTCAGTGGGAAGACAAAAGGCTTGTCCTGTTTTGTCTTCTTCTGACGGCACAGAAACTCTGTACTTACAGGGTTGGCAGTGCGACTGTGACTCCTCTGATATTACAAACGTCCATAGGCCACGGTAACCACTTTCCATCAAGTGGGCCGTGTGCTTGTCTGCCAATTAAGTAGTATAAAAAAAAGAAGTACTAACGGTTAGGAGTGAAGAGTAATGTTACATTTATTCTGGTAAACCCGGACCAATTAATTTAAATATGATGGTGGTGATTTCAACTTACTACGTTTGTCTTTTCTAGATGAAGACTCAAATGCTCCTTGCGGTGTTGGGACTTCTGGCAGTATACGTCAGTAGTGCAGCGGTGGAGCCTGTACAAGAGGCAGAGCTTGCCACACTTGAGGGGTTGGAGGAGCCAGCGCAAATAATTGAATCATTTGAAGAAATTAATCTTGATGATGGCTCCACAGGTCCAGTCGCCAGGACCAACACACGGCTTCTCAGGTAGGTACGCGCTGGATTTTCAATAGTTTAAAAATGATACCGTGTCATTGCCACGTTGTATGGCAAAGCTAATTCTCTGACCTAATAAGAGGCCGGAGTAGTTAACTATGTTCATTCTCATTTTCCAACATTTCAATTGATTGAAAACTAATAAATGATATATTATTTACTTACTTTTTCTTACAGGGGAACATTCAGCAGGTCAGCCGCCGCCAACGTAATCCATGTCATCACAGTCAGGTACACCGGCAGGGCCGCCACCCGGATCTCCTCCGTCCGCTGGACGCACCTGAGCAGCCTGGGCCAGACTGCACGCATCACCGCTGGAGGCGCCAACAGGAACACTGTCACAGTGGAGATACGCTCGGCCAGGGGTCGCGGGATCAACACCCAGGTTGAGGTTTGGGGCCGCTATTAAATTCATGGTTTCTATTTCGCACTTTTATACGCTTAATATTGTTATTGTAAACTTCAATTATTTATTAAATAATATTTTAAAAAAATAAAACAATTTTTTTATCGCAATGAAATTTTTCATCCTATTTATACCATTTGAAGTAGTCCAAAAACTATTTCAATTAGTATATTTTGTACATACATACATATAATCACGCCTTTATCCCCTTTATTAGGGTTAGACAGAGGTGAATTAACACCCACATTTCACCAACATTGTATTCGGTCCCACGTAATAGGGGGTGAGCCTATTGCCGTTTTACATAACATTAAGGGCTTCACAACTTTAATCTGGCATTGAGGCCATTGGCACGCAAGTCTTCCTCTACAACGTCTGTTCCAGCACTTTTTGATACTATCTCTCCTAGCGGGGCCTGGCGGAGACAGCATGGCTAGACATTCGTAATTTTATCCGCAATGTTATATGGATATGGTAGCTGCTGCGGTTACTAAAGTTCCTGAATGTAGTGTGTATGAGTTAAGAAAATTCGTATAGGCATCGATTAAGATCGCGGGTTTGAATCCCATCTGAACCGATTCAATTTTTACTATCTTAATCAATTTGAATAAAAATAATAATAATAAATTAAGGAGGTAGGACACGGCGGTATTTCCGCCCGATTGAGCAGTCCGACTGGGGTAGCCCTACAGAATACCGCGGCTATAATAACTTCGTGTTGTGTTCCCAGCGGTGAGTAGGGTAGCCAGAGCTCAGTGGAGAATTTGTGCTGTCAGTGGGAGGACTAAGGACTTGTCCTGATTGTGTCTTCTACTGACGGCACAGAAACTCTGTACTTATAGGGTTGGCAGCGCAACTGTGACTCCTCTGGTGTTACAGACGTCCATAGGTCACGGTAACCACTTTCCATCAGGTGGGCCGTGTGCTTGTCTGCCAACTAAGTGGTACAAAAAAAAATATAATGTCAATAATATGACTTACAGAGTTAGCGTAGTTGTAGAGTTATTGTGTGGTGGTATTCCGTGTGCGCATAATGTGTGTATTGTGTATACCTAGTACATGTTGTGTGTATGTACAGTACGGTACGTGTATAATGTACTTTGTTTTTCTTTTTAATAAGAATAATGGCAAATACAGTAAGCTATCTGGTTTGGTTAGGCTGCAGTTGCAGCAGATTGTGCCTGATCTGCAGCATCAGCTGAACTGCGGCCTTTTAAACACACACTTTACACTGACACATGGTATTAATGAAGTAGACTGTACTAGGAAACCGAGAGTAGATAAAGTATAGTTATGTGTTTTTATTCTATTTTTTTTGTATACATGGTCTATTATGGCATTTATGGCATTACTATTTTTTTGTGTGTGTGTTTAATAAAGGTATTTTCTTTCTTTCTAGTATTTGAAGACTACTTTTAAGCAACAAATGCCTCTGTTAGGAGCCTCCGCTCCTCCATTTTATAGATTGTAAATATTAACACAATATAGTAGTACATGGGATTTCACTGTTATTTATCATTTAATACGTATAGACAGTAGGGTGAGGTCATAAAACGGTGGTCACACTTTTTTTATACCACTTAGTGGACATGGACGTGTGCAAAACCAAGAAGTCACACTCGCGCTGCCAACCCTGTAAGCACAGACAGTTTCTGAACCGTCAGTGTAAAAGACAAAGCAGAACAAGCTTTTGGTCTTCCTACTGACAGCACAAAAACTCTCTAATGAGCACTACAAGAACCCAGTGTGGTAGGTAGACTGAAACACGTGTGTGGGTAAGTTTTCTCGTTATTTACAGTACGACAAACAAAACGTTTTCCCTCATAATTTTTAAAAGATTCAGTCACATCAGAATACTTCAACTCCACAGGTTCAACGGCTGTGCAGTTGATGTCAGGAGCCGCGAACAGCACTTGGTGCTTCAACTATAATGGGCAAACATTTGCAACAAACCAATATCATATCTATGGACTCTTTAACTGTCTGTACATAGGTCTTAAGATTATTAGAATAAAATAATATTAAAACTATTTGTAGTATGGACTGTAGCCGCTGTGTGTAACGTGTAAAGAAACACCTTTTTTATGAATCTATTCTATTTTATTCTATTCTATATAATACTACAACAAAAATACAATTGAAAATTTATAATTTTTTATCTGTCTATCTGTTTGTACACGTACAGGGTCAACGTCTGTACCAATTTTGACGTACTTATTGCTGTAGATAGTTGATAACATAAGTCACAACTTGAGCTACTTGTATTTTGAAAAATTGTAACAGGTAATTGGATGCGGAAGGCCGAGGATCGGAAAAAATGGCGCACGTTGGGAGAGGCCTATGTCCAGCAGTGCACTGCGGTAGGCTAAATGATTGATTGATTGATATTGCGAATAAAAAAAACATATATCTGCGTGGCAGCCCGTACAAAGGTTTTCGATTTAGGATGTCGTGTGCAGAAAAAATATTACTGTGTAGACCCCTCGTCCGTGTATTCTGACGTCCGATTGGTGCAGTATCACCTCATGACCAATCACAGCGCGTGCTTTCTTGTGGCTTGATATATATGCACATGCAACTGGTGCTTCAACAAGAGGTTGTCACTGTGTAGGTCCATTGGGCGTCCCTTTATATTTAGTGAAGAAATGCAGGTTATCGCAGATTGCAAGGAACTATTTTTAATTGAGAAAAATAGTATGATATGAGTTTCTTTATAATTTTTTTCCTAAAATGTAATCAAATAACGTAAATTTTGCGTTCTTCTTTAGGAGTTTGATTTTTTTTTACACACAGAACACTACAAAGTTCTATTTGTAGTGTTTTAAAATATCATAAAATTTCTCTTAAAGAACCAATAATCTCGATCATCAAAATTGTGTGACTACTTATATTGCGAGACTAATACTATTAAAACGAGTTCTCATACTACATATAGAAATACTAGCGACTGCCGAGAACATTTTTTTTATTTCACTTAGGTGGCAGACAAGCATACGGCCCACCTGATGGGAAGTGGTTACCTTGGTCTATATATGGACGTATGCAACACCAGGGTGTTACACTCGCGCTTCCGACCATGAAGAAACCTTCTCATACCCCTCTTGAAGAACCCCATATTGTAGGTGCTTGGGAAAACAGTAGCAGGGAGGTAATTCCACAGCTTGAGTGTGCGTGGGATGAAGTTTCTTTCTTACGCACAGTCACTTCATACGTGTGGACCCCGTTTTACCCTTTTGGGCGGAGAGTTTTGTAAAATCCGTTCTTAGTGGATGTCTACACCCAATAAGAAATCTACCTGCCAAATTTGAAGTTTGTTGGTGTTATTTCTGAGATTTTGTGATTAATCAGTAAGTTGTATTTCACTTTGGATGGTATTTAAACGTATATCAAAAAGAGTACATTTTGTACGACAAAATAATCCAAATTCACATCAAGAATACTGATTGAGCACCAACAAACTACTGCAAGTAAGTAGTTAGTAAGCAACCAACCAATTATAAAAAAAAATCCATCCATTTCGGGGTGGGTGGTGATCATTCTGAACTTAATTAGATGCACAATCAGTATTTTTACCGAACGCGAAAATATTATCTTTTCACTTTTATATATTATATAGATAACTTACACGGAATCCTTAATCACATACATCCGTTTTATAAAAATAGTTATGATAACCTCTTATGGGCCATAAATAAAGCACACGTTTATTTATCAAGTTATAATACATAATACCTAATATAGATAAAAAGTTGCCAAAAAACAGGAAATTAATTCTTTGCATTGCGTGAAGAATATTAATATTGTACTTGACAATAATCTAGCCCTATAACAAATATTAGTAAGATACTTTGAGCCGTTAGAGCGTGATTGAATAATAAACAACCAAACATATTGGGTCTCGCCTGGTGTTGCACGTCCATAGGTCACGGTAACCATCAGGTGGGCCGTGTGCTTGTCTACTAACCAAGTGGTATAAAAAAAAACAAATCTTCATAAACTTTCATATTTACACTATTAGTAGGGTAGAATATTATGACATTAGTACCTTAGTAGCGTTGTACCTTTTTATTAATGTGTGCATAATACCCACAGATACCCCCACCACCGGAGTCGGTGGGGGAGGTAATGTCGTATTTGAATCGAATAAAACACACGCCGACTGTGTGGGCCGCAGATTTTTTTTAATTTTATTTTTTTCATACCACTTGGTTAGCAGACAAGCACACGGTCCACCTGATGGAAAGTGGTTACCGTGGCCTATGGACGTGTACAACACCAAGGAAGTCACATTCGCGCTGCCAACCTTGTACCTAAGCACAAGAGTTTCTGTGCCGTCAGTGTAATAGACAAAGCAGGCCAAGCTTTTGGTCTCCCCACTGACAGTACAAAAACTCTCCAGTGAGCTCTGGCTACCCTACTCCCCGCCGGGAACACAACACGCGGTTATTATGGCCGCTGTATTCTATAGGGAGGAACTTTCCCAGTCCGGAGTCGCAGTTTGCCGGAGGTGAGATTACCTGAGACATATACCTCGCACCCCGGCAGCCGTGTGGTACCCGGCAGAGTAGAATTCAGGCCACCTCACCTCTTCCCATGCGGTGTCGTACAAGGTGACTAAGGGCTAACACCAGACAGATACAGAGAAACTTGGTTAAGTGGGATCTCGATAAGTAAGGAGTAGCTAGAACTTGTGCTGAGGTCCCAATACTTTGGCACTAAATTACCTCTATCAGTGAGATGATGCAAACCTCTATATCAGGTATTCATGCTTTCGATTCTATAGTCATGATTACCTCTATAACTGAGACTGTGAGTGAATTTTATATGCATTAAATTCTATAACTGAGATAACATCGATTTGTTTGTTTACTAATTCTGCACTTAACTAATCTTGAGCCTTAATGACCTTCAGTTACAGTTTTCTTTACTATCATATGTATGTTTTATTTTTTTATTTATATCATTTTGTGGCAAGCAACGACTATAATTTTAGGGATTAGTAATATTTGACCAAAAAATTTTTATTTTTTATACCACTTAGGTGGCAGACAAGCACACGGCCCACCTGATGGAAAGTGGTTACCGTGGCCTATGGACGTTTGTAACACCAGTGGAGTCACAGTCGCGCTGCCAACCCTGTAAATATATAGAGTTTCTGTGCCGTCAATGTAGAAGACAAAGCAGGACAAGCCTTTCTTCCCAGTGACAGCACAAATAATTGACAAATGGTCATTCAACAAACAACGTTCACCAAATGTTCATTTGGCAAATGAGATATTTGACAAAAGTATCATCTTACAAAAACTCACTTAGCAAATGATCCATTAACAAACACTATTCTTGCCAAATGTATTAAATATTAAAATGTGTAATTGACCTTTCTTCATTTAACCAAATAATGTTTCGCAAATTGAGCATTTATCCAAATGTCATTCAACAAAATGTTATTTCATAAAAGAACTTCTTTTTTCAAACAAACATAACTAGTATCTGTTACCACCTGCGCCAATATAGGACAACTATTTCTGGGTGGCTTAAAAAGAAACCACGAAGTCTAAGGCTCCGCTCCGCTTCGCTCCCGTCTTAGCCTTCTAACCTAACCTATCCGAGTCGGGGTACTCTGAGTCGGGGTGTTAATTCAGTGACACATTATATAGCCTATAAACAGCAGACTACCAAGATGCTTCTAAAGATACCTCATTTGTTCAGTTCTGATAAGTAGTTCATGAGCTATGAGGGAACAGATGAACCTACATACATACATACATAGCCTGCCAAAATAATCATAACCCTCCTTTGGCTTCGCTGTAGTCGGGTAAAAAGGGATGCAAATGTCAAATGTGGCCTATTGAATTGACCTTACTATAGGTATAAAACTCGCCAGTGGGTTGTGCAAATCAGGTGAAACTCGCATCGTGGAAGATGTCGAAGTTTGGATCCGTAGTTAGACCAAAAGTCGTCCTCAAATGAATTGGGAAATTGCGAAACGGCTCGGAGGATAATGATGAACTTTTCTAATACCGCACTATCGAGAAAAAAATATTGTACACCTTTATATATCACTTTATTCCATCAAGGATTCATAAATTAGATACAATAAAACTAAAATAACTATTGAACAACTTATAGCTGAAATGCGTCGTGGAATTTGCTACGTTGTATGCCAAAAGAGTTCAGCCTTCTAGTCACGAAAAGCGTCGACCATACGCTTCGCAATCTCACGGAAGAGATTGCGAGCGCTCGGACCCCATGACCCCAAAGTTTCGCCTACAAACGGCACAAATTCATAATCTCCGATGAGATTCGAGTATTTGAGCCGCTTGAGAGCCTCTGCATAATTAAACTTTATTATATTTAGACTGTACATAAAAAATACTATTTCTATAAATTTAAAATTATCGTACATGGAATAATAAGTTCCAAGTATTCATCAACAAACATCATAAAGTATAGTGTTACGTGCACGGGGTACAATTAAATGCCGTTTACTCAACGAAGAGATTTATTAGCTCACCACAAACTAGACAATTTAATCACACAGTACTCTTCAACAGTTCCAGTCGCTCAGTAGTTCACAGTAGTCCACAGTCGTTGCTCAGGTCGCAGGTAGAATCTTCTTCGGTCGCTTAAGTTCGCTGTGTTCGTTATCGATCTTAAAGACAGAATCGTGTCGCTATGCGAGCGTGTTTTTATACCTCTCAATTAGGAGGATCGAATTATCTAGAAAATTCGCGAGCGATAAATACCTATTCTTTGAAGTTCGCCGCCGTCGCTGACCTTTCGAGTTCATTTTCGATATTTACCTATTGTTTGTTTTTATTCAAAAGAGTGTAGGTATTCGTAGGTAGGTAGTGACTTCGTGTTGACGATTCTAGATTTTTCTATGCCATTCGGTAGAGTACCTCGTCATTAACAATGCGTTTTTATTTCTTGAAGATTCGATTATTAGTTTTCGAGATATCGACGTCAGTCGTAACAATAGTTATAAATTAAAATTTAACAGGAAATGCAATATAATTCGACATTAACCCTTTTATCTAATAGATTCTGCTATCGGTGATAAGCACCATTTTGCCCACTATATATAGGAGACGTTGAAGTAGTATATTCAGTGTAAACACATCCAGTTTTAAGAGAACTTCAACAAATATTTCAAAGGTAAGTGCTTTACTATGTTTGCTAATTAATATAATTATAATGTTATGCTATTAGCCGCGTGGTTCCCGGCAGAGTAGAATTTGGACCACCCCATCTCTTCCCATGCGGTGTCGGACAAGGCGACTAAGGGATAGACATAACATCAGACAGATATAATATACAGCCCAGACTCAGCTTCAGATGCATGGCTTGAGTCAACAATAGTGCCCGGAAGACAGCTATAGGCTCACCCCCTATTACGTGGGATGAAATTCAATGATTGGTGAAATTTGGGTGTTCATTCACCTCTGCCTAACCCTCCGGGGATAAAGGCGTGATTATATGTATATATGTATGTTGTATTAGTACCGTTTAGAAATATACTCGATAATAAATTTTCTAGAAGTTTCTAATCCCCATAGCGTCCTAAATAACCATAAAAAGTCGTCGAAAAATCGTATGGACTCTCTTCAATTTTCCCCACTGTTTTTATGATACCCAATGGTTTTCAAATAGACTTGGCAATTTACCTGTTTCTAGAAATATATACAACTCAGAGGTGACTGACTGACTGACAGTGATCTATCAACGTACAGAAATTTGGCATGCAGGTAGATGTTATGACGTAGGCATCCGCTAAGAAAGGATTTTGATTAATTCCACCCCCAAGGGATGAAAATTTTTAATAAAGCATTGTCAATTTTAAACCGACCGGGCTGAGAATTTGCTTGCATAAAGCTACTATGACGTAGGCATTCCCTAAGAAACGATTTTGAGATGCAGGCTATATAAGACTAGCTGTTGCTCACGACTCCGCCCGCGTGGATGTCGGTTATCGCTTAGTGTTGAGTCAACACTATGGATCATAAAAAAATTCCAATATTAAAATAGCCTACGTTACTCCTTATTACATCAGCTACCTGCCAATAAAGTCACACTAAGCGATAACCGGAGCCGCGGGCAACAGCTAATTATATATAATACTACTTCTACTCTTAGTCTCACCAATCATATTGAAGTTACTTTATACTTTTACTATAGTTACTTCACAGATAAAGTAACTATGAGTTTGGGAACACAAAGTTCAACTTTAGCAACGACGCCTGAGTCGCCCTGTTTTATTTTAAGTCTCCAATTATTGCAAGCTGCATGAACTTGGAGGAACAGCAGTACTGATGATTAAGAGTTAAAATAAAATATTATGTTACAGTTACTCTGGTAAACCATGGCCAGATAATTTAATTATGGTGGTGATTTCATCTTCCTACGTTTATCTTTTCTAGATGAAGACTCAAATGCTCCTTGCGGTGTTGGGACTTCTGGCAGTATACGTCAGTAGTGCAGCGGTGGAGCCTGTACAAGAGGCAGAGCTTGCCACACTCGAGGGGTTGGAGCCAGCGCAAATAATTGAATCTTTTGAAGAATTTGATCTTGATGATGGCTCCACAGGTCCAGTCGCCAGGACAAACACACGACTTCTTAGGTAATAAACTAAGCGCTGGTTCTTTCAAAAGTTTAAAAATTTAGAAAAATAATTCTTACTGTTGTACGAATAATTGCTAAGAATTAAAATGTGTTGTGGAATTCCTCCGCAACGCATGCCTCTTGTGGTAGCGTTTCCAGAGGACTGGCTACATTGCCACGTTGTATGGCGAAGCTAATACTCTGACCCTAAAAAGTGGCCAGGGTAGTTAACTATATTCATTCTCATTTTTCCAACATTTCAATTGATTGAAATCTAACAAATCATATGTTACTTACTGACTTTTTTCTTACAGGGGAACCTTCAGCAGGTCAGCCGCCGCCAACGTAATCCATGTTATCACAGTCAGGTACACCGGCAGGGCCGCCACCCGGATCTCCTCCGTCCGCTGGACGCACCTCAGCAGCCTGGGTCAGACTGCACGCATCACCGCTGGAGGCGTCAATAGGAACACTGTCACTGTGGAGATACGCTCGGCCAGGGGTCGCGGGATCAACACCCAGGTTGAAGTTTGGGGCCGCTATTAAATTCATGGTTTCTATATCGCGAACTTAGTTTTATGAACTTAATTTATTAAATGGATAATTTATTAATTAAAACAGGTATTTTTTAATCTGAATGATATTTTTCAACTTATTTATTTATTTATTAACATAAATTGCAAATACAGGTAGGTACAGGATGTAATGTTTTATTTATACCTTAGCCGCGTGGCGTGGTTCGCACCCCATCTCTTCCCATGAGGTGTCGTACAAAGGCGAAGAAGAGGCGAAGAAAGGTTTTCACGCCGGAGCAGCGGTGTCTTCTCTATAAGACACAAATTCGCTCCTGCGTGGAATACTGCTCGCATCTCTGGGATGGCTCCGCGAAATACCTACTAGATGCTCTCGACAGGTTGCAGCGACGCGCGGTCCGAATTATTGGGAACCCTGAGGTCACGAACACCCTCGAGCCTTTGCAGATGCGTAGAGATATTGCTTCCTTGGCTGTATTTTACCGTCTCTACCACGGTGAGTGTTCTGACGAGCTCTTCCAACTAATCCCACCATCTCCTTTCCTACATAGGACAACACGTGCAGGCCTTAGATGTCACCCTCACACTGTGCAGAATATACGAGCAAGAACCAAGCGGTTCGGAGACTCTTTTCTTTGCCGCACCACCAAGACCTGGAATTCATTACCAGCACACGTGTTTCCTTCTTCCTACAGTCCCGGGGCCTTTAAGCGGGGCGTGAAAAAGCATCTGATGAGGCCGCCAAGCTGAGTGCCACCATTGTAGCATTTAGTGTCTGTAATGGTTACCCTCTTTCCTGAGACTTTGCCTTTAGCTTACCATCAGGCGAGGTGAGGTCAAGTTGGCGTGTCCTATATATGTAAAAAAAAAAAAAAAAGAAAAAAAAACTTTTTTTTTTTTTCGTGCGCAAAATCCCCACGGATACCTCCCCACCGGAGCCGGTGGCGGAGGTTATGTCGGACTCGAACCGACTAAAACGCACGCCGCCTGTGGGTCGCTTTGGTTGCCGAAGGTGAGGTTGACAGGCATATCCCTCGCACCCCGGCCGACTCAGGGCCATCTCTCACGATCTGGCCCTCTTCTCGGGTGTGGGGACTACAGAGTCCCCAACTCGTCCCCGGAAACGGGGAGGCACGCCAGATGCGCCACCGCCGCGGCCTGCTTCTGCCAGGGTGACAGGCGGCTCCACCTGTCACCCCCAGGCCGGCGCTCATGGGGGGCGGAGGTCGTTCATCGACCTCCGACGCCCGAGTTGCCTTCGTACGCGGGCAGCTTGTCTTGCGATCCTTCGTCGCTCCCGCTGCCGCTCCCGCCCCGCCTCCTCCTTCACGAGCATTACTTGCTCGCAGAAGGAGGCGCCGGCCGCCCACGCATCCGCGCAGCGAACCATCGCCGCGAGCAAGGTGGAGAGCGTGAGAACCCTCACTCCCAGGGCCGCCACAAGCTCCCGTCTCGGCGTCTCCCACGCCGGACACTCGGTGAGCGTGTGCGGACCTGAGTCCTCGCTCGCGTCGCAGTGATGGCACTCGGACGTTGGCTCTTTCTGCATCCGACACAGATATTTTCCGAAGCATCCGTGCTCGGTGATCATCTGCGTCAGACGGTACGAGAGGCTGCCGTGTGGCCTCTCTAGCCACTCCCCCATGATGGGTCTTACCGCCGTTACTACGGCGTGCCCTGCGCCTGGTCGCCCAAGTCGTAGCTCCCATTCCGCCACCATTTCCCTGTGGAGCCGGGATCTCACGGCCCGAATTTCTTCGGGCTCGGGATCGTGACCCCGCTCCCGCGCCGCCTTTCGGAACCGGTATAGCGCCGAAAGGCATCTCGCTTCCAGGATCCATGGTGGCGATCCGGCGAGGAGACTCGCCGCGTTGAATGATATCGTGCGGTACCCCCTTATGATGCGGCACGCCAACTTCCGCTGCGGACGCTGCAGCAGGAGCATGTGCCGATCACTCAGGGTGTCCGCCCACACGGGACACCCGTACAGGGCCATGGACCGCACGACACCCGCGTAGAGTCTCCTGCAGGAGTCCTCCGGGCCCCTCAGGTTGGGCAGTAGCCGCGCCAGAGCGTTGGCTGTGCCCACCAATTTGGGGCCCAGACTTCGGAAGTGCTTCCCGAAGTCCCACCGGCCGTCGAGCACGAGCCCCAGATATTTCATCTGGGGCTTGATGCCGATGAGAGTGCCTCCCACTGTGAGACTGGAACCAGGTGGTGGCGTGCGCCGAGGTCCATGAAAGAACATGGCCTCGGATTTATGCAAAGCCACCTCAAGGCCCAGCCGCCGGATCCGTTCCACGACTTGAGCAACCGCGGTCGTGGCCCTCAGGATCGCTTCGCGGTATGTAGCCCCGCTCGCCGTCACTAGCGTGTCGTCCGCATAGCACGTGATGGCGGCGCCGTCCGCAAGCTCACCGCGAAGCACCCAGTCGTATCCAATGTTCCACAGTAGCGGCCCAAGAACCGATCCCTGTGGAACACCGCACGACATCTCACGCCGACCGACGCCGGTCGCACTTGGGTAGATGACGGCTCTCTCCGTCAGGTACGCCCCGACTATGCGGCGGAGGTAGAGAGGCACACCGTGGTACACGAGTGCCTCCCTGATGCAACTCCAGGGCAAGGTGTTGAACGCGTTGGAGATGTCCAAGGACACCGCCAACGTCACCTCACCCCGGGCAACTGCCTCCTCCGCCAAAGTCCTCACGCGCATGATGGCATCCACGGTGGACCGCCACCGGCGGAAGCCATATTGGGCATCCGCCAGGTCCGGCCCCCTACCAGAGAGGTGCTCGACGAGGCGCTTCGCAATAACTGTTTCAAAGAGCTTGCCCACCTCGTCGAGCAACACAATGGGCCGGTAGCCGGACGGTTCGTCCGCCGGGCGACCCTCCTTTCGGATGAGGACCAGTTTCCCCGTCTTCCACATCTTCGGAAACTGGCCCCGCTCCAAGCATGCGCTGAGGAACCCTCTCAGTCGGGGTTCGAGACCGTCTTCTCCCAGAGCTAGGACCCACGCGCGGCCTGGAATGCCATCGGGTCCCGGGGCGGTGCTCTTCTTGGCTCTAAGCCTTCGCACCGCCAGCTCCAGTTCTACCCAAGTGACCTCGGGGACATCGTCGTCAACTACCACACTGGGCGCCACAGGCGACCGAGGTGGCGGAGTCATCTGCGGCGGAACGTGTTCCGCTCGCGCCGGGAACAGGGACTCGACCACTCCACCGAGCAGAGCTGGCTGGAGAACCCGGGTCAACGGCAGGGCCCGGGGGCGCAGCTTTCCTCTTACCATAAGGTAAGGCCGCCCCCATGGGTCCCGCTCCAGCGTCTCCATGAGCTCCTTATAAGCCGCGGCTTTCGCCCGCTTAATCTCCGCTCGGAGGGCATCTCTGGCCTCCCTGTATCCCACATGAAGCTCCGTCACTCGGGGCTCCGTATCTACGGTTCGGCTACGCCTCCTACGGAGTCTGGTCCACCGGCGGTGCACGATCACGCAGGCTTGCCGTAGCCTCGCGATCTCCGCAGACCACCAGTAGACCCGACGCCTCGGACTATAGGGTGGTGCCCTAGGCATACCCGCATCGCAGACACGAGTCATGGCCTCCCGGAACCACACCGCCTCATCGTCGATATCGACAGGCCTGTCCGGCGCAATGGCCCAGGCCTGTACGATGGCGGCCTCCAGGAGGACCTCCCGATTCAGTCTCCCAAGCACCCAGCGTGGCTCGCGTGGGGCCGGTATGACCGGCGCATCACCCGCGGGGGGGGGGGGGACACATCAAACCGAACATATCGGTGATCCGCCAGTGTCTCCACCCCCACAACAACACGCCAGTCCCGCACACGTTGCGACAGCGAAGCGCCTGCGAACGATAGGTCGATAATCGAACTGCGCTCCGCGGCCACGAACGTGGCTTCGGCCCCGCGATTCTGGAGAACTAGACCGTGATTAGCGGCCCAGCTCTCCAGAGCCCTACCTCGTGGGTTCGTGTGCCGGGACCCCCAGGTCACTGACCAGGCGTTGAAGTCCCCGAGCACAAGAACCGGATGAGGGTGGCAGGCGTTGAAGACGTCGGTCAGTCGCTCCAGCGACTGCCGGTACTCCCCTATGCGTCGGTGTAGGCTCGGCGTGAGATAGACGGCCACGACCGCAATCTCCCCCACACGCGCCGCTACGATGCCATGCTCCCTTGCCACGACAACAGGGGGGGGGGGCATCCATAGCGGCGTTGTACACCAGTGCCGCCGACCCGTCCAGGTCGACCACCCAGGCAGGCCCAAGGGGCCGGTGAGTGTATGGATCGGCGACAGCGGCGACGTGTACGGACCACTGTGCCATGCTCTGGAGCAGAAGACCCTGAGCATCGGCACCGTGGCCCACGTTCGCCTGCAGGATACGGAGCTGGGGATCCATTATGGAACCATCTCCGCATCCCGCCTCGAACTTTGGGTGGAGCTCCCGCCTTGCGGCTTCGGCTCTCCCCCGGTGCAGGCCTTGCTGCCAACCCTGTGGTCGGCCGGTTTGCCCCCCGCTGCACACCTGAAACAGTGCAGCGGAGCTTCGCAACCACCAGCCGTATGGCCGGGTTGGCCACAGCGGAAGCAGCGGTCCCCGACCGTCACCGCCGCCGTGCACTGCACCCCCACGTGGCCGACCGACAGGCACCTAAAACACCTGGTCAGTCCAGCCTGCAGGAGCCGGACCTGCACCCGCACCACGCCTCCGACGGCGAGGAACCCCCGGTCGGCAGCCTTTTTGGCTGCTGCGATGGGGCAGCCGACAACTGCCGCCCCCAGTCCGCGGCGGCCGAAGCGGATTGCTCCGACCTTCACCGCATCTAGGGGGCAGCCCCCGGCCTCCGCCACGGTGAGGCGGATTTGCTCCGCCGTGATGGAGTCGTCCAGGTCCGAAATGCGCAGTTCTGCGCACTTGTTGGGCCTGGACACCCGGACGTCGGCTGCGTCAAGCGTCTCCCTGAGCTTAGCCGCTAGGGCATCGGCCTGGGGACCGCTTGCAGCGCCTGGGATCTCGAGTAGCCGAGCACCCGTCCGAGTAGGTTTCACCCGGATGGGACCCGGCATATCGAGGGCCCTCATGTCAACATGTCAACGCAGGCTCTCGCCTGCGTGACAATCTGGGCGTACTGCACGCCCCTCTCCGCCGCCTCCGCCGTCATCGTAAGGACAACGGCGGTTGAGCGGGGGACGCGCAGTCTCCCCGGCGCTCCCCTCGCAGCAGCCTCAGCCTTCTTGGCATTTTTGGCTGCCTTCCTCTTGGCCTTGCGCCGCTTCTTGGAGGCTCCGGCCACCTCCCAGCCTCCCTCCGGCGCGGAACTTGAGGAGGCAATCCCCACCGGGGTCCGGGCCGGTGCTGGGGCTGAGGCTGGGGCCGGGGACTTCTTCCCCTTGCCTTTCCCCTTCCCTTTGCCTTTGGCCCGGGCATCCCGGGAGCTCCCAGCTCCCACGTCGAGAGCGACAGCGGCTCGAGTGACCGGAGTGGCAGGAGCGGCACGCGCAGCGGACGGGCTGCGGGCCGGCTCCTGCAGGGCCCCTGCCCCCGCCAGAATGGTGGGCCCTCTCACCGCTCCGGCGTACCCCGTCGGCGGCGCCAAGGGCGGGCGGCGGCTGGAGTCCATGACCGCCTCCATGAACCTCCGGGTGCGCTCCTCCTGCGTCACCTGCCACCTCCGCTGCTCAGCCAGCGCCGTCTCCTGCCGCTTTTCCATGGCGGCCATTGCCGCCATGCATGCCGCCAGTGGGTCCGCAGGCCGAGCCTGCAGCACCGGTGACTCCGGCTGAGCTGGTCGGGCCGGCGACTTCGGCGGCTCCGGCCGCGGCGACTCCGGCTGCGCCAGCGGCTCCGGCCGCAGCGACCCCGGTCGCAGCGGCTCCGGCCGCAGCGGTGACCTCGACCGCACGGGTAACAGTGGCCGCGTCGGAGTCGGCTGCGCCAGCGGCTCCGGCCGCAGCGGCGACCTCGACCGCACGGGCAGTAACGGCCGCACCGGCGGCGTCAGGTGCTCCACCAGTCGCCGCCGCGCCGACCGCGTCACGCGCTCCGCCGGCAGCCCAGGGACGACCGCTTGGAGGCTCGCTAGTTCGGTCGCCATCCTCCCCATCTCCTTTCTGTAGTCGGCCGCCATTCGCTCATTGTTTTCCAGGAGCTCCATGTGCCTCCTGCCTAAATGAGCCCTGTCGAGCCGCAACTCAGCTAACTCCGCCCTCATCAGCTCGAAGAGCTCGACAAGCCGCATCGTCGCCTGCGTGACTCGGTGCTCCTCCGGTGTCGGAGAGTCGGTGCGGGCCCCGGCCCAACCTTCCAGAGCTTCTATTACCTCCTTCGACATGGTTATGTCGGTGCGAGGTAAGGGTAAGGACGCCGCCGAGGTGGAGGGACTCGGCGGCGTTTCGACATCTTCCGGAGCCCTGAGGCTGTCGCCCCGCTGCAGCTGCGTGCGGCTGACCGCTAGCTGCTTCGGCGGTGGTGGATGCAGCGTTTCGTCACCGTCGTGACTGCTGCTGGTTGAAGACGAGTCGGTCAGGGTAAGCTCCAAGTCCGACTCCGTCTTCGGTGGTGGAGGTGAAGGAGGGAGAGCTTTCTTCCTATATCTCCTCTTCCGCCGTACAGATTTGCGGGTCTGTAAGCCCACCGGGCTGTTCGCCCTACTTTTCTCCGTGGCAGTGTCGAATTCCTCCGACACCGCGGCTTGGGACGCGACCTCCGCGTCGTGGTGCTGCGCGACCTCCGCGCAGACTGTTCTGCTTGGTTTGGGTTTATAGGTTGATATATTCTCCATTTAAATCCCACGAGTATGACGCGATATAAACTACACTCCCTGGGTGACGCTCATTCCAGGAAGCGGGGTAAATACTGTGGATTTCCCCAGGTGTCCACAGGTTTTAATCGACTTCGCTGTCGGGTTTTTAAGACTTTTCCTTGTCGCGGGCCGGCCAATTAAGGCAAGCCCCGCGGCCTTCAGGATACCGGCTTCCCAAGTGTGGCTAGCACTCAGGTCGTTGTCGATATCTTGGAGGTTACGCGACGCGGGAGAGCAGCCAACTCTCCCAACACCGACGGTGGCACGAATGCCTGCCAGCCCCTGCGCGAGCAGTAGGCCGGCCCGTCCCGGGATCCCAAGGATCCTTTGGTCGCCCCCATGTCCCCTCTGAAAGCAGAGGGGTACTGGGAGCGACAGGACCCAGACTTTAAAGGCCTGGGCCCGCTAGCCCTAAAAAGGGCTTGTTGGGTTATTTGTCGACGGCTAGCAGAGCTCCTTCTCCTTGGAGTCAGAGTCTACTAACCGTAGTCCAGGGTGCACCAGCCTCCCCGCTTCCGTTCCCCAGGACCGCGGTCCAGAGGGAAAAGAAACAGGTAAGCCAACGTGGAGGTTACCCAACCCGCACCCCTGGTTTCTGTGGCTTATGGACGTATGCAACACCAGGAGAGTCACACTCGTGTTGCTGATCCTGTGTGAATAAAGAGTTACTGTGCGTCGGGCATTCTGGCACAGGTTTTTCTCGTGCGGTTGTTCCGTCATCATGCATACATACATAAAATCACGCCTGTTTCCCATAGGGTTAGGCAGAGATCATGGATCTCCATTTGCTACGATCCTGACATACTACTCTTGCTTTATTCACTCTCATTATAAAAACACATCAACGAGTCTATCAGTTAGAAAAAAACATGATTTCTTAATAAATGTATTGAGATAAGGTACAATTAAAATATACCTATCATAATAAGAATCGTAAATTAAAAAGAAGATTTAAATTCGGCCCATGCAAGGGGGCCTGGGTCTCGAATTTGATGATGGCCCTGGGTCTTCCGGGTACGAGGGATATGTTTTAGGCAATCATACATCTGAAGACCTAAGACAGAGTTCGATTTTAGTCAGTTCGAGTCCCATATAACTACTCCCGTTGGTTGGCAGCGGCGGGGCATATTCGAAGGCATTTTCGCATGAAAAACAAATGGTTTTAATTTAGCCAAAGACTTCAATCTGGATGTGGAACCCGCGGCCCCTGGCCGACCTTATCTCTAGTGTAAGAGTATTCGTGCCGACATCTCCAGCGATGACACGTACAGATGCACCATCGTCGGTTAATTGCCTCCAACGGAATGAGGAAATTCTGATGTTTTCTCCGCCGGTGTATTTGACTACCCGAATAATAATAGCGGTGGGGACCGCTAACCTCCAGTGAGTTTCACTGTAATAAAACAAACATGCTTGACTTGAAAATCACATTAAACATACATACATATAATCACACCTCCATCCCCGGAGAGAGGTGAATTAACACCCATATTTCACCAATCATTGTATTCGGTCCCACGTAATCCCCTATTACGTGGGACCGAATACAATGATTGGTGAAATATGGGCTATTGCCGTATTCCGGGTACTATTGTTGACTCGAGCCATACGTATGGGGCTAAGACTGGGCTGTATATAATTGTCTGATGTTAAACAGACCTATCCCTTAGTCAATGGCACCTATGGCAATACCACATTAAAAAGAAAAAAAAATATAGTAATGAGATTTGCGGTCTGCATACAGTCGGCTTTAAATTCGTACCTTAATTCTGAGAAGCCGTTACCCAGAACCACTTCTTTGAAATGTTCTAGTATTTGTACGGGCCCCTCAGTTTTATCAGAGTACTGCAACTCTACAGGGACTACTGGTTCAACGGCCGCGCAGCTGACGTGAGCTGCCAGGAGCGAGCGTCCACATCGCGAACAGCACTTGGTGCTTCATCTAGAATAGGCAAACACAGGACATTGGAAAACACTGATAACTCTACCTCTGTGTGATTCCTATAAACTACAAAAACTAGCTGTGACCGTAACAGTACCGTACCTACTCGTATATAGGTATTTAAACTATCATGATCACTCACATCAGTATCAAAATAATCGGGATATTTACCATGTTGCATTGTTTTGAGTTCCCGATATTTCGGCGCTGTGCAAGCACCATGATCACGGAGGAACTATCCCGGGTAAATATCCCGATTATTTTGATATTGCGATTACTGTACCTATTATTGTACTTTTTTTACGAGCGCAAACGTGTCCCAACTGATACCACCCCTTTGTAGCTGGTGGAAGAGGTTATGTCGGACTCGAATTGACTAAAACGCACGTCGCTTGTTGGTTGGTGGAGTTAAGGTTGGCAGGCATATATTAAATCCTTTTGAATGAAATTTTAAAGCATTTATATGTTAAGTATTCAAATCGTTTAAGATATAGAAAAAAAAAAATTGAATGCAACATCATTCATTGGTTCCGATAATTCGTACGAATGTCGGTAGATGGCTCTTAACCACCGCCGTAAGACGGTTGTATGTATGGAAGAATTTGGATGGTTTCGGGCGAAGGTTCCGTGGCTAAGTGGTCAGAGCGTTCCCCCTGTAAGGGTAAGATCGCGGGTTCGAATGCCGCTTGAACCGATTAAATTTAGTCTATATCTTAATCGATCGACTAAATCCTTGCAAAAAAGCCGTTTTCTGTGGATTAGAATAGGACCACCACATCTTTTCTCGTGGGTATCGTGAAAGGTGACTAAGGAATAGGGCTGTTCTCCATCTGACAGTAAACATACAGCCCATGACAAAGTGCCTGCTTGATGGCAATAGGCTCGCTCTCAATTATATGGAACCAAAAACATAACTGTCGATTTAAAGGTCTATTTACGAGTATATGTAATAAAGAATTAAGTTTAAAACTAAAACCCGACTAGGTTTTAGTTTTTGACTTTTTTTTATTTATATTATTTTTGTGGCAATCAATAGGTATAATTTATAAATATTTGAAATGTACTAATTAGGCCCTATCATTTGATACTAAACTCGACATATTTATCTCAATTTTATTTTTTAACACAAGTCTTTATGACCGCTGGAGGGCGCCACAATAGAGTCAGTGACATATTATATAGTCTATAAACAGTGGACGACTAAGACGCTTCTAATGATAACTCATTTGTACAGTTCTAATAGGTGGTTAAGGAGCTATGAGGGAACAGATGAACCTACACACATACATGCATAGCCTGTCAATATCATACCCGTAGTCGGCTAAAAATATATAAAAATCTCTTACCATTGTAATAGTTTTGGAAGTTATCTGAAGACGGAACTCTTTCAAACTGAGTAGACAAATTCCGCGTCTCTTTATATTTAGTGAGGAAATGCCGATTATCACCGATATCACTATCATTAAAACAAAAGAACTACTTAATTACAAATAATTAATACTTTCTAGAAAAGAGAGGTGAATGTAACCTTATCGACTTACAATTTTAGATTTTTTTGGTAGAATAATGGCGTAACAAAGAAAGGGTTATTATGAAATGTCGAAGTTCAGCCAAATCCACAGATAGACCTGAAACTTCGGATCCGGGACACCGAGGTGAAAGCTTCATATCAACTGGATTAACGCTGAAATGTAGAAGAAGAACAGCGTAATAAAGAAATAAGATGAAAATATAAAATATGTTGAATTATTTACCACTTACCACCTTTAAGCGGGGCGTGAAAAAGCATCTGATGAGGCCTCCAAGTTGAGTGCCACCCTTGTAACATTAGTAAGTGTCTGTAATGGTGACCCTCGTTTCTGAGACTTTGCATTTAGCTTACCATCAGCCGAGGTGAAGTCAATTTGGAGTGTCCTAGATAAAAAAAAACTTAGGTGGCAGACAAGCACACGGCCCACCTGATGGAAAGTGGTCATGGTGGCCTATGGACATGTGCAAAGCCGAGGGAGTAACACTCGCGCTGCCAACCCTGTGAGCACAGAGAGTTACTGTGCCCGTCAGTGTAAAATACAAAGCAGGGCAAGCTTTTGGTCTTCCCACTGACAGCACAAAAGCTCTTTAGTGAGCTCTGGCTACCCTACTCACCGCCACAACACAACACAAGGTTATTATGACCGCGGTATTCTGTAGGGCGGCGGTACTTCCCCAGTCGGACTGCTCAGTTGGACGGAATTACCGTCGTGTCCTACCTCCTGTGACTTCCTATTCTACTCTACATCATCACGTGTGGCGTAGCGGTACATCGTTCGACTGCTACGCAGATGATGCGGGTTTGATTCCTGCTCAGTGAAAATATTAGTACTCTTTGTATTGGTCTGGGTGTTTTCTATGTATAATATGTATACATTTACAAAAAAATAAGTAAATAAGTATGTTTATCCGCATTCTAGATTCCATAACACAAGCTAGTTAACCTTTTTTTTTACGTGCGCAAAATCCGCACGGATACCTCCCCACCGGAGCCGGTGGAGGAGGTTATGTCGGACTCGAACCGACTAAAACGCACGCCGCCTGTGGGTCGTTTTGGTTGCCGAAGGTGAGGTTGACAGGCATTTCCCTCGCACCCCGGCCGACCTAGTGCCATCTCTAACGATCTGGCCCTCTTCTCGGGTGTGGGGATGGGGACTACAGAGTCCCCAACTCATCCCCGGAAACGGGGAGGCGCGCCAGGTGCGCCACCGCCGCGGCCTGCTTCTGCCAGGGTGACAGGCGGCTCCACCCGTCACCGCCAGGCCGGCGCTCATGGGGGGCGGAGATCGTTCATCGACTTCCGACGTCCGAGTTGCCTTCGTATGCGGGTAGCTTGTCTTGCGATCCTTCACGAGCATTACTTGCTCGCAGAAGGAGGCGCCGGCCGCCCACGCATCCGCGAAGCTAGTTAAGCTATGCTTAGTATGGGTTTAAATAGCGTTGTGTAGAATATTTATTTATTTTTATTCTCTTACCATTTTCACAACTCAGTTTGGGCACAGATAACATAATACTAAAGTGTTTGGGGTCGACTTTCTAGTCTAACTTAGATGCGAGACAGCTACAGTACTTTCCGTGAAGCAACTGCCATCTAACCTCCGCAACCAATTCGCGATATTGAAGTATTGCAGTTAGACCGGTCGTTCCACTTTGTAACTGGGACCGATGGCTTGATATTCTTACCGAGGCACGGAAATACCCAGACCAATGCTTACAAACATTCATCCAAATATTTAAACTGAGTGGAGACCACGAGAAGGTAAACGCAAGGTAGGACGTCCCCTAGCCAGATGGACGGACGACCTGAAAAAGGTGGCTGGGACGAACTGGATGCGGAAGGCAGAGGATCGGAAAAAATGGCGCGCATTGGGAGAGGCCTATGTCCAGCAGTGGACTGGGGTAGGCTAAATGATTGATCGATTTAAACTGAGAGGGAACCGAGTCCCTGCCCTCTGAGTAGGAGTAACATTCACTACCGCTGAGTTCGTTTGCAACTTGTAAGTCGCAGGACACTGTCTCCAGGAAGGCGGAGCCGTAGGCAATTGCTTGTATAGGTATGATAGCGTGTGATATGTTTGTTATATTCTTCACACATTATAAAGCATCATTTCCTGTTTTTTTTTTGTTTACTTTTATCTATATTTAGGTATTATAACTTGATAATATACCTGTGCTTTAATTTTTCGGTCATGAAAGGTTATCATAACTAGGACGGATATGAATGAGCCATGTATTTTATACTCCAGATTAGAGATTTGGATCCCTTTGTTTTTTACGTGCGATAAATTCCCACGGATACGCCGACTGTCGGAGCCGGTGGTCTCCCACCGGTTATGTCGGACTCGAACTGACTAAAACACACGGTACCTGTGGGTAGTTTTTGGTTGCCGAAGGTGAAGTTAACAGACATATCCCTCGCACCCCGGCCGACCTAGAGCCATCTCTCGCGATCTGGCCCTCCTCGGGTGTGGGGACCGCAGAGTCCCCAACTCGTCCCCGGAAACAGGGAGACACGCTAGGCGCGCCGCCGCGTGATTTGGGTCTCTTATTATTCTTATTAAGATAATATCGTTGTGTGTTAATAAAGACAAAAATAATATAACCTACCTACAAATCAATTGAGTGTAGGAGGTTGCTTAATCACCTTCATCCTCCGTGACAGCGGGCCTCGGGGTGGCAGGTGGAGCCGCCTGTCACCTTGGCAGAAGCAGACCGAGGCTGTGGCATGATGCGCACCTCCCCGTATGATGGTGGGAGCGGAGGGATCCGTGGGTTTATACGCACTAAAAACACATATTATAAATGGATTGTCATAAGATGACAGAACTTTTCTATGAATGTGAATAATATTAAACATTATTCAACATTACATATACTTTCAATATCCATGTGGTGCCGGAGAAAGAATACAAGTATCACCACCCTCTTATTCGACGGGTGTCGTAAGAGGCGACAAACGGAGAAATACGCAGACGATATCACTGCGAAAGAAGTAAAACTCGAAATAAAACCCTGTACATACAAACCCTTCTGGTCAGGGTGGAAACAGTCAACCAAAGCCTTCTAACATTGAGAGAGGCCTATCATATGTCCAGCAACGGACTGTGATGGGCTAATTGATTGATTGATATACTTTCAATTCATATCACTCACACCATTCTTACATCAAAGAAAATCTGAACTCATAAATAAGGCTATATTTTATCTTTATGCTAGGAAATATATAAACAAAAACTCAACTCTTTACCTATATTAGTTTTGTTATCTTAAAGATATTAATAAAGATATTATTGAAATTAGTGATAACCTGCATTTCTTTACTAAATATAAACGGACGCCGAATTGTTCTACTCAGTGTGAAAGAGTCTCGTCTTCAGACAACTTCAAAATCAATACAATGGTAAAGTGTTTTGTTTTTTATATGGGGTTCTTTGAAGCTCTTGGGCATAGGCTACAGCAAATGGCAACATCTTCCTAAATGTGGGATGTATGCTTGCCTGCCAACTGAGATAGATAGATAGCATAGCTAACTACAGTAACAATTACGTTAGAATTAGCCCAACTGTTTCGGTGTTTACCCTGTTCAAACATAGAAAGATGGACAGGCAAAACTATTATTTGCCCATTGTTGTTTTGGTTATAATGATTGTGTTAATTAAAAAGCTGTTTATTTTCACGTTACAAATAAATACTGCAATTTAATTTATTATTAAAATATACATTTATGGAATAATAATAATAAACATTCAAGGTCACAATATATCTAATCTCTTAACCCGACCCTCTCCGTACCTGGGGCAAATGTGCCCATCGCGCTGGCGGCGTTGCCCAGCTGAATATCGATGGCCAACCTTTGCCTCAGGAACGAGGCTGTGCGATAGTTACCAGTTTTGTCTCTCAGCCTGGGCCACCATTCACTAACCAAATTTTTTAATATAAATTATTTGAATTTTGCATTATTACTTACATCTTGGTCAGAGTTACCCAAAATGACTTTACTTGTTGTGTTATGAAATTGTGTACCTATGTAACATTTTGCATCACTAAATATATTTTCATTTTTTTTTTCATCTCTAATATTTGTTCTAATGTTCATAGGTGCCATGCCATGACTGTCTGCAAAGATGCATTATTTGATATATTCCAATGTCCTATGTTTGTCTATTCTAGATGAAGTACCAAATCCTGTTCGCAGTATGGGCGCTGTTGGCAGCTCACGTCAGCTGCGCGGCCGTTGAACCTGTTGAGTTGCAGTACTCCGATGGAACTGAACTTGCCAATAATAATGAGGGGCCCGTACAAATAATAGAATCTTTCGAAGAAATTGATCTGGATAGCGACATTTTTGGATTAGTCAGATCAAACTCTTTACTTTTCAGGTAATAAACTAAGCGTTGTTCTTGTAACGTTCTGGAAAAAAATTCTTCAGAATGTGTGGATTCGTTGTTATTGCTACTATACTTATTTTGCATATACTTAGAGCTCGCGCCCGGTTTCATTCGTAAAAAACAGCTATAACCAGCGGTAGAGATATCTACGGACGCGAGAAATATGTATATTGTTTCAAAATTTGACCTCATTCGATGCAGAACTTCTGGAGTAGAATGTGAATGCATCAACAAACAGATATAAAACTACATATAAACGTATAATCACACCTTTATCCCGGAAGGGTTAGGCAGAGGTGAATTAACACCCACATTTCATCAATCATTGTATTCGGTCCCACGTAATAGGGAGTGAGCCTATTGCGCTATTCCTGTCACTTTGTTGACTCGAGCCATGCATCTGAGGCTGAGTCTGTACTGTATATATCTGTCTATTACTAATTAATCACATATTATTTATTGACATTCTTCTTACAGGGGAACATTCAGGAGGTCAGCAATCGCCAACACAATTCTTGTCCACGTAGTCAGATACACCGGCAGGGCGAGTACCAGAATTTCTTCCGTCCGGGGCATGCAGATTGGTACCAACCAGGGCGCATCGGCGGTCATCATAGCTGGGGGGGTAGGCAGGAACACTGTCACAGTGGAGATAAGGTCAGCCAGGGGGCGAGGGTATCACGTGCAGGTGGATGTCTATGGTCGTCTTTAAACTCTCTTTTTAATTAATAATTTAAGTATTCGTAAGGAATAACTATTTTTATTGTAAATATACCTATTTTATTTTTTAACACTCCATTGTTTTTCTACCTTATTGATTTGTTCTAACTGGTTCAAACGAATACCTTTCCTGTTTAAAATGATAACACCTGTTGGAATGTGGTGTCCCAACGATTCCTTTATTCCTTGTACTATTGCACTATAAAGATTTAGAAAGCTCTACCCGCACGTGACCTTGACATCGGGGACAAAATGCAGAAGTATCGTTTTCACTGGCGGAGTATTCTCATCCTCATCCTAGCGCATAGACTTATAATACTGGAAGCCAGCGTTTGTGGAGATACTACATTGACCCAGCGCCATCTAGTTACAGCTAGCCGAACTACTACTTCACTACGAAGCCTACATCGCACAAGTGAAGTTCTCGCGCTGATACAATATTTACTTAATTATGTATTATACACACCTTCATCACAAAAAGTCCAATTTCATAGTGTAGACTTAAATATTAATAAAAATATTGAACAAAAACACAGCCAAAGAGTAGGCACAAGGGCATTTTTTTAAAACGCGTCCAGGTTACAAAATGGAATGAATTAATAAAAAAAAATGGTATTGCATTCCAAAATTTATAGAATGATTCACTATTCTTAAAAGAGCATTAAAATAGCTACAGTAGCAAGTTTGGAAAATAAAAATACTTTCCTTGGACACGAGAGTGGTTTAGCCATCCACTTTATAACTTTTAAAAGTAAAATTAATAATTAAAATATTACATTGTTATTGAAAGATTTTCGTTTATTTGGTTATAAATATAATATACTTTAAAATAATATTACAGCATAAGTAATATAAGCCATAGTTTTTTTGTATTTTGTAAAATTGTAACCATTTTGTAACTATTCGGTAATATAGCCCAGTTAACTTCTGATTTATATCGTGTAGCAACCATCTAATGACGTTGACTATTTTTTATGATTAACGCTTTTTTAAATTAAACGAAAAGTAAAATAATATAATGTATTCACCTTCAAAATCAGTAAAATTTAAAGAAATAGTAACAGTAAAACATAAGACATTTACAAAATGGAAAGTTTCAGTTACAAAATCGAAAAGGTAAAGCTTAGTTTACCCTGCTAAAAAAATACTGCATATCAATACTGAAATAGGAAGGGATAAACCATGAACGACGGTAATTTATAAAAGAAAATGAACCTATGCTATTTTAGTAATCAACGCCTTTTATTTCTATTCAGTCTTTTAATTCAGTTCAGTTTAAAAAAATGTAAAGACGCCCTTAAGGTAGTACCTAGAATTATTTAACAAATAGATAAATATCAAACACTCAGTAATTAGAAACTTTTACTGTTATAATACTACTAGCTAGTAAAGCTACTAGTTAGGTCGCATTAGTAAAATCACAGATTTACCTAAAAAAACAATTGGACTTCTAAAAATTATCAAATCGATTAAAGCAGTTTTAAATAGCTCACGCTATTGAATCCAAACTAACTAAAGAAACAATACTAACTAAAAGGCTATTAGGTACAAATGACCCGTATGATCAAATGATAAAATTCTGAAAAAAAATTGATCAATCATTATATTATCAGCTCTATCGAAAATAATGAGAGAATAGGCGCCGCCCAGGTGGGAGAATCTAGCACCTAAGTACTCGTGGAGACGAATCAAACGAGCTTAAGCCATCAATCAGATAATCAGAAGTGGCCGAAAAATGACCTGCAAGATTTCAGTAGGTAAAGTTACAATATGAACAATTTAAATAAAAGCGTCTAAAATACAAGAACATAAAAAGAGCCCCAAGTACATTTTTATGTTGTAACTCAAGTAACCAACAATAATTATTGTTCCAATATATCTTTATATATTCACTAAGAAGATAAGTAAACACATGCCTGCATGCATTTGTACTCGACTTTATATTTCCATTTTGTAACTTTTTATTCCACGTTATATGTAAAAAAACAAAATGGAAGTAACGCGTCTCCAATACCCTACCTAAGATTGCTTGTAAATAAACTTTAATAAAGATGAAAACAAAAACAACTATTTTAATAGCTTATAATGCGTTTGTAGTTTATCATATTAAATTTCTAAAAATATAAAACCAACCTTACCAGTAAAAATCACGATTACAAAGTGGATGAAAAATTCGGTACGGTAACGCTCAACAAGTTTCGACTCGAAATGCGTCAAAATGATCATTCTCTGACTGCTTTACAAAATGGCGAAGTCTGAAGTATTGTTTGCCACGGAAGAAATTTGTAGTCAGTGGTATATTTTTTGGCTACAAAGTTCATCTAATTACGGTTACAAAGTGTAATTCCATGCAGGGCCGAAATTGTGAGACATAATATAATGTTACAAAAGATAGTTTATATTATTAAAGTAGTGTTATTTTATGCTTAATTCCGATAATATTATTATTTTTCGATACCATTCATTCTTCTTTACCCTTGCCACTGAAGGAAATTCACGAATAAACTTAACTCGAAACTAAGCCGGTCAACGTGGGACAGTAAAATCAAGGGTATCCATAATTATATTCAGTACATATTATTTCATATTTATCAATAAATTATTCATATAATTGGATGTATTTCGTATATATTAAATATTTTTATTATCGACACGTCATATTGAATTTTCTTTCATTTCTCTGTAAAATTTATG
Source organism: Eilema griseolum (assembly GCA_963662185.1). Lineage (NCBI taxonomy): Eukaryota > Metazoa > Arthropoda > Insecta > Lepidoptera > Erebidae > Eilema > Eilema griseolum. The sequence continues at coordinate 7,889,637 of OY759254.1, read as the reverse complement.
GTAAACTTCTAGGACACGCTCGTTTAGAGAGTGGTCGTGTAAAAATAAAAATGCCCACAATACACATCAAAGTATTAAAATTTTTAATTAAACATGAATCAGAACTAAAATTAAATAATACACACATCTAAATAATACCTAAATCTAAAAATACCTAAATCTAAATAAAATCTGATATATACAATTCTTATGTCATACAGTATTTTTTATACAATTTAGATGGCAGACAAGCACACGGGCCCCCTGATGGAAAGTGGTTTCTGTGGCTTATGGACGTGCGCAACACAAGGGGAGTCACACTCGTGTCGCTGATCCTGTATGAATAAAGAGTTACTGTGCGTCGGGCATTCTGGCACAGGTTTTTCTCGTGGGGTTGTTCCGTCATCATACATAGGTACATACATAAAATCACGCCTGTTTCCCATAGGGTTAGGCAGAGATCACGGATCTCCATTTGCTACGATCCTGACATACTACTCTTGCTTTATTCACTCTCATTATAAAAACACATCAACGAGTCTATCAGTTAGAAAAAAACATGATTTCTTAAAAAATGTATTGAGATAAGGTACAATTAAAATATACCTAACATAATAAGAATCGTAAATTAAAAAGAAGATTTAAATTCGGCCCATGCAAGGGGGCCTGGGTCTCGAATTTGATGATGGCCCTGGGTCTTCCGGGTACGAGGGATATGTTTTAGGCAATCATACATCTGAAGACCTAAGACAGAGTTCGATTTTAGTCAGTTCGAGTCCCATATAACTACTCCCGTTGGTTGGCAGCGGCGGGGCATATTCGAAGGCATTTTCGCATGAAAAACAAATGGTTTTAATTTAGCCAAAGACTTCAATCTGGATGTGGAACCCGCGGCCCCTGGCCGACCTTATCTCTAGTGTAAGAGTATTCGTGCCGACATCTCCAGCGATGACACGTACAGATGCACCATCGTCGGTTAATTGCCTCCAACGGAATGAGGAAATTCTGATGTTTTCTCCGCCGGTGTATTTGACTACCCGAATAATAATAGCGGTGGGGACCGCTAACCTCCAGTGAGTTTCACTGTAATAAAACAAACATGCTTGACTTGAAAATCACATTAAACATACATACATATAATCACACCTCCATCCCCGGAGAGAGGTGAATTAACACCCATATTTCACCAATCATTGTATTCGGTCCCACGTAATCCCCTATTACGTGGGACCGAATACAATGATTGGTGAAATATGGGCTATTGCCGTATTCCGGGTACTATTGTTGACTCGAGCCATACGTATGGGGCTAAGACTGGGCTGTATATAATAGTCTGATGTTAAACAGACCTATCCCTTAGTCAATGGCACCTATGGCAATACCACATTAAAAAGAAAAAAAAATATAGTAATGAGATTTGCGGTCTGCATACAGTCGGCTTTAAATTCGTACCTTAATTCTGAGAAGCCGTTACCCAGAACCACTTCTTTGAAATGTTCTAGTATTTGTACGGGCCCCTCAGTTTTATCAGAGTACTGCAACTCTACAGGGACTACTGGTTCAACGGCCGCGCAGCTGACGTGAGCTGCCAGGAGCGAGCGTCCACATCGCGAACAGCACTTGGTGCTTCATCTAGAATAGGCAAACACAGGACATTGGAAAACACTGATAACTCTACCTCTGTGTGATTCCTATAAACTACAAAAACTAGCTGTGACCGTAACAGTACCGTACCTACTCGTATATAGGTATTTAAACTATCATGATCACTCACATCAGTATCAAAATAATCGGGATATTTACCATGTTGCATTGTTTTGAGTTCCCGATATTTCGGCGCTGTGCAAGCACCATGATCACGGAGGAACTATCCCGGGTAAATATCCCGATTATTTTGATATTGCGATTACTGTACCTATTATTGTACTTTTTTTACGAGCGCAAACGTGTCCCAACTGATACCACCCCTTTGTAGCTGGTGGAAGAGGTTATGTCGGACTCGAATTGACTAAAACGCACGTCGCTTGTTGGTTGGTGGAGTTAAGGTTGGCAGGCATATATTAAATCCTTTTGAATGAAATTTTAAAGCATTTATATGTTAAGTATTCAAATCGTTTAATATATAGAAAAAAAAAAATTGAATGCAACATCATTCATTGGTTCCGATAATTCGTACGAATGTCGGTAGATGGCTCTTAACCGCCGCCGTAAGACGGTTGTATGTATGGAAGAATTTGGATGGTTTCGGGCGAAGGTTCCGTGGCTAAGTGGTCAGAGCGTTCCCCCTGTAAGGGTAAGATCGCGGGTTCGAATGCCGCTTGAACCGATTAAATTTAGTCTATATCTTAATCGATCGACTAAATCCTTGCAAAAAAGCCGTTTTCTGTGGATTAGAATAGGACCACCACATCTTTTCTCGTGGGTATCGTGAAAGGTGACTAAGGAATAGGGCTGTTCTCCATCTGACAGTAAACATACAGCCCATGACAAAGTGCCTGCTTGATGGCAATAGGCTCGCTCTCAATTATATGGAACCAAAAACATAACTGTCGATTTAAAGGTCTATTTACGAGTATATGTAATAAAGAATTAAGTTTAAAACTAAAACCCGACTAGGTTTTAGTTTTTGACTTTTTTTTATTTATATTATTTTTGTGGCAATCAATAGGTATAATTTATAAATATTTGAAATGTACTAATTAGGCCCTATCATTTGATACTAAACTCGACATATTTATCTCAATTTTATTTTTTAACACAAGTCTTTATGACCGCTGGAGGGCGCCACAATAGAGTCAGTGACATATTATATAGTCTATAAACAGTGGACGACTAAGACGCTTCTAATGATAACTCATTTGTACAGTTCTAATAGGTGGTTAAGGAGCTATGAGGGAACAGATGAACCTACACACATACATGCATAGCCTGTCAATATCATACCCGTAGTCGGCTAAAAATATATAAAAATCTCTTACCATTGTAATAGTTTTGGAAGTTATCTGAAGACGGAACTCTTTCAAACTGAGTAGACAAATTCCGCGTCTCTTTATATTTAGTGAGGAAATGCCGATTATCACCGATATCACTATCATTAAAACAAAAGAACTACTTAATTACAAATAATTAATACTTTCTAGAAAAGAGAGGTGAATGTAACCTTATCGACTTACAATTTTAGATTTTTTTGGTAGAATAATGGCGTAACAAAGAAAGGGTTATTATGAAATGTCGAAGTTCAGCCAAATCCACAGATAGACCTGAAACTTCGGATCCGGGACACCGAGGTGAAAGCTTCATATCAACTGGATTAACGCTGAAATGTAGAAGAAGAACAGCGTAATAAAGAAATAAGATGAAAATATAAAATATGTTGAATTATTTACCACTTACCACCTTTAAGCGGGGCGTGAAAAAGCATCTGATGAGGCCTCCAAGTTGAGTGCCACCCTTGTAACATTAGTAAGTGTCTGTAATGGTGACCCTCGTTTCTGAGACTTTGCATTTAGCTTACCATCAGCCGAGGTGAAGTCAATTTGGAGTGTCCTAGATAAAAAAAAACTTAGGTGGCAGACAAGCACACGGCCCACCTGATGGAAAGTGGTCATGGTGGCCTATGGACATGTGCAAAGCCGAGGGAGTAACACTCGCGCTGCCAACCCTGTGAGCACAGAGAGTTACTGTGCCCGTCAGTGTAAAATACAAAGCAGGGCAAGCTTTTGGTCTTCCCACTGACAGCACAAAAGCTCTTTAGTGAGCTCTGGCTACCCTACTCACCGCCACAACACAACACAAGGTTATTATGACCGCGGTATTCTGTAGGGCGGCGGTACTTCCCCAGTCGGACTGCTCAGTTGGACGGAATTACCGTCGTGTCCTACCTCCTGTGACTTCCTATTCTACTCTACATCATCACGTGTGGCGTAGCGGTACATCGTTCGACTGCTACGCAGATGATGCGGGTTTGATTCCTGCTCAGTGAAAATATTAGTACTCTTTGTATTGGTCTGGGTGTTTTCTATGTATAATATGTATACATTTACAAAAAAATAAGTAAATAAGTATGTTTATCCGCATTCTAGATTCCATAACACAAGCTAGTTAACCTTTTTTTTTACGTGCGCAAAATCCGCACGGATACCTCCCCACCGGAGCCGGTGGAGGAGGTTATGTCGGACTCGAACCGACTAAAACGCACGCCGCCTGTGGGTCGTTTTGGTTGCCGAAGGTGAGGTTGACAGGCATTTCCCTCGCACCCCGGCCGACCTAGTGCCATCTCTAACGATCTGGCCCTCTTCTCGGGTGTGGGGATGGGGACTACAGAGTCCCCAACTCATCCCCGGAAACGGGGAGGCGCGCCAGGTGCGCCACCGCCGCGGCCTGCTTCTGCCAGGGTGACAGGCGGCTCCACCCGTCACCGCCAGGCCGGCGCTCATGGGGGGCGGAGATCGTTCATCGACTTCCGACGTCCGAGTTGCCTTCGTATGCGGGTAGCTTGTCTTGCGATCCTTCACGAGCATTACTTGCTCGCAGAAGGAGGCGCCGGCCGCCCACGCATCCGCGAAGCTAGTTAAGCTATGCTTAGTATGGGTTTAAATAGCGTTGTGTAGAATATTTATTTATTTTTATTCTCTTACCATTTTCACAACTCAGTTTGGGCACAGATAACATAATACTAAAGTGTTTGGGGTCGACTTTCTAGTCTAACTTAGATGCGAGACAGCTACAGTACTTTCCGTGAAGCAACTGCCATCTAACCTCCGCAACCAATTCGCGATATTGAAGTATTGCAGTTAGACCGGTCGTTCCACTTTGTAACTGGGACCGATGGCTTGATATTCTTACCGAGGCACGGAAATACCCAGACCAATGCTTACAAACATTCATCCAAATATTTAAACTGAGTGGAGACCACGAGAAGGTAAACGCAAGGTAGGACGTCCCCTAGCCAGATGGACGGACGACCTGAAAAAGGTGGCTGGGACGAACTGGATGCGGAAGGCAGAGGATCGGAAAAAATGGCGCGCATTGGGAGAGGCCTATGTCCAGCAGTGGACTGGGGTAGGCTAAATGATTGATCGATTTAAACTGAGAGGGAACCGAGTCCCTGCCCTCTGAGTAGGAGTAACATTCACTACCGCTGAGTTCGTTTGCAACTTGTAAGTCGCAGGACACTGTCTCCAGGAAGGCGGAGCCGTAGGCAATTGCTTGTATAGGTATGATAGCGTGTGATATGTTTGTTATATTCTTCACACATTATAAAGCATCATTTCCTGTTTTTTTTTTGTTTACTTTTATCTATATTTAGGTATTATAACTTGATAATATACCTGTGCTTTAATTTTTCGGTCATGAAAGGTTATCATAACTAGGACGGATATGAATGAGCCATGTATTTTATACTCCAGATTAGAGATTTGGATCCCTTTGTTTTTTACGTGCGATAAATTCCCACGGATACGCCGACTGTCGGAGCCGGTGGTCTCCCACCGGTTATGTCGGACTCGAACTGACTAAAACACACGGTACCTGTGGGTAGTTTTTGGTTGCCGAAGGTGAAGTTAACAGACATATCCCTCGCACCCCGGCCGACCTAGAGCCATCTCTCGCGATCTGGCCCTCCTCGGGTGTGGGGACCGCAGAGTCCCCAACTCGTCCCCGGAAACAGGGAGACACGCTAGGCGCGCCGCCGCGTGATTTGGGTCTCTTATTATTCTTATTAAGATAATATCGTTGTGTGTTAATAAAGACAAAAATAATATAACCTACCTACAAATCAATTGAGTGTAGGAGGTTGCTTAATCACCTTCATCCTCCGTGACAGCGGGCCTCGGGGTGGCAGGTGGAGCCGCCTGTCACCTTGGCAGAAGCAGACCGAGGCTGTGGCATGATGCGCACCTCCCCGTATGATGGTGGGAGCGGAGGGATCCGTGGGTTTATACGCACTAAAAACACATATTATAAATGGATTGTCATAAGATGACAGAACTTTTCTATGAATGTGAATAATATTAAACATTATTCAACATTACATATACTTTCAATATCCATGTGGTGCCGGAGAAAGAATACAAGTATCACCACCCTCTTATTCGACGGGTGTCGTAAGAGGCGACAAACGGAGAAATACGCAGACGATATCACTGCGAAAGAAGTAAAACTCGAAATAAAACCCTGTACATACAAACCCTTCTGGTCAGGGTGGAAACAGTCAACCAAAGCCTTCTAACATTGAGAGAGGCCTATCATATGTCCAGCAACGGACTGTGATGGGCTAATTGATTGATTGATATACTTTCAATTCATATCACTCACACCATTCTTACATCAAAGAAAATCTGAACTCATAAATAAGGCTATATTTTATCTTTATGCTAGGAAATATATAAACAAAAACTCAACTCTTTACCTATATTAGTTTTGTTATCTTAAAGATATTAATAAAGATATTATTGAAATTAGTGATAACCTGCATTTCTTTACTAAATATAAACGGACGCCGAATTGTTCTACTCAGTGTGAAAGAGTCTCGTCTTCAGACAACTTCAAAATCAATACAATGGTAAAGTGTTTTGTTTTTTATATGGGGTTCTTTGAAGCTCTTGGGCATAGGCTACAGCAAATGGCAACATCTTCCTAAATGTGGGATGTATGCTTGCCTGCCAACTGAGATAGATAGATAGCATAGCTAACTACAGTAACAATTACGTTAGAATTAGCCCAACTGTTTCGGTGTTTACCCTGTTCAAACATAGAAAGATGGACAGGCAAAACTATTATTTGCCCATTGTTGTTTTGGTTATAATGATTGTGTTAATTAAAAAGCTGTTTATTTTCACGTTACAAATAAATACTGCAATTTAATTTATTATTAAAATATACATTTATGGAATAATAATAATAAACATTCAAGGTCACAATATATCTAATCTCTTAACCCGACCCTCTCCGTACCTGGGGCAAATGTGCCCATCGCGCTGGCGGCGTTGCCCAGCTGAATATCGATGGCCAACCTTTGCCTCAGGAACGAGGCTGTGCGATAGTTACCAGTTTTGTCTCTCAGCCTGGGCCACCATTCACTAACCAAATTTTTTAATATAAATTATTTGAATTTTGCATTATTACTTACATCTTGGTCAGAGTTACCCAAAATGACTTTACTTGTTGTGTTATGAAATTGTGTACCTATGTAACATTTTGCATCACTAAATATATTTTCATTTTTTTTTTCATCTCTAATATTTGTTCTAATGTTCATAGGTGCCATGCCATGACTGTCTGCAAAGATGCATTATTTGATATATTCCAATGTCCTATGTTTGTCTATTCTAGATGAAGTACCAAATCCTGTTCGCAGTATGGGCGCTGTTGGCAGCTCACGTCAGCTGCGCGGCCGTTGAACCTGTTGAGTTGCAGTACTCCGATGGAACTGAACTTGCCAATAATAATGAGGGGCCCGTACAAATAATAGAATCTTTCGAAGAAATTGATCTGGATAGCGACATTTTTGGATTAGTCAGATCAAACTCTTTACTTTTCAGGTAATAAACTAAGCGTTGTTCTTGTAACGTTCTGGAAAAAAATTCTTCAGAATGTGTGGATTCGTTGTTATTGCTACTATACTTATTTTGCATATACTTAGAGCTCGCGCCCGGTTTCATTCGTAAAAAACAGCTATAACCAGCGGTAGAGATATCTACGGACGCGAGAAATATGTATATTGTTTCAAAATTTGACCTCATTCGATGCAGAACTTCTGGAGTAGAATGTGAATGCATCAACAAACAGATATAAAACTACATATAAACGTATAATCACACCTTTATCCCGGAAGGGTTAGGCAGAGGTGAATTAACACCCACATTTCATCAATCATTGTATTCGGTCCCACGTAATAGGGAGTGAGCCTATTGCGCTATTCCTGTCACTTTGTTGACTCGAGCCATGCATCTGAGGCTGAGTCTGTACTGTATATATCTGTCTATTACTAATTAATCACATATTATTTATTGACATTCTTCTTACAGGGGAACATTCAGGAGGTCAGCAATCGCCAACACAATTCTTGTCCACGTAGTCAGATACACCGGCAGGGCGAGTACCAGAATTTCTTCCGTCCGGGGCATGCAGATTGGTACCAACCAGGGCGCATCGGCGGTCATCATAGCTGGGGGGGTAGGCAGGAACACTGTCACAGTGGAGATAAGGTCAGCCAGGGGGCGAGGGTATCACGTGCAGGTGGATGTCTATGGTCGTCTTTAAACTCTCTTTTTAATTAATAATTTAAGTATTCGTAAGGAATAACTATTTTTATTGTAAATATACCTATTTTATTTTTTAACACTCCATTGTTTTTCTACCTTATTGATTTGTTCTAACTGGTTCAAACGAATACCTTTCCTGTTTAAAATGATAACACCTGTTGGAATGTGGTGTCCCAACGATTCCTTTATTCCTTGTACTATTGCACTATAAAGATTTAGAAAGCTCTACCCGCACGTGACCTTGACATCGGGGACAAAATGCAGAAGTATCGTTTTCACTGGCGGAGTATTCTCATCCTCATCCTAGCGCATAGACTTATAATACTGGAAGCCAGCGTTTGTGGAGATACTACATTGACCCAGCGCCATCTAGTTACAGCTAGCCGAACTACTACTTCACTACGAAGCCTACATCGCACAAGTGAAGTTCTCGCGCTGATACAATATTTACTTAATTATGTATTATACACACCTTCATCACAAAAAGTCCAATTTCATAGTGTAGACTTAAATATTAATAAAAATATTGAACAAAAACACAGCCAAAGAGTAGGCACAAGGGCATTTTTTTAAAACGCGTCCAGGTTACAAAATGGAATGAATTAATAAAAAAAAATGGTATTGCATTCCAAAATTTATAGAATGATTCACTATTCTTAAAAGAGCATTAAAATAGCTACAGTAGCAAGTTTGGAAAATAAAAATACTTTCCTTGGACACGAGAGTGGTTTAGCCATCCACTTTATAACTTTTAAAAGTAAAATTAATAATTAAAATATTACATTGTTATTGAAAGATTTTCGTTTATTTGGTTATAAATATAATATACTTTAAAATAATATTACAGCATAAGTAATATAAGCCATAGTTTTTTTGTATTTTGTAAAATTGTAACCATTTTGTAACTATTCGGTAATATAGCCCAGTTAACTTCTGATTTATATCGTGTAGCAACCATCTAATGACGTTGACTATTTTTTATGATTAACGCTTTTTTAAATTAAACGAAAAGTAAAATAATATAATGTATTCACCTTCAAAATCAGTAAAATTTAAAGAAATAGTAACAGTAAAACATAAGACATTTACAAAATGGAAAGTTTCAGTTACAAAATCGAAAAGGTAAAGCTTAGTTTACCCTGCTAAAAAAATACTGCATATCAATACTGAAATAGGAAGGGATAAACCATGAACGACGGTAATTTATAAAAGAAAATGAACCTATGCTATTTTAGTAATCAACGCCTTTTATTTCTATTCAGTCTTTTAATTCAGTTCAGTTTAAAAAAATGTAAAGACGCCCTTAAGGTAGTACCTAGAATTATTTAACAAATAGATAAATATCAAACACTCAGTAATTAGAAACTTTTACTGTTATAATACTACTAGCTAGTAAAGCTACTAGTTAGGTCGCATTAGTAAAATCACAGATTTACCTAAAAAAACAATTGGACTTCTAAAAATTATCAAATCGATTAAAGCAGTTTTAAATAGCTCACGCTATTGAATCCAAACTAACTAAAGAAACAATACTAACTAAAAGGCTATTAGGTACAAATGACCCGTATGATCAAATGATAAAATTCTGAAAAAAAATTGATCAATCATTATATTATCAGCTCTATCGAAAATAATGAGAGAATAGGCGCCACCCAGATGGGAGAATCTAGCACCTAAATACTCGTGGAGACGAATCAAACGAGCTTAAGCCATCTTCCAGCTCCAGGATTAGACCATGGTTACCATACAGGATCATAGTACTCGTTAATACCATTCAAATGATCCCAAACTCGATGGGGTTGTGCCGTTTTATTGAGTAGTTCCTATGGCTACCTTCCTTCTCCAGCATCAGATCAGCTCCATGTTATCATAATATTGTATATACGATTGAGCTCAAATTTTGTATGCCACGTGACTAACGGCATACAAAATTTGAGCTCAATCAAATAATCAGAAGTGGCTGAAAAATGACCTGCAAGACTTCAGTAGGTAAAGTTACAATATGAACAATTTAAATAAAAGCGTCTAAAATACAAGAACATAAAAAGAGCCCCAAGTACATTTTTATGTTGTAACTCAAGTAACCAACAATAATTATTGTTCCAAGATATCATTATATATTCACTAAGAAGATAAGTAAACACATGCCTGCATGCATTTGTACTCGACTTTATGTTTCCATTTTGTAACTTTTTATTCCACGTTATATGTAACCAAACAAAATGGAAGTAACGCGTCTCCAATTCCCTACCTAAGATTGCTTGTAAATAAACTTTAATAAAGATGAAAACAAAAACAACTATTTTAATAGCTTATAATGCGTTTGTAGTTTATCATATTAAATTTCTAAAAATATAAAACCACCTTACCAGTAAAAATCACGATTACAAAGTGGATGAAAAATTCGGTACGGTAACGCTCAACAAGTTTCGACTCGAAATGCGTCAAAATGGTCATTCTCTGACTGCTTTACAAAATGGCGAAGTCTGAAGTATTGTTTGCCACGGAAGAAATTTGTAGTCAGTGGTATATTTTTTGGCTACAAAGTCCATCAAATTACGGTTACAAAGTGTAATTCCATGCAGGGCCGAAATTGTGAGACATAATATAATGTTACAAAAGATAGTTTATATTATTAAAGTAGTGTTATTTTATGCTTAATTCCGATAATATTATTATTTTTCGATACCATTCATTCTTCTTTACCCTTGCCACTGAAGGAAATTCACGAATAAACTTAACTCGAAACTAAGCCGGTCAACGTGGGACATAGTAAAATCAAGGGTATCCATAATTATATTCAGTATTATTTCATATTTATCAATAAATTATTCATATAATTTGATGTATTTCGTATATATTAAATATTTTTATTATCAACACGTCATATTGAATTTTCTTTCATTTCTCTGTAAAATTAATGGTAAACTTCTAGGACACGCTCGTTTAGAGAGTGGTCGTGTAAAAATAAAAAAGCCCACAATATACATCAAAGTATTAATTTTTTTAATTAAACATGAATAAGAACTAAAATTAAATAATACACACATCAAAGATAAGATAAGATAAGAGATCCGCAAATAAAATTATCTTTATCTTTATCTTATCTTTATCTTTATCAAAATAATACCTAAATCTAAAAATATCTAAATCTAAATAAAATCTGATATATCCAATTCTTATGTCATACAGTATTTTTTTATACAATTTAGATGGCAGACAAGCACACGGCCCCCCTGATGGAAAGTGGTTTCTGTGGCTTATGGACGTGCGCAACACCAGGGGAGTTACACTCGTGTTGCTGATCCTGTATGAATAAAGAGTTACTGTGCGTCACCGTCGGGCATTCTGGCACAGGTTTTTCTCGTGGGGTTGTTCCGTCATCATACATACCTACATAAAATCACGCCTGTTTCCCATAGGGTTAGGCAGAGATCACGGATCTCCATTTGCTACTATCCTGACATACTACTCTTGCTTTATTCACTCTCTTTATAAAAACACATCAACGAGTCTATCAGTTAGAAAAAAACATGATTTCTTAAAAAATGTATTGAGATGAGGTACAATTAAAATATACCTAACATAATAAGAATCGTAAATTAAAAAGAAGATTTAAATTCGGCCCATCCAAGGGGGCCTGGTTCTCGAATTTGATGATGGCCCTGGGTCTTCCGGGTACGAGGGATATGTTTTAGGCAATCTTACATCTGAATACCTAAGACAGAGTTCGGTTTTAGTCAGTCCGAGTCCCATATAACCACCCCCGTTGTATGGCAGGGGCGGGGCATCTCCGAGGGTATTTTCGCATGAAAAACAAATGGTTTAAATTTAGCCAAAGACTTCAATCTGGACGTGGAACCCGCGGCCCCTGGCCGACCTTATCTCTAGTGTAAGAGTATTCGTGCCGACATCTCCAGCGATGACACGTACAGACGCACCATCGTCGGTTAATTGCCTCCAACGGAATGAGGAGATTCTTTTGTTTTCTCCGCCGGTGTATTTGACTACCCGAATAATAATAGCGTTGGGGACTGCTAACCTCCAGTGAGGTTCAATAAAACAAAACAAACATGCTTGACTTGAAAATCACATTAAACATACATACATACATATAATCACGCCTCCATTCCCGGAGGGTTAGGCACAGGTGAATTAACACCCACATTTCACCAATCATTGTGTTCGGTCCCACGGAATAGAGGGTGAGCCTATTCCGGGTACTATTGTTGACTCGAGCCATGCGTTTGAGGCTAAGTCTGGGCTGTATATATCTGTTTGACGTTAAACAGCCCTATCCCTTAGTCAATGTCATCTACGGCAATACCACATTAAAATTTCTCTTAAAGAACCAATAATCTCGCTCATCAAAATTGCGAGACTAACCTCTATTTAAACGAGTTGTCATACAACATCCAGAAATACTAGCGACTGCCGGGAACTTCTTTTTGATACCACTTACGTGGCAGACAATCACACGGCCCACCTGATGGGAAGTGGTTACCTTGGTCTATGGACGTATGCAACACCAGGGGTGTTACACTCGCGCTGCCGACCACGAAGAAACCTTCTGATCCCCTCTTGCTTGGGAAAAACGCAGCAGGGAGGTCATTCCACAGCTTGAGTGTGCGTGGGATGAAGTTTCTTTCATACCGCACAGTAACTTCATACGTGTGGACCCCGTTTTACCCTTTTTGGCGGAGAGTTTTGTAAAATCCATTCTTAGTGGATGTCTACATCCTATAAGAAATCTACCTGCCAAATTTGAAGTTTGTAGGTGTTATAGTTTCTGAGATTTCGTGATTAATCAGTAAGTTGTATTTCACTTTTATATATTATATAGATAACTTACACGGAATCCTTAATCACATACATCCGTTTTATAAAAATAGTTATGATAACCTCTTATGGGCCATAAATAAAGCATACGTTTATTTATCAAGTTATAATACATAATACCTAACTATAGATAAAAAGTTGCCAAAAAAGAGGAAATTAATTCTTTACATTGCGTGAAGAATATTAATTTTTTTTTACGTGTGCAAAATCCCCACGTATACCCTCCCACCGGAGCCGGTGGAAGAGGTTATGTCGGACTCGAACCGACTAAAACGCACGCCGCCTGTGGGTCGCTTTGGTTGCCGAAGGTGAGTTTGGAATATTAATATTAGACTGTAACTTCACGGAAAGGTCAAATTCCAGCACATTTGACCGACAGCCATTTGAGAGCCTCTGCAGAAATAAACTTTATTTATTATATTTATATTATATTATATTTCGACTGTACATAAAAAATATTATTTCACGGATCAAATGGTGTCAAAACCATAAAGACCAAATTAAGATGGACATTCTGGCTACGTATCATAATAAGGGGGACTTTCGTGCTTTTTGGAAGCATACCAACAAAATAAATAGAAGGCCTGGTCTTCCTGTGTCTGTGAATGGGGTATGTGGAGCCAAAGAATAGTTTCAGGAATCATTTCATAGTACGATCGCCCCTACGTCCCTCAGACAGGGGGATCAGTGTTGATGTTCATCATGACTTAGGTACCAGTTATACTGCCAAAGATGTAAATAAGCCTCACCTCATTTAGCGAGAGTATTGACTATGTTTCTTAATCTCTGCGTGGGTCATGCTTACTTGCCACCAGCGATGATAAAGACTGTGGTTGTGCCTGTGATTAAAAATAAAACTAATTAATTACTACTAATTAATATCTCAGATATTAATAATTATAGGCCTATATCGTTAGCCACGGTTATTTCAAAGGTGTTTGACGGGTTGCTTTGAGCAGTTAAATAAATACGTTCGACCTCATGACAATCAGTTCGGCTTTCGGCCAGGGCTATCAACAGCAACTCCAATATTAAGTGTCAAGCAGTCCGTAAAATACTACAGGGACAGGGGTCGGCCGGGGTGCGAGGGATATGCCTGTCAACCTCACCTTCGGCAACCAAAACGACCCACAGGCGGCGTGCGTTTTAGTCGGTTCGAGTCCGACATAACCTCCTCCACCGGCTCCGGTGGGGAGGTATCCGTGGGGATTTTGCGCACGTAAAAAAAAAAAAAAAGTATTCATTAACAAACATCATAAAGTATAGAGTTATAAATTAAAATTTAACAGGAAATGCAAAATAATTCGACATTAACCCTTTTATCTAATAGATTCTGCTATCGGTGATAAGCACCATTTTGCCCACTATATATAGGAGACGTTGAAATGGTACATTCAGTGTAAACACATCCAGTTTTAAGAGAACTTCAACAAATATTTCAAAGGTAAGTGCTTCACTACGTTTGCTAATTAATATAATTATAATGTTATGCTATTAGCCGCGTGGTTCCCGGCAGAGTAGAATTTGGACCACCCCATCTCTTCCCATGCGGTGTCGTACAAGGCGACTAAGGGATAGATATAACATCAGACAGATATAATATACAGCCCAGACACCCTCAGGTGCATGGCTTGAGTGAACAATAGTGCCCGGACAGCAATAGGCTCACCCTCTATTACGTGGGACAGAATTCAATGATTGGTGAAATTTGGGTGTTAATTAACCTCTGCCTAACCATCCGGGGATAAAGACGTGATTATATGTATGTTTTAGTACCGTTTAGAAATATACTATATAGTAAATTTTCTAGAAGTTTCTAATCCCCATAGCGTCCTAAATAACCATAAAAAGGCGTCTAAAAATCGTATGGACTTCAATTTTCCCCACTGTTTTTATGATACCCAATGGTTTTCACATAGACTTTGCAATTTACTTGTTTCTAGAATATTATCTAAATATATACAACTCAAAGTACTCAAAGCACTGACTGACAGTGATCTATCAACGTACAGAAATTTGGCATGCAGGTAGATGTATTGTCGTAGGCATCCGCTAAGAAAGGATTTTGATTAATTCTACGCCCAAGGGGATAAAATAGGGGATCAAAGTTTGTAAGAAACTTTGTCAATTTTAAACCGACCGGGCTGAGACTTTGCTTGCATAAAGCTATTATGACGTAGGCATCCTCTAAGAAATGATTTTGAGATGCAGGTTATATAAGACTAGCTGTTGCCCGCGGCTCCGCCCGCGAGGATGTCGGTTATCGCTTAGTGTTGAGTCAACACTATGGATCATAAAAAAATTCCAATATAAAAATAGCCTACGTTACTCCTTATTACATCAGCTGCCTGCCAATAAAGTCACACTAAGCGATAACCGGATCCGCGGGCAACAGCTAGTTACTTCACAGATAAAGTAACTATGAGTTTGGGAACACAAAGTCCAACTTTAACAACGACGCCTGAGTCGCCCTGTTTTATTTTAAGTCTCCAATTATTGCAAGCTGCATGATTTTGGAGGAACAGCAGTACTGATGATTAAGAGTTAAAATAAAATATTATGTTACATTTACTCTGGTAAACCCTGGCCAGATAATTTAATTATAGTGGTGATTTCAACTTCCTACGTTTATCTTTTCTAGATGAAGACTCAAATGCTCCTTGCGGTGTTGGGACTTCTGGCAGTATACGTCAGTAGTGCAGCGGTGGAGCCTGTACAAGAGGCAGAGCTTGCCACACTCGAGGGGTTGGAGCCAGCGCAAATAATTGAATCTTTTGAAGAATTTGATCTTGATGATGGCTCCACAGGTCCAGTCGCCAGGACAAACACACGACTTCTTAGGTAATAAACTGAGCGCTGGTTCTTTCAATAGTTTAAAAATTTAAGAAAATAATTCTTACTGTTGTAGGAATAATTGCTAAGAATTAAAATGTGTTGTGGAATTCCTCTTGTGGTACGCATGCCTCTTGTGGTAGCGTTTCCAGAGGACTGGCTACATTTCCACATAATATGGCGAAGCTAATACTCTGACCTAAAAAGTGGCCAGGGTAGTTAACTATATTCATTCTCATTTTTCCAACATTTCAATTGATTGAAATCTAACAAATCATATGTTACTTACTTACTTTTTTCTTACAGGGGAACCTTCAGCAGGTCAGCCGCCGCCAACGTAATCCATGTTATCACAGTCAGGTACACCGGCAGGGCCGCCACCCGGATCTCCTCCGTCCGCTGGACGCACCTCAGCAGCCTGGGTCAGACTGCACGCATCACCGCTGGAGGCGTCAACAGGAACACTGTCACAGTGGAGATACGCTCGGCCAGGGGTCGCGGGATCAACACCCAGGTTGAAGTTTGGGGCCGCTATTAAATTCATGGTTTCTATATCGCAAACTTAGTTTTATGAACTTAATTTATTAAATGGATAATTTATTAATTAAAACAGGTATTTTTTTAATCTGAATGATATTTTTCAACTTATTTATTTATTTATTATATATATTATAAGGGTGTTTAACATCAGACAGATATATAAAGTCCAGACTCAGTACAGATGCATGGGCTCGAGTCAACAATAGTGCCCGGAATACAGCAACAGGCTCACCCCCTATTACATGGGACCGAATACAATTATTGGTGAAATGTGGGTGTTAATTCACCTCTGCCTAACCCTCGAGGGATAAAGGCATGATTATATGTATGTATGTACATATTAAGTACGAAACTACTTATACTCATAGCCTGTCAAAATCATAACCCTCCTTTTGCTTCGCCATAATCGGGTAAAAACAAAAATCGCAAGTGGATAAAGTTAGCATCGTGTGTTGTGAACGTGATCGAGATCGAGATCGAGTTTGTAGTGAGAGTGAAACCAGTGGTAGTGCAGATACGCGTAGTAAGAGAACTTGAAAGAGGGTAGATCGATATATTTACTTCTAAAAGCTTTTTCACTGTGTACCGACAATACACCAGTTCCTCCGTGATGATGGTGCTTACAACGGAGCCGAGATATCGGAAACTCTGAACAATACAACATGGCAAAAATCCCGATAGCTTTAACACACACACACACATATATATATATATATATATATATATATATATATATATATATATATATATATATATATATATATATATATATATATATATATATTACACATTTCAAGCTGATAAAAACCTTCAACTGCTCCTCTGGTTCCACCCATTATGATATTATGAAATTCAAAAGTTTATGACATATAGCCGTCTCTGATCCTCCCGTTAGTAAACCTTTTTTATTACAACTTAGTTGTATTACAACATATCGCAGCTGTGAAAAACCGTCAGTTCAAAAAATCGGCAGTAGCAGAACATCTTGAGTCGGGTACCAATCACTGGATTGAGCTTTATCAACCCAAAGTCCTCTCCACTGATCGCCACTACTATTCACGGATTGTGTATGAAGCCATTGAAATCAAAAAATATAAAAATTTCAATAGGGAAGATGGATTCAAGCTATCCGGAACGTGGAATCCAGTGATTAAGGTACTAAAACCAAAAAACACAGTGCCGTTAAAAACTGACATAGTGAGTGTGGTGTGTCGCCAGCCTAACCATTCATAATAAGTGTAATGGTGGGTAGGCACTCAAAAAATGTTCCCCGCATACATCTCGACGCTCGAAGACTAGTAAAGTCATGACCACGGGTGCTGCAACGCATCCGAAACATCGGCAGAAATAGTAAGTTCCAAAATATAATTCGCGAGAAGTCCCGATACTTAGTATAATTATGAATTCACACCGCGAAAGTTTAAAAATAATATCGAAATCTAAACAAAATCTGATATATACAATTCTTATGTCATACAGTATTTTTTTATATACCTAATTTAGATGGCAGATAAGCACACGGTCCCCCTGATGGAAAGTGGTTTCTGTGGCTTATAGACGTATGCAACACCAGGGGAGTCACACTCGTGTTACTGATTCTGTATGAACAAAGAGTTACTGTGCGTCGGGTATTCTGGCACAGGTTTTTCTCGTGGGGTTGTTCCGTCGTCATACATACATACATAAAATCACGCCTGTTTCCCATAGGGGTAGGCAGAGATCACGGATCTCCATTTGCTAAGATCCTAACACTATTCTTGCTTCATTCACTCTCATTATAAAAACACATCGACGAGTCTATCAGTTACAAAAAAAACATGATTTCTTAAAAAATGTATTGAGATAAGGTACAATTAAAATATACCTAACATAATACGAATTGTAAATTAAAAAGAAGATTTAAATTCGGCCCATCCAAGGGGGCCTGGGTCTCGAATTTGATGATGGCACTGGGTCTTCCGGGTACGAGGAATATGTTTTAGGCAATAATACATCTGAATACCTAAGACAGAGTTCGGTTTTAGTCGGTCCGAGTCCCATATAACCACCCCCGTTGTATGGCAGGGGCGGGGCATCTCCGAGGGTATTTTCGCATGAAAAACAAATGGTTTTAATTTAGCCAAAGACTTCAATCTGGACGTGGATCCCGCGGCCCCTGGCCGACCTTATCTCTAGTGTAAGAGTATTCGTGCCGATATCTCCAGCGATGGCACGTACAGATGCACCATCGTCTGTTAATTGCCTCCAACGGAATGCGGAGATTCTGATGTTTTCTCCGCCGGTGTATTTGACTACCCGAATAATAATAGCGTTGGGGACTGCTTACCTCCAGTGAGGTTCAATAAAACAAAACAAACATGCTTGACTTGAAAATCACATCAAACATACATACATACATATTATCACGCCTCCATTCCCGGAGGGTTAGGCACAGGTGAATTAAGACCCACATTTCACCAATCAGTGTGTTCGGTCCCACGTAATAGAGGGTGAGCCTATTGCCGTATTCCGGGTACTATTGTTGACTCGAGCCATGCGTTTGAGGCTAAGTCTGGGCTGTATATATCTGTTTGATGTTAAACAGCCCTATCCCTTAGTCAATGGCATCTAAGGCAATACCACATTAAAATTTCTCTTAAAGAACCAATAATCTCGCTCATCAAAATTGCGAGACTAACCTCTATTTAAACGAGTTGTCATACTACATCCAGAAATACTAGCGACTGCCGGGAACTTCTTTTTGATACCACTTACGTGGCAGACAATCACACGGCC
This sequence comes from Eilema griseolum, assembly GCA_963662185.1. Lineage (NCBI taxonomy): Eukaryota > Metazoa > Arthropoda > Insecta > Lepidoptera > Erebidae > Eilema > Eilema griseolum. Next base: position 7,870,408 of record OY759254.1, on the reverse strand, counting down.
CACCTGATGGGAAGTGTTTACCTTGGTCTATGGACGTATGCAACACCAGGGGTGTTACACTCGCGCTGCCGACCACGAAGAAACCTTCTGATACCCCTCTTGCTTGGGAAAAACGCAGCAGGGAGGTCATTCCACAGCTTGAGTGTGCGTGGGATGAAGTTTATTTCATACCGCACAGTAACTTCATACGTGTGGACCATTTGTAAAATCCATTCTTAGTGGCTGTCTACACCCAATAAGAAATCTACCTGCCAAATTTGAAGTTTGTAGGTGTTATAGTTTCTGAGATTTCGTGATTAATCAGTAAGTTGTATTTCACTTTTATATATTATATAGATAACTTACACGGAATCCTTAATCACATACATCCGTTTTATAAAAATAGTTATGATAACCTCTTATTGGCCATAAATAAAGCATAGGTTTATTTATCAAGTTATAATACATAATACCTAACTATAGATAAAAAGTTGCCAAAAAAGAGGAAATTAATTCTTTACATTGCGTGAAGAATATTAATTTTTTTTTACGTGTGCAAAATCCCCACGTATACCCTCCCACCGGAGCCGGTGGAAGAGGTTATGTCGGACTCGAACCGACTAAAACGCACGCCGCCTGTGGGTCGCTTTGGTTGCCGAAGGTGAGTTTGGAATATTAATATTAGACTGTAACTTCACGGAAAGGTCGAATTCCAGCACATTTGACCGACAGCCATTTGAGAGCCTCTGCAGAAATAAACTTTATTATATTTCGACTGTACATAAAAAATATTATTTCACGGATCAAATGGTGTCAAAACCATAAAGACCAAATTAAGATGGACATTCTGGCTACGTATCATAATAAGGGGGACTTTCGTGCTTTTTGGAAGCATACCAACAAAATAAATAGAAGGCCTGGTCTTCCTGTGATTGTGGATGGGGTATGTGGAGCCAAAGAAATTGCAGATAGGTTCAGGGATCATTTCATAGTACGATCGCCCCTACGTCCCTCAGACAGGGGGATCAGTGTTGATGTTCATCATGACTTAGGTACCAGTTATACTGCCAAAGATGTAAATAAAATAATTAAAAATATGTCCAGAGGCAAGTCACCAGGTCATGATGGGCTCAGCATTGAACACCACATATACATTCGGTATGCTGGACCTCATTTAGCGAGAGTATTGACTATGTTTCTTAATCTCTTCGTGGGTCATGCTTACTTGCCACCAGCGATGATAAAGACTGTGGTTGTGCCTGTGATTAAAAATAAAACTAATTAATTACTACTAATTAATATCTCAGATATTAATAATTATAGGCCTATATCGTCAGCCACGGTTATTTCAAAGGTGTTTGACGGGTTGCTTTGAGCAGTTAAATAAATACGTTCGACCTCATGAGTTCGGCTTTCGGCCAGGGCTATCAACAGCAACTGCAATATTAAGTGTCAAGCAGACCGTAAAATACTACAGGGACAGGGGTACTCCCATATTTGCTTGTTTTCTCGATTTATCGAAGGCTTTTGACTTGGTTTTTTACGATCTTCTGTGGACAAATATTGGTATGGAAGCCAGGTCAATAACGTAAAATGGTCGGGTGAATTGTCGGACTCGTACGGTTTGGAGTGTGGGGTGAGATAGGGAGGCCTGAGCTCGCCCACGCTCTTCAATCTGTATGTTAATGACCTTATTGGGGAGCTCAGTGGTACTCGCGTGGGATGCCGTATTGATGGTATCTGTGTAAATAGCATCAGTAATGCGGATGATATGGTGCTTCTGAGTGCCTCAATATGTGGTCTCAGAACACTAATTGAAAGGTGTGAAAAGTATGCGAGGCTTCATGGACTGTTATACAATGTTAACAAGAGTGAAATCATGGTCTATGAGGCTGCAAAGAAGCAGGTAGAATTTTTTCCTACTGTAAATTTGAGCGGTGTACCCTTAAAGAGGGGACAAGTTGAAATATCTGGGACATCTTATGGTCCTCAGCCTCAAGGATGATGACGATATAGAACGAGAGCGAAGGGCGCTGTCAGTTAGGGCTAATATGATAGCCCGAAGGTTCGCGCCTTGTTCTGTAGATTCGTGCTTACTGCAGTTCATTCTACGCGTGCAGCTTGTGGGCTCATTATACGGGGCGGGCTTACGGCGCCCTTCGCGTTCAATACAATAACGCGTTCCGGGTATTGATGGGGCTGCCCCGATACTGTAGTGCATCAGGGATGTTCGCTGAAACCTGTTTCTATGCAACAATCAGGAAGAGGTGCGCGTCCTTGGTGCGCCGGGTGCGGGCAAGCCCCAACAGTGTCCTGAGCATGATTGCAAGCAGGTTAGACTGCATATTTATAAATCGGTGTTGCAGGGTTTCCTCTTCAGTGATGACCTTGTAGCACTTTATATGTATTGTTTATTGTAAATTTATTTTTATTTATTATTTAAATTATTTGTAACTAACATAGCCATGTAAGAAATTGTTACTAACCCAATGAGCCAAAGATGCTTTAATAAAGAAATATTATTATTATTATAAGCTTTAAATTATCGTACATGGAATAATAAGTTCCAAGTATTCATTAACGTGGAACGGATCCGGCGGCTGGGCCTTGAGGTGGCTTTGCATAAATCCGAGGCCATGTTCTTTCATGGACCCCGGCGGACGCCACCACCTGGTTCCAGTCTCACAGTAGGAGGCACTCTTATCGGCATCAAGCCCCAGATGAAATATCTGGGGCTCGTGCTCGACGGCCGGTGGGACTTCGGGAAGCACTTCCGAAGTCTGGGCCCCAAATTGGTGGGCACAGCCAACGCTCTGGCGCGGCTACTGCCCAACCTGAGGGGCCCGGAGGACTCCTGCAGGAGACTTTACGCGGGTGTCGTGCGGTCCATGGCCCTGTATGGGTGTTCTGTGTGGGCGGACACCCTGAGTGATCGGCACATGCCCCTGCTGCAGCGTCCGCAGCAGAAGTTGGCGTGCCGCATCATAAGGGGGTACCGCACGATATCTTTCAACGCGGCAAGTCTCCTCGCCGGATCGCCACCATGAATCCTGGAAGCGAGATCCCTTTCGGCGCTATACCGGTTACGAAAGGTGGCGCGGGAGCGGGGTCACGATCCCGAGCCCGAAGAAATTCGGGCCGTGAGATCCCGGCTCCACAGGGAAATGGTGGCGGAATGGGAGCTACGACTTGGGCGACCAGGCGCAGGGCGCGCCGTAGTAGCGGCGGTAAGACCCATCATGGGGGAGTGGCTAGAGAGGCCACACGGCAGCCTCTCGTACCGTCTGACGCAGATGATCACCGAGCACGGGTGCTTCGGGAAGTATCTGCGTCGGATAGAGAAAGAGCCAACGTCCGAGTGCCATCACTGCAACGCGAGCGAGGACTCAGGGCCGCACACGCTCACCGAGTGTCCGGTGTGGGAGACGCCGAGGCGGGAGCTTGTGGCGGCCCTGGGAGTGAGGGTTCTCACGCTCTCCACCTTGCTCGCGGCGATGGTCCGCTTCGCGGATGCGTGGGCGGCCGGCGCCTCCTTCTGCGAGCAAGTACCTAATGCTCGTGAAGGAGGAGGCGGGGCGGGAGCGGCAGCGGGAGCGACGAAGGATCGCAAGACAAGCTGCCCGCGTACGAAGGCAACTCGGGCGTCGGAGGTCGATGAACGACCTCCGCCCCCAAGAGCGCCGGCCTGGGGGTGACAGGTGGAGCCGCCTGTCACCCTGGCAGAAGCAGGCCGCGGCGGTGGCGCGCCTGGCGCGCCTCCCCGTTTCCGGGGACGAGTTGGGGACTCTGTAGTCCCCACACCCGAGAAGAGGGCCAGATCGTTAGAGATGGCCCTGGGTCGGCCGGGGTGCGAGGGATATGCCTGTCAACCTCACCTTCGGCAACCAAAACGACCCACAGGCGGCGTGCGTTTTAGTCGGTTCGAGTCCGACATACCCTCCTCCACCGGCTCCGGTGGGGAGGTAACCGTGGGGATTTTGCGCACGTAAAAAAAAAAAAAAAAAGTATTCATTAACAAACATCATAAAGTATAGAGCTATAAATTAAAATTTAACAGGAAATGCAAAATAATTCGACATTAACCCTTTTATCTAATAGATTCTGCTATCGGTGATAAGCACCATTTTGCCCACTATATATATGAGACGTTGAAATGGTATATTCAGTGTAATCACATCCAGTTTTAAGAGAACTTCAACAAATATTTCAAAGGTAAGTGCTTTACTATGTTTGCTAATTAATATAATTAATATGTTATGCTATTAGCCGCGTGGTTCCCGGCAGAGTAGAATTTGGACCACCCCATCTCTTTCCATGCGGTGTCGTACAAGGCAACTAAGGGATAGATATAACATCAGACAGATATAATATACAGCCCAGACACCCTCAGGTGCATGGCTTGAGTCAACAATAGTGCCCGGACAGCAATAGGCTCACTCCCTATTACGTGGGACAGAATTCAATGATTGGTGAAATTTGGGTGTTAATTAACCTCTGCCTAACCATCCGGGGATAAAGACGTGATTATATGTATGTATGTATGTTTTAGTACCGTTTAGAAATATACTAGATAGTAAATTTTCTAGAAGTTTCTAATCCCCATAGCGTCCTAAATAACCATAAAAAGGCGTCTAAAAATCGTATGGACTCTCTTCAATTTTCCCCACTGTTTTTATGATACCCAATGGTTTTCAAATAGACTTGGCAATTTACCTGTTTCTAGAAATATATACAACTCAAAGGTGACTGACTGACTGACAGTGATCTATCAACGTACAGAAATTAGGCATGCAGGTAGATGTTATGTCGTAGGCATCCGCTAAGAAAGGATTTTGATTAATTCTACGCCCAAGGTGATAAAATAGGGGATCAAAGTTTGTAAGAAACTTTGTCAATTTTAAACCGACCGGGCTGAGACTTTGCTTGCATAAAGCTATTATGACGTAGGCATCCTCTAAGAAATGATTTTGAGATGCAGGTTATATAAGACTAGCTGTTGCCCGCGGCTCCGCCCGCGAGGATGTCGGTTATCGCTTAGTGTTGAGTCAACACTATGGATCATAAAAAAATTCCAATATAAAAATAGCCTACGTTACTCCTTATTACATCAGCTACCTGCCAATAAAGTCACACTAAGCGATTACCGGAGCCGCGGGCAACAGCTAGTTACTTCTACTCTTAGTCTCACCAATCATATTGAAGTTACTTTATACTTTTACTATGGTTACTTCACAGATAAAGTAACTATGAGTTTGGGAACACAAAGTTCAACTTTAGCAACGACGCCTGAGTCGCCCTGTTTTATTTTAAGTCTCCAATTATTGCAAGCTGCATGATCTTGGAGGAACAGCAGTACTGATGATTAAGAGTTAAAATAAAATATTATGTTACATTTACCCTGATAAACCCTGGTCAGATAATTTAATTATGGTGGTGATTTCAACTTCCTACGTTTATCGTTTCTAGATGAAGACTCAAATGCTCCTTGCGGTGTTGGGACTTCTGGCAGTATACGTCAGTAGTGCAGCGGTGGAGCCTGTACAAGAGGCAGAGCTTGCCACACTCGAGGGGTTGGAGCCAGCGCAAATAATAGAATCTTTTGAAGAATTTGATCTTGATGATGGCTCCACAGGTCCAGTCGCCAGGACAAACACACGACTTCTTAGGTAATAAACTAAGCGCTGGTTCTTTCAAAAGTTTAAAAATTTAAGAATATAATTCTTACTGTTGTACGAATAATTGCTAAGAATTAAAATGTGTTGTGTAATTCCTCCGCAACGCATGCCTCTTGTGGTAGCGTTTCCAGAGGACTGGCTACATTGCCACGTTGTATGGCAAAGCTAATACTCTTACCTAAAAAGTGGCCAGGGTAGTTAACTATATTCATTCTCATTTTTCCAACATTTCAATTGATTGAAATCTAACAAATCATATGTTACTTACTTACTTTTTTCTTACAGGGGAACCTTCAGCAGGTCAGCCGCCGCCAACGTAGTCCATGTTATCACAGTCAGGTACACCGGCAGGGCCGCCACCCGGATCTCCTCTGTCCGCTGGACGCACCTCAGCAGCCTGGGTCAGACTGCACGCATCACCGCTGGAGGCGTCAACAGGAACACTGTCACAGTGGAGATACGCTCGGCCAGGGGTCGCGGGATCAACACCCAGGTTGAAGTTTGGGGCCGCTATTAAATTCATGGTTTCTATATCGCGAACTTAGTTTTATGAACTTAATTTATTAAATGGATAATTTATTAATTAAAACAGGTTTTTTTTAATCTGAATGATATTTTTCAACTTATTTATTTATTTATTAACATAAATTGCAAATACAGGTAGGTACAGGATGTCATGTTTTATTTATACCTTAGCCGCGTGTTTCGCACCCCATCTCTTCCCATGAGGAGGCGACTTTTTTTTTTACGTGCGCAAAATTCCCACGGATACCTCCCCACTGGAGCCGGTGGAGGAGGTTATGTCGGACTCGAACCAACTAAAACGCACGCCGCCTGTGGGTCGTTTTGGTTGCCGAAGGTGAGGTTGACAGGCATATACCTCGCACCCTGGCCGACCCAGGGCCATCTCTCACGATCTGGCCCTCTTCTCGGGTGTGGGGACTACAGAGTCCCCAACTCGTACCCGGAAACGGGGAGGCACGCCAGATGCGCCACCGCCGCGGCCTGCTTCTGCCAGGGTGACAGGCGGCTCCACCTGTCACCCCGAGGCCGGCGCTCATGGGGGGCGAAGGTCGTTCATCGACCTCCGACACCCGAGTTGCCTTCGTACGTACAAGGCGACTAAGGGATAAGGGTGTTTAACATCAGACAGATATATACAGTCCAGACTCAGCCCAGATTCATGACTCGAGTCACCAATAGTGGCCGTACAGCAATAGGCTCACCCCCTATTACGTGGGATCGAATACAATTATTAGTGAAATGTGGGTGTTAATTCACCTCTGCCTAACCCTCAAGGGATAAAGGCATGATTATATGTATGTATGTACATATTAAGTACGAAACTACTTATACTCATAGCCTGTCAAAATCATAACCCTCCTTTTGCTTCGCCATAATCGGGTAAAAACAAAAATCGCAAGTGGATAAAGTTAGTGTCGTGTGTCGTGAACGTGCTTACAACAGAGCCGAGATATCGGAAACTCTGAACAATACAACATGGCAAATACCCGTCTCTGATCCTCCCGTTACTAAACCTTTTTTTGTACAACTTAGGTGGCAGAAAACCACACGGCCCACCTGATGGGATGTGGTTGCAGTGGTTTACGGACGTGTGCAACACTAGAGGTGTCATATTTGTGCTGCCGACCCTGTAAGAACAGAGAGTATCTGTGCCGTCAGTATAGGAGACAAAGCATGACGAGCCTTTGGCCCTCCCAATGATAGCACAAAAACTCTTCATGGAGCTCAGGCTGCCGTACTCAAAGCCGGGAACACAACACAAGGTTATTATGGCCGCTGTATTCTGTAGGGCGGAGGTACTTCCTAGTTCGTGGAGGTACGTACTGATTCCTTGTAATAGACTTTAGTAATGATATTTATTAATGGTGTACAACAAAGTATATAATAATTAAATACTTCAGTATAGTACTGCTCAATTGGGATAGGAATACAGTCGTGTCCTACCCGTGTTGGAACCTAAACCGGGCTTCCCATGACGTGCTATAAGCGATCGTTACATCATTATTATCAATATTGATTATCTAAATAGTATCTAATCCTCATATAAATGGTCATTAACCCAGTCATCGCGATCACTATATAGTGACAAATGACTAACAAGATAACATTCTTTTTATCAGATAATCTGTACTTAAAATTAATTTTAGTCTAGACTAAAGTATCGAAATCTAAATAAAATCTGATATATACAATTCTTATGTCATACAGTATTTTTTTATACAATTTAGATGGCAGACAAGCACACGCCCCCCCATGGAAAGTGGTTTCTGTGGCTTATGGACGTATGCAACACCAGGGGAGTCACACTCGTGTTGCTGATCCTGTATGAATAAAGAGTTACTGTGCATCAGGCATTCTGGCACAGGTTTTTCTCGTGGGGTTGTTCCGTCATCAGACATACCTACATAAAATCACGCCTGTTTCCCATCGAGTTAGGCAGAGATCACGGATCTCCATTTGCTACGATCCTGACATACTATTCTCGCTTCATTCACTCTCATTATAAAAACACATCAACGAGTCCATCAGTTACAAAAAAAACATGATTTCTTAAAAAGTGTATTGAGATAAGGTATAATTCAAATATACCTATCATAATAAGAATCGTAAATTAAAAAGAAGATTTAAATTCGGCCCATCCAAGGGGGCCTGGGTCTCGAATTTGATGATGGCCCTGGGTCTTCCGGGTACGAGGGATATGTTTCAGGCAATCATACATCTGAAGACCTAAGACAGAGTTCGATTTTAGTCAGTTCGAGTCCCATATAACTACTCCCGTTGGTTGGCAGCGGCGGGGCTTATTCGAAGGTATTTTCGCACGAAAAACAAATGGTTTTAATTTAGCCAAAGACGTCAATCTGGACGTGGAACCCGCGGCCCCTGGCCGACCTTATCTCTAGTGTAAGAGTATTCGTGCCGATATCTCCAGCGATGACACGTACAGACGCACCATCGTCGGTTAATTGCCTCCAACGGAATGCGGAGATTCTGATGTTTTCTCCGCCGGTGTATTTGACTACCCGAATAATAATAGCGTTGGGGACTGCAAACCTCCAGTGAGTTTCACTGTAACAAAACAAACATGCTTGACTTGAAAATCACATTAGACATACATACATATATACAAATATACATACATATAATCAAGCCTTTATCCCCGGAGGGTTAGGCAGAGGTGAATTAACACCCACATTTCACCATCATTAATAGGGGGTGAGCTTATTGCCGTTTTCCGGGCACTGCTGTTGCCTCGAGTCATGAATCTGAGACTGAGTTTGGGCTGTATTTATCTGTCTGATGTTAAAGCCCTATCTCTTAGTCGCCTTGTACGACACCGCATGGGAAGAGATGAGGTGGTCCAAATTCTACTCTGCCGGAGACCATATACATATCATCACGCCTCCATCCCCGGAGAGAGGTGAATTAACACCCACATTTCACCAATCATTGTATTCGGTCCCACGTAATAAGGGGTGAGCCTATTGCCGTATTCCGGGTACTATTGTTGATTCGAGCCATACGTATGGTGCTAAGTCTGGGCTGTATATATTTGTCTGATGTTAAACAGCCCTATTACTTAGTCAATGGCACCTACGGCAATACCACATTAAAAAGAAAGATAAACGTTTTAATAATGAGATTAGCATACAGTCGGCTACAAATTCGTACCTTCATTCTGAGAAGCCGTTACCCAGAACCACTTCTTCGAAATGTTCTAGTATTTGTACGGGCCCCTCAGTTTTATCAGAGTACTGCAACTCTACAGGGACTACTGGTTCAACGGCCGCGCAGCTGACGTGAGCTGCCAGGAGCGTCCACACCGCGAACAGCACTTGGTGCTTCATCTAGAATAGGCAAACACAGGACATTGGAAAACACTGATAACACTACCTCTGTGTGATTCCTATAAACTACAAAAACTAGCTGTGACCGTAACAGTACCGTACCTACTCGTATATAGGTATTTAAACTATCATGATCGCTCACATCAGTATCAAAATAATCGAGATATTTACCATGTTGCATTGTTTCAAGTTTCCGATATTTCGGCGCTGTTGCAAGCACCATGATCACGTAGGAACTATCCCGGGTAAATATCCCGATTATTTTGATATTGAGATTACTGTACCTATTATTGTACTTTTTTTACGAGCGCAAACGTGTCCCAACTGATACCACCCCGTTGTAGCTGGTGGAAGAGGTTATGTCGGACTCGAACTGACTAAAACGCACGACGCTTGTTGGTTGGTGGAGGTAAGGTTGGCAGGCATATATTAAATCCTTTTGAATGAAATTTTAAAGCATTTATATGTTAAGTATTCAAATCGTTTAAGATTTAGAAAAAAATTAATTGAATGCAACATCATTCATTGGTTCCGATAATTCGTACGAATGTCGGTAGACGGCTCTTAACCGCCGCCGTAAGACGGTTGTATGTATGGAAGAATTTGGATGGTTTCGGGCGAATGTTCCGTGGCTTAGTGGTCAGAGCGTTCCCCCTGTATGGGTAAGATCGCGGGTACGAATCCCGCCTGAACCGATTAAATTTAGTCTGTATCTTAATCGATCGACTAAATCCTTGTATAAAATTTCAGCCGTTTTCTGTGCATTAGAATAGGACCACCCCATCTTTTCTCGTGGGTATCGTGAAAGGTGACTAAGGAATAGGGCTGTTCTCCATCTGACAGTGAACATAAAGCCCATGACACAGTGCCTGCTTGATGGCAATAGGCTCGCTATCAATTATATGGAACCAAAAAACATAACTGTCGATTAAAGGTCTATCTACGAGTATGTGTAATAAAGAATAAAGTTTACAACTAAAACCCGACTAGGTTTTAGTTTTAAACTATTTTTTTTATTTATATTATTTTTGTGGCAATCAATAGGTATAATTTATAAATATTTGAAATGTACTAATTAGGCCCTTTCATTTGATACTAAACTCGACATATTTATCTCAATTTTATTTTTTAACACAAGTCTTTATGACCGCTGGAGGGCGCCACAATAGAGTAAGTGACATATTATATAGTCTATAAACAGTGGACGACTAAGACGCTTCTAATGATAACTCATTTGTACAGTTCTAATATACATACATGCATAGCCTGTCAATATCATACCCGTAGTCGGCTAAAAATATAAAAAAATCTCTTACCATTGTAATAGTTTTGGAAGCTATCTGAAGACGGAACTCTTTCACACTGAGTAGACAAATTCCGCGTCTCTTTATATTTAGTGAGGAAATGCCGATTATCACCGATATCACTATCATTAAAACAAAAGAACTACTTAATTACAAATAATTAATACTTTCTAGAGAAGAGAGGTGAATGTAACCTTATCGACTTACAATTTTAGATTTTTTTGGTGGAATAATGGCGTAGGTACCTAACAAAGAAATGATAATCTATATAATAATATTATAATATATATATAATATATAATTATAAAATAATATTATAAAGAGGAAAGATTCGTATTTTTGTATGTAACGATTAAACGCAAATAGTACTAGACCGATTTTAATCTTTCTTTTTTCATTAGAAAGCGACATTCTTCGTGACATAGGCTACTTTTTATTCCTATATTCCCATGGGATTAGGATTTACGCGGGTGAAACCGCGGCGCGGTGCTAGTTATGAAATATAGAAGTTAAGCCAAATCCACAGATAGAACTGAAAATTCGGATCTCGGACACCGAGGTGAAAGCTTCGTATTTTCGTATAACTTCTTACTTCGTAATACTTCGTAACTTCATAACTTCTAACTTCCTATAACTGGATTAACGCTAGAATGTAGAAGAAGAACAGTGTATTAAAGAAATAAGATGAAAATTTAAAAATTATGTTGAATTATTTTTAATTTAACTTTTTTTACCACTTACCACCCTTAAGCGGGGCGTGAAAAAGCATCTGATGAGGCCTCCAAGCTGAGTGCCACCATTGTAACATTACTAAGTGTCTGTAATGGTGACCCTCGTTTCTGAGACTTTGCATTTAGCTTACCATCAGCCGAGGAGTAGTCAATTTGGAGTGTTCTTACCGAGGCACGGAAATACCCAGACCAATGTTTATAGATATATTAATTCATTCAAATATTTAAACTGAGTGGAGACCGCGAGAAGGTAAACGCAAGGTAGGACGCCCCCTAGCCAGATTGACGGACGACCTGAAAAAGGTGGCTGGGACAGACTGGATGCGGAAGGCAGAGGATCGGAAAAAATGGCGCGCATTGGGAGAGGCCTATGTCCAGCAATGGACTGCGGTAGGCTAAATGATTGATTGATTTAAACTGAGTGGGAACCGAGTCCCTGCCCTCTGAGTAGGAGTAACATTCACTACCGCTGAGTTCGTCTGTAAATTGTAAGTCGCAGAACACTGTCTCCAGGAAGGCGGAGCTGTAGACAATTACTAGTATAGGTATGATAGCGTATGATATGTTTGTTATGTTCTTCACACATTATAAAGCATCATTTCCTGTTTTTTTTTGTTTACTTTTATCTATATTTAGGTATTATAACTTGATTATCATAACTAGGACGGATATGAATGAGCCATGTATTTTATACTTCAGATTAGAGATTTGGAACTCTTTTGTTTTACGTGTGATAAATCCCCACGGATATGCCGACAGTCGGAGTCGGTGGGAGATGTTATGTCGGACTCGAACTGACTAAAACACACGGCACCTTTGGTTCGTTTTTGGTTGCCGAAGGTGAGGTTAACAGGCATATCCCTTGCATCCCGGCTGACTCAGGACCATCTCTCTCAATCTCGCCCTCATCGAGTGTGGGGAACACAGAGAGTCCCCAACTCATCCCCGGAAAAGTGGAGGCGCGCTAGGCACGCCGCCGCGTGTTTTGGTTCCCTCATTAATTTTATTATGATAATATCGTTGTGTGTCAAAAATAAGTCAAAAATAATATAACCTACCTACAAATCAATTGAGTGTAGGAGGTTGCTCAATAACCTTCGTCCTCCGTGAGAGAGGGCCTCTGGGTGACAGGTGGAGCCGCCTGTTACCTTGGCAGAAACAGGCCGAAGTTGAGGCACGATGCGCGTTTTCTCGTATGATGGGTATACCGTGATCCCAATCCCGAGGAGGTCATCTCACCTGTGGGCATCATGTCAAACAATTCCTCTGAACACAAACCAATGTAAAAGCGGTAAAACACACACAGCGAGGCGAAGTCCCATCTAATGCTGAGAGGTGCAAAAATGTGCAGCGGAGTTGTCTCCAATGCTTACGCGCCTGTACCGGCTGTCTTACAGTTCGGGTACAGTGCCTTTGGCTTGGAAAGAGGCGAATGTTCAGCCGATTCCCAAGAATACATAGCCATCCATATGGACCCATAGCCGTCACCTCAGTGCTGTGCAAAGTGTTCGAGCACATAATTAACAAACAGCTCATGCGGCACCTAGAGGATCACTCCTTAATTAATGACCGGCAATATGGCTTCAGACCGAAACGGTCAACGGGTGATCTCCTAGCATACGTTACCCATCTTTGGGGTGAGGCTTTGGACAAGCACGGCGAGTCACTGGCAATTAGTCTTGACATCGCCAAAGCTTTCGATAGAGTCTGGCACAAATCGCTTCTTTCCAAGCTACCTGCCTTTGGTCTGCCTCCTGGGCTGTGCAACTGGGTTGCTAGCTTCCTGCAGGGGTGCCGTATTCGCGTCCTTTGTGACGGACGAGCTTCGGAGTTTCTGCAGGTAAATGCTGGCGTGCTTCAGGGGTCCGTCTTATCACCCACTCTCTTTCTTCTGCATATCAACGACATGCTGTCCACCGGCAATGTTCATTGTTATGCAGACGTTAGCACCTTACATGGGAGTTATCATGGACATCCTTCGGCCAAGCAGTCAGGTATCGCAGAGAAAAGGCAGCTTCTTGTCACTGAGCTTGACGGGATCCTGAATCACATTTCTCAATGGCATGTGCGTTTACAGCAAACGTATCTTCTATCCTTCCCCTCCCCACTCTTCAGAGCACGCCACTGCCACTGCAGGACAATCTCAATAGCCTAGGTATGGATGTTCGCTGCAACCTGAATAACAAAAATTACATCGAAAGTATCATCAAAACAGCTTCACGAAAACTCGGATTCCAGAACAGAGTGAGACGATTTTTCACGCCGGAGCAGCGGTGTCTTCTATACAAGACACAATTTCGCTCCTGTGTGGAATACTGCTCGCATCTCTCGGATGGTTCAGCAAAGTACTTACTAGATGCTCTCGATAGGTTGCAGCGACGTGCGGTCCGCATCATTGGGAATACTGAGATCACAAACACCCTAGAACCTTTACAGATGCGTAGAGATGTTGCGTCCATGGCTGTACCGCTGTTTTACCTTCTGGACCATGGTGAGTGTTCTGATGAGCTCTTCCAATTAATCCCACCCTCCCCTTTCCTACACAGGACAACACGTGCAGGTCTTAGATGTCACCCGCTCACGGTGCAGAACATCCGTTCAAGAACCAAGCGGTTCGGTGACTCTTTCCTCTGTCGCACCATTAAGGCCTGGAATTAATTACCAGCTCACGTGTTTCCCTCTACCTACAGTCCCGGGTCCTTTAAGCGGGGCGTGAAAAAGCATAAAATGAGACCTGCACCACCATTCACCATTGTCACATGGTATGTGTAGGTAATGGTGACCCTCTTTTCTGAGACTTTGCCTTCAGCTTATTATCAAGCAGGGCGAAGCCTAATTGACGTGTTCTATACATAAAAAAAAAAAGGTTCCATATACCTGCGAGTATGGGATTGTCGACCAGTCTTAATGCCCGTCTTTGCACCGAGTTGAAGGGGTCAAGCTGGTATGCAGGCGCACCAGCAAAAAGGGGCCATGTGGGGCCGGACCTGTGCTGTGCTGCCCCACAGTGAAGTATTGCTTCGCCATTTTGAACTGTTCTATCATATGTGCAGCAATGGACTGCGATGGACTAATTGATTGATTGATATCACTCACACCATTCTTACATCAAAGAAAATCTGAACTCACAAATAAGGCTAGATTTTATCTTTATACAAAAAAAAATATAAACAAAAACTCAACTCGTTACCTATATTAGTTTTGTTATCTTAAAGAAAGTTACATGAAATTAGTGATAAGCTGCATTTCCTTACCAAATATAAACGGACGCCGAATTGTTCTACTCAGTGTGAAAGAGTCTCGTCTTCAGATAACTTCAAAACCAATACAATGGTAAAGTGTTTTGTTTTTCATATGGGGTTCTTTGAAGCTTTTGGGCATAGGCTACAGCAAATGGCAACATCTTCCTATATGTGGGATGTATGCTTGCCTGCCAACTGAGATAGATAGATAGCATAGCTAACTACAGTAACAATTACGTTAGAATTAGCCCAACTGTTTCGGTGTTTACCCTGTTCAAACATACAGAAAGATGGACAGGCAAAACTATTATTTGCCCATTAAAAAGCTGATTATTTTCACGTTACAAATAAATACTGCAGTTTAATTTATTATTAAAATATACATTTATGGAATAATAATAATAAACATTCAAGGTCACAATATATGTAATCTATTAACCCGACCCTCTCCGTACCTGGGGCAAATGTGCCCATCGCGCTGGCGGCGTTGCCCAGCTGAATATCGATGGCCAACCTTTGCCTCAGGTACGAGGCGGAGCGAGAGTCACCACTTTTATCCTCATCCTGCGCCCCAATTCACTAACCAAATTTTTGGATTAAATTTATTTGTATTTTGCATTATTACATACTTACATCTCTAATAATTGTTCTAATGTTCATAGGTACCATAACTGTCTACAAAGATGCATTATTTGATGTATTCCAATGTCCTATGTTTGTTTATTCTAGATGAAATACCAAGTGCTGTTCGCAGTATGGGCGCTCCTGGCAGCTCACGTCAGCTGCGCGGACGTTGAGCCTGTAGAGTTGCAGTACTCCGATGGAACTGAACTTGCCAATAATGACGAGGGTCCCGTACATATAATAGAATCTTTCGAAGAAATTGATCTGGATAGCGACTTTTTAGGATTAGTCAGATCAAACTCTTTACTTTTCAGGTACTAAACTAAGCGTCGTTCTTGTAACGTTCTCAAAAAAAAATTCTTCAGAATGTGTGGATTCGTTGTTATTGCTACTATACTTATTTTGCATATACTTAGAGCTCGCGCCCGGTTTCATTCGTAAAAACAGCTATAACCAGCGGTAGAGATATCTACCGACGCGAGAAATATGTATATTGTTTCAAAATTTGACCTCATTCGATGCAGAACTTCTGGAGTAGAATGTGAATGCATCAACAAACAGATATAAAACTACATATAAACGTATAATCACACCTTTATCCCGGAAAGGTTAGGCAGAGGTGAATTAACACCCACATTTCATCAATCATTGTATTCGGTCCCACGTAATAGGGAGTGAGCCTATTGCGCTATTCCTGTCACTATGTTGACTCGAGCCATGCATCTGAGGCTGAGTCTGTACTGTATATATCTGTCTATTACTAATTAATCACATAATACTTATTGACCTTCTTCTTACAGGGGAACATTCAGGAGGTCAGCAATCGCCAACACGATTCTTGTCCACGTAGTCAGATACACCGGCAGGGCGAGTACCAGAATCTCATCCGTCCGGGGCATGCAGATTGGTACCAACCAGGGCGCATCGGCAGTCATCATAGCTGGGGGGGTAGGCAGGAACACTGTCACAGTGGAGATAAGGTCAGCCAGGGGGCGAGGGTATCACGTGCAGGTGGATGTCTATGGTCGTCTTTAAACTCTCTTTTTAATTAATAATTTAAGTATTCGTAAGGAATAACTATTTTTATTGTAAATTTACCTATTTTATTTTTTAACACTCCATTGTTTTTCTACCTTATTGATTTGTTCTAACTGGTTCAAACGAATACCTTTCCTGTTCAAAATGATAACACCTGTTGGAATGTGGTGTCCCAACGATTCCTTTATTCCTTTTACTATTGCACTATAAAGATTTAGAAAGCTCTACCCGCACGTGACCTTGACATCGGGGACAAAATGCAGAAGTATCGTTTTCACTGGCGGAGTATTCTCATCCTCATCCTAGCGCATAGACTTATAATACTGGAAGCCAGCGTTTGTGGAGATACTACATTGACCCAGCGCCATCTAGTTACAGCAAGCCGAACTACTACGTCACTACGAATCCTACATCGCACAAGTGAAGTTCTCGCGCTGATACAATATTACACAGTAGCAAGTTTGGAAAATAAAAATACTTTCCTTGGACACGAGATTGGTTTAGCCATCCACTTTATAACTTTTAAAAGTAAAATTAATAATTAAAATATTACATTGTTATTGAAAGATTTTCGTTTATTTGGTTATAAATATAATTTACTTTAAAATAATATTACAGCATAAGTAATATAAGCCATAGTTTTTTTGTATTTTGTAAAATTGTAACCATTTTGTAACTATTCGGTAATATAGCCCAGTTAACTTCTGATTTATATCGTGTAACAACCATCTAATGACGTTGATTACTTTTTTATGATTAACGCTTTTTTTAAATTAAACGAAAAGTAAAATAATATAATGTATTCACCTTCAAAATCAGTAAAATTTTAAGAAATAGTAACAGTAAAACATAAGACATTTGCAAAATGGAAAGTTTCAGTTACAAAATCGAAAAGGTAAAGCTTAGTTTACCCTGCTAAAAAAATACTGCATATCAATACTGAAATAGGAAAGGATAAACCATGAACGACGGTAATTTATAAAAGAAAATGAAACTATGCTATTTTAGTAATCAACGCCTTTTATTTCTATTCAGTCTTTTAATTCAGTTTAGTTTCAAAAAATGTAAAGACGCTGTAAGAATTAGAATTATTTAACAAATAGATAAATATCAAACACTCAGTAATCAGAAATTTTTACTGTTATAATATTACTAGCTAGTAAAGCTACTAGTTAGGTCGCATTAGTAAAATCACAGATTTAACTAAAAAACCAATTGGACTTCTAAAAATTATCAAATCGATTAAAGCAGTTTTAAATAGCTCCCGCTATTGAATCCAAACTAACTAAAGAAACAATACTAACTAAAAAACTATTAGGTACAAATGACCCGTATGATCAAATCATAAAATTCTGAAAAAAAAATTGATCAATCGTTATATTATCAGCTCTATCGAAAATAATGAGAGAATAGGCGCCACCCAGATGGGAGAATCTAGCACCTAAGTACTCGTGGAGACGAATCAAACGAGCTTAAGCCATCTTCCAGCTCCAGGATTAGACCATGGTTACCATACAGGATCATAGTACTCGTTAATACCATTCAAATGATCCCAAACTCGATGGGGTTGTGCCGTTTTATTGAGTAGTTCCTATGGCTACCTTCCTTCTCCAGCATCAGATCAGCTCCATGTTATCATAATATTGTATATACAATTGAGCTCAAATTTTGTATGCCACGTGACTAACGGCATACAAAATTTGAGCTCAATCAGATAATCAGAAGTGGCCGAAAAATGACCTGCAAGACTTCAGTAGGTAAAGTTACAATATGAATAATTTAAATAAAAGCGTCTAAAATACAAGAACATAAAAAGAGCCCCAAGTACATTTTTATGTTGTAACTCAAGTAACCAACAATAATTAGTGTTCCAAGATATCATTATATATTCACTAAGAAGATAAGTAAACACATGCCTGCATGCATTTGTACTCGACTTTATATTTCCATTTTGTAACTTTTTATTCCACGTTATATGTAACCAAACAAAATGGAAGTAACGCGTCTCCAATTCCCTACCTAAGATTGCTTGTAAATAAATTTTAATAAAGATGAAAACAAAAACAACTATTTTAATAGCTTATAATGCGTTTGTAGTTTATCATATTAAATTTCTAAAAATATAAAACCAACCTTACCAGTAAAAATCACGATTACAAAGTGGATGAAAAATTCGGTACGGTAACGCTCAACAAGTTTCGACTCGAAATGCGTCAAAATGGTCATTCTCTGACTGCTTTACAAAATGGCGAAGTCTGAAGTATTGTTTGCCACGGAAGAAATTTGTAGTCAGTGGTATATTTTTTGGCTACAAAGTCCATCAAATTACGGTTACAAAGTGTAATTCCATGCAGGGCCGAAATTGTGAGACATAATATAATGTTACAAAAGATAGTTTATATTATTAAAGTAGTGTTATTTTATGCTTAATTCCGATAATATTATTATTTTTCGATACCATTCATTCTTCGTTACCCTTGCCACTGAAGGAAATTCACGAATAAACTTAACTCGAAACTAAGCCGGTCAACGTGGGACATAGTAAAATCAAGGGTATCCATAATTATATTCAGTATTATTTCATATTTATCAATAAATTATTCATATAATTTGATGTATTTCGTATATATTAAATATTAAATATTTTTATTATCAACACGTCATATTGAATTTTCTTTCATTTCTCTGTAAAATTAATGGTAAACTTCTAGGCCACGCTCGTTTAGAGAGTGGTCGTGTAAAAATAAAAAAGCCCACAATATACATCAAAGTATTAATTTTTTTAATTAAACATGAATAAGAACTAAAATTAAATAATACACACATCAAAATAATACCTAAATCTAAAAATATCTAAATCTAAATAAAATCTGATATATACAATTCTTATGTCATACAGTATTTTTTTATACAATTTAGATGGCAGACAAGCACACGGCCCCCCTGATGGAAAGTGGTTTCTGTGGCTTATGGACGTGCGCAACACCAGGGGAGTTACACTCGTGTTGCTGATCCTGTATGAATAAAGAGTTACTGTGCGTCGCCGTCGGGCATTCTGGCACAGGTTTTTCTCGTGGGGTTGTTCCGTCATCATACATACCTACATAAAATCACGCCTGTTTCCCATAGGGTTAGGCAGAGATCACGGATCTCCATTTGCTACTATCCTGACATACTACTCTTGCTTTATTCACTCTCATTATAAAAACACATCAACGAGTCTATCAGTTAGAAAAAAACATGATTTCTTAAAAAGTGTATTGAGATGAGGTACAATTAAAATATACCTAACATAATAAGAATCGTAAATTAAAAAGAAGATTTAAATTCGGCCCATCCAAGGGGGCCTGGTTCTCGAATTTGATGATGGCCCTGGGTCTTCCGGGTACGAGGGATATGTTTTAGGCAATCTTACATCTGAATACCTAAGACAGAGTTCGGTTTTAGTCAGTCCGAGTCCCATATAACCACCCCCGTTGTATGGCAGGGGCGGGGCATCTCCGAGGGTATTTTCGCATGAAAAACAAATGGTTTAAATTTAGCCAAAGACTTCAATCTGGACGTGGAACCCGCGGCCCCTGGCCGACCTTATCTCTAGTGTAAGAGTATTCGTGCCGACATCTCCAGCGATGACACGTACAGACGCACCATCGTCGGTTAATTGCCTCCAACGGAATGAGGAGATTCTGTTGTTTTCTCCGCCGGTGTATTTGACTACCCGAATAATAATAGCGTTGGGGACTGCTAACCTCCAGTGAGGTTCAATAAAACAAAACAAACATGCTTGACTTGAAAATCACATTAAACATACATACATACATATAATCACGCCTCCATTCCCGGAGGGTTAGGCACAGGTGAATTAACACCCACATTTCACCAATCATTGTGTTCGGTCCCACGGAATAGAGGGTGAGCCTATTCCGGGTACTATTGTTGACTCGAGCCATGCGTTTGAGGCTAAGTCTGGGCTGTATATATCTGTTTGACGTTAAACAGCCCTATCCCTTAGTCAATGTCATCTACGGCAATACCACATTAAAATTTCTCTTAAAGAACCAATAATCTCGCTCATCAAAATTGCGAGACTAACCTCTATTTAAACGAGTTGTCATACAACATCCAGAAATACTAGCGACTGCCGGGAACTTCTTTTTGATACCACTTACGTGGCAGACAATCACACGGCCCACCTGATGGGAAGTGGTTACCTTGGTCTATGGACGTATGCAACACCAGGGGTGTTACACTCGCGCTGCCGACCACGAAGAAACCTTCTGATCCCCTCTTGCTTGGGAAAAACGCAGCAGGGAGGTCATTCCACAGCTTGAGTGTGCGTGGGATGAAGTTTCTTTCATACCGCACAGTAACTTCATACGTGTGGACCCCGTTTTACCCTTTTTGGCGGAGAGTTTTGTAAAATCCATTCTTAGTGGATGTCTACATCCTATAAGAAAATCTACCTGCCAAATTTGAAGTTTGTAGGTGTTTTAGTTTCTGAGATTTCGTGATTAATCAGTAAGTTGTATTTCACTTTTATATATTATATAGATAAATAACACGGAATTCTTAATCACATACATCCGTTTTATAAAAATAGTTATGATAACCTCTTAGGGCCATAAATAAAGCATACGTTTATTTATCAAGTTATAATCCATAATACCTAACTATATCTATAGTTGCCAAAAAACAGGAAATTAATTCTTTACATTGCGTGAAGAATATTATTTTTTTTTACGTGTGCAAAATCCCCACGGATACCCTCCCACCGGAGCCGGTGGAAGAGGTTATGTCGGACTCGAACCGACTAAAACGCACGCCGCCTGTGGGTCGCTTTGGTTGCCGAAGGTGAGTTTGGAATATTAATATTAGACTGTAACTTCACGGAAAGGTCAAATTCCAGCACATTTGACCGCCAGCCATTTGAGAGCCTCTGCAGAAATAAACTTTATTTATTATATTTATATTATATTATATTTCGACTGTACATAAAAAATATTATTTCACGGATCAAATGGTGTTAAAACCATAAAGACCAAATTAAGATGGACATTCTGGCTACGTATCATAATAAGGGGGACTTTCGTGCTTTTTGGAAGCATACCAACAAAATAAATAGAAGGCCTGGTCTTCCTGTGTCTGTGAATGGGGTATGTGGAGCCAAAGAATAGTTTCAGGAATCATTTCATAGTACGATCGCCCCTACGTCCCTCAGACAGGGGGATCAGTGTTGATGTTCATCATGACTTAGGTACCAGTTATACTGCCAAAGATGTAAATAAGCCTCACCTCATTTAGCGAGAGTATTGACTATGTTTCTTAATCTCTGCGTGGGTCATGCTTACTTGCCACCAGCGATGATAAAGACTGTGGTTGTGCCTGTGATTAAAAATAAAACTAATTAATTACTACTAATTAATATCTCAGATATTAATAATTATAGGCCTATATCGTTAGCCATGGTTATTTCAAAGGTGTTTGACGGGTTGCTTTGAGCAGTTAAATAAATACGTTCGACCTCATGACAATCAGTTCGGCTTTCGGCCAGGGCTATCAACAGCAACTCCAATATTAAGTGTCAAGCAGTCCGTAAAATACTACAGGGACAGGGGTACTCCCATATTTGCTTGTTTTCTCGATTTATCGAAGGCTTTTGACTTGGTTTCTTACGATCTTCTGTGGACAAAGATGCAACTAGCCGGTATACGGTATGAGCTAATAAATACATTTAGATATTGGTATGGAAGCCAGGTCAATAACGTAAAATGGTCGGGTGAAAATTGTCGGACTCGTACGGTTTAGAGTGTGGGATGAGACAGGGAGGCCTGAGCTCGCCCACGCTCTTCAATCTGTATATTAATGACCTTATTGGGGAGCTCAGTGGTACTCGCGTGGGATGCCATATTGTGGTATCTGTGTAAATAACATCAGTAATGCGGATGATATGGTGCTTCTGAGTGCCTCAATATGTGGTTTCAGAACACTAATTCAAAGGTGTGAAAGGTATGCGAGGCTTCATGGCATTCATTATACAATGTTAACAAGAGTGAAATCATGGTCTTTGAAGCTGCAAAGAACCAGGTAGAATTTTTTCCTACTGTAAATTTGAGCGGTGTACCCTTAAAGAGGGGACAAGTTAACAAGAGTGAAATCATGGTTTTTGAAGCTGCAAAGAACCAGGTAGAATTTTTTCCTACTGTAAATTTGAGCGGTGTACCCTTAAAGAGGGGACAAGTTCAAATATCTGGGACATCTGTAGGTCCCCAGCCTCAAGGATGATGACGATATAGAACGAGAGCGGAGGGCGCTGTCAGTTAGGACTAATATGATAGCCCGAAGGTTCGCGCCTTGTTCTGTAGATGTTAAAGTAACTTTGTTTCGTGCTTACTGCAGTTCATTCTACGCGTGCAGCTTGTGGGCTCATTATACGGGGCGGGCTTACGGCGCCCTTCGCGTTCAATACAATAACGCGTTCCGGGTATTGATTTATTTATTTATTATTATTACACACACCTTACACTATCTTTACAGAAAAGTCCAATGCGATAGTGTAGACATAAAAAAATTAAAAACAAAATAAAAATAGAACACAAACAGTCAATGAGTAGGTACCTACAATGTAAATCACAAATATTAAACAAAAATTAAAAAATAATAAAGATAAACATAAATCAGAAACAAAAATCAAATAATACAAACATCACAGCTCATAATATAACCAATTAGAATTATTAATGAATAAATTATAAATCAATTTTATTAATCAACCCAACTAATATCACACGTCATTACGCAATATGTGGCTTTTGTGAACTCATTCAGTGAGCACGAAAATAAATCAATGCGGTCCGCGACCACATTGAGCGCACGAAGGGCGCGCGTGAGCGGCGCCCGCCGCAGCAAGTTGGTGCGCGCGGTCGCCACGGCCAGCAGGCGCGGGCGCCGCCGCTGCGACACGCACTCACGCGGCGCGCGCAGCCCCACCTCCCGCAGGATAGCAGGGTTGTGAATGAAGCCGCGAAGCACTTTAAACACGTATGTGGCTAGAGCTACTTCTCTCCTCACTTCCAGCTTGTAGTATCCCACCATCCCTAAAATAAACAGGGTGGGATACAACAGCGGGTAACCTGGGTATACCCCGTAAAGTTTAATGTACAAAAATCGAATAAACTTATTTTGTATTCGTTCCAACATCAACCTGTATTTCACCTCGTATGGAGCCCAAATGCTGGAATTCCATTCTAGGTGGCTTTTTACTAATGCTTCGTACAGCGCTCTCAAAGCTGTGACATTAGTAAAACAGTCTGTGTGCCGTAACAGAAAGCCCAGATTACGATACGCCTTCTTACACACTCCCAGAATATGCTCGCAAAACCTCAAATCGGTTCTAAAACGAACGCCCAAGTCACAGACCCCACTTACTCGCTGTAAAGGTGCCTCCTCCATTTGGTACTGGTAGTGACTGGGGTTATGTGATCGACTAAAAGACAACACGGAGCATTTGGGTATATTAAAATAAAGCTTATTTTCTTGACTCCACCTTACCACGCTATCTATATCCTCTTGCAACCTGTTATGATCTGCATTCTGCGAGATTTCCAGAACTAATTTAAGGTCATCTGCAAAAAGTAACGGTGTCGAATTCGCAACTACTTCCGGTAAGCTGTTTATCATTAAGATGAAGAGAAGAGGACCCAAATTACTCCCCTGACTTACACCTGACCTCGTAAAGTATGGTTCGGAGAGGCATCCTCCACAGTCTACGTATGATGGGGCTGCCCCGATACTGTAGTGCATCAGGGATATTTGCTGAAACCTGTTTCTATGCCTGAGGTTAGATTGCATATTTTATAAATCGGCGTTGCAGGGTTTCCTCTTCAGTGATGACCTTGTAGCGCTTTATATGTATTGTTTATTGTAAATTTATTTTTATTTATTATTTAAATTATTTGTAACTAACATAGCCATGTGAGAAATTGTTACTAACCCAATGAGCCAAAGATGCTTTAATAAAGAAATATTATTATTATTATAAGCTTTACATTATCGTACATGGAATAATAAGTTCCAAGTATTCATTAACAAACATCATAAAGTATAGAGTTATAAATTAAAATTTTACAGGAAATGCAAAATAATTCGACATTAACCCTTTTATCTAATAGATTCTGCTATCGGTGATAAGCACCATTTTGCCCACTATATATAGGAGACGTTGAAGTGGTATATTCAGTGTAAACACATCCAGTTTTAAGAGAACTTCAACAAATATTTCAAAGGTAAGTGCTTTACTATGTTTGCTAATTAATAAACACCTCAACAAAGTCTAGGGAACAAGATGACCCCAATTATTTTTTTTCGTGTAAATCTTGTTTTGCAAATAACTGGCAGCAAATAAATAAAAATATAATAAAGTAGATTACAGAGTTGTTTGAAATTTAAAAATAAATTTAAATAAGTAATGATTTTCGAATATGGAGGGAAAACTTTTAAAAGTGATTGATTGTGCAGTTTCTCTGAGGCAAAATAAAAATTATTTTTTTTGATTGTAAATAACGTTTATTATCAATAATACGTCTTTTACGTATGGTTTGTGCATTTTTGTGACTGTAGTCATCATGTCACGTCGTCATTTAAGTCGCGAAAAGATGTTAAGGGCTGTTGGTATGCTGCAAGCTGGACGAACTCAACGCGACATAGCGGATGCTGTCAACACCCAACCAAGCGTAATTTGCAGATTATGGGCACGCTACAGGTCTACAGGGGATGTTGCCGAACGTCACAGGGGACGAAATAGGGTTACTACCCCGCGACAAGAACGTTTCTTGCAAAATTCCGCAAGGCGGCAACCCACGATTACTGCTCGTCAGTTGGTCGCAGTCCTCCAGTCTCAGCATCAAGTGGTTATTAGCGATCAAACTGTCAGAAGAAGACTACACGAAGCCAATCTTTATGCTCGCAGACCGCTTAGGGTTCCAGCTCTTCGACGTGGAAATCGAGGTCGTCGCTTATTGTGGGCTAACGCACATTTCCAGTGGACCGACCATCAATGGGCACGGGTTCTGTTTACCGACGAATCTTGCTTCGGTTTTCATCCTGATTCGAGAAGAGTGCGTATATGGCGAGTTCCTGGACGTCGGAGTCGTCTCCAGAATCCGCAAGAAGTTCATCCTTACCAAGGTGGAACAATCATGGTATGGGCTGGAATTCGCCTTGGTGGAAGGACCGACCTCGTTTGGATACGGGGCAATTTGAATGCAAACCAATACATTCAGGAGGTTATACACCCCATGGTAATCCCTCATCGACAGCAGTTCGGTCAAGATTTTATGTTCATGCAAGATAATGCACGGTCACACACCGCGAGGGTAGTGGTCAATGCGTTAAACGAGCACAATATGACGACGTTGGAATGGCCTGCTCAGTCTGCCGACCTCAATCCCATAGAGCATGCCTGGGATTTGCTTGGGAGAAGAGCTTTCAGTGATTCTTTGGAAAATCTGAACACTGAAGAACAACTTTTTTTACACCTTCGCAGTGTATGGAGCCATATTCCACAGACGATGATTGACAATCTCATACTAAGTATGCCACGCCGTTGTCGAGCTGTTGCTAATGCTTTAGGAGGTCCTACAGATTATTAAAAACGTTTAAAGTACGGTTAATTACTGTATTTGTTACTACCTCGTTATTTTTGTGCCTAATCATAGAAGGCTGTAATACTCAATATTAGCACTATTCAATTCTTTCTTAAAAAAAAAAATTTGGTATGAAAATGTTTTTATTAAAATTAAAATTAAAAACGGTATAAAAATACCCTTCTATTGATATAAAACACTCACTATTACAAGAAAGGGTTTTTAAATAAAAAATAGAAATGTCCTTGTTCCCTAGACTTTGTTGATGTGTGTATAATTATAATGTTATGCTATTAGCCGCGTGGTTCCCGGCAGAGTAGAATTTGGACCACCCCATCTCTTCCCATGCGGTGTCGTACAAGGCGACTAAGAGATAGATATAACATCAGACAGATATAATATACAGCCCAGACTCAGCTTCAGATGCATGGCTTGAGTCAACAATAGTGCCCGGAAGACAGCTATAGGCTCACCCCCTATTACGTGGGATGGAATTCAATGATTGGTGAAATTTGAGTGTTATTCACCTCTGCCTAACCCTCCGGGGATAAAGGCGTGATTATATGTATGTATGTATGTTGTATTAGTACCGTTTACAAATATACTCGATCGTAAATTTTCTAGAAGTTTCTAATCCCCATAGCGTCCTAAATAACCATAAAAAGGCGTCGAAAAATCGTATGGACTCTCTTCAATTTTCCCCACTGTTTTTATGATACATAATGGTTTTCAAATAGACTTTGAAATTCACCTGTTTCTAGAATAATATCTAAATATATATAACTCAAGGCATGCAGGTAGATGTTATTACGTAAGCATCCGCTAAGAAAGGATTTTGATTAATTCTACCCCCAAGGGATGAAAGTTTGTATAAAACATTGTCAATTTTAAACCGACCGGGCTGAGACTTTGCTTGCATAAAGCTACTATGACGTAGGCATCCCCTAAGAAACGATTTTGAGATGCAGGCTATATAAGACTAGCTGTTGCCCGCGGCTCCGCCCGCGAGGATGTCGGTTATCGCTTAGTAATGAGTCAACGCTATGGATCATAAAAAAATTCCAATATAAAAATAGCCTACGTTACTCCTTATTACATCAGCTACCTGCCAATAAAGTCACACTAACCGATTACCGGAGCCGCGGGCAACAGCTCGTTACTTCTACTCTTAGTCTCACCAATCATATTGAAGTTACTTTATACTTTTACTATAGTTACTTCACAGATAAAGTAACTATGGGTTTGGGAACACAAAGTCCAACTTTAGCAACGACGCCTGATTCGCCCTGTATTATTTTAAGTCTCCAATTATTGCAAGCTGCATGATCTTGGATGAACAGCAGTACTGATGATTAAGAGTTAAAATAAAATATTATGTTACATTTACTCTGATAAACCCTGGCCAGATAATTTAATTATGGTGGTGATTTCAACTTCCTACGTTTATCGTTTCTAGATGAAGACTCAAATGCTCCTTGCAGTGTTGGGACTTCTGGCAGTATACGTCAGTAGTGCAGCGGTGGAGCCTGTACAAGAGGCAGAGCTTGCCACACTTGAGGGGTTGGAGCCAGCACAAATAATTGAATCTTTTGAAGAATTTGATCTTGATGATGGCTCCACAGGTCCAGTCGCCAGGACAAACACACGACTTCTTAGGTAATAAACTAAGCGCTGGTTCTTTCAATACTTTAAAAATTTAGAAAAATAATTCAAAAGATTCTTACTGTTGTACGAATAATAGCTAAGAATTAAAATATGCCGTGGAATTATTCCGCATCGCATGGCTCTTGTAGTAGCATATCCAGAAGACTGACATCATTGACACGTTGTATGGCAATTCTAATTCTCTAACCTAAAAAGTGACCAAACTATATTCATTCTCATTTTTCCAACATTTTAATGGATTGAAAACTAATAAATCATAAATAATTTACTTACTTTTTTCTTACAGGGGAACATTCAGCAGGTCAGCCGCCGCCAACGTAGTCCATGTTATCACAGTCAGATACACCGGCCGGGCCGCAACCCGGATCTCCTCCGTCCGCTGGACGCACCTGAGCAGCCTGGGCCAGACTGCACGCATCGTCGCTGGAGGCGTCAATAGGAACACTGTCACAGTGGAGATACGCTCAGCCAGGGGTCGTGGGATCAACACCCAGGTTGAAGTTTGGGGCCGCTATTAGATTCATGGTTTCTATATCGCGAACTTAGGTTTATGAACTTAATTTATTAAATGGATAATTTATTAATTAAAACAGGTTTTTTTTTAATCTGAATGATATTTGTCAACTTATTTATTTATTTATTAACATAAATTGCAAATACAGGTAGGTACAGGATGTCATGTTTTATTTATACCTTAGCCGCGTGGCGTGGTTCGCACCCCATCTCTTCCCATGAGGTGTCCTACAAAGGCGACTTTTTTTTTTTTTACGTGCGCAAAATCCCCACGAATACCTACCTCCCCACCGGAGCCGGTGGAGGAGGTTATGTCGGACTCGAACCAACTAAAACGCACGCCGCCTGTGGGTCGTTTTGGTTGCCGAAAGTGTGGTTGACAGGCATATCTCTCGCACCCTGGCCGACCCAGGGCCATCTCTCACGATCTGGCCCTCTTCTCGGGTGTGGGGACTACAGAGTCCCCAACTCGTCCCCGGAAACGGGGAGGCACGCCAGATGCGCCACCGCCGCGGCCTGCTTCTGCCAGGGTGACAGGCGGCTCCACCTGTCACCCCGAGGCCGGCGCTCATGGGGGGCGACGGTCGTTCATCGACCTCCGACGCCTGAGTTGCCTTCGTACGTACAAGGCGACTAAGGGATAAGGGTGTTTAACATCAGACAGATATATACAGTCCAGACTCAGCCCAGATTTATGACTCGAGTCAACAACAGTGCCCGGAATACAGCAATAGGCTCACCCCCTATTACGTGGGATCGAATACAATTATTAGTGAAATGTGGATGTTAATTCACCTCTCTGCCTAACCCTCGAGGGATAAAGGCATGATTATATGTATGTATGTATGTACATATTAAGTACGAAACTACTTATACTCATAGCCTGTCCAAATCATAACCCTCCTTTTGCTTCGCCATAGTCGGGTTAAAACAAAAATCGCAAGTGGATAAAGTTAGTGTCGTGTGTCGTGAACGTGATCGAGATCGAGTTTGTAGTGAGAGTGAAACCAGTGGTAGTGCAGATACGCGTAGTAAAAGAACTTGAAAGAGGGTAGATCGATATATTTACTCCTAAAAACTTTTCACTGTGTACCGACAATACACCAGTTCCTCCGTGATCATGGTGCTTACAACAGAGCCGAGATATCAGAAACTCTGAACAATACAACATGGCAAATACCCGTCTCTGATCCTCCCGTTACTAAACCTGTTTTTATACAACTTAGGTGGCAGATAACCACACGGTCCACCTGATGTGATGTGGTTACCGTGGTTTACGGACGAGTGCAACACTAGAGGTGCCATATTTGTGCTGCCGACCCTGTAAGAACAGAGAGTATCTGTGACGTCAGTATAGGAGACAAAGCATGACGAGCCTTTGGCTCTCCCAATGATAGCACAAAAACTCTTCATGGAGCTCAGGCTGCCGTACTCAAAGCCGGGAACACAACACAAGGTTATTATGGCCGCTGTATTCTGTAGGGCGGAGGTACTTCCTAGTTCGTGGAGGTACGTACTGATTCCTTGTAATAGACTTTAGTAATGATATTTATTAATGGTGTACAACAAAGTATATAATAATTAAATACTTCAGTAGTACTGCTCAATTGGGATAGGAATACAGTCGTGTCCTGCCCGTGTTGGAACCTAAACCGGGCTTCCCATGACGTGCTATAAGCGATCGTTATATCATTATTATCAATATTGATTATCTAAATAGTATCTAATCCTCATATAAATGGTCATTAACCCAGTCATCGCGATCACTATATTGTGACAAATGACTAAAAAGATAACATTCTTTTTATCAGATAGTCTGTACTTAAAATTAATTTTAGTCTAGAGTAAAATATCGAAATCTAAATAAAATCTGATATATACAATTCTTATGTCATACAGTATTTTTTTATACAATTTAGATGGCAGATAAGCACACGGCCCCCCTGATGGAAAGTGGTTTCTGTGGCTTATGGACGTGTGCAACACCAGGGGAGTCACACTCGTGTTGCTGATCCTGTATGAATAAAGAGTTACCGTGCGTCGGGCATTCTGGCACAGGTTTTTCTCGTGGGGTTGTTCCGTCATCATACATACATACATAAAATCACGCCTGTTTCCCATAGGGTTAGGCAGAGATCACGGATCTCCATTTGCTACGATCCTGACATACTATTCTTGCTTCATTCACTCTCATTATAAAAACACATCAACGAGTCCATCAGTTACAAAAAAAACATGATTTCTTAAAAAGTGTATTGAGATAAGGTACAATTAAAATATACCTATCATAATAAGAATCGTAAATTAAAAAGAAGATTTAAATTCGGCCCATCCAAGGGGGCCTGGGTCTCGAATTTGATGATGGCCCTGGGTCTTCCGGGTACGAGGGATATGTTTCAGGCAATCATACATCTGAAGACCTAAGACAGAGTTCGATTTTAGTCAGTTCGAGTCCCATATAACTACTCCCGTTGGTTGGCAGCGGCGGGGCTTATTCGAAGGTATTTTCGCACGAAAAACAAATGGTTTTAATTTAGCCAAAGACTTCAATCTGGACGTGGAACCCGCGGCCCCTGGCCGACCTTATCTCTAGTGTAAGAGTATTCGTGCCGATATCTCCAGCGATGACACGTACAGACGCACCATCGTCGGTTAATTGCCTCCAACGGAATGCGGAGATTCTGATGTTTTCTCCGCCGGTGTATTTGACTACCCGAATAATAATAGCGTTGGGGACTGCTAACCTCCAGTGAGTTTCACTGAAACAAAACAAACATGCTTGACTTGAAAATCACATTAAACATACATACATACTTACAAATATACATACATATAATCAAGCCTTTATCCCCGGAGGGTTAGGCAGAGGTGAATTAACACCCACATTTCACCATCATTAATAGGGGGTGAGCTTATTGCCGTTTTCCGGGCACTATTGTTGCCTCGAGTCATGAATCTGAGGCTGAGTTTGGGCTGTTTTTATCTGTCTGATGTTAAAGCCCTATCCCTTAGTCGCCTTGTACGACACGGCATGGGAAGAGATGGGGTGGTCCAAATTCTACTCTGCCGGAGACCATATACATATCATCACGCCTCCATCCCCGGAGAGAGGTGAATTAACACCCACATTTCACCAATCATTGTATTCGGTCCCACGTAATAAGGGGTGAGCCTATTGCCGTATTCCGGGTACTATTGTTGACTCGAGCCATGCGTTTGAGGCTAAATCTGGACTGTACATATCTGTCTGATGTTAAACAGCCCTATCCCTTAGTCGCCTTGTACGACAATACCACATTAAAAAGAAAGATAAAAGTTTTAGTACTTAATGAGATTAGCATACAGTCGGCTGTAAATTCGTACCTTAATTCTGAGAAGCCGTTACCCAGAACCACTTCTTCGAAATGTTCTAGTATTTGTACGGGCCCCTCAGTTTTATCAGAGTACTACAACTCTACAGGGACTACAGGTTCAACAGCCGCACAGCTGACGTGAGCTGCCAGGAGCGTCCACACCGCGAACAGCACTAGGTGCTTCATCTAGAATAGACAATCACAGGACGTTGGAAAACACTGATAACACTACCTCTGTGTGATTCCTATAAACTACAAAAACTAGCTGTGACCGTAACAGTACCGTACCTACTCGTATATAGGTATTTAAACTATCATGGTCACTCACGTCAGTATCAAAATAATCGAGATATTTACCATGTTGCATTGTTTTGAGTTTCCGATATTTCGGCGCTGTTGCAAGCACCATGATCACGGAGGAACTATCCCGGGTAAATATCCCGATTATTTTGATATTGAGATTACTGTACCTATTATTGTACTTTTTTTACGAGCGCAAACGTGTCCCAACTGATACCACCCCTTTGTAGCTGGTGGAAGAGGTTATGTCGGACTCGAACTGACTAAAACGCACGACGCTTGTTGGTTGCTGGAGGTAAGATTGGCAGGCATATATTAATCCTTTTGAATGAAATTTTAAAGCATTTATATGTTAAGTATTCAAATCGTTTAAGATATAGAAAAAAAATAATTGAATGCAACATCATTCATTGGTTCCGATAATTCGTACGAATGTCGGTAGATGGCTCTTAACCGCCGCCGTAAGACGGTTATATGTATGGAAGAATTTGGATGGTTTCGGGCGAAGGTTCCGTGGCTTAGTGGTCAGAGCGTTCCCCCTGTAAGGGTAAGATCGCGGGTACGAATCCCGCCTGAACCGATTAAATTTAGTCTGTATCTTAATCGATCGACTAAATCCTTTTATACAATTTCAGCCGTTTTCTGTGGATTAGAATAGGACCACCCCATCTTTTCTCGTGGGTATCGTGAAAGGTGACTAACGAATAGGGCTGTTCTCCATCTGACAGTAAACATAAAGCCCATGACAAAGTGCCTGCTTGATAGCAATAGGCTCGCTCTCAATTATATGGAACCAAAAAACATAACTGTCGATTTAAAGGTCTATCTACGAGTATGTGTAATAAAGAATTAAGTTTAAAACTAAAACCCGACTAGGTTTTAGTTTTAAACTATTTTTTTTATTTATATTATTTTTATGGCAATCAATAGGTATAATTTATAAATATTTGAAATGTACTAATTAGGCCCTTTCATTTGATACTAAACTCGACATATTTATCCCAATTTTATTTTTTAACACAAGTCTTTATGACCGCTGGAGGGCGCCACAATAGAGTCAGTGACATATTATATAGTCTATAAACAGTGGACGACTAAGACGCTTCTAATGATAACTCATTTTTACAGTTCTAATAGGTGGTTGAGGAGCTATGAGGGAACAGATGAACCTACACACATACATGCATAGCCAGTCAATATCATACCCGTAGTCGGCTAAAAATACAAAAAAATCTCTTACCATTGTAATAGTTTTGGAAGTAATCTGAAGACGGAACTCTTTCACACTGAGTAGACAAATTCCGCGTCTCTTTATATTTAGTGAGGAAATGCTGATTATCACAGATATCACTATCATTAAAACAAAAGAACTACTTAATTACAAATAATTAATACTTTCTAGAAAAGAGAGGTGAATGTAACCTTATCGACTTACAATTTTAGATTTTTTTGGTGGAATAATGGCGTAACAAAGAAAGGGTAATTATGAAATGTCGAAGTTCAGCCAAATCCACAGATAGACCTGAAACTTCGGATCCCGGACACCGAGGTGAAAGCTTCATATCAACTGGATTAACGCTGAAATGTAGAAGAAGAACAGCGTAATAAGGAAATAAGATGAAAATATAAAATATGTTGAATTACTTTAAATCTCACTTTTTTTTTACCACTTACCACCTTTAAGCGGGGCGTGAAAAAGCATCTGATGAGGCCTCCAAGTTGAGTGCCACTATTGTAACATTACTAAGTGTCTGTAATGGTGACCCTCGTTTCTGAGACTTTGCATTTAGCTTACCATCAGCCGAGGTGAAGTCAATTTGGAGTGTCCTAGATAAAAAAAAAAACTTAGGTGGCAGACAAGCACATGGCCCACCTGATGGAAAGTGGTCATGGTGGCCTATGGACATGTGCAAAACCAAGGGAGTAACACTCGCGCTGCTAACCCTGTGAGCACAGAGAGTTACTGTGCCCGTCAGTGTAAAATACAAAGCAGGACAAGCTTTTGGTCTTCCCACTGACAGCACAAAAGCTCTTTAGTGAGCTCTGGCTACCCTACTCACCGCCACAACACAACACAAGGTTATTATGACCGCGGTATTCTGTAGGGCGGCGGTACTTCCCCAGTCGGACTGCTCAGTTGGACGGAATTACCGTCGTGTCCTACCTCCTGTGACTTCCTATCCTACTCTACATCATCACGTGTGGCGTAGCGGTACATCGTTCGACTGCTACGCAGAGGATGCGGGTTTGATTCCCGCTCAGTGAAAATATTAGTACTCTTTGTATTGGTCTGGGTGTTTTCTATGTATAATATGTATACATTTACAAAAAAATAAGTAAATAAGTATGTTTATTCGCATTCTAGATTCCATAACACAAGCTAGTTAAGCTATGCTTAGTATGGGTTTGAATAGTGTTGTGTAGAATATTTATTTATTATTATTCTCTTACCATTTTCCCAACTCAGTTTGGGCACAGATAACATAATACTAAAGTGTTTGGGGTCGACTTTCTAGGTCGATGAACGACCTCCGCCCCCCATGAGCGCCGGCCTGGGGGTGACAGGTGGAGCCGCCTGTCACCCTGGCAGAAGCAGGTCGCGGCGGTGGCGCGACTGGCGCGCCTCCCCGTTTCCGGGGACGAGTTGGGGACTCTGTAGTCCCCACACCCGAGAAGAGGGCCAGATCGTGAGAGATGGCCCTGGGTCGGCCGGGGTGCGAGGGATTTGCCTGTCAACCTCACCTTCGGCAACCAAAACGACCCACAGGCGGCGTGCGTTTTAGTCGGTTCGAGTCCCACATAACCTCCTCCACTGGCTCCGGTGGGGAGGTATCCGTGGGGATTTTGCGCACGTAAAAAAAAAAAAAAAAGGTGTCGACTTTCTAGTCTAACTTAGATGCGAGACAACTACAGTATTTTCCGTGAAGCAACTGCCACAACCTAACCTCCGCAACCAATTCGCGATATTGAAGTATTGCAGTCAGACCGGTCGTTCCACTTTGTAACTGGGACCAATGACTTGATATTCTTACCGAGGCACGGAAATACCCAGACCAATGCTTATAAACATTCATCCAAATATTTAAACTGAGTGGAGCCGCGAGAAGGTAAACGCAAGGTAGGACGTCCCCTAGCCAGATGGACGGACGACCTGAAAAAGGTGGCTGGGACAGACTGGATGCGGAAAGCAGAGGATCGGAAAAAATGGCGCATTGGGAGATGCCTATGTCCATCAGTAGACTGCGGTAGGCTAATTGATTGATTGATTTAAACTGAGTGGGAATCGAGTCCCTGCCCTCTGAGTAGGAGTGACATTCACTACCGCTGAGTTCGTATGCAACTTGTAAGTCGCAGGACACTGTCTCCAGGAAGGCGGAGCTGTAGGCAATTACTAGTATAGGTAGGTATGATAGCGTATGATATGTTTGTTATATTCTTCACACATTATAAAGCATCATTTCCTGTTTTTTTTCGTTTACTTTTATCTATATTTGGGTATTATAACTTGATTATCATAACTAGGACGGATATGAATGAGCCATGTATTTTATACTTCAGATTAGAGATTTGGAACTCTTTTGTTTTACGTGTGATAAATCCCCACGGATATGGCGACAGTCGGAGTCGGTAGGAGAGGTTATGTCGGACTCGAACTGACTAAAACACACGGCACCTTTGGTTCGTTTTTGGTTGCCGAAGGTGAGGTTAACAGGCATATCCCTTGCATCCCGGCTGACTGAGGACCATCTCTCTCAATCTCGCCCTCATCGAGTGTGGGGAACACAGAGAGTCCCCAACTCATCCCCGGAAAAGGGGAGGCGCGCTAGGCACGCCGCCGCGTGTTTTGGTTCCCTCATTAATTTTATTATGATAATATCGTTGTGTCAAAAATAAGTCAAAAATAATATAACCTACCTACAAATCAATTGAGTGTAGGAGGTTGCTCAATAACCTTCGTCCCCCGTGAGAGCGGGCCTCGGGGTGACAGGTGGAGGCGCCTTTCACCTTGGCAGAAACAGGCCGCGGCTGAGGCACGATGCGCGTTTTCCTGTATGATGGGTATACCGTGATCCCACACCCGAAGAGGCCGTCTCACCTGTGGGCATCATGTCAAACAATTCCTCTGAACACAAACCAATGTATAAGCGGTAAAACACACACAGCGAGGCGAAGTCCCACCTAAGGCTGAGAGGTTCCATGTACCTGCGAGTATGGGATTGTCGACTAGTCTTAATGCCCGTCCTTGCACCGAGTTGAAGGTTCAAGCTTGTATGCAGGCGCACCAGCAAAAAGGTGACAGTAGTATTCCATGTGGGGCCGGACCTGTGCTGTGCTGTGCTGCCCCACAGTGAAGTATTGCTTCGCCATTTTGAACTGTTCTATCATATGTCCAGCAATGGACTGCGATGGACTAATTGATTGATTGATATCACTCACACCATTCTCACATCAAAGAAAATCTGAACTCACAAATAAGGCTAGATTTAATCTGTATACTAGGAAAAATATAAACAAAACTCAACTCCTTACCTACATTAGTTTTGTTATCTTAAAGATAGTTACATGAAATTAGTGATAAGCTGCATTTCCTTACCAAATATAAACGGACGCCGAATTGTTCTACTCAGTGTGAAAGAGTCTCGTCTTCAGACAACTTCAAAACCAATACAATGGTAAAGTGTTTTGTTTTTCATATGGGGTTCTTTGGAGCTCTTGGGCATAGGCTACAGCAAATGGCAACATCTTCCTAAATGTGGGATGTATGCTTGCCTGCCAACTGAGATAGATAGATAGCATAGCTAACTACAGTAACAATTACGTTAGAATTAGCCCAACTGTTTCGGTGTTTACCCTGTTCAAACATACAGAAAGATGGACAGGCAAAACTATTTTTTGCCCACTGTGTTTTGGTTATAATGATTGTGTTCATTAAAAAGCTGTTTATTTTCACGTTACAAATAAATACTGCAATTTAATTTATTATTAAAATATACATTTATGAAATAATAATAATAAACATTCAAGGTCACAATATATCTAATCTATTAACCCGACCCTCTCCGTACCTCGGGCAAATGTGCCCATCGCGCTGGCGGCGTTGCCCCGCTGAATGACTGGCCAACCTTTGCCTCAGGTACGAGGCGGAGCGAGAGTCACCACTTTTACCCTCATCCTGCGCCCCAATTCACTAACCAAATTTTTGGATTTAATTTATTTGTATTTTGCATTATTACTTACATCTCTAATAATTGTTCTAATGTTCATAGGTGCCATGCCATAACTGTTTGCAAAGATGCATTATTTGAAGTTTTCCAATGTTCTATGTTTGTTTATTCTAGATGAAATACCAAGTGCTGTTCGCAGTATGGGCGCTCCTGGCAGCTCACGTCATCTGCGCGGACGTTGAACCTGTGGAGTTGCAGTATTCCGATGGAACTGAACTTGCCAATAATGATGAGGGTCCCGTACAAATAATAGAATCTTTCGAAGAAATTGATCTGGATAGCGACTTTTTAGGATTAGTCAGATCAAACTCTTTACTTTTCAGGTAATAAACTAAGCGTTGTTCTTGTAACGTTCTCAAAAAAAAAAAACTTCAGAATGTGTGGATTCGTTGTTATTGCTACTATACTTATTTTGCATATACTTAGAACTTGCGCCCGGTTTCATTCGTAAAAACAGCTGTAACCAGCGGTAGAGATATCTATGCAGAACTTCTGGAGTAGAATTTGAATGCATCAACAAACAGATATAAAACTACATACATATAAACGTATAATCACGCCTTTATCCCGGAAGGGTTAGGCAAAGGTGAATTAACACCCACATTTAATCAATCATTGTATTCGGTCCCACGTAATAGGGAGTGAGCCTATTGCGCTATTCCTGTCACTATGTTGACTCGAGCCATGCATCTGAGGCTGAGTCTGTACTGTATATATCTGTCTATTACTAATTAATTACATAATATTTATTGACCTTCTTCTTACAGGGGAACATTCAGGAGGTCAGCAATCGCCAACACGATTCTTGTCCACGTAGTCAGATACACTGGCAGGGCGAGTACCAGAATCTCATCCGTCCGGGGCATGCAGATTGGTACCAACCAGGGCGCATCGGCGGTCATCATAGCTGGGGGGGTAGGCAGGAACACTGTCACAGTGGAGATAAGATCAGCCAAGGGGCGAGGCTATCACGTGCAGGTGGATGTCTATGGTCGTCTTTAAACTCTCTTTTTAATTAATAATTTAAGTAAGGAATAACTATTTTTATTGTAAATATACCTATTTAATTTTTTAACTCTCCATTGTTTTTCTACCTTATTGATTTGTTCTAACTGGTTCAAACGAATACCTTTCCTGTTCAAAATGATAACATCTGTTGGAATGTGGTGTCCCAACGATTCCTTTATTCCTTTTACTATTGCACTATAAAGATTTAGAAAGCTCTACCCGCACGTGACCTTGAAATCGGGGACAAAATGCAGAAGTATCGTTTTCACTGGCGGAGTATTTTCATCCTCATCCTAGCGCATAGACTTATAATACTGGAAGCCAGCGTTTGTGGAGATACTACATTGACCCAGCGCCATCTAGTTACAGCAAGCCGAACCACTACGTCACTACGAATCCTACATCGCACAAGTGAAGTTCTCGCGCTGATACAATATTTACTTAATTATGTATTACACACATCTTACACCTTCATCACAAAAAGTCCAATTTCATAGTGTAGACTTAAATATTAATAAAAATATTGAACAAAAACACAGCCAAAGAGTAGGCACAAGGGCATTTTTTTTAAAACGCGTCCAGGTTACAAAATGAAATGAATTAATAAAAAAAAATGGTATTGCATACCAAAATTTATAGAATGATTCACTATTCTTAAAAGAGCATTAAAATAGCTACAAAAGCTGCAGCATTGCTAGCATTTACAAAATGGAAAGTTTCAGTTACAAAATCAAAAAGGTAAAGCTTAGTTTACCCTGCAAAAAAAATACTACATATCAATACTGAAATAGGAAGGGATAAACCATGTACGACGGTAATTTATAAAAGAAAATGAAACTATGCTATTTTAGTAATCAACGCCTTTTATTTCTATTCAGTCTTTTAATTCAGTTCAGTTTCAAAAAATGTAAAGACGCTGTAAGGTAGTATCTAGAATTATTTAACAAATAGATAAATATCAAACACTCAGTAATTAGAAACTTTTACTGTTATAATACTACTAGCTAGTAAAGCTACTAGTTAGGTCGCATTAGTAAAATCACAGATTTACCTAAAAAAACAATTGGACTTCTAAAAATTATCAAATCGATTAAAGCAGTTTTAAATAGCTCACGGTATTGAATCCAAACTAACTAAAGAAACAATACTAACTAAAAAGCAATTAGGTACAAATGACCCGTATGATCAAATGATAAAATTCTGAAAGAAAAATTGATTAATCATTATATTATCAGCTCTATCGAAAATAATGAGAGAATAGGCGCCACCCAGATGGGAGAATCTAGCACCTAAGTACTCGTGGAGACGAATCAAACGAGCCTTAGCCATTTTCCAGCTCCAGGATTAGACCATGGTTACCATACAGGATCATAGTACTCGTTAATACCATTCAAATGATCCCAAACTCGATGGGGTTGTGCCGTTTTATTGAGTATTTCTTATGGCTACCTTCCTTCTCCAGCATCAGATCAGCTCCATGTTATCATAATATTGTATATACGATTGAGCTCAAATTTTGTATGCCACGTGACTAACGGCATACAAAATTTGAGCTCAATCAGATAATCAGAAGTGGCCGAAAAATGACCTGCAAGACTTCAGTAGGTAAAGTTACAATATGAACAATTTAAATAAAAGCGTCTAAAATACAAGAACATAAAAAGAGCCCCAAGTACATTTTTATGTTGTAGCTCAAGTAACCAACAATAATTATTGTTCCAAGATATCATTATATATTCACTAAGAAGATAAGTAAACACATGCCTGCATGCATTTGTACTCGCCTTTATATTTCCACTTTGTAACTTTTTATTCCACGTTATATGTAACCAAACAAAATGGAAGTAATGCATCTCCAATTCCCTACCTAAGATTGCTTGTAAATAAACTTTAATAAAGATGAAAACAAAAACAACTATTTTAATAGCTTATAATGCGTTTGTAGTTTATCATATTAAATTTCTAAAAATATAAAACCAACCTTACCAGTAAAAATCACGATTACAAAGTGGATGAATAATTCGGTACGGTAACACTCAACAAGTTTCGACTCGAAATGCGTCAAAATGGTCATTCTCTGACTGCTTTACAAAATGGCGAAGTCTGAAGTATTGTTTGCCACGGAAGAAATTTGTAGTCAGTGGTATATTTTTTGGTTACAAAGTCCATCAAATTACGGTTATAAAGTGTAATTCCATGCAGGGCCGAAATTGTGAGACATAATATAATGTTACAAAAGATAGTTTATGTTATTAAAGTAGTGTTATTTTATGCTTAATTCCGATAATATTATTATTTTTCGATACCATTCATTCTTCTTTACCCTTGCCACTGAAGGAAATTCACGAATAAACTTAACTCGAAACCAAGCCGGTCAACGTGAGACGTAGTAAAATCAAGGGTATCCATAATTATATTCAGTATTATTTCATATTTATCAATAAATTATTCATATAATTTGATGTATTTCGTATATATTAAATATTTTTATTATCGACACGTCATATTGAATTTTCTTTCATTTCTCTATAAAATTAATGGTGAACTTCTAGGACACGCTCGTTTAGAGAGTGGTCGTGTCAAAATAAAAATGCCCACAATATACATCAAAGTATTAAAATTTTTAATTAAACATGAATCAGAACTAAAATTAAATAATACACACATCAAAATAATACCTAAATCTAAAAATATCTAAATCTAAATAAAATCTGATATATACAATTCTTATGTCATACAGTATTTTTTTATACAATTTAGATGGCAGACAAGCACACGGCCCCCCTGATGGAAAGTGGTTTCTGTGGCTTATGGACGTGCGCAACACCAGGGGAGTCACACTCGTGTTGCTGATCCTGTATGAATAAAGAGTTACTGTGCGTCGGGCATTCTGGCACAGGTTTTTCTCGTGGGGTTGTTCCGTCATCATAAATACCTACATAAAATCACGCCTGTTTCCCATAGGGTTAGACAGAGATCACGGATCTCCATTTGCTACGATCCTGACATACTATTCTTGCTTCATTCACTCTCATTATAAAAACACATCAACGAGTCTATCAGTTAGAAAAAAACATGATTTCTTAAAAAAATGTATTGAGATGAGGTACAATTAAAATATACCTAACATAATAAGAATCGTAAATTAAAAAGAAGATTTAAATTCGGCCCATCCAAGGAGGCCTGGTTCTCGAATTTGGTGATGGCCCTGGGTCTTCCGGGTACGAGGGATGTGTTTTAGGCAATCTTACATCTGAATACCTAAGACAGAGTTCGGTTTTAGTCAGTCCGAGTCCCATATAACCACCCCGGTTGTATGGCAGGGGCGGGGCATCTCCGAGGGTATTTTCGCATGAAAAAGAAATGGTTTAAATTTAGCCAAAGACTTCAATCTGGACGTGGAACCCGCGGCCCCTGGCCGACCTTATCTCTAGTGTAAGAGTATTCGTGCCGACATCTCCAGCGATGACACGTACAGACGCACCATCGTCGGTTAATTGCCTCCAACGGAATGAGGAGATTCTGTTGTTTTCTCCGCCGGTGTATTTGACTACCCGAATAATAATAGCGTTGGGGACTGCTAACCTCCAGTGAGGTTCAATAAAACAAAACAAACATGCTTGACTTGAAAATCACATTAAACATACATACATACATATAATCACGCCTCCATTCCCGGAGGGTTAGGCACAGGTGCAGTGGCGGGGCAACAACTAAATTTGATGTGGGCAAGACAGATTTCGCGAGGCCCTGTTCTATGGCGACCTGAAGACGGATTTTATAAAATAATAAAAACAAACAAAACAATTAACACTGCCAAGTTTTTATTCATAAAAATACAAATTAGATTAATAAGTATTAAATGAAAAATTACAAATCGTTAATATAAAGGTGGAGATATACATTTCTTAAAGTGTATCTTAAAAAACATTAGATTTCTTTATTAAAGGAACAGAAATTTCCTGCTTTTAACGTTACTAAATTCCTTAATTATGGTATCGTAATTCAGCCTAGATGCCAAATCTGATTCAATTGATAAAACAGCCAAAGCTGAAAGTCTTTCTTGGCTCATTGTGTTTCTCAAATAATTTTTTATTAATTTTAATTTTGAAAAACTTCTTTCAGCAGAGGCTGTACTTACCGGAATTGTTAATAAAATTCGGATGACAATGTAAATATTTGGGTAAATTTCTTTCAAGCTATTTTCTGTTATGTATGACAGCAGCTGTTTCACGTCTTTAATGAAGTTGGGTAAATTCGGGATCATTGTATTTAATTCTTCATATAATTCAAATGGTTGGAAGTCACTGCTCTCACCCACACGCAGGACGTTATGTAAATCGTTACAGTGTTTTAATATTTGCTCCTGTGGCATATTTTTTAGCGCGCTTAAATCATAGAGAAAACCAAAGTCTTCAAAATGTTGATTTAAAGACGTAAATCTTAATTCCATATTGGTTATTATAGAATCAATCATGGCGTAAAAAAAATCTGTTTGATACCGGATTTTGGGAGACTGTATAGGTTCATCGCTGCTTTCATAATCGAACATCCTTTTCTTTTTGGCTACTCTTTTATTCTTAAACTCTTTTGGCAGGTCATAACAGCTTTTCTCAGTAAATTTCCGAACATCAGACAGGGATTTCTCAAATCCAGTTTCCCGATACTCTTTTATCCATTCACAAAATGTGTGTAAATGTTCAAGAGCAATGCTTAAATGAATTTGTACTGATTGCCATAATTTACTTATTATATTAACACGCAATAATATCTCATACCACACATGTAAAGATACGATAAATTCTAAACTTAACATTTCATTTAGTATTGAATCGCAATCACAGAGTGTCTGATTCCTCCGTTTGATTTTTTAAGTTTTTATGCATTCAATCACTTCATCAAATTGCAATAATACGGCCTTTACTGCTTCGACTCTACTTTCCCATCTTGTGTCTGATAAAGGTTTTATAGTAAGTTTTAATTTTCCTTTTATAAAATCCCAGCGCTTGCTTGATC
The DNA here is from genome assembly GCA_963662185.1 of Eilema griseolum. Taxonomy (NCBI): domain Eukaryota; kingdom Metazoa; phylum Arthropoda; class Insecta; order Lepidoptera; family Erebidae; genus Eilema; species Eilema griseolum. The sequence goes on along the minus strand of OY759254.1, from coordinate 7,827,225 downwards.
TTGAAAATAGCAAATAAATTTTTTGTATGAAACCAAAAAAAGTTTTTGCTACCATAGATGAGTTCGCTGCATCTACCAATAGTAGATTCCAACTATGACAGCCAAAAGGTGTGAAAAATGCCCTAGGGTTAATATTCAATATTCGAGTTTTAACTCCACTATTTACACCTACCATATTTGCACCATTGTCGTATCCCTGGCCACGGCAGTCTTGAATATTTAAGTCATATTTTTCTAGGTGTTCCAGTATAGCATTGGCTAAATATTCTCCAGTTGTCTGAGTAACAGCTAGAAATCCCATAAAATGTTCGACTATTGTACCAGTTGACGTATCACAAAATCTTAAGATAACCGACATTTGTTCAACTCTATTACAATCTCTAGTGCAATCGAGCAAAAAAGAATAATACTTTGCTTCTTTAACCTTACGAATAATTTCATTGACAACTGTTTTTGACATCAATATGATCAATTCATTTTGAATATCGTGACTTAAATAATGGTGTGAAAGTTGTTTGTCACTAATGCGTTTCATGTGTTCACGTAAAGTAGGATCAAATTTTGATATCAGTTTAAATAAATCTATGAAATTACCGGAATTCTTAATACCGTCACCTGTCTTGAGAGATTCTCTGTGACCTCTAAATGCAAGATTATGAGAGGCCAAAAAGTTTATTATGTCAATTATTCTCTCTAACAAGTTGTGCCAATGTTTTTGTGATTCACGTATTAGCCTTTCGTTTTCTTGGTCTATTGTTTTGCCTTGATTTATTCCTTTCTCTAAATTTAACCATTGGAACATATGTGCCATATGTTCTTTGGTATTCTCATGTCTATGTAAAATGCTACTTAAATGTTTCCAGTCACAACACCCTCCTTGCACCACCTGAGTTTGTGAATTGCTAAATAGTCTGCATGGAAAACAGTAAACTTTATTTTGGGAATTGGAATACACTAACCAGCGACGATGTTGAGTTTCACCATTATTTAGTTTTCTCGAGAAATAGAAATTGGAAAAGTGTCTGTTATCATCACCTTTGGGATAATATTCATCACCGCTATTTAATTGCTGTGTGGGGCCGCTTCGAACTATGTCACGACGCTGTGTATCCGTTATGGGAAACGTCCACAATCCCGGATCCGAATTAACAAGTACTTGCTGAACTATGGCGCTGGCGTCGTCGCTGCGAATTGGAGAATCTATGTCAATCTGTTCTTCTTGATTGCTTGATGACAGCACAAGAGTTTCAGCGTCAATTTTTGATTGGCTAGAAGATGATCCAAGCTCTACGTCTAACTGACGTTCGCTCTCGGTATTCAGTGCATCTAGAGCATTTTCCAACGGTATCTCTGACGTTTGTTGTGTAGAAGTCGAAGCTATCGATTCAGAAGGTTCTGTACTACCAGATGCAGTTTGGTTGAGGAACTTCATCAAATTTAAACTCAAAACTTGGTTGGTTGCAGTTCTTTCAGCTTTTCTTTTTCTTTTTGCTGATCCAGACTCCCATTTTCTTCCAATATCTCTATCTCGGCCGGACATGTCGATAACGTCGTATCTATACACTGTAAACGAAAGCAATAGTTAACATTTTTTTGCAGTTTTATCTACATAATATTGTAAAACCTAAATTTAAATTAGTTTTCAAATAAAAATCTTTAAGATAGCTTTTACTACCTGCTAGTTTTAAAAACTTAAAAAGTCGATACGTTTTTTACCTTAAAGCTTTTTTGGTTTCCTTCAAGAGATATTATAAAGCGTATCCCAAACCACTAGGCTACCGCGGTTGTTATGTGTTATGTATATAAAACATAACACATAACAACCGCGGTAGCCTAGTGGTTTGGGTAATGGACTGCTGAGACGAGGTCTCGGGTTCGATCCCAGGTTTCACCATGGCACACACCAATGACTTTTCGATACTTTTCGAAGTTATGTGTGTATTTATCGCAGGTTTATAAGTGCCCGGTTAATGGCAATAGGCTCGCCCACCTATTACATTGGGACCTAAACATAAACTGGCGAAATGTGGGTGCTAGCACCTCTGCCTACCCCTTCGGGGATATAGGCGTGAGTTTATGTTATGTTTATGTTATTTTATATACAAGTAATTACTGCGTTATATACTTATTACCAATTAAATATTTCTTACCTTATGTAAAATAGACGAGTACAGGTACCGGTGTGTTACAAATCACAAAGAAAACAAAAAAACAATTAAAAAAGTCACTGTTTTAAAATTTTGAGTCAGTTTACAGGAGCAATCAATATACACTACCTAAACACTATCTATTTATTCACTAAATATTATTAAAACATTGAACACACTATTCTTATCAAAATAGGTGTACGTAAAAATAAACAATATTGAATAACACAATTATACGTTTCTATTGTTATGTGCCTAGCGACTGCGTTGCGTACTTTGATTTGATTGGTTGACTTCCTAGTAAAGAAAGTAAACAAATAAACCCGGGATTCCCCGCACTCTGGTCGGCGGCAAATGTTGCCAGACTAAGAAAACATGTTTCACAACAAAATTGATTTATATTTTTTTTGTTTTATTCTCGCTTTAAACATTTTTGAGTCGCGAGGCCCCTTGTACCGCGAGGCCGTAGGCGGTGGCCCACGTCGCCCACGCTTAACGCCGCCTCTGCACAGGTGAATTAACACCCACATTTCACCAATCATTGTGTTCGGTCCCACGTAATAGAGGGTGAGCCTATTCCGGGTACTACTGTTGACTCGAGCCATGCGTTTGAGACTAAGTCTGGGCTGTATATATTTGTCTGATGTTAAACAGCCGTATCCCTTAGTCAATGGCATCTAAGGCAACCACATTAAAATTTCTCTTAAAGAACCAATAATCTCGCTCATCAAAATTGCGAGACTAACCTCTATTTAAACGAGTTGTCATACTACATCCAGAAATACTAGCGACTGCCGGGAACTTCTTTTTGATACCACTTACGTGGCAGACAATCATACGGCCCACCTGATGGAAGGGGTTACCTTGGTCTATGGACGTATGCAACACCAGGGGTGTTATACTCGCGCTGCCGACCACGAAGAAACCTTCTGATACCCCTCTTGCTTGGGAAAAACGCAGCAGGGAGGTCATTCCACAGCTTGAGTGTGCGTGGGATTAAGTTTCTTTCATACCGCACAGTAACTTCATACGTGTGGACCCCGTTTTACCCTTTTTGGCGGAGAGTTTTGTAAAATCCATTCTTAGTGGATGTCTACATCCTATAAGAAATCTACCTGCCAAATTTGAAGTTTGTAGGTGTTGTAGTTTCTGAGATTTCGTGATTAATCAGTAAGTTGTATTTCACTTTTATGTATTATATAGATAACTTACACGGAATCCTTAATCACATACATCCGTTTTATAAAAATAGTTATGATAACCTCTTAGGGGTCATAAATAAAGCATATAGGTTTATTTATCAAGTTATAATACATAATACCTAATATAGATAAAAAGTTGCCAAAAAACAGGAAATAAATTCTTTGCATTGCGCGAAGAATATTAATATTAGACCAGGCAATAATCTAGCCCTGTAACAAATATTAGTACTTTGAGCCGTTTGAGCATGATTGAATAATAAATAACCAAACATATTGGTCTCGCCTGGTGTTGCACATCCATAGGTCCCGGTAACCACTTTCCATCAGGTGGGCCGTGTGCTTGACTACTAACCAAGTGGTATAAAAAAAATCTAATCTTCATAAACTTTCATAATTACACTATTAGTAGGATAGGATATTATAACATATTAGCTGCGTGGTACCTTGTTTTTTAATGTGCGTAAAATCTCTATGGATACCCCCACCACCAAGGCTTGTGAAGGAGGTAGTGTCGGACTTGAACCGACTAAAAAGTACGCCGACTTTGTGTGCTGCAGGATGCCGGAGGTGAGATTATCTGAAACATATTCTTCGCACCCCGGTAGCCGCGAGGTAACCGGCAGAGAATTCGGGCCACCTCACCACTTCCCATGCGGTGTCGTACAAGGCGACTAAGGGATAGGGCTAACATCAGACAGATACAGAGGAACTTGGTTGAGTGGGACCTGGATAAGTGTAAACCTCCACAGCTGGTTCAAGATCATTTTGTTAACATTTTTATACTATTTATAAAAAAAACGTGTCTTTTAATACAATCAATTATTTAATTACAGATCACAGTCCACTGCTGGACTAGGCCTCTCCCAATGTTGGGAGGCTTCGGTCTACTGTTTCCACGCTGGCCAGACGGGTTGGTACAGGATTTTATTTTAAGTGTGCCATTGCCATCCATCAATTAGCCCATCGCAATCCACTGCTGGACTAGGCCGCTCCCAATGTTTGGCTTACTGTTTCCACGCCGGCCAAATGGGTTCTATTTCGAGATTTCCTTCTCACGCAGTGATATCGTCTGCATATTTTTTAATTTTAATATACAATCGCACCTCTGTTACTGAAAAAACCTGTATTCTGACCTCTTTTAATGGAACCCTCGGTAAATATGACAATACGTGGATATCTGAGACTGGGTACGTGGGATACTTCGATAAGTGAGACGCAGGTCCCTTCTCGTCTCACTTAACCAGGTTTCATTCTGTATATGCAGTACAGCCTCGACTTCGTCTCAAATGCATGGCTCGAACCAATAGTGCCCGGAATACGGCAATAAGCTCACCCCCTATTACGTGAGACAGAATACATGATTGGTGAAATGTGGGTGTTAATTCACTTCTGCCTAACTCTCCAGGGTAGGATGATAGTAGGATCGAAGTAGAAGGCAAACTTAAGTTATAATTAGCTTTACTTTATTTAATAATAACGATTGCTTGTTATGAATGTAATGATGATTTTTAGAACAACAATTGTTGTCTAAAGGTTGTCTGGAAGAATTTGTATAAAGCGGTAAGGCCACACTTTATATTACTTATTTCTGTAATAAAAATATTATAATTGAGGTACAATAAAGTATTTAAGAAATAAAAAAAAAGTCAAAATAAATTGTGAAATTGCTAATTCGTCATTATTGCAATAAATGTACATTTTGAATTGCAAAAAGTGATGCAAATGTCAAATGTGGCCTGTTGAATTTACCTATAGGTGACACTCGCGTCATGAAAGGGAAGATGCCGAAGTTTGGATCCGTAGTTAGACCAAGTCATCCTCAAATGAATTGGGAAATTGTGAAACAACTTGGAGGATAATGATGAACTTTTCTAATACCGCATTATCGACAAAAGATGGAAGTAATAGTACCTTTAAACAATAATTTATTCCGTCAAATATTCATAAATTGGATACAATAAAACTAAAAGAACTATTGTACAACTTGTTGCTAAAAATAATTGAAATGCGTCATGGAATTCCTCCGCATCGCATGCCTCTTTTGGTAGCGTTCCCAGAAGACTGGCAGCATTGCCACGTTGTATGGCAAAGCTTATTCTCTGACATAAAAAGAGGTCAGCCTTCTAGTCACGAGAAGCGTCGACCATTTGCTTCGCAATCTCACGGAAGAGATTGCAAGCGCTCGGACCCCATGACGTCCAAGTTTCGACTCCAAACGGCACAAATTCATAATCTCTGATGAGATTTGAGTATTTAAGCCGCTTGAGAACCTCTGCAGAAGTAAACTTTTTTATATTTCGGCTGTACATAAAAATACAATTTCTATAAGTTATCGTACATGGAATGGTAAGTTCCAAGTATTCCTCAACAGACATCATAAAGTATGGAGTTATAAATTAAAATTTAACAGGAAATGCAAAATAATTCGACATTAACCCTTTTATCTAATAGATTCTGCTATCGGTGATAAGCACCATTTTGCCCACTATATATAGGAGACGTTGAAATGGTATATTCAGTGTAAACACATCCAGTTTTAAGAGAACTTCAACAAATATTTCAAAGGTAAGTGCTTTACTATGTTTGCTAATTAATATAATTATAATGTTATGCTATTAGCCGCGTGGTTCCCGGCAGAGTAGACTTTGGACCACCCCATCTCTTCCCATGCGGTGTCGGACAAGGCGACTAAGGGATAGATATAACATCAGACAGATATAATATGCAGCCCAGACTCAGCTTCAGATGCATGGCTTGAGTCAACAATAGTGCCCGGAAGACAGCTATAGGCTCACCCCCATATTACGTGGGATGGAATTCAATGATTGGTGAAATTTGAGTGTTATTCACCTCTGCCTAACCCTCCGGGGATAAAGGCGTGATTATATGTATGTATGTATGTTGTATTAGTACCGTTTACAAATATACTCGATCGTAAATTTTCTAGAAGTTTCTAATCCCGATAGCGTCCTAAATAACCATAAAAAGGCGTCGAAAAATCGTATGGACTCTCTTCAATTTTCCCCACTGTTTTTATGATACATAATGGTTTTCAAATAGACTTTGAAATTCATCTGTTTCTAGAATAATATCTAAATATATATAACTCAAAGGTGACTGACTGACTGACATAGTCTCAACGCACAGCCCAAACCACTGGACGGATCGGGCTGAAATTTGGCATGCAGGTAGATGTTATTACGTAGGCATCCGCTAAGAAAGGATTTTGATTAATTCTACCCCCAAGGGGATAAAATAGGGGATGAAAGTTTGTATGAAACATTGTCAATTTTAAACCAACCGGGCTGAGACTTTGCTTGCATAAAGCTACTACTACTACTACTACTAAAGCTACTACCCCTAAGAAACGATTTTGAGATGCAGGCTATATAAGACTAGCTGTTGCTTACGACTCCGCCCGCGTGGATGGTCGGTTATCGCTTAGTGTTGTGTTGAGTCAACACTCAAATCAACTCGCTATGGATCATAAAACAATTCCAATATAAAAATAGCCTACATTACTCCTTATTACATCAGCTACCTGCCAATGAAGTCACACTAAGCGATAACCGACATTCACGCGGGCGGAGCCACGGGCAACAGCTAGTTATTAATAATACTACTTCTACTCTTAGTCTCACCAATCATATTGAAGTTACTTTATACTTTTACTATTGATATTTCACAGATAAAGTAACTATGAGTTTGGGAACACAAAGTCCAACTTCAGCAACGACGCCTGAGTCGCCCTGTTTTATTTTAAGTCTCCAATTATTGCAAGCTGCATGATCTTGGAGGAACAGCAGTACTGATGATTAAGAGTTAAAATAAAATATTATGTTACATTTGCTCTGATAAACCCTGGCCAGATAATTTAATTATGGTGGTGATTTCAACTTCCTACGTTTATCGTTTCTAGATGAAGACTCAAATGCTCCTTGCAGTGTTGGGACTTCTGGCAGTATGCGTCAGTAGTGAAGCGGTGGAGCCTGTACAAGAGGCAGAGCTTGCCACACTCGAGGGGTTGGAGCCAGCGCAAATAATTGAATCTTTTGAAGAATTTGATCTTGATGATGGCTCCACAGGTCCAGTCGCCAGGACAAACACACGACTTCTTAGGTAATAAACTAAGCGCTGGTTCTTTCATAAGTTTAAAAATGTAGAAAAATAATTCTTACTGTTGTACGTATAATTGCTAAGAATTAAAATGTGTTGTGGAATTCCGCTTGTGGTACGTATGCCTCTTGTGGTAGCGTTTCCAGAGGACTGGCTACATTGCCACGTTGTATGGCAAAGCTAATACTCTGACCTAAAAAGTGGCCAGGGTAGTTAACTATATTCATTCTCATTTTTCCAACATTTCAATTGATTGAAATCTAACAAATCATATGTTACTTACTTACTTTTTTCTTACAGGGGAACCTTCAGCAGGTCAGCCGCCGCCAACGTAATCCATGTTATCACAGTCAGGTACACCGGCAGGGCCGCCACCCGGATCTCCTCCGTCCGCTGGACGCACCTCAGCAGCCTGGGTCAGACTGCACGCATCACCGCTGGAGGCGTCAACAGGAACACTGTCACAGTGGAGATACGCTCGGCCAGGGGTCGCGGGATCAACACCCAGGTTGAAGTTTGGGGCCGCTATTAAATTCATGGTTTCTATATCGCGAACTTAGTTTTATGAATTTAATTTATTAAATGGATAATTTATTAATTATAACAGGTTTTCTTTTAATCTGAATGATATTTTTCAACTTATTTATACCTTAGCCGCGTGGTTCGCGGTAGAGTAGAATTTGGACCACCCCATCTCTTCCCATGAGGTGTCATACAAGGCGACTAAGGGATAAGGGTGTTTAACATCAGACAGATATATACAGTCCATACTCAGCCCAGATTCATGACTCGAGTCAACAATAGTGCTCGGAATACAGCAATAGGCTCACCCTCTATTACGTGGAATCGAATACAATTATTGGTGAAATGTGGGTGTTAATTCACCTCTGCCTAACCCTCGAGGGATAAAGGCATGATTATATGTATGTATGTACATATTAAGTACGAAACTACTTATACTCATAGCCTGTCAACATCATAACCCTCCTTTTGCTTCGTCATAGTCGGGTAAAAACAAAAATCGCAAGAGGATAAAGTTAGTGTCGTGTGTCGTGAACGTGATCGAGATCGAGTTTGTAGTGAGAGTGAAACCAGTGGTAGTGCAGATACGCGTAGTAAGAGAACTTGAAAGAGGGTAGATCGATATATTTACTTCTAAAAGCTTTTTCACTGTGTACCGACAATACACCAGTTCCTCCGTGATCATGGTGCTTACAACAGAGCCGAGATATCAGAAACTCTGAACAAGACAACATGGCAAATACCCGTCTCTGATCCTCCCGTTACTAAACCTGTTTTTATACAACTTAGGTGGCAGATAACCACACGGTCCACCTGATGGGATGTGGTTGCCGTGGTTTACGGACGTGTGCAACACTAGAGGTGTCATATTTGTGCTGCCGACCCTGTAAGAACAGAGAGTATCTGTGCCGTCAGTATAGGAGACAAAGCATGACGAGCCTTTGGCCCTCCCAATGATAGCACAAAAACTCTTCATGGAGCTCAGGCTGCCGTACTCAAAGCCGGGAACACAACACAAGGTTATTATGGCCGCTGTATTCTGTAGGGCGGAGGTACTTCCTAGTTCGTGGAGGTACGTACTGATTCCTTGTAATAGACTTTAGTAATGATATTTATTAATGGTGTACAACAAAGTATATAATAATTAAATACTTCAGTAGTACTGCTCAATTGGGATAGGAATACAGTCGTGTCCTACCCGTGTTGGAACCTAAACCGGGCTTCCCATGACGTGCTATAAGCGATCGTTATATCATTATTATCAATATTGATTATCTAAATAGTATCTAATCCTCATATAAATGGTCATTAACCCAGTCATCGCGATCACTATATTGTGACAAATGACTAAAAAGATAACATTCTTTTTATCAGATAGTCTGTACTTAAAATTAATTTTAGTCTAGAGTAAAATATCGAAATCTAAATAAAATCTGATATATACAATTCTTATGTCATACAGTATTTTTTTATACAATTTAGATGGCAGATAAGCACACGGCCCCCCTGATGGAAAGTGGTTTCTGTGGCTTATGGACGTGTGCAACACCAGGGGAGTCACACTCGTGTTGCTGATCCTGTATGAATAAAGAGTTACCGTGCGTCGGGCATTCTGGCACAGGTTTTTCTCGTGGGGTTGTTCCGTCATCATACATACATATATAAAATCACGCCTGTTTCCCATAGGGTTAGGCAGAGATCACGGATCTCCATTTGCTACGATCCTGACATACTATTCTTGCTTCATTCACTCTCATTATAAAAACACATCAACGAGTCTATCAGTTAGAAAAAAACATGATTTCTTAAAAAATGTATTGAGATGAGGTACAATTAAAATATACCTAACATTATAAGAATCGTAAATTAAAAAGAAGATTTAAATTCGACCCATCCAAGGAGGCCTGGTTCTCGAATTTGGTGATGGCCCTGGGTCTTCCGGGTACGAGGGATATGTTTTAGGCAATCTTACATCTGAATACCTTAGACAGAGTTCGGTTTTAGTCAGTCCGAGTCCCATATAACCACTCCCGTTGTATGGCAGGAGCGGGGCATCTCCGAGGGTATTTTCGCATGAAAAACAAATGGTTTAAATTTAGCCAAAGACTTAAATTTGGACGTGGAACCCCTGGCCGACTTTATCTCTAGTGTAAGAGTATTCGTGCCGACATCTCCAGCGATGGCACGTACAGACGCACCATCGTCGGTTAATTGCCTCCAACGGAATGAGGAGATTCTGTTGTTTTCTCCGCCAGTGTATTTGACTACCCGAATAATAATAGACTTGGGGACTGCTAACCTCCAGTGAGGTTCAATAAAACAAAACAAACATGCTTGACTTGAAAATCACATTAAACATACATACATATATACAAATATACATACATATAATCAAGCCTTTATCCCCGAAGGGTAAGGCAGAGGTGAATTAACACCCACATTTCACAATCATTAATAGGGGGTGAGCTTATTGCCGTTTTCCGGGCACTATTGTTGCCTCGAGTCATGAATCTGAGGCTGAGTTTGGGCTGTTTTTATCTGTCTGATGTTAAAGCCCTATCCCTTAGTCGCCTTGTACGACACGGCATGGGAAGAGATGGGGTGGTCCAAATTCTACTCTGCCGGAGACCATATACATATCATCACGCCTCCATCCCCGGAGAGAGGTGAATTAACACCCACATTTCACCAATCATTGTATTCGGTCCCACGTAATAAGGGGTGAGCCTATTGCCGTATTCCGGGTACTATTGTTGACTCGAGCCATGCGTTTGAGGCTAAATCTGGACTGTACATATCTGTCTGATGTTAAACAGCCCTATCCCTTAGTCGCCTTGTACGACAATACCACATTAAAAAGAAAGATAAAAGTTTTAGTACTTAATGAGATTAGCATACAGTCGGCTGTAAATTCGTACCTTAATTCTGAGAAGCCGTTACCCAGAACCACTTCTTCGAAATGTTCTAGTATTTGTACGGGCCCCTCAGTTTTATCAGAGTACTACAACTCTACAGGGACTACAGGTTCAACGGCCGCACAGCTGACGTGAGCTGCCAGGAGCGTCCACACCGCGAACAGCACTAGGTGCTTCATCTAGAATAGACAATCACAGGACATTGGAAAACACTGATAACACTACCTCTGTGTGATTCCTATAAACTACAAAAACTAGCTGTGACCGTAACAGTACCGTACCTACTCGTATATAGGTATTTAAACTATCATGATCACTCACATCAGTATCAAAATAATCGAGACATTTACCATGTTGCATTGTTTTCAGTTTCCGATATTTCGGCGCTGTTGCAAGCACCATGATCACGTAGGAACTATCCCGGGTAAATATCCCGATTATTTTGATATTGAGATTACTGTACCTATTATTGTACTTTTTTCACGAGCGCAAACGTGCCAGTCCCAACTGATACCACCCCTTTGTAGCTGGTGGAAGAGGTTATGTCGGACTCGAACTGACTAAAACACACGACGCTTGTTGGTTGGTGGATGTGGAGTTGGCAGGCATATATTAATCCTTTTGAATAAAATTTTAAAGCATTTTGTATGGTTACTATTCAAATCGTTTAAGATATAGAAAAAAAAAAATTGAATGCAACATCATTCATTGGTTCCGATAATTCGTACGAATGTCGGTAGATGGCTCTTAACCGCCGCCGTAAGACGGTTGTATGTATGGAAGAATTTGGATGGTTTCGGGCGAAGGTTCCGTGGCTTAGTGGTCAGAGCGTTCCCCTGAAAGGGTAAGATCGCGGGTTCGAATTCCGCCTGAACCGATTAAATTTAGTCTGTATCTTAATCGATCGACTAAATCCTTGCAAAAAAGCCGTTTTCTGTGGATTAGAATAGGACCACCCCATCTTTTCTCGTGGGTATCGTGAAAGGTGACTAAGGAATAGGGCTGTTCTCCATCTGACAGTAAACATAAAGCCCATGACAAAGTGCCTGCTTGATGGCAATAGGCTCGCTCTCAATTATATGGAACCAAAAAACATAACTGTCGATTTATAGGTCTACTTACGAGTATGTGTAATAAAGAATTAAGTTTAAAACTAAACCCGACTAGGTTTTAGTTTTAAACTTATTTTTTTATTTATATTGTTTTTGTGGCAATCAATAGGTATAATTTATAAATATTTGAAATGTACTAATTAGGCCCTTTCATTTGATACTAAACTCGACATATTTATCCCAATTTAATTTTTTAACACAAGTCTTTATGACTGCTGGAGGGCGCCACAATAGAGTCAGTGACATTATATAGTCTATAAACAGTGGACGACTAAGACGCTTCTAATGATAACTCATTTGTACAGTTCTAATAGGTAGGTAAGGAGCCATGAGGGAACAGATGAACCTACACACATACATGCATAGCCTGTCAATATCATACCCGTAGTCCGCTAAAAATATAAAAAAATCTCTTACCATTGTAATAGTTTTGGAAGTAATCTGAAGACGGAACTCTTTCACACTGAGTAGACAAACTCCGCGTCTCTTTATATTTAGTGAGGAAATGCCGATTATCACCGATGTCACTATCATTAAAACAAAAGAACTACTTAATTACAAATGGTTGCGCCGATAGTAGAATTTGTATTTTTTTTTTCGCTCAATAGTAGTAATTCAAATCATTGACACTGAACACACGCTTCCTGTACCCATCTCCCTCCCGCACTACCTTTAAAGTGAGATAGCAATAGTTTTCGCCCCGCTCAATTGTCAAAATAGCCGGATCTTGTCTTCCGTTTGATCTAGCAAGCAGCAATGGCGGCGGCGCTCGCGACTCTCAGAAATTAATAATGTTTGTTGGATTTTAACCGCTTTCATAGACCTTTACCGATCGGATTGTGCCTCTCGTGTATCCCTCAAGTGATTTAGTGATGTGGGCAGCAGCTCCTGAGCCAGGAAGAGAAGACCGGTGCACCGGCTCCGACAGCACGTGGCGTCATAAAGGTTAGTGCATCCTCTCCTAATTTCTTGGGTTGCTTTCAATGCCTAAACCACCTCCGCGGCAACCCGATCACCTATCTTGGTTGTTGTGTAAAGTGTCATATGAAACATTTAGCTTCACTCCCCCGCAAAATACAGTCCACTAGCTCAGGTGGCATGAGAATCGCGCCACCATTCTTTTTGGTCCTTATCGTACCGGATCCTTAGTCGTAGTTCGCATTTTGTTATTTATTTCATTGGGAATAAACGCACCGCACCTAAATACCTAGTTATTTTAGTAGAAAACCCCGCATCTAGGCATTTAGGTTTAGATCTTAGGTATCCTAGACACCCTAGTGCATAGGCACAGTGTAATACCTAACGCATTTGGCTATTTCAATTTCTAAGTTGTCCGTTCGCCACCCGCTAGTTTCGCATCGTATTTACCTAATACCTACATGGGTAGGTACGCGGTTATACCTCGCTCGCATTTCTCTTATCGTATCAATCCTTAGTCGTAGTTTCGCATTTTGTCATTTATTCCATTGGGAATAAACGCACCGCACCTAAATACCTAGTTATTTTAGTAGAAAACCCCGCATCTAGGCATTTAGGTTTAGATCTTAGGTATCCTAGACACCCTAGTGCATAGGCACAGTGTAATACCTAACGCATTTGGCTTTTGTTTTTATTTGTTTCAATTTCTAAGTTGTCCGTTCGCCGCTAGGTCGCATCGTATTTACCTAATACATACATAGGTAGGTACGCGGTTATACCTCGCTCGCATTTCATTCAAATTCATACGAAAGTATTTTAATTTGAATAGATATTACGCAATACTTAATCCCTGAAATAATAGTTGAACCTAGACAGCGATCTAGCTCGCGTAGGTACGATCTGGTTGTTGTTATGCGCGTTTGTTCAAGCTTGCACTCGCAGTTATAAGTACCTACCTACCTACGGAATATCGCTCGCGCCGCGTCGCTGTTCTACACCGCTAAGATTAAGTCATTTCATTTGTTGTTTACCGCACTTTAGTTTGATATTTAGTTGTAAAAATGTCCCCAAAGGTTGGTAGGACCGGTAGTGGGGTTCAATTGAAACTTTTATACGCTAAAAGAGAAATGATTTACTCTCGCGTACAATCGATTTGTGATAATGCACTTAAAACCTCTGATTTGGCTATTAAAGATTCGTTCTTATGTTCTATAGAAAACTTAGATAGTTTACGCGCGGATTTCGAATCCTTAGTACATGACATCAACGTTTTAGAGTTAGATTTAAATCCCGATTACTCAGTGAGTTATCAGGCCTTGTCGTCGTTTGACGATTTGTATTGTCGTATCAAACGCGTCGCTAGGAGTTTGGAGAGGCCGTCTGACCGACCCAATCCCACTCGCGACCGACCTAAGTTGCCGCCAATTCAAATACCCGAATTTGATGGTGACATCCGCAATTGGTGTTTATTTATAGATAGTTTTGAGAATACAATAGATAAGAACGTTTCGTTAACAGATCACGAAAAATTGCATTATCTCGTTGAAAAATTAACTGGTAAAGCTATAACCGTTTGCGCTGGAATTATGTTTAGTGCCGAAAATTATAATTTAATTTTAAATACTTTGAAAGCTAAGTATGAGGATAAAAGATCGGTAGCTAACGCATATTTGGATCAGATGTTTGATTTGAAAGCCATTACGGCATGTAACGATCAAAACTTAGAGAAGTTTCTAGATACTTTTGCATCATCTGTTCGCGCCGTAAAGAACCTAAAGATCGATGACCTCTGCGACTTCTTATTTTTGTATATGGGTTTAAAGAAATTAGATTCCGAAACCCTTCGTTTATTTGAGTCGGATCATCGCGGCAATAAAATTCCTAAGTTCGAAGACTTAGAAAGTTTTGTTCGCGAGCATATAAAAATATTGCAACGCTCTTCATCGAAACATGAAGGCGCGAAGAAAGTTGTTAGTTCCGAACGTAAAATAGATGCGTCATCGAAGTCACTGAGGTCAACTCATACTTATGTTAATACCGCACCAGCACATGTACAATCACCTGTTTGCTCTTTGTGTAATGCTCATCATTCGCAATTGTACAAGTGTCCGGGTTTCCTAAAATTATCGCCTAGTGATCGTTATAAATTTGTTCGCGCTAATAATTTTTGTTTTAATTGTCTCGGTACTAAACACCGCGTTGTTTTATGTAATAGTAGCAATAGTTGTCGCAAATGTTCAGCGAGACACCACACTTTGCTCCATTTTGAAAATAGTAACGCCGCATCCAATGTGAGCACAGTTGGTTCGTCGAGCGGTGGCACACGGCGGCCTGCGCCACAGCCGCAGCCCGCGCTCGCGCGCGCTCCGGTCCGCCCGGAGACCGCTGCGAATGACGTCACCTTGTGTTCGTTGTCCGCTAATGCTGCGCTCACTACTGTTGTCCTCGCGACTGCTCGCGTTATTATTGTCGATGCATTAGGTAAACCGCACATTGTTCGAGCACTATTAGATGGCGCTTCGCAAAGTAATTTTATTACTCAAGATTGTTGTCAACGTCTTGGTTTCAATGTTAATAAGCGTTCAACCCGCTCAGTGGTGAAGGGTTTTGGAGGCTTACAGTCAGCTGTTCATGGCACCGTTAAAACAAGGTTTGGATCTCGTTTTAATAATAATATTTGGTTTGACATGGATTCGCTCGTTATAGATAAAATAACTGAACAGTTGCCTACCGTCCCGGTTGACACGTCTTTATTAACGAAATTTAAAGACTTGCCTTTAGCAGATGAGATTTACGCTGTTCCTGGAGTCGTCGATATATTGATCGGCGCTTCGATTCTCCCGCACCTCCAGTCATCACGTAAGGTTCAAGGGGGACCGACGTACCCCGCTCCGCACGCACTGGAAACAGTTCTTGGTTTTGTTATAATTGGTTCCGCACCCGCTTCTATAGATAGTTTTAGTCACTCGACTGCTTCGTTCTGTTGCACCGTCGAGCCGCCACTGGAGTCTACCATCCGCAAGTTTTGGGAAATTGAAGAGGTCAATGTCCCACCTATCCTAAGCCCTGATGACAAGATGGCTGAGGAGATTTATTGTCGCACGACTACTCGTGATGAGCAGGGTCGTTATGTTGTCGCGCTCCCTTTCAAGGGAGATATTTTTTCGCTCGGTGACTCCCGTGTATCCGCTGAAAAACGCTTTCTTTGTTTAGAACGAAAGATGCAGGCGTCTCCAAAGTTAAAGCAAGCCTATGATGAGGTTGTTAACGAATATTTAGATAAAGGTTACATCTCACCTGCGCCTGCGGACACCGACGAGACCCAGCCTTCGTACATTATCCCGCACCACGGAGTTATTAGAGAAGATAAGCTTACTACTAAACTCCGCGTAGTTTTGGATGGCAGTGCTAAGACTAGCACTTCCGTGTCGCTTAATGACATTTTGTATTGTGGTCAAAATCTTTAAGGTAATTTATTTGACATAATTATAAATTTTCGCATTAATATTAGTAGAATTTTAGCTTTTTCGGACTCAACAGTCGCTTTGTGTTGGGCCCACTCTTCGCCCCATCGTTGGGACACATTCGTCGCTAATAGAGTGGCAAAAATTCAATCTGAATCAGCGCCACAAAATCTCTTTCACGTTGCTGGCACCGACAACTCAGCCGATTGTCTCTCTCGTGGATTGCTTCCTTCGCAAATTTTAGATCACCCGTTGTGGTTTAGTGGACCGTCCTGGATTCATGCCGCGTTAGATAAGTGGCCAGTTAGTCAATTCAATCCCACTACGGATTCCGAACCACCCGAGGGGAAGAAGCACTCGCTTGTTGTATCGGTGATTTAAGTACGCTAAAATATTTGCCCGCAATAGATGTTGATGACGATGGAATGCACCCTCTAACTCGTCACGCTCTTTTAGATAGATTAGTCCAATCGTTTTGGAATCGTTGGAGAACCGATTGTTTGCACACGCTGCAGTCGCGTCAAAAATGGAATACTCCATCTAACCCAATTACTGTAGGTACGGTGGTAGTCCTTATGACTGGGAGTGCGCCTCCTTTGCATTGGCCTCTAGGAGTAGTAGAGGAAGTTTATCCCGATTCCCGCGGGATAACTCGTGTTGTACGGGTTAAAACCGCAACCGGATCGTATCTGCGCCCGGTTGTTCGCCTCTGCCCTCTGCCTAACCAGCAGTAGGCACGAGTTCAAACCTATGTTTATATTTTAGTTGTTATTTCCCAAACCTAGATTTAGATTAGACTTTAGATTTGTTCCGCATTTTTCGTTTTGAAGGTAACCCTTCAAGCCGGGGGGAATGGTTGCGCCGATGGTAGAATTTGTATTTTTTTTTCGCTCAATAGTAGTAATTCAAATCATTGACACTGAACCCACGCTTCCTGTACCCATCTCCCTCCCGCACTACCTTTAAAGTGAGATAGCAATAGTTTTCGCCCCGCTCAATTGTCAAAATAGCCGCATCTTGTCTTCCGTTTGATCTAGCAAGCAGCAATGGCGGCGGCGCTCGCGACTCTCAGAAATTAATAATGTTTGTTGGATTTTAACCGCTTTCATAGACCTTTACCGATCGGATTGTGCCTCTCGTGTATCCCTCAAGTGATTTAGTGATGTGGGTAGCAGCTCCTGAGCCAGGAAGAGAAGACCGGTGCACCGGCTCCGACAGCACGTTTTTTTTTTTTTTTTTTTTTTTTTTTTTTTTGTCTTTTTATTCACTACAATCTGTCACATATTGGGGGACATTAAGTAGTAGGCAGGTCGGGACTTGTCATGACATGCTCGGAATGCGACTAGGGTCACATCCTACTTTACTTTATTGTTTAAGTATGTCTTGGGGCATTTTCCGTTTTAGTCGACGAGTTGCGCGAGTTTCCTCCATCAAGACTTTCGCTAGGCGATTTGGGTGGTTTATGATCCTTTCTTTGTAGGTTTTCGTATGACGCAGAATTTCTTGTTTGACTGTATATACTTGAAGGTCGTGATGCAGCTGTTCGTTTGTCACGTACCATGGAGCGTCGGTTACCATTCGTAGCATTTTATTCTGGAATCTCTGCAAGATTTCAATGTTGGAATGAGAGGCGGTCCCCCACAATTGGATACCATAGGTCCAGATTGGTTTAAGCATAACATTGTAAAGAAGAAGTTTGTTGCCCATTGACAGTTGCGAACGGCGACCAATTAACCAATAGTACTTCCGTATTTGCAGTCCCAGCTGTTTGCGTTTGGTAAAGATGTGCTTCTGCCATGTAAGTCGCTTGTCCAGGTGTAAACCTAAGTATCTGACATGATCTGCTCGTGGAATTTCGACGTTATTAAGCGTTACTGGTGGGCATATACCCTTTTTTAAGGTGAAGGTGACATTTATTGACTTCGTTTCATTAGCCTTGATTCGCCACTTCTTGAGCCATGTTGAAATCTCGTTTATTCCTTTTTGTAGGATTTTTGACGCCTCTGTTGGATCCTCGTGAGAGGACAAAATTGCGGTGTCGTCGGCAAAGGTTCCAGTTGTTACACAGTCTGACGTTGGTAGGTCAGACGTGTAAATCAGATAGAGTAGCGGTCCCAGGACGCTACCTTGGGGAACTCCCGCGTTAATATTGCAAAGACCCGAGAAGGCCTCTCCGTGATTCACCAAGAAATATCTATTCTCTAAGAAGGATTTGAGGATCTTATAAATGTTGCTGGGGAAGAACGATTTTATTTTAAATAATAATCCTTCATGCCATACTCTGTCGAAGGCCTGCGATATATCAAGAAAGACACTCGCGCAATACCTTTTAGATTCAAAAGACTTGTCTATTTCGCCTATTAACCTGTGCACTTGGTCAACAGTCGCGTGTTTTTGACGAAATCCAAATTGGTGGTCGGGTATCAGTCCATGCTGTTCCACTAATGGCATAATACGTTGTAGTATTAATGTTTCGAGTATCTTTGATGGTATAGGTAACAGGCTTATTGGTCGATATGATTTTGGATCTTCAGGCTTTTTATCTGGTTTTAATAACATAATTATTTGTGCAGTTTTCCACTGTGGTGGAATAAATTGGAGTCTAACTATAGCGTTATAAATAGCTGTAATCATTGTTATTCCAGAGTCAGGTAGCTCTTGCAAAGTTTTATTTGTAATGAGGTCATATCCTGGAGATTTCTTTGATTTTGCCTTTTGTATTACCCTTCTGACCTCTTTCGTTGTGAATTTCTTTGACGTAATGTCCTCCGTTTCTATTTCTTTCAGGTATTCGGTTACTTTCTTCTCGTGGTCTGCTGGGCCTTCATAGGGATGAGGCTGGAAAACATTTGATAGATGCTCAGCAAACGTGTAAGCTTTCTCTTGGTCACTACGTGCCCAACAATTGTCCGCTTTTCTCAATGGCGGGGAAGTTGTTGTAGGTCGTTTGATGTTTCTTGTTGCTTTCCATAAGGAGTAGTCAGTAGCTGAAGTGGCATCAAGATCCTTGAGATATGTCTGGAAACTAGCGTTTCGATCTTGATCAAGGATTTGCTTAAGTTTTTTTATTTTATGGTTCAATAATTTTTTTGTATCAGGGCACCTGTTTTGCTGCCACAGTTTACGAAGATCTCTTTTTGCACCAATCTCATTCAGGATACTTGGAGGAATACTTTGCCCAGCTGGTCTATGTTGTTGGACTATTGGAGTTGAATCCCAAGCCGCACTCTGGATACTTGTGGTGAAAAATTCAACAGCATTCATAATGTCATTTTCCGTTTCAAGTGCGATTTCTGCGCTAAAAGCCTCGTCTACCAGAATACGAAACATGTCCCATTTGGTTTTATTACTGTGCAGTGTACACTTTTTAGTTGTCTCTCTAACTTTCACCCCAATTTCCACCAGAATAGGAGAGTGATCCGATGATAGCTCCCAGCAACTACAGCAAGATATGTTGTCCTTTGGTACACCTTTGGTGATGCAAAAGTCAACAATGTCTGGTATCTTTGCTGGGTCAGACGGCCAGTATGTAGGTTGTCCTGTTGAAATTACGTTCATTGTTCCTGCCTGTACGCTCTTAAAAAGTTCACGGCCTCTAGGAAGAGTAAGCCTGGAGCCCCAAAATGTATGTTTGGCATTATAATCACCTCCCGCAATGAAACGATTGCCAAGATATTTGAAGTAGTCATCGAACTGTGCCTTCTTTACAGTGTGTCTTGGTGGACAGTAAAGTGACGATATTGTAATCTTGCTTATCCAGTCATACACAACAACACTCGTGGCTTGGATGTAGTCCTTTTGGTATGGTTGTGCCTGATGATGTTTTATGTTAGATCTAATAAGAATGGCTGATCCACCGTATGCTCTACCATCAGGATGCATCGTATGGTATAATGTGTAGTTGGGTATTTTGAAGAAGCTCTTAGTCGTAAAGTGAGTTTCAGAAATCAGCATAATGTCTACTTTGTTTATTTGTAAGAAAATCTTTAACTCATTAGAGTGGTTTGACAGGCCATTGGCATTCCACACGCATAGTTTTATGGATGCGAATTGGACAACTTTGACATGAGTTCAGCTAACATCTGAGTCATTGTTAGCATTTGGTTCATGAGAGCTTGTATCGAACTGTTGAAGGTACGCAAAATTTCCACCATGTGTTGTTCAGTAGTGTTACCTTTAATTGTTTCTAGGTTTTGACCATTTTTTGCAGCTGCTGCATATGACTTGCCTGAATTATTTTCAACGTTGCTTTGGCTTATTTTGGTTACATTTTCTAGGTTTTTAGGCTTTCGGTTATTGGTTATCGATCTCGGATATTTTATTTTTTGCAGCTCTTTATAGACAGTGCAGCCCTTATAATTTGCAGGATGGTTACCTTCACAGAGAATACATTTTACTTTGTCTGAACGTTCTTTTCTCGGGCAGTTTGCTGTATGGTGGGGTCCAGCACATTTCACACAACTGGGTTGTCTGTGGCAGTATTTCTGCGTATGACCATATTGTTGGCAGTTGGAACATTGAGGAATTGAACGTTTTGGTCTTGGAGGTTCAATTTCTATTTGGCAGTTAAGGAGTGACCTGATGCTATAAATGTCCTTATTGTTCGGACTTGGCTGCAAGTCTATGAAAAACATAGGAAGAGGTTTTTTTGTTCTGCTGTTTTTAACATTCCAAATATTGTTTGGTTTATGGTGTAACTCCTCTAAGGCTTGTTTTATTTCTTCAGTGTCGGTTGAGGAATGCATGCGTTTTAGTACTACTCTAAAGTTTTTCTCCCTTTTAGGTTGGTATGTGTAGAATTCAGTGTTTCTAATTTTGAGTTCTTTATATATAGTCGAATACGACTCGGAGGTCTTAGCCTGAATTTTGACTTTTTCCCCTTGTAAAATTTTGATTTCGTAGTCGTCGGGTGCCACTTCTTCCAGCATTTTTGATAGGGGCTGGATATTACTGACCTTATCAACAAAGAAAGGTGGAGGTTTTACTACTTGACGCGTTACTTGGTCTGTAGTTTTTGGCTCTTCTTCATTAGTTTCCAGATCCGCAAACATATTTGATGTTGGTACCGGTGCTGCCAGCCAATAACTTAGTTTGGTTTGTTTCTGGGATCGTGTCGTCATATTAGGGCTACTTCTCAGTCTCTTACGACTGTTTACTTCTTGCCAGTTTTGTGTGTCGTTTTCGTCGTTTTTATGATCATATTCCTTATCGAGAGTTTCTAGGGATTGCGCGTTAGTTATAGATATTTGCGACGGAATACCACTGTAGGAGTTAGATCTAGGTCTATTTGTGAAGAGTCCTTTATGGAAGACCTGCTGCGTGAGATTAGGTTTCGAGTTATTCGTTTTCAGAATTAAATTTTTAGAGCGAAATGTGCCCCCCCCAGAATCCGAGGGGCAGCCTGAACTCGGCTCAGACGGGCCGGGTTCAGGGAGGGATTCTCCACGATTCGTGGTACCCTCCTGGGGTAGATATGTTTTAAATTCCGCCATTTCATATATTGTCGCTGATCCACAGCTTTGTCTTTTCTGTCGGGGTGAGATCCCTTAGGCCACATCTTGAAGACTAAGGCATGACCATGCCTGCTGGTTTTGGTTCGCGCTAGGTATTTGATTTCCCTAGTACCTCCCATATCTGGGGGGCATTCCCCTATCCACCACCTGGGGACGCGGTCGATGGAAGTCCAGCAACTCCGCACTCCAGCGACAGCACGTGGCGTCATAAAGGTTAGTGCATCCTCTCCTAATTTCTTGGGTTGCATTCAATGCCTAAACCACCTCCGCGGCAACCCGATCACCTATCTTGGTTGTTGTGTAAAGTGTCATATGAAACATTTAGCTTCACTCCCCCGCAAAATACAGTCCACTAGCTCAGGTTGCATGAGAATCGCGCCACCAACAAATAATTAATACTTTCTAGAGAAGAGAGGTGAATGTAACCTTATCGACTTACAATTTTAGATTTTTTTGGTGAAATTATGGCGTAACAAAGAAAGGGTAATTATGAAATGTCGAAGTTCAGCAAAATCCACAGATAGACCTGAAACTTCGGATCCCGGACACCGAGGTGAAATCTTCATATCAACTGGATTAACGCTGAAATGTCTAGAAGAACAGCGTAATAAAGAAATAAGATGAAAATATAAAATATGTTGAATTACTTACCACTCACTACCTTTAAGCGGGGCGTGAAAAAGCATCTGATGAGGTCTCCAAGTTGGGTGCAACCCTTGTAACATTAGTAAGTGTCTGTAATGGTGACCCTCGTTCCTGAGACTTTGCCTTTAGCTTACACTCAGCCGAGGTGAAGTCAATTTGGAGTGTCCTAGAGTCCTAGACAAATTCGCTCCTGCGTGGAATACTGCTCGCATCTTTGGGATGGCTCCGCGATATACTTACTAGATGCTCTCGACAGGTTGCAGCGACGCGCGGTCCGAAATATTGGGAACCCTGAGGTCACGAACACCCTCGAGCTTTTGCAGATGCGTAGAGATATTGCTTCCTTGGCTGTATTTTACCGTATCTACCACGGTGAGTGTTCTGATGAGCTCTTCCAACTAATCCCATCATCTCCTTTCCTACATAGGACAACACGTGCAGGCCTAAGATATCACCCTCACACTGTGCAGAATACACGAGCAAGAACCAAGCGGTTCGTAGACTCTTTTCTTTGCCGCACCACCAAGACCTGTAATTAATTACCAGCACACGTGTTTCCTTCTTCCTACAGTCCCGGGGCCTTTAAGCGGGGCGTGAAAAAGCATCTGATGAGGCCGCCGAGCTGAGTGCTACCATTGTAACACCTTAGTGTCTGTAATGGTGACCCTCTTTCCTGAGACTTTGCCTTCAGCTTACCATCAGGCGAGGTGAGGTCAAGTTGGCGTGTCCTATATAAAAATAAAGATTAAAAAAAACGTAGGTGGCAGACAAGCACACGGGGCCACCAGATGGAAAATGGTCATGGTGGTCTATGGACGTGTGCAAAACCAAGGGAGTCACTGTGCCGTCAGTGTAAAATACAAAGCAGCTTTTGGTCTTCCCACTGCCAGCACAAAAGCTCTCCAGTGAGCTCTGGCTACCCTACTCCGCCGCGGTATTCTGTAGGGCGGCGGTACTTCCCCAGTCGGACTGCTCAGTTGGATGGAATTACCGTCGTGTCCTACCTCCTGTAACTTCCTATTCTACTCTACATCATCACGTGTGGCGTAGCGGTACATCGTTCGACTGCTACGCAGAGGATGCGCGTTTGATTCCCGCTCAGTGAAAATATTAGTACTCTTTGTATTGGTCTGGGTGTTTTCTATGTATACATTTACAAAAAAAAAGTAGCTAGTTAAGCTATGCTTAGAATGGGTTTAAATAGCGTTGTGTAGAATATTTATTTATTATTATAATTTTTTTTTTTTACATGCGCAAAATCCCCTCGGATACCTCCCCACCGGAGCCGGTGGAGGAGGTTATGTCGGACTCGAACCGACTAAAACGCACGCCGCCTGTGGGTCGTTTTGGTTGCCGAAGGTGAGGTTGACAGGCATATCCCTCGCACCGCGGCCGACCCAGGGCCATCTCTCACGATCTGGCCCTCTTCTCGGGTGTGGGGACTACAGAGTCCCCAACTCGTCCCCGGAAAAGGGGAGGCGCGCCATGCGCGCCGCCGCCGCGGCCTGCTTCTGCCAGGGTGACAGGCGGCTTCACCTGTCACCCCCAGGCCGGCGCTCATGGGGGGCGGAGGTCGTTCATCGACCTCCGACGCCCGAGTTGCCTTCGTACGCGGGCAGCTTGTCTTGCGATTCTTCGTCGCTCCCGCTGCCGCTCCCGCCCCGCCTCCTCCTTCACGAGCATTACTTGCTCGCAGAAGGAGGCGCCGGCCACCCAAGCATCCGCGCAGCGAACCATCGCCGCGAGCAAGGTGGAGAGCGTGAGAACTCTCACTCCCAGGGCCGCCACTAGCTCCCGCCTCGGCGTCTCCCACGCCGGACACTCGGTGAGCGTGTGCGGACCTGAGTCCTCGCTCGCGTCGCAGTGATGGCACTCGGACGTTGGCTCTTTCTGCATCCGACGCAGATACTTTCCGAAGCATCCGTGCTCGGTGATCATCTGCGTCAGACGGTACGAGAGGCTGCCGTGTGGCCTCTCTAGCCACTCCCCCATGATGGGTCTTACCGCCGTTACTACGGCGTGCCCAATATTTATTTATTATTATACTCTTACCATTTTCCCAACTCAGTTTGGGCACAGATAACATAATACTAAAGTGTTTGGGGTCGACTTTCTAGTCTAACTTAGATGCGAGACAACTACAGTATTTTCCGTGAAGCAACTGCCATCTAACCTCCGCAACCAATTCGCGATATTGAAGTATTGCAGTCAGACCGGTCGTTCCACTTTGTAACTGGGACCGATGGCTTGATATTCTTACCGAGGCACGGAAATACGCAGACCAATGCTTATAAACATTCATCCAAATATTTAAACTGAGTGGAGACCGCGAGAAGGTAAACGCAAGGTAGGACGCCCCCTAGCCAGATGGACGGACGACCTGAAAAAGGTGGCTGGGACGGACTGGATGCGGAAGGCAGAGGATCGGAAAAAATGGCGCACATTGGGAGAGGCCTATGTCCAGCAGTGGACTGGGGTAGGCTAAATGATTGATCGATTTAAACTGAGTGGGAATCGAGTCCCTGCCCTCTGAGTAGGAGTAACATTCACTACCGCTGAGTTCGTCTGTAAATTGTAAGTCGCAGGACACTGTCTCCAGGAAGGCGGAGCTGTAGGCAATTGCTTGTATAGGTATGATAGCGTATGATATGTTTGTTATATTCTTCACACATTATAAAGCATCATTTCCTATTTTTTTTTTGTTTACTTTTATCTATATTTAGGTATTATAACTTGATAATATACCTGTGCTTTA
The DNA here is from genome assembly GCA_963662185.1 of Eilema griseolum. Classification (NCBI taxonomy): domain Eukaryota; kingdom Metazoa; phylum Arthropoda; class Insecta; order Lepidoptera; family Erebidae; genus Eilema; species Eilema griseolum. The sequence goes on along the minus strand of OY759254.1, from coordinate 7,801,916 downwards.
ATTTTTCGGTCATAAAAGGTTATCATAACTAGGACGGATATGAATGAGCCATGTATTTTATACTCCAGATTAGAGATTTGGATCCCTTTGTTTTTTACGTGCGATAAATTCCCACGGATACGCCGACTGTCGGAGCCGGTGGGAGAGGTTATGTCGGACTCGAACTGACTAAAACACACGGCACCATTGGTTCGTTTTTGGTTGCCGAAGGTGAAGTTAACAAACATATCCCTCGCACCCCGGCCGACCTAGAGCCATCTCTCTCGATCTGGCCCTCTTCAGGTGTGTGGACCGCAGAGTCCCCAACTTGTCCCCGGAAACGGGGAGACGCGCTAGGCGCGCCGCCGCGTGATTTGGATCTCTTATGATTCTTATTATGATAATATCGTTGTGTGTTAATAAACTCAGAAATAATTCTTAGGTATAACCTACCTACAAATCAATTGAGTGTAGGAGGTTGCTCAATAACCTCCGTCCTCCGTGAGAGCGGGCCTCGGGGTGACAGGTGGAGCCGCCTGTCACCTTGGCAGAAACAGGCCGCGGCTGAGGCACGATGCGCGTTTTCCCGTATGATGGGTATACCGTGATCCCACACCCGACGAGGCCATCACCTGTGGGCATCATGTCAAACAATTCCTCTGAACACAAACCAATGTATAAGCGGTAAAACACACACAGCGAGGCGAAGTCCCACCTAAGGCTGAGAGGTTCCATGTACCTGCGAGTATGGGATTGTCGACTAGTCTTAATGCCCGTCCTTGTACCGAGTTGAAGGTTCAAGCTGGTATGCAGGCGCACCAGCAAAAAGGTGACAGTAGTATTCCATGTGGGGCCGGACCTGTGCTGTGCTGTGCTGCCCCACAGTGAAGTATTGCTTCGCCATTTTGAACTGTTCTATCATATGTCCAGCAATGGACTGCGATGGACTAATTGATTGATTGATATCACTCACACCATTCTCACATCAAAGAAAATCTGAACTCACAAATAAGGCCAGATTTAATCTTTATACCCTAGTATATAAACATTGAAAAATATAAACAAAACTCAACTCCTTACCTACATTAGTTTTGTTATCTTAAAGATAGTTACATGAAATTAGTGATAACCTGCATTTCCTTACCAAATATAAACGGACGCCGAATTGTTCTACTCAGTGTGAAAGAGTCTCGTCTTCAGACAACTTCAAAACCAATACAATGGTAAAGTGTTTTGTTTTTCAAATGGGGTTCTTTGAAGCTCTTGGGCATAGGCTACAGCAAATGGCAACATCTTCCTATATGTGGGATGTATGCTTGCCTGCCAACTGAGATAGATAGATAGCATAGCTAACTACAGTAACAATTACGTTAGAATTAGCCCAACTGTTTCGGTGTTTACCCTGTTCAAACATAGAAAGATGGACAGGCAAAACTATTATTTGCCCATTGTTGTTTTGGTTATAATGATTGTGTTCATTAAAAAGCTGTTTATTTTCACGTTACAAATAAATACTATAATTTAATTTATTATTAAAATATACATTTATGGAATAATAATAATAAACATTCAAGGTCACAATATATCTAATCTATTAACCCGACCCTCTCCGTACCTGGGGCAAATGTGCCCATCGCGCTGGCGGCGTTGCCCCGCTGAATATCGATGGCCAACCTTTGCCTCAGGAACGAGGCTATGCGATAGTTACCAGTTTTGTCTCTCAGCCTGGGCCACCATTCACTAACCAAATTTTTTAATATAAATTATTTGAATTTTGGATTATTACTTACATCTTGGTCAGAGTTACCCAAAATGACTTTACTTGTTGTGTTATGAAATTGTGTACCTATGTAACATTTTGCATCACTAAATATATTTTCATTTTTTTTTTCATCTCTAATATTTGTTCTAATGTTCATAGGTGCCATGCCATGACTGTCTGCAAAGATGCATTATTTGATATATTCCAATGTCCTATGTTTGTCTATTCTAGATGAAGTACCAAATCCTGTTCGCAGTATGGGCGCTGTTGGCAGCTCACGTCAGCTGCGCGGCCGTTGAACCTGTTGAGTTACAGTACTCCGATGGAACTGAACTTGCCAATAATGATGAGGGGCCCGTACAAATAATAGAATCTTTCGAAGAAATTGATCTGGATAGCGACATTTTTGGATTAGTCAGATCAAACTCTTTACTTTTCAGGTAATAAACTAAGCGTTGTTCTTGTAACGTTCTGGAAAAAAAATCTTCAGAATGTGTGGATTCGTTGTTATTGCTACTATACTTATTTTGCATATACTTAGAGCTCGCGCCCGGTTTCATTCGTAAAAAACAGCTATAACCAGCGGTAGAGATATCTACGGACGCGAGAAATATGTATATTGTTTCAAAATTTGACCTCATTCGATGCAGAACTTCTGGAGTAGAATGTGAATGCATCAACAAACAGATATAAAACTACATATAAACGTATAATCACACCTTTATCCCGGAAGGGTTAGGCAGAGGTGAATTAACACCCACATTTCATCAATCATTGTATTCGGTCCCACGTAATAGGGAGTGAGCCTATTGCGCTATTCCTGTCACTTTGTTGACTCGAGCCATGCATCTGAGGCTGAGTCTGTACTGTATATATCTGTCTATTACTAATTAATCACATATTATTTATTGACATTCTTCTTACAGGGGAACATTCAGGAGGTCAGCAATCGCCAACACAATTCTTGTCCACGTAGTCAGATACACCGGCAGGGCGAGTACCAGAATTTCTTCCGTCCGGGGCATGCAGATTGGTACCAACCAGGGCGCATCGGCGGTCATCATAGCTGGGGGGGTAGGCAGGAACACAGTCACAGTGGAGATAAGGTCGGCCAGGGGTCGAGGGTACCACGTGCAGGTGGATGTCTATGGTCGTCTTTAAACTCTCTTTTTAATTAATAATTTAAGTATTCGTAAGGAATAACTATTTTTAATGTAAATATACCTATTTTATTTTTTAACACTCCATTGTTTTTCTACCTTATTGATATGTTCTAACTGGTTCAAACGAATATCTTTCCTGTTCAAAATGATAACACCTGTTGGAATGTGGTGTCCCAACGATTCCTTTATTCCTTTTACTATTGCACTATAAAGATTTAGAAAACTCTACCCGCACGTGACCTTGATATCGGGGACAAAATGCAGAAGTATCATTTTCACTGCCGGAATATTCTCATCCTCATCCTAGCGCATAGACTTAATAATACTGGAAGCCAGCGTTTGTGGAGATACTACATTGACCCAGCGCCATCTAGTTACAGCAAGCCAAACTACTACTTCACTACGAATCCTACATCGCACAAGTGAAGTTCTCGCGCTGATACAATATTTACTTAATTAGGTATTACACACATCTTACATCTTCATCACAAGAAGTCCAATTTCATAGTGTAGACTTAAATATTAATAAAAATATTGAACAGTAGGCACTTATACACATCAAAGTATTTTTTTTTTTTATTAAACATGAATCAGAACTAAAATTAAATAATACACACATCACAATAATACCTAAATCTAAAAATATCAAAATCTAAATAAAATCTGATATATACAATTCTTATGTCTTACAGTATTTTTTTATACAATTTAGATGGCAGACAAGCACACGGCCCCCCTGATGGAAAGTGGTTTCTGTGGCTTATGGACGTGCGCAACACCAGGGGAGTCACACTCGTGTTGCTGATCCTGTATGAATAAAGAGTTACTTTGCATCGGGCATTCTGGCACAGGTTTTTCTCGTGGGGTTGTTCCGTCATCATACATACCTACATAAAATCACGCCTGTTTCCCATAGGGTTAGGCAGAGATCACGGAACTCCATTTGCTACGATCCCTGACATACTACTCTTGCTTTATTCACTCTCATTATAAAAACACATCAACGAGTCTATCAGTTAGAAAAAAACATGATTTCTTAAAAAATGTATTGAGATAAGGTACAATTAAAATATACCTAACATTATAAGAATCGTAAATTAAAAAGAAGATTTAAATTCGGCCCTTCCAAGGGGGCCTGGTTCTCGAATTTGGTGATGGCCCTGGGTCTTCCGGGTACGAGGGATATGTTTTAGGCAATCTTACATCTGAATACCTAAGACAGAGTTCGGTTTTAGTCAGTCCGAGTCCCATATAATCACCCCCGCAGCGGCGGGGCATCTCCGAGGGTATTTTCGCATCAAAAACAAATGGTTTAAATCTAGCCAAAGACTTCAATCTGGACGTGGAACCCCTGGTCGACTTTATCTCTAGTGTAAGAGTATTCGTGCCGACATCTCCAGCGATTACACGTACAGATGCACCATCGTCGGTTAATTGCCTCCAACGGAATGAGGAGATTCTGATGTTTTCTCCGCCGATGTATTTGACTACACGAATAATAATAGCGTTGGGGACTGCTAACGTCTAGTGAGGTTCCATAAAACAAAACAAACATGCTTGACTTGAAAATCACATTAAACATACATACATACATGTAATCACGCCTCCATTCCCGGAGGGTTAGGCACAGGTGAATTAACACCCACATTTCACCAATCATTGTGTTCGGTCCCACGTAATAGAGGGTGAGCCTATTGCCGTATTCCGGGTACTATTGTTGACTCGAGCCATGCGTTTGAGACTAAGTCTGGGCTGTATATATCTGTTTGATGTTAAACAGCCCTATCCCTTAGTCAATGGCATTTACGGCAATACCACATTAAAATTTCTCTTAAAGAACCAATAATCTCGCTCATCAAAATTGCGAGACTAACCTCTTTTTAAACGAGTTGTCATACTACATCCAGAAATACTAGCGACTGCCGGGAACTTCTTTTTGATACATGATGATGATGATGCAGACAATCATACGGCCCACCTGATGGGTAGTGGTTACCTTGGTCTATGGACGTATGCAACACCAGGGGTTACCACGTATGTTACACTCGCGCTGCCCACCACGAAGAAACCTTCTGAAACGCCTCTTGCTTGGGAAAAACGCAGCAGGGAGGTCATTCCACAGCTTGAGTGTGCGTGGGATGAAGTTTCTTTCATACCGCACGGTAACTTCATACGTGTGGACCCCGTTTTACCCTTTTTGGCGGAGAGTTTTGTAAAATCCATTCTTAGTGGATGTCTACATCCTATAAGAAATCTACCTGCCAAATTTGAAGTTTGTAGGTGTTTTAGTTTCTGAGATTTCGTGATTACCTAATCAGTAAGTTGTATTTCACTTTTATATATAATATAGATAAATTACACGGAATCCTTAATCATATACATCCGTTTTATAAAAATAGTTATGATAACCTCTTATAAAGCATAGGTTTATTTATCAAGTTATAATACATAATATAGATAAAAAGTTGCCAAAAAACAGGAAATTAATTCGCAATGGCGTGAAGAATATTAATATTAGACCAGACAATAATATAGTCCTATAACAAATATTAGTAAGATACTTTGAGCTGTTAGAGCGTGATTGAATAATAAACAACCAAACATATTGGTCTCGCCTGGTGTTGCACATCCATAGGTCACGGTAACCACTTTCCATCAGGTGGGCCGTGTGCTTGTCTACTAACCAAGTGGTATAAAAAAAAACGAATCTTCATAAACTTTCATAATTACACTATTAGTAGGATAGGATATTATAACATATTAGCTGCGTGGTACCTTGTTTTTTAATGTGCGCAAAATCTCTATAGATACCCCCACCACCAAGGCTTGTGAGGGAGGTAGTGTCGGACTTGAACCGACTAAAAAGTACGCCGATTTTGTGTGCTGCAGGTTGCCGGAGGTGAGATTATCTGAAACATATTCTTCGCACCCCGGTAGCCGCGAGGTAACCGGCAGAGAATTCGGGCCACCTCACCACTTCCCATGCGGTGTCGTACAAGGTGATTAAGGGATAGGGCTAACATCAGACAGATATAGAGGAACTTGGTTGAGTGGGACCTGGATAAGTGTAAACCTCCACAGCTGGTTCAAGCACATTCTGTTAACATTTTTATACTATTTATAAAAAAAAAACGTGTCTTTTAATACAATCAATTACTTAATTACAGATCACAGTCGACAGCTGGACTAGGCCTCTCCCAATGTTGGGAGGCTTCGGTCTACGGTTTAAAGATTAAAAATCACCTATAATGTTTACAATACGTTTTTTAATCAATAATCGCACCTCTGTTACTGAAAAAACCTGTATTCTGACCTCTTTTAATGGAACCCTCGGTAAATATGACAATACATGAATATCTGAGACTGGGTTCGTGGAATACGTGAGACGCAGGTCCCTTCCGGTCTCACTTAACCAGGTTTCACTGTATATGCAGTACAGCCTCCACTTCGTCTCAAATGCATGCCTCGAACTAATAGTGTCCGGAATACGGCAATAGACTCCCTCCCTATTATGTGAGACAGAATACATGATTGGTGAAATGTGGGTGTTAATTCATTTCTGCCTAACTCTCCGGGGTTGGATGATAGTAGGATCGCAGTAGAAGGCAAACTTAAGTTATAATTAGCTTTACTTTATTTAATAATAACGATTGCTTGTTATGAATGTAATGATGATTTTTAGAACAACAATTGTTTAAAGGTTGTCTGGAAGAATTTGTGTAAAGCGGTAAGGCCATACTTTATACTACAAGAGTAGTCTTCTCAATTTCTGTAATGAAAATATTATAATTGACGTACAATAAAGTATTTAAGAAATAAAAAAAAAGTCAAAATAAATTGTGAAATTGCTAATTCGTCATTATTGCAATAAATGTACATTTTGAATTGCAAAAAGTGATGCAAATGTCAAATGTGGCCTATTGAATTGACCTATAGGTGAAACTCGCATCATGAATCCCTTTCATGATGTTTCAAGATGCCGAAGTTTGGATCCGTAGTTAGACCAAGTCATCCTCAAATGAATTGGGAAATTGTGAAACAACTTGGAGGATAATGATGAACTTTTCTAATACCGCATTATCGACAAAAGATGGAAGTAATAGTACCTTTAAACAATAATTTATTCCGTCAAATATTCATAAATTGGATACAATAAAACTAAAAGAACTATTGTACAACTTGTTGCTAAAAATAATTGAAATGCGTCATGGAATTCCTCCGCATCGCATGCCTCTTGTGGTAGCGTTCCCAGAAGACTGGCAGCATTGCCACGTTGTATGGCAAAGCTTATTCTCTGACATAAAAAGAGGTCAGCCTTCTAGTCACGAGAAGCGTCGACCATTTGCTTCGCAATCTCACGGAAGAGATTGCAAGCGCTCGGACCCCATGACGTCCAAGTTTCGACTCCAAACGGCACAAATTCATAATCTCTGATGAGATTTGAGTATTTAAGCCGCTTGAGAACCTCTGCAGAAGTAAACTTTTTTATATTTCGGCTGTACATAAAAATACTATTTCTATAAGTTATCGTACATGGAATGATAAGTTCCAAGTATTCATCAACATACATCATAAAGTATAGAGTTATAAATTAAAATTTAACAGGAAATGCAAAATAATTCGACATTAACCCTTTTATCTATTAGATTCTGCTATCGGTGATAAGCACCATTTTGCCCACTATATATAGGAGACGTTGAAATGGTATATTCAGTGTAAACACATCCAGTTTTAAGAGAACTTCAACAAATATTTCAAAGGTAAGTGCTTTACTATGTTTGCTAATTAATATAATTATAATGTTATGCTATTAGCCGCGTGGTTCCCGGCAGAGTAGAATTTGGACCACCCCATCTCTTCGCATGTGGTGTCGTACAAGGCGACTAAGGAATAGATATAACATCAGACAGATATAATATACAGCCCAGACTCAGCTTCAGATGCATGGCTTGAGTCAACAATAGTGCCCGGAAGACAGCTATAGGCTCACCCCCTATTACGTGGGATGAAATTCAATGATTTGGGTGTTAATTCACCTCTGCCTAACCCTCCGGGGCTAAAAGCGTGATTATATGTATGTATGTTTTAGTACCGTTTACAAATACACTCGATAGTAAATTTTCTAGAAGTTTCTAATCCCGATAGTGTCCCAAATAACCATAAAAAGGCGTCGAAAAATCGTATGGACTCTCTTCAATTTTCCCTACTGTTTTTATGATACATAATGGTTTTCAAATAGACTTGGCAATTTACCTGTTTCTAGAAATATATACAACTCAAAGGTGACTGACTGACTGACAGTGATCTATCAACGTACAGAAATTTGGCATGCAGGTAGATGTTATAACGTAGGCATCCGCTAAGAAAGGATTTTGATTAATTCTATCCCCAAGGGGATAAAATAGGGGATGAAAGTTTGTATGAAACATTGTCAATTTTAAACCGACCAGGCTGAGACTTTGCTTGCATAAAGCTACTAAGACGTAGGCATCCCCTAAGAAACGATTTTGGGATGCAGGCCATATAAGACTAGCTGTTGCTCACGACTCCGCCCGCGTGGATGTCGGTTATCGCTTAGTGTTGAGTCAACACTATGGATCATAAAACAATTCCAATATAAAAATAGCCTACGTTACTCCTTATTACATCAGCTACCTAAAAATAAAGTCACACTAAGCTATAGCCGGAGCCGCGGGCAACAGCTAGTTATATATAATACCTCTTCTACTCTTAGTCTCACCAATCATATAGATGTTACTTTATACTTTTACTATAGTTACTTCACAGATAAAGTAACTATGAGTTTGGGAACACAAAGTTCAACTCTAGCAACGACGCCTGAGTCGCCCTGTTTAATTTTAAGTCTCCAATTATTGCCAGCTCTATGATCGTGGAGGAACAGAAGTACTGATGATTAGGAGTTAAAATAAAATATTATGTTACATTTACTCTGGTAAACCATGGCCAGATAATTTAATTATGGTGGTGATTTCAACTTCCTACGTTTATCGTTTCTAGATGAAGACTCAAATGCTCCTTGCAGTGTTGGGACTTCTGGCAGTATACGTCAGTAGTGCAGCGGTGGAGCCTGTACAAGAGGCAGAGCTTGCCACACTCGAGGGGTTGGAGCCAGCACAAATAATTGAATCTTTTGAAGAATTTGATCTTGATGATGGCTCCACAGGTCCAGTCGCCAGGACAAACACACGACTTCTTAGGTAATAAACTAAGCGCTGGTTTTTTCAATACTTTAAAAATTTAGGAAAATAATTCAAAAGATTCTTACTGTTGTACGAATAATAGCTAAGAATTAAAATATGCCGTGGAATTATTCCGCATCGCATGGCTCTTGTAGTAGCATTTCCAGAAGACTGACATCATTGACACGTTGTATGGCAATTCTAATTCTCTAACCTAAAAAGTGACCAAACTATATTCATTCTCATTTTTCCAACATTTTAATGGATTGAAAACTAATAAATCATAAATAATTTACTTACTTTTTTCTTACAGGGGAACATTCAGCAGGTCAGCCGCCGCCAACGTAGTCCATGTTATCACAGTCAGATACACCGGCCGGGCCGCAACTCGGATCTCCTCCGTCCGCTGGACGCACCTGAGCAGCCTGGGCCAGACTGCACGCATCACCGCTGGAGGCGTCAATAGGAACACTGTCACAGTGGAGATACGCTCGGCCAGGGGTCGCGGGATCAACACCCAGGTTGAAGTTTGGGGCCGCTATTAAATTCATGGTTTCTATATCGCGAACTTAGTTTTATGAACTTATTTTTTAAATGGATAATTTATTAATTAAAACAGGTTTTTTTTTAATCTGAATGATATTTTTCAACTTATTTATTTATTTATTAACATAAATTGCAAATACAGGTAGGTACAGGATGTCATGTTTTATTTATACCTTAGCCGCGTGGCGTGGTTCGCACCCCATCTCTTCCCATGACGTGTCGTGTACAAAGGCGACTTTTTTTTTTTTTTTACGTGCGCAAAATCCCCACGGATACTTCCCCACCGGAGTCGGTGGAGGAGGTTATGTCGGACTCGAACCAACTAAAACGCACGCCGCCTGTGGGTCGTTTTGGATGCCGAAGGTGAGGTTGACAGGCATATCCCTCGCACCCTGGCCGACCCAGGGCCATCTCTCACGATCTGGCCCTCTTCTCGGGTGTGGGGACTACAGAGTCCCCAACTCGTCCCCGGAAACAGAGAGGCACGCCAGATGCGCCACCGCCGCGGCCTGCTTCTGATAGGGTGACTGGCGGCTCCACCTGTCACCCCGACGCCGGCGCTCATGGGGGGCGAAGGTCGTTCATCGACCTCCGACGCCCGAGTTGCCTTCGTACGCACAAGGCGACTAAGGGATAGGGTGTTTAACATCAGACAGATATATACAGTCCAGACTCAGCCCAGATTCATGACTCGAGTCAACAATAGTGGCCGTACAGCAATAGGCTCACCCCCTATTACGTGGGATCGAATACAATTATTAGTGAAATGTGGGTGTTAATTCACCTCTGCCTAACCCTCGAGGGATAAAGGCATGATTATATGTATGTATGTCCATATTAAGTACGAAACTACTTATACTCATAGCCTGTCAAAATCATAACCCTCCTTTTGCTTCGCCATAATCGGGTAAAAACAAAAATCGCAAGTGGATAAAGTTAGTGTCGTGTGTCGTGAACGTGATCGAGATCGAGTTTGTAGTGAGAGTGAAACCAGTGGTAGTGCAGATACGCGTAGTAAAAGAACTTGAAAGAGGGTAGATCGATATATTTACTTCTAAAAACTTTTTCACTGTGTACCGACAATACACCAGTTCCTCCGTGATCATGGTGCTTACAACAGAGCCGAGATATCGGAAAATCTGAACAATAGAACATGGCAAATACTGTAACGACGCGCTCTGCGAACGACGTCACACCGGTTTTAATTCTATTTTTGAACGAAGGGTTTCGGAGCGCGGAGTGAATGACATTTTGACGTATCGCTGTCAAAAGCACCTTTTTTCCTATATTGAGACGGGATGGTCGATATTCATGGCTTCGTAACTTAATTTCAATAAATCTCATAAAAATGAGAGTATTTTGGCCTAAAGGATAATAGTTTGTGTCCTCACAACTATCCTCTTGTGGAATTATAGTTTATTTCTGGTGAGTTGTTATTTTTTAATAAGATTCCCTTTGATGGAAATTCGCCACGCTCCTAATTTGAAAAATAATTGTTAAAATTCTATTGTTTCAGCTCTTAATCTGAAAATATTATGATTTCTTTTGCTATTGGCATTGTTCCAGCAAATTAAGGCGGTAAGTCGCGCAAATTTATAAAAAATTAGGACCTCGTGCCCTATATTGGAGTTTGTTCTAATGACATGCAATTTTATTACAGGTTTCCAAATTGGAACCGCCTTTGCCCTTTGGCTTTGCCTTTTCTCTTTTCTTTGGACCTTTTTCGGCGTTCCTTTGTCTTCGGTCATCTGCATTTCCTTATGGAGGGTTTGGACTTTTCACCTCAAACATGGATGTACCGCATGGGCTTAAACTGAAAACTTCGCCTGCTACGAGCTTTCTCGCTGCTGTGTTTACATATACTCGCCAAGGGATGCCGTGAGCTTACTTTAATTATATTTTAAATCTAAACTTCAAAATGACCTAAAAGTGCATTGGTGACATAGAATCATTTTGACCTAGCTTATAAAACTCTAATTTTAAATTTAAGGTTAGATATACATTAGGAATGTATCCTTGCAACTATTTCTAAATGCACACTGGAGTGGACAATAAAACCTTAAACCTCACAGTTTGGTTTCATTTAGCTCACCTCCGGAAGATTAAAAGTTTCCAATATCCGCTGATTATCTTAGGCATGTGTATCTCCAAGGCGCCCGAACTTTTATGGTAATGTACTTACAAACCAATTTTATTTATATTTCTTTTAAATAGGAGATTACACACTTACTTTTTTTACTTTGTAATAACACATATTTTTTAATTATTACAATTGGCACTCGCGAACAGGGACATGACAGTGTGCATATATCTTTATTCCTTGTCACCTTTGCATTATTTTTTACTTTAACATGTTAAGAACAGTGTTTTCTTCATGTATTTTACTGTTACATAACTGTGTATTACAGTAAATCTTTGTTATTGTTTACTTTGCAAAACTAATCATACTACAAGTTAGTACTATTGTTTGTATCTCTCAATTACAGGTGAATGTTTCAATTTGTATAACATGGTTATTGTTATAACTGTTTTATCTTATATAGCTTTTGTTTATTACAGGTAAGATTTTCCACTTAGTAATATTATATAATTACTAGTTCTTAACCTTTATTCACATGTGTGAAAACATAGTAATATTTGAATATTTGCTGTTTACCTTAAGTAGACATAAATAATTTATTTTGTGAATCACTAATGCATTTTTATCTTTATAGGCATTTGACCTAAATAACTTTTGCAACAATAACATTCCATTCTATGAGTTTGTTTGACTTTTGAGTTTAGCGTTTTGCTATCAATGCAATTAACTTCATTCATAATTTAATTAACTTTAATTAGAAACTTTAATTAATACTTTAATTAGAAACTTATAGTGTATTTAATACAACTTTTTATTAGATTTTCACATCCTTTTATAAATCAAACATGGATAAGGAAATACAGGTCCCGCCTTTGTTTGAGAGTATTGTTGGTGATGTTCCAGTTGGTACTTCTACTTATGAGATGCCTCATGTCACAGGCTTGGCGTCGCTGCGAGGAATTGCGGGGTTTGTAATTCAAATACTGTTTATTCAAAAAACGTATCAGGTCCCATCGAGCCCTAGTTTTTGATAAAACCTCTGGTGACTCGATGTTGAAAAAATTTAGCAGTGCTCCGAATGAAGCCACTTGTAAGAGAGAATTTAATGAATGGTTGGATTATTTGAAAGTTTTCTTTAATAATATCAGGGCTGCTCCTGTTTTGTTTGTTAAACATAAAGACACTAGACCTTATTTAAAATTTAATATTAATAATAAATTTTATTCAGGTTTGTTAGATAGTGGAGCTTGTAGTTGTGTACTCGGTTCTAATATTCATCAAACATTTTTGCAATTAGGTTATAAATTTAAACCTTATAAAGGTAACGCTGTTACTGCTGATGGTTCTGCACACAATGTTATTGGAACTATGGTTTTACCTATCACTTGTGATAACTTAACTAAAAATGTAGATTTTTTGATAATACCTTCTTTTAAACCTTCAATTATTTTGGGATTTGACTTTTGGTTGAAATTTAATCTTGCTAAAGACTTATGGAATAATATTACTTTTGAATATGAATCCACTACTTGTGTAAATGCAGTTACTTCTGTTTCTGAACTTTCTCCTTCTGAGAAACACGAGTTAAATAAAATTATTTCACTTTTTGAAAATATTTCTTATGAAAAGAGAGGCTTAGGTCTTACTCATTTAGTTAAACATAAAATTTTTGTTTGTGATAATGGAAGCCAATTTACAGCTAAGCAATTTGTAGATTTTCTAAAAAGTTATAATATTAGTAAAATATTTTATAATACTTTATATACACCTCAAAATAATCCTGTAGAGAGATATAACAAAACAGTCGAAACATGTATTTCTTGTTTTGTTAAAGATGATCATAGAACTTGGTCAAAATATTTGCCTCATGTTCAATTAGCTTTAAATAGTAGTGTGAATCTAGCTACAGATTTCACTCCTAATTTTCTCATGTTCGGTAGAGAACTTATTTTTGATGCTTCATTGCACCGTTTTAGTAATTCTTTTGATAACCTCAATCAACTTGATGTTGTTGATAGGTCTTCATTTGCTTATTCACTTAAATCACTTAGTGATATTTTTATAAAAGTTCAAGCTTCATTGCTTAAAGCTTATAAGCGTAATGCGCGTTATTATAATATAGGAAGGAAGGTCATTTCTTTTGAGGTGGGAGATATAGTGTGGAGGAGAAGTTTTGTGCAGTCTAATGCTCCTGCATTCTTTTCGGCTAAGTTAGCACCTAAGTTTGTTAAGTGTGAAATAATAGATAAAATTTCCTCTAATGTTTATGTTTTAAAAGACCTTAATAAAAACTATACTGGTCGTTATCATATTAAAGACATAATTAAATATTAAAATTATTCTTGTTTTGACAATGTCTATCTTTGTCTTTGGTACTTTGTTTGAAGTATGACCCCACTATGAGGTGATGTTTGAAAGGTTGAGGGGTGTTGAAAGGAGATGTATGTTAGGAACTTCACAACAATTTATTAATTTCAATTTTAGTTTCCTTCAAAAATAACTTAGGTCATTTTAGGACTTATTTTTATGTAACTCTACTCCATATTAACAAATTGTTCCACATCAAAAGATCTTATATTTTTATTTATCTTTGTTGTATAGGATTATTTTCCTGTATATATTTTTATACACTTGTATATTTAATATTGTATATTTTGTACAAATTTAGGAATTTAGTTTCTACTCTAATATAGGAGTGAAATTTAATATTCATTTTCTACATTAAATTCACTTGACTTATTTCCACTCACTTAGGGAATGGAAAATTAAGTTTCTTGAACTTTATTTTTGTACAGTTCTGGGTTATTTTCTTAGTATTAAGATTCTCGGATTGGACGCATTTTATGCATTTTTTACACACCTTGTTATACCATTTTTTGGGAAACTTGTGTCTTACTGGACTTTACAATTTTTTGTGCTATTGTGTTTCATACACATAGTCACACTTTACGCTTTGCGCACGGGAAGCTGGTGGTGTTGAGCCGGTCGTAATTGTCGTTTTTCTCTTTTTGTACGATTGTGTTTTTATACACATTGTTACATTTTTTATGCTTTGCGCACGGGATGTCGGTGGTGTTGTGCCGGTCGCAAATGTCATACTTTTCTTATGCGGTTGTGCTCAGAAAGTCAGTGGTGTTGTACTGGTCACAATTGTCATATTTTCTTTATATTTTGCTTGTGCTCGGAAAGTTGGTGGTGTTATGCCGATCACAATGCTTATAAATATATTATTACGACACTTTTGTTGTGATTTTGTTTTGACGTTTTAGATGTTGGAATAGGAATTTGAAGTCGGCGGCTTTTCAACCTAACCGACAGTGGGAAAACTTCATTGTTTTTACCGATTTTCTTTCAGATTCGGCAGCGTTGGTGCTTAACCGATATCTTGTTAGTTTCATATTTTTGTTTCAGGAATAGCTGGTATAGAGTCGGTGGCGTAGGAGCTCAACCGCACTTTTGTATTGATGCTAGAAGGCTGGTTAAGATCAAGGATTGGATTCGACGGCGTTGGTTGCCTAATCGATATCTGGAATGGAATTGAGTAGGGATTGTTTAATTTGTTTTATTGAAGGATTTATTTTCACTTTTGTGTTGAAATAAGTTTTTACTCTTTTCTGAGTTTGGTTCTTTACTTTTCGAGTGTTTTCACATTCTTTGATTTTTAGGAATGCTTTCCCATTCTTTAATTTATGATTATTTCTGCAATACCCAATGCAAGATGCTTTCGCATTGCCTTTTTTGTTTATTGAAAAATGTTGCAAGACATTTTGTCTTTTGAGGTTTTTTGGAATTTTGTTCTGGACTCTCATAATTTTCATTAGAAAAGGAAGTTTCTTTCTTTCTTTTTTCTTTTTGGGGAGGGATGTAATGTAACGACGCGCTCTGCGAACGACGTCACACCGGTTTTAATTCTATTTTTGAACGAAGGGTTTCGGAGCGCGGAGTGAATGACATTTTGACGTATCGCTGTCAAAAGCACCTTTTTTCCTATATTGAGACGGGATGGTCGATATTCATGGCTTCGTAACTTAATTTCAATAAATCTCATAAAAATGAGAGTATTTTGGCCTAAAGGATAATAGTTTGTGTCCTCACAACTATCCTCTTGTGGAATTATAGTTTATTTCTGGTGAGTTGTTATTTTTTAATAAGATTCCCTTTGATGGAAATTCGCCACGCTCCTAATTTGAAAAATAATTGTTAAAATTCTATTGTTTCAGCTCTTAATCTGAAAATATTATGATTTCTTTTGCTATTGGCATTGTTCCAGCAAATTAAGGCGGTAAGTCGCGCAAATTTATAAAAAATTAGGACCTCGTGCCCTATATTGGAGTTTGTTCTAATGACATGCAATTTTATTACAGGTTTCCAAATTGGAACCGCCTTTGCCCTTTGGCTTTGCCTTTTCTCTTTTCTTTGGACCTTTTTCGGCGTTCCTTTGTCTTCGGTCATCTGCATTTCCTTATGGAGGGTTTGGACTTTTCACCTCAAACATGGATGTACCGCATGGGCTTAAACTGAAAACTTCGCCTGCTACGAGCTTTCTCGCTGCTGTGTTTACATATACTCGCCAAGGGATGCCGTGAGCTTACTTTAATTATATTTTAAATCTAAACTTCAAAATGACCTAAAAGTGCATTGGTGACATAGAATCATTTTGACCTAGCTTATAAAACTCTAATTTTAAATTTAAGGTTAGATATACATTAGGAATGTATCCTTGCAACTATTTCTAAATGCACACTGGAGTGGACAATAAAACCTTAAACCTCACAGTTTGGTTTCATTTAGCTCACCTCCGGAAGATTAAAAGTTTCCAATATCCGCTGATTATCTTAGGCATGTGTATCTCCAAGGCGCCCGAACTTTTATGGTAATGTACTTACAAACCAATTTTATTTATATTTCTTTTAAATAGGAGATTACACACTTACTTTTTTTACTTTGTAATAACACATATTTTTTAATTATTACAATACCCGTCTCTGATCCTCCCGTTACTAAACCTTTTTTTATACAACTTAGCTGGCAGATAGCCGCACGGTCCACCTGATGTGATGTGGTTACCGTGGTTTACGGACGTGTAAAACACTAGAGGTGTCATATTTGTGATGCCGACCATGTAAGAACAGAGAGTATCTGTGCCGTCAGTATAGGAGACAAAGCATGACGAGCCTTTGGCCCTCCCAATGATAGCGCAAAAACTCTTCATGGAGCTCAGGCTGCCGTACTCAAAGCCGGGAACACAACACAAGGTTATTATGGCCGCTGTATTCTGTAGGGCGGAGGTACTTCCTAGTTCGTGGAGGTATGTACTGATTCCTTGTAATAGACTTTAGTAATGATATTTATTAATGGTATACAACAAAGTATATAATAATTAAATACTTCAGTGGTACTGCTCAATTGGGATAGGAATACAGTCGTGTCCTACCCGTGTTGGAACCTAAACCGGGCATCCCATGACGTGCTATAAGCGATCGTTATATCATTATTATCAATATTGATTATCTAAATAGTATCTAATCCTCATATAAATGGTCATTAACCCAGTCATCGCGATCACTATATTGTGACAAATGACTAAAAAGACAACATTCTTTTTATCAGATAGTCTGTACTTAAAATTAATTTTAGTCTAGACTAAAGTATCGAAATCTAAATAAAATCTGATATATACAATTCTTATGTCATACAGTATTTTTTTATATAATTTAGATGGCAGATAAGCACACGGCCCCCCTGATGGAAAGGGGTTTCTGTGGCTTATGGACGTATGCAACACCAGGGGAGTCACACTCGTGTTTCTGATCCTGTATGAATAAAGAGTTACTGTGCGTCGGGTATTCTGGCACAGGTTTTTCTCGTGGGGTTGTTCCGTCATCATGCATACCTACATAAAATCATGCCTGTTTCCCATAGGGTTAGGCAGAGATCACGGATCTCCATTTGCTACTATCCTGACATACTACTCTTGCTTCATTCACTCTCATTATAAAAACACGTCAACGAGTCTATCAGTTACAAAAAAAAATGATTTCTTAAAAAGTGTATTGAGATAAGGTACAATTAAAATATACCTAACATAATAAGAATCGTAAATTAAAAAGAAGATTTAAATTCGGCCCATTCAAGGAGGCCTGGTTCTCGAATTTGGTAATGGCCCTGGGTCTTTCGGGTACGAGGGATGTGTTTTAGGCAATCTTACATCTGAATACCTAAGACAGAGTTCGGTTTTAGTCAGTCCGAGTCCCATATAACCACCCCCGTTGTATGGCAGGGGCGGGGCATCTCCGAGGGTATTTTCGCATGAAAAACAAATGGTTTAAATTTAGCCAAAGACTTAAATCTGGACGTGGAACCCGCGACCCCTGGCCGACCTTATCTCTAGTGTAAGAGTATTCGTGCCGACATCTCCAGCGATGACACGTACAGACGCACCATCGTCGGTTAATTACCTCCAACGGAATGAGGAGATTCTGTTGTTTTCTCCGCCGGTGTATTTGACTACCCGAATAATAATAGCGTTGGGGACTGCTAACCTCCAGTGAGGTTCAATAAAACAAAACAAACATGCTTGACTTGAAAATCACATTAAACATACATACATACATATAATCACGCTTCCATTCCCGGAGGGTTAGGCACAGGTGAATTAACACCCACATTTCACCAATCATTGAGCCTATTCCGGGTACTACTGTTGACTCGAGCCATGCGTTTGAGACTAAGTCTGGGCTGTATATATTTGTCTGATGTTAAACAGCCGTATCCCTTAGTCAATGGCATCTAAGGCAATACCACATTAAAATTTCTCTTAAAGAAGTAATAATCTCGCTCATCAAAATTGCGAGACTAACCTCTATTTAAACGAGTTGTCATACTACATCCAGAAATACTAGCTACTGCCGGGAACTTCTTTTTGATACCACTTACGTGGCAGACAATCATACGGCCCACCTGATGGAAGGGGTTACCTTGGTCTATGGACGTATGCAACACCAGGGGTGTTATACTCGCGCTGCCGACCACGAAGAAACCTTCTGATACCCCTCTTGCTTGGGAAAAACGCAGCAGGGAGGTCATTCCACAGCTTGAGTGTGCGTGGGATGAAGTTTCTTTCATACCGCACAGTAACTTCATACGTGTGGACCCCGTTTTACCCTTTTTGGCGGAGAGTTTCGTAAAATCCATTCTTAGTGGATGTCTACATCCTATAAGAAATCTACCTGCCAAATTTGAAGTTTGTAGGTGTTATAGTTTCTGAGATTTCGTGATTAATCAGTAAGTTGTATTTCACTTTTATGTATTATATAGATAACTTACACGGAATCCTTAATCACATACATCCGTTTTATAAAAATAGTTATGATAACCTCTTAGGGGCCATAAATAAAGCATATAGGTTTATTTATCAAGTTATAATACATAATACCTAATATAGATAAAAAGTTGCCAAAAAACAGGAAATAAATTCTTTGCATTGCGCGAAGAATATTAATATTAGACCAGGCAATAATCTAGCCCTGTAACAAATATTAGTACTTTGAGCCGTTAGAGCGTGATTGAATAATAAACAACCAAACATATTGGTCTCGCCTGGTGTTGCACATCCATAGGTCCCAGTAACTACATTCCATCAAGTGGGCCGTGTAAGCACACGGCCCACTTGATGTGTCACTTGAGTGTCGGACTTGAACCGACTAAAAAGTACGCCGACTTTGTGTGCTGCAGGTTGCCGGAGGTGAGATTATCTGAAACATATTCTTCGCACCCCGGTAGCCGCGAGGTAACCGGCAGAGAATTCGGGCCACCTCACCACTTCCCATGCGGTGTCGTACAAGGTGATTAAGGGATAGGGCTAACATCAGACAGATACATTGAGAGATGTCGGCACGAATACTCTTACACTAGAGATAAGGTCGGCCAGGGGTCGCGGGTTCCACGTCCAGATTTAAGTCTTTGGCTAAATTTAAACCATTTGTTTTTCATGCGAAAATACCCTCGGAGATGCCCCGCCCCTGCCATACAACGGGGGTGGTTATATGGGACTCGGACTGACTAAAACCGAACTCTGTCTTAGGTATTCAGATGTAAGATTGCCTAAAACACATCCCTCGTACCCGAAAGACCCAGGGCCATTACCAAATTCGAGAACCAGGCCTCCTTGAATGGGCCGAATTTAAATCTTCTTTTTAATTTACGATTCTTATTATGTTAGGTATATTTTAATTGTACCTTATCTCAATACACTTTTTAAGAAATCATTTTTTTTTGTAACTGATAGACTCGTTGACGTGTTTTTATAATGAGAGTGAATGAAGCAAGAGTAGTATGTCAGGATAGTAGCAAATGGAGATCCGTGATCTCTGCCTAACCCTATGGGAAACAGGCATGATTTTATGTAGGTATGCATGATGACGGAACAACCCCACGAGAAAAACCTGTGCCAGAATACCCGACGCACAGTAACTCTTTATTCATACAGGATCAGAAACACGAGTGTGACTCCCCTGGTGTTGCATACGTCCATAAGCCACAGAAACCCCTTTCCATCAGGGGGGCCGTGTGCTTATCTGCCATCTAAATTATATAAAAAAATACTGTATGACATAAGAATTGTATATATCAGATTTTATTTAGATTTCGATACTTTAGTCTAGACTAAAATTAATTTTAAGTACAGACTATCTGATAAAAAGAATGTTGTCTTTTTAGTCATTTGTCACAATATAGTGATCGCGATGACTGGGTTAATGACCATTTATATGAGGATTAGATACTATTTAGATAATCAATATTGATAATAATGATATAACGATCGCTTATAGCACGTCATGGGATGCCCGGTTTAGGTTCCAACACGGGTAGGACACGACTGTATTCCTATCCCAATTGAGCAGTACCACTGAAGTATTTAATTATTATATACTTTGTTGTACACCATTAATAAATATCATTACTAAAGTCTATTACAAGGAATCAGTACATACCTCCACGAACTAGGAAGTACCTCCGCCCTACAGAATACAGCGGCCATAATAACCTTGTGTTGTGTTCCCGGCTTTGAGTACGGCAGCCTGAGCTCCATGAAGAGTTTTTGCGCTATCATTGGGAGGGCCAAAGGCTCGTCATGCTTTGTCTCCTATACTGACGGCACAGATACTCTCTGTTCTTACATGGTCGGCATCACAAATATGACACCTCTAGTGTTTTACACGTCCGTAAACCACGGTAACCACATCACATCAGGTGGACCGTGCGGCTATCTGCCAGCTAAGTTGTATAAAAAAAGGTTTAGTAACGGGAGGATCAGAGACGGGTATTTGCCATGTTCTATTGTTCAGATTTTCCGATATCTCGGCTCTGTTGTAAGCACCATGATCACGGAGGAACTGGTGTATTGTCGGTACACAGTGAAAAAGTTTTTAGAAGTAAATATATCGATCTACCCTCTTTCAAGTTCTTTTACTACGCGTATCTGCACTACCACTGGTTTCACTCTCACTACAAACTCGATCTCGATCACGTTCACGACACACGACACTAACTTTATCCACTTGCGATTTTTGTTTTTACCCGATTATGGCGAAGCAAAAGGAGGGTTATGATTTTGACAGGCTATGAGTATAAGTAGTTTCGTACTTAATATGGACATACATACATATAATCATGCCTTTATCCCTCGAGGGTTAGGCAGAGGTGAATTAACACCCACATTTCACTAATAATTGTATTCGATCCCACGTAATAGGGGGTGAGCCTATTGCTGTACGGCCACTATTGTTGACTCGAGTCATGAATCTGGGCTGAGTCTGGACTGTATATATCTGTCTGATGTTAAACACCCTATCCCTTAGTCGCCTTGTGCGTACGAAGGCAACTCGGGCGTCGGAGGTCGATGAACGACCTTCGCCCCCCATGAGCGCCGGCGTCGGGGTGACAGGTGGAGCCGCCAGTCACCCTATCAGAAGCAGGCCGCGGCGGTGGCGCATCTGGCGTGCCTCTCTGTTTCCGGGGACGAGTTGGGGACTCTGTAGTCCCCACACCCGAGAAGAGGGCCAGATCGTGAGAGATGGCCCTGGGTCGGCCAGGGTGCGAGGGATATGCCTGTCAACCTCACCTTCGGCATCCAAAACGACCCACAGGCGGCGTGCGTTTTAGTTGGTTCGAGTCCGACATAACCTCCTCCACCGACTCCGGTGGGGAAGTATCCGTGGGGATTTTGCGCACGTAAAAAAAAAAAAAAAGTCGCCTTTGTACACGACACGTCATGGGAAGAGATGGGGTGCGAACCACGCCACGCGGCTAAGGTATAAATAAAACATGACATCCTGTACCTACCTGTATTTGCAATTTATGTTAATAAATAAATAAATAAGTTGAAAAATATCATTCAGATTAAAAAAAAACCTGTTTTAATTAATAAATTATCCATTTAAAAAATAAGTTCATAAAACTAAGTTCGCGATATAGAAACCATGAATTTAATAGCGGCCCCAAACTTCAACCTGGGTGTTGATCCCGCGACCCCTGGCCGAGCGTATCTCCACTGTGACAGTGTTCCTATTGACGCCTCCAGCGGTGATGCGTGCAGTCTGGCCCAGGCTGCTCAGGTGCGTCCAGCGGACGGAGGAGATCCGAGTTGCGGCCCGGCCGGTGTATCTGACTGTGATAACATGGACTACGTTGGCGGCGGCTGACCTGCTGAATGTTCCCCTGTAAGAAAAAAGTAAGTAAATTATTTATGATTTATTAGTTTTCAATCCATTAAAATGTTGGAAAAATGAGAATGAATATAGTTTGGTCACTTTTTAGGTTAGAGAATTAGAATTGCCATACAACGTGTCAATGATGTCAGTCTTCTGGAAATGCTACTACAAGAGCCATGCGATGCGGAATAATTCCACGGCATATTTTAATTCTTAGCTATTATTCGTACAACAGTAAGAATCTTTTGAATTATTTTCCTAAATTTTTAAAGTATTGAAAAAACCAGCGCTTAGTTTATTACCTAAGAAGTCGTGTGTTTGTCCTGGCGACTGGACCTGTGGAGCCATCATCAAGATCAAATTCTTCAAAAGATTCAATTATTTGTGCTGGCTCCAACCCCTCGAGTGTGGCAAGCTCTGCCTCTTGTACAGGCTCCACCGCTGCACTACTGACGTATACTGCCAGAAGTACCAACACTGCAAGGAGCATTTGAGTCTTCATCTAGAAACGATAAACGTAGGAAGTTGAAATCACCACCATAATTAAATTATCTGGCCATGGTTTACCAGAGTAAATGTAACATAAATTCAATGATTTGGGTGTTAATTCACCTCTGCCTAACCCTCCGATGAACTTGAAAAGAAGAACTTGAAAGAGGGTAGATCGATATATTTACTTCTAAAAGCTTTTTCACTGTGTACCGACAATACACCAGTTCCTCCGTGATCATGGTGCTTACAACAGAGCCGAGATATCAGAAACTCTGAACAATACAACATGGCAAATACCCGTCTCTGATCCTCCCGTTACTAAACCTGTTTTTATACAACTTAGGTGGCAGATAACCACACGGTCCACCTGATGTGATGTGGTTACCGTGGTTTACGGACGAGTGCAACACTAGAGGTGCCATATTTGTGCTGCCGACCCTGTAAGAACAGAGAGTATCTGTGACGTCAGTATAGGAGACAAAGCATGACGAACCTTTGGCTCTCCCAATGATAGCACAAAAACTCTTCATGGAGCTCAGGCTGCCGTACTCAAAGCCGGGAACACAACACAAGGTTATTATGGCCGCTGTATTCTGTAGGGCGGAGGTACTTCCTAGTTCGTGGAGGTACGTACTGATTCCTTGTAATAGACTTTAGTAATGATATTTATTAATGGTGTACAACAAAGTATATAATAATTAAATACTTCAGTAGTACTGCTCAATTGGGATAGGAATACAGTCGTGTCCTACCCGTGTTGGAACCTAAACCGGGCTTCCCATGACGTGCTATAAGCGATCGTTATATCATTATTATCAATATTGATTATCTAAATAGTATCTAATCCTCATATAAATGGTCATTAACCCAGTCATCGCGATCACTATATTGTGACAAATGACTAAAAAGATAACATTCTTTTTATCAGATAGTCTGTACTTAAAATTAATTTTAGTCTAGAGTAAAATATCGAAATCTAAATAAAATCTGATATATACAATTCTTATGTCATACAGTATTTTTTTATACAATTTAGATGGCAGATAAGCACACGGCCCCCCTGATGGAAAGTGGTTTCTGTGGCTTATGGACGTGTGCAACACCAGGGGAGTCACACTCGTGTTGCTGATCCTGTATGAATAAAGAGTTACCGTGCGTCGGGCATTCTGGCACAGGTTTTTCTCGTGGGGTTGTTCCGTCATCATACATACATACATAAAATCACGCCTGTTTCCCATAGGGTTAGGCAGAGATCACGGATCTCCATTTGCTACGATCCTGACATACTATTCTTGCTTCATTCACTCTCATTATAAAAACACGTCAACGAGTCTATCAGTTAGAAAAAAACATGATTTCTTAAAAAATGTATTGAGATGAGGTACAATTAAAATATACCTAACATTATAAGAATCGTAAATTAAAAAGAAGATTTAAATTCGGCCCATCCAAGGAGGCCTGGTTCTCGAATTTGGTGATGGCCCTGGGTCTTCCGGGTACGAGGGATATGTTTTAGGCAATCTTACATCTGAATACCTAAGACAGAGTTCGGTTTTAGTCAGTCCGAGTCCCATATAACCACTCCCGTTGTATGGCAGGAGCGGGGCATCTCCGAGGGTATTTTCGCATGAAAAACAAATGGTTTAAATTTAGCCAAAGACTTAAATTTGGACGTGGAACCCCTGGCCGACTTTATCTCTAGTGTAAGAGTATTCGTGCCGACATCTCCAGCGATGGCACGTACAGATGCACCATCGTCGGTTAATTGCCTCCAACGGAATGAGGAGATTCTGTTGTTTTCTCCGCCAGTGTATTTGACTACCCGAATAATAATAGACTTGGGGACTGCTAACCTCCAGTGAGGTTCAATAAAACAAAACAAACATGCTTGACTTGAAAATCACATTAAACATACATACATATATACAAATATACATACATATAATCAAGCCTTTATCCCCGAAGGGTAAGGCAGAGGTGAATTAACACCCACATTTCACAATCATTAATAGGGGGTGAGCTCATTGCCGTTTTCCGGGCACTATTGTTGCCTCGAGTCATGAATCTGAGGCTGAGTTTGAGCTGTTTTTATCTGTCTGATGTTAAAGCCCTATCCCTTAGTCGCCTTGTACGACACGGCATGGGAAGAGATGGGGTGGTCCAAATTCTACTCTGCCGGAGACCATATACATATCATCACGCCTCCATCCCCGGAGAGAGGTGAATTAACACCCACATTTCACCAATCATTGTATTCGGTCCCACGTAATAAGGGGTGAGCCTATTGCCGTATTCCGGGTACTATTGTTGACTCGAGCCATGCGTTTGAGGCTAAATCTGGACTGTACATGTCTGATGTTAAACAGCCCTATCCCTTAGTCGCCTTGTACGACAATACCACATTAAAAAGAAAGATAAAAGTTTTAGTACTTAATGAGATTAGCATACAGTCGGCTGTAAATTCGTACCTTAATTCTGAGAAGCCGTTACCCAGAACCACTTCTTCGAAATGTTCTAGTATTTGTACGGGCCCCTCAGTTTTATCAGAGTACTACAACTCTACAGGGACTACAGGTTCAACGGCCGCACAGCTGACGTGAGCTGCCAGGAGCGTCCACACCGCGAACAGCACTAGGTGCTTCATCTAGAATAGACAATCACAGGACATTGGAAAACACTGATAACACTACCTCTGTGTGATTCCTATAAACTACAAAAACTAGCTGTGACCGTAACAGTACCGTACCTACTCGTATATAGGTATTTAAACTATCATGATCACTCACATCAGTATCAAAATAATCGAGATATTTACCATGTTGCATTGTTTTGAGTTTCCGATATTTCGGCGCTGTTGCAAGCACCATGATCACGGAGGAACTATCCCGGGTAAATATCCCGATTATTTTGATATTGAGATTACTGTACCTATTATTGTACTTTTTTTACGAGCGCAAACGTGTCCCAACTGATACCACCCCTTTGTAGCTGGTGGAAGAGGTTATGTCGGACTCGAACTGACTAAAACGCACGACGCTTGTTGGTTGGTGGAGGAAAGGTTGGCAGGCATATGTTAAATCCTTTTGAATGAAATTTTAAAACATTTAAATGTTAAGTATTCAAATCGTTTAAGATATAGAAAAAAAAAAATTGAATGCAACATCATTCATTGGTTCCGATAATTCGTACGAATGTCGGTAGATGGCTCTTAACCGCCGCCGTAAGACGGTTATATGCAGGCCCCTCTTCCCCACTGGGCACTATGGGCACGTGCCCAGGGCCCCGCGATCGAATGGGGCCCCCTAGTTCCTGCCAGATTACCAAATGATAACCGATATTTAGGTATTACCGAAAAACATTAATTTTGAAAAATCTGATGATAATGACTTACTACAATACCTACGCTTATTATATTAGCTTTAGTTTGCCGCATGCGGATAGCTATACCTTGTACAACATAGCTTGAACTTTTTGACAGATGGGTCAGTGATGGGAAACAGAAAATATCTATTGGTGTAAAAAATGTGTTGGCTAAATATGTGGCTGTATGTATGTTTTAAACTATTCAAAATAAATAAATTCATTCGTCAATCAATTTTATTGCACTAGACATAAAAACATTGGGTAGGTACCATTGTTTTCAGTTTTTCTATTTAAATTTTACTTCGAAGCAATAAAAACCACTTAAGACTTTCGGAAAATGCTTGAGTCCTTAACAGGTACTCTTATGTTGTGTGTCTATTCTTATGATTATTATCAATTTTTAATATTATTAAAATAAGAAAATATTGTTCGTCGTTGCAAAGTTATATCGATTTCAGATTTGACATCCGTCAAAAAGAAAGATCAAACTAATAAATAAACAGGGTATAAGTACTCCACTCTCTCTCAAAAATGAGTTTTTCCGATATTAGTATATTTAGGTTAATTTAAATACCTATATGTAAGTATAAGAATACAATTAAAAGAAAAATTATTAAATTAAAAAAAGAAGAATTATTTGATGCGGTGTGGTTTATGTCTTTAAGAAACCTATTCGAACGTCATTCGTAATACCAAAGACAAAAAAGGGGAATTCCCGACTCCCGATCGTCGTTTGACTTGACGAACGGGAATTCCCTTCAAGTATTTGTCTGCGATGTTGTGGCGTTTGTTTTGTTTGTAGTTGTTAGTTTGTTACTGACTGTGCTTGAGCTCTGACAAAAAAATAGTATTGTTTGATTAAATCGTCGTTTGTCTGTTTTGTGTTAGCGAATATTTTCGTTATAAAATTAATTAAATACTAAATTATAATATAAAATGTCGAAACGGTCATATCCTAGTGGATCTGAAAAAAGGAAAAAAGCTCTACATCAGAAAGAAGTAATTGAAAAGTTACCAAAATTAACATCATATTTTACTACTACTACTGGAGAAACTTCTGTAAGTAGCAATCAACTCATAAATGTTCCACATGATGACTCAGCTCAATTACAAATTGCGGGAATTTCTAAACCTTCATGTTCCAATTTTGAAAAAGAGATTGAATCAGAAAGCGACTATTCCTACGACGAAAGTGCAACGACTTCAGTAACTTCACTAAAACCGACAACTCCAACTGTGTCAATTGAACAGCAGTTTTCCAACACAGAAGAATTAATATCACACGATCCCGCCGATTATTTTCACGAAAAGTTTGTTGAAATAAATCACGAAATTTTAATTCGTAAGGGACCAGTATATTTTCAAAATAAAGATTCTGACTTTTCCGAGGCATCCAGAACCTACAAAGATGGTAATAAATTAGTGACGAGATATTTCAACAAAGCATTATTTATTTGCAAATTAAAGAACAATGAAAGCGTCGAAAGAAAATGGTTGCTGTATTCGCCTTCCAAATGCTCTGTATTTTGTTTTTCATGCTGCTTATTTAACCCAACTGATGTTAATCTTTGCTCTCGGAATGGATGTAATGATTGGAAGCATATTAATCACATAATTTTAACACATGAAAATAGCCCAGCGCATAAGCAATCTATGATGACTTATCTGGCACGAAGTAAAGCGGTTGGTAGAGTAGATATAGAGTTATTATCTCAACATTAAAAGGAAGTGGATTACTGGAGAAACGTACTTAAACGGATTGTAGCTGTTGTAAAATTTTTGGCATCGAGAGGGCTTCCATTTCGCGGCGACAATGAAATCCTAGGATCTCCAAACAATGGAAATTATTTGGGTTGTGTGGAATTATTGAGTGAATTTGATCCATTTCTTGCAGATCACTTAAAAAAATTTGGGAATCCTGGAAAGGGTAACATTTCTTATTTATCAGCAAATATCTGTAATGAGTTTATTGAAGTAATGGGAAAACAGGTTCTAAAAAAAATTATAAATGAAGTTAAATCAGCAAAATATTTTTCCATAAGCGTTGACAGTACGCCCGATCTGTCTCATATTGACCAGCTAACTTTCATCATTCGATACGTAAAAGACTGTGTTCCTGTTGAAAGGTTTTTGAAATTTATACCTATTAAAGAGCATAAATCTAAGTATTTAGCGGAGACCATCTTAAATTTTTTAGAGATACATGATATTCCCATAAAAGATTGCAGAGGACAAAGCTACGACAATGCTTCAAATATGTCGGGAAAGTATAGTGGTCTACAAACAAGAATCAAGGAAAAATGTGAATTTGCCACCTTTATACCATGTGCAGGACATTCACTAAACTTGGTAGGTGTCCATGCTGCTGGGTGTGTACCGGAGGCATCACAGTTTTTTGAAATAGTTCCGAAAGTGTACAACTTTTTTTCGGGCTCTACCCACAGATGGAATATATTAACAGAACATTTAGGTTCAAAAAAAGTTGTTAAGAGTCTTTCACAAACCAGATGGTCAGCCCGAGCTGATGCAGTAAGTGCTTTGCATGGGGGTTATAAAAGCTGTAGACCTCTATTTGTGAAACATACAATTTTAACTGTTGCAAGTCTGTATATATACGAGGTCACACTATTTGTTAGACTAAATCTAAACTTATTTGAGCTAGCCTCACAAAATAGTAACAGATCGCAGCGAGATACGTATCGATTGTGCATACGTAGGACCAATACAGCGTTAATGCACAAAAGCGTATTCCATATGGCTGCAGTGCTATATAATAAATTGCCCAAAGAATTGAAGGAACTAAATTTAATTCTTTTTAAGAAAAAAATGAAAAATTGTCTCGCAGAAAAATGTTATTATAATATTACAGACTACCTAAATGACCGCTTAATATAATTATTTATTTTGACATCTTAATTTATGACCATACACTATTAAATGAATATTTAAATGACAAAACACTAGATGCTAGGTAAATAATAAAATTCAATCATAACTTTGACATTTCTTATTAGATATATAAATTGTATTTGACTAATTTAATGATTATTTTGCATGGAGTTGTTTATATGTTTAGCACGGAAATATTGATATCCAATGTTATGTTTTTCTATATTAAATTGCAAATTCTTAGCTTCTAATTTTATAAACAAATATCGTCATAATATGTGTGACGTTATTGCATGCCAATCTGGCTGAAATATGGTGGAACCTAAATGTATTTACTTGTAACCTGTGTACCCATATATCGCAATAAATTGATTTGATTTGATTTGATTTGATTTGATTTGATTTGAAGAATATTAGAAGCTTTAATCACCATCGCAAACGATACTGAAAAGGCACGAGAAACAAGAGACGAAGCCCTTAGTCTGTCTAGAAAAATGGGAAATCTAGAATTTATTATACTGACGGAAATCTGGAGCACCATATTGGAAAGAATAGACAAAACAAGTAATTATCTTCAGAAAGAAACAATAACACTGGACGTTGCAACCAATTTGTTGACTTCACTTTATGATTTTATTACTAACCTCAGGGATAAATTTGATAACTTCGAATCATCTGCCAAAGAAAATAACCCAGAATCTGACTACAAAGATCTATCTCAAAGAACAAGACGTAGAAGCTCACGGCTGATTTTTTTTGATGGCTCTGCGCCATCAGTCCAATTGAATGGAAAAGAGCGATTCAACGTAGAAACCTTTCTCCCAATAATCGATACCTTGAGTGTTCATCTAAAACAGCGACAAAGTTCATATGAGACCGTCAGTCAACGTTTTAGTTTATTTTTTCACTTAAAAACTCTGAATTCCGAAGAGATACGACAAGGATGCAAAGAATTTTCTCAAATCTATCACGAAGATGTAAATGAAAAAGAGTTAGAAATAGAATGTCAACATTTAAAAGAATACTTAAAAAATGTTCAGAGTGAAAATGAAGCATCTAACAGTGTACAGGAAGTATATATTAAAGCAAAACAAAATTGAAGACACATTTCAAGAATATTTTTAAGTATGATGGTAACTAAC
Organism: Eilema griseolum; assembly: GCA_963662185.1. Taxonomy (NCBI): domain Eukaryota; kingdom Metazoa; phylum Arthropoda; class Insecta; order Lepidoptera; family Erebidae; genus Eilema; species Eilema griseolum. The sequence goes on along the minus strand of OY759254.1, from coordinate 7,771,588 downwards.
TGCAGCGGAGAACGCTCCTTCTCCAAATTGAAACGAATAAAAAATGAATTAAGAAGTACAATGCTTCAAGAGAGATTAACTAGTTTGTCGCTGATGTCCATAGAATGTGATATTCTCAATACCATAGATTTTGAAGATGTGATTAACGATTTTGCTCATCTTAAATCTAGAAGGGTACCTTTGCAATCAACATAAAATTAATCTAAGGATTTTATGTTAAGCGAGTTACTTTTGTAGATTATTTTTTATATTTCCTATTTTTTTATAGTTAGTAACTAAATAAAAATAAATTTAGTACCTTGTTTGTCTTTCTTTATCTATTGTAACTAAATAGTGTTTTCTCAAGGTCCTAGGGGCCCCATGATCCTAATGTGCCCAGGGCCTCAAATAGTTTAAAGACGGCCCTGGTTATATGTATGGAAGAATTTGGATGGTTTCGGGCGAAGGTTCTGTGGCTTAGTGGTCAGAGTGTTCCCCTGTAAGGGTAAGATCGCGGTTTCGAATTCCCCCTGAACCGTTTAAATTTAGTCTATATCTTAATCGATAGACTAAATCCTTGCAAAAAAGCCGTTTTCTGTGGATTAGAATAGGACCACCCCATCTTTTCTCGTGGGTATCGTGAAAGGTGACTAAGGAATAGGGCTGTTCTCCATCTGACAGTAAACATAAAGCACATGACAAAGTGCCTGCGTGATGGCAATAGGCTCGCTCTATGGAACCAAAAACATAACTGTCGATTTAAAGGTCTATTTACGAGTATATGTAATAAAGAATTAAGTTTAAAACTAAAACCCGACTAGGTTTTAGTTTTTGACTTTTTTTTTATTTATATTATTTTTGTGGCAATCAATAGGTATAATTTATAAATATTTGAAATGTACTAATTAGGCCCTTTCATTTGATACTAAACTCGACATATTTATCTCAATTTTATTTTTTAACACAAGTCTTTATGACCGCTGGAGGGCGCCACAATAGAGTCAGTGACTTATTATATAGTAGTAATAAACAGTGGACGACTAAGACGCTTCTAATGATAACTCATTTGTACAGTTCTAATAGGTGGTTAAGGAGCTATGAGGGAACAGATGAACCTACACACGTACATGCATAGCCTGTCAATATCATACCCGTAGTCGGCTAAAAATATAAAAAAATCTCTTACCATTGTAATAGTTTTGGAAGTAATCTGAAGACGGAACTCTTTCACACTGAGTAGACAAATTCCGCTTCTCTTTATATTTAGTGAGGAAATGCCGATTATCACCGATATCACTATCATTAAAACAAAAGAACTACTTAATTACAAATAATTAATACTTTCTAGAAAAGAGAGGTGAATGTAACCTTATCGACTTACAATTTTAGATTTTTTTGGTGGAATAGTGGCGTAACAAAGAAAGGGTAATTATGAAATGTCGAAGTTCAGCCAAATCCACAGATAGACCTGAAACTTCGGATCCCGGACACCGAGGTGAAAGCTTCATATCAACTGGGTTAACGCTAGAATGTAGAAGAAGAACAGCGTAATAAAGAAATAAGATGAAATTTTAAAATATGTTGAATTAATTTTAATCCCACTTTTTTTTTTACCACTTACCACCTTTAAGCGAGCGTGAAAAAGCATCTGATGAGGCCTCCAAGCTGAGTGCCACTATTGTAACATTACTAAGTGTCTGTAATGGTGATCCTCGTTTCTGAGACGTTGCATTTAGCTTACCATCAGCTGAGGTGAAGTCAATTTGGAGTGTCCTAGATAAAAAAAAAAACATAGGTGCCAGACAAGCACACGGCCCACCTGATTGAAAGTGGTCATGGTGGCCTATGGACATGTGCAAAACCAAGGGAGTAACACTCGCGCTGCCGACCCTGTGAGCACAGAGAGTTACTGTGCCCGTCAGTGTAAAATACAAAAAGAACAAGCTTTTGGTCTTCCCACTGACAGCACTAAAGCTCTCCAGTGAGCTCTGGCTACCCTACTCACCGCCGGGAACACAACATAAGGTTATTATGGCCGCAGTATTCTGTAGGGCGGCGGTACTTCCCCAGTCGGACTGCTCAGTTAGATGGAATTACCGTCGTGTCCTACCTCCTGTGACTGCCTATTCTACTCTACATCATCACGTGTGGCGTAGCGGTACATCGTTCGACTGCTATGCAGAGGATGCGGGTTTGATTCCCGCTCAGTGAAAATATTAGTAGTCTTTTTATTGGTCTGGGTGTTTTCTATGTATAATATGTATACATTTACAAAAAAATAAGTAAATAAGTATGTTTATCCGCATTCTAGATTCCATAACACAAGCTAGTTAAGCTATGCTTAGTATGGGTTTAAATAGCGTTGTGTAGCGGGGCCAGTTTCCGAAGATGTGGAAGACGGGGAAACTGGTCCTCATCCGAAAGGAGGGTCGCCCGGCGGACGAACCGTCCGGCTACCGACCCATTGTGTTGCTCGACGAGGTGGGCAAGCTCTATGAAAGAGTTATTGCGAAGCGCCTCGTCGAGCACCTCTCTGGTAGGGGGCCGGACCTGGCGGATGCCCAATATGGCTTCCGCCGGTGGCGGTCCACCGTAGATGCCATCATGCGCGTGAGGATTTTGGCGGAGGAGGCAGTCGCCCGGGGTGAGGTGACGTTGGCGGTGTCCTTGGACATCTCCAACGCGTTCAACACCTTGCCCTGGAGTTGCATCAGGGAGGCACTCGTGTACCACGGTGTGCCTCTCTACTTCCGCCGCATAGTCGGGGCGTACCTGACGGAGAGAGCCGTCATCTACCCAAGTGCGACCGGCGTCGGTCGGCGTGAGATGTCGTGCGGTGTTCCACAGGGATCGGTTCTTGGGCCGCTACTGTGGAACATTGGATACGACTGGGTGCTTCGCGGTGAGCTGGCGGACGGCGCCACCGTCACGTGCTATGCGGACGACACGCTAGTGACGGCGAGCGGGGCTACATACCGCGAAGCGATCCTGAGGGCCACGACCGCGGTTGCTCGAGTCGTGGAACGGATCCGGCGGCTGGGCCTTGAGGTGGCTTTGCATAAATCCGAGGCCATGTTCTTTCATGGACCTCGGCGCACGCCACCACCTGGTTCCAGTCTCACAGTGGGAGGCACTCTCATCGGCATTAAGCCCCAGATGAAATATCTGGGGCTCGTGCTCGACGGCCGGTGGGACTTCGGGAAGCACTTCCGAAGTCTAGGCCCCAAATTGGTGGGCACAGCCAACGCTCTGGCGCGGCTACTGCCTAACCTGAGGGGCCCGGAGGACTCCTGCAGGAGACTCTACGCGGGTGTCGTGTGGTCCATGGCCCTGTACGGGTGTCCCGTGTGGGCGGACACCCTGAATGATCGGCACATGCCCCTGCTGCAGCGTCCGCAGCAGAAGTTGGCGTGCCGCATCATAAGGGGGTACCGCACGATATCCTTCAACGCGGCGAGTCTCCTCGCCGGATCGCCACCATGGATCCTGGAAGCGAGATCCCTTTCGGCGCTATACCGGTTCCGAAAGGCGGCGCGGGAGCGGGGTCACGATCCCGAGCCCGAAGAAATTCGGGCCGTGAGATCCCGGCTCCACAGGGAAATGGTGGCGGAATGGGAGCTACGACTTGGGCGACCAGGCGCAGGGCGCGCCGTAGTAGCGGCGGTAAGACCCATCATGGGGGAGTGGCTAGAGAGGCCACACGGCAGCCTCTCGTACCGTCTGACGCAGATGATCACCGAGCACGGGTGCTTCGGAAAGTATCTGCGTCGGATGGAGAAAGAGCCAACATCCGAGTGCCATCACTGCGACGCGAGCTAGGACTCAGGTCCGCACACGAGTGTCCGGCGTGGGAGACGCCGAGGCAGGAGCTTGTGGCGGCCCTGGGAGTGAGAGTTCTCACGCTCTCCACCTTGCTCGCGGCGATGGTCCGCTGCGCGGATGCGTGGGCGGCCGGCGCCTCCTTCTGCGAGCAAGTAATGCTCGTGAAGGAGGAGGCGGGGTGGGAGCGGCAGCGGGAGCGACGAAGGATCGCAAGCCAAGCTGCCCGCGTACGAAGGCAACTCGGGCGTCGGAGGTCGATGAACGACCTCCGCCTCCCATGAACGCCGGCCTGGGGGTGACAGGTGGAGCCGCCTGTCACCCTGGCAGAAGTAGGCCGCGGCGGTGGCGCGCGTGGCGCGCCTCCCCGTTTCCGGGGACGAGTTGGGGACTCTGTAGTCCCCACACCCGAGAAGAGGGCCAGATCGTGAGAGATGGCCCTGGGTCGGCCGGGGTGCGAGGGATATGCCTGTCAACCTCACCTTCGGCAACCAAAGCGACCCACAGGCGGCGTGCGTTTTAGTCGGTTCGAGTCCGACATAACCTCCTTCGCCGGCTCCGGTGGGGATTTTGCGCACGTAAAAAAAAAAAAAAAAATAGCGTTGTGTAGAATATTTATTTATTATTATTCTCTTACCATTTTCCCAACTCAGTTTGGGCACAGATAACATAATACTAATGTGTTTGGGGTCGACTTTCTAGGTCGATGAACGACCTCCGCCCCCCATGAGCGCCGGCCTGGGGGTGACAGGTGGAGCCGCCTGTCACCCTGGCAGAAGCAGGCCGCGGCGGTGGCGCGACTGGCGCGCCTCCCCGTTTCCGGGGACTAGTTGGGGACTCTGTAGGCCCCACACCCGAGAAGAGGGTCAGATCGTGAGAGATGGCCCTGGGTCGGGAAAGGCGGAGCCGTAGGCAATTGCTAGTATAGGTATGATAGCATATGATATGTTTGTTATATTATTCACACATTATAAAGCATCATTTCCTGTTTTTTTTTTTGTTTACTTTTATCCATATTTAGGTATTATAACTTGATAATATACCTGTGCTTTAATTTTTCGGTCATAAAAGGTTATCATAACTAGGACGGATATGAATGAGCCATGTATTTTATACTTCAGATTAGAGATTTGGAACTCTTTTGTTTTACGTGTGATAAATCCCCACGGATATGCCGACAGTCGGACCCGGTGGGAGAGGTTATGTCGGACTCGAACTGACTAAAACACACGGCACCTTTGGTTCGTTTTTGGTTGCCGAAGGTGAGGTTAACAGGCATATCCCTTGCATCCCGGCTGACTCAGGACCATTTCTCTCAATCTCGCCCTCATCGAGTGTGGGGAACATAGAGAGTCCCCAACTCATCCCCGGAAAAGGGGAGGCGCGCTAGGCACGTCGCCGCGTGTTTTGGTTCCCTCATTAATTTTATTATGATAATATCGTTGTGTGTCAAAAATAAGTCAAAAATAATATAACCTACATACAAATCAATTGAGTGTAGGAGGTAGCTCAATAACCTTCGTCCTCCGTGAGAGAGGGCCTCGGGGTGACAGGTGGAGCCGCCTGTTACCTTGGCAGAAACAGGCCGAGGTTGAGGCACGATGCGCGTTTTCTCGTATGATGGGTATACCGTGATCCCACTCCCGAGGAGGTTATCTCACCTGTGGGCATCATGTCAAACAATTCCTCTGAACACAAACCAATATAAAGCGGTAAAACACACACACAGCGAGGCGAAGTCCCATCTAAGGCTGAGAGGTGCAAAAATGTGCAGCGGAGTTGTCTCCAATGTTTACGCGCCTGTACCGGCTGTCCTACAGTTCGGGTACAGTCCCTTTGGCTTGGAAAGAGGCGAATGTTCAGCTGATTCCCAAGAATACATAGCCATCCATATGGACCCATAGCCGTCACCTCAGTGCTGTGCAAAGTGTTCGAGCACATAATTAACAAACAGCTCATGCGGCACCTAGAGGATCACTCCTTAATTAATGACCGGCAATATGGCTTCAGGCCGAAACGGTCAACGGGTGATCTCCTAGCATACGTTACCCATCTTTGGGGTGAGGCTTTGGACAAGCACGGCGAGTCACTGGCAATTAGTCTTGACATCGCCAAAGCTTTCGATAGAGTCTGGCACAAATCGCTTCTTTCCAAGCTGCCTTTGGTCTGCCTCCTGGGCTGTGCAACTGGGTTGCTAGCTTCCTGCAGGGGCGCCGTGTTCGCGTCCTTTGTGACGGACGAGCTTCGGAGTTTCTGCAGGTAAATGCTGGCGTGCTTCAGGGGTCCGTCTTATCACCCACTCTCTTTCTTCTGCATATCAACGACATGCTGTCCACCGGCAATGTTCATTGTTATGCAGTCGTTATCACCTTACATGGGAGTTATCATGGACATCCTGCGGCCAAGCAGTCAGATATCGCAGAGAAAAGGCAGCTTCTTGTCACTGAGCTTGACGGGATCCTGAATCACATTTCTCAATGGGGCTCTGAGAACCTGATTGAGTTCAATGCCAAGAAGACGCAGGCATGTGCGTTTACAGCAAAAGTATCTTCTATCCTTCCTCTCTCCACTCTTCAGAGCACGCCACTGCCACTGCAGGACAATCTCAATAGCCTAGGTATGGATGTTCGCTGCAACCTGAATAACAAAAATTACATCGAAAGTATCATCAAAACAGCTTCACGAAAACTCGGAATCCAGAACAGAGTGAGACGATTTTTCACGCCGGAGCAGCGGTGTCTTTTATACAAGACACAAATTCGCTCCTGTGTGGAATACTGCTCGCATCTCTGGGATGGTTCAGCAAAGTACTTACTAGATGCTCTCGACAGGTTGCAGCGACGTGCGGTCCGCATCATTGGGAATTCTGAGATCACAAACACCCTAGAACCTTTACAGATGCGTAGCGATGTTGCGTCCATGGCTGTATTTTACCGTCTGTACCATGGTGAGTGTTCTGATGAGCTCTTACAATTAATCCCACCCTCCCCTTTCCTACACAGGACAACACGTGCAGGTCGTAGATGTCACCCGCACACGGTGCAGAACATCCGATCAAGAACCAAGCGGTTCGGTGACTCTTTCCTCTGTCGCACCATTAAGGCCTGGAATTCATTACCAGCTCACGTGTTGCCCTCTTCCTACAGTCCCGGGTCCTTTAAGCGGGGCGTGAAAAAGCATATAATGAGACCGTCAAACTGAGTGTCACCATTGTCACACGGTATGTGTAGGTAATGGTGACCCTCTTTTCTGAGACTTTGCCTTCAGCTTATTATCAAGCAGGGCGAAGTCTAATGGACGTGTTCTATACATAAAAAAAAGGTTCCATATACCTGCGACTATGGGATTGTCGACTAGTCTTAATGCCCGTCCTTGCACCGAGTTGAAGGTTCAAGCTGGTATGCAGGCGCACCAGCAAAAAGGTGACAGTAGTATTCCATGTGGGGCCGGACCTGTGCTGGGCTGTGCTGCCCCACAGTGAAGTATTGCTTCGCCATTTTGAACTGTTCTATCATATGTCCAGCAATGGACTGCGATGGACTAATTGATTGATTGATATCACTCACACCATTCTTACATCAAAGAAAATCTGAACTCACAAATAAGGCTAGATTTTATCTTTATACAAAAAAAAATATAAACAAAAACTCAACTCGTTACCTATATTAGTTTTGTTATCATAAAGATAGTTACATGAAATTAGTGTTAAGCTGCATTTCCTTACCAAATATAAACGGACGCCGAATTGTTCTACTCAGTGTGAAAGAGTCTCGTCTTCAGATAACTTCAAAACCAATACAATGGTAAAGTGTTTTGTTTTTCATATGGGGTTCTTTGAAGCTCTTGGGCATAGGCTACAGCAAATGTCAACATCTTCCTATATGTGGGATGTATGCTTGCCTGCCAACTGAGATAGATAGATAGCATAGCTAACTACAGTAACAATTACGTTAGAATTAGCCTAACTGTTTCGGTGTTTACCCTGTTCAAACATACAGAAAGATGGACAGGCAAAACTATTATTTGCCCATTAAAAAGCTGATTATTTTCACGTTACAAATAAATACTGCAGTTTAATTTATTATTAAAATATACATTTATGGAATAATAATAATAAACATTCAAGGTCACAATATATGTAATCTATTAACCCGACCCTCTCCGTACCTGGGGCAAATGTGCCCATCGCGCTGGCGGCGTTGCCCAGCTGAATATCGATGGCCAACCTTTGCCTCAGGTACGAGGCGGAGCGAGAGTCACCACTTTTATCCTCATCCTGCGCCCCAATTCACTAACCAAATTTTTGGATTTAATTTATTTGTATTTTGCATTATTACATACTTACATCTCTAATAATTGTTCTAATGTTCATAGGTACCATAACTGTCTACAAAGATGCATTATTTGATGTATTCCAAATGTCCTATGTTTGTTTATTCTAGATGAAATACCAAGTGCTGTTCGCAGTATGGGCGCTCCTGGCAGCTCACGTCAGCTGCGCGGACGTTGAGCCTGTAGAGTTGCAGTACTCCGATGGAACTGAACTTGCCAATAATGACGAGGGTCCCGTACATATAATAGAATCTTTCGAAGAAATTGATCTGGATAGCGACTTTTTAGGATTAGTCAGATCAAACTCTTTACTTTTCAGGTAATAAACTAAGCGTTGTTCTTGTAATGTTCTCAAAAAAAAATTCTTCAGAATGTGTGGATTAGTTGTTATTGCTACTATACTTATTTTGCATATACTTAGAGCTCGCGCCCGGTTTCATTCGTAAAAACAGCTATAACCAGCGGTAGAGATATCTACCGACGCGAGAAATATGTATATTGTTTCAAAATTTGACCTCATTCGATGCAGAACTTCTGGAGTAGAATGTGAATGCATCAACAAACAGATATAAAACTACATATAAACGTATAATCACACCTTTATCCCGGAAAGGTTAGGCAGAGGTGAATTAACACCCACATTTCATCAATCATTGTATTCGGTCCCACGTAATAGGGAGTGAGCCTATTGCGCTATTCCTGTCACTATGTTGACTCAAGCCATGCATCTGAGGCTGAGTCTGTACTGTATATATCTGTCTATTACTAATTAATCACATAATACTTATTGACCTTCTTCTTACAGGGGAACATTCAGGAGGTCAGCAATCGCCAACACGATTCTTGTCCACGTAGTCAGATACACCGGCAGGGCGAGTACCAGAATCTCATCCGTCCGGGGCATGCAGATTGGTACCAACCAGGGCGCATCGGCAGTCATCATAGCTGGGGGGGTAGGCAGGAACACTGTCACAGTGGAGATAAGGTCAGCCAGGGGGCGAGGGTATCACGTGCAGGTGGATGTCTATGGTCGTCTTTAAACTCTCTTTTTAATTAATAATTTAAGTATTCGTAAGGAATAACTATTTTTATTGTAAATATACCTATTTTATTTTTTAAAACTCCATTGTTTTTCTACCTTATTGATTTGTTCTAACTGGTTCAAACGAATACCTTTCCTGTTCAAAATGATAACACCTGTTGGAATGTGGTGTCCCAACGATTCCTTTATTCCTTTTACTATTGCACTATAAAGATTTAGAAAGCTCTACCCGCACGTGACCTTGACATCGGGGACAAAATGCAGAAGTATCGTTTTCACTGGCGGAGTATTCTCATCCTCATCCTAGCGCATAGACTTATAATACTGGAAGCCAGCGTTTGTGGAGATACTACATTGACCCAGCGCCATCTAGTTACAGCAAGCCGAACTACTACGTCACTACGAATCCTACATCGCACAAGTGAAGTACTCGCGCTGATACAGTATTACACAGTAGCAAGTTTGGAAAATAAAAATACTTTCCTTGGACACGAGATTGGTTTAGCCATCCACTTTATAACTTTTAAAAGTAAAATTAATAATTAAAATATTACATTGTTATTGAAAGATTTTCGTTTATTTGGTTATAAATATAATTTACTTTAAAATAATATTACAGCATAAGTAATATAAGCCATAGTTTTTTTGTATTTTGTAAAATTGTAACCATTTTGTAACTATTCGGTAATATAGCCCAGTTAACTTCTGATTTATATCGTGTAACAACCATCTAATGACGTTGATTACTTTTTTATGATTAACGCTTTTTTTAAATTAAACGAAAAGTAAAATAATATAATGTATTCACCTTCAAAATCAGTAAAATTTAAAGAAATAGTAACAGTAAAACATAAGACATTTGCAAAATGGAAAGTTTCAGTTACAAAATCGAAAAGGTAAAGCTTAGTTTACCCTGCTAAAAAAATACTGCATATCAATACTGAAATAGGAAAGGATAAACCATGAACGACGGTAATTTATAAAAGAAAATGAAACTATGCTATTTTAGTAATCAACGCCTTTTATTTCTATTCAGTCTTTTAATTCAGTTTAGTTTCAAAAAATGTAAAGACGCTGTAAGAATTAGAATTATTTAACAAATAGATAAATATCAAACACTCAGTAATCAGAAATTTTTACTGTTATATTATTACTAGCTAGTAAAGCTACTAGTTAGGTCGCATTAGTAAAATCACAGATTTAACTAAAAAACCAATTGGACTTCTAAAAATTATCAAATCGATTAAAGCAGTTTTAAATAGCTCACGCTATTGAATCCAAACTAACTAAAGAAACAATACTAACTAAAAAACTATTAGGTACAAATGACCCGTATGATCAAATGATTAAATTCTGAAAGAAAAATTGATCAATCATTATATTATCAGCTCTATCGAAAATAATGAGAGAATAGGCGCCACCCAGATGGGAGAATCTAGCACCTAAGTACTCGTGGAGACGAATCAAACGAGCTTAAGCCATCTTCCAGCTCCAGGATTAGACCATGGTTACCATACAGGATCATAGTACTCGTTAATACCTTTCAAATGATCCCAAACTCGATGGGGTTGTGCCGTTTTATTGAGTAGTTCCTATGGCTACCTTCCTTCTCCAGCATCAGATCAGCTCCATGTTATCATAATATTGTATATACGATTGAGCTCAAATTTTGTATGCCACGTGACTAACGGCATACAAAATTTGAGCTCAATCAGATAATCAGAAGTGGCCGAAAAATGACCTGCAAGATTTCAGTAGGTAAAGTTACAATATGAACAATTTAAATAAAAGCGTCTAAAATACAAGAACATAAAAAGAGCCCCAAGTACATTTTTATGTTGTAACTCAAGTAACCAACAATAATTATTGTTCCAAGATATCTTTATATATTCACTAAGAAGATAGTAAACACATGCCTGCATGCATTTGTACTCGACTTTATATTTCCATTTTGTAACTTTTTATTCCACGTTATATGTAACCAAACAAAATGGAAGTAACGCGTCTCCAATTCCCTACCTAAGATTGCTTGTAAATAAACTTTAATAAAGATGAAAACAAAAACAACTATTTTAATAGCTTATAATGCGTTTGTACTTTATCATATTAAATTTCTAAAAATATAAAACCAACCTTACCAGTAAAAATCACGATTACAAAGTGGATGAAAAATTCGGTACGGTAACGCTCAACAAGTTTCGACTCGAAATGCGTCAAAATGGTCATTCTCTGACTGCTTTACAAAATGGCGAAGTCTGAAGTATTGTTTGCCACGGAAGAAATTTGTAGTCAGTGGTATATTTTTTGGCTACAAAGTTCATCAAATTACGGTTACACAGTGTAATTCCATGCAGGGCCGAAATTGTGAGACATAATATAATGTTACAAAAGATAGTTTATATTATTAAAGTAGTGTTATTTTATGCTTAATTCCAATAATATTATTATTTTTCAATACCATTCATTCTTCTTTACCCTTGCCACTGAAGGAAATTCACGAATAAACTTAACTCGAAACTAAGCCGGTCAACGTGGGACATAGTAAAATCAAGGGTATCCATAATTATATTCAGTACATATTATTTCATATTTATCAATAAATTATTCATATAATTGGATGTATTTCGTATATATTAAATATTTTTATTATCGACACGTCATATTGAATTTTCTTTCATTTCTCTGTAAAATTAATGGTAAACTTCTAGGACACGCTCGTTTAGAGAGTGGTCGTGTAAAAATAAAAATGCCCACAATACACATCAAAGTATTAAAATTTTTAATTAAACATGAATCAGAACTAAAATTAAATAATACACACATCACAATAATACCTAAATCTAAAAATATCTAAATCTAAATAAAATCTGATATATACAATTCTTATGTCATACAGTATTTTTTTATACAATTTAGATGGCAGACAAGCACACGGCCCCCCTGATGGAAAGTGGTTTCTGTGGCTTATGGACGTGCGCAACACCAGGGGAGTTACACTCGTGTTGCTGATCCTGTATGAATAAAGAGTTACTGTGCGTCGGGCATTCTGGCACAGGTTTTTCTCGTGGGGTTGTTCCGTCATCATACATACCTACATAAAATCACGCCTGTTTCCCATAGGGTTAGGCAGAGATCACGGATCTCCATTTGCTACTATCCTGACATACTACTCTTGCTTTATTCACTCTCTTTATAAAAACACATCACGAGTCTATCAGTTAGAAAAAAACATGATTTCTTAAAAAATGTATTGAGATAAGGTACAATTAAAATATACCTAACATAATAAGAATCGTAAATTAAATAGAAGATTTAAATTCGGCCCACCCAAGGGGGCCTGGTTCTCGAATTTGATGATGGCCCTGGGTCTTCCGGGTACGAGGGATATGTTTTAGGCAATCTTACATCTGAATACCTAAGACAGAGTTCGGTTTTAGTCAGTCCGAGTCCCATATAACCACCCCCGTTGTATGGCAGGGGCGGGGCATCTCCGAGGGTATTTTCGCATGAAAAACAAATGGTTTAAATTTAGCCAAAGACTTCAATCTGGACGTGGAACCCGCGGCCCCTGGCCGACCTTATCTCTAGTGTAAGAGTATTCGTGCCGACATCTCCAGCGATGACACGTACAGACGCACCATCGTCGGTTAATTTGCCTCCAACGGAATGAGGAGATTCTGTTGTTTTCTCCGCCGGTGTATTTGACTACCCGAATAATAATAGCGTTGGGGACTGCTAACCTCCAGTGAGGTTCAATAAAACAAAACAAACATGCTTGACTTGAAAATCACATTAAACATACATACATACATATAATCACGCCTCCATTCCCGGAGGGTTAGGCACAGGTGAATTAACACCCACATTTCACCAATCATTGTGTTCGGTCCCACGTAATAGAGGGTGAGCCTATTGCCGTATTCCGGGTACTATTGTTGACTCGAGCCATGCGTTTGAGGCTAAGTCTGGGCTGTATATATCTGTTTGATGTTAAACAGCCCTATCCCTTAGTCAATGGCACCTACGGCAATACCACATTAAAATTTCTCTTAAAGAACCAATAATCTCGCTCATCAAAATTGCGAGACTAACCTCTATTTAAACGAGTTGTCATACTACATCCAGAAATACTAGCGACTGCCGGGAACTTCTTTTTGATACCACTTACGTGGCAGACAATCATACGGTCCACCTGATGGGAAGTGGTTACCTTGGTCTATGGACGTATGCAACACCAGGGGTGTTACACTCGCGCTGCCGACCACGAAGAAACCTTCTGATACCCCTCTTGCGTGGGAAAAACGCAGCAGGGAGGTCATTCCACAGCTTGAGTGTGCGTGGGATGAAGTTTCTTTCATACCGCACAGTAACTTCATACGTGTGGACCCCGTTTTACCCTTTTTGGCGGCGAGTTTTGTAAAATCCATTCTTAGTGGATGTCTACATCCTATAAGAAATCTACCTGCCAAATTTGAAGTTTGTAGGTGTAAGATTTCGTGATTAATCAGTAAGTAGTATTTCACTTTTATATATATAGATAACTTACACGGAATCCTTAATCACATATGGTGGCGCGTGGGCCCAACATGCGCGAGTGGACTGTATTGCGTAGAAGCAGATAACTGTTCTATTGACACTTTACACACAAAACAAGACAGGTGGCCGGGCTGCCGCGGATTCGATCCAGGCAGTGAATGCAGCCCGAGAAATTAGGAGAGGATGCACTAACCTTCACGACCCACGTGTTTTTCATCGCAGCCGGTACACGGATCTTCTCTTCCTTGCTCAGGAGCTGCCGTCAGCGTCACTAGATCCCTTGAGGAACACACGAGAGGCACCATCCGATCGGTAAAGGTCTATTAGGCGGTTAAAATACAACAAATATTATTCATTTCTGAGAGACGCGCGCGCGCGATCGCCTTTACGCTGGCTAGTTCAAAGCGGGAGTGACCGTCCACATCTCACACAATGGCGGACGGAAGCTACAGCTAGCCCTACTCTATGGTTAGTGCGGAGGGGGAGACGGATCTAAAAGGAGTGTGTTTCCATGTCAAAAAATACAGTTTCCACATCGGCGCAACCATTCCCCCCGGCTTGAAGGGTTACCTTCGAAACGAAAAATGTGGAACAAAACTAATGTCTAATCTAAATCTAGGTTTGCGAAATAACAACTAAAATATAAACATAGATTGGAACTCGTGCCTACTGCTGGCTAGGCAGAGGGCAGAGGCGAACAACCGGGCGCAGATACGATCCGGTTGCAGTTTTAACCCGTACAACACGAGTTATCCCGCGGGCATCGGGAAAAATTTCCTCTACTACACCTAGAGGCCAATGTAAAGGAGGCGCATTCTCAGTCATAAGGACTACCACCGTACCTACAGTAATTGGGTTGGATGGAGTATTCCATTTTTGACGTGACTGCAGCGTGTGCAAATAATCGGTTCTCCAACGATTCCAAAACGATTGGACCATCTTATCTAAAAGAGCGTGACGAGTTAGGAGGTGTATTCTATCGTCATCAACATCTATTGCGGGCAAATATTTTAAAGGAGTCATATTTAAGAAGTGAGCTGGCGTCAGCGCTAACGGCTCTGACGGATCGCTAGATAGAGTCCGACACAGCGGACGCGTGTTCATCACCGCCTCTACTTGCGCGAGTACGGTACTCAACTCCTCGAACGAGAGAATCTGTTCGCCTATGACGCGAAACAGATGCGACTTAAGGCTTTTAATATTCGCTTCCCAATTACCACCAAAATGACTAGCTGCAGGCGTGTTAAAGTACCATTCAATGCGATTTTCGGCTAAGATGTGAGCGAATTCACTTTGGTAGTACTTAGACCGTAAGAATGTGTGCAATTCCGAAATACTACGTCGGGCCCCTACATAGTTTGTACCGTTGTCCGAATACATGCGCTTAACCGGACCCCGACGCGACAAAAAACGTTTAAAAGCGGACATAAAATTTGGCGTACTTAAATCACCGGTCAACTCTATATGAACCGCGCGAGTTGTCATACAAATGAACAAACAAACATAAGCTTTCGTGGAGCGAATGCCACGACCACGAGCAATGGTGACCTTGAAAGGCCCAGCAAAGTCTGTGCCGGTGTGTACGAAAGGTTTTGCGGATTGAACAACACGACAAGAGCGATGATCGGCCATTTCAGGCGCGATAAAACGCGGGCGGAGTTTAAAACAAGGTACACATCTGTGTACTCTAGCGCGAATCAAATTACGAGCGGAAATTATCCAGTATTTCTGTCTCAAAATAGACATTAACAAATCGGGACCAGCGTGACAATTCACCTTGTGATGATAATCTACTAACAAATCTAATACATGGTCCTTACGCGGGAGAATTACTGGGTGCCTTTGTTCAAATCCTAAACCTGAATTTCTCAAACGACCACCTACTCGAATGAGTCCATCTTCCAAAAATGGTTTCAAGTGTCGGAAAGAACGACTACAAGGTTTGTTAAATTCTAAATTTTTAAATTCAGAAGCAAAATAACACTTCTGCAATTCGCGAAGTATGATCAATTCAGCCTTATCTAAATCAGCGGCGGTTATATGACCGCGGGTAGATAAAATTCTCAAAAATCGGCCTACATAAACAACACAACGCAACAGTCTCGACCAAGACGAGACGCGATTAGCCAACAACAAAACCAGGGACTCTTCACGCGGGACCGACACCACAAGCGAGTGCTTCTTTTCCTCGGGTGGTTCGGAAACCGTAGTGGGATTGAATTGACTAACTGGCCACTTATCTAACGCGGCATGAATCCAGGACGGTCCACTAAACCATAACGGGTGATCTAATATTTGCGAAGGAAGCAGTCCACGAGAGAGACAATCGGCTGGGTTGTCGGTGCCAGCAACGTGAAAGAGATTTTTTGGCGCTAATTCCGATTGAATTTTTGCCACTCTATTAGCGACGAAGGTGTCCCAACGATGGGGCGAAGAGTGGGCCCAACACAAAGCGACTGTTGAGTCCGAAAAAGCTAAAATTCTATTAATATTAATGCGACTACTACAAGCATTGGCGATAGAGGTGATCAATCTAACCAACAATAGTAAAGCGCATAGCTCGAGGCGTGCCAGAGAGACGACCTTACGGGGAGAGACCTTCGATTTCGCGCTTATAAGGCTAATTGTAACCTTACCTACATTCGAGACATGAAAATAGACTACTCCTCCATACGCCCTCTCACTAGCGTCCGCGAAGCCTACTACCGTAACAACACTATGTTGCGATATACCTACATGACGCGGAATTTGTACTTGGTCAAGCACAGAGAGTTCTTTTCTAAAGCGAGCCCACAACTTAGCAATGTTGTCGGGCGCGGTGTCGTCCCAATCACAATTCGAAAGCCAAAGCTCTTTTATAAGTAGTTTGGCGTACAGAACGACAGGAGCTACGAATCCCATTACGTCCCATATCCGTGCCACACACGACAGGATAATGCGTTTAGTACAAGTTTGCGGGGTCGAACTACTTTTCAAACTAAACGTATCAGATGCGGGCGACCAGCTTAAACCAAGCACCTTGTGCGTATCACTTTCATCGAACTCCTTAACCGAAGACAATCGGTGCGACGGTGGAATCGACTCTAACGCTGTTTGCGAGTTGCTCGTCCATTTCACGAGATCAAATTGACCCGCCTTCATGAGACTTATAACTTGAGCGGCCGTCTCGACAGCCTCGGCCTCGCTATCTACACTATACACGAAGTCGTCCATGTATAAGCCAGTCTCAATGGTGGCTCTCGCTTTAGGAAATGCATCGCCCTCGTCAGCGGCCAACTGCTTGACGGTGCGAAGTGCGTGAAAAGGGCTAGATTTAAGCCCGAAGCAAACACGATTAAACTCGTAAACCATTAAAGGTTCTTGCGGTGAAAATCTATACAAAAATCGTTGAAACCTACGATCTGGTTCGCGCACTTCAAGGCACAAAAACATTTGTCGAATATCTGCAGAGAGTGCCACAGCGAATAAACGAAAATTTACAATTATGTCAAATAAATTACCTTGAAGATTTTGACCACAATACAAAATGTCATTAAGCGACACGGAAGTGCTAGTCTTAGCACTGCCATCTAAAACTACGCGGAGTTTAGTAGTAAGCTTATCTTCTCTAATAACTCCGTGGTGCGGGATAACGTACGAAGGCTGGGTCTCGTCAGCGTCCGCAGGCGCAGGTGAGATGTAACCTTTATCTAAATATTCGTTAACAACCTCATCATAGGCTTGCTTTAACTTTGGAGACGCCTGCATCTTTCGTTCTAAACAAAGAAAGCGTCTTTCAGCGGATGCACGGGAGTCCCCGAGCGAAAAAATATCTCCCTTGAAAGGGAGCGCGACCACATAACGACCCTGCTCATCACGAGTAGTCGTGCGACAATAAATCTCCTCAGCCATCTTGTCATCGGGGCTTAGGATTGGTGGGACATTGACCTCTTCAATCTCCCAAAACTTGCGGATGGTAGACTCCAGTGGCGGCTCGACGGTGCAACAGAACGAGGCAGTCGAGTGACTAAAACTATCTATAGAAGCGGGTGCGGAACCAATTATAACAAAACCCAGAACTGTTTCCAGGGCGTGCGGAGCGGGGTACGTCGGTCCCCCTTTGACCTTACGTGATAACTGGAGGTGCGGGAGAATCGAAGCGCCGATCAATATATCGACGACTCCAGGAACAGCGTAAGTCTCATCAGCTAAAGGCAAGTCTTTAAATTTCGTTAATAAAGTCGTGTCGACTGGGACGGTAGGCAACTGTTCAGTTATTTTATCTGTAACGAGCGAATCCATGTCAAACCAAATTTTATTATTAAAACGAGATCCAAACCTCGTTTTAACTGTGCCATGAACAGCTGACCGTAAACCTCCAAACCCCGTCACCACTGAGTAGGTTGAACGCCTATCAACATTGAAACCAAGACGCCGACAACAATCTTGAGTAATGAAATTACTTTGCGAAGCGCCATCTAACAGCGCTCGAACAATGCGCGGCCTACCTAATGCATCAACAATAACAACGCGAGCGGTCGCAAGACACACAGTAGTGAGTGCAGCACTAGCGGAGAACGAACACAAGGTGACGTCATCCGCGGCGGTCACCGGGCGGGCCGGAGCGCGCGCGAGCGCGGGCTGCGGCTGCGGCGCAGGCCGCCGTGTGTCACCGCTCGACGAGCCAACCGTGCTCACATTGGATGCGGCATTACTATTCTCAAAATGAAGCAAAGTGTGGTGTCTCGCTTGACATTTGCGACAACTATTTCTACTATTACATAAAACAACGCGGTGTTTAGTACCGAGACAATTAAAACAAAAATTATTAGCGCGAACAAATTTATAACGATCACTAGGCGACAACTTTAGAAAACCAGGACACCTGTACAGTTGCGAATGATGAGTGCTACACAAAGAGCAAACAGGTGATTGTACACGTGCTGGTGCGGTATTAACATAAGTATGGGTTGACCTCAGTGACTTCGATGACGCATCTATTTTGCGTTCAGAAGTAACAACCTTCTTCGCGCCTTCATGCTTCGATGAAGAGCGTTGCAATACCTTTATATGCTCGCGAACAAAACTTTCTAAGTCTTCGAACTTAGGAATTTTACTGCCGCGATGATCCGACTCAAACAAACGAATGGTTTCGGAATCTAATTTCTTTAAACCCATATACAAAAATACGAAGTCGCAGAGGTCATCGATCTTCAAGTTCTTTACGGCGCGAACAGCTGACGCGAAAGTATCTAGAAATTTCTCTAAGTTTTGATCGTTACATGCCGTAATAGATTTCAAATCAGACATCTGATCTAAATAGGCGTTAGCTACCGATCTTTTATCCTCATACTTAGCTTTCAAAGTATTTAAAATTAAATTATAATTCCCGGCACTAAACGTAATTCCAGCGCAAGCGGTTATAGCTTTACCAGTCAATTTTTCAACGAGATAATGCAATTTTTCGTGATCTGTCAACGAATCGTTCTTATCTATTGTATTCTCAAAACTATCTATAAATCGACACCAATTGCGAATGTTACCATCAAACTCGGGTATTTGAATTGGTGGCAACTTAGGTCGGTCGCGAGTGGGGTTGGGTCGGTCAGACGGCTTCTCCAAACTCCTCGCGACGCGCTTGATACGACAATACAAATCGTCAAACGACGACAAGGCTTGATAACTCACTGAGTAATCGGGATCCAAATTCAACTCTAAAACGTTGATGTCATGCACTAAGGTTTCGAAATCCGCGCGTAGACTATCTAAGTTTTCTATAGAACACAAGAACGAATCTCTGATGACCAAATCAGAGGTTTTAAGTGCACTATCATAAATCGATTGTACGCGAGAGTAAATCATTTCTTTTTTAGCGTATAAAAGTTTCAATTGAACCTTACCGGTCTTATCAACCTTTGGGGACATGTTTACAATTAAATATGAAATGACTTAATCCTAGCGGTACAGAGCAGCGAGGCGGCGCGAGCGTTAACTATGTAGGTAGGTAGGTGCTTACAACTGTGAATGCACGCTTGAACAAACGCGCATAGCAACAAGGTCGCACCTGCGCGATGGTCGCTGTCTAGATTCAACTATTATTTCCGAGATTAAGTATTGCGTAATATCTATTCAAATTAAAATACTTTCGTATGAATTGGGATGAGATGCGAGCGAGGTAGGCACAGCCACGTGTCTACCCACGCAGGTACTAGGCAAATACGACGTGAGCCGAGAACAACGTAATTGAAAAAAACAAAACAAAGCCAAATGCGTTAGGTATTACACTGTGCCTATGCACTAGGGTGTCTGAGTATACCTAAGATCTAAGCCTAAATGTCTGGATGCGGGGTTTTCTACTAAAATAACCAGGCACTTAGGTGCGATGCGAAAATTGTGAACTACGATTAAGTGTTGATATGATACCTAACCTATTTATGTATTAGGTAGGTACAATGCGAGCCAGCGGCGAACGGACAACAAATTCTAAGCCTAAGTGTCTGGATGCGGGGTTTTCTACTAAAATAACCAGGCACTTAGGTGCGGTGCGCTCATTCCCATTAGAATAATAACAAAATACGAACTACGGCTAAGAATCCGGCTCGATCCGGACCAAAAATGGTGGCGCGTGGGCCCAACATGCGCGAGTGGACTGTATTGCGTAGAAGCAGATAACTGTTCTATTGACACTTTACACACAAAACAAGACAGGTGGCCGGGCTGCCGCGGATTCGATCCAGGCAGTGAATGCAGCCCGAGAAATTAGGAGAGGATGCACTAACCTTCACGACCCACGTGTTTTTCATCGCAGCCGGTACACGGATCTTCTCTTCCTTGCTCAGGAGCTGCCGTCAGCGTCACTAGATCCCTTGAGGAACACACGAGAGGCACCATCCGATCGGTAAAGGTCTATTAGGCGGTTAAAATACAACAAATATTATTCATTTCTGAGAGACGCGCGCGCGCGATCGCCTTTACGCTGGCTAGTTCAAAGCGGGAGTGACCGTCCACATCTCACACAATGGCGGACGGAAGCTACAGCTAGCCCTACTCTATGGTTAGTGCGGAGGGGGAGACGGATCTAAAAGGAGTGTGTTTCCATGTCAAAAAATACAGTTTCCACATCGGCGCAACCAACATACATCCGTTTTATAAAAATAGTTATGATAACCTCTTAGGGCCATAAATAAAGCATACGTTTATTTATCAACTTATAATCCATAATACCTAACTATATCTATAGTTGCCAAAAAACAGGAAATTAATTCTTTATATTGCGTGAAGAATATTTTTTTTTTTTTACGTGTGCAAAATCCCCACGGATACCCTCCCACCGGAGCCGGTGGAAGAGGTTATGTCGGACTCGAACCGACTAAAACGCACGCCGCCTGTGGGTCGCTTTGGTTGCCGAAGGTGAGTTTGGAATATTAATATTAGACAGTAACTTCACGGAAAGGTCAAATTCCAGCACATTTGACCGCCAGCCATTTGAGAGCCTCTGCAGAAATAAACTTTATTTATTATATTTATATTATATTATATTTCGACTGTACATAAAAAATATTATTCCACGGATCAAATGGTGTCAAAACCATAAAGACCAAATTAAGATGGACATTCTGGCTACGTATCATAATAAGGGGGACTTTCGTGCTTTTTGGAAGCATACCAACAAAATAAATAGAAGGCCTGGTCTTCCTGTGTCTGTGAAGGGGTATGTGGAGCCAAAGAATAGTTTCAGGAATCATTTCATAGTACGATCGCCCCTACGTCCCTCAGACAGGGGGATCAGTGTTGATTTTCATCATGACTTAGGTACCAGTTATACTGCCAAAGATGTAAATAAGCCTCACCTCATTTAGCGAGAGTATTGACTATGTTTCTTAATCTCTGCGTGGGTCATGCTTACTTGCCACCAGCGATGATAAAGACTGTGGTTGTGCCTGTGATTAAAAATAAAACTAATTAATTACTACTAATTAATATCTCAGATATTAATAATTATAGGCCTATATCGTTAGCCACGGTTATTTCAAAGGTGTTTGACGGGTTGCTTTGAGCAGTTAAATAAATACGTTCGACCTCATGACAATCAGTTCGGCTTTCGGCCAGGGCTATCAACAGCAACTCCAATATTAAGTGTCAAGCAGTCCGTAAAATACTACAGGGACAGGGGTACTCCCATATTTGCTTGTTTTCTCGATTTATCGAAGGCTTTTGACTTGGTTTCTTACGATCTTCTGTGGACAAAGATGCAACTAGCCGGTATACGGTATGAGCTAATAAATACATTTAGATATTGGTATGGAAGCCAGGTCAATAACGTAAAATGGTCGGGTGAAAATTGTCGGACTCGTACGGTTTGGAGTGCGGGGTGAGACAGGGAGGCCTGAGCTCGCCCACGCTCTTCAATCTGTATGTTAATGACCTTATTGGGGAGCTCAGTGGTACTCGCGTGGGATGCCATATTGTGGTATCTGTGTAAATAACATCAGTAATGCGGATGATATGGTGCTTCTGAGTGCCTCAATATGTGGTTTCAGAACACTAATTCAAAGGTGTGAAAGGTATGCGAGGCTTCATGGACTGTTATACAATGTTAACAAGAGTGAAATCATGGTCTATGAGGCTGCAAAGAAGCAGGTAGAATATTTTCCTACTGTAAATTTGAGCGGTGTACCCTTAAAGAGGGGACAAGTTGAAATATCTGGGACATCTTATGGTCCTCAGCCTCAAGGATGATGACGATATAGAACGAGAGCGAAGGGCGCTGTCAGTTAGGGCTAATATGATAGCCCGAAGGTTCGCGCCTTGTTCTGTAGATTCGTGCTTACTGCAGTTCATTCTACGCGTGCAGCTTGTGGGCTCATTATACGGGGCGGGCTTACGGCGCCCTTCGCGTTCAATACAATAACGCGTTCCGGGTATTGATGGGGCTGCCCCGATACTGTAGTGCATCAGGGATGTTTGCTGAAACCTGTTTCTATGCAACAATCAGGAAGAGGTGCGCGTCCTTGGTGCGCCGGGTGCGGGCAAGCCCCAACAGTGTCCTGAGCATGATTGCAAGCAGGTTAGACTGCATGTTGCATTCAATGCCTATTATAAGGCAATGTATGATAGTTTTTAGTTTAGTTGCCAATAAACCTCGTAAACACAAGACGTATTTATTGTTATTCATTGACTCAGTATCCAAAAGCAAAGTAAACCTTAACTACACCATCATATGGTCGAATTCGAACCGGATTGATCTACCTGAGCATCGTAGGACCGGCCGCCGCGAGAACAAAAGAAGCGCATTCCTGAGCGATAAGACGACGCCCGATACATTTTTTTATGCAAATATTACTAGAATCGTCGTAATTTTGTGCACAATTACGTAAAGAAACATCATTATTAGTGATTTATTGCAAGATTTTGGAGTTCTATAATTTAATATGGTGACCACAGCAGATCAAGCACTGACTATATTGGAAGACATCGCGTCAGCACTGAAGAAAACTCAGATAAACTTAAAAAAGTGTCCCAAGGAACGTTTATCGAAACCCGGTTATTTACAAACTCGCATTTCTACTGTTGAAGAATTTTGGGAAACTTTTAAGAAAGCTCACCAAGACCTGTTGAAGAATACAACGAGAGAACAACGTGCAGTGCTTCCTTATTTTGTGAATGACGAGTACTTTCTCCACGAAGACTTGTATCTATGTATACTGGGTGACCTAAAGGATTTGTTGACTGCAAGTACTGCAACCGCGCCTCGTACATCTAGCGATAGTGAAGTTCGCGCTCCGCTGTCGTTACCTCATATACAACTACCAGCATTCTCCGGAAGCTACGACGAGTGGCCCACATATAAGGACTTATACGAGTCACTAATTCACAATAGTACTAAATTGAGCGATGTTGAAAAATTACATTATTTGAAAACTAGTCTCTCGGGCGAAGCGGCATCACTACTTAATCCTATAAAGGTAACCGCAGCTAATTATAATATGGCATGGAGCGTGTTGATGGGTCGGTATGACAACAGGCGTACAATAGTAAATGCACTACTCAAACGTTTATTTACACAAAAGAAGTGTACCAATCAATCTGCGGCACAGCTCAAATCACTTCTAGATACTACTAACGAAATGATACACAGTTTAAACAATCTGAAAGTGCCTACCGATTCCTGGGATCCTTTAATTATAAACACCTCAACAAAGTCTAGGGAACAAGATGACCCCAATTATTTTTTACGTGTAAATCTTGTTTTGCAAATAACTGGCACCAAATAAATAAAAATAGAATAAAGTAGATTACAGAGTTGTTCGAAATTTGTAAATAAATTTAAATAAGTAATGATTTTCGAATATGGAGGGTGTTAAAATGGCAGGTTAGCTGTCACTTTAAGTGGAACAATCGAACTATGAATACTAAGCTGGAGACAATAAAACACAACTTGTATTTGATCTATCTAATTGTTCAAAAACTAATAGATAACATTAAGCTTTTATACTCTTAGCGGTAACGAAACCATATCGCGATGTAACTCGATGGCAACGCCATCTATCGAGCTCAGAGTGAAGCTTCACAAAATAAATCCATTCTATGTCGCTGTTTTTATCCGTACTGAACATACCGCCCCCTAAGGGCATTCAGTGAGGGAATGGTCTTCTAAACGGATTTACAATTAAGACTATATAAAAATAGAAATGGTAACAGGCAAAAAAGTGCTTTTCATAAACCACAAAAATATTGTAAAATTCGTACTAAGTATACACACATATAAATATAAAAAAAAAACAAATTCATTCAGTTGAAATAGGTAATACACACAACTTTGAAGTCGGTCTCTTTAATGTGGAAGATTTTGTACGCAATGTGACCACACGGGTAAGATTATCATTACCGGGATGTTTTTGTTCTATGCGACCGAACAGCCAACGACTAGGGGGTAGATCATCCTCCTTGACTAAAACAATGTCACCGACATCAGGTTCTGGTACTTGTTTTGACCACTTATAACGGTGCATGAGATTTGTCAAGTATTCTGAAGACCAACGCCTCCAGAATGACTCCAACATCCTTTGCACAAATTGCCATCGCGTCAAACAATTTACATTTGAATTTTCAAATTTATAGTCAGGCACATTTATTATAGGCTCGCCGATTAAAAAATGACCCGGAGTTAAAGGCATCGGAACACCGGGATCAGTTGTATCTATGACGTTTATTGGCCTAGAATTCAAACAAGCCTCAATTTGAATCAACAATGTACTTAACTCCTCGTAAGTCAGTGTTGACTCCCCAATAACGCGTTTTAAATGGAACTTAGTGGATTTCACCCCCGCCTCCCACAACCCACCAAAATTGGGTCCGTGCGGGGGAATAAAATGCCATTCTGTACCACTAACTTCAAGTAACTTTGCTACTTCGGATTGACAAGCAGCTAATTGTTGCAAATCCTTAGCTGCCCCAATAAAGGTGGTGCCATTATCACTCCAAAGCTTTGCACAGTGTCCGCGGCGAGACACAAAACGTCTAAATGCAGCTAGGAACGCTTGAGCGCTCATGTCACTAACTACCTCCAAATGAAGGGCACGGGTACACATACATACAAATAGGCAGACATATCCCTTGTACGAATGATGTCCGCGACCTTTTGTCGTTCGTATGTTGATGGGGCCAGCGTAATCCACTCCGCTGTGTAAAAATGGTCTAGCTGGTGTGCAGCGAACTGTTGGAAGTGAACCCATCAGTTGGTTCTGGTTGATGGCTCTGTGTCTGATGCATTTAATACATTTACGGACGTATTGTTTCACCATATTTTTGGCACCGATAACCCAATAGGCTGTTCTTAAATAGTTAAGCATAAGTTGGGTACCTCCGTGCAAAGTTTTACTGTGCGCATCCGCTACAATAAGTTTAGTAAAATGAGTCCCACCTGGTAATACTATCGGGTGCTTGGTTTGCTCGTCTAATTGCGAGCGTTCAATCCTGCCTCGAACTCGTATTATACCGCTATGGTCGAGATAAGGGCACAACGATTTTAGCTTACTCTTAGGTTGTATGGATTCTTGATTTTTTAGGTGTGTATATTCTTCTGTAAATGCATCTCTTTGTACCTTTTTTATACATATTTCTAGAGCCTTTTCTATTTCCTGTTTCTGTAAATAACTGGCAACGTTTTTGCCTCTGTTGAGGAATCGTCGACAATATGATATTACTCTGAGCAACCTTGGCAATGACGAGAACCTTTCTATTATGGTACTGTCCGGGACAACGGCTATATGTGTCTTAATTGATTCCTCTAAATCAGTGTTTAACTCCTTGGACTTATTAAATTTTATGTTTTTATCGGGAAGGAATGATGGTCCCGAAAACCATAGTTTATATTCCAAAAACAAACTAGGTAGTAGCCCGCGGGAGGCACAGTCTGCTGGGTTGTCCTTTGTAGGTACATGGAACCACTGACTTGGTTTGGTACTGGACAAAATTTCTGCTGTACGGTTGGCAACAAAGGTCTTCCACCTGCTCGGGTGGCTATTAAGCCAAGCGAGCACTACGGTAGAATCTGTCCAAGCTGTAATTTTCTCTGACGAAATGTCTAGAACTTTCGCCGTCTCCGTCAATAATTGTGCCAATAGTACTGCTCCACATAATTCCAATCGCGGGATACTTATTTGTTTAATAGGTGCTACCCTAGTCTTGGATACAAGCAATGAAATATTTATTTGGCCGCTACGATCGATTCTCCGTAGGTATACTACGGCTGCATAAGCTACTGTCGAAGCATCACTGAACCCGTGTAGTTCCAAATCATCATTCGACTTAGTACCAAGCCAACGTGGAATTCGGATCTTGGTGATATGCAGGAGCTCATCACGGTAAGTACACCATTCCTTTACTAATTCAGTGTTTAGTTCTTCGTCCCAGCCAACTCCTGTGAGCCATAATTTCTGGATGAATATTTTCGCTATCACTACACAAGGGGCCAACCAACCCAGCGGGTCAAATAGTTTAGCAATTTCAGAAAGTACAGCTCGTTTCGTTACGGGCAACGTCAGCTTCGGTGGGAGATTAACTGAATATTGAAACACGTCTGCATACCGGTTCCAGGTAAGTCCTAATATTTTTATTGTATTATCTAATCTGATATAGATCTTGTTTTCATCTATGTTTTCATTATTATTTACCTTTTTTAGTCTAGTGTAAGTCTCATTGTTTATTGTTTCTTTGTTCTCTTTATGTATCTCCATTGACTGAATAACAGCTAGTATCTCTCTATTATTGCTATTCCACTTTTGAAGTTCAAATCCACCCTTCTTTAATAATTCAGTAATTTGCTTCATTATTTCGGTACCTTCTGCGATATTTTCACACCCAGTCATTAAATCATCCATATAAAATGCATTTAAAACCCTATTGGCAGCCAATGGGTACTCTTTACCATGGTCGTAAACAATCTGATGAAGTGTCCGTACGGCTTGGTATGGTGCCGATGCCGTACCAAAGGTAACTGTTAATAATTCAAAATCTTGAATTGGCATATCAGAATGATCACGCCATAGTATTCTCTGAAACATAGAATGTTCTTCAGCTATATTGACCTGCCGATACATTTTTATAATATCGGCTATAAGTCCAATTGGATGACGGCGCCATCTCAAGATTATATGCCGCAAATCAGCTTGGAGCGTCGGGCCAACCATTAAGGTATCATTTAATGATATACCTTTATTATTTTTTTCAGAGGCGTTGAACACTACACGGACCTTTGTTGTGGTTTTATCCTCCCTTATCACGGCGTGATGCGGTAGATAAACTGCTTCTCCTCTTTTCTCATCATTTTTCTTTACTGCCCTCATATGACCTAATGCGATGTACTCCTGAATTACTTTTGTGTATTCTTTCTTTAATTCTATATTCTTTTCTAATCTTTTTTCTAGAGACCGAAATCGAGCCTCCGCTATGCCGCGTGAATTGCCTGCTTTGCAAGGAGGATCAATATCGCGGAATGGTAGACTTACGACATAACGACCGTCGACATCTCTTTTCGTTGTTTGTTTATACAGTTCTTCACATTTTTCTTCTTCGGGTGTAAGCAGCTGCCTTTGGTTTACAAGTTCCTCTAATTCCCAAAATTTTCTCAGACTATCATCGTCATTGACTTGTGCGTGCATAACTCTGATATTCCTTTCTTCCCCATTATTCACAGCATTCATTGCCCCAGACAGGACCCACCCTAAGGTAGTGCTCTGTGCAATCAAAGTGCCCAAAGGACATTTGACTATTCCTTCCTGTATGATGTGGCTGTAAATATCTGCTCCCAACAGAAGATCTATCTTATTTGGTACATTGAACTGTGGGTCTGCGAGGTACAAACCTTGAGATTGGATCCAGTTAAAATTATTTGTGTTAATATATCCTTCAGGTAAATAGGATGTTATTTTGTTTAGTACATAAGCGTACACCGGTAGCCTAAATTGAGGATCAGCACGCGACTGAATCGTAACATGTACCATGTGTTTGGCTACTGTTGACCCACTATTACCTAGTCCTGTTATCATTCCTTTTACCGGCATCCTTTTCAATCCTAATAATTGCACTGTTGCCTCTGTAATAAAACAAGCCTGTGAGCCTTGATCGAGCAAGGCTCGGACTATTTGCTGATGACCCGACTTAGACTTGGCTTTTATTAGCGCTGTGGCTAATAAAACCTGCCTTGGTTTGTGTACTGTGCCGGTAGACAGGCAAGACACTATGGGTGCATCCGATGGTGCATTACTAATTTCTCCCTCAGACGACTTGGCAACATTACCATTACTGCTACTATTGGGATCACCGGGATTGGGATGTAACAACGAGTGATGGCGCTTCTTGCAAACCTTGCAAGTAGTGGGTTTTCTACATTCATACGCGCTGTGGTAACTACCTAAGCAATTGAAGCAAATATTTTGTTTAGCTACAAATTCACGTCTACTTGCCACAGATTGCTTAGCAAACCCTTGGCAGAAACAAAGTTTATGTGATGATTCCTTACAGAATTCGCAACGTATTGAACTTGAACTCGTAGCCAATAAAGCCTTTGAACTGTGAGCTGAATCCTTGCCTTGATGACCTGAAGCCTTGTCAGGTTCTATGAACTCTAATGCACGATAACGATTTTCTAGAAACAATGTGAATTCTTCAAGCGTTGGCAATTCGTTACCTTTGGTGGGACAAGCACTCAACTCCCATTGTTTTTGCGTTTCAAAATCTAATTTAGAAGCTACTATGTGAATTATAATCATATCCCCCGTGGGCACATTGGCAGACAAACTCTTCAGTGCATTTAAACACTCATTAGTAGTATTGTACAGTTCCTTTAGACCTGCACCGGACTCTGAGACTAAGCGTTTTTGAGCGAATAAACGTTTAAGAATATTTTTTATAACGTTTCCCAACATTGGGTATAGTTGGCATCGCTAACTGGGGTATGCCTGAGTAATTGCTCAGCTTCCCCAGTGAGATGAGTTTTTAGGTAGTGGAGTTTTTGACAGTCCTCTAAAGCTGCGTTTTTGTGGACTAATGTTTTGAACAAATCATTGAACGTTGTCCATTCAGTATACTTGCCCGAAAATGTGGGGAGTGACATCTTTGGAAATTGACCCAAAGAGTCCGATTTTTGGTCCGTTACAGCAGGTTTACCTTGAGTTGAAACTTTGGGAGACAATTTATTCAATATCGATTTCAATAAAGTTTTGTAATCAACATAAATAGTTTCAGTGGAATCATAAATTTCGTCTACTTCTTTACTTGTTTCTTGAGAAGTAGAACTGTACTTTTCATGATACTGACAATGAATTTCGTCAAATTTAGCCCAATTTTGTTCTAAAAGTTCCTGTCTTGTTTGAATGTATTCCAAGGTAAGTCGCTCTTTCGGACTTTTCTTAAAATTAGTAAACCCCCTTTGAATGTTATCCTTTACTTTTTTGAAAACATTAATCAATCCCTCCATAATTAGCTAACCAAATTTAATGAAATGAAATCAAGTAAAAAAGGAATAAAAGAAGCAAACAAGTTTAGCCAACAGAAGCAGCAGAAGCAACAAGGTATAATCTTAAAAATACATAAATGTAGCACACGTGTAAAGTAAATCTGAAACCTGCGAAATCAAGCCTTAAAAGCACATACATGCAATATATAAATATCAAGCACAGCCTTCAAAACAATACCTAGAATAAATATAGCAAGTTTTGCAATAAACGTCGGCGACAATAATCAAAAGCAATATCCACTAATACCTTAAGCTGATAAATCTGAAGCTTCCGGCTTGTCTATTTATATTACGCACTAAATGATATCAATTTGTACTACATGTATATGCTACTGCTAAGTACAGTACAAAAGGCCAGACAACCATAGAAAATTATAAGTCCCAACTGAGACTCCAAAAAATTACAAGTGCTTGACTTAAATACAGTACAAATGTGGAACAGAAAAATTCTAAGTCCCAATCGACTTTCGAAAATATTACAAGTGTTTGAACTTAGTTCACTATCGGCGGCTGACCGACATAGATTCGCGGCTCCCCCGTTTTCTATAAATTATTCTAAGTCCTAACAATACCATGCACAAATTTACAATCAGTAACTAAGTCCTTAACCATACCTTAGACAAGTTTACAATCAGTAACTAAAACTAAACTAAAATTCTATAAGTCCAAATTCTAGTGAAATCTTCTATTTCAAATACTCAATGGAAATAAGGCACTGATTTGCTTGACTTCTAAGTTTGTTGTTTTTCTAAAAGCACTGCTACTTATTGAAAAAAATGTACTCACAGTTTTGCACTTCACTTATCCTTGCTTCGATTAAATCAACTCCATGTGGCGCCCTCTATGGCCACTTCTAGTAGTTTGAATGTACCGCTTGCTCTGTTTGCGTCGACTCTGTTATACTCGCGTAACGTCGCGTTAGCACTTCGCACCGCAGTGCTCCGTTCCACGTACTCTGTATGCGCAGCGATCCACTGCGAGTACGGGTGGTCTATCCCAAGTAGACCGTTGTACTAAAAAAAATGATACTTCCGTATCCGGCTCGAAGGACCAATGTTAAAATGGCAGGTTAGCTGTCACTTTAAGTGGAACAATCGAACTATGAATACTAAGCTGGAGACAATAAAACACAACTTGTATTTGATCTATCTAATTGTTCAAAAACTAATAGATAACATTAAGCTTTTATACTCTTAGCGGTAACGAAACCATATCGCGATGTAACTCGATGGCAACGCCATCTATCGAGCTCAGAGTGAAGCTTCACAAAATAAATCCATTCTATGTCGCTGTTTTTATCCGTACTGAACAGAGGGAAAACTTTTAAAAGTGTTTGATTGTGCAGTTTCTCTGAGGCAAAATAAAAATTATTTTTTTTGATTGTAAATAACGTTTATTATCAATAATACGTCTTTTACGTATGGTTTGTGCATTTTTATGACTGTAGTCATCATGTCACGTCGTCATTTAAGTCGCGAAGAGATGTTAAGGGCTGTTGGTATGCTGCAAGCTGGACGAACTCAACGCGACGTAGCGGATGCTGTCAACACCCAACCAAGCGTAATTTGCAGATTATGGGCACGCTACAGGTCTACAGGGGATGTTGCCGAACGTCACAGGGGACGAAATAGGGTTACTACCCCGCGACAAGATCGTTTCTTGCAAAATTCCGCAAGGCGGCAACCCACGATTACTGCTCGTCAGTTGGTCGCAGGCCTCCAGTCTCAGCATCAAGTGGTTATTAGCGATCAAACTGTCAGAACAAGACTACACGAAGCCAATCTTTATGCTCGCAGACCGCTTAGGGTTCCAGCTCTTCGACGTGGAAATCGAGGTCGTCGCTTATTGTGGGCTAACGCACATTTACAGTGGACCGACCATCAATGGGCACGGGTTCTGTTTTCCGACGAATCTTGCTACGGTTTTCATCCTGATTCGAGAAGAGTGCGTATATGGCGAGTTCCTGGACGTCGGAGTCGTCTCCAGAATCCGCAAGAACTTCATCCTTACCAAGGTGGAACAATCATGGTATGGGCTGGAATTCGCCTTGGTGGAAGGACGGAGCTCGTTTGGATACGGGGCAATTTGAATGCAAACCAATACATTCAGGAGGTTATACACCCCATGGTAATCCCTCATCGACAGCAGTTCGGTCAAGATTTTATGTTCATGCAAGATAATGCACGGTCACACACCGCGAGGGTAGTGGTCAATGCGTTAAGCGAGCACAATATGACGACGTTGGAATGGCCTGCTCAGTCTGCCGACCTCAATCCCATAGAGCATGCCTGGGATTTGCTTGGGAGAAGAGCTTTCAGTGATTCTTTGGAAAATCTGAACACTGAAGAACAACTTTTTTTACACCTTCGCAGTGTATGGAGCCATATTCCACAGACGATGATTGACAATCTCATACAAAGTATGCCACGCCGTTGTCGAGCTGTTGCTAATGCTTTAGGAGGTCCTACAGATTATTAAAAACGTTTAAAGTACGGTTAATTACTGTATTTCTTACTAC
This sequence comes from Eilema griseolum, assembly GCA_963662185.1. Lineage (NCBI taxonomy): Eukaryota > Metazoa > Arthropoda > Insecta > Lepidoptera > Erebidae > Eilema > Eilema griseolum. The sequence continues at coordinate 7,739,365 of OY759254.1, read as the reverse complement.
CTCGTTATTTTTGTGCCTAATCATAGAAGGTTGTAATACTCAATATTGGCACTATTCAATTCTTTCTTAAAAAAAAAAAAAAATTTGGTATGAAAATGTTTTTATTAAAATTAAAATAAAAAACGGTATAAAAATACCCTTCTATTGATATAAAACACTCACTATTACAAGAAAGGGTTTTTAAATAAAAACTAGAAATGTCCTTGTTCCCTAGACTTTGTTGATGTGTGTATTTCTGTTGGTGCAGAAGATGGATCCGGAGTCGCATAAAGAATGGGAAGGAGCTACTTACTCATCAAGTTCTACAGAGTTATGTACGTGGAAGGAAATGAGTGCATTTTTAGAAGCCAAATTCCGAACGCTTGACAATGTTACCCCCATCACTCATACCAAAGCCACTAAGGAACGTGTTTGTCACACAATAACCGCCGAAAATGAGAAACAAAAATCATATACCCTATGTAAGGATGTGCATACACTGAGTCACTGCAACGTGTTTAATAAAATGAATATTAACGAACGAGGAGATCATGTAAGAATCAATAAACTCTGCCATAACTGTCTCGGGATTGGTCATTCGGTGTTCAAATGCCGCATACCAATGACCTGCCGAACCTGTAAGAGACGACATCACACCCTTCTACTTAAATCCAAGAACAAAGACACGCCGACTTCTCCAGCAGAATCACAACAGCCGACGCCGTCTAACCAACCAGATGTAGAAGAGAAGAAGGTCAACACGATGGTTGCGTCTCACTATAACTCTGAGCAGAAGACAGCTCTATTGGCTACGGCAGTAGTGATCTTGAAAAGCAAACATGGGTACACTACTGTTCTAAAAACGCTAATAGACTCTGGATCTCAAGCATGTTTTCTTAGCGAAAGGGCAACTCAAATCCTTAATCTAAAAAAATCGTCAGTAAATCTAATCGTCTCCGGCATGGAATCAATGAAAGTAAGGGTCAAACATGAAGTCAAAATTGAAGTATGGTCACAGTGGGAAGACACCTTCAAATTGCCGATTAAAGCCTACGTGATGTCCAAGCGTTTGACCACTAACGTGCCCTCAAGCGCCATGAAGGAGACTCATTGGCCACACCTAGCAGGCATCCAACTTGCAGATCAAAATTATCATGCTACAGAACCTATCGATCTGTTATTGGGTGTAGATGAATACGCTGCAATATTGAAACAAGGGCTCATTAAAGGTCCACCAGGTACACCATGTGCTCAAAATACTCACCTGGGATGGATTTTAATGGGTGGAATAAAACTAAAACATAACGCGCGTGAGAAATCATTGACGGCCATGAAGCAAGAAGTAATTATAGAAGATTTACTGAAAACTATATGGGAAGTTGATATAGACTCGAAAAGAAGCCTAACACAAATGGAACAATTATGCGAAGATTTATACAAGAAGACATATAAGCGAAACAAAGATGGAAGATATGTAGTGAAATTACCCTTCAACACAATGCAACCCAAATCATTAGAAGGAAATTCACTAGAAATAGCAAAACGAAGACTGTTACAATTAGAAAGAAGATTTATTCAAAATAGAGAACTTAAAGAAGAATATACGAAGGTTATAAATGATTACAAGGAGTTAAAACATATCGAAGAAGTACCGAAAGAGGAATTACAGAACAAATCAGTTTACTTGCCACATCATGCAGTAGTACGTAATGACAAGGAAACAACAAAGACACGTGTCGTGTTCAACGCATCATGTAAAAACTCCAACGGTGTTTCACTTAATGACGAGCTCCTGTCAGGCCCAGTGCTACAAGATGATTTGAGACAATTAATCATTAGATGGCGAACACATGCTGTTTGTTTTGGAGCTGACATTCAAAAAATGTATAGGATGATCTGGGCAGATAAAGAAGATACAGATTTTCTGAGAGTTCTCTGGAGAAATGACCCTTCAGAAGACATCAAGCATTATAGACTCTTGACTGTGACATTTGGAACCACTTCTGCACCATATCTTGCTGTAAAAACGCTCATGCAGCTAGCTGATGATGAAGGTGATAAGTATCCAGAAGCCGCTAGAATACTACGCGAAGATTTTTACGTTGATGACGTCATGTCAGGAGGAGATACCCTAGCAGAAGCTATACAACTCAGTCAAGATCTAACAAATCTGCTACACTTAGGAGGATTTGAACTGAAGAAATGGTCATCTAACAATGGAGCTTTCATGGAAACAATCAATCCAAAGGACAGATCATCCAATGCACATCTGGAACTGAATGTTAATGGAACAGTAAGAGCACTAGGTATCCAATGGAATTTGGGAACAGATAAGTTTGAATACAATTTAAACTTACCTCTTATTCACGACGTGATCACAAAGCGAAGCATTCTCTCCGATATTCAAAAGTTATTTGACCCACTTGGATGGATTGCACCTTGCCTAGTAATGGCTAAAATTTTAATTCAGGAACTCTGGATCGAGAAGGTCGACTGGGATCAAGCTGTGAACCAAACACTAGCAGAAAGATGGGCTACAATACGATGTGATCTCCAGAATGTAAATGAACTTTACATTAACAGATGGATGGGCACATCAAGGTCCACTAGAGATTCTATAGAAATCCACGGCTTTAGTGATGCTTCTATAAAGGCATATGGCGCTGTAGCATACTGCAGAGTGAGAATCCCAGATGGTACTTTCAAAACTACTATAATTGCTGCAAGAACTCGGGTTGGTCCCCTGAAAACGATATCTTTACCCAGGCTAGAATTATGCGCAGCCTTGCTTCTGTCTAAACTTCTCAAACAAATCGGGCAAACAATGAGGATACCTACATCTCAAATCTATGGTTGGACAAATTCGTCGATTGTCATTTCATGGTTATTTGGAGATCCTAATAGATGGAAGACATTTGTGGCTAACCGAGTTGTAGAGATTACAACCAATTTAAATTGCAACCAGTGGCACCATGTACAGACACAAGACAACCCAGCTGATATTGCATCTAGGGGTTTGTTAGTAGCTGATTTGAAGAAGTGTGATTTATGGTGGAACGGCCCACAATGGCTACAAACCAAGATACAGTTCACTAGACCAAACACAACACAAGTCGATTTAGAAAAGAAAAAGATTATTATACAAAATCTGAAATTAACAAATGATAACAAAGATAATGGAAAGAAATTAATAACACAATTTGATGATTTTGACACATTATTAGAGCTTCTTAGAACAATAACATACTGCCGACGATTCTTGAAACAAAAGGCATTAAAAGATATAGATAACACAATGTTGCGGAGGTGAGTAAAAGATGGTTTACCAGTTGGAACAAGATTAATTTATTTATTATTTACACACTCTTATATACTAATTATTCTACATGATTTTACTGAGATTAAGAGTGGGGTTTTACTCATATGAGTTTAGTGCTGACATTATTGTTTATTGATACGTGCTGTTTACATAATATTATTTCCTAGTTATAGTGTACTTTGCCTATGACGCATAGCACGTCATAGTACTCCCCCCTTTATAAAAATTCTAGTTATTATTTGCTGTGGTGCGTCGACCTTGTCCGTGCACGCTGTTTGCTGAGTTGTACTTTTTCTGCAGTTGTTTACACTTGTTGCATTTCCTTGATTATTTTGTTTATCTTTTTGTCCATGACTTTGTTAGTTTTCCGTACGAGTCTGGTGATTGTTATTATTATTGCTGCTAGTATAATTATAGCGATGAGTACTCCGATCCAGATTTTTATTTTTTCAATTTCTGCTGCCATGTGTGTGTTCTTTTCTGCCTTTTCTGCCAGGTTATTGTTCTGCACCATGTTTATTTGCTCCTTTTCGTGGGTTTGACTGCTTCCCATCTTGTGTGTTGTTTCTTGTGGCTTGCTGTGGAGTGACTTTTATTTTCATTTTGCCCTTTTTATATCATTGTTTGAAACGGACCGTGGGTCGTGATATTCTTCCCGAACGTGTTCTTTTTATGTTTTGAATTGGCTCTGCCTTATCTTGCTCTTGATTTTGAGCTTCTATCTTTTCGTCGCTCGTCGTGAATGCTGGCTTTAGCCTGTCAATCGACACGTTCACTTCCCTGCCGTTTCGCTTGATCGTGAATATTTTGTTGTCACGTTTGACTACGAGAAACGGTCCGTCGTAAGGTGTTGTGAGCGTAGGACGTAGCTTATCGCATCGTAGAAATACGTGTGTACAGTCGGCTAAGCGTGGGTGTACGAATATGTTTTTGTTTGAGCTTTGTCGTTGTGGAATTGACGTCATGTGCGTTATGTTATCTTTAATTTTCTCCACAAACTCTGCATACGTTGTGTTTTTAGAACAGTCGCCAAAATATGCTGCTGGTAATTTTATTGTTGTTCCGTAGACCAATTCGGCTGCTGAGTATCCAGTGTCTTGTCGAATGCTGGTACGTATCCCGAATAATACCGATGGTAATTCTTTCGTCCAATTTTCGGTATTTCCTCTTGCCATCAAAGCTGCTTTCATGGTTCTGTGCAGTCTTTCTACTTTGGAGTTTGATTGAGGGTGATATGGTGTAGTACGGATTTTTTGTATACCCAGGAATTTGGTTAGGCTTCTGAATAGCTCAGACTCGAATTGTCGTCCTTGATCCGTTGTTATATAATTGGGGCATCCAAAACGTGTGATCCAGCCATCGTATAGGGTTTTGGCTACAGTTTCTGCTGTGATGTCCGAAATAGGATATGCTTCTGGCCATGACGTACAACGATCGATCATAGTGACGATGTATCTTTTGTTTTGTGATGTCGGTAGGGGGCCCACAATGTCTATGTGTATGTGGCTAAATCGTTCTGCTGGCATAAATTTGCCCAGGGGTGATACTGTGTGCCGCTGAACTTTTGATTGCTGGCATTGTAAACATGTTTTGCACATTTCGTAAATGTCTTCGTGCATGCTAGTCCAGATGTATTTTGCGGTTATCAACTTTTTTGTTGTGTTTTTCCCTGGGTGGCTCATGTTGTGAAAACTATCAAAAATTGTTTTTCTGAACTTTTGTGGTAGGTATGGCCTTGTTGTACCGGTGGATATATCACAATAAATTTTGGTATTATTGTTTTGTACTGGTACCTGTGTTATTTTTAGTGACCTATTTTGTTTTAGTTTTGTTAACTCCGGGTCACAGTCTTGGTATTTTTTTACCTCTTGCCAGTTGAGAATTTGGGGTAGTTCTATTGTTTCTATTACCCGTGATAGTGCGTCGGCTACCACGTTTTCGCTGCCCGTGACGTGCCTTATGTCTGTGCTGAATTGTGCAATATATTCTAGGTACCTTATTCTTCTAGGGGATTCATCCACTGATTGCTTCTTGTCGAATGCATGAATCAGTGGCTTATGATCAGTGTATATTGTAAATGTGCGACCTTCTATTAGTCGTCTAAAGTTTTTTATTGGCATGTAAATACCGAGTAGTTCTCGATCGTATGTGGAATATTTTGTTTGTGTCTCGCTTAACCCTTTTGAAAAAAATGATATGGGTTTCCATTTTCCTTGAACTTTTTGTTGAAGTACGGCGCCTACACATTTTAAACTAGCATCTGTCATAATGGCTAGTGGTGTGTCTGTTTCCGGAAATGCGAGTGTTGTGACATCTCTTATGTCCTGTTTGCAGTGTTCGAATGCTTGGTTAGCTTCCGTATTCCACTCGATTGGAGTATTGTCATTCTTTTTGCAGTTTATTAAGTATTTGTTGAGCGGAGCTTGGTGTCCGGCGGCGTGTGGGATGCTACTTCTGTAGAAATTCATCATTCCCAAAAATCGACGTAGCTCCTTTACCACCTTTGGCTTTGGGTATTCGTTTATTACTCGTACTTTCTCAGACGTGGGGGTGATTCCTTGGCTCGTTATATGATAACCTAAGAAATCTATCTCTGTCTTTTCGAATTCGCATTTGCTCGTATTGATTGAGATGCCGTTTTTACTTAGGCGAGTGAATACTTCCTCTAGTTGAACGTAATGTTGTTCGGTATTTTGACTTGCTATGAGTATGTCGTCCACGAAAACATATATATAGTCCAGGTCTCTAAACAGGGAGTCCATAAACCTCTGGAACGTTTGGGCTGAATTTCTGAGGCCAAATGGCATGTAATTCCAGTGAAATAAACCCATTTGCGTGATTATTGCGGTCTTTTCTGGTTCCGCAACAGGGATTTGGTGGAACGCCTTCTTTATATCAATTTTGCTGAATATTGTTTTTCCACTTGCGATGTATGTAAAGTCTAACAGTCTTGGCAAGGGATATCTGTCGGGAACTGTTATTTTATTTAACGCGCGGTAGTCTCCGCATGGCCTCCATTCCCCATTCTTTTTCTTTACCATGTGGAGAGGCGATGCCCAAGGACTACTGGAAGGTTCTAATATTCCTAAGTTTATTAGCTCTTGGAATTCCTTTTTTGCTGCCTTATATTTGTCGGGTGGTAGTGGGCGCGCGCGGGCATAAACTGGAGGACCTTTTGTTATGATGTGATGCTGTATTCCATGTTCTGTGGGTTTTTTAAGTGGTGTTGGTCTAGTGACGTTTACGTATTTCTCTAGCAGGTGCTTTATATGTTCGGGTAATTTCGCGTCGATGGATCTAATTGAAGGCATGTGTGTTGCTCTTGCAATTTTCGCATGCGTCGTTAATTTTGTTTCTTGGTCGATCAGCCTTTTGCCGTATAGATCCACTAATAATCTGTGGTGCTCTAGGAAATCAGCTCCTAAGATAGGCATTTTTACATCGGCGATTACAAACGTCCAAGTAAAAGGTCTGCGTAACCCCAGATTTAGCGTTAATGTGCTTTCGCCATAAGTTTCAATAGTTGACCCGTTTGCGGCATACAGTTTGTAGTTGCTTGGGTTTTTCTTACCCTGTGCGTTTTGTAATACAGAAATATTTGCTCCCGTGTCTACTAAAAACCTATAACCACTGTTTGAGTCGGTTATAGTTAGACGGTTGGCGGGGTGTATGGCACAGAGTCCCGTCTTATTCTGCGCTAGTTCTCGTTTCCCGAATTTTTATCGGTTTTATTTATCCACGAGCACGGCTGATCGCATTTATATGCTTTTGTTTTGAATCGTCTGTGATAATAACATAGCCGTGTACGTGACCGTGAGCGTGATTGCGACCTTGCTCGGAATTTGCTGCGTTGCATCGGTCGGCGATTACTCATACCGCGGAGCTCGTTTATTTCAACTCGCATAGCTGCAATTTGTGACGTCAGCATTGTTATTAAGTTAACGTCGGCGGATTCCTGTGACGAGTTGTTTGTTTTGGTTTTATAGCGCATATTTTCATAAATTCGGTCCGCCATTTCGCATAATTTTGTGAGGTCGAGGTCTTCGGAGACTGCCAATATGGAGGTGATTGATACCGGAAGCTGTCTGAACCATAATAATCTGATGGTATCTTCGGTCATTTTGTCGCAGCTGGCTTCTTTCATTTTTCTCAACAGCTGTGATGGTGTTGAGTCACCTAGGTCCATCTCCGAAAGCAATTTGTGGAAGCGTCGTTGCTCGCTTTCCTCATAGCACGCAATTAATCTTTCCTTGATTTTAAGGTACTTGTCTGCGTTTGGCGGTGACGTCAGGATGTCGCTGACTTGATGTATGACCTCTTTTGGTAATTTTGCGATGACGCTGTTATATTTATATTCGTCACCTTGTTTTTGGGAGGCTACGATGGCCTCGAATTGCGCGAACCATAAGCGCGGTGAATCTGTCCAAAACGCTGGTATTTTCTCCGTAATGCTAATTGCAGCCACCACCTGGCTGTCGCTGATTGATTCAGCCGATGTACCGGGGTTTTTTTGAGGTGTCCCTGGAATTATCGGTGCCATTTTTCTAGCCTCTTGATATTTCAGCTGGTTTGGACCCGCTTGTGGGAAGTCAACTGAAATGTGCTATTTCGCTATTTCGCTGATGGTGGTGGTCAGTAAGCTGGTGGGCTGTTGGGTAAATTTTTCCTTATATGGCTCCACCGTTTCTGTGATAGTTCCTAGGTTTGCTGCTGAAAACCTTTTCAGGGCTGCAGTTGGCCTGCAATTATATCAGCACTAGGAAATCACGTCGGGGTCACCAATGTTGCGGAGGTGAGTAAAAGATGGTTTACCAGTTGGAACAAGATTAATTTATTTATTATTTACACACTCTTATATACTAATTATTCTACATGATTTTACTGAGATTAAGAGTGGGGTTTTACTCATATGAGTTTAGTGCTGACATTATTGTTTATTGATACGTGCTGTTTACATAATATTATTTCCTAGTTATAGTGTACTTTGCCTATGACGCATAGCACGTCATACACAATAACAACTGAAGAACTACATCTTTCTTTGAAAATATGTATAAAAAAAGCACAAGAAGAAGAATTTGGACGAGAGATAGAACATTTGAAAAGAAAGAAAGCTGTAAAAAAATCAAGTAACCTGAAGTCGTTAGATCCTTACCTTGATGAAGACCAAGTTCTCAGGGTGGGCGGCCGGCTCAGAAACGCAGAGATGAGTGATGAAGCTAAGCACCCAATCATTCTAGGTCGAAACAGTAAACTTACGCTTTTGATCGTAGCAGAAGCCCACTTGAAGACATTGCATGGTGGAACACAATTGATGCTTACTTACCTGAGGTCTAATTACTGGATTCTGCGAGCAAAGGCATTGGTGAAGCAGTATATTCATCGTTGTCTGCTATGTGCCAAATTAAATGCTAGAGTGAGGACTCAAGTTATGGGTAACTTACCTAGTGTGCGTGTGAAGCCCGCGCGACCATTTCTTAACGCAGCCGTAGATTTCGCCGGACCATTCCAAATATTAATGAGTAAAGGCCGAGGAAATAAGACCAGAAAGGCAAACGTAGCTGTTTTTGTTTGTATGTCCACGAAGGCGATTCATTTAGAATTGGTTGGCGACCTAAGTTCAGCTGCATTCATTGGAGCCTTTAAAAGATTTTGCGCTCGCAGAGGAAGGTGCGCCAATATATGGAGTGATCAAGGACGCAACTTTATTGGTGCTAACAAGGAACTTGTCGAACGAAGCATGGAAGGAAGCTCGCTTGCAATTTGATGGTGAAATGGCTAAATTGCTTGCTAACGATGGAACCCAATGGCACTTTATATCCGCATATTCGCCTAACTTCGGAGGACTATGGGAAGCCGGCGTCAAATCCATGAAGTACCACCTAAAAAGGATTTTGAAAACCAATTTAACGTTCGAGGAAATGACGACGATTCTCTGCGAAATTGAGGCCTGTTTGAATTCACGTCCGCTGTGTCCGATGGACGACGTAAGCATGGAACCGCTGACACCTGGGCATTTTTTAATAACCGAAGCTCCGGTCACCGTGCCAAATGTTAATATAAAGGAAGCCAAAATGAGTAATTTGACACGGTGGCAGTACACTCAAAAATTAGTAAACGACTTCTGGGCCCGATGGCAAGGGGAGTACTTGTCACGTCTTCAGCAGAGACCAAAATGGTTGAAACGTGAAGAAGAGTTCAAAACTGGAGACATAGTACTCATCAAGCAAGACAATCTCCCACCGGGAAAATGGCTCCTTGGCCGCATTATAGACAAACACCCCGGCGCCGATGGTTTAACCAGAGTGTACAGTGTAAAGAGCGGCGATAGTGTAACAAGACGATGTATTACAAAATTGTGTGCTTTACCGATTGATACAGCTATAGATTAAGATCCCATTGATATGTATTAGAAGGTATTTGATTCAGCTAAGTAATTTAATTACACTTTAATGTTATTTTCTAATGCTTGTAATGTTGTTTGAAAGGACTAGTCGTCCTTTGGTGGGCGGCTATGTTGCATTCAATGCCTATTATAAGGCAATGTATGATAGTTTTTAGTTTAGTTGCCAATAAACCTTGTTACGCATCCCTAATCTATGGAGATCGCCGCGTCAACTTCAACCTCAATAAACATTGCACACGGCACTCGCAGCCATAGGGTGCAACGTCAGCTCAACGTGAACATTGCACAAGGCGCCTGGCGACACAGGATGCACCATCAGCGGAACGTGCATCGCTACGACGTCATTGGAATCTTTCCCTAGAAACTGCTAATAATTTGTGCGCATAATTGTTTCATACTTCGAAACGTTATCATTGTATTTTAGTTATAATTTTTACTTTGTAAAATTACTTAATAATTAAATTCAGTTAAATTAAATTGGTTTTTTTTGGGACCTCCGGCCGCAGTTAACGTATTTGGCGCAGTCGGTAGGATACTCGCGGGCCGGTTCGCGAACTTTCGGGAGTCACAAATCGATTTTCGCGTTCTCGAATCGCCCGGGCGGTTTTTAAACCACGGCACGAGTATCGAAGAATCTACGGTGCTGCAGTCCAGAGGTGAATCCAGCTATCGATTCGTCCAGAAGAAATACAATGCTGTAAGTCCTTGAATCTTTCAAGTCCTTGCCTCTCTAACCCATAAGTAATACATACTTATAAGTAATTTTATATCCTAACTATCTAAGCATATATAATTATATATCCTGTATAATCGTATACATGATATTTTCCCATATTATTTTAGTTATTGTGTATTGATTTAACTTTCCAAAATTTTTCACCCCAGAGAATTGCGAAAGGTTAGGTTAGATAGGTATAAGAATAGATTTAGATTGAGTGTTATAGACGAGCATAGAAGTTTGGACACTACAATGGACCAATATAACCCAGACGTTATCTATAAATCCCTTAGATTATTGCCTGATTTTGATTGTAACCCACATGTGTTAACTCGATTTATCAATTTATGTGACCAGTTAGTGTTAGCACATCTCAATACAGCACCAGGCTATGAGTTATCTAATTTAGCCCTCATTAATGGTATCTTAAATAAAGTGACCGGTCCCGCAGCCCGATTTATTAACGCTAATGGTATCCCCGACAGTTGGCAAGGGATACGTGCTGCCCTTATTAACAATTTCGCAGACCACCGCGATGAAACAGCGCTTTACAGTGACCTTTCTATGCAAACTCAAGGATCTAGTACCCCTCAGGAATATTACGAGCGGTGCATGAACTTATTTAGTACTATAATGACTTATATTTCGCTCCATGAGACGGTTGCCACTACCATAGCTTCTAAACGAACGTTGTACCAAAAGTTAACTCTCCAGGCCTACTTGAGAGGTCTAAAGGACCCCTTGGGATCCAGGATACGCTGTATGCGTCCTGAAACCATGGAAAAGGCGCTTGAATATCTACAGGACGAGTTAAACATACTTTACTTACAGAACCGTAATGACGGCGGACCGTCTAATAGAAAAGATTGGGCTCATTTACAATCTAATAAGTTTAATCTGCCACTTAATAACTTTACTCCGAAACAACCCCCATTTAATACTCCCGGTATGCCTAGACAATCGATGCCACCCCTATTTAACATCCCTGGTCCTTCTCGACAGCAGTCGATGCAACCCCTCACGCAAGGTTGGAACCCAAATAATAACCATAGATTCCAACAACCCCCAGGACTGTCCAGGACACAGCAAATGATGCGTGCCCCTGTACCGAACTATAACCCTAATAGTAATGCGTTTAAATTACCTAACAGACCTCAACCCCAACAACCCTTCAATGGCCCACGTCCTATGAGTGGCGTAAGCCATTTTGTGCCAAGACCCCTACCACCTACGGGTCGTGACTGGAGAACGCATGGCAATCCTCCACCTAGTAATTATTTTAAATCAAGGGAAGTCCATTTTTATGAATTCGGTTACGACTATGACTACGGAAACTATAATTACGCGGACTATGGACAAGAGTACGACTATTCGAATGACCAATACTATACCTACTATGAGAATCTGGATTACACTTACTACGACAATTCCCAACCGTACCCTGAACCTTCCGCGATAGAACCCGGAAATCAGGAGAGCACTAACGTTTCAGGTCAGGCTGAAAATTTTCAGCAAAGCCCCCAATCAGACAAACCAAAATAGAATTAAACCTTCACTCACAAAGACAACTTGGTTATATTCAAATTAGTAATCCACCTTTGAAACTGTTAATTGACACAGGAGCTAATCAATCATTTATCAGCCCTGCCGCTGTAACCAAGTACTTTAGTCATTTACCTCTTAATTATGAGCCTTTTGAAGTGACCAACGTTCATGGAACAAGTAGAAATGACCACTCCATAACTCTACCCTGCTTTCCTGAGTTCAAGGAAGCAAACAATGACATTATTTTATACGTTTATAATTTTCATAATTACTTTGACGGACTTTTAGGATTTGACTTACTAGAGAACTGGGAATCGAAAATAGACCTTCAGAACAAATTGCTTATAACTCGAGGCGCACAGATACCTATAAAGATGTATGATTCTCGCAACGTAAACCTTTTCGAGGAGATCATCCCTGCTAACTCATCAAAGCTATTAAAGCTGCCTGTTAACACACTTGACGGTGAAGTTTTTATACAAAATCAAATCATATGTAATTGTCTTATCTCCGATTGTCTAACCACTGTTACTAACAATAGAGGCTGGGTAGAAATTTGTAACACTACATCTAATGATCTCATCTTTTCAATGGACCGCCCTATAGAAGGTGAATTATATAACATTAATTTTACATCTACTGAAATACCATCGGATCGCGCCCAAGCTGTTTTATCTCGGTTACGTACCGAACATCTCAACCCAGAAGAGTGTGCTAATTTAAAATTTCTCTGTGCAAAATATGCCGATGTGTTTTATCTTGAGGGAGAACCGTTAACATTCACCAACAAGATCAAACACAAGATTAGAACAACCGATGAGATTCCAGTACACACTAAAACTTACAGGTATCCTTACGTTCACAGACAAGAAGTCAGAGATCAGATAAGTAAGATGCTCGAACAAAATATTATAAGACCCTCTGACTCTGCTTGGAGTTCTCCCATATGGATCGTTCCCAAGAAGGCAGACGCATCTGGTAAAGTAAAATGGCGTCTTGTCGTGGACTTTAGAAAGGTGAACGAAAAGACGATTGATGATAAATATCCCATCCCCAATATAACAGACGTACTTGACAAATTAGGGAAATGCCAGTATTTTACTACCCTGGATTTGGCAAGCGGTTTCTATCAGGTTGAAATGGATGGCCAGGATATTCATAAAACTGCTTTCAACGTAGAAAATGGTCATTATGAGTTCTTGAGGATGCCGATGGGCCTGAAAGGATCTCCGTCCACATTTCAGAGAGTAATGGACAACGTACTGAAAGACTTGCAACACCAAATATGCCTTGTGTACCTTGATGACATAATTGTGTTCAGTACTTCATTACAGGAGCATATAGTTAATTTAGAAAAAGTTTTTATCAAATTACGTGAATCTAACTTTAAGATTCAAATGGATAAGTCCGAATTTTTAAAGCTAGAGACTAGTTTTCTTGGCCATATCATTTGTAACGAAGGAGTAAAACCTAATCCAGATAAAATTGCTGCTATAGAAAGATATCCCTTACCTAAGACCCCCACTGACATCAAACGTTTTCTCGGACTCCTAGGATATTATAGAAAATTTATCCCCGATTTCGCGCGACTAACAAAACCATTAACTAAATGTTTAAAAAAGGGCTCTAAAATAACACTAGATAAAACTTATGTAGACTGCTTTAATCACTGTAAAACCTTATTAACAAATGACCCCATCCTCCAATATCCCGATTTTAGTAGAGAATTCGTACTCACTACAGACGCCTCTAATGTAGCTATTGGTGCCGTTCTATCCCAGGGAACAATAGGTTCTGACAAACCCATAGCATACGCATCTCGAACTTTAAATTCAAGTGAACTCAATTACAGTACAATAGAAAAAGAGCTTCTAGCCATTGTATGGGCTACTAAATATTTTAGACCCCATTTGTTTGGTCGAAAATTTAAAGTTATTACCGACCATAAACCCTTACAATGGATCATGAATTTAAAAGAACCAAATTCTCGACTAACTCGATGGCGCTTAAAATTGAGCGAATATGACTTTTCAGTTATTTATAAGCAAGGAAAATGCAATACTAACGCCGACGCATTATCCCGAATCGAGATAAATAATGAAGAACTTATGTCCATTGCAGTAAACCCCTCTGAAGGAAATCAAACATTAGATGACTCTAGAACTATCACAGCTCAAAATCTTTCTGATAATTCTGCAACCGCGACAGTCCATACAGACAACGAATCTCCCATTCTAGAAGTTCCTATCTCAGATGAACCATTAAATAAATTTACGAAACAAATTATTTTAACCGTTGTTGGCGACATTAAAGGACGACCTGTAGTTACCAAACCCTTTGACACACATACCCGTATTACAGTCCAGCTGTCAGAATCCAATTTAGAGGACGACGTTGCTAAAGCCATTAAAGAATACGTTAACCCTAAAATCAAAACCGGATTGCTTATTAACCCACCTTTGGCCATGTATTCTATCATTCCCATCATCCAAAGAACATTTAAAAGCTCCACAATGCAATTAGTTTTAACAAAAAAGGAAATAGAAAATGTTCGTGAATATTTAAGACAGCAAGAAATTATTAATAAGTACCATGACGGAAAAACCAACCATCGTGGAATTAACGAAACTTTTCTAGCTCTATCTCACAAATACTATTGGCCTAAGATGCGAGACAGCATCACTAAATTTATAAACGAGTGTACAGTATGTGGACAAGCAAAGTACGATCGTAATCCAGTTAAACAGCAATTTAAAATAGTTCCCTCGCCCAATAAGCCCTTTGAATTTTTACATCTTGACCTTCTTACTATTCAAAGCGAGAAGTTTTTGACGATCGTAGATGCTTTTTCTAAGTATGCCCAGGCGTACTATTTGAGAGATGGAACTGCAGTTAGTGTAGTACAAGCTTTGCTTAGTTTTTGCACACATCATGGTATACCCATAACCATAGTTACTGATAACGGTCCGGAGTTTAGTAATCAACTCATTGCAGAATTTCTAAGATTGCATAAAATCCAGCATCATAAGGTTGCCCCTCACACTCCCAATGAAAATGGAATAGTTGAGAGATTTCATGCAACCATATTAGAACATCTCAGAATCTTAAAGATTAACCAGAAAAGTGAATCTGTAATTAATCTCATGCCTTACGCCCTTCTGGCTTACAACAGTAGTATACACAGTTTTACAAAATGCAGACCCATAGAGTTAATAACAGGACATTTCGATCCCCGCGACGCTTTTGATGTTGACCTTTCAGTTCACTTATTACAGCAATACGTGACTAATCACAAAGACAGGATGACTGAGATTTATAAATTAATTCACGATCTAAGTAACGACTACTTAATGACTAATCGAAATAGATCTAGAGAACCCGAAATTGAGTACTGCCCTGAACAACAAATCTTTATAAGGAACCCCTTTGCTTCCCGCCAAAAATTAGCTCCACGCTTCACTCATGACACTGTAATGGCAGACCTCCCTATTCATATATACACAAAGAAAAAGCGAGGTCCTGTGGCGAAACATCGGTTAAAGAGAGTCCCTAAATCTAATAACTTGTTACAGAACAATCCTGGTAACACTTCTGCTCCTACAATCAGCAATAACTCAGGAAATACGTCTTGAAAGTCTGGATAATGGTCCCGGGATACTTCCCTTTAAACTAGGTCCTGCCCGGATCCTTTCCCATTACCATTCCTTCTTACAGTATGTAAATCTACAGGAATTGCAAGAAAAAGTAGATTCTATTAATACCCAAATAATTAGTATTTCACCCGATCTTAATAATAAGACACAGTCCCTATTTCAACCTCACTTAAACTATCTTAACTCTAAACTTAACAGTGTGTCAGATCAGCTTCAAACCTTCGAAACAAGTCGAGTAAAACGAGGACTCATTGATGGACTCGGGTCTATAATTAAAAGTATAACTGGGAATTTAGACTACACAGATGCGTTACATTACGATCAGGCTATAAAAAATATTGAAAATAATGAGAATAAATTATTAACAGAGTTCAATAATCGCGTTAGTTTAACTAAGGATTTGTCTGCACAGTATTCAAAAATCATTGACAGTATAGTAGACAACCAACGTAAGATGGAAAGAATAGTAAATATGATAAAGGAAAGCAACGCTAATAGAGATATTGATCTTATAAAATAAGCTCATTTTGCCCAAATACTGATAATCCTTAGCGACAATATAGATTCGATATCCCAAGAATTAGTTAGATTACAGAATATATTAGCATTTATTAGGACATCTACCATGCATCATTCGTTCCTTAATTCTCAGGAGATACGCAATTTAACGGACAGGTTAAATATGTTATATGGTAGTGATAGATTAGTAGATTTAGACATTAGAGAATATTATGATATAATCAAATTGGGTTCATACTATGTAGGTAATGAAATAGTTATAGTTTATAAGTTTCCCATTTTTTTCACCCCATACATATGACTTATATAAATTATCTATTGTACCCAACAGAAATCATGAAATCCTAATCCCGTCATCCCCATTCCTAGCTATCCATAAGAAAGATTTCAAGCACATAGAGGCTGAATGCCCGAAGACCAGTAACTGGTTCCTATGTGAAGAAAATCGGAGCATACAGAACCGACCCTCTCAAGACTGTATACACCAGCTCATAACCACGCAAAAGAGGACACCCATCTGCAACCCTGTCACCATCGCGATGGACCAGCCAGCTTACGAAGAACTCGACGACAGACATTACACCATCAGCTTTCCTGTCTCTACAAAAGTACATCTTTCCTGCGGTCAAGATTTCTACAAAGAATATAAAGGCAGTTATCTCGCAATCATCCCACAAGCATGCTATCTGGAAACAGCAGACTTTACTATGTCCAACATCAAGGATCGACTTAAAGGACACGTACTGACGATAAGTGATCTACCCAAGGAGCCTGACTACAATATATCTAAAACCACTCTTAAATTGAACTCAATCAACTTAGATCATCTTCATGCCACCAATATGAAGATCTCCCAGCTTCCGACATTTAATTTTGAAGAAGATCATACCATGATATATCACACTACCATCCCACTGTATGTAGTAACGATTGGAGCCTGTATAACCGTCAGCATCCTACTCTATCGCAAGTACGCTGCAAGATCAAGCTCGAAAGAAGTTCAAGTAAAGGAAATAGAACTACAGGGAATATATACCGTTCCAGAACCAAGAGCAAGGAATAACCAACCCCCACCTCAATTTACTACTAAATTCATCGGTGGTGACTGTTCTTCGGGGGGAGGTGTTACGCATCCCTAATCTATGGAGATCGCTGCGTCAACTTCAACCTCAATAAACATTGCACACGGCACTCGCAGCCATAGGGTGCAACGTCAGCTCAACGTGAACATTGCACAAGGCGCCTGGCGACACAGGATGCACCATCAGCGGAACGTGCATCGCTACGACGTCATTGGAATCTTTCCCTAGAAACTGCTAATAATTTGTGCGCATAATTGTTTCATACTTCGAAACGTTATCATTGTATTTTAGTTATATTTTTTACTTTGTAAAATTACTTAATAATTAAATTCAGTTAAATTAAATTGGTTTTTTTTGGGACCTCCGGCCGCAGTTAACGTATTTACCTCGTAAACACAAGACGTATTTATTGTTATTCATTGACTCAGTATCCTAAAGCAAAGTAAACCTTAACTACACCAACACTGCATATTTATAAATCGGTGTTGCAGGGTTTCCTCTTCAGTGATGACCTTGTAGCACTTTATATGTATTGTTTATTGTAAATTTATTTTTATTTATTATTTAAATTATTTGTAACTAACATAGCCATGTAAGAAATTGTTACTAACCCAATGCCAAAGATGCTTTAATAAAGAAATATTATTATTATTATAAGCTTTAAATTATCGTACATGGAATAATAAGTTCCAAGTATTCATTAACGTGGAACGGATCCGGCGGCTGGGCCTTGAGGTGGCTTTGCATAAATCCGAGGCCATGTTCTTTCATGGACCCCGGCGGACGCCACCACCTGGTTCCAGTCTCACAGTAGGAGGCACTCTTATCGGCATCAAGCCCCAGATGAAATATCTGGGGCTCGTGCTCGACGGCCGGTGGGACTTCGGGAAGCACTTCCGAAGTCTGGGCCCCAAATTGGTGGGCACAGCCAACGCTCTGGCGCGGCTACTGCTCAACCTGAGGGGCCCGGAGGACTCCTGCAGGAGACTTTACGCGGGTGTCGTGCGGTCCATGGCCCTGTATGGGTGTTCTGTGTGGGCGGACACCCTGAGTGATCGGCACATGCCCCTGCTGCAGCGTCCGCAGCAGAAGTTGGCGTGCCGCATCATAAGGGGGTACCGCACGATATCTTTCAACGCGGCAAGTCTCCTCGCCGGATCGCCACCATGAATCCTGGAAGCGAGATCCCTTTCGGCGCTATACCGGTTACGAAAGGTGGCGCGGGAGCGGGGTCACGATCCCGAGCCCGAAGAAATTCGGGCCGTGAGATCCCGGCTCCACAGGGAAATGGTGGCGGAATGGGAGCTACGACTTGGGCGACCAGGCGAAGGGCGCGCCGTAGTAGCGGCGGTAAGACCCATCATGGGGGAGTGGCTAGAGAGGCCACACGGCAGCCTCTCGTACCGTCTGACGCAGATGATCACCGAGCACGGGTGCTTCGGGAAGTATCTGCGTCGGATAGAGAAAGAGCCAACGTCCGAGTGCCATCACTGCAACGCGAGCGAGGACTCAGGGCCGCACACGTTCACCGAGTGTCCGGCGTGGGAGACGCCGAGGCGGGAGCTTGTGGCGGCCCTGGGAGTGAGGGTTCTCACGCTCTCCACCTTGCTCGCGGCGATGGTCCGCTTCGCGGATGCGTGGGCGGCCGGCGCCTCCTTCTGCGAGCAAGTACCTAATGCTCGTGAAGGAGGAGGCGGGGCGGGAGCGGCAGCGGGAGCGACGAAGGATCGCAAGACAAGCTGCCCGCGTACGAAGGCAACTCGGGCGTCGGAGGTCGATGAACGACCTCCGCCCCCCATGAGCGCCGGCCTGGGGGTGACAGGTGGAGCCGCCTGTCACCCTGGCAGAAGCAGGCCGCGGCGGTGGCGCGCCTGGCGCGCCTCCCCGTTTCCGGGGACGAGTTGGGGACTCTGTAGTCCCCACACCCGAGAAGAGGGCCAGATCGTTAGAGATGGCCCTGGGTCGGCCGGGGTGCGAGGGATATGCCTGTCAACCTCACCTTCGGCAACCAAAACGACCCACAGGCGGCGTGCGTTTTAGTCGGTTCGAGTCCGACATACCCTCCTCCACCGGCTCCGGTGGGGAGGTAACCGTGGGGATTTTGCGCACGTAAAAAAAAAAAAGAAGTATTCATTAACAAACATCATAAAGTATAGAGTTATAAATTAAAATTTAACAGGAAATGCAAAATAATTCGACATTAACCCTTTTATCTAATAGATTCTGCTATCGGTGATAAGTACCATTTTGCCCACTATATATATGAGACGTTGAAATGGTATATTCAGTGTAAACACATCCAGTTTTAAGAGAACTTCAACAAATATTTCAAAGGTAAGTGCTTTACTATGTTTGCTAATTAATATAATTATAATGTTATGCTATTAGCCGCGTGGTTCCCGGCAGAGTAGAATTTGAACCACCCCATCTCTTTCCATGCGGTGTCGTACAAGGCGACTAAGGGATAGATATAACATCAGACAGATATAATATACAGCCCAGACACCCTCAGGTGCATGGCTTGAGTCAACAATAGTGCCCGGACAGCAATAGGCTCACTCCCTATTACGTGGGACAGAATTCAATGATTGGTGAAATTTGGGTGTTAATTAACCTCTGCCTAACCATCCGGGGATAAAGACGTGATTATATGTATGTATGTATGTTTTAGTACCGTTTAGAAATATACTAGATAGTAAATTTTCTAGAAGTTTCTAATCCCCATAGCGTCCTAAATAACCATAAAAAGGCGTCTAAAAATCGTATGGACTCTCTTCAATTTTCCCCACTGTTTTTATGATACCCAATGGTTTTCAAATAGACTTGGCAATTTACCTGTTTCTAGAAATATATACAACTCAAAGGTGACTGACTGACTGACAGTGATCTATCAACGTACAGAAATTAGGCATGCAGGTAGATGTTATGTCGTAGGCATCCGCTAAGAAAGGATTTTGATTAATTCTACGCCCAAGGGGATAAAATAGGGGATCAAAGTTTGTAAGAAACTTTGTCAATTTTAAACCGACCGGGCTGAGACTTTGCTTGCATAAAGCTATTATGACGTAGGCATCCTCTAAGAAATGATTTTGAGATGCAGGTTATATAAGACTAGCTGTTGCCCGCGGCTCCGCCCGCGAGGATGTCGGTTATCGCTTAGTGTTGAGTCAACACTAT
This sequence comes from Eilema griseolum, assembly GCA_963662185.1. Lineage (NCBI taxonomy): Eukaryota > Metazoa > Arthropoda > Insecta > Lepidoptera > Erebidae > Eilema > Eilema griseolum. Next base: position 7,718,967 of record OY759254.1, on the reverse strand, counting down.
GGATCATAAAAAAATTCCAATATAAAAATAGCCTACGTTACTCCTTATTACATCAGCTACCTGCCAATAAAGTCACACTAAGCGATTACCGGAGCCGCGGGCAACAGCTAGTTACTTCTACTCTTAGTCTCACCAATCATATTGAAGTTACTTTATACTTTTACTATAGTTACTTCACAGATAAAGTAACTATGAGTTTGGGAACACAAAGTTCAACTTTAGCAACGACGCCTGAGTCGCCCTGTTTTATTTTAAGTCTCCAATTATTGCAAGCTGCATGATCTTGGAGGAACAGCAGTACTGATGATTAAGAGTTAAAATAAAATATTATGTTACATTTACCCTGATAAACCCTGGCCAGATAATTTAATTATGGTGGTGATTTCAACTTCCTACGTTTATCGTTTCTAGATGAAGACTCAAATGCTCCTTGCGGTGTTGGGACTTCTGGCAGTATACGTCAGTAGTGCAGCGGTGGAGCCTGTACAAGAGGCAGAGCTTGCCACACTCGAGGGGTTGGAGCCAGCGCGAATAATTGAATCTTTTGAAGAATTTGATCTTGATGATGGCTCCACAGGTCCAGTCGCCAGGACAAACACACGACTTCTTAGGTAATAAACTAAGCGCTGGTTCTTTCAAAAGTTTAAAAATGTAGAAAAATAATTCTTACTGTTGTACGAATAATTGCTAAGAATTAAAATGTGTTGTGTAATTCCTCCGCAACGCATGCCTCTTGTGGTAGCGTTTCCAGAGGACTGGCTACATTGCCACGTTGTATGGCAATGCTAATACTCTGACCTAAAAAGTGGCCAGGGTAGTTAACTATATTAATTCTCATTTTTCCAACATTGACTTTCCAACAATTGATTGAAATCTAACAAATCATATGTTACTTACTTACTTTTTTCTTACAGGGGAACCTTCAGCAGGTCAGCCGCCGCCAACGTAGTCCATGTTATCACAGTCAGGTACACCGGCAGGGCCGCCACCCGGATCTTCTCCGTCCGCTGGACGCACCTCAGCAGCCTGGGTCAGACTGCACGCATCACCGCTGGAGGCGTCAACAGGAACACTGTCACAGTGGAGATACGCTCGGCCAGGGGTCGCGGGATCAACACCCAGGTTGAAGTTTGGGGCCGCTATTAAATTCATGGTTTCTATATCGCGAACTTAGTTTTATGAACTTAATTTATTAAATGGATAATTTATTAATTAAAACAGGTTTTTTTTAAATCTGAATGATATTTTTCTACTTATTTATTTATTTATTATATATACTATAAGGGTGTTTAACATCAGACAGATATATACAGTCCAGACTCAGTCCAGATGCATGGCTCGAGTCAACAATAGTGCCCGGAATACAGCAACAGGCTCACCCCCTATTACATGGAACCGAATACAATTATTGGTGAAATGTGGGTGTTAATTCACCTCTGCCTAACCCTCGAGGGATAAAGGCATGATTATATGTATGTATGTACATATTAAGTACGAAACTACTTATACTCATAGCCTGTCAAAATCATAACCCTCCTTTTGCTTCGCCATAATCGGGTAAAAACAAAAATCGCAAGTGGATAAAGTTAGTGTCGTGTGTCGTGAACGTGATCGAGATCGAGTTTGTAGTGAGAGTGAAACCAGTGGTAGTGCAGATACGCGTGGTAAAAGAACTTGAAAGAGGGTAGATCGATATATTTACTTCTAAAAACTTTTTCACTGTGTACCGACAATACATCAGTTCCTCCGTGATCATGGTGCTTACAACAGAGCCGAGATATCGGAAACTCTGAACAATACAACATGGCAAATACCCGTCTCTGATCCTCCCGTTACTAAACCTTTTTGTATACAACTTAGGTGGCAGATAACCACACGGCCCACCTGATGGGATGTGGTTGCCGTGGTTTACGGACGTGTGCAACACTAGAGGTGTCATATTTGTGCTGCCGACCCTGTAAGAACAGAGAGTATCTGTGCCGTCAGTATAGGAGACAAAGCATGACGAGCCTTTGGCCCTCCCAATGATAGCACAAAAACTCTTCATGGAGCTCAGGCTGCCGTACTCACTGCCGCCGGGAACACAACACGAGGTTATTATGGCCGCTGTATTCTGTAGGGCGGAGGTACTTCCTAGTTCGTGGAGGTACGTACTGATTCCTTGTAATAGACTTTAGTAATGAAATTTATTAATGGTGTACAACAAAGTATATAATAATTAAATACTTCAGTAGTACTGCTCAATTGGGATAGGAATACAGTCGTGTCCTACCCGTGTTGGAACCTAAACCGGGCTTCCCATGACGTGCTATAAGCGATCGTTATATCATTATTATCAATATTGATTATCTAAATAGTATCTAATCCTCATATAAATGGTCATTAACCCAGTCATCGCGATCACTATATTGTGACAAATGACTAAAAAGATAACATTCTTTTTATCAGATAGTCTGTACTTAAAATTAATTTTAGTCTAGACTAAAGTATCGAAATCTAAATAAAATCTGATATACAATTCTTATGTCATACAGTATTTTTTTATATAATTTAGATGGCAGATAAGCACACGGCCCCCCTGATGGAAAGTGGTTTCTGTGGCTTATGGACGTGTGCAACACCAGGGGAGTCACACTCGTGTTGCTGATCCTGTATGAATAAAGAGTTACTGTGCGTCGGGCATCCTGGAACAGGTTTTTCTCGTGGGGTTGTTCCGTCATCATGCATACATACATAAAATCACGCCTGTTTCCCATAGAGTTAGTCAGAGATCACGGATCTCCATTTGCTACGATCCTGACATACTACTCTTGCTTCATTCACTCTCATTATTAAAACACATCAAGGAGTCCATCAGTTACAAAAAAACATGATTTCTTAAAAAGTGTATTGAGATAAGGTACAATTAAAATATAACTAACTTAATAAGAATCGTAAATTAAAAAAAAGATTTAAATTCGGCCCATCCAATGGGGCCTGGGACTCGAATTTGATGATGGCCCTGGGTCTTCCGGGTACGAGGGATATGTTTCAGGCAATCATACATCTGAAGACCTAAGACAGAGTTCGATTTTAGTCAGTTCGAGTCCCATATAACTACTCCCGTTGGTTGGCAGCGGCGGGGTTTATTCGAAGGTATTTTCGCACGAAAAACAAATGGTTTTAATTTAGCCAAAGACGTCAATCTGGACGTGGAACCCGCGGCCCCTGGCCGACCTTATCTCTAGTGTAAGAGTATTCGTGCCGACATCTCCAGCGATGACACGTACAGATGCACCATCGTCGGTTAATTGCCTCCAACGGAATGCGGAGATTCAGATGTTTTCTCCGCCGGTGTATTTGACTACCCGAATAATAATAGCGTTGGGGACTGCTAACCTCCAGTGAGTTTCACTGTAACAAAACAAACATGCTTGACTTGAAAATCACATTAGACATACATACATATATACAAATATACATACATATAATCAAGCCTTTATCCCCGGAGGGTTAGGTAGAGGTGAATTAACACCCCCATTTCACCATCATTAATAGGGGGTGAGCTTATTGCCGTTTTCCGGGCACTATTGTTGCCTCGAGTCATGAATCTGAGGCTGAGTTTGGACTGTATTTATCTGTCTGATGTTAAAGCCCTATATAGTCGCCTTGTACGACACGGCATGGGAAGAGATGGGGTGGTCCAAATTCTACTCTGCCGGAGACCATATACATATCATCACGCCTCCATCCCCGGAGAGAGGTGAATTAACACCCACATTTCACCAATCATTGTATTCGGTCCCACGTAATAAGGGGTGAGCCTATTGCCGTATTCCGGGTACTATTGTTGACTCGAGCCATGCGTTTGAGGCTAAATCTGGACTGTATATATCTGTCTGATGTTAAACAGCCCTATCCCTTAGTCGCCTTGTACGACAATACCACATTAAAAAGAAAGATAAAAGTTTTAGTAATGAGATTAGCATACAGTCGACTGTAAATTAGTACCTTAATTTTGAGAAGCCGTTACCCAGAACCACTTCTTCGAAATGTTCTAGTATTTGTACGGGCCCCTCAGTTTTATCAGAGTACTGCAACTCTACAGGGACTACTGGTTCAACGGCCGCGCAGCTGACGTGAGCTGCCAGGAGCGTCCACACCGCGAACAGCACTAGGTGCTTCATCTAGAATAGGCAAACACAGGACATTGGAAAACACTGATAACACTACCTCTGTGTGATTCCTATAAACTACAAAAACTAGCTGTGACCGTAACAGTACCGTACCTACTCGTATATAGGTATTTAAACTATCATGGTCACTCACATATCAGTATCAAAATAATCGAGATATTTACCATGTTGCATTGTTTTGAGTTTCCGATATTTCGGCGCTGTTGCAAGCACCATGATCACGGAGGAACTATCCCGGGTAAATGTCCCGATTATTTTGATATTGAGATTACTGTACCTATTATTGTACTTTTTTTACGAGCGCAAACGTGTCCCAACTGATACCACCCCTTTGAAGCCGGTGGAAGAGGTTATGTCGTACTCGAACTGACTAAAACGCACGACGCTTGTTGGTTGGTGGAGGTAAGGTTGGCAGGCATATATTAAATCCTTTTGAATGAAATTTTATGCGCCGCCGCGTGTTGTGGTTCCCTCATTAATTTTATTATGATAATAGTAGTAGGGATTCACGGGGACTGGACCAACTCTCCAAACCCCCACCTCCCCCTGTCATTCCCTCCCCCCGCCATGCCCTGTCTCTCGGCTTCAGGGTGGCCGTCAGGGCTAAAAAAAAAAAAAAAAAAAAAAAAGTTTGGTGTCTATTTGGGGGTTTTCGGCCATGCTGAGTCGATTGCGCTAATCCGTTTTCGCGTACGACGCACCGTTACAAAGTTACAGAAACGTAATCTGAGGTAATTGACGAACAATTGATAACGGCCGACCCTTGATAACGACCAGCCGTCGTCGCTCAGTGTTATCTCGGGTCTGTTGTCTTTTTGTCAATGTCTGCGTCATAGCCAAGGATGACTTAACCTATGATGTAAACGGGTATGTATTTGATTTTAAAAAAAAGTCCTTTCGCAATACTAATGTTCTTTATTATTTTCAAAACAATATTTGAATAACTTACTTAATATGATATCGTTATACAGCGTATTGTTAGTGAACAGGTGCTGGAAATCGGCTAATGACATACCATAATGTTTATAGTATAAATACATTAAACAATATTCGCCACATACTGGAGTGTAATCGTTTTGGATTCGATTAGTGTTGTAATTCCATACTCTGCAATTTCGATCTAAAAACGTACGATGGAAACCTGTGGGTGCTCTACCATAGGAATCAAAGTACTGACCAACTCCATTCGCGTCTATGTGTATAGCAACCCAGTGAGAACCAGGCTTATTGTCGCTATCTAAGTTGCTTATGATATATGTAGGCATATCTACATGAATCGGCAAGCGATTTGCGGCATAAACATTACATTCACTTTTTGAATCCACTTGTCTCAAGTATCTCCGTATTTCTAATGTATTCATGATCGCGTTACGATGTTATCAGGCTCGTAGATTATAAGCAAATAATGAGATCAACAATAATTTAACATATTATAGGGTCTACAAAAACTTTTGTTTTAACTGTAACATGACGTACGAGCTCCCTTTGCTCGCTCCCGCGCATAATAATTTCACTCATAATGAACATTGACCAAATTGGTCTGGTCTATGACAGAGTATCTTAACATACACTGCATTTCGAACATTCACGGTAACATAATATATACAAACACATTGTTAATAAAACAAAGAAATACTTTGTATGAATATATTTTATTGAAAGGATCAATATACAATAATGCAGACTTATTTCTAAAACATATTTAATTCTAATACGCGCTTAATTCTAATACACACTTAATTTTAAAACATTTAAGTTTACTTAACTACTATAGTCAACAGAAATGTTACGGTTTTTATCGATTTCTATAACATTATCAAATTCTGCATAGACAATACAATTAATAGTTTGTGTTAAAGCCGTATCAAAGCGAACTTCTATTCTTACGCTACCATGTTTTATAAGGTTCCAGTGATTAGAAGCATTCGCTGATAAGTCAGGTGTTAAATCGAACGCTAGCAGACAAAACCCTTTGGAATATTGATCTCTAGATATCCCGTTGCCTTCATTAAGGAAATGTATACCTGTACCCGAGAACAACGTATGATAACTAGAAGTAAAAATATTATTCCCAAATGATGGTTGTAAAGCTTTTGAAGGTATTTGTTGTCCGTCTATGTATAAACAAAATGTACTAATATCAAAATTTTCAAAGTTAAATGGGTTTTTAGAGAGATTTCCATTGAATGCTGCATTATTCACAAAACCAACTATACACCGTTTAGGTACTTGACCAAGGAATATGTTATCAAGAGTTTTACCCTGAACACCTGATGGTATCGTTAAAACTTTAACTTCAGCTCGTGTGATAGGATATTTAGCTGTCGTAGATGATAACACTTTTTGATGTGCAAGTAACACAGTTGGATTAATTCGTGCTCTACGAACAATCAGGGTTGCATCTGTAATAGTAACTTTAAATTTAAGGTCGTCAGCAAACAATTAGAACGAGTCAGTCGCTATCTAAAACAAAAAAAAACAAAAATGTATGTGTCATCTAAAGTAATGACCACTCGTTATAAGCAAAATTTCTGTTATCTGGGAATATGACTAAGTAGGTAGGGATTTGTGGTTATCGAATACAACAAAAAAGTTCAGTTATCTGAGGTATTTAGCATACAATTCAAACAAATTGGTTCGCTATCTGAAGGTAAATTATCTGAGGATATCATTACTACGTTTCTAAAAGCAACGAGATATGCGCTGTGTATAAAAGAGAGCCCTCTCTCTCACTAAACTCAGTTAAAACGTTGTAGTCAACAGTGGATAAGTTAGTACACTATAATAAAAAGACCAAAGTACAAGTTTGATAACTGAATATCATAGTATTCTTCATACATTACAGTGTGCTGTTCATACGTTGTGGTTACTATGGCTGTAAGTATTATCATATTTCAAATAGTGTTCTTAATTACATTTATACTTTTTTATTCGTGTGTCCATGTCAAATTTTTCAAAAAGATATTTTATATTGTTTCAGTTTCTAGATAATACATATAAACAGTTTTACTATCCAGGGGAAGAGGATGAGCGCAGTGATGAAGAAGGTACTCTGGAGTACAAAGTAAAGAACGCCATTCTACTAAAAAGGAAGAAAGACATAGAGGAATTCTTTGAGAAATCGAAGAAGAAGAAGAAGGCCTCCAAAAAGTCATCTACTGTTGGACGCTTATCAAACGGGGGTACAGCATATATCTCTACAAACAATGACGATGGAGATAATGCATCCCACCTCGTAAAAATTGAAATTTACGATCTGAAGAAGACTAAAGAAATTGCACCGACGGAGCTATGGAAACATGCCGAGCTGCGTGTAAAATATTATACAGCAAACGATGGGGACAAGAATTTAAACAATGTACGTGATATCATATACGATATAACTAAACAGCTCGCTGCTACCGAAGATTGTGCTAAATACTTCATGAATAATTGAAGTAGTGAAGATACACAGAGACTTCTACCTTAATTTAGTTTTGATAGTGTATGAACTATTGTGTAGTACAATCTATCTAGTAAAACAGTGCGTATTCAAGAATCCTTGTGTTAAATATAAAGATTAATAGTGATACACCATGGATACATTAAACTGTGACTTATATAATTCGGAACTCGTGGTGCTTGCTGAGGAAGTGTCGTTAGATTTTATGTCATCTGAATTCAACCAGGAATTTCATATATCACAAACTGGAAAAGGAAAAAGAAAATCAGAATCTGTGATAACAACAGAAGAAGACTCAACTGCAAAAAGAATACATCTTGAAGCACCATCCACATCATCAGTGTTTTTTCAAACTGTGAGTACAGAAAGTTATGATACAATTAAATGTTCACAGTGCAATGTGTCGATAAAAAAAAAATTTTTGAGTAACCATTTGAAAAGTAATACACATAAAAAGAATTCTTTAAAGAATGATTCAGAGTTAAGAAATGTTAAAATAGTTGAAAGTGCTTTCGGAAATAGAGTTATTACGTATAGAATTAAATCTGATATCATTATTGACAACAATCCACGACCTTTTCAAACACCTGAATTATTTTTAAAAGAAATCAAAGATGTCGTATTTACTTTACTTGAACGATGTATCATAGATCTTTTTATTGTAAAAGTAAATTTTATCCTCAATGCAGACTTTATACAGCTAACTAAAAACTTACGTAACACGTTCGACTTCCAAATAACTAATTACGTTTTCAGTCGTGGTGATGATAAAGATATGATTTTTTCTTTAATAACTTCTGAAATAAGTACTAAAATTTCAAATTTTGAAAAAAAAGATCGTGGTTGGAGTTTACTAAAAATAAATTACATGGATATGAATGTTAATAAATTTAACCCATTGCGGGGCTCTTTCTACATAGACCTACCATTAGACATAAAAGTTAAAAAAGCAGTAATAAATGTGCAAAATAGGGATAACGAATGTTTTCGATGGGCAGTTTTATCAGCATTATATCCAGCTAAAACCCATGTTGACAGGGTAACATGTTATATTCCTTATAAAAATAAATTAAAATTTGGTAATATTTCATTTCCTGTAAAATTGAAAGACATTAATAAATTTGAAAAACTTAACGATATTAGTATAAATGTTTTTGGTTTAGATTACGATTCTAGAAAAAAGAAAAATATTGTGGTTGGCCCGTTATATTTTACAAAAGAAAAAAAAAACATCCATTTAAACTTATTATACATAACTCAGGCTAACAGAGGTCATTATTGTTATATAAAAAATATTTCAAGGTTAGTAGCTCAACAAATTTCATCAAGTAAATGTGCAGTTCATATTTGTGATGGTTGTTTGTTAAACTTTACATCGCATAATAATTTAAAACAACATCAAGAAAAAGATTGTTTCCACATTTCAACAAAACTACCATCGGAATCTAATAAAAAAAGTAATTGGTTTAATGAGTTAACACCTTCGAACCAAATATCATTTAACAATTATGAACGAAAATTAAGAGTACCCTTCGTAATATACGCTGACTTTGAAGCTTTTTTGAATCCTATTAACGGATGTTCTAATAACCCAAATAATTCATCAACCGAAAACATCCAAAAACATGAAACGTATAGCTTTGGCTATTACATTAAATGTTCATATGATGATAGGCTTTCAAAGTATAGGTCACATACTGGTAAAGATTGTGCACTTATGTTTATGAAAATGATAAAAGATGATTTAGTTAATATCTGTAAAAAAAATACATTTGTTAAAAGTCCGTTACCATTAACGGAAGAAAATATTAATATGTCTAATCAAACTAAAGTCTGTTATATTTGTAATCATAGTTTAAATGAAAATTTTGAGATTTGTTATAATTGGTTTACTGGTTTATATGAAGGAGTTGGACATACACATTGTTCTAAAAAGTATAGAGTACCAAACTTCGTACCCATATTTCTACATAACTTGGGTAACTATGATTCGCATTTTATTGTTCATGGTCTCAATTTTGAAGATGGTAATATAGAAATCATTCCTGAGAATAAAGAAAAGTACATTTCTTTTTCAAAAATATTAAATATTAATAACCGTGTTATGAAATTAAGATTTCTTGATTCTTTTAAATTCATGTCTAGTAGTCTAGAAAAATTGGCTCAAAATTTATTATTGGAACAATTCAAAGAACTCAAATTAAATTTTCCATGTGAGGAAGACTTTCGGCGCTTAATACGTAAAGGTATTTATCCTTATGAATATATGACTTCATTCGAATGTTTAAACTTAACATGTCTGCCTACTCCTGACAAATTTTATAGTTCGTTAACTGATATGCATGTTACTGAAAATGATTACCAGCATGCTCAAGATGTATGGCATCATTTCCATTGTAAAAATATGAAAGAATACTCTGATTTATATTTAAAAACAGATGTTTTATTGTTGGCCGATATATTTGAAAATTTTAGAGATGTGTGTCTTAAAACATATGAATTAGACCCAGCCCATTATTATACAGCACCGGGTTTGAGTTGGGATGCCATGTTAGTACATACTAAAATAAATTTAGAGTTGTTAACTGATATAAACAAAATTACTTTTATTGCAAAAAATATTCGCGGTGGTATATCTCAATGTAGTAACAGACATGCTAAAGCAAATAATTCTTATATGTCAGAATATGATCCTTCTGTACCATCTTCTTTTCTAATGTATCTGGATGCAAATAACCTTTACGGTTGGGCTATGTCTCAATGTCTCCCTACTGGAAAATTTGAATGGGTTGATGTTAATACTAACTTTCATGTTCCTGACGATGCTGATTATGGTTTCATTTTGGAAGTGGACTTAGAATATCCAAAACATTTACACGACTTACATTCGGATCTGCCGTTATGTCCTGAAAATATATGTTATGGTGGTAGTAAAGACAAAAAATTGATTCCAAATTTAAATGACAAAAAGAACTATGTCATTCATTATAGGAATCTTAAACAATGTTTGAAAAGAGGACTTCGTTTGCTTAAAATTCACAAAATTCTTAAGTTCAATCAATCAGCGTGGTTAAAAGTTTATATAGATTTGAACACTCGCATGCGTTCATTGGCAACTTCAGATTTTGAAAAAGATTTCTTTAAATTAATGAATAACTCTGTTTTTGGTAAAACAATGGAAAATGTTTTAAAACGAGTAAATGTAAAATTAGTGAACCGTTGGACAAATTGTGGGAAAACTCAGGGAGCTGAAACTTTAATAGCAAGACCTGAATTTCATAGTTTATCTGTATTTTCAGAAGACTTAATCGCTGTACAATTAAACAAAACACAAGTTTTATACAACAAACCGATTTACCTTGGATTTTGTATTTTAGATATTTCAAAAACTTTAATGTATGACTTTCATTATGATTTTATGAAAGAAAAATATATGGAAAATATTAAACTATTATATACAGATACTGATAGTTTAGTATACCAGATATTTACCAATAATTTTTATCATGATATTAAAGAAAATTTAGAAAATTACTTTGATACATCCGATTATCCTCCTGACAATATATATGGTTTACCTCTAATAAATAAAAAGCGATTAGGATTTTTTAAAGACGAAAACAATGGCAAAATTCTTAAAGAGTTTGTAGGACTTCGAGCAAAAATGTATGCTATGGACGTACAAAATAAATTTATAGCTAAAGCAAAGGGTGTTAATAAATGTGTTACAAAAAAATTTACTTTAAATGATTATAAAAGCTGTTTGTTAGAAGAAAAAATACATTATAGTGAAATGTTAAGATTTAAGTCAATAAAACATACTATATACACACAAAAAGTTAATAAAATATCTCTTTCGCACAATGACACTAAACGATACATATTGGAAGACGCTATCAATACCCTAGCTTGGGGGCACTATAAAATTAAGAACATTTAACTTTTTATGTATGTTGTAAATATAAATAATAAATATTCTACAATCTACTGCCGCAACACGCTTGCTTCGTGCTTTAATTGTAATATAAATATGTTTTTAAGATTGCTATAAATGTTTGTCCTTATAGGTCTCTCTATTATAAGATTGTGTAATAATTATATAAAATAAAATTTAACAAATTTGTTTATAATATTGTGCCATAAATTTTTATCATTATAAGTCTGTCTATTATAAGATTGTATAATAAATGTATAAAATATAGTAAATTTGTTTATATGATTGTGTTATAAATGTTTATCATTATAAGTCTGTTTAAGTAATAATTTTTTAAAATAAAATATATAAATGCTTATTTTCTTAACAAATTGTTTCATTCTTTGTCTAAATCGTAACTTACTTAGACGTTTTTCAAAATGATCCACTTCAATCATCCATTTACTGCGATAGTTGCTGGTCCAAGTGGATGTGGAAAGTCAGTCTTTGTAACAAATTTTATAAAATTTGTTAAAGATGTTTGTAACACAAATTTTGATCAAATAACATGGTGTTTTGATGAAATGCAACCTTTATACAATATACGAAATGTTAATTACATCCAAGGCATACCAGATCTAACTATGTTTAGTGGAAAGGATCCTCAACTCCTAATAATTGATGACTTAATGAGAGAGTCTGATGGACGTATTGTTGATATATTCACAAAAGGAAGTCATCATAGAAATTTAAGTGTGTTTTACATATCACAAAATTTATTTCATCAGGGAAAAGGTCAACGAGACATATCTCTGAATTCAAGTTATATAATTTATTTTAAAAATCCAAGAGATAAAACACAAATACGATACTTGGCACGACAAGTATTTCCAGAAAATCCAAAATACTTGGAAGATTCTTACAAAGACGCAACTAACAATGCACATGGATATCTTATGATTGATTTAAAACAAGAAACAAATGACATGTGTCGTATTAAAACAAAGATATTTCCATGTGATGGATATTGCACTGTTTACATACCATCAAAAGGGTTTAAATATAGTAGAAATCAACAGATATCCATTAGTTACTAACAATGCATGGAAGCACAAAGACGCATAAAGGCCTATTAAGCGCTCTGATTACACTTAAACCAAAATATCAAAAAGCTCTTTTAAAAGCCTGCGATGAAGAAGAAATAAATTGTATTTGTGAATGTATTCATAACGTTTTACAAGGAAAAATAGAATTGAAAGAAAAAGAAAGATCAAAATTGAAAAAATACAAAAATATTCTACGAAAAATAGTACGGAAGGGATCACACAAAATTAGAAAACATTTAATAATACAAAAAGGTGGTGCATTTCTACCACTAATATTGGGTTCTGTTCTAAGTGCCTTGGTTAGTACACTTGTCTAAGAAAAATGGATAATGCTAAAAAAATGTTACTCATCGATCCATCTCTATTAGAAAAGTTAAAACAACCTAACGCGGTTGATACTCCATTATCTCGTTTAGACACAGATATGCAAAACATTTTAAATAGCGATATGGATGATCGAAAGAAGTGTATTTTATATTTACAAACTCTACAAAGATATTTAAACTTCACTAAAGAGGAGCGACAGCCCTATGAAATACCAATAATAAATCAAGACTCGAAAAGATCGGTGAAGTATATTACTGATGATGAAGATAATATATCTACAGTCCATTCTAACACATCAGTAAAGGAAGTAAGTTTGCAAGAAACTAATGAAGGACCATACACATCTAATTACATTTTAAAACTTATACCAAAATCCTATATAAAAAGGGGGGAATCACTGTTGAACTTACTCTCTTTGAATAAATATAAGATTAATTGGGATGAGACAGGCACTGTGGTTATAGATGGTCAAAAAGTTCCTGAAAGTAATATTGTTGATTTGGTAAATGATTCATTGAGGACACTTAAAAATAGTGAACCTACTGGATGGCAAACATTCGCTACAGCTTTAAAGGAAATCAAAGTACCGCTAATATATATTGGTAACACAAAAAGATCTGAATATATTAAAAAGCTACAATCACAAGAGCATCAAGATTCAATCCCAGCAGATGAATTATTTTCTACACCAATAACTGAAAGTAAATTTCGTAAAAAGATAAAAAGAAAAATTGATTGGGAAAAATGGACCCCATATTAGAATTAAATAAGATTTATTATGATTCTTCACATCCTGCAGGGTACAGTAGCCTTAGCAAATTAACCAAAGCAATGAAAGGTAAATTGAAAAGAGATGATGTGAAGAACTGGTTAAAGTCACAAGAAACATATACATTACATAAACCTGTACAAAGAAACTTTTCAAGAAATAAATATATTTTATCTAATATTAACGAACTGTGGCAGGCTGACTTGAGTGATATGAGAACTTACTCAAATTATAATGATGGGTTCAACTATATTCTTTGTGTTATTGACGTGTTTAGTAAATATGCCTTTGCGAGACCAATGAAAAAGAAAAACTCTGAAACAATCAAAGCATGTTTCGAGAGTATATTCATGGAAGCTAAAGTTACACCTACACATATACAATCTGACAAAGGGACAGAATTCGTATCCAAAGATGTACGAAAATACTTTACTTCAAAAAATATTAATTATTATACTACTAATAATCCTGATATTAAAGCAAGCATTGTAGAAAGATTCCAGAGAACTCTAAAGATGAAAATGTGGCGGTATTTCACACATAAGAACACGCATAAATATATTGATGTTTTACAAGATTTGCTGTACTCGTATAATCATAGTTATCATTCTAGTATCAAAATGTGTCCATCTGAAGTTAATCGTGATAATATCATTACTGTATGGGAAAATTTATATTACAAGAAAGGAAAAGACAAACCTTCTAACATCGCTTTATCGAAGTTTCGCGTTGGTGAGTTTGTCAGAATAACGAAACATAAACATATTTTTCAAAAAGGTTATGAATCTAACTGGAGTGATGAAATATTCATAATATCTTCCGTAATTCGCCGGTCTCCGTGGTTAGTATACACTCTTAAAGACCTAGAGGGCGAAGAGATAATAGGAACTTTCTATGAAAAAGAGTTACAGAAAATCATCTTTGACCCCACTGCCAATTTTAAAGTAGATAAAATAATACGTTCTCGATATTCTGGTGTTAGAAAAGAAGTGTTAGTCAAGTGGAGAGGTTATCCAGACAAATTTAATAGCTGGGTCTTGGCTACTAATTTGAAAGAAATATGAACAAACAAAGCTTTTATCTAACTTTACTAAGTAATAGTTCCATGGAATACTTTCCAGATAACAAAACATCAATTTTTTCCACAAAATTACCGAAACCAATAATACTAGAAGGAGAATGGAAGGTTGGCGTTGTGGAGTTCCAGTATCCATGCACCATGTTTACGGTTCAAGAACATGAAAATGTTATATACATTGCAAAATTAGCACAAATGCCTAATGAAAAAAAAGAATCTCTAATATATTACAAAATACACATTCCAGCAACGAATTATGACAATATTAATCACATTTTAAAGGCAATGAATAATATTCGAGAAAAAATAAGATTTCGTTATGATGAGATATCAAAGTTTGTTGTGGTTAGTGTATCAGATGAAAATATAAAATCCATAACATTATCATCCAGATTAGCCCTTCAATTAGGTTTTGAACCAAATAGAAACTTAGTAGAAAAAAATATAGGAAAATGTCCGGCTAATTTACACTTAGGCTTACCATCGCAAATATTTGTTTATTGTGATATAGTTGAACCACAAATTGTTGGGGATGTGATGACTCCACTTCTGCGAATTATACCATTAGATCCCTCGAAATACATTTATGGTGCTAATAAAATGCATGTTTTTTCTCCACCCCATTATTTGCCTGTTATGCGTAGAGAATTTGATACCATTGAAATAGATATAAGATCAACCACTGGTCAAAAGATACCATTCCAATTTGGGACAGTGTGCATTAAACTTCACTTTCAAAAATTATAATGTATTCTCAACATGATAATATCTCATGTCCTTACCAACACTATTATTCCCATCAAGCTGGATCAGGTATAGGAGTGATCTATAGGGGAGCACCATATCAAAAAGGACATGGTATTGGAAGTTTTCTTGGGGGATTATTTCGATCTGTTTTTCCATTACTATCTAGTGGAGCTAAAGCAATTGGTAAAGAAGCCTTAAATGCTGGCGTTGGTCTGTTGTCGGATATGGTCAGTGCACGTCCTATGGAGGAATCAATTAAATCCCGACTCAAAGAGGTCGGTACCAATTTGAAACGCAGAGCTGATAAGAAAATAAATAGCATCAACATGTCTGGATCAGGATATATAACGAAACGGAAACGTCTTTCTACATTCATTCCTTCGATAACAGCGAGAGTGAAAGCCGCAAAAAAATTGTAAAGTGATCATATTAAAGATATATTTTCGAATTAACTATGTCTTTTTTACATAGTCAATCTTGTGAATGTGTTAAGTCTGAACTAGATTTATTTGCATTACCAACAACTCAAACTAGTATTGAAAGTGGAATATGGATACACTATAAGCCCATTTCGTCCCTTGCTGACGATGGACCTATTGAATTTCAAATACCCGGAGCAGGCGACGACTACGTTGATTTATCTCATACTTTACTTCAACTAAAAGCGAAAATATTAACCCAGGATAATACAAAACTTGCTACTAGTGCAGTAGTTGCTCCAGTTAACAATTGGTTACATTCGCTTTTTAGTCAACTCGATGTGTACTTAAGCCAAAAACTTGTATCACCTCCAAATAATACATATGCTTATCGAGCTTACATAGAAACACTATTGAACTATGCACCTGCAGCTAAAAACTCGCATCTATCATGCAGTCTTTGGTATGAAGACGTAGCTGGGAAAATGGACGAGATGGATGATAAAAATGAGGGATTTACAAAGAGACAACAAATGGCTAGTGAAAGTAGAGAAATAGAAATGATTGGTCATCTTCATGGTGATATATTTAATCAAGAAAAATTTTTGATTAATGGTGTTGATATGTGTGTAAAATTAGTTCGCTCTAGGGAAAATTTTAATCTAATGGCTTCTTCGCATGACCTTAAATTTAAAGTTACTATTACAGATGCAACCCTGATTGTTCGTAGAGCACGAATTAATCCAACTGTGTTACTTGCACATCAAAAAGTGTTATCATCTACGACAGCTAAATATCCTATCACACGAGCTGAAGTTAAAGTTTTAACGATACCATCAGGTGTTCAGGGTAAAACTCTTGATAACATATTCCTTGGTCAAGTACCTAAACGGTGTATAGTTGGTTTTGTGAATAATGCAGCATTCAATGGAAATCTCTCTAAAAACCCATTTAACTTTGAAAATTTTGATATTAGTACATTTTGTTTATACATAGACGGACAACAAATACCTTCAAAAGCTTTACAACCATCATTTGGGAATAATATTTTTACTTCTAGTTATCATACGTTGTTCTCGGGTACAGGTATACATTTCCTTAATGAAGGCAACGGGATATCTAGAGATCAATATTCCAAAGGGTTTTGTCTGCTAGCGTTCGATTTAACACCTGACTTATCAGCGAATGCTTCTAATCACTGGAACCTTATAAAACATGGTAGCGTAAGAATAGAAGTTCGCTTTGATACGGCTTTAACACAAACTATTAATTGTATTGTCTATGCAGAATTTGATAATGTTATAGAAATCGATAAAAACCGTAACATTTCTGTTGACTATAGTAGTTAAGTAAACTTAAATGTTTTAAAATTAAGTGTGTATTAGAATTAAGCGCGTATTAGAATTAAATATGTTTTAGAAATAAGTCTGCATTATTGTATATTGATCCTTTCAATAAAATATATTCATACAAAGTATTTCTTTGTTTTATTAACAATGTGTTTGTATATATTATGTTACCGTGAATGTTCGAAATGCAGTGTATGTTAAGATACTCTGTCATAGACCAGACCAATTTGGTCAATGTTCATTATGAGTGAAATTATTATGCGCGGGAGCGAGCAAAGGGAGCTCGTACGTCATGTTACAGTTAAAACAAAAGTTTTTGTAGACCCTATAATATGTTAAATTATTGTTGATCTCATTATTTGCTTATAATCTACGAGCCTGATAACATCGTAACGCGATCATGAATACATTAGAAATACGGAGATACTTGAGACAAGTGGATTCAAAAAGTGAATGTAATGTTTATGCCGCAAATCGCTTGCCGATTCATGTAGATATGCCTACATATATCATAAGCAACTTAGATAGCGACAATAAGCCTGGTTCTCACTGGGTTGCTATACACATAGACGCGAATGGAGTTGGTCAGTACTTTGATTCCTATGGTAGAGCACCCACAGGTTTCCATCGTACGTTTTTAGATCGAAATTGCAGAGTATGGAATTACAACACTAATCGAATCCAAAACGATTACACTCCAGTATGTGGCGAATATTGTTTAATGTATTTATACTATAAACATTATGGTATGTCATTAGCCGATTTCCAGCACCTGTTCACTAACAATACGCTGTATAACGATATCATATTAAGTAAGTTATTCAAATATTGTTTTGAAAATAATAAAGAACATTAGTATTGCGAAAGGACTTTTTTTTAAAATCAAATACATACCCGTTTACATCATAGGTTTAGTCATCCTTGGCTATGACGCAGACATTGACAAAAAGACAACAGACCCGAGATAACATTGAGCGACGACGGCTGGTCGTTATCAAGGGTCGGCCGTTATCAATTGTTCGTCAATTACCTCAGATTACGTTTCTGTAACTTTGTAACGGTGCGTCGTACGCGAAAACGGATTAGCGCAATCGACTCAGCATGGCCGAAAACCCCCAAATAGACATCAAACTTTTTTTTTTTTTTTTTTTTTTTAGCCCTGACGGCCACCCTGAAGCCGAGAGACAGGGCATGGCGGGGGGAGGGAATGACAGGGGGAGGTGGGGGTTTGGAGAGTTGGTCCAGTCCCCGTGAATCCCTACTACTGATAATATCGTTGTGTGTTAATAAAGTCAAAAATAATATAACCTACCTACAAATCAATTGAGTGTAGGAGGTTGCTCAATAACCTTCGTCCTCCGTGAGAGAGGGCCTCGGGGTGTCAGGTGGAGCCGCCTGTTACCTTGGCAGAAACAGACCGAGGTTGAGGCACGATGCGCGTATTCTCGTATGATGGGTATACCGTGATCCCACTCCCGAGGAGGTCATCTCACCTGTGGGCATCATGTCAAACAATTCCTCTGAACACAAACCAATGTATAAGCGGTAAAACACACACAGCGAGGCTAAGTCCAATCTAAGGCTGAGCGGTTCCATTACACCTGTGAGTATGGGATTGTCAACCAGTCTTAATGCCCGTCTTTGCACCGAGTTGAAGGGGTCAAGCTGGTATGCAGGCGCACCAGCAAAAAGGTGACAGGAGTATTCCATGTGGAGCCGGACCTGTGCTGTGCTGCCCCACAGTGAAGTATTGCTTCGCCATTTTGAACTGTTCTATCATATGTCCAGCAATGGACTGCGATGGACTAATTGATTGATTGTTATACTTTCAATTCATATTACTCACACCATTCTTACATCAAAGAAAATCTGAACTCACAAATAAGGCTAGATTTAATCTTTATACTAGGAAAAATATAAACAAAACTCAACTCCTTACCTACATTAGTTTTGTTATCTTAAAGATAGTTACATGAAATTAGTGATAAGCTGCATTTCCTTATCAAATATAAACGGACGCCGAATTGTTCTACTCAGTGTGAAAGAGTCTCGTCTTCAGACAACTTCAAAACCAATACAATGGTAAACTGTTTTGTTTTTCATATGGGGTTCTTTGAAGCTCTTGAGCATAGGCTACAGCAAATGGCAACATCTTCCTAAATGTGGGATGTATGCTTGCCTGCCAACTGAGATAGATAGATAGCATAGCTAACTACAGTAACAATTACGTTAGAATTAGCCCAACTGTTTCGGTGTTTACCCTGTTCAAACATACTGAAAGATGGACAGGCAAAACTATTATTTGCCCATTGTTGTTTTGGTTATAATGATTGTGTTCATTAAAAAGCTGTTTATTTTCACGTTACAAATAAATACTGCAATTTAATTTATTATTTAAATGTACATTTATGGAATAATAATAATAAACATTCAAGGTCACAATATATCTAATCTATTAACCCGACCCTCTCCGTACCTCGGGCAAATGTGCCCATCGCGCTGGCGGCGTTGCCCCGCTGAATAAGGATGGCCAACCTTTGCCTCAGGAACGAGGCTGTGCGATAGTTACCAGTTTTGTCTCTCAGCCTGGGCCACCATTCACTAACCAAATTTTTTAATATAAATTATTTGAATTTTGCATTATTACTTACATCTTGGTCAGAGTTACCCAAAATGACTTTACTTGTTGTGTTATGAAATTGTGTACCTTTGTAACATTTTGCATCACTAAATATATTTTCATTTTTTTTTTCATCTCTAATATTTGTTCTAATGTTCATAGGTGCCATGCCATGACTGTCTGCAAAGATGCATTATTTGATATATTCCAATGTCCTATGTTTGTCTATTCTAGTTGAAGTACCAAATCCTGTTCGCAGTATGGGCGCTGTTGGCAGCTCACGTCAGCTGCGCGGCCGTTGAACCTGTTGAGTTGCAGTACTCCGATGGAACTGAACTTGCCAATAATGATGAGGGGCCCGTACAAATAATAGAATATTTCGAAGAAATTGATCTGGATTGAATGTTCTCAAAAAAAAATTCTTCAGAATGTGTGGATTCGTTGTTATTGCTACTATACTTATTTTGCATATACTTAGAGCTCGCGCCCGGTTTCATTCGTAAAAACAGCTATAACCAGCGGTAGAGATATCTACCGACGCGAGAAATATGTATATTGTTTCAAAATTTGACCTCATTCAATGCAGAACTTCTGGAGTAGAATGTGAATGCATCAACAGACAGATATAAAACTACATATAAACGTATAATCACACCTTTATCCCGGAAAGGTTAGGCAGAGGTGAATTAACACCCACATTTCATCAATCATTGTATTCGGTCCCACGTAATAGGGAGTGAGCCTATTGCGCTATTCCTGTCACTATGTTGACTCGAGCCATGCATCTGAGGCTGAGTCTGTACTGTATATATCTGTCTATTACTAATTAATCACATAATACTTATTGACCTTCTTCTTACAGGGGAACATTCAGGAGGTCCGCAATCGCCAACACGATTCTTGTCCACGTAGTCAGATACACCGGCAGGGCGAGTACCAGAATCTCATCCGTCCGGGGCATGCAGATTGGTACCAACCAGGGCGCATCGGCAGTCATCATAGCTGGGGGGGTAGGCAGGAACACTGTCACAGTGGAGATAAGGTCAGCCAGGGGGCGAGGGTATCACGTGCAGGTGGATGTCTATGGTCGTCTTTATGTATGTATGTATGTATGTATGTTTATGTATTTCGTATATATTAAATATTTTTATTATCAACACGTCATATTGAATTTTCTTTCATTTCTCTGTAAAATTAATGGTAAACTTCTAGGACACGCTCGTTTAGAGAGTGGTCGTGTAAAAATAAAAAAGCCCACAATATACATCAAAGTATTTTTTTTGTTTAATTAAACATGAATAAGAACTAAAATTAAATAATACACACATCAAAGATAAGATAAGATAAGAGATCCGCAAATAAAATTATCTTTATCTTATCTTTATCTTTATCAAAATAATACCTAAATCTAAAAATATCTAAATCTAAATAAAATCTGATATATACAATTCTTATGTCATACAGTATTTTTTTATACAATTTAGATGGCAGACAAGCACACGGCCCCCCTGATGGAAAGTGGTTTCTGTGGCTTATGGACGTGCGCAACACCAGGGGAGTTACACTCGTGTTGCTGATCCTGTATGAATAAAGAGTTACTGTGCGTCGCCGTCGGGCATTCTGGCACAGGTTTTTCTCGTGGGGTTGTTCCGTCATCATACATACCTACATAAAATCACGCCTGTTTCCCATAGGGTTAGGCAGAGATCACGGATCTCCATTTGCTACTATCCTGACATACTACTCTTGCTTTATTCACTCTCTTTATAAAAACACATCAACGAGTCTATCAGTTAGAAAAAAACATGATTTCTTAAAAAATGTATTGAGATGAGGTACAATTAAAATATACCTAACATAATAAGAATCGTAAATTAAAAAGAAGATTTAAATTCGGCCCATCCAAGGGGGCCTGGTTCTCGAATTTGATGATGGCCCTGGGTCTTCCGGGTACGAGGGATATGTTTTAGGCAATCTTACATCTGAATACCTAAGACAGAGTTCGGTTTTAGTCAGTCCGAGTCCCATATAACCACCCCCGTTGTATGGCAGGGGCGGGGCATCTCCGAGGGTATTTTCGCATGAAAAACAAATGGTTTAAATTTAGCCAAAGACTTCAATCTGGACGTGGAACCCGCGGCCCCTGGCCGACCTTATCTCTAGTGTAAGAGTATTCGTGCCGACATCTCCAGCGATGACACGTACAGACGCACCATCGTCGGTTAATTGCCTCCAACGGAATGAGGAGATTCTGTTGTTTTCTCCGCCGGTGTATTTGACTACCCGAATAATAATAGCGTTGGGGACTGCTAACCTCCAGTGAGGTTCAATAAAACAAAACAAACATGCTTGACTTGAAAATCACATTAAACATACATACATACATATAATCACGCCTCCATTCCCGGAGGGTTAGGCACAGGTGAATTAACACCCACATTTCACCAATCATTGTGTTCGGTCCCACGGAATAGAGGGTGAGCCTATTCCGGGTACTATTGTTGACTCGAGCCATGCGTTTGAGGCTAAGTCTGGGCTGTATATATCTGTTTGACGTTAAACAGCCCTATCCCTTAGTCAATGTCATCTACGGCAATACCACATTAAAATTTCTCTTAAAGAACCAATAATCTCGCTCATCAAAATTGCGAGACTAACCTCTATTTAAACGAGTTGTCATACAACATCCAGAAATACTAGCGACTGCCGGGAACTTCTTTTTGATACCACTTACGTGGCAGACAATCACACGGCCCACCTGATGGGAAGTGGTTACCTTGGTCTATGGACGTATGCAACACCAGGGGTGTTACACTCGCGCTGCCGACCACGAAGAAACCTTCTGATCCCCTCTTGCTTGGGAAAAACGCAGCAGGGAGGTCATTCCACAGCTTGAGTGTGCGTGGGATGAAGTTTCTTTCATACCGCACAGTAACTTCATACGTGTGGACCCCGTTTTACCCTTTTTGGCGGAGAGTTTTGTAAAATCCATTCTTAGTGGATGTCTACATCCTATAAGAAATCTACCTGCCAAATTTGAAGTTTGTAGGTGTTTTAGTTTCTGAGATTTCGTGATTAATCAGTAAGTTGTATTTCACTTTTATGTGTTATATAGATAACTTACACGGAATCCTTAATCACATACATCCGTTTTATAAAAATAGTTATGATAACCTCTTACGGGCCATAAATAAAGCATAGGTTTATTTATCAAGTTATAATACATAATACCTAATATAGATAAAAAGTTGCCAAAAACAGGAAATAAATTCTTTGCATTGCGCAAACAATATTAATATTAGACTTGACAATAATCTAGCCCTGTAACAAATATTAGTATTTTGAGCCGTTAGAGCGTGATTGAATAATAAATAACCAAACATATTGGTCTCGCCTGGTGTTGCACATCCATAGGTCCCGGTAACTACATTCCATCAGGTGGGCCGTGTGCTTGTCTACTAACCAAGTGGTATAAAAAAAAAACAAATCTTCATAAACTTTCATATTTACACTATTAGTAGGATAGGATATTATAACATATTAGCTGCGTGGTACCTTGTTTTCTAATGTGTGTAAAATCTCTATAGATACCCCCACCACCAAGGCTTGTGAGGGAGGTAGTGTCGGTCTTGAACCGACTAAAAAGTACGCCGACTTTGTGTGCTGCAGGATGCCGGAGGTGAGATTATTTGAAACATATTCTTCGCACCCCGGTAGCCGCGAGGTAACTGGCAGAGAATTCGGGCCACCTCACCACTTCCCATGCGGTGTCGTACAAGGCGACTAAGGTATAGGGCTAACATCAGACAGATACAGAGGAACTTGATTGAGTGGGACCTGGATAAGTGTAAACCACCACAGTTGGTTCAAGCTCATTTTGTTAACATTTTTATACAATTTATAAAAAAAAACGTGTCTTTTAATACAATCAATTACTTAATTACAGATAGACAGCTGGACATAGGCCGCTCCCAATGTTGGGAGGCTTCGGTCTACTGTTTCCACGCTGGCCAGTTGGGTTGGTACAGGGTTTTATTTTAAGTGTGCCATTGCGATCAATCAATTAGCCCATCGCAGTCCACTGCTGGACATAGGCCGCTCCCAATGTTTGGCTTACTGTTTCCACGCTGGCCAGATGGGTTCTATTTCGAGATTTCCTTCTCTCGCAGTGATATCGTCTGCATATTTTTTCATTTTAATCAATAATCGCACCTCTGTTACTGAAAAAACCTGAATTCTGACCTCTTTTAATGGAACCCTCGGTAAATATGACAATACGTGGATATCTAAGACTGGGTACGTGGGATACTTCTATAAGTGAGACGCAGGTCCCTTCTCGTCTCACTTAACCAGGTTTCATCCTGTATATGCAGTACAGCCTCCACTTCGTCTCAAATACATGCCTCGAACTAATAGTGTCCGGAATACGGCAATAGACTCACTCCCTATTACGTGAGACAGAATACATGATTGGTGAAATGTGGGTGTTAATTCACTTCTGCCTAACTCTCCGGGGTAGGATGATAGTAGGATCGAAGTAGAAGGCAAACTTAAGTTATAATTAGCTTTACTTTATTTCAAATAATAACGATTGCTTGCTATGAATGTAATGATGATTTTTAGAACAACAATTGTTTAAAGGTTGTCTGGAAGAATTTGTGTAAAGCGGTAAGGCCACACTTTATACTACTCTTGTCTTCTCAATTTCTGTAATAATAATATTATAATTGACGTACAATAAAGTATTTAAGAAATAAAAAAAAAGTCAAAATAAATTGTGAAATTGCTAATTCGTCATTATTGCAATAAATGTACATTTTGAATTGCAAAAAGTGATGCAAATGTCAAATGTGGCCTGTTGAATTGACCTATAGGTGAAACTCGCGTCATGAAAGGGAAGATGCCGAAGTTTGGATCCGTAGTTAGACCAAGTCATCCTCAAATGAATTGGGAAATTGTGAAACAACTTGGAGGATAATGATGAACTTTTCTAATACCGCATTATCGACAAAAGATGGAAGTAATAGTACCTTTAAACAATAATTTATTCCGTCAAATATTCATAAATTGGATACAATAAAACTAAAAGAACTATTGTACAACTTGTTGCTAAAAATAATTGAAATGCGTCATGGAATTCCTCCGCATCGCATGCCTCTTTTGGTAGCGTTCCCAGAAGACTGGCAGCATTGCCACGTTGTATGGCAAAGCTTATTCTCTGACATAAAAAGAGGTCAGCCTTCTAGTCACGAGAAGCGTCGACCATTTGCTTCGCAATCTCACGGAAGAGATTGCAAGCGCTCGGACCCCATGACGTCCAAGTTTCGACTCCAAACGGCACAAATTCATAATCTCTGATGAGATTTGAGTATTTAAACCGCTTGAGAACCTCTGCAGAAGTAAACTTTTTTATATTTCGGCTGTACATAAAAAATACAATTTCTATAAGTTATCGTACATGGAATGGTAAGTTCCAAGTATTCCTCAACAGACATCATAAAGTATAGAGTTATAAATTAAAATTTAACGGGAAATGCAAAATAATTCGACATTAACCCTTTTATCTAATAGATTCTGCTATCGGTGATAAGCACCATTTTGCCCACTATATATAGGAGACGTTGAAATGGTATATTCAGTGTAAACACATCCAGTTTTAAGAGAACTTCAACAAATATTTCAAAGGTAAGTGCTTTACTATGTTTGCTAATTAATATAATTATAATGTTATGCTATTAGCCGCGTGGTTCCCGGCAGAGTAGAATTTGGACCACCCCATCTCTTCCCATGCGGTGTCGTACAAGGCGACTAAGGGATAGATATAACATCAGACAGATATAATATACAGCCAAGACTCAGCTTCAGATGCATGGCTTGAGTCAACAATAGTGCCCGGAAGACAGCTATAGGCTCACCCCCTATTACGTGGGATGGAATTCAATGATTGGTGAAATTTGAGTGTTATTCACCTCTGCCTAACCCTCCGGGGATAAAGGCGTGATTATATGTATGTATGTTTTAGTACCGTTTACAAATACACTCGATAGTAAATTTTCTAAAAGTTTCTAATCCCGATAGCGTCGCTAAATAACCATAAAAAGGCGTCGAAAAATTGTATGGACTCTCTTCAATTTTCCCCACTGTTTTTATGATACCCAATGGTTTTCAAATAAACTTGGCAATTTACCTGTTTCTAGAAATATATACAACTCAAAGGTGACTGACTGACAGTGATCTATCAACGTACAGAAATTTGGCATGCAGGTAGATGTTATGATGTAGGCATTCGCTAATTATTAATTCTACCCCCAAGGGGATAAAATAGGGGATGAAAGTTTGTATGAAACATTGTCAATTTTAAACCGACCGGGCTGAGACTTTGCTTGCATAAAGCTATTATGACGTAGGCATCCCCTAAGAAATGATTTTGAGGTGCAGGTTATATAAGACTAGCTGTTGCCCGCGGCTCCGCCCCCGAGGATGTCGGTTATCGCTTAGTGTTGAGTCAACACTATGGATCATAAAACAATTCCAATATAAAAATAGCCTACGTTACTCCTTATTACATCAGCTACCTGCCAATATAGTCACACTAAGCGATTACCGGAGCCGCGGGCAACAACTAGTTACTTCTACTCTTAGTCTCACCAATCATATTGAAGTTACTTTATACTTTTACTATAGTTACTTCACAGATAAAGTAACTATGAGTTTGGGAACACATAGTCCAACTTTAGCAACGACGCCTGAGTCGCCCTGTTTTATTTTAAGTCTCCAATTATTGCAAGCTGCATGATCTTGGAGGAACAGCAGTACTGATGATTAAGAGTTAAAATAAAATATTATGTTACATTTACTCTGGTAAACCCTGGCCAGATAATTTAATTATAGTGGTGATTTCAACTTCCTACGTTTATCGTTTCTAGATGAAGACTCAAATGCTCCTTGCGGTGTTGGGACTTCTGGCAGTATACGTCAGTAGTGCAGCGGTGGAGCCTGTACAAGAGGCAGAGCTTGCCACACTCGAGGGGTTGGAGCCAGCGCAAATAATAGAATCTTTTGAAGAATTTGATCTTGATGATGGCTCCACAGGTCCAGTCGCCAGGACAAACACACGACTTCTTAGGTAATAAACTGAGCGCTGGTTCTTTCAAAAGTTTAAAAATTTAAGAACATAATTCTTACTGTTGTACGAATAATTGCTAAGAATTAAAATGTGTTGTGTAATTCCTCCGCAACGCATGCCTCTTGTGGTAGCGTGTCCAGAGGACTGGCTACATTGCCACGTTGTATGGCAAAGCTAATACTCTGACCTAAAAAGTGGCCAGGGTAGTTAACTATATTCATTCTCATTTTTCCAACATTTCAATTGATTGAAATCTAACAAATCATATGTTACTTACTTACTTTGTTCTTACAGGGGAACCTTCAGCAGGTCAGCCGCCGCCAACGTAATCCATGTTATCACAGTCAGGTACACCGGCAGGGCCGCCACCCGGATCTCCTCCGTCCGCTGGACGCACCTCAGCAGCCTGGGTCAGACTGCACGCATCACCGCTGGAGGCGTCAACAGGAACACTGTCACAGTGGAGATACGCTCGGCCAGGGGTCGCGGGATCAACACCCAGGTTGAAGTTTGGGGCCGCTATTAAATTCATAGTTTCTATATCGCGAAAACTAATTTATGAACTTAATTTATTAAATGGATAATTTATTAATTAAAACAGGTTTTTTTTAATCTGAATGATATTTTTCAACTTATTTATTTATTTATTAACATAAATTGCAAATACAGGTAGGTACAGGATGTCATGTTTTATTTATACCTTAGCCGCGTGGTTCGCACCCCATCTCTTCCCATGAGGTGTCGTACAAAGGCGACTTTTTTTTTTTTTACGTGCACAAAATCCCCACGGATACCTCCCCATCGGAGTCGGTGGAGGAGGTTATGTCGGACTCGAACCAACTAAAACGCACGCCGCCTGTGGGTCGTTTTGGATGCCGAAGGTGAGGTTGACAGGCATATCCCTCGCACCCTGGCCGACCCAGGGCCATCTCTCACGATCTGGCCCTCTTCTCGGGTGTGGGGACTACAGAGTCCCCAACTCGTCCCCGGAAACGGAGAGGCACGCCAGATGCGCCACCGCCGCGGCCTGCTTCTGACAGGGTGACTGGCGGCTCCACCTGTCACCCCGACGCCGGCGCTCATGGGGGGCGAAGGTCGTTCATCGACCTCCGACGCCGACTAAGGGATAAGGGTGTTTAACATCAGACAGATATATACAGTCCAGACTCAGCCCAGATTCATGACTCGAGTCAACAATAGTGGCCGTACAGCAATAGGCTCACCCCCTATTACGTGGGATCGAATACAATTATTAGTGAAATGCGGGTGTTAATTCACCTCTGCCTAACCCTCAAGGGATAAAGGCATGATTATATGTATGTATGTCCATATTAATTACGAAACTACTTATACTCATAGCCTGTCAAAATCATAACCCTCCTTTTGCTTCGCCATAATCGGGTAAAAACAAAAATCGCAAGTGGATAAAGTTAGTGTCGTGTGTCGTGAACGTGATCGAGATCGAGTTTGTAGTGAGAGTGAAACCAGTGGTAGTGCAGATACGCGTAGTAAAAGAACTTGAAAGAGGGTAGATCGATATATTTACTTCTAAAAACTTTTTCACTGTGTACCGACAATACATCAGTTCCTCCGTGATCATGGTGCTTACAACAGAGCCGAGATATCGGAAACTCTGAACAATACAACATGGCAAATACCCGTCTCTGATCCTCCCGTTACTAAACCTTTTTTTGTACAACTTAGGTGGCAGAAAACCACACGGCCCACCTGATGGGATGTGGTTGCCGTGGTTTACGGACGTGTGCAACACTAGAGGTGTCATATTTGTGCTGCCGACCCTGTAAGAACAGAGAGTATCTGTGCCGTCAGTATAGGAGACAAAGCATGACGAGCCTTTGGCCCTCCCAATGATAGCACAAAAACTCTTCATGGAGCTCAGTCTGCCGTACTCAAAGCCGGGAACACAACACAAGGTTATTATGGCCGCTGTATTCTGTAGGGCGGAGGTACTTCCTAGTTCGTGGAGGTACGTACTGATTCCTTGTAATAGACTTTAGTAATGATATTTATTAATGGTGTACAACAAAGTATATAATAATTAAATACTTCAGTAGTACTGCTCAATTGGGATAGGAATACAGTCGTGTCCTACCCGTGTTGGAACCTAAACCGGGCTTCCCATGACGTGTTATAAGCGATCGTTATATCATTATTATCAATATTGATTATCTAAATAGTATCTAATCCTCATATAAATGGTCATTAACCCAGTCATCGCGATCACTATATTGTGACAAATTACTAAAAAGATAACATTCTTTTTATCAGATAGTCTGTACTTAAAATTAATTTTAGTCTAGAGTAAAATATCGAAATCTAAATAAAATCTGATATATACAATTCTTATGTCATACAGTATTTTTTTATACAATTTAGATGGCAGATAAGCACACGGCCCCCCTGATGGAAAGTGGTTTCTGTGGCTTATGGACGTGTGCAACACCAGGGGAGTCACACTCGTGTTGCTGATCCTGTATGAATAAAGAGTTACTGTGCGTCGGGCATCCTGGAACAGGTTTTTCTCGTGGGGTTGTTCCGTCATCATGCATACATACATAAAATCATGCCTGTTTCCCATAGGGTTAGGCAGAGATCACGGATCTCCATTTGCTACGATCCTGACATACTACTCTTGCTTTATTCACTCTCATTATAAAAACACATCAACGAGTCTATCAGTTAGAAAAAAACATGATTTCTTAAAAAATGTATTGAGATGAGGTACAATTAAAATATACCTAACATAATAAGAATCGTAAATTAAAAAGATTTAAATTTATCCCATCCAAGGGGGCCTGGTTCTCGAATTTGGTGATGGCCCTGGATCATCTGGGGTACGAGGGATAAGTTTTAGGCAATCTTACATCTGAGTACCTAAGACAGAGTTCGGTTTTGGTCGGTTCGAGTCCCATATAACTACCCCCGTTGGATGGCAGGGATCGCAGGATATCCTAGGGTATTTTCGCATGAAATACAAATGGTTTAAATTTAGCCAAATACTTCAATCTGGATGTGGAACCCCCGGCCCCTGGCCGACCTTATCTCTAGTGTAAGAGTATTCGTGCCGACATCTCCAGAGATGGCACGTACAGATGCACCATCGTCGGTTAATTGCCTCTAACGGAATGCGGAGATTCTGATGTTTTCTCCGCCGGTGTATTTGACCACCCGAATAATAATAGCGTTGGGGACTGCTAACCTCCAGTGAGTTTCACTGTAACAAAACAAACATGCTTGACTTGAAAATCACATTAAACATTCATACATATATACAAATATACACACATATAATCAAGCCTTTATCCCCGGAGGGTTAGGCAGAGGTGAATTAACACCCACATTTCACCATCATTAATAGGGGGTGAGCTTATTGCCGTTTTCTGGGCACTACTGTTGCCTCGAGTCATGAATCTGAGGCTGAGTTTGGGCTGTATTTATCTGTCTGATGTTAAAGTCCTATCCCTTAGTCGCCTTGTACGACACCGCATGGGAAGAGATGAGGTGGTCCAAATTCTACTCTGCCGGAGACCATATACATATCATCACGCCTCCATCCCCGGAGAGAGGTGAATTAACGCCCACTTTTCACCAATCATTGTATTCGGTCCCACGTAATAAGGGGTGAGCCTATTGCCGTATTCCGGGTACTATTGTTGATTCGAGCCATACGTATGGTGCTAAGTCTGGGCTGTATATATTTGTCTGATGTTAAACAGCCCTATCCCTTAGTCAATGGCACCTACGGCAATACCACATTAAAAAGAAAGATAAACGTTTTAATAATGAGATTAGCATACAGTCGGCTGTAAATTCGTACCTTAATTTTGAGAAGCCGTTACCCAGAACCACTTCTTCGAAATGTTCTAGTATTTGTACGGGCCCCTCAGTTTCATCAGAGTACTGCAACTCTACAGGGACTACTGGTTCAACGGCCGCGCAGCTGACGTGAGCTGCCAGGAGCGTCCACACCGCGAACAGCACTAGGTGCTTCATCTAGAATAGGCAAACACAGGACATTGGAAAACACTGATAACACTACCTCTGTGTGATTCCTATAAACTACAAAAACCAGCTGTGACCGTAACTGTACCGTACCTACTCGTATATAGGTATTTAAACTATCATGATCACTCACATCAGTATCAAAATAATCGAGATCTTTACCATGTTGCATTGTTTTGAGTTTCCGATATTTCGGCGCTGTGCAAGCACCAAGATCACGGAGGAACTATCCCGGGTAAATATCCCGATTATTTTGATATTGAGATTACTGTACCTATTATTGTACTTTTTTACGAGCGCAAACGTGTCCCAACTGATACCACCCCGTTGTAGCTGGTGGAAGAGGTTATGTCGGACTCGAATTGACTAAAACGCACGATGCTTGTTGGTTGGTGGAGGTAAGGTTGGCAGGCATATATTCAATCCTTTTGAATGAAATTTTAAAACATTTATACTTATGTTAAGTATTCAAATCGTTTAAGATACAGAAAAAATTGAATTGATTGCAACATCATTCATTGGTTCCGATAATTCGTACGAATGTCGGTAGAATAGCTCTTAACTGCCGCCGTAAGACGGATATATGTATTTTTTATATTTTTTATACCCCTTAGGTGGCAGACAAGCGCACGGCCCACCTGATGGAAAGTGGTTACCGTGGTCTATGGACGTATGTAACATCAGAGAAGCCACACTCGCGCTGCCGACCCTGTAAGCACAGAGTCTCTGTGCCGTCAGTGTAGAGGACAAAGCAGGACAAGCCTTTAGTCATTCCACTGACGGCACAAATTCTCCAGTGAGCTCTGGCTACACTACTCACCGCTGGGAACACAACACGAAGTTATTATAACCGCGGTATTCTGTAGGGCGGAGGTACTTCCCCAGTCGGACTGCTCAATTGGGCGGAACCGCCGTGTCCTACCTCCTATATGAAATGTATGGAAGAATTTGGATGGTTTCGGGCGAAGGTTCCGTGGCTTAGAGGTCAGAGCGTTCCCCCTGTAAGGGTAAGATCGCGGGTTCGAATCCCGCTTGAACCGATTAAATTTAGTCTGTATCTTAATCGATAGACCAAATCCTTGTATAAAATTTCAGCCGTTTTCTGTGGATTAGAATAGGACCACCCCATCTTTTCTCGTGGGTATCGTGAAAGGTGACTAAGGAATAGGGCTGTTCTCCATCTGACAGTAAACATAAAGCCCATGACAAAGTGCCTGCTTGATGGCAATAGGCTCGCTCTCAATTATATGGCACCAAAAAACATAACTGTCGATTTAAAGGTCTATTTACGAGTATATGTAATAAAGAATTAAGTTTAAAACTAAAACCCGACTAGGTTTTAGTTTTAAACTTATTTTTTTATTTATATTTTTTTGTGGCAATCAATAGGTATAATTTATAAATATTTGAAATGTACTAATTAGGCCCTTTCATTTGATACTAAACTCGACATATTTATCTCAATTTTATTTTTAACACAAGTCTTTATGACCGCTGGAGGGCGCCACAATAGAGTCAGTGACATATTATATAGTCTATAAACAGTGGACGACTAAGACGCTTCTAATGATAACTCATTTGTACAGTTCTAATAGGTGGTTAAGGAGCTATGAGGGAACAGATGAACCTACACACATACATGCATAGCCTGTCAATATCATACCCGTAGTCGGCTAAAAATATAAAAAAATCTCTTACCATTGTAATAGTTTTGGAAGTAATCTGAAGACGGAACTCTTTCACACTGAGTAGACAAACTCCGCGTCTCTTTATATTTAGTGAGGAAATGCCGATTATCACCGATATCACTATCATTAAAACAAAAGAACTACTTAATTACAAATAATTAATACTTTCTAGAAAAGAGAGGTGAATGTAACCGTATCGACTTACAATTTTAGATTTTTTTGGTGGAATAATAGCGTAACAAAGAAAGGGTAATTATGAAATGTCGAAGTTCAGCCAAATCCACAGATAGACCTGAAACTTCGGATCCCGGACACTGAGGTAATAGCTTCGGATCAACTGGGTTAACGCTAGAATGTAGAAGAAGAACAGCGTAATAAAGAAATAAGATGAAATTATAAAATATGTTGAATTACTTACCACTTACCACCTTTAAGCGGGGCGTGAAAAAGCATCTGATGAGGCCTCCAAGTTGAGTGCCACCCTTGTAACATTAGTAAGTGTCTGTAATGGTGACCCTCGTTCCTGAGACTTTGCCTTTAGCTTACCATCAGCCGAGGTGAAGTCAATTTGGAGTGTCCTAGAGTCCTAGACAAATTCACTCCTGCGTGGAATACTGCTCGCATCTTTGGGATGGCTCCGCGATATACTTACTAGATGCTCTCGACAGGTTGCAGCGACGCGCGGTCCGAATTATTGGGAACCCTGTGGTCACGAACACCCTCGAGCTTTTGCAGATGCGTAGAGATATTGCTTCCTTGGCTGTATTTTACCGTCTCTACCATTGTGAGTGTTCTGATGAGCTCTTCCAACTAATCCCATCATCTCCTTTCCTACATAGGACAACACGTGCAGGCCTAAGATATCACCCTCACACTGTGCAGAATATACGAGCAAGAACCAAGCGGTTCGTAGACTCTTTTCTTTGCCGCACCACCAAGACCTGGAATTCATTACCAGCACACGTGTTTCCTTCTTCCTACAGTCCCGGGGCCTTTAAGCGGGGCGTGAAAAAGCATCTGATGAGGCCGCCAAGCTGAGTGCTACCATTGTTACACCTTAGTGTCTGTGACCCTCTTTCCTGAGACTTTGCCTTCAGCTTACCATCAGGCGAGGTGAGGTCAAGTTGGCGTGTCCTATATAAAAAAAAAGATAAAAAAAAAACTTAGGTGGCAGACAAGCACACGGGCCACCTGATGGAAAATGGTCATCGTGGCCTATGGACGTGTGCAAAACCAAGGGAGTCACTGTGCCGTCAGTGTAAAATACAAAGCAGGACAAGCTTTTGGTCTTCCCACTGACAGCACAAAAGCTCTCCAGTGAGCTCTGGCTACCCTACTCACCGCCGGGAACACAACACAAGGTTATTATGGCCGCGGTATTCTGTAGGGCGGCGGTACTTCCCCAGTCGGACTGCTCAGTTGGACGGAATTACCGTCGTGTCTTACCTCCTGTGACTTCCTATCCTACTCTACATCATCACGTGTGGCGTAGCGGTACATCGTTCGACTGCTACGCAGAGGGTGCGGGTTTGATTCCCGCTCAGTGAAAATATTAGTACTCTTTGTATTGGTCTGGGTGTTTTCTATGTATAATATGTATACATTTACAAAAAAATAAGTAAATAAGTATGTTTATCCGCATTCTAGATTCCATAACACAAGCTAGTTAAGCTATGCTTAGTATGGGTTTAAATAGCGTTGTGTAGAATATTTATTTATTATTATTCTCTTACCATTTTCCCAACTCAGTTTGGGCACAGATAACATAATACTAAAGTGTTTGGGGTCGACTTTCTAGGTCGATGAACGACCTCCGCCCCCCATGAGCGCCGGCCTGGGGGTGACAGGTGGAGCCGCCTGTCACCCTGGCAGAAGCAGGCCGCGGCGGTACCGCGACTGGCGCGCCTCCCCGTTTCCGGGGACGAGTTGGGGACTCTGTAGTCCCCACACCCGAGAAGAGGGCCAGATCGTGAGAGATGGCCCTGGGTCGGCCGGGGTGCGAGGGATATGCCTGTCAACCTCACCTTCGGCAACCAAAACGATCCACAGGCGGCGTGCGTTTTAGTCGGTTCGAGTCCGACATAACCTCCACCACTGGCTCCGGTGGGGAGGTATCCGTGGGGATTTTGCGCACGTAAAAAAAAAAAAGGTGTCGACTTTCTAGTCTAACTTAGATGCGAGACAACTACAGTATTTTCCATGAAGCAACTGCCATCTAACCTCCGCCACCAATTCGCGATATTGAAGTATTGCAGTTAGACCGGTCGTTCCACTTCGTAACTGGGACCGATGGCTTGATATTCTTACCGAGGCACGGAAATACCCAGACCAATGCTTACAAACATTCATCCAAATATTTAAACTGAGTGGAAACCGCGAGAAGGTAAACGCAAGGTAGGACGCCCCCTAGCCAGATGGACGGACGACCTGGAAAAGGTGGCTGGGACAGACTGGATGCGGAAGGCAGAGGAGATGCCTATGTCCAGCAATGGACTGCGGTAGGCTAAATGATTGATCGATTTAAACTGAGTGGGAACCGAGTCCCTGCCCTCTGAGTAGGAGTGACATTCACGACCGCTAAGTTCGTCTGTAAATTGTAAGTCGCAGGACACTGTCTCCAGGAAGGCGGAGCCGTAGGCAATTGCTAGTAAAGGTATGATAGCGTATGATATGTTTGTTATATTCTTCACACATTATAAAGCATCATTTCCTGTTTTTTTTGTTTACTTTTATCTATATTTAGGTATTATAACTTGATAATATACCTGTGCTTTAATTTTTCGGTCATGAAAGGTTATCATAACTAGGACGGATATGAATGAGCCATGTATTTTATACTTCAGATTAGAGATTTGGGTCCCTTTTGTTTTACGTGCGATAAATCCGCACGGATACGCCGACCGCTGGAGCTGGTGGGAGAGGTTATGTCGGAAAAAGTGTGTAAGAGCTATTGCTGGTATACCACCTTGGGAATCATGCAAACCATTTTTCAAAGAGTACCGTATACTTACCTTGGCCTGTATGTACATATTAGAAGCTGCTAAATTTGTAAAACTACACCCACACCTGTTCAAAAAGGTCAAAGATCTGTATCCCAGAAATACTAGACATCCAGACAGAATCGTATTGACAAAGATACCAAGAACCACAATGTATCTCAAAAATTGTACAGCAATGTGTGGCCGTGTTTATAACGCAGTACCAAGCGAATTTAAACATTTACCCACAAATAGGTTTTGTAGAAAATTTAAACTATGGCTTTTAGAAAAATCGTTTAACTCATTAGACGACTACTTTAAAATTGAAATTAATTGATTGACATAAAAATGTAAATACCTATTGTAGACATTATTGATGAATTTGTTTTGGACACTGAATTATCTTGGACATTATGACTATATTATTATTATTCTGACTATTATTATTCTATGTTATTATATGTTAATATAATTCTCATAATCTTAGTTCTGATTGTATTCCAATTCTGTTTTGAATACCCGAGCATGCAAATGTAATTTAATGAAAGAAGAATTAAATAGAGCCTAAGCGAATATTTGCATGCCATTGAATGGTAGATGTGCTGAACTGGATCTAATCTTACTTAATACCATGTATGACCACATTTCTGCAAATAAATGAATTTTGAATTTTGAATTTTGAATTTTTGACTTGAACTGACTAAAACACACGGCGCCTGTGGGTCGTTTTTGGTTGCCGAAGGTGAGGTTAACTGGCATTTCACTCGCACCCCGGCCGACTCAGGGCCATCTGTCTCGATCTGGCCATCCTCGGGTGTGGGGACCGCAGAGCCCCCAACTTGTCCCCAGAAACGGGGAGACGCGCTAGGCGCGCCGCCGCGTGATTTGGATCTCTTATGATTCTTATTATGATAATATCGTTGTGTGTTAATAAACTCAGAAATAATTCTTGGGTATAACCTACCTAGAAATCAATTGAGTGTAGGAGGTTGCTCAATAACCTTCGTCCTCCGTGAGAGCGGGCCTCGGGGTGACAGGTGGAGCCGCCTGTCACCTTGGCAGAAACAGGCCGCGGCTGAGGCACGATGCGCGTTTTCCTGTATGATGGGTATACCGTGATCCCACACTCGAAGAGGCCATCTCACCTGTGGGCATCATGTCAAACAATTCCTCTGAACACAAACCAATGTATGAGCGGTAAAACACACACAGCGAGGCGAAGTCCCACCTAAGGCTGAGAGGTTCCATGTACCTGCGAGTATGGGATTGTCGACTAGTCTTAATGCCCGTCCTTGTACCGAGTTGAAGGTTCAAGCTGGTATGCAGGCGCACCAGCAAAAAGGTGACAGTAGTATTCCATGTGGGGCCGGACCTGTGCTGTGCTGTGCTGCCCCACAGTGAAGTATTGCTTCGCCATTTTGAACTGTTCTATCACATGTCCAGCAATGGACTGCGATGGACTAATTGATTGATTGATATAATTTCAATTCATATCACTCACACCATTCTTACATCAAAGAAAATCTGAACTCATAAATAAGGCTAGATTTAATCTTTATACTAGGAAAAATATAAACAAAACTCAACTCCTTACCTACATTAGTTTTGTTATCTTAAAGATAGTTACATGAAATTTGTGATAACCTGCATTTCCTTGCTAAATATAAACGGACGCCGAATTGTTCTACTCAGTGTGAAAGAGTCTCGTCTTCAGACAACTTCAAAACCAATATAATGGTAAAGTGTTTTGTTTTTCATATGGGGTTCTTTGAAGCTCTTGGGCATAGGCTACAGCAAATGGCAACATCTTCCTATATGTGGGATGTATGCTTGCCTGCCAACTGAGATAGATATGCCTTATAGCATAGCTAACTGCAGTAATAATTAGACGTTAGAATTAGACCAACGGTTTTGGTGTTTACCCTGTTCAAACATACAGAAAGAAGGACAGGCAACAAAATTATTAATTGCCCATTGTGTTTTGGTTATAATGATTGTGTTCATTAAAAAGCTGTTTATTTTCACGTTACAAATAAATACTGCAATTTAATTTATTATTAAAATATACATTTATGGAATAATAATAATATTATTATATTATAAATACTGCAATTTAATTTATTATTAAAATATACATTTATGGAATAATAATAATAAACATTCAAGGTCACAATATATCTAATCTATTAACCCTTTCCGTACCTGGGGCAAATGTGCCTATCGCGCTGGCGGCGTTACCCAGCTGAATATCGATGGCCAACCTTTGCCTCAGGTACGAGGCGGAGCCAGAGTCACCACTTTTATCCTCATCCTGCGCCGCAATTAACTAACCAAATTTTTGGATTTAATTTATTTGTATTTTGCATTATTACTTACATCTCTAATAATTGTTCTAATATCCTAGGTGCCATAACTGTCTACAAAGATGCATTATTTGATGTATTCCAATGTCCTATGTTTGTTTATTCTAGATGAAGTACCAAGTGCTGTTCGCAGTATGGGCACTCCTGGCAGCTCACGTCAGCTGCGCGGGCGTTGAACCTGTGGAGTTGCAGTACTCCGATGGAACTGAACTTGCCAATAATGATGAGGGTCCCGTACAAATAATAGAATCTTTCGAAGAAATTGATCTGGATAGCGACTTTTTAGGATTAGTCAGATCAAACTCTTTACTTTTCAGGTAATAAACTAAGCGTTGTTCTTGTAACGTACTGGAAAAAAATTCTTCAGAATGTGTGGATTCGTTGTTATTGCTACTATACTTATTTTGCATATACTTAGAGCTCGCACCCGGTTTCATTCGTAAAAACAGCTATAACCAGCGGTAGAGATATCTACTGACGCGAGAAATATGTATATTGTTTCAAAATTTGACCTCATTCGATGCAGAACTTCTGGAGTAGAATGTGAATGCATCAACAAACAGATATAAAACTACATATAAACGTATAATCACGCCCTTATCCCGGAAGGGTTAGGCAGAGGTGAATTAACACCCACATTTCATCAATCATTGTATTCGGTCCCACGTAATAGGGAGTGAGCCTATTGCGCTATTCCTGTCACTATGTTGACTCGAGCCATGCATCTGAGGCTGAGTCTGTACTGTATATATCTGTCTATTACTAGTTAATCACATAATATTTATTGGCCTTCTTCTTACAGGGGAACATTCAGGAGGTCAGCAATCGCCAACACGATTCTTGTCCACGTAGTCAGATACACCGGCAGGGCGAGTACCAGAATTTCTTCCGTCCGGGGCATGCAGATTGGTACCAACCAGGGCGCATCGGCGGTCATCATAGCTGGGGGGGTAGGCAGGAACACTGT
The DNA here is from genome assembly GCA_963662185.1 of Eilema griseolum. Classification (NCBI taxonomy): domain Eukaryota; kingdom Metazoa; phylum Arthropoda; class Insecta; order Lepidoptera; family Erebidae; genus Eilema; species Eilema griseolum. The sequence continues at coordinate 7,679,877 of OY759254.1, read as the reverse complement.
CACAGTGGAGATAAGGTCGGCCAGGGGTCGAGGGTATCACGTGCAGGTGGATGTCTACGGCCGTCTTTAAACTTACTTTTTAATTAATAGTTTAAGTATTCGTAAGGAATAACTATTTTTATTGTAAATATACCTACTTTATTTTTTAATACTCCGTTGTTTTTTTACCTTATTGATTTGTTCTAACTGCTTCAAACGAATACCTTTACTGTTTAAAATGATAACACCTGTTGAACTGAATCAGAACTAAAATGAAATAATACACACATCAAAATAATACAACCAATTAGTATTAATTAATAAATTATTATGCCAACCAAATCCAAAATCAATCCTATGGCATGTCTCCTGTTCGGTGTCATAAAGTGCGGGAAGCCGCGGTATTTGTTTGACAAGCTTGGCTGGGTAACTACCGGCAGATTGTGTGAGAAAAGACAGTGCTCCCAGCAACTATCAATACCTCGGCATCGATCTGAGGCATTTAGGGGCAGCTTTCGTTATTCGGCTTCCAAAATATGGAATAATCTTCCACCACCTTTGCGATACATTAAAACAATTACCACGTTTAGGAAACGTTTACGATTGTTCCTCTTGGAAGCTCAAAGGAGGCTGGATAGCGTTAACTCTAATATTTCGTTGATCTGATTGTCTTCGAACTTGTCAGAAGTATGGCAACCGTTTCACCGTTTTACATTTTTACTCACTTTAATATACTAATGTATTTACCTATTATTCTTATATGTTATTGTACTATTATCAATTATACATTGTCGTTCGCTATTTATTGTATTATATATATATATGGCTCCTGGACACCTTCATTTACACGTACACAGTTTCACACATGACTTTTGCGGTTTGGCGTCCGTGTGTCACTGCCCCATCGGGCTCCAGTTGAAAACCAGCGCTAGCTAACCTACCGCTTCTACCTGGCACATGCTGAACTGGACACCCATTTGGTGCATTTGTGTGTCGCACTGATTGTTTGTAGCGTTTGGAGTCTGAAAGCATGTTTATTATTAATGTGTGAACATGCTTCCAGTACTTCTAATGGTATTATAATGTATTGTGTAATTTCTTGTATGTGTGACCACTTAGCACTAAATAAATGTTTCTTTCTTTCCTTAATTTGGCAGAGGTTTGAAGTGTAATATATTAAGCAAATTTTTTTATGTTCGTGTTTCTAGTGTTGTTGTTACAGGACCATAAAAAAAAAATCTAATGCCTTCAGGTTTTCAAAAAATCAATGTTCACCACAGAGGACATTGCGAAATATGTAGAGAACTACTATGTAATTTTTATGTTCCCTGTGATGGACGTAGTTAAAACTGGGTACAAAATAAAATATTGAGATTGTACTACGACTGTACCAGGCCAGTAGCAAAGCCAAAGTGCTCGTTAAAAGGGTCCCCATGTAGTCCGTTTACTTGGATGGAAAGGTATTAAAACATGAGTTCGTAAGTGTGTCGAGTGCACGAGTATCCGCACTCACCTGCGACCAGGGCAGCACACAGGCGGGGCGACGATTTCTTGTGGAGCGAGTCTAGTGACTTCGGCAACTTACCAAACTATAGTTCAGGAGTGGTGTGGTCCACCAGCAGGCGCGGTCGAATATAATGTACATCGTCCCAACGACAATCGTCGGGCCTCGGCACGCCAGGCGTGTCACCTTACCTGGTCGGAGGATCCTCCCTTTGCGTCAGAGGCACACCTCGTTCCTCTACACGTTAATTCCTGTCGTATTCGAAGCTTTTACCTCGGAGTCTGGGGTCCACTTTTTCTAGTGTAACTATTTGTACAACAAATGTCTGCCATGACGGTGAGGTAGACCCAAAAGCTGGCGCCGTGTTTTTTTTACGTGCGCATAATACTCACAGATACCCGCCAGAGGAGTCGGGAGAAGAGGAAGTGGAAGAGGTTATGTCGGACTCGAACCAACCAAAATGCACGCCGCCTGTGGGTCGTTTTTTGTTGCCGAAGGTGAGGTTAACAGGCATATCCCTCGTACCCCGGCCGACCCAGGGCCATCTCTCTCGATCTGGCCCTCTCCTCGGGTGTGGGGACCACAGAGTCCCCAACTCGTCTCCGGAAATGGGGCGGCGCGCCGCCGACGCGGCTTGCTTCTGCCAGGGTGACAGGCGGCTTCACCCGTCACCCCGAGTTGAAGGTGTGTGTATGTGTGCGTGTGCATGCTTATATAATTGAAATATGAAAAAAATCATTCATACACAGCATGTAATCAATATTACAAGTTTACAATAACAATATTGAGCTTATGAAACCATGAATTTAAAGGCGGCCCCAAATCTCAAGCTGGATGCTGAACCCGCGCCCCCTCTGCGAGCGTATCTCAATTGCGACATGGTTCCGATTGACGCCTCCAGCAGTGATGCGCGCATATTGACCCGCTAGGAAGTGCTGCCAGCGAACCGAGAAGATCTTTGAGCTGACCCGGTAGCTATACCTGACTGTGTGAACATGGACCACGTTGGCGACGGTTGGCCTAGTGAATGTTCCTCGGTGAGAGAAAAAAGTAAATAAATAATATGGTTAATTACTTTTATAATTCAAAATTTTAGTGACATTTCGGATCGCCTACTCAAAATTAATATACACTCGGCTTTCACTATTCTTCGGTATTGCCTATTCGTTCCAAAATTCACCCATGCCCTACGATCAACGCCATTTTTTAAACATTTAACGATTTTGAAAAAAATGGACGAAATTATAGAAAATACCCTCACCAAAATTTTAAATGTGGCCTTGGATGACCGTGCTTTACTACAAGCGACTCTACCGATTCGCTTGGGTGGGCTCGGTATTCGCAAAATTTCAGATGTCAGCTTACCAGCGTTCCTGTCTTCAGTCCACAGTACCGAAGAATTAACTAGGAAAATCCTTGCACCTACACTAGTTAATACTGAAGTATTGTGTAAGACTGATGCAGTGAACGCTTGGAAAATTGCATGTCCAAACACCGATCTCCCAAGGAACCTCTTCTCACAGCGTCAGTGGGACGGGCCGCTCTGCAGCTTAGTTGGAAAAAAATTACTAAATACATGTTCCAATGCTGCTGAGCGTGCCCGTTTACTGGCGGTTGGAGTGTGGGAATCGGGTCTTTGGCTACAAGCTCTTCCGTCATCTAACGTAGGGACTATGTTAGATGACACTACCTTCCGCATCGCAACTTGTCTCCGTTTAGGTGCGCCGTGTGTTTCTCCGCATCAATGCCGTTGTGGAGAAGCCGTTGACAGACTCGGACACCATGGTCTGTCGTGCTGCAGGAGCGCAGGGCGAATTCCACGGCACGCCAGCCTCAATGACATAATCCGCCGTGCTCTTGTCACCGCCGGTGTACCAGCTGTACTAGAACCAAACGGTTTGGCGCGTGACGATGGCAAGAGACCGGATGGCATGTCGTTAATGCCATGGAAGATGGGTAGGACTCTGGTGTGGGACGCCACATGCGTTGATACCATGGCTCCTACCCATATAACTAGCACGGCTGGCTGTGCTGGAGCTGCTGCTGCTTCTGCAGAGGCTCTCAAGCGGCGCAAATACTCCAATCTCATCGGAGATTATGAATTTGTGCCGTTTGGAGTCGAGACTTTGGGGTCATGGGGTCCGAGCGCTCGCAACCTCTTCCGTGAGATTGCGAAGCGTATGGTCGACGCTTCTCGTGACCAGAAGGCTGGCCTCTTTTTAGGTCAGAGAATAAGCATTGCCAGAAGACTGGCAATGCTGCCAGTCTTCTGGGAACGCTGCCACAAGAGGCATGCGATAAGTTGTATAATAGTTATTTTATTTTTATTGTATTTAATATTTATAAATTATTTCTGTATAGATTACTTAGAATAAAAATTATTATTTACTAAAAAAAAAAAAAAATGAAATAATGAATTGAAACTTTTATAATTAATAAAAATGTATTATACACAAAATTAATTAATTAAAAAAAAACCAATCACACGCATTCGCCCTCGTCCCTAAAAGATAGGCGCGACCGGACCTGTACCTGGCGCGAAGGTGCCCATCACGCTGGCTGCGTTGCCACTTTGAATGGCGATGGACAGCCTCTGGACCAGGCACGATCCGGCGCGGGAATCGCCTGACTTCTCCCTGATCCTACGCCCGATATCCTCCGCAAATCGTTTTGCCTCCACACTTTACTTTTATTAATCTATTGAAATATTTAAAACTAACATAGTTAAGCATTACTAACAAAACTACGAATTGTACAAAAATTATCCGAAATAAAATATTTATTATTACTATCATTATAAAAATAAGAAAACTAATATAATTAACTAAGTAATTGTTATGATCTAATTTTACCCAACTAAGATTAATTAAAACTTTCATTACTTTCTTTAATATTTAAACTATTGAAAGAACCAGTGTATAGCTTATTACCTGGAAAGTAGTCTAATTCCCGACCTGGCGCCTACACCAGTGAAGTCATCATCAGGATGAATTATTATTTCTTCGGAAGATTCAATGATCTGCACCGGTTCCTCCGCCCCTTCAAGTGTGGCAAGCTCTGCCACTTGTACTGGCTCGACTGCTGTACTACTGACAAATACTGCCAGAAGTCCCCACACAGCAAGCAGCATTTGAGTCTTAAAAAGGCAAACGTAGTAAGTTGAAAAACAATACCGGCATCTTCGAGTTATCTGTTTAAGGTTGTTGTGCCGTCAGTGGGAAGACTAAAGGCTTGTCCTGATTTGTCTTCTACTGACGGCACAGAAACTCTGTACTTACAGGGTTGGCAGCGCGACTGTGACTCCTCTGGTGTTACAGACGTCCATAGGCCACGGTAACTACTTTCCATCAGGTGGGCCGTGTGCTTGTCTGCCAACTAAGTGGTATAAAAAGGTAATGTAACATGATATACTATATATAGGTATATATAGTCTACTTCTTCTCTTTCCTTCTACTTTCCCTTCTAATATATTTTCAAAAAATAACTTACAGGGTTGGCAGCGCGACTGTGACTCCTCTGGTGTTACAGACGTCCATAGGTCACGGTGATCACTTTCCATCAGGTGGGCCGTGTGCTTGTCTGCTAACTAAGTGGTATAAAAAAAAAAGTATTTTATCTCGTTATCAGATGGCCAATCATCTTTCCTCTACGGTTCTCGACTAGTCTATAAAGTAGGACTAACTCAATGTCATTTACTATACAGGGTGGAAGATTTTAACCTTACCTGGAGAGTACTCTAAATACTGGAGATACTTAGTGTATTTCACACAAAGGAAACATTCCTTTATTTTATAAAAGATAGTGGTCAACACTGTATCCAAGATTTTCGAAAATTCACTTGCCACACCTGATTATCGAACCTAATAATATCCGAAAATATAAAAATACAAGATTGTTATGGCATCAATCACAAGGATTGAATTTCTTTAATAAACATGACAAATTAATAGAAAAAAAATCCTTGAAATTTAAAGTTCTAAATCAAATTTGACAAAATAAAGCACTTTAACTCAAAGGTTCATATGATGTCATATAAATAATAAAAATCCATATTTAATATATTTTATTTAAATATTTATTATTATAAACAATCATATAAACAATCTCTGCTGTGTCTGGTATCGTCACGACGGCATAAATAAAATTATTGAACCCTTTTTTTCGTGGAGTTAATACCGATGCTCAGTAAGAGTGTTTATATCGGACCTAAACCGATCAAAACCGCACGCCGGGTCAGGTTTCAATTAATAGGTTATAAGGTAACCATCAATAGGGCCATTTTCTCGTATCTTCGTTGCGCGTGGAGGTTTAAAAATCAAGCACTCCGAATTACTACCAAACCTACCTACATAAAGAAAGAAAATACATTTATTGCAAAACACAACGCACATTACATATATATACATAATTAAATGAAGACAGAATAAAAAAAAAATTGAATTTAAAACACAAAAACATAAAACTCAAAATCCTCATACCCGCCACAATTCGTTATCTATGGTTGCGCAGTGTCACCCACGTCAGCCACCACAGCGCGGCGAGGCGCGCGATTGGCTGACGCAAATGACACTCGCAACCACAGATATTCCTGATGACGTGTTACATATTTGACGTGGCAAACATGTGGCATGGCAAGTTGTGCACGTTTTCTCCATCAAATTCAAATGTACGTTGCGTTCCCAAGTGGCAAGGAGGCTCGGCACACACTGAATGAATACCATCCATCACAGCACCGTTTTTCAGCTCATACCTCATGTAGTTATCCAATACAGTAACATTCTAATCCGGTACAAGGTTCAATTATTTGGTAGGTACTCATTTCAATTAATATTTAGCTTCAAAGATAACTTCATTGTTGATAAGGTATCTGATGGTTCCTTGAGTAAAAGTGCTGTGTCTGTTGGCTTTGAATTTATAATTTAAGATTTTATGGACCTTTCATTTAATTTATCATGTTTATTAGACAGATTTGATCCTTATGATTGATGCCATAAGAATATAGGATGTCACTTTTTTGAATTTTAGTCGGTACAATTACCAGGCGTGGCAAATGAGTATTCGAAAATCTATGAATGCACTTTTCTTTCGTTTTAAAAATAAAGGAATGTTTCCCTTGAGTGAAATTAGCTATCTCCAGTAAGGTTTTTTTCTTATACCACTTGGTTGGCAGACAAGCACACGGCCCACCTGATGAAAAGTGGTTACCGTGGCCTATGGACGTTTGTAACACCAGAGGAGTCACAGTCGCGCTGCCAACCCTGTAAGTGCAGAGTTTCTGTGCCGTCAGCGTAGAAGAAAAAGCAGGACAAGCCTTTAGTCTTCCCACTGACAGTACAAATTCTCCAGTGAGCTCTGGCTACCCTACTAGGTAAGGTAAATTTTTCCACCCTGTAAAAATTTATATAAGCAGGTTGAAAAATATCATTGAGATAGAAAAAAACACTGTTTTAATTTAAAATTATATATTTAATAAACATTGAAAGTTTACAATAACAATATTAAGTTTGTGGAACCGCGAAATAGAGATCATGACTTTAAAAGCGTCCCCAAACGTCAAGTTGGGTGTTGATTGCACGACCCCTGGCCGACCGTATCTCCACTGTGATAGTGTTCCTGTTGACGCCTCCAGCAGTGATGCGTGCACTCTGACCCAGGCTGTTCAGCTGTGCGCACCTGTACAAGTCACAGAATTCTAAATTCTAGAACTTCGCTGTTACAACGATGTCTCAACGATGTGCTAGACGATGTGGGCTTACGCAATTGCATTGCAGCGGACGGAGGAGATCCGGGTGGCCGACCTGCCGGTGTACCTGACTGCGATAGTAAGGATCGTGTTGGGGACGGCTGCCCTTCTTATTGTGTCCCTGTAAGCAAAAAGTAAGTAAATAATATAATGATTTAATGTAATTTAATTTATTAATACACAGAATAGGTTAGTGATTATTTCGTGTCGTATAACCCACTCTGTATCGTTCCTAGCGCAAAAATGCCCATAATGTTGGCCGCGTTGCCTCGCTGAATCGCAATGGCCATCCCTTGCCTCAGGAACGAGCCGCCGATTATATATATTGCGTGTATTGGAAAAATGAGAGTGAATATAGTCAACTACTCTGCTCTCTTTTAAGGTAAGAAAATTGACAATGCCATACAACCCGGCAATGCTGCTGGTCTTCTGGAAACGCTACCACTAAAGGTTTACGTTTTGGTGGAATTCCACGGCGAATTTCAATTTTAACAATACATTTTTGTTTTTCTTCGTGCTTCCAGGCAGAGCAGAATTTGGACCACCCCATCTCTTCCACACGGCCCACCTGATGGAAAGTGGTAACCGTAACCTATGAACGTGTGCAACACCAGGGGAGTCACACTCGTGCTACCGACCCTGTAAGAACAGAGAGTATCTGTGCCGTCAGTGAAGAAGACACAATCCGAACAAGCCTTTAGTCTTCCCACTGACAGCACAGAAACTCCCCAGTGAGCTCTGTAGTCGTCATGGTCAGGTTGTATACAAGGTTTGTATGCTAGCATATTTGTGTGATTACACTGAAGCGAAGTCAGGACACGCAGCTAGTTTTAATAATATTGAACAAGAGGACAGACTCGGTATGACGAACAAATGTTTAGTTTACAGTAAAGTGATCTGTTTTTACCCGAATAAGATTCATTGGAATTATTTTCTTTAAGTTTTAAAATATTATAAAAACCAGCGCATAGCTTATTACCTGAATAGTAGTGTGTTTGTTCTGGCGACTGGACCTGTGGAGCCATCATCAAGATTAATTTCTTCAAAAGATTCAATTATTTGCGCTGGCTCCTCCGTCCCCTCAAGTGTGGCAAGCTCTGCCTCTTGAACAGGCTCAACCGCTGCACTACTGACGTATACTGCCAGAAGTCCCAACACCGCAAGGAGCATTTGAGTCTTCATCTAGAAAAGAACAAACGTAGATATTTGTAAAACACCACCAGCATCTTTGAGTTATATGTTCATGCTTCACAAAAGTAAATGTTATATAATATGTATTTTTCATTGTTAACCATCAGTGTCGCAAATCAATCGTTTCGTAATCGTTTCGTAATCGTATCGTAAACGTATCGAGAGCGGAAAATAGGCTATTTGACAAGGTCCTCCGATTCTTCCCAATATTGCTTAACATGTTAGTTTGTTATCATAAAATATGCTTTGCAATATAAGATATTGCCTAACTAAACTGTAATTATTACTTTTCATTATTTTTAATTCCTAAAGTCAGTCAGTTAAACATAATCAATCAAATTCAGTCCCAAATTACAACTTTTTAGATTCCTCATTAAATTACAAATTACTTTTATTACATACTATGTATGAGTAAACGCAACGTAGACCGAGATAAATGCGAAATTCTCTAGCACTCCATACATTTACTCTACTCGCGACTGGCGTGTGACGTCACTCGCAAGTACGATTTTGTATGGAGCGTTTTCGGGCGGCGCGAAAAAATTCAATTATCACATATTTTTTTAAACTATTTGTTGTAGGTATATTTCACTTCAACAGTTCGTTACATTATTACAGAGTGGTCATTTTTCAATAATAAAAAAATCAAATTACCAATTGCAATTGACCGCCTTGCTTATTGTGGACCTGTGTATGTGCCTGTGAATAATAATAATAATAATATAATAAATCATTTATTTCAGGCAATAATAGAAAAGTTACAGGATGTTAAAAAACTTATTCTACGGCCCATAAATATATACCTTAAAACTAAAAATACATATAATATATCTTAACCTAAAGCACGCGTAATGACGTCGACGTGTCACGGGGCGGGGTGTCGCGTGTCGGCAGGCGTCCTCGGAAGCGCCGAAACTTCACCCCCGTCGGCCAAAAGTCAGGACGCAGGATGGTAGCGGTGTGGCTGTTTGGAACTCGCACCACAAAAGAATTGAAGCTCACGTTGTGACGAGAGTCCAGCTTCTCCACCATTAAGCCCATCCCGGTTTTCTTTTGGAGATAGTTCGCGACGTCTACGATCTTCACGCTGTGATGTACACGAGATACGTAGACCATCGTCGAAGGGACCTCTGCGCGGAACTGCTGCTCAATGCTCCTCGCTGCAGTACCACACTGGTTCTTGCGGGAGGACTTCTTCTTCTCAACAACTTTGAAGTCCTCCACATTACAAGGCTTCTTCCCCGGCGCCTTGACGGATGCAGTGTTGCATTGAGTGACACTACACTGTCGTCTCTTTGTTGGTACGGCTGTAGGGGTGCTGGCCGTAACAGCTGCGTAGTCACGTGGATGAGGAACTTGCAACGTGATATTCGGCCTCTTCACAGGTGAAGAAGGGGCAGCGGGGGCGGCGGGGCGCGCGATAGTGTTCGCGGCACGCTCCTCGGCCATCGGCGACTCAGGCGAATCAAATTTTGCTGACTCGAAACTGTAAAATGACGCATTCTGCGCGCCTCGTCGTACGTTGACATTATTAGAGGCTACATTATGTGACGTACTAGTTGTACTACTGTTACGGAGTAGCAATAATTCCGCCTGTAGTCCACTGATAGTTTTATCAGAAGCCTCTAATTTTGCCAACACATCAGCAAGGCTGGACTTCAAGAACGTGATGTCCTTGAGAAGTCTTGTGACATCTACGTGGTCGAATCCCACCGGCGGAAGCTTGTGCAGCTCCCTTGCGACGAAATCTGGCACGTCATCCGGGTCGGTTTGCTTCAGCAGGGTGATGATGTCCTGCACACTTCGTTCCCCTCCATCCCTTCTGCGAGATGGCATCTGGGCAGTTTTGCCAACCGATTGGTATAGCAGCGCCTTCCCGCTGCAGACCTCCTCTTCCTTGAAATTGGACTTGCAGATCTGCAGGATGCTGATCTCGTCCATAGTGTCGACTGCATTCTGGATGAACGCAAGTAACTCGTTCACTATGATCGCCTTGTTGGTAGCCATCGTGGCGATGTAGGGCAACGGCGCCCGAGCGGCGCGTTTCGCGAATTAATTATTTTTATTAATTAATTACGAAGCTATGCATTAGTGAGACGCGACCGTCGCCGACCGCGCATCACCAGCAACCTTTTTGATTGAAACCTGGCATTCGAGACACAAGTTTCTCTCGATAGGTTTACGTTACAATACGTTTTCACACAAACTAAAATTAAACATGGCGACTCAGACGTCGTTTTGGAAGTCGGACTTTGTATACCCAAACTCAAAGTTAGTTTCTTTGTTAAGTAATGGTAATAAAAGTAAAATGTAACCTCAATATGATTAAGAGTAGGAGTAAAATGATTATCTTAGCGAAGCTCTGGCAATAGCTAGGAATTATTAGTGTAAAACTCGCAGGGATATTTGCCAGTTTTTTTTTTCAGAGTAGTGGTACACCGTGCTCATGACGTTGAAATATTGGTTACTCAGAGAAAATAATAAACATGGTAAATTTTACACTATTAATATAATTATATACTTTTCATTAGTTAAAAATAGGAAAGCACTTATTATATGGTCATTTCTTCATCAGTCATGCTTGCTAGCACAATATAAATTGTAAACAAAACCATATTAAAAAAAAAATAATCTAGTTCTTATAGTTCTCTGAGTTCTTGCTGGTGTCTTCTCAGAAGAACAAACCTACCGAACCAGCGAAAGTATCATTGTCCAACCAATGGTTTATCTTGAGTGAAATTTTAAAGCATTTAGTATGCTAACTATTCAAATAGATTAAGATATAGAAAAAATATATTCATTCATATAATCACGCTTTTATCCCCGGAGGGTTAGGCGGAGATGAATTAACACCCACATTTCACCAATCACTGAATTCGGGCCCACGTAATAGGGGGTGAACCTATTGCCGTATTTCGGGCGCTATTGTTGACTCGAGCCATGTATCTGAGGCTGAGTCTGGGCTGTATTATCTGTCTGATGTTAAACAGCCCTATCCCTTAGTCGCCTTGTACGACACCGCATGGGAAGATGGGGTGGCCCAAATTCTGCTCTGCCGGGAACCACGCGGCATAGAAAAAAATAATCAATGGTTTGTCTACTTATTTAATGTTTTTATAATATTTCTTTACATAATTGTAAAGTTTTGACGTTCATTATGTGCTCTTTTTGTGCCTAAACTGAATAAATGAAATTGATGTTTTGATTGACTTACCTTAGTAATATTTGTTGAAATTGTTAAACTGATGGATGTGTTTACACAGAATAGACCATTTCATCGTATATATAGTGGGAAAAATGGTGTTTATCACCGATACCAGAATCTATTAGATAAAAGGGCTAATGCCGAATTATATTGAATTTCCCTTTGAATTTTAATTTATGATAAGTATATAATTTATGATGTTTGTTGAGTTGGTAATTACTTATCATCTTATGTACGATAATTTTAAGCGTATTAAAATTGCCGCGTGGTTTCTGGCAGAGTAGAATTTAGACCACCCCATCCCATTCCCATGTGGTGTCGTACAAGGCGACTAAGGGATAGGGCTGTTTAACATCGGACAGATATATACAGCCCAGACTCAGCCTCAGATGCATGGCTCGAGTCAACAATAGTGCCCGAAATACGGCAATAGGCTCACCCCCTATTACGTGGGACCGAATACAAATATTGGTGAAATGTGGGTGATAATTCACCTCTGCCTAACCCTCCGGGGATAAAGGCGTGATTATATGTATGTATGTATGTATGTATCTCAATAGACGTCTTAAAAGTGGTGGCAGGTCCTCTCTTTATTTAATATTTGTTTTAAAACAAGCATTTATCCTACCTAAATGTAACTTACAAAGGTCTGTCCTCTGTATAAAGGCAATGGGATCCAAGAATGTGTGTACAACTACACAGGCCAGTATGTTTGCTATAATTCTTGTAAATGGTTTGTGTACTCGCATCATTGAATAGGTACCTAAAGGCGTCTAAATTTAATGTAAACACGAGCATAACCGTTACTTGAGCTACACAAGCAAGAGCTGTGGGTCACGGAAATTAATATGTGCTGAGGTGGAGAAGTGGACACCAAACGTGTAAGGATCGATCACGGCACGAACTCTCGCATCCGCTGCAGCTTTCACATCTGTGACAAATATTTGGCCATGACTCTTCCGCAGGGAGGTAGACTCAAAAAGTTCTGGATAGGCGTCTTAGAGGATGACATGCATGTCAATGGTGTCAATGCCATGATTGCACTATACCGTGAAAGTCTAGAAGAAACAGTTGTTGGAATTTACAGGGCTCCAATTACGCGTTGTTAGTTTGGCAATAGGATTAACGTGCTCTCCGAGGGACAACCAGACCAATGCAAATACCTATATTCATGCATACAAATATTTGCACTGAGCGGAGATCAAACTCGCATCTCCTGCGTAGCGGCCGCGTTCACTACGGCCACGCCAAAGAGGCTGTCTCTGACTCTCCTCTCAATCCCCGCCAATCCTTTGACATACTGACACGACACGATATGTATCCTTTCCTTTATTTGTACCATAAATGTTCCTCTTGGTCTACCTCTTCTTCTCTTTCCTTCCACCTTCACGTCTATGATATTATCATTCCTCTTTGGTTCTTGATTATTTCCACAAATAGCCATTATGAAACATTACTTTTTGGGCAACCCGAATGTAAATAAAGTACTTAACTATATTGTAATAAAATTGGTTATTTGATTGTTCAGTCAAATTAGTTGCTTTTTACGAAATAAATTATTGTGACGTCATAACATTTAATAGTCAAATCATTTACTATGTATTATATGTTGGGTGGATGATTAAAACTAAATAGAATGTATAAAATAATAACCAAAGCAACTTTTACAGTTCTTCAACCATTCTTAATTTAATGAGTTTAATTAAACAATTTGTTTTAACTACAGGAAAATACCCAATTGTATAAGTAGGATGAGAAATATCTTTGAGATAGAAAAAAAAACCTGTTTTAGTTAATAAATTATCAATTTAATAAATAATGAATGTTTACAAAAACAATGTTCAGCTTATAAAAGTGCGAAATAGAAACCATGAATTTAATAGCGGCCCCAAACCTCAACCTGGGTGTTGATCCCGCGACCCCTAGCTGAGCGTATCTCCACTGTGACAGTGTTCCTATTGACGCCTCCAGCGGTGATGCGTGCAGTCTGGCCCAGGCTGCTCAGGTGCGTCCAGCGGACGGAGGAGATCCGGGTGGCGGCCCTGCCGGTGTACCTGACTGTGATAACATGGACTACGTTGGCGGCGGCTGACCTGCTGAATGTTCCCCTGTAAGAAAAAAGTAAGTAAATAATATATGAGTTATTAGTTTTATAAATCAATTGAAATGTTGGAAAAATAAGAATATATATAATTTTCTACTCCGGTCTCTTATTAGGTCAAAGAATTAGCATTGCCATACAACGTGGAAATGACTCGATATAATTTTTAAACTAATCAAAATCCTGCGCATACCAGAGAAGGCGTGTGTTTGTCCTGGCGACTGGACCTGTGGAGCCATCATCAAGATTAATTTCTTCAAAAGATTCAATTATTTGCGCTGGCTCCTCCAATCCGTCGAGTGTGGCAAGCTCTGCCTCTTGTACAGGCTCGATCGCTGCACTACTGACGTATACTGCCAGAAGTCCCAACACCGCAAGGAGCATTTGAGTCTTCATCTAGAAAAGACAAACGTAGGAAGTTGAAATCACCATCAGCATATTTAAGCGATATTTAATGGGAATCTTATGACTAAGCGTCTCCTTACGCATATATTTGTACGCCGCTATATGGGGCAAAACATGACTGGACTATATGAACTATTACTGACCTATTGCATGCTTTTGTATGTACACACATGTTTTGAACAAATAAAACGATTCTATTCTATTCTATTCTAAGTTTTCTGCTCTGGGTTATCCGAGTAAATATTATGTTCTCCCAAGATCATGGAGTTTGCAATAATTGGATACTTACCTAAAACTAAACATGGTGATTCAGACGTCGTTGCGGAAGTCGGACTCTGTGTTCCTAAACTAATAGTTACTTTATTTGTGAGGTAGCTATAGTAAAATGGAAAAGTAACCTCAATATGATTGGCGAGACTAAAATGGCATACGACCATGGCTAACCTTGATATTTTCTTGTTTAATAGTTTTTAAAAAGTGATTTTAGTAGTCGGCTTTTAGTTTTAAACTTAATTTTGTCATGAAATGTCAAAATAGTTATGGAATCGATAAACGGCCGGCATTGGTCAAGTTGAACGTAAATTATCTCTAGTTTAACTTACAATGCGGTGTTCAGAAACGCACTTTCCCCAGTTATCGAATCAATAGCGCTTTCGAATACATAAACTACGGTTTAAAGTACCTCAGAAACCGGGCATAAGAGCAGTAGTGTATTACACAGAAATAGGAAAATTGCGAAGATTTATAGTCTACTAGCTGACCCGGCCAGCTTCGCTCGGGCTATATTTAGAAACCTTTAAGCCTGTATTTTATTAGTCTTAAAACAATGTATGGAAGTCTACCGGATTTGTTGCCATTTACTACTACTGCTCCGCTCTCTTAAGTAGTAACGTGATGATATATAGCTTAAAACCTTCGTCGATAAACGGAATATTCAATACAAAAAGATTTCTTCAATTCGTACCAGCAGTTCCTGAGATTAGCGTGTTCAAACAAATAGACAAACTCTTCAGTTTTATAATGTTAGTACGAGTATAGATTCAAACAATTATTGAGCATCGTCAAAAAGACATACTTAACGGATTGGAAAACTAAAGAGTATCCATACGATATTTTTTGTTTTTTTTTGGATGCTATTGAGGTTAGAACCTTCTTAGAAAATACACAATCAGAAATTTGTAAAAGGTACTATTAGCATAATATTAGGTATAAAAATTGAAAAGCACTTACCTTTGTAATATTTGTTAAGATTCTCTTAAAACTGGATGTGTTTACACTGAATGTAACATTTCCATGTCTCCTATATATAGTGGGCAAAATGGTGCTTATCACCGATACCAGAATCTATTAGATAAAAGGGTTAAAGTAGACTTATATTGCATTTCCTGTAGAATTTAAATTTACGACTCAAACTTTATGATGTTTGTTGAGTTGGAAGTTATCATCCCAAGTACGATAATTTTAAGCATTTTTACGTACAGTCGAAAAAGGATTTAAGTATAGGCAGGTATATAAAATTGTATGAAAACGTGTACACTTTTATCTTTTGTCTACTGTATGATATTAGAAGAACCCGTCGTTATTCTCTGAGCCTTCATCTGACCTCCACAACCCACTGGCAAAATTGAAATGCTGCAGTTGGATTAGTTATCGGACTTTTTTTAATAGAATATTTGTACCGAAATTACAAATATTCCCTCTAACCCCTCCAGCTAAGCCAAATTGCTTGTGTTAGGAGTGGGTTCACGTCAGTTGTGTAATTGCCAGGATTTCAACCCGGGACTTTTCGATCGTAAAGCTGAGCCCTTAACCACTAAGCTACCTAAAACAACTAAAATGGCAACAGGGATCGATGGTTTAACGTGATTTCTGAGGCACATAGGGGTCTTCACGTTTAACTAATTTATGGTCAGGTCGCCAATTCAAAGACTAACCTACCTAGTATTGCCTAACTTGGCAAGGCAAAACAAAATAATGATGGCACTCCTCAAGGGTAGATGGGCAGATGCGTAGAGATGTTACGTCCATGGCTGTATTTTACAGTCTGTACCATGGTGAGTGTTCTGATGAGCTCTTCCAATTAGTCCCACTCTCTCCTTTCCTACACAGGACAATACTTGCGGGTCTTAGATGTCACCCGCACACGGTGCAGAACATCCGATCAAGAACCAAGCGGTTCGGTGACTCTTTCCTCTGTCGCACCATTTAGGCCTGGAATTCATGCCTAAATGGGCCTTCTGCTCACGTGCTTCCTTCTTCCTACAATCCCGGGCCCTTTAAGCGGGGCGTGAAAAAGCATATGATGAGGCCGTCAAGCTGAGTGTCACTTAATGACAATTAAGTGCATTCATTCAAATTGGCTGAAGCAAAATAATTTAAAAATAAAATTAACCAATAGAAATACAGTTCAATTCCAAACAGTAAACTCTAACCCTCCCAACCATCAAATATGTTTCGACAATTGTAAGATATCCAGTACAAATGAGTGTGTATTTCTAGGCATAATCTTAGATCAGTTTTGTCGCTGGAAACCACATATAGAGAAAGTGCTACAGAAAATAAACCTCTTCGTTTTTGTATTGAAAAAAAAAATCAGTAAATCTTGAAGTAGCAATGACAGTCCATCTATATGCATATCTATATATATAAAAATAAAACCCGTTTTCCGTTGTCACGACATAGCATGAAAACGGCTTAACCGATTTGGCTGATTTTTTTTTTGTAGTTTTCTAATACTCTGTACAAGGTTCTTACGGAAAAAAATATTAAGAAAATCTCTCAGAAAGATTGAAAAATATACTTTTAATTTTGCATATTTTAAAAATTTACGCTAAGGCGGTACGAAGTTCGCCGGGTCAGCTAAAATATTATATTAAATATAATATAAGATATTAAAGATATGGTCTTATATTTTGGAGTAATTCCATTGATGTTGATCGAGAATTCAAAGTATCAAAAAATATACCTGTGCAATATGTGGAGCAAACTTTCTCGATAGTCAAGCCACTGTTTAAAAGATTTGAAATACTGCCTCTTCCTTGTCTATATATCTTAGATTTTTTTATGTAAAAGAATATAAAGAACTATTGGAGAAATTTAGTAATAGAGAAAATAGTCTAACTAAGCTAGGTCTACCTATTATAACACTAGAGTTGTTAAAACTTCAAAGGTACCCAAAAGTGAAAACCAAACCACGCATTGTTTGTCATTTTCAATGGTGGTGGAAAGTATTTCAAAATTGTTAGGTCAATAATAGTATTCAGTCGGCAATAGTCGCACCCCTTATTACCGGGGACCTAAAACAATGATTGGTGAAATATGGGTGATTATAATATGTTGTATGTATGTATCCTTTTAATAATATGAGGTTTATGTTACATAGCACAGGTTCTATGGTCTGATACAGAAGGCGGTTCTGCTACGATCTCTGGAACGTTAACTACACCGGTAGTGATTTAAAAAAAAATTATGTTTGCTTTATAAACCTTACTTAGTAATAAATTAATGTGTTCGTAAATGAAATAATAAGAACGATAATAAAACTTCTTGACTCCTCTTCTGGTTCTGCCCTAGACTATTAATTACGATCTCGTCATTCATAAGCAAAACCTCTTCAGGCGTTTATAGCATAGATCCGTCTCTTGCTATGAACACTTTAACTGATCCAAGTTAAAGCCGTCATTACTAAAGATTAAGTATTACAGCACGATTATTATTAATTCGAAGGAATACTTCTTTTGGTAAGCCTTTTAAGACCGATATCTGATCATATAGTTGATTATGATTAAAGAATGCATTATATTTTTGAATATTGAAGATAGTAATGTTATTAATATAATTACCACCATTCCATACGTAACCATCTCGAGGCACGTAGTGACCACACCGCGCAATCCGGATAGATTAGGCTAGAAGGCTGGCTAAATAGCCTTCGTGGTTATTACCACTTAGGTGGCAGACAAGCACACGGCCTACTTGATGGAAAGTGGTTACCGTGGCTATGGACGTATGCAAAACCAAGAGAGTCACACTCGCGCTCCCAACCCTGCAAGCATTGAGAGTTTCTGTGCCGTCAGTGTAAAAGACAAAGCAGTCCAGCTTTTGGTCTTTTCACTGACAGCACAAAAACTTTCCAGTGAGCTCCGGTTACCCTACTCACCGCCGGGAACACAACACGAGCTTATTATGGCTGCGGTATTCTTTAGGGTGCATTTACTTTCCCAGACTGCTCAATTGGACGGAAATACCGTCGCGTCGTGTCCTACCATTATAACGATACAAACAATACCACGCAAATCAAAAATTTTCAGGCTTTTGAACTTAGGGATTTCCTATTTCAGGATTAAAACATAACATAAACTATATCTCCGAAGGGGTAGGCACAGGTGCTAGCATCCACATTTCGCCAGTTTATATTTAGGTCCCAATGTTATTACATTGGGACCTTTGCGTTGCGAGCCTATTGCTATTAACCGGGCACTTATAAACCTCGATATCAGGATTATGTACTTTCGGTATTTAGATAATTCGGTCTAACATACATTGAGGATTTAGAACTTCTGTCTTTTGTACACCGGTATTATGAAATTCAGTTTTTTGAGTTTCGGAATTTTAATAAAATAATTATTTCTTTTTCCATATTGTAAGTATAATATTAGTAACAATGTGCTTAAAATGATTTTAGTATTGTCAGTATCAATAATTACATTACAATTCATATGTAGCCATTCACGATATGTAACCGATCTTATGTATAGGGAAAATAGTGTTTATCATCGATACCAGAATCTATTAAATAAAAGGGTTCATGTCGACTTATGTTGCACTTCTTATGGAATTTTAAGTTACGACATATAATTTATGATATTTGTCGATTGCGTTACTACTTATCATCTTACGTACGAAAATTTGAAGCTTATAGAAATCGCATATTATTTTGTATACAATCGAAAAACGATTTACGTATAAAATTGTATGAAAAGGTGCACTATTAATATCCTTTGTAGACTGTACGATATTAGAAAAGTCCATTGCTAATGATAGCTCTTTTCTGGTAGGGGTTAGGGTTAAGAACAAAACACAGGAATTGGTTTACAATTGTGTACTTGATGCTTTTGCAAAAATGTCCGTTCAGTACAACGGTTTTGAGGGAAGAGACAAAATAGTTCTTGTGTTACCATTACACAAAAAACAAAAACTAAACAATTAGAAATTAAAAGTGTTGCTATCCGCAACACCCATCTGTATCCTTTGAGCTGTTTTCCAATATAATCTCAAATCAGTCGAGGTCAACTTTTCCGTCGAATCCAAACTTCCATTTTTTCGATGGATGTTCGTATGGCAACCGGGACCGAAAATGAGTTGATGTGCTGTTTGAGGCTCGGCGGAAGAAAACATTAACAACAATCTTTTTTTTAGACCATGGTTTGTACTCAACCGATAGTAACAATTTTCTGC
Organism: Eilema griseolum; assembly: GCA_963662185.1. Classification (NCBI taxonomy): domain Eukaryota; kingdom Metazoa; phylum Arthropoda; class Insecta; order Lepidoptera; family Erebidae; genus Eilema; species Eilema griseolum. Next base: position 7,660,292 of record OY759254.1, on the reverse strand, counting down.
AAAGCTTGTATCATAAATCAATCAACCAATTAGTCTATTGCAGTCCAATGCTGGACACAGGCCTCTCCCAATGTTGGGAGCTTGTATCACGTTCTTCCTCTGTTTGTTGATTGCGCTACAAGCTTTTGAAATCATCAATCAGCATTGCTTCATAGCAGAGTTCCTATGATCACCTTCCACCTCCATCATTAAACCCTGAATACTATTGAAGAACAAAGTACTACTCGTCAATACGATTTAAATTTGATCCAACTCGATGAAGTTGTGCCGTTTCAATGCGAAGTTCCTTTGGTCACCTTGCACCTCCTTCATCAGATCAGCACTATGTCATCATAATGTTCCATTGTCACGCGATTTACATACGAATGCAAAATTTAAGCTCAACTGATAACCGGAAAGTGGATCAAATAAAACACGATGCGAAAATATTTATGATAAAAGAGATTAGGGCGACAGTGGTTGTTGTAAGCACACTTTTTTCGGGCGGAAATCTTCCCGGAGAAGTAGGTCGAAAAAAAAAACAATCAGATAGAAATCAATCAATCAATAAGCCCATCGCAGTCCACTGCTGGACTAGGCCTCTCGCAATGTTGGGAACCTTTGGTCTACTGTTTCCACGCTGGTCAGACGGGTTGGTACAGGGTTTTATTTTGAGTTTTCCTTCTCTCGCAGTGATATCGTCTGCGTATTTTTCCATAAATCACCTCTTACAACACCCGATCAGGATAGAGTGGTGATACATGTACTCTTTCTGAGTCACCACACGGATAGTAAAATGAAACTGTATTTAATAAATTAGCCATTTAATAAATATTGAAAGGTTACAATAACAATTTTAAGAATATGGAACTAAATTTGCGAAATAGAAACCATTAATAGCGGCCCCAAACCTCAACCTGGGTGTTGATCCCGCGACCCCTGGCCGAGCGTATCTCCACTGTGACGGTGTTCCTGTTGGTGCCTCCAGCGGTGATGCGTGCAGTCTGGCCCAGGCTGCTTAAGTGCGTCCAGCGGACGGAGGAGATCCGGGTGGCGGCCCGGCCGGTGTATCTAACTGTGATAACATGGACTACGTTAGCGGCGGCTGATCTGCTGAATGTTCCCCTGTAAGAAAAAAGTAAGTTAATAATATATGATTTATTCGTTTTCACTCAATTGAAATGATGGAAAAATGAGTATGAATATTGTTAACGACTCTGGCCACTTATCAGGTCAGAGAATAAGCATTTCCATACAACGTGGCAATGGTACCAGTCTGCTGGGAATGCCACCACAAGAGGCATGCGTTGCGGAGGAATTACACGATGCTTTAAATTATTAGCAATTTTTAGCTGTATATTTGTAATGCATATTCTTTTAGAATAGAATAGATCTTTATTTGCTAGAAAATTGTACATTTTTGTATTTTGTAGTCCAAAGTTTCTGGACTTTTCGCGATTAAAACATGGAACTTACTATTTTTAACTGCCGAACCTTTATATAATTATGAATTCACATGGTGATAGTTTAAAAATAATATTTTATAGTTGTCATTGTCAGGACAAGGTTTGATTAACAAAAAATTGTGTGACTGCACCAGAGTGAAGTCAAGAAATGCAGCTAGTTTTAATATTATCGAACAAGGGGACAGGCTCGAAATAACGAGCAAATGTTTAATTTACAGCAAAGTGATTCTTTTTTACCCAACTAAGATTCATTAGAATTATTATCTTTAATTTTTTAACTATTGAAAGAACCAGCGCATAGCTCATCACCTGAGAAGTCTTGTGTTTGTTCTGGCGACTGGACCGGTGGAGCCATCATCAAGGTTAAATTCTTCAAAAGATTCAATTATTTGCGCTGGCTCCAACCCCTCGAGAGTGGCAAGCTCTGCCTCTTGTACAGGCTCGACTGCTGCACTGCTGACGTATACTGCCAGAAGTCCCAACACCGCAAGGAGCATTTGTGTCTTCATCTAAAAAAGACAAGTTGAATTCACCACCAGCATATTTGAGTTACCTGGTATTTCTACCGGCTCCAGTGGGGGGGGGGGGGGGGGGACCGTGGGGATTTTGGGCACGTAAAAAAATGCTTTCAATAATTGACGACTTAAAATAAAACATGGCGACTCAGACGTCTTGCGAAAGTCAGACTTTGTGTTTCCAAATTCATTGTTACTACTCGAATATGTAAAAGCAGTAACAGTAAAAGATACTGATAACATAACAATATAATTATATTTTATTGCGCTAAAATTGGAAAACACTTACCTTTGAAATATTTGTTAAGATTCTCTTAAAACTGGATGTAAGTATGTACACTGAGTATACCAATTCATCATCTCCTTATATAGTGGGCAAAATTGTGTTATCAGCGATGCCAGATTCTAAAAGATAAAAGGGTTTATGTCGACTTATGTTCAATTTCCTTTTGAATTTTATGATTTACGACTCAAACTTTATGATGTTTGTTGAATTGGAAGTTACCATCCCAAGTACGATAATTAACACACTTTTATTAGCTTCACTTGTACATACATACAACTATGTACATACATACATATAATTACACCTTTATCCCCGGGGGGTTAGGCAGAGGTGAATTATCACCCACATTTCACCAATAATTGTATTCGGTCCCACGTAATAGGAGGTGAGCCTATTGCCGTATTTCGGGCTCTATTGTCGACTCGAGCCATGCATCTGAGGATGAATCTGGGCTGTATATATCTGTCCGATGTTAAACAGCCCTATCCCTTAGTCGCCTTGTACGACACCACATGAGAAGAGATGGGGTGGTCCAAATGGGTCTACTCTGCCGGGAATAACTATGTATGTAAGAAAATCTTGGAATTTTAATTTGACCAACTGCCCGGTCTTCCATTAGGGTGAAGCACATGCTCCGAGTTCTGATCACAATACATGACTAGCTAAGAAACGTCATTACAAATCCAATATGACGGCCTCCCCAAGATGGTGAACTGGCTGTTTGAAATCCACTCCCATGGTATGGGTATCAAATGAAAGGGTTTGCTGTCCAGAAAACGAAAAAAATAGTCACGTGACTTAAATCCAACATGGCGGACATCCAAGATGGCGGATTGGCTATTTGAAATGCACCGCCATGATGCATTTCAAATAGCCAATCCGCCATGTTGGATGATGATGGTTATTAAATGAAAGGGTTTGGCTCACGGGGAAAAATCCTCGCAACACTGATGCATTGGCGGACATAGAAAGAATGCGTTCTAACGCCGTATTAAATTTGGATGCGTAAAACTGTGAATTTTGTAAAATTTGTTAACAATAAATATCTTTAAATACCTATTAATATTTTAAATCAGTAAGTAGTAAATTAAGTTTGAATAATAAGATGAATAAAAAGTATAAAATAAAAATAATAGTTTCAAAAACTAAAAAACACGATTTTAGCACGCACTTGAATAATTGTTTTTATTTTTATTAATTAGATTTTTTAAAATGTTGCTTTAAATAATAAGAGGCTTATGTTACACAACTGTATCTAGGGCCTGATACTGAAGGCAGTTCTGCTAAGCACGCTTCCCATAGTGAGAAAGTTCCTCTCCCTGGAGCCCTAACCACATTAATAGCTTGGTCCCTGTACCCGTGTTTTAAAAGAAATAATGAGAACGATAGTGAAAACCCTCAACTCCTCTTCTGGTTCGGCCCACGATAATGAGTTACCTACGAAGTTCCTCTTAGCCTTAGGAGGGATTTTGCCTCACTGTGTGTGTTCTACCGCCTATACAATGGTTTGTGCTCAGATGAATTGTTTTACATGATGCCCGTAGCTACATTCTATCATCGCACCTCTCGCCATAGTCAGGGAATTCATCCTCACACATTGCGACCTGAGACGGTGCGCACTGTGCGGTATGAAAGAAACTTCATCCCACGCACACTCAAGCTGTGGAATGACCTCTCTGCTGCCGTTTTGCCAAGCGCCTACAATATGGGGTTCTTCAAGAGGGGCATCAGAAGGTTTCTTCATGGTCGGCAGCGCGAGTGTGACACCCCTGGTGTTGCATACGTCCATAGGCCACGGTAACCGCTTCCCATCAGGTGGGCCGTGTGCTTGTCTGCCAACTAAGGGATATAAAAAAAAATTCATAAGTAAAACCTCTTCAAGAGTTTATAGCATAGATTACTCTCTTACTATGACCACTTCACTGATCCAAGTTAAAGCCGTCATAACTAAAGATTAACTATCACATAATGATAATTATGAATTGCAAGAAATATTTCTTCTGGTAAGCTTTTTAAGACTGATATACGAAAAAAATATCATACAGTTGATTATGATTCTACAATGCTATATACAGGATGTATTTTTGAAACGGGGCAGTAAGGGCAAGTACCTTAACCGTTGCAGTTACAGCAAAACGTTCTTAGAAGACCTTCCCTAACTTTTTGACATATTTTGAACTGCATTCACAGATTTTGTAAAAAACTTACAGTTGGCAAAAAAAATGCAAAAAGTCCAAAAATTTTTTTTTATGCCAATCGATTCTATTTCATGTGGGGATCAAAAAACTCTATGAGACCATTTTAGCTTTCAGTACTAGGAAAGACAGAAATCGCCAAAAACGTTTCCCATACATTTCGGCAACAGAAACAAATTTCTACGATGGTCTAACTTTTTGTTATGGCCAGGAAGTGGGTAGAATTGACTGTCAAGTAAATAAAAACAATTTTAACCCTCAAATTCCGAATTTGATTCGAAAATCTGTGTGTTATACTTAGTTTCAGCTGAGAAACTTCGTATGAGTTATTAATTAAGGATTTTCGCTAAAATGTCTTCTAATCGTGAAAAAAATGACTTATTAGAAGCGTATTTTGTCAATAATCGAAATGCGGGAGCTGCATTAGTGTGGTACCGCAATAAGTATCCGTTGCGGCATGTGCCAACAAGAAAGGTTATTACAAATCTTTTGAAAAACCTGGAATTGCAGGGTTCTTTCAAAAGAAAGCGGCAGCCTCGTGTGGACATGGACACGGAGATTGCGGTTCTGACTTATGTCGAAGCATATCCAGAGGTATCGTCCAGGCAAGTCGCCCTTGAAGTAGGTGTATCCCACTCCCTTGTGATAAAGATATGGAAGAAATATGGCTACAAGTGCTATCGATATGGGCGCATTGTTCGAGTGTTACATCCGGGTGATGATGTTCGAAGGCTTACTTTTTGCAGATGGCTAAGAGGAAAAATAAGCAGAGATCATGAATTTTTAAATTACATACTGTGGTCAGACGAAACGAATTTTTCCAATAACGGTATGTACAACAGAAAAAATCACCACTATTGGTCCAAAGAAAATCCACTAACAGTTACGGCAAGTCATAATCAAGTTCGCTTCTCATTCAACTGTTGGTGTGGTATAATGTCCAATCGAGTCATAATGGTGGAATTTTATGAAGGGAAACTGAATTCTGCCATGTATAATGAAGTCATTTTACACCATCTTGAAAACGAGATGGACGAATGGCCCCTGTCGGAATTGCGAAAAGTTCATCTTCAACAAGATGGTGCTCCGCCACATAACAGTCACCTTTCACGTTCCAATTTGAGCCGCCTATTCGGTACACAGTGGATAGGTACACATGGTCCAACACAGTGGCCACCTCATAGCCCCGATCTAACACCACTTGATTTTTTTTTATGGGGCTTCGTGAAAAACGAGGTTTATAAGACGACGTACGCCAGTGTTCAAGAGCTCAAGGATGCATTAATGACCATTTTACGTAATATTCATCCCAGAACATTATTAGGCGCCATTCGTTCAGTGCAAAAAAGGATAGACTTATGTATTCGTGAAAATGGAAATCATTTTGAGCAATTTATTTCATAAACCAATTTCTTAAATGTTTAAATGATTTTTTTTATTTAAAAAGTTCAAAATTTTACCTGACCTATGAGTTTCGAGTTGATTTATCATATTTCCGTACGAAATGTATGGGAAACGTTTTTGGCGATTTCTGTCTTTTCTAGTACTGAAAGCTAAAATGGTCCCATAGAGTTTTTTGATCCCCATATGAAATAGAATCGATTGGCATAAAAAAAAATTTTTGAACTTTTTGCATTTTTTTTGCTAACTGTAAGTTTTTTACAAAATCTGTGAATGCAGTTCAAAATGTCCCAAAAAGTTAGGGAAGGTCTTTTAAGAACGTTTTGCTGTAACTGCAACAGTTAAGGTACTTGCCCTTACTGCCCCGTTTCAAAAATACACCCTGTATACTATTTTTGAATATTCATTATTATTTTTTTATACCACTTAGGTGGCAGCCAAGCACACAGCCCACCTGATGGAAAGTGGTTACTATGGCCTATGGACTTTTGTAACACTAGAGGAATCACATTCGCCCTGCCAACCCTGTAATTACAGAGTTTCTATGCCGTCAGTGTAGAAGACAAAGCAGGACAAGCCTTTTGTCTTCCCACTGACAGCACAAATTCTCCAGTGATCTCTGGCTATCCTACTCACCGCTGGGAACACAACGCGAAGTTATTATGACCGCGGTATTCTGTAGGGTGGAGGTACTTACCCAGTCGGACTGCACAATTGGGCGGAAATACCGCCGTGTCCTACCTTTTTAAATATTATAATCTGTTCTTAATTTAATGACCACCACTATCTATCTGTATCCGCCTTGGATATTGTAATAAGGTATAGTATCAGTTCGTAACGACGGTAGGTGTGTAACACAGCTACCCTCTTTTATAAGACAATCGTACATGCGTAATTAGAATGCAATATAGTTTTAGTCTTGCTATGTTCTTCGCCGAGTTTTATTGTGAACTGCATTAAAACTGCTCTTAAGAGAAATAACACAGATAGATTAGGCTAGAAGGCTGAGTCGGGCTAATAAGCCTTCGTGGTTATTTTTTTATAACGATTCAAACAAAACCACGAAAAAACTAATTTTCGGGATTTAAAATTTTGTGATTTTGTATACAGCCCAGACTCAGCCTCAGATGCATGGCTCGAGTCAACAATAATGCCCGGACTACGGCAATAGGCTCACCCCCTATTACGTGGGACCGAATACAATTATAGGTGAATTGTGGGTGTTTATTCACCTCTGCCTAACCCTCCAGGGATAAAGGCGTGATTATATGTATGTATGTATGTATGATTTTGTACTTCAAGATTTTGTATTTCGGGATTGTGTAGGTACTTTCGATATTTTGAACATTCGGTCAAACATACGTTCGAGATTTTGAACTTAGGTCTTTCGTACATCGGTGCTATGAAATTAGGCAGATATTATGAGATTCAGAATATTGATATGTAACTGATCTTACCGATTAAGAGTACGCGTTTAAAAAAAAATAGTCAGCCCACCCATCGCCTTACTATCTAGCGATACTGTCTCACTTGCTTCCACTCTTAGACATACCGTGAACTGCTTTCTCCGCTTCAAGAATAAATGTCTTGATATGATTCCAGCAATTCCGAACAAGTTCGTCAGCAATATTGTCACAATTAGGGCAAACTCTTATCCTTGTTTAATTAACCCTTTCTTTTATACTGATACTAGCTTACCACAAACCCCTAGGTTCGTGGTGGAAGGGTGAAAATGTAGGATTAAACTAGATTAAAAATAAATTAATTTCTAATTTGGTATTAGATATCAATTTTGGTGTATTGACAATTCAGATGTATTTAATAAATCAGTTTTTTTCAGGGTAAATTTTAAATTAGAGTAGTTTACTCCTCTAGCAACTTATGCATCCAAATATTCTATTTGTTTTTATATGGAAGGACGAACTCATCAAGGTCGCTGGGAAGCGCTGGATGCGGGCTGCTTTAGATCGGTCATTCTGGAAGTCTGTGGGAGAGGCCTATGTTCAGCAGTGGACTATGTGTGGCTGACATGATGATGATGATGTGAAAACTTATAATTTTTAAATTTTGTTGGAAGTAAGTGTTTGGTTGGAAGTAGTAATGTTACATAGTTTTAATGATATTTGTTTTCCATATGTAAAAAAAAACGTATTTATCATGAAAATAGATTACCAAACCTGTAACTAGATTTTATAAAAATCCTTTCAGCCGTTAGAGCGTTATGCAATAACAGACATTCAAATATCTTCACAACCTTTCACATTTATAATAGGATAGTAGGATAGGATATCCAGTCCATGTCTATGTCTAGTTCTATGGGACGCGCTTCCACTCGAGATCAGGATATATATATATATTTGTGGATATTATTCTTTCATAACATAGCCTGTAAGACCTTTATAATTAACCTATGTTTCACAGAATAAATGAATATGAATATGAATATTATTCTTTTCTTTTTAATTAATTGATTCAATATTTATTAGGGTCATTATTTGAAGTAGTAAATTTTTGTTCATGCAACATAGATGGCAAACCAATAAAAAATAAGTATAGACCTATTTAAATTAAAACAGCAATTTGATATGTTTTATGCTGCAGGTACTTTGTAACTTTGTAAAAGTTTTCATTTTATGTTATTTTTGTAATTTTTTGAGCTAAAATCACACTTCGTGGTCTGTTCAGATAACACACACTAAACTTATTTCGTCATTTAAAAATATAATGCCATCAAGAGCGGCGTCTTATTGTGGTTTTATGAAACGTAAGGCATAATCCTATATTATATAAGAAAGACAAAAAATAATCAGACTTTTAACGGGACATTTTCATTACATTTATTTTGTTCCCAAAAATAAGGTCACTTTCGTGGTCACTCATATTTTATACCAAATTCTTACAAATTAATTGGTCAACCCAATTCATATTATGTTCGTAGCAACACTAAAATGATCTGTCATTACATCATAAAAAGTTTTGTTTGATAAAGTTGTTTGTTTTTGTTAAATAAGTTATTTTGTGTATAAAAAAGTTTGTGTCAAAGTTCGTGCGTCACTTTTGTGATAGCTGTGTTTAGGTAAGTTCAATATTAAATACAATGAATTCATATTAATTTGGTTTGATTTAAGGATATGTTGTAAATGGTTTATTGTATTTTTACTAACCTCAAAACTGTTTTCTGTTGGAACGGTTATACTACACAAACGTCACTTTTGTGGTCATCACGTTACGTGGCACATGTGACCACAAAAGTGATTTATGACCACGATGTGTGATGTTTTTATTAAAATTATTGTCTACAACTCCCAATTTTGCTTTTAAAAGGGCTACTCATTGAGATTTGCGGAGTTTTTTATTTGTTTAATTAATTCACAGGAATAATAAATTAACTTTTTTTAATAATGGCTTTATCTTTAGTAGCAATGGCAAAAACTCGCAAGAAAATGGCAGAAGAAGAAAAAAAAATTAAAAGACGAGAGCAGAAAAAGATAACGATGCGAAAACTGAGAGAGAAAATGAAAAATAATCCGGCTGCTTTAGAATAAGAGAGAAGGAAGGCTAGGGAAAGATATTATAAAAGGAAGGCAAAGGGTTTAGTAAAAAAAGTTGCAGAAATGACACCACGTGAACAAAGAAACCTTAGAAAAAACTGGAGAGATAGAGCACAAAGATATAGAAACCGTGTGAAACAAGCTAAAATTACGGGAAGAATTATAAGAGAAGATACTCCATCTTCAAGTGTTAGCAACCTGTCCAGTTCTAGAGTTTCGCGAGCGTCGTCTGGTAGGCTAGTAGCTCTTAAAAACCGCAGAAAACTAACGCTTGAGAATCAATATCTCCGAAAAAAGTTAGAAGTGTTAGACAGGAAATTAGCCATGTATAGGATGAGAGAGAAAAGAAAAAAGGAGAAAGAATTAAAGGAGAAGCAAACAAGGGTAAAACATATATATGAGAAGAAGCTGAAAGGCCTGGTAAATTACGTTACGGATAATTGCTCTGGAATAAAGATAATCCCCATAGATGATAGAAACTTCGAAGTCATTAGCCAATACATAAATGGCGATGTTATTAAACCTTTTAGAGGTACTTTGTCTGTTCACCAAATAACATGGAACCACACAATTCCAAACTTGTTACGCTTTATACATCTCAGCTGTGTATCTTGTTAGTCTGATATATTCTGTAAGCACTATGAATTGGGAAATATAGAAATTCAAAATAGCATAATGACTAATGCAAACCGTATAAGCTCCTGTTACATCAGATCGAATTCAAATAGTTCAGTGGATACACAGCATGAGGAATCAAACAGAGTACTCTGTACACCTAATACTAGCGTGGCAAGCTCACCAAGTCCATCTGAAATGTCACAACAAGAGCTACAGGCAATTATGTCAGATGATGGTACCACTGCAAGCTCATTAAGTATAATACCAAGTTCGAGCCAAATACCTACAGAGTCGCACTATCGTAAGTCTCGGCAACGGTCTTCAACTGATAGTCTTGATATCTGGTATGCAGGAGCACCATATACCCGTGAAAAAAGAAATTTTTTTTCGGATACAGATAGTGACTAAAGTTACAACATCACTTATAATGTTAGTAATGCTACGTAATGTGACGTCACTTTCGTGGCCAAATACTTATAATTTTTTTTTAGTAAATCCTATGTTTTGTTGATTGATCTCTTATTACGTTTTTTTTCTTTGATTATGTACGCACCTTTGATAAAGGTTCAAAATAAGTTTAGAATTATGAGTCTGATTGTTATTCATATAAATGTTATTTTTCGTGGTCATTAGGATCACTTACGTTACTTCAATATAGAAAAAAATTCAAATTACTTAAGAAATAAGTGTTATTGATCTCTGCAGCAATTTTATCTGTGATTAATATATGTATTCTCATTCATAATAAACGAATTATAAAAAATTTAAACACTTTTAATTTTTTTATTTTTTTCATCTGCTCCAAATAATGACCCATTACATAAAATTATTATTTGTGTACCAAACAGAGAAAAACTATCACCACAACACTTCGTGCACCTTTGATATAAATATCTCTGCATCACCCCAAGGTTGACTGGTAGAAAATGCCTGTACCATTAAGTCCGGCTTTGTACAATCTTTGTGTATTTGTGCAAAAAGTTTAAATAAATAAAAATAAGTTAAATAGGATAGTATAGGAAGAAATAGAATTGGTTGGTAGATAGAAGGATACAACTTCGATATCAGCCATGGCTGTGCATGTAAACATAAGCATAGTTATCGAGGAGGTAAGACACGACGATCTACCCGTCCAATTGAGCAGTCCGGCGCTGAGTAGGGTAGTCAGAGCTCACTGGAGAGTATTTGTGCTGTCAGTGGGAAGACCAAAAATTTGTTCTGCTTTGTCTTTTACACTGACGGCATAGAAACTCTCTGTGCTTACATGGTTGGTAGCACGAGTGTGATTACGTTGGTGTTGCACACGTCCATAGGCCACGGTAACCACTTTCCACCAGGTGAGCAACCAGTGCTATAAAAAAAGTAAACAAGAGTTGTATGTCACGGAAATGAATATAGGCTGTGTATATGTGTACTCCATATGTATAAAGTGCGCAATTGCGGATAAAATGCAGGAGGGTCGCCTTCACCGCCAGACTACATGGATAACAAATGTCTAACTATGGCGCTTCCGCCGTAGCCAAGTAAGAGAGGTAGACTAGAAAAGTGTTCTGTATTGGCGTTGTAGATGGGATAGGCAGGATGACATGTGTGCGAATGATGTCAATGCCATGATTGCACATGACCGTGGGAGTGAAGAAGAAAAAACCGGAAAGCGTACTCCGGACTCCGAGATGAAGGTCAATGCGAGCGTAACTGGATTCGATGACACAGAATTGCATACACGTATATGTGTGGGTGTGTGCGAGCTAATCAATGTAATTGAGTGCATATTTGTGATTAATATTATTCTATGTATGACCATTTGTGTATAATACAAAATTTATAAATTGAAATAAACACAAATAGTCTTGCCCTCTCTCTCTAAATTTAGGAGCTGCGCTGTTCTCTCCCTTCACCAAACCTTTGAACTCCTAATACTACGCAACAAGTATCTGTTCCTTTATTTGTGCCAAACGTTCCTTTTGGTTTACCTCTTCTTTTCTTGCCTCCGACCTTCTCTTCTAGGGTACTTTCTAAAAATAAATGTCTTATAGGCCAGTCTCCCTTCAGCCTTCAGTTCTCGATTATTTCCACAAATAGCCTTAGTGAAATATTACTTTTTGGACTCCATGTCATCATTTAGCCCATCGCAGTCCACTACTAGACAAAGGCTCCTCCCAATGTTTGGAAGGTTTTGGCCTATTGTGTCCACGCTGGTCAGGGGGGTTGATACAGGGTTTTTATTTCGAGTTTTCCTTCTCTCGCACTGATATCGTCTGCGTATTGTTCCGTTAATCGCCTGTTAGGACACCCTTCGGCTGAGCTGGGGTGCTGATACTTGTATTCTTTCCCCGTCACCACACGTATGACTTTTTGGACTACCTCAAATTTATTAAAGTACTTATATAATAAAATTGCATAAGTAGGATGAGAATGTCATTGAAATGAAAACTTGTTTTAATTTATAAATTAGCCATTTAATAAATATTGAAAGGTTAAAATAACAATATTAAGCTAATGCATCCGCGAATCAGAAACCATCAATTTAATATCGGCCCCAAACCTCAATCTGGGTGTTGATCCCGCGACCCACAGTCGAGCGTATCTGCACTGTGACAGTGTTCCTGTTGACGCCTCCAGCGGTGATGCGTGAAGTCTGGCCCATGTTGACCAGATTCGACCAGCGGACGGAGGAGATACGGGTGGCGGCCCTGCCGGTGTACCTGACTGTGATAACGTGGATTACGTTGGTGGCAGCTGACCTGGTGAATGTTCCCCTGTAAGAAAAATGTAAGTAATTAATATATGGTTTACTAGTTTTCAATCAATTGAAATGTTGGAAAAATGAGAATGAATATAGTTTTTATTGACAGGACAAGGTCCATATACCAAAATATTTGTGTAACTGCACCGAAGCAAAGGCAGGATATGCAGCGAGTTTTAATAATATAGAACTGTGGGATAGCATCGGTATGACAAGCTAATGTTTATTTTGCAGCAAAGTGATCTTATTTTATACAACTGAGATTCATACGAATTTATAATAGGTATATTATCAATATAATTATTGATTTAAAAATACAATAAAAATAATTGTCTTTCATTTTTAAAATCTTGAAAGCACCAGCGTAATGAACCATAATGAACCTGAGAAGTCGTGTGTTTGTTCTGGCGACTGGACCTGTGGAGCCATCGTCAAGGTTAATTTCTTCAAAAGATTCAATTATTTGGGCTGGTTCCAATCCCTCGAGAGTGGCAAGCTCTGCCTCTTGTACAGGCTCGACCGCTGCACTGCTGACGTATACTGCCAGAAGTCCCAACACCGCAAGAAGCATTTGAGTCTTCATCTAGAAAAGACAAACGTAGGAAGTTGAAATCACCTCCAGCATTTTCAAGTTATTTAGTCAGGGTTACCAAAGTAAATGTAACATAATATTTACTAATTAGTATTTCTGCTCCTCTAAGTTCACGGAGCGTGCAAGAATTGGACACTTTAAACAAAACATGGCGACTAAGACGTCGTTGCGGAAGTCGAACTTTGTGCTTCGAAACTCATAGTAACTTTGTTTGTCAGTAAAAGTAATGATTGGCGAGAGAAAAGGAACAGAATTATTATGTTCTAGAAGAAACAGGTAAGTTAGGAGGTTTTATAGTAAATAATAATAATAATAAATATTCCACGACATTCTACACAACGCTATCTAGACCCATGGTAAGCATAGCTTAACTAGCTTGTGTTATGGAATCTAGAATGCGGATAAACATACTTAGATTTTTTTTTTTTGTAAATACATACATATTATACATAGAAACACCCAGACCAATGCAAATATACATATTCATGCATACAAATATTTGCACTGAGCGGGAATCGAACCCGCACCCCCTGCATAGCAGTCGAATGCTCTACCGCTACACCACGGAGGTCGTCTTAGAAAACCATTGAGCATCACAATAAAGACATACAAAGCAAAGCGTAAAAGTGAAGAGTAGCAGCAGGCGATTAGAACCTACTTAGAAAATACTCAATCGGATAATTACAAAATGAACCGATAGCATTATCCAATTAGTGATGGAGAAAAATACAAGTATCACCACCCCATCTCATCTGAAGGATGTCGTAAGAGGCGACTAACGGAAACATACGCAGACGATATCACTACAAGAGAAGGAAAACTCGAAATAAAATCGCTGCACCAACCCTTACGGACAGCGTGGAAACTGTAGGTCAAAGCCTCGCAACATTGGGAGAGGTCTATTTTCAGCAATGGACTGCAAAAGGCTTATTGATTGACTGACCGATAGCATAAAATTATAATTATATTAATTGGCAATAATTGGAAAGCACTTACCTTTGAAATATGTATAATAACTTTCTTAAAACTGGATGTGTTAACACTAAGTATACCATTTCAACGTCTACCTATGTATAGTAAGCAAAATGGCCCTTATCACTGATACCATAATCTATTAGATATAAGGGTTAATGTCGGCTTATGTTGCATTTCCTATTGAATTTTAAATTACGACTCAAACTTTATGATCTTTGTTGAGTTGGAAGTTATCATCCCAAGTACGATAATTTTAAGCTTTAAAACGCGCATTTTTACGTACAGTCGAAAAAGGATTTAAGTACAGGCGTTTTTACATAAAATTGTATGAAAACGTGTATGCTTATATCTTTTGTCAACTGTACGATATTAGAAGAGCCCATCGTTATCCACCGAGACATTTCGCAATTTACCAACTCAATTGAGATCATGCAACCTGTCGTCTGACCTCCACAGCCTGTAACGGGAACTACCGGGGTAATCCCACGATACTTATAGCTGTGATCGTCTATTTACCTAATCTTTAAAACCCGACCCAATATCTATCATTCAATACTTTAATAATTCTGAAAACTATAGTTTAAATCGTTATCCTATCCTAGTTTTAATTATTTGGAATAGCATGATGGTAAGACTGTGGATTTATATTATGTTCAAATGAGATATAGTAGGTTCAATATAGGTTTTTGATAGTTTGAACTAATTTTGTGTGGCATCTTTTTCAGCTGTATATTTATAGGCCTTAATGTCGAAGATATCATATATGATTTGTGATATGTGATCCGGATCAATTAAATGTCTCAAGCCCCGAAGAGCGAGAATATGAATCTCAAGCCCCGAAGAGCGAGATTATGATCAATTCGGAAGAACTCATAGCGTTAATCAAAAGATCAAGGCTCTCCTCCACTTCGTCACAATTAATTTAGTTCAGTTTGTAAAACCTCCACTAAATTCCACTGTATACTGTAATCGTTCAGTTTTCAGCTTCTGGTTCCAGTGTAAAATGTAGTAGCCAAAGGGTGAAAGAACGCCTCACGAATCTCATGAACGGTGACAAAACAATTACGATAATGATTGAATGTGATATAATATTATTTCAACAAAAATATAATATTATGCCTTCACGGCTGCAATGGCTGTCATTTACTAATGAATATATAATTAATTTGATAAGTTTTGGCTGGTTTATGGACCGCTACACTTTACAAACTGCTCAGATTGGAATTTTATTGGTATCTTCAATCAGAGTTGCTCTAATACTGTATCAAAATGATCCAGGAGCCACAGAATTGAATCTTAACAGTTCGTAATAAATGTATAACTTTATTATTTTGGCGTCAGTATGGTACAATTTATGAGATCTAGTAATATATATGAATTACTAATGTAATTCTAACAGGACATAAATAGTTCCCTTGAGCACGTATGCTGTTAAATATGATCTCACTAAATGAATCCTTTCGCATTAATAATTCAACTGCAAATTCTTTCCAGCTATAGTCAAATTTGGAAATAACAGGCCCAACTCAATCTCTATACAAGTTGTGTACTATATCTAACCAAGATATAATTTACGAATACAATGTACAATATCCCTAAAAGTTATTATATCAACACAAAGATAACGCTACGGATTCACTTCAAACTTAATGTACAGTGCACACCTATAATTCTTATTAGAATTCCTACAACGTCTATGTCCGTACTCAACAGAAATCTAAACTAAACTAGCTAGGAGCCCTAGTGTTTTACCTTAGGTCTATTAAGACTTACCAAGCGTAATAGACCTAAGGAATTTGGAAGTTGTGAATTGTGTAAATCAACAATGTAAACTAGCTAAGGTAATGGGAAGTGATTTCGTTTAGACTCTCCTACAACGAAACCACGGAAACCTAGGTGATCAAGATAAGGTATTGAGACGCTTTCGAAGGCCAGTCTCAGCCCTGAAATTTGAAGCAATCTTTACCTACAAGAACTTATCAACACTACGTCTCAAGGATGTTTCGTATTTGTGTGTATAGGAATAGGTATATAAATAATTAGGAACCTTCCGAAATAATTCAGAAAGCGCGTTGTTTCGACACAGTTCAATTCAATTCCATTTCAAGCCCACTGGAGATATTGAGGTATTATAGTTCAGTAATCAGAATTTTTTAAATTTTTCAACTATCCGTAACGACTGCCGTGTTCGTATGGCAACGAGGCTTATCGTGCTTTCTGGGGCACATAGAGGTCTTAATATGTCAGTACTTAATACTTAATAGTAATGAAACGTGGACACTTACAGTGGGGTTGGTTTATAGCTTAAAAGTCACGCAGCGGGCTATGGAGCGAGCTCTGAAGGATAGAATTCGGAACGAGGTTATCCGACAGAGAACTAAAGTTACCGACATAGAGGTCACAGAATAATCAAGTTGAAGTGGTAGTGGGCTGGCCACGTTTGTCGAAGGACCGATGGCCGTTGGAGCAAACGAGTCTTAGAGTGGAGACCGCGAGAAGGTAAACGAAAGGTAGGACGCCCCCTAGTCAGATGTACGGCCGACCTGAAAAAGGTGGCTGGGACGGACAGGATGCGGAAGGCGGAAGATCGGAGAAAATGGCGCTCATTGGGAGAAACCTATATCCAGCAGTGGACTGCGGTGGGCTATTGTGGTGGATATTGATTGACTTAATAGTCATTGTCCATTCTAAAACTAATTTGGATAGTATTGCCTAACTGGGCAGGGTGTTACTTAAGTTATCACTAAGCCATGAGCACCTCAAGACAAAGGTCCATATTCTAGAAAGACACTTAGTTCTAAATATCAATCTATCAGGCATCACAAAGTTGGTAATTTGTTTATAGGCAGCTGTATAAAATATTTAATAGAACTCCTCAGGATTTGATTAACATGCCACTAAATAAATTTAAAATAGAAGTGAAAAAAAAAACCAATCAAAACTATAAAGTAGATGAGTATCTTGATGATGTAAATGCGTGGTCAACGTAAGTCTCTTGCTTGCTCGCACAGTATTATATAAACGTAAACAAAACCATATTATATATTTATTTATTAAATAAAAACATAAATACACCCACTCCGCATCGTACCCGGCGCAAAGGTCCTCATGATGCTGGCCCCACGAACGAGAACGTTACGTTACGTTAGGTAGAGAAACCATATAAAAAAAAAGAAAATCTAGTTCTAATATAGTACTCCGAGTTTCTTGCTGGTATCTTCTCAGTAGAAGTAACCTACCGAACCAGCGAAAGAATCATTTTTCAATGGTTTATTTTTGCATTATTTAATATATTTATATTATTTCTTGACAGAATTGTAAAATTTTGACGTTCATAATTGTTCTCTATAAGTGCATAAACTGAATAAATGAAATTGATTCTTTGAGTGATATCTGAGGGCAGATTGTATAGACAGATTGAGAAATTTGGCAGATTGTCTGTACAATGTGTCCTCAGATAAATCAGGTTCAGATTGGAGAACCATTCTAGACTACGGGCCGTAATTACCTAAATCTAAATAAACAGGTCTTTCATATTTCAGTTTTATTTATTTCTATAGCTTCAACAGTTAGCCAAAAGTGAAAATCAAAAAGCATTGTATGTCATTTTCAATGATGGTGGAAAATATTACACATATCACACATTGCGACCTGAGACGGTGCGCACTGTGCGGTATGAAAGAAACTTCATCCCACGCACACTCAAGCTGTGGAATGACCTCCCTGCTGCGGTTTTCCCAAGCGCCTACAATATGGGGTTCTTCAAGAGGGGCATCAGAAGGTTTCTTCATGGTCGGCAGCGCGAGTGTGACACCCCTGGTGTTGCATACGTCCATAGGCTGGGTAACCGCTTCCCATCAGGTGGGCCGTGTGCTTGTCTGCCAACTAAGTGGTATAAAAAAAATATTGTAAAAAATTCTTGATTTACAACTCATTTTATTATTTTTTTACGGATTGAACAGTAATTTTTCTTACTGATTTATATTTATAAAGTGCCCTGTGGTTTCCGACAGAGTTCACCCCTTATTACCTGAGACCTATTACATTGATTGCTAAAATGTGGGTGTTAATTCATCTCAGCCTGACCCTCCGTGGATAAAGGCGTGATAATATGTATGTATGTATGCTTTAAATAATAAGAGGCTTATGTTACACAGCTGGCTCTAGGACCTGATACTAAAAGCGGTTCTGCTAGGCACGCCACACAGTCAGCTGGGGTACTCCGGCAACTTACGACCCTCAGACGGCGTGCGTCTTAGTCAGTTCAAGTCCGACATAACGTCTCCCTCCAACTCTGGCTTTTATCCATGCAGATTTTTCGCACGAAAAAAAGGCACACCACGCATTGGGAGAAGTTCCACACCCTGAAGCATCGACTACCGGTAAGCTTGTTGAATATCTGTATCGGATGACGGTGGTGAACATTTTTTTATATTTTTAAAATGTGGGGGGTGGGGCATGTGCTATGAATAGAATAGAATAGAATAGAATAATTTTATTTACTCATAAACATGGTAACATAAGGTCTTACATATATATATAAATACAGCATGTTTAGCCGCAGACTGTGGCATGCAAATTTTCACATAATCGTTGGCAAATAATATTGAATCACTATTTAGTTTCATTGTTTTTATTGTTGTATATGATGTGCTATTTACATTGTGATTGTGACTATGTACTTGCTTGTTTGTTTTTGATTTATATTCTTTTGTTTTTGTTTGTATAATACTCGGGGCTTATAAATGAATTAAAGGAGGGCGTGTGCGCATAATGTGTGTATTGTGTATACCTAGTACATGTTGTGTGTATGTACAGTACGGGTACGTGTAGAATGTACTTTGTTTTTTCTTTTTTTTTCTTTTAATAGGAATAATGGCAAACATACAGTAAGCTACCTGGTTTGGTTAGGCTACAGTTGAAAACCAGCGCTGCAGATTGTGCCTAATCTGTAGCATCAGCTGAACTGCGGCCTTTTAAACACACACTCCACACTGACACCTGTTATTAATGGCATCACTATTTTTTTTTGTGTGTGTTTAATAAACGTATTTTCTTTCTTTCTTCTTTCCTTCAAATATATTCATTTCTAAGACGTACTTAAGATGTAATTAATGGTCTCTTAAAAGAAATAATGAGGATGATACTAAAAACCTCTCAACTCGTAACCAGAGACGCCCAAAACCTCTTCAAGAGTTTATTGCATAAATTCGTCTCTCGCTATGATCACTTTAACTGATCCATATTGAAGCTGTGGCGATGCCACATGTACCCAGCGCCGCGTACGTACGTAACTACGAATCCTACATCGCGCATGTAAAGTTCTCGCGCTGGGAGAACATATGTACATCGTCCCAACGACAATCGTTGGGCCGCGGCCCGCCAGGCGTGATCACCTTGCCTGGTCGGAGGATCCTCCCTTTGTGTTGGAGGAACATCACACCTCGTTCCTCCACAGTGGTGACCCCGACGTGATCTGATCACGTAACCTTCGCTGAACATATCATCAGCATTCTCATCGTCACATCCCATTCACTTCTCCCGCATGAGCGGTAATCAAGTCTTCGCCATCCAGCACTTTCGGCCCTTACAAGGACACCATAGCATGCAGCGACCGCTGCAGCCTGGTTACCCTTCGGCCTCACCTGCATCTAAGGCATACAGTGCACGTACATACGGTCCACGTAAGAAGAGGACATCTCTCCCGTCTACGTGGCACTCGGCCATTACGCAGCATTCGCCCCAATACACGGGGGACTTACCTCGCTTCATCGAGGATTCGCCCCGTCACTGCCGAGGACTCACCTCGCCCCACTGGCGGCTCGCCGAGGATTCATCTCGACGCATCGAGCCCCAACTCAAGGCGTTTCACAGCAGGACCGCAGCACCGCAGCACCGCACTTGTCCCGCGTCTTCGGGACCAGCGGTAGTCCCGACTCACTGGGACTAGCGAGGAAGACTGTTCCACTAACGGAATAAGCGGCGTCCAGTTCTGACGAAACGGAACTACCCAAGACTGGAAATGGCATGCTCATCAAGAGAGCTTAGACAGCCGACTCATCGCGAATCAACCTCCGGTCTGGAGGGGAGTGATGTGGCGATGCCACATGTACCCAGCGCCGCGTACGTACGTAACTACGAATCCTACATCGCGCATGTAAAGTTCTCGCGCTGGGAGAACATATGTACATCGTCCCAACGACAATCGTTGGGCCGCGGCTCGCCAGGCGTGATCACCTTGCCTGGTCGGAGGATCCTCCCTTTGTGTTGGAGGAACATCACACCTCGTTCCTCCACAAAGCCGTCATAATTAAAGATTAACTTTGACGGTACAAATATGACGATTGATACGATTATTAGCTATGTATTAAGTATTATGAATTTCAAGAAATATTTCTTCTGGTAAGCTGTTTAATACTGATATATGAAGTTTGATATCATATTGATTATAATGTTAATGTTAGTCAAAACTAAATAACCATAATCTATTATATAAGAATTTATGACAATATATTACCTATAATTAATAAAGGTAATATATTGTGATAAATTCTTAATTCACGTAGGCACCTAGTAAAATATAGGTAAGTAGGTAAGTAAGTCGAATATGTTACTAACACAAAAAAGATAGTATTTGAGAAAGAAAAAATCCTAGTAGTAATTTTTTTTCGGAATACGTTGAAGGAGGTCACTGGTAGTCTAAATTTAGTTTTACGTGGTATTCGATTCGTTGCGTTCTCCGCCATCTTGAATTTTACGGTGAAATTTCATTTAACAAATAAGTGATTAACTATTCTAAACAACTATGTTATTTTGAATTAAATTAAATTAAATTCTTTAAATTTTGGTCTTCATAATTTTATTCTTCATTATTATTTATACATCAAAAGGTGGTGAAATCTTCTTTGTTTTTTTAGATTGGAATAATTACTAGTAACAATTTTCTTTCAGTATTCGTTGGGAGAGGTCACTAGAATAATATTAATTGTGAAAATTAGATGCTTTATCTTTTTTATTTTTACCCACTCTACTCACCGCTATCAAACCCCGTAATGGTAGTCAGAGGTGTATTAACACCCATAATTGCGGTTGAGATTAGCTTGGTCCCATAGGTCTTAATGGGGCCCAAACATGCTTTTACTCACTAAAAGATTTGAAGAAATTGTCGACTGTCATGGTATCTGTTTTTTATTTCGTGTGGAATTCCCCACAGATATGGATACATACGGCCGCATCTGTCTCCCCCAAGCCCGAACTCGGAGGACCAGCCCGCCTCCTACCTGCTCTTCACACTTCACAGTTTCTTCTGCTAGTCAGAGTCACAAGTGATAAGCCTCCGAGCAGCCCTTTACAGAGGACTACAGGAACTCCCGTTCCGGCTAGAACTGGCCGTAGGAACTTATATGCATTATTTACCTACATACATACATAGGTTGTTTGAAAGCTTTTCACGTTTCACTTTGACTAGCAGAAGGCACAGCAGGCAAGTGTCAAGCTGGTTCTCCAAGCACAGGCCTGGGATGACAGCAACGGCTACCTGTCGCCCTGGCAGAAGCAGGATGCCCCAAAGCACGTAATCTCCTTTCCGGGGTAAAATGGGATCAACGTGCTTCCCACACCCGGAATCCGAAGAGGTCATTTTAAAAACGTAGATGGATCCTGGTTCCCCAGCGAATCAGGAGAGAAAAGCCTTAATGGGTAACCTGAGACCCTTGTAATTGGAATCCGAGACGGCAGTGGCGTGTGCTTGTAATCGGTTCGAGTACGACATAACCACTCCCAGTGGCTGGCGGGGTTGGTATCCGTGGAGAAACAGGTATGAAGGTTATCTTTACCCCTTGATTCGATATTTTTTTGTATTTCGTACTATATAAAAATATCGAATGTAGGTATTTTGTTGTGTCATAGGAAAGCATGGACATAATCTTTGATCAAGAACCAGTTTTGTAATGCAAACAAAACTTATCTTTACAATATGCCAATTAAAGTATTCAGATATGATTCTTAATCCATAAAAATCTAGCGATACATGACGTAGTCTTTAAACGATTGATTTATAAATTATCTTACATATCATGTGGGAATCCCAAGTTTTATGTTATCATAGCAATAATATAATATTTATTGTTTCAATAAGAATTCATAATCTCGTAAGCTTTGGATATTTGGGACAATTTATTTTCTTAAAAGAAGTCAATAATTTATTGTTGTCACTTTCTTGTCAGTAAAGAAAACGCTATTCCTGTCATTCATCTGATTTTTACGTTTAAATGTTGCTTTTGCAAAAGAAAACTACAATTCAGTGTACGGTACCCGAATATATCAATATTCCCTGCAGCTCCTCCAGCTAAGCTCATTGCTTGTGTCTGGAGTGAGTTCACTTCGGCAGTGTAATGACTAGTATTCTAACCAAGAGGAGCCTCTCGTTGTTCTGATTTGTTTTATACAACAAGCACACGGCCCACCTGATACAAAGCGGTTACCGTGACTTATGAACATGTGTAACACCAGGGGAGTCGCATTCGTGCTGCCGACCCTGTAAGAACAGAGAGTATCTATGCCGTTAGTGCAGAAGATACAATCAGGACAAGCCTTTGGTCTTCCCACTGACAGCACAAAAACTCTCCAGTAAACTCTGGCTACCCTATTCACCACCGCCGGGAATACAACAGGAGGTCATTATAGCGGTGGTATTATGTTGGGTGGAGATACTACTTTCCCAGTTGGAATTCTCAACTGGGATGGAAATACCTTCGTGTGTTACTTCCTGCAAATGCAATTGGAAGGGAAATGTTTGGTTTAATTAAAGGAACGAATCTTATCAACATTTTAGAATGAACCTGAGGGGTCATCTCGATAGCTCTGGGACATGCCACTGACATCCTCACCTCCGGCAACAAAAGACCCAAGGCGGCGTGCGGTTTAAGTCGATTTGAGTTCAACATAACCACCCTCGCTAGTTGTATCTGTAGAGATTCTGCGCTTTAAGAACGATTAGGTATGGGAAAATAATAAACCAATATTATAAATATAAACATTTTATAACAAACATCATCATTTTCCAATCTTACTTTAACACTTAGTGCCAGGCGAAGGGTCTATACATACATATATAATTTTAAATAGGTACCAAAGTTTTAAAATTGATTTTAGTTCAGAAAGTATTGCTAAAACTCCAACGAAACAATGTTTAAAACAATATTCGGTCAGGTTTAAAAAGAAATGTATCATACTGTGGAAAAGTAGAAGTATCTTTTCAATATTTGTGTAGCAAACTCCACCAACGATGAACAGTGACCGTCTAATCAAAATAGTCCTTGTGTTAGACTATTAAAAAAAGTGTTGCAGACAAAAAAAGTCGTCATTATTTGTGCCTTTTCCCAACTCTGATGACAAAAATGATATCAGGAAATTACTTAGATTTAATTTGATTACGTGGAGAACTTTCTATTTGTCTATTATGTTGGTATAGGTTCCTTCTAGGCAAGCATATATTTCATCGTAGAAATCATCACTTATCTGTAGGAGAAAAAAAGTTTAAATATGTTTACTGTTGATGTTGGCAGTTGATGGAACTTGTTACACATATTGAATAAGACAATTGTACTTTTCCACAGTAATAATCACCACAATATTCAAAAAACTTGACAAGAAAGTAATATACTCGTAAATATAAAAATAATGTACCTATCTAAAATTAGAACATGCGTAATCTATAGAATCAATAGGTTTTTGTGCATTATAAAAATTTCTAGGTTATAATATGAGCTCCTTGTTTACGTGAGCCACGGCCATAAGCTAATTCCCCGTATCTCCCCTGGGGGAGACTGGGGACCCACAATTATTAGTAGGTATCTCCCAAAAAGCCACCGCACATAATAGCGAAGCACAACGGAGAAAATTTTCCCTGCCAAAGTATTATCTGCTATGTGGTCTTGAAATTAGGTTGAAAATTAACAAATATTGCAAATTGAGCATCGAAGCATAGCGATATGTGCTTTGCTCGTTTAATTTTTGATCTAAGATAGATGATAATAAATACAATATTGCTTCGGCAGGTAAAATATTCTCCATTGCACTTCGTCACCGGCTCAAAGTGAGAACTGGGGGAAAAGTTATTCATCAGCCATAATATCATTATACATATCTTATCAACGGTAGGTATAGTACCTAGATTTGATTTGGCACATTCGAGAAGAGAGTCTGACAAGTTCCATTGCATCAATTTTATAGAGCATCCTCGCTATCGTACAACAAACTGACAGTTTGATACTTTTATAGAGTAGTAAAACCTTGTGTCTTTTTTATTTAGCCTATTTTATCTTTTAACCCTCTCATAAATCTATCCACCTTCATCTCCCTTCTGCTACATTTTATACCTATTGAACTACTTGTGTTTGTAAGATATTAGAACACAATATTATAATTTTGGTTTTATCTGCTCCATAAATATATCAACATGCGGAGAGTGACAGAGGTAACGCTCTACAAAACTATCTCTATTATTCCCGACGTGCCAATTAAAAGCTATGTACTGTACATAGTTAAAGCTAAACATTATACCATCACAACACAGATTTTATCATAATTTTTAACAAAATACACAAAAGGCCTCTACACACAATCTGGGTAATTTAACATTAACTACTTTATAATAAATATTAATTAATATTTAACATCAATTTAAGCTCGGACCAGAAACATAAAAAATATTAAACTTAATTTATATATTCTTTACTTGCTTTTTTATATTTCTAGTCGCATTTTATATAAAATTTACACATCACATTGAATTTCAATCATCAGTGCTTTGTACAGCATCAAATAATTATATAAGTGACAGTAATAAACATAAGGGCTAGACAGTCAATAAATATCGCGTATTGCGTGAACGAGGTACGGGTCTAAGTTTGGATCGAGGTACGGATTGAGGTATGAATCGAGGTGCGTATCAAGGGTCGGATCGAGGTACGAATTGCACTTGCACGTCAATAATGTCAATATGCATTGACTATCTAATCCCTGTCATACACTACGCAGCTTTTGAATTCCCGTTCGGGAAGAAGAGTGAGACACCGGCTATAGATCGATTTTCTTCGGTTTTGTAAAGAGTGAAGAAAGAGCAGCGCACGGCGCATGTCCACAACTTGAAATGTTTTAAGAGTAATGAAAGCCGAAGTTACAGTATATTAAAAAAAACGGTTTTAACTACTCTATATAAGTACTAGATCGTCAGTCTGATATTACATTACCGCAGCAAGCTGATACTAGGTTTAATAGCACAGCACTCTTATCAAAAGCTGGGTATTGTACGATCAAGTTCAACAATATTTTGACTTAAATCTATTTTGGCATTTATGATAAGTTTCTTTCTTAACACGTCGTTCTTCGTAGTTCCAAAATAAATAATAAATACATTTTTTACATAGACTGGCTTATTGACCATAGTTCCTTACCATTCCTTTACATTCATTGACCATTTTGTTAAAAAATGAAGATAAATGTTTTAAGTTATACGGGATAACATTTTAACGATTTGACTGTTTCCTATGTAATTTGCAACGATAGTGTTATAAGCTACTGATAGTAACATGTAAGTGATATATTTTTTAAATTATAACAATAAAGTATAATGTCAAAATTAGTTATCATATAAAGTATTAAGATCATTTTTGTCCTGCTCTTTTATCAGCCACTTCGTCTATATTTTGTCTCTTTCCTCCATTAGACTTTATACTTTTGTTTTTAATCTATTTGGATAATGATAAGCGAAGACATTTAGAGAATAAGTTCTAAGAATACGTTAAGCTACACCGATTAAAATTGTAGGTAATTATTTCTAGTAATTTTTGGACGCTTTTCAAAATACTAGCGGATGAAAGTGTAAGTTAATAGAATAATTTGTACAACACACTGTAGACGCTAACGAGACGTACAGTGGGCCAATGCTCGTAACAGAAATCAATTCAAAATTCAGTCTGGACCTTATCTCAATCTCTCAAACGTCAAAACGATCACGTTGTCATTGTTCGATTTTCAAAATTGTGTTACGAGAATACCATTTTTGACATTTGAGAGTTCGGATTTGACAGTTTTTTTCTGAGAGCTTCGCTAAATGTTGATTGTGCGTTTTTTGTTATTGGGTAACAATGAGTTCAACCAATGACTTCTATCTAGGTATACTTCGAGTTCACTAGACCTTATTATGTGTATAAAATATATATTTCATAAATGACTAGAATGAAAAAAATATAGTAGTCTAACTGATGCCTTTTGGTATCATAAAAAAAATTGTAGACGTGGCTGACTAATACCTTTTTGGATCATTCAGGTGATATTACAAAAAGGTGCGCTATATCTATACAAATAAATGTCAAGATGCAATTAACTCATTTGTCTAGTATATGCGTTCTGTTCCAAATTTGAAATTCATTCGAGTCTGACTCAGGTACCGTGGCTCATTTATTTGTTCCATGAATCTTGTCTAGTATATTTAGAGAAGTCATTGTGGTCAATAATACGATCACAGAGAAAGTAATATTGTTGCGGAATTTCAAAATCGTTATTCATCACCATTGTCTGATTATATTTTGTACTTTGAGAGAAAACGGCGATTCTTAAATTTTAATAGAACCACCTTGTGGTATAGAAGTTAAAGACCATCATTTGTATCATGTTTGGTGAGTGATTATTCTGGGTGGTGGTAATAAATTCGTAAGGTGAGTAACAAAGTGGTAAAAATAGTCTCTCTACTAGAGATATAAAGATCGGGCGAAGTAGAGAAGAAATTTGGAAAGCCGACCAAAGACTCCAAAGTGAAAACTTTGCATTTAAATTGGATGAAGATGAATGATAAAATGGTCATAATAATGGTTATTGAATTTAAAAGCCCACTGATCACTCAAGCTATTTGACAAGTATTATTTAAGTACCAGCTTTTAAGTAAGTAGTAAGTAAGTAAGAGTTAATCTTGCAACAGATGTTTTTTTTAACAATTTGACCCTAATCGATTGAGCTAGGAATACGAAGAGTATCTTTTAATTTTAATGGAGAAAAACAATGAGTTTAATAAAATGATAAAACATAATATATTATTTTTATAAATTAAACGTTTTGGAATGATATGGAAACATGCATATCTATCAGGATGATTGCAAAATGTAATGTTAAACTACAAGTTGTCAAAAATATTTTATGAAAATAGTTCTAATATTCTCTTGGCCTATATGAAAATCAAATTATGTACGTACAAATAAACAGTTACTTTGTAAACTTTTAGACTGTAAGGATTCAAAAGTCACTTATTAGATTGCAATGGTACAATTAAAATACCCGCCATATTTGAAGCTGTCATCAGCTGTCATGTAATGGCGCCAAAATTAAAGTTGTTTCTGCGTCCCGAACCCATTTTACTTTTAAGCTTAAAGTAGGTACAGAGTGATTTCATTTTCATTAGATATATTTTGTTACTCGGTTGAATAAAACTTTAGTAAAGAGTGCTCAGTGTCATTAGTTAGAAAAATATCAAGATAGGCATGTCAATGGAAATGTTTGAAAACAGTTTTAATAACGTTTTCTTGTATAATAGCTATAACGAATAACATAACCTGTAACATTTTGTCATTTTTGCGATATTTTCTTATATTCTTTAATAATTAATTTCCATTTCAACTGGTGAAATGTGGGTGCTAGCACCTCTGCCTACCCCTTCGGGGATATAGGCGTGAGTTTATGTTATGTTATGTTAATTTCCATTTAGACCAAGAGCTTCAGTCGAATAGTTAATATTAAAATATTTGGCATAGTTTTGGCTTTGTAGATGATATTGTTATAATAATTATTACGTAATTTTATTTGCGATTGGTTTTACGCATTTTTTTTTACTTTTAATTTGTAGTCATCGTTTTAAATAAATAACAAATAAGCAACTATTTTATTAAGCTACGATAAATAGACGACTTTGATTATAGTATAGTTAAGCTAAATAGATCGATTGATTTACATATATATAGTATACAATACATAAGCTAGTTGAGTCTTAAAACGTAATTTAAATGATATATCTATTCAATGGATATATATTGAACAATACAGAAGCATAATTAGATAATATATATTATATCATGTTGATAAATTAGTATTTATAATTTTAAATAAATATGTTACGAAATTAGAAAATTATTTGTGTATGATAACGATTGGTTTTCTAAATAATAAAATACATACTTGTATATTATTAAAGTGTGAAATATAATTTATCGACTAAACATCACTACAACTATTTATCCCAGACCTATTAAATTTTAACACATTCAACACCAATTGTATTTTTACTATTTATATTAAAAATTATATTTAAGCAAAAGAACTGTACACCAAATAAAATATTTGAAATACTTTCAGATACAAAGAGCCCATAACAAGTAGACTGTTGAAGATTGAACGAAGTTGAGAAGAAAGGTGGCCAAAGTTGACACCACCATAAATAATCAATGATGTTTTATAAACTATAGATACGTCATACAGGTACATCGCGACTTTAAAAAATGGCTATGTATAAATGAGTAATGCGTAGCATTCGTGACATTAAGGGTCAGTAATCATTTAAAAGATTATGATACAAATACATAGACCAAGGAGTCTTTATATAGGTACATATTATAGCGATGATGCAATGTGAGTGTTGAATTTTGTGCCTAAGTGTCCAGTCATTTTGAGAAACTGACGATTTGCTAAATAGCCATTCTGCTATGTAGACCATCTGATAGTTAGACGTTTTGCTACATGGACTTTGTGCTAGTTAGACTTAATGTTCCTTAGACGTTTCGCGATGTTGGTCGTTCAGCTACTTAAACCTTCTGATCGAGGGAAAAAACAACTACACGTACTTGCTCGCGTGAAGAAATAAAACGTCATTATTATAAATTAATAATGAAATAAATGAATTATGTTGTTTTATATAATTATCTATATAATTATTTTTAATGACGTATTTCTTTGCCAGCGCACTGTTGCGATTGTGATTGGTGCGTACAATGATGAGAGTCATCATCATTTTTTGTCGCCATTTTAGAGTATGGACAATATCTATAGTTTATAATACATCATTGTGAATAATATGTATTTTGACTTTAATGACATTTGTCCGCCGTATGTCAAGCACTACTCCTCTACTCTGTTCTACTAACAAACTGCTAGTGGCAGCAGTGTCTGGCTAACCAGAGAGTCGGGGCCTCATCAATAGCTCGAATGTGCGCGGCTATCATTACCCAGCATCATAGTAGGACTAGGTATCTACAAACAAATAAAGATGTCAAAATCGTTTTTTATTTACGAGTTGAATATTTCTATCAATCCTATCAATATGTTGGCTTGATAGCGCAGATACGCAGTTCTCAACTCTCGGCATGGGGACAGAAAGTTTATTTCTTGTTTGCAACTGTTACTGTTTAGTTCAGAGAGTTATTGTTGCTTTTGTTTGAAATTTGATTGATTTTTTACGTAGTAACTATATAATATGTGATACCTGGGATGAACGGAGAAGAGAGCTAGGAAGAAAGAGAGATCTTCAGCTGATCTAAAAATTTGAATATTTAACTTTATCATTAATCATAATGATTGACTTCTTCTTGAATGAGACACTGAAAATACATCATAAATCAAATAATTGCAACGAAAAAAGTAAAAAATATTACTAACAGCTAGCTGATTATTATCAAAAAACTAACTAACTATTATAGTTTTAGCAGATTATTTTGGCGCCAAAATTGTGTAATTATTAACTCATCTACGTTCAAAATGGCGGTGAATGTGTCAAAGTGACGCGACGCTAGAAATTCGTTCGGAAAACGGGACGGAGTGGAGGTTATCTTCGGATATTTTTATGGTGTAGCCGGTTCTTCTTCCTGATGGTGCTTGGCGAGCGCTAGGAGTATCATGGTGAGCTGCTTCCGACTTATTTTACCCTCGCTGCTGTATTCGACACCTTGGAGTATGGTTTCTTCGAATTCCAGCAAGTCTTGAGCATCGTAGTCCTGGAAATTAAATAATTTGAATGTTAATTAAATTGAAAATTAATTGAATTGGATTTTAAATATTGTAATATTGATACAAGGATTGTCATCATCATCAACTTAGCATTAGCACGGCTCCCTTAATTGTAAACCGTTCACGCAAATATGGTATGACCTAAAAATATACAAAATGACCTGAGTGAAGAACAGAATATAAACAAATATGTCCAGAGATCAATGCGGAATGAGTTAAGAAATTTCGAAACGGTATGAGTTTTAGGGGAATGGGCCCTTCCCAATTGCCTTCAGGGCATTGTAGCTCGGGGACCGCTTACTCCTACTTCTCCTTTTGGTTTGTAGTACACGTCTCTTATGAAAGCGACTACAGCAACCTCCCGACCTCCAGGAAATCCTGCTCCGGAGCTTGCATCGGCGTAAGCAGACTGATAGTTCCTACACTGAAATAAAATCTATATCAGTACCATATTTTAAACAGATCAATTCAGCCGCTCTATTCAAGTACAAAATATACGTGCAACCTTTGGCATTTATTCTAGTAGTTAGATTAAAGTAAAAAACACTCATAGTACTGACCTTTTTAACTAATTCTAACAAGTCCTTGAGAAATCCTCGGAGTTCTTCGTTCTCTATTGAGCCATTATTATCCTGAAACGAGTTCGTTACGTGAATTGCCTCGCTAGATAACAAACTTTAATTGGGTTAGTTCGGTCAACTTTCTCGTCTCCAGAGAAAATGATTGCAAATTTCGCTCGACATCTCTTAAATACATTTTAAGAGATGTCGAGCGAAACATTTTCTCTTATTGTATAATTTAATATATATTCTACAACATTCTACACAACGCAATCTAGACCCATGATAAACATAGTTTAACCAGTTTGTGTTATAGCATCTAGACTGCGGAAAAACATACTTAAATACTTTGTAAATATACACATATTATACATAGAAACATTTGCAGTGAGCGGGAATCGGTCCCGCGCCCCCTGTATAGCAGACGAACTGTATACCGCTGCACCACAAAGCCCGTCAAATGCATGAATCTGATGTTAAGAAGTTTTTGAGGAGAAACATTAATGAAAAAGCTTTTATATCAGGTCCTGATATAGGTACTTAAAGTACCTACCTATCTACCTGGTAAAGGATTATTGAAGTTAGATATGATTTTAGATGGACATTTCTATATCTTTTGCTATTGAGTTTGTCAACACAAAACAAATGAGCCTAAGCTACATGGATTCATCTTGTTCTTGGGAGTTCCAATGCCCACCTCCCTACTCGTTCCTTAGACCAGCTCCATGGTAAATTCTCCATGGTCATCCAAACTAAAACTAATAAAAAAATAAGTTTAAAACGAAACAAAAAATCACGCTGTAAAAGTATTCAACAAGAAAACATCAAGGATAGCCTATCTTGGTGATGCGGCAAAGAAAAGAGTCTCCGAACCGCTTGGTTCTTGCTCGTATATTCTGCACAGTGTAATAGTAACATCTAAGCCCTGCACGTGTTGTCCTATGTATGAAAGGAGAGGGTGGGATTAGTTGGAAGAGCTCATCAGAACACTCACCATGGTAGAGACGGTAAAAAACAGCCAAGGTAGCAACATCTCTACGCATTAGGCAGTGACGGCCTTATAAATGTCATTTGAGAATAATAATAAAAATCTTACCCTATCGTACAAGGAAAACACTCTCTCAATGTCGTCTTTCGTCAGTTTTGTTGCACCCTGGAAACATGAAATTACTATTACTAGGAGGTAGGACACGACGGTATTTCCGTCCCAATTGAGCAGTTCTACTGGGGAAGTACCTCCACCCTACAGAATACCACGGCCATAATAACCTCGTGTTGTGTTCCCTGCGATGAGTAGCCAGAGCTCACTAGAGAGTTTTTGTGCTGTCAGTGGGAAAACCAAAGGCTTGTCCTGATTTTGTGTTCTGCAATGACGGCACAGAAACTCTCTGTTCTTTCAGGGTCGGCAGCACGAGTGTGACTA
Source organism: Eilema griseolum (assembly GCA_963662185.1). Taxonomy (NCBI): domain Eukaryota; kingdom Metazoa; phylum Arthropoda; class Insecta; order Lepidoptera; family Erebidae; genus Eilema; species Eilema griseolum. The sequence goes on along the minus strand of OY759254.1, from coordinate 7,627,938 downwards.
CCCTACCGACTAACCACTTTCCACCAGGAGGACCGTGTGCTTATCTGTCACCTAAGTTGTATAAACAAAAATGAAAATAGATTTTTCATTACACACTCGAGAAGGTCATTGTGCCCCGCTAAAAGAGAACTCTGCCATTTGCAATGACAAGAACCGCAATGAAGTCATGCCAGTTTTTATGTCCTAATTATTTCAGTATAATATTTCATACATCCTGTTTTATGACAAATCAGAATCTTTATGAGAATAACCTCGCTATTTTATGTCAGAGTAAATAGCATTGAATATATTTACATAAATAAAATTATATATATTCACGCCCGTGAAGTAGCCGCGTCGTGCCCGGCAGAATAGAATTTGGGCCACCCCATCACTTCCCATGCGGTCTCGTACAAGGCGACCAAGGGATAGGGCTGTTTATCATTAGACTTATATATATAGCTCAGACTCCGCCTCAGATGCATGACTCGAGTCAACAATAGGTAGTGCTCGAAAAACGGCAATAGGCTCACCTGCTATTACGTGGGTCCGAATACAATGATTGGTGAAATTAGAGTGTTATTTAACCTCTGCCTAATGCTTCGGGGATAAAGGCGTGATTATATGTATGTATGTATATCCCCGAAGGGGTAGCTAGAGGTGTATCAACACCCACATTTCGCCAACTATGATGTTCGATCCCAATTAGTAGAGAGTGAGCTTGATGCCGTCAAGCCGCCACTTAGTTATGGGCTGTATGTTTACTGTCAGATGGAGAACAGCCCTATCCCTTAGTCATCTTCTAGGACACCCACACGAGAAGAAACTAAGGTAATCCTATTCTATTCCACCAGGAACTAAGGCTTTCTTAGAGATAAGAGAAATTGCGTGCTTAGAAATAGTTTAATTCAGGCATAATAATAAGTTTTAATATATATTCACACTACTTTATGTATTCTTTTATTACTAATCAAATAGTTAACAAGCAAAAACTGTGAGGACTCACCTCTATGCCCTCCTATGAGTGCGGATTGCAGACATAAGCGTTAGTGTTAGGATAGACAGACAGACAGGCAAACAAATGGTAGGTAATGTGCTCATCTCCACCTCGAGGGTAGCTTGAGAAAACCAGACTTTAAATTTAATCATGTTGGCCAAACACCATGCTGCCATTGTTCAATTAGCATGACGCTTTCGATTGGATCAAGTGGAACTGGCCATGTGTGGTCGTGCATTAGCCAGTTTTACTCACAAGGCAAACACAGAGAGGAGGTGTTGTTTTTAGATTGCCCTATAAATAGATGCGTGAAGAGGAGTTGGATTTTACCTACTTCTATATTTTCAATCTACCAATCTATTGCAAAACTATTCACTATACTCTATGTCAATGTTGCTGTGTAGTACTGCTATCTAACAATGTAGGATCCTGTAACAGGGATGTCAAAATCACCATCTGGCATCGAGAAGAACTGTATTTGGAGATACTGAGGCTAAGATAGTTTGTGTACAAGACGAGTGCCGATAGCACACTGAGTAGCCTAGGTTACTATCATGATATCAAGAACTAGTTGAGAATCACAGTTCAAAGTTACTTTCGCCTCCTCCTCTTTGTATTTGCTATATATAGTCAGTATGGTGTATGCTACCATTAGTGTACTCGAAATGTATCATTATGTTTATATCTTTAAACCAATATATAAAAGAGTATATGATTAAAATCAATAAATGTATGTTTATGTTAGTGTACGATATGTTCATGAAAAAAGTTAATATTTTGATAGAATAGGGAGCAATGAATTATGATTTATTATTATATCAAAAATTTGAGGTGACTAGTATTTGTGATATTCGAATGCGATTAGGTTTTACTTGGGCTAAGTGGTGAAAAGTCACCGGTGGTAGTATGTCACTCAAGCCGAAGTCTATTAATATTTTTTTGAGATCGAATTAGAGTTAGCCATAAATGAGGGATAAAATGTAATGGACATAATATTATTTAGAAATGTTATGGGCTCATAGCTCATATATACATATATTGCGAAATGTAATGGGCATATAGTGTTAAATGTAATGGGTATATACCACGAAATGTATTTAAACTCATAGGATGAATTGTAATTGAAATATATTACAAAATGTAACTGGCATACTTAATTACATGTATTGGGTATGTAGGATATCACGTGATTTTCGTATAGTACGAATTATAATGGCATATAGGACGTAATGTAATGGGCATATAGTGCTAAATGTAATGCGCATACAGGATGAAATATAATAGACATAAAGGTTTTAATGAAATGGGCTTATAGAGCGAAATGTAATGAACATTTAGGAGGAAATTTAATGGGCATATAAAACAAAATATAATGGGCATATAGGATGAAATGTAATGGGCATATTGGACTAAATGTAATGGGCATATACAACGAAATGTAATGTGCGTCATAAGGATGTTGAAAACTGGGAAAATTAAGCAAAAAGGCGGTTTGTGGTAAAGACCCGTGGCCTTAGTAATGTCAGGTAATTTATATATTATGTAGTTATATGTGTTGTAAGCACAGAAGCAAAATTAAAAAGAATAAGAGCGTGTTATCTCGTAGACAATGAAAATGAAATTCTAAAGAAAAACGATAGAGTATGTAAACGACAAAAGTGTTTTTTTAATTGCCAGTCCGAAAACCATCGTTTTTTTTAGTTTACAGTTACACACTCTAATAAAAATGTAGTTGTGCAAGCAGGTGGTTAAAAAGCATGCAACACTTGTATCGCAGTGCTGCCAGTGAAAAAAGCTGTCATAAATATTATTTGAAAATGTGCTGCATAAGCATGGCGATCTCTAAATTGTGATAATGTCAAATAAGGTGAAATCTATAAATATAAAGAAATCATTAGAAAATAATACTTATATCTTATTTATCTCATTATTTATGTTTAAAGTTAATTTATTTTAAAATGACCAACAAAAAAATACTTGAAAAGTTCTCAAGTTTCAATCACCTATACAAAAACTAGAGACAGATTATAAAAAAAATAAACAACTTTAAATGTTTTTTTAATTTATGGCCAAGTGTTTTTTTATTTATATAAACAGTTATTTTTTATTTTAAATCATAAATTACGTACGGTAAGTAACAAAAGCTGTTTTAGGCAAAATAAAAATTATTTATGTTTGTAAGTGGTTTAAAAAAATGACATTATAGCTACTTTTATTACAGATCGTACATTTTTATTAAATTTTATGTTTAGTTCACAAGTTTTCACGTACTACATTCATTATTAAAACTTGCAGATATAAATCTAATGGTAGCCATACTCATTTTCCATAGCAGTTTTCCCTCGAACTCAAATTTTCTGTGCAGAAAATAAGTATATATTAATTTCTTTTCATTTTTCATTTATTTTTTAGTCCAGGTAGGTCAATGACATTCAAGTATGATATTTAATAAAAAAAACTACTGATATTATCTGCAAATCTTAACAACTGTACTGTACCACTTCAACTATATACCTAATATTTATTGATAACACAATGGTTATAACATAAACATCACTCACCTTAAATACTTGTCTGCAAAGAAAATTCTCTTTGACGGGAAGTAATCTGTAACACACATAACGTAAATAGATCTACAAGAAAATCACAATGTAGTGTTAGTGTGCGTGGGAGACGCTGAGGCGGGAGCTTGTGGCGGCCCTGGGAGTGAGGGTTCTCACGCTCTCCACCTTGCTCGCCTTGCATGCGTGGGCGGCCGGCGCCTCCTTCTGCGAGCAAGTAATGCTCGTGAAGGAGGAGGCGGGGCAGGAGCGGCAGCGGGAGCGACGAAGGATCGCAAGCCAAGCTGCCGCGTCGATGAACGACCTCCGCCCCCCATGAGCGCAGGCCTAGGGGTGACTGGTGGAGCCGCCTGTCACCCTGGCAGAAGCAGGCCGCGGCGGCGGTGCGCCTGGCGCGCCTCCCCGTTTTCCGGGGACGAGTTGGGGACTCTGTAGTCCCCACACACCCGAGGAAAGGGCCAGATCGGTAGAGATGGCCCTGGGTCGGCCGGGGTGCGAGGGATATGCCTGTCAACCTCACCTTCGTCAACCAAAACGACCCGCAGGCGGCGTGCGTTTTAGTCGGTTCGAGTCCGACATAACCTCCTCCACCGGCTCCGGTGGGGAGGTAGCCGTGGGGATTTTGCGCACGTAAAAAAAATATAGTGTTAGTGTCTGGGAGCCCTTTAGCTTTTTTGTTCAATGTATTGTCCTTTCGAGTAGGTAGGTAGGTACTTAACTACAGGTAAACAATCTTGTAGCGACTTTTTATAAAAACACATATTAAACAAATAAACTAGGCCTACTAACAGTCTAAGTAATGGTTCGATTTTGGTCTTTAGTTAAAATACACATCAAGATTTTTTATACCACTCACTTAGGTGGCATACAAGTACATGGCCCACCTGATGGAAAGTGGTTACCGTGGCCTATGGACGTATGCAAAACCAAGGGAGTCACTCACGCGCTGCAAACCCTGTAAGCACAGAGAGTTTCTGTGCCGTCAGTGTAAAAGACAAAGAAGGACAAGCTTTTGATTTTCCCACTGACAGCACCAAAACTCTCCAATAAGCTCTGGCTACCCTACTTACCGCCGGGAACACAACACGAGGTTATTATGATCGCAGTTTTCCATAAGGTTGTATATGTTTAGTTTAGTACATAACCGAATGAAGTATAGTATCCTACTTAAATACCTTGCCGTTAAAATGGCAACTTATTGAGTGAACTGATGGAAACACACTCGTCGACGGATCACCCGAGCGCTGCTGTGTAATTCTCAGCTCGACGCTCACGCGACGCGCAGACAGCCTTTATAGATATTTTTACTGGTCGATCTCCAGTGACGTCACCGAATCCGACCAATGAATTGTCATTGGTCGGATAGAGATTGCTCTATCGGGACTGTCGCAGCGCTGTTCACGACTAGAGATTTGCACAGCTGAACCGCAAGCTGTCATGAGGGACTTTCTTCGGGATGGACGATACCAACCTCACCAGCAAGATGGTACAGGCGCTAATCGATGGACAAGGTTCTGACACAGGCTTAGTATCTGGCATCTGGTAATCCTCTCGAGATTGGAATGTCAGATCGTTTGTGAAAAAGGTAGAATAATTTCGTGAATGCAGTGAGTGATAATTTATAATATTACTCACTTGGCCATTTCCGACAGTTGTAATCTACCGTCTTTATTGGAGTCGAATACTTGGAGCTGCAAAAAATAAAATAAATGGTTAAAGTTTTCTATTTTTCTGTCTGTACTTACAAAGTTATAAGTTATAGTGGTTAATTGCAGCGGGTTGAAACCACAAAATGTTTTGGTAAGTATACGGCAAATAGAATTGAATTTATAATTGTTGGTATAAAACGGAATAATGGGTTACCTATCTTAATCCCGAATTTTAATATTCCGAATATCATAATCCAGAAAACGTTTGGCCATTTATTCATAATCCCGGCTTTCCAAATTCCGAAGTTTTATTTGCTATATAATCGCAACTCCGAATTTCATTTTCCTATTTATTCATTTGTACGACGTTTTATAATCCAGACGAACGAATTCCAGACACACGAAATCTAAATGCACAAAATCCAGATGACCGTAATCCATATGCACGAAAGCCGAATTTTTAAAACACAAATTTTTGAAATGCAGTTTATTGATATCCAGACAAACAATATCCAGATTTTTAAAAACAAAGTTTTTTAAATCAAAATAAACAATATCCAGAAAATTCGGTATTTTAGTCATCTGGCAACATAAATCTGTTTGTGTATTAAAATTATCTAGAAAAAGGAGGTAGCTATATCCCTTACCCACATTACTACCTACATTTTCCTTAATAATTAAATAATTACACGGTGTCACGGGGATCATGCATTATATTATATTATATTATAACTGAAGTGCGTGTCAATTGAACTCATTTACAATTTATAGATACTTTTGTTTAAAATGTCTGATAAATTGACAGATTTACTTAAATCAAACATTTAAGTAAATCTGCCAATAGGTTTAAAATTGTTCTATCAGGGATATAGCTACGAAAAAAATAAGCTATTTAAGAATCGTTTCTACTGGAACCGTGAATTTAGGAAACATGAAATTTATAAGTGTAAAGCTTCAGCAGTAAGTACAGAAAACGAAGTGAATAATCAAGTGCACAATGTAGAACACTTAAAATATGAACATAATCATGAACCCGACCCACTTCGCAAAGAAATGGCTGACTTTAAGAAAAAATTAAAACAGGATGCTAAAACTGGTCTAAAAGTGTGTCAAGTATTGCAGAATAATGTAGCTAGTTGCAGTAAATATGTGTTAGACAATTTGCCGTCAAAGCCAGCTCTCAAGCAAATTATCTATAGAGCGAAATCCAAAGTACCTTCAAAGATTGAACCAAAGGACATATTTTTTGAAATAGATGAAAATGAAGCCACAATAAACAACGAAAAATTCATAATAAAAGATAAAATTTATGACACAAATAAAAGAATAATATTGTTATCAAATAAAAAGCTAATGAAGTTATTAGAAGCCGCAGACCACTGGGTACTTGATGGTACTTTTAAGATAGTTCCAACGATTTTCCAACAACTTTATACCATACACGGAAATATTGCAATAACAGGAAATAAAACAAAAACATTTCCTCTTTTGTACTGTTTGTGTACAAACAAAAACAGAAAGGCGTATGATGTTATGTTCGAATTACTTAACGAGTATGGAACTGAGAATGATATGACATTTAGTCCCAAAATATGTATTTTAGACTTCGAAAAGGCATCGATTCAGAGTTTGAAAAATATTTATGAAAATGTCATATTACACGGTTGTCACTTTCACCTGGGACAAATTTTGTATCGTCAAATACAAACTCGAGGATTGGCACAAAGATACGCAACAGACGTAACTTTCAGAGACGAAGTTAAGTGTATTCTAGCACTTAGTTTCTTATCAGCTAATGAAATTCCATATTATTTCCATAAACTATTGGAAAAATTACAAGGTAGGTACTTAACCTTAACCTGACTGTAATGGGCAAGTAAAACAATAGCGAGTCGGTTCTGGCAGTTCTAACCTAACCTAACCTACTGAGTCGAATTTTTCTAGCACTCGCTTCGCTCGCTCGGCTCGTGCGGGGGACGCAGTTCTAACCTAACCTAACCTACTGAGTTGAGTTTTTCTAGCACTCGCCGGCCGCTGCCGCGGCACGCTCGCTTCGCTCGCTCGGCTCGTGCGGGGGTCGCAGTTCTAACCTAACCTAACCTACTGAGTCGAATTTGACACTTAAACCTATCTGTAATAGGCAACTAATACAATAAATTTACTGACTGGCAATTTTTATTTTCAGGCGATAGTAAAAATATAGCAAACTGGTTCGACGAAAACTATGTATCTGGCACTTGCAGCGCACCAGCAAAATATAAGCCTGAGTTTTGGAGTTGCGAAATAGTAAATAGAATGGAAATTCCCCGAACTCAAAATTCAGCAGAAGCATGGCACCATCATATAAATCAAGTAATAGATAAGAAAAAGCCAGGTTTTTACCTGCTTCTTCGTGAATTAATTAAAAAAACTATTATAATAGAATCTGATATAAATGATACTAGGTGAACCACAAGCGAAAAGGAGGAAAAAGTACATACAAAAACAGGAAAAACTGCAGAAACTTATAAAAATAAAAGAAAATTTAAGTGAAATTAAATATTTAAAAGAAATTTCTAAATTAATGTGAATTTCTAAATTACTTGCTGTAGGTACCTACCTAATAAATGAATCGTATAAATTTACTGAGTTTTACTATACCTTTATATAGTTTAGATGGAAAACGATTGTATGGGAACCAAATAAAAAGATTATGAAAATTTGGTAAAAGTTTATTTGGAAAATGGTACGATGGGAAACAAAAAAAAATATTCTGAGAATCTGGTATAACTATATTTGGATTATGACACTATGGAAAACAAAAAAATACTATTTGAAAATTTGGTTTTAGTGCACCTGGAAATTGATTCATCTGGGAAATGAAAAACGGAATTATAGAAAGTTGTCATTCATTACATCTGTCTTTTAAAAGTTCTACCAACCGTTTTCGGAGTTTTAAGATTCGGGTAACAGAAATTCGATATTTCAATAGGTTACCGGAATAATGTTTAGGTTAATTTTTTTTCAATATGTTTTAGTTTAAAATGTATTTATTTTTAATACGATTTGTACAATACAAAGACTTGGCAAAGCGGCTGATCGACTCTACGTGGGACTAGAAGGCTGGTTATTATCTTTCACAGAGGATAAGCATTGCCATTCAACGTGGTAATGCTGCCAGTCTTCTGCGGAGGAATTTCATGACGCAATAAGTATGTAATTTGTTAAAATTATTTTAGTGTATACCTGACCTGATAATAGTTTTTAGTTTTGAATTTCATCTAGGTTAAAATAGGAAAAAAAAATCATCAAAATCTTTCTGCCCTAATCCCAAGTTTCTTCTGGAGTCGGCGCAACATGTGTTCTTTTTCCATTCATCTCTAACTCACTCCCTTCTTAACCATATCATCTTTCATACAGTCCATCCACCTCATTTTAGGTCTCCCTTTCCCTTTATAGCCATCCACTTCCATAGTTAGTGCCTTCGTAAGGAAGGCATTACTTTCATCTCTAGGCATTACATGTCCGAACCAAGACAATTGGTTGAAAATGGAAGCAATCTTTATTATGTGTATTTTCTTTTGGAATCTCCCTTAGATGTCTTGTCATTGACACCGCGATATCTGAATATATATAGGTCCACAGAGGTTGTCGAAGCAACTTAACTAGCAAATCTACACAAGCTATTGTCTCATATAGTTGTTGGTTTAATAGGGGAAATGTTGTTAACATACCATAGTGTCGGTGTACTCGATAAGTTTGTCTTCTGAAACATCGTTTATTTTCTTTGCTTCTTTTAGAAGATCTCGAAGGAAGTTCTGAAAATGCATTTGTTATAATTTATGTTGGTACTAAAATTTCATCCACTATATTATTGTACTTTAGACAGCTGACATATAGTGGTCGATATAACTTTGAACTAGCGTCAACGTTTAAAACTCTGAACAAATGGCGGTAAAACGTCATATTTCATTGACAAAGTCACGTCATTTAGAAAGCAAGGGGCGTGGTTAGTCGATTGACTACATTTTTTAACATAATAACTTGAAAATGTTACAATCGAATCCGACTACTAGAACATACTTATGTATTTAAAAATTATATTACTGTCGGTTTTTTTATTAACATTTAATTAATTTAAGACTAATTTATTTGTCACGGGAGCTCTATGTATTGATTTATCGAAGGTGCGTTGTTGTCTTTTAAATCGAAAGAAACCAAAGACATATCCCATTACGTGAAAGTAATATTGTTTTGTAGATTAGCGCGTACCTTATGGCAGGACTCATAAGTTAGGCTATAACGTACTAACGGCCATAGCCCACAATCGTTTTAATATATTTATAAAATGTACAGACACCAATCTACTGTTTTATTATTATATATATAGATATTTCATAAATAATAATTCCACATAAAATCATGATATCTATATATACATTTAACGATTTATGATTTTTTAATCGAGGTTTTTAACTTAATCAATATTTTAAAATTTTATGCAATCACTACTTCCATCTGTCTAAAATACAATAAATTAATGGACGGGGTATAGTTGACATGTCCTGACTTCGGACGACAGCGCCATCTACCGCTTCCAAATTATGAATTCACATTCGTGCAGTATGAGCAATAATTGAAAAAGTTTTTATTGAAATCAGACAAACAGTACCGCAGTGTAGCAGTTAATGAAAATAATAATAATATATATCGTATGAGGATTAATGTATAAAATGGAGTCCATTGAGATACCCCATGACTAAGTTATTCTTTTTGCTGCTGTTACAATACACTTACGGATCACCCGCGGACACATGGCTGCCGAAAAGTAGCCGAAACGCCGAATTTGGTATTATTTACATAATATACTTTTAATTAAATAATACCAAATCCACCTATTTAAAAGTAGTTTTATGTCAACGAGTTACGGAAATTTGTGATAAGATCTCATTAAAAATATATATATCGGTCATTGGCATCACAAATGTCGGCTTTATTGTTTGATATGTATACATATCTAGAATACTAGTTTGTGTACCTTTAGTTCATCAGCCTCAATGTATCCGCTACCGTCTGTGTCATACTCTCGCCATATCTGAAAAAGTAAATAAATTATAACTATTAAATTAAAGCCACCAATGCCTTTGTACTCGGAATACCCTGACTAACTAAGCTACTTGGACACGGCTAGGCGGAGTCACCAGTCACCCCAAACAAGATGGGGACACCGTGGTTCCCACACCCGAAGGGGGTCATCTCATATCCGGTGATGGCTCAGGGTCGGCCGGGGTGTACGGGCAATTCCTTATTATACCACTTTATACCTCATTTGAGACCCGAGAGGTTCGAGTTTAATCGGTTAGAGTCTGACATAACCACTTGATTTTCTATTGGTCACTTTTTGGGCCAGAGTGACGTCAGAATCGGCGGAGGCAGTTTTATTTTCTCTCTCATTCTGACGTCTAAGAAAGCCTCTGAATCTTAAAATAAAACTAAGATGGTACCTTCATGAACTCAACGCTTGACTCCAATGGGTTATCGAACCTGAAGAGTAACAGGAAGTTCTCTTCCATCGGTAGTAACTGTGCCAGCTGTAACAAAATACTCATAAGTACTAAGCCATATAAAGCCATATAACCATACAACTGGTTATATGGCCTGTATGGTAGTTGGATGTAACACGATCGTCGGGAAGAAGAGTAAGAATCTGGCTTTGTAGTGCGTTTTATCTATCGCACATTAGTCTGACAGTTTGATACCTTTCTAGACTGGCTAAAATCGTTTGTATAATACATGAAAGTATTTCGCTACGCTACGCTGTTGCTAGGGCCGGTTTAAGCTACGAAACTATTATGCCATTCGGTTAGGTACTTGACTAAAAGTAAACAATCTTTTAGTGACATTTCTTACAAATATATCAATCAATCAATTAGTCTATCTCAGCCCACTGCTGGATATAGACAGTTCCCGATGTCGGGAGACTTTGGCCTACTGTTTCTACGTTGCAGAGAAGGAAAACTAACAATAAATACTTGCACCAACCCGGGTACAAGGATTTATTTTTAGTTTTCCTTCTCTCGCAGTGATTTCGTCTGCATATTTGTCAGTCAGCCGCCTCTTACGACACCGTTCCGATGAGATGGAGTGGTGATACTTGTATTTTTTCTGCGTCACCACACGGATATACAAATACATACCTATAAACAAATAAACTAGGCTAACTAACTAACTAACTGGGCCTCAATCCTACTAAAGCAACACCATTGTCAAACCACAGACAATGCTAAAAAAATCAATTAGTTTAGACTTCAAAACAATGCGGTTTAAGTCCAGAATTAAAAGGGTTTTTGCAAAGTGAACGAAAACGGATTATGAATATTAATTTTGAACTTTAATCGTATAGTAATAAAGTCTAAAATTAAATGCCTTATTTTTATATAGGACACGCCAACTTGACTTCACCTCACCTGATGGTAAGCTAAAGGCAAAGTCTCAGGAAACAGGGTCACCATTACAGACACTAAGTGTTACAATGGTGGCACTCAGCTTGGCGGCCTCATCAGATGCTTTTTCACGCCCCGCTTAAAGGCCTCGGGACTGTAGGAAGAAGTAAACACGTGTGCTGGTAATGAATTCCAGGTCTTGGTGGTGCGGCAAAGAAAAGAGGATCCGAACCGCTTGGTTCTTGCTCGTATATTCTGCACAGTGTGAGGGTGACACCTAAGACTTGCACGTGTTGTTCTATGTAGGAAAAGAGATGGTGGGATTAGTTGGAAGAGCTCATCAGAACACTTACCATGGTAGAGACGGTAAAATACAGCCAAGGAAGCAATATCTCTACGCATCTGCAAAGGCTCGAGGGTGTTCGTGACCTTAGGGTTCCCAAGAATTGGAACCGCGCGTCGCTGCAATCTGTCGAGAGCATCTAGTAGGTATTTCGCGGAGCCATCCCAGAGATGCGAGCAATATTCCACACAGAAGCGAATTTGTGTCTTATAGAGAAGACACCGCTGCTCCGGCGTGAAAAATCGTCTCACTTTGTTCAGGAGCCCGAGTTTCCGCGAGGCTGTTTTGATGATGCTCTCGGTGTAATTTCTGTTATTCAGTTTGCAGCGAATATCCATGCCTAGGATATTGAGATTGTCCTGCAGTGGCAGTGGCGTGCTCTAAAGAGTGGGAAGGGGAAGGACAGAAGATACATTTGCTGTAAACGCACAAGCCTGCGTCTTCTTGGCATTGAACTCGACCAGGTTCTCAGAGCCCCATTGAGAAATGTGATTCAAGATCCGGTCCAGTTCAGTGACAAGAAGCTGTATTTTTTCCGCAATATCAGACTGTTTGGCCACAGGTTGTCCGTGATAACTCCCGTGTAAGGTGCTATCGTCTGCATACCAATGCTGCCGGAAGACAGCATGTCGTTGCTATGCAGAAGAAAGAGAGCGGGAGATGATACAGACCCCTGCGGTACGCCAGCATTTATCTGTAAGAACTCCAAAGCCCGTCCATCACCGAGGACGCGAATACGGCGCTCCCGCAGAAAACTAGCAACCCAGTTGCATAGTCTAGGAGGCAAACCAAAGGCTGGTAGCTTGGAGAGAAGCGATTTGTGCCAGCCTTTATCGAAAGCTTTGGTGACATCAAGACTTCGTGGCAGCGAAGGCTGACAGAAGTTGACCTGCACGGCTCTGGCCAGTCGCCAGTATCCATGGCTGCCCGTGGGATGTGCCACTAGCTCTTGACTAAACCGTGCAATGCACAGGGCATCCGCTCTGACGTAAGCTCTCTTGCAGACCATTGTGGCTCTGTTGTACGCCGCCTTGAAATGGCCCACATTGGGATCGTGCGTGGCACGCGCTCTTACTCAAGCGCGATACGCGGACTGCTTTTGATCAACAGCCCTCGCACACTCGCGCCCGAACCAAGGGCGCACTCTTTGGGCACCGGTGACATCAGTGTACGGGATATAGTATTCCATACCCAGACCGACCTCACCGGTAACAGTAGTAATATAATAATCAAATATTCAAAGAGTCGAGTTGTCTCAGCATCTCCTGTATGGGAATGGTAGAGGCACACATAGATATGACTCTTAGAGCCATGGTGTATAGTACGTGTACACATAGGATTGAGAAGGATGGGTCCTCAAGGCAGCGCAAACGGCGACAGCAAACATCCGCCCTAACAAACACGCACACCCCGGCTTTTGCACGGAAATTTTCCTCGATAACATAGCCGGGGTAAAGCAAGTAGGTAATGTCATCAGGGCGGCCTATTTGTATCTCCGTGAGAAAGAGCATATTTTGGTTTCGTCGTCTCAAGGTGTTGGTGGACGGCGTTGAGGTTCGCATGGAGCCCACAGATGTTAGTGGACTTCACCTCAAATAGCGAGCTGGTGGGAGTTTGAAGAGCTGCTGTGTTGCCCAATATTCTTTAATGCGCTGCCATGATAAAAAGGAGAAAAGGACGTGAAAAAAAGAAGTGATTGTCGGTGATTTTTCTATGATTATGAGGCATGGCGTGAGCCGGCACGCCGTACGGAAGAGCCCCCGTACCCCCCCGAATATGGTCGCCGGGCTCCCACTTCCGGTCACCAACTGGCACGACGAGCCATACCGGGATTATGCGTGGTCTGGTGAGGCAGCCTTTCAGGGTAGTTAGTCTCAGTTGGGCTACCACCGTTTCTACGGGTCTCCCTGACCGGCGCGTCGCCCCGCACCATCCTCACTAGACTACGCCACAACCCACTGGTCCCACTAGTACTGCGACCACCATGCGGCGGCGGCGCGTCAGGCGCGTCTCCCCGTTTTCCGGGGACGAGTTGGGAACTCTGTAGTCCCCACACACCCGAGGAGAGGGCCAGATCGTGAGAGATGGCCCTGGGTTGGCTGGGGTGCGAGGGATATGCCTGTCAACCTCACCTTCAGCAACCAAAACGACCCACAGGCGGCGTGCATTTTAGTCGGTTCAAATCCGACATAACCTCTTCCACCGGCTCCGGTGGGGAGGTATCTGTAGGGATTTTGCGCACGTAAAAAAATAAAAGTGTTGCGACCACCATCACCTCTGCCCGGCTATGCATTTGCTGATCCCTGAACTTGCGCAATATTGCACCGTAGTACCAGTCCCGGTCCGGTCCCGGTCGAAATTTGTGACAAATTTGTGCCGTCAAATCTCTACCACCAGTAAACTATACATTTTTGCAGTGTAGTGCAGTATGACAGTGGTTTTGCTTTAGTAGAATCGGGAGCCTGGTGGTTCGATTTCGGTTTTTAGTGTTTAATATGAGTGTCTCAACAGTAGAAAAATTTTAATAAATTGAGTTTTTAAATAAAACATACAAGTTCTTAAAACAAAGGAAACATCAAGGTTGTTTACGTTTAGTTAAGTACCTTACCAAATGAAGTATATATTATATATATGCATGCATATACTTATATTTCACACCTCTCGCCTACTGCCTCTTTGCCTTTATTTTTTTATTTCACCTAAATAACTTTCATACAGATAAATGGTAATAAATTTTACACTTATACTTTAATGTAGACACACACAAAATTAAACACACAAAGAATAATAAATGTAATGTACAAAGGCGAGCTTAACTCAAAATTGAGTTTTCTTCCAGCGAATTCTTACTATTCGTATCACACGTTAATTGTTATCATATATTGTTATCTAAAAATTATTATTAACAATTAAGTAATCTGTGGTATTAATCTTTTAAGCATTTTAATAACACGAATTAATTAGATCGAAATTTCATATAGATTGGTATCTACATAATAATATCTTTATTGTCTATCTATCTATCAATGAAAGCATAGAATTATCTTGTTCGTGTCTTATGAATTCCAAAAAAGATGTATGTTAAACATTTTCAAGGAACTGTTAATGCTGTTGATTTACGCCACTTGGTGGAACCTGCTACACATATTGAATAAGACAGCGTACTTTTCCAGTATATTTTATTTTCCACCTGACCTGTTTCGCCTCACGGCATTCTCAAAGGTTTGTATTGCAAATGCCGAGAGGCGAAACCGGTCAGGAGAAAATAAAATATAGTGGAAAAGTACAAAGTGTCTTATTCAATATGCGTAGCAGGTTCCACCAAGTGCCGTCAGCATTAACAGTTCCTTGAAAATGTTTAACATCCTACATCTATTTTGGAATTCATAAAATAAAAGTGTCTATTCAATATTTTCATGGAAATAAAACGATATTTTTTATTTTTGGTCCAACAATTGACTAACTGCAGCCCGCTAGATGATAAAAAGGTGAGGTGCAATCCAAAAGACCAACATTTCAGATGTTATTGACCTGAAAATGATGGTCCCTAATTTGGCGGCCTTGATAGATGCTTTTTCACGCCCCGCTTGAAGAACCAGGGACTAGAAGAGGGAGACATTTGCGCAGGCCCGGCGGCAAGGAGGTCTCAAACTGTCAAATGTACCATCTTAGCGATTCTCACCTCAGACTCATGCACTATTGCCACGCCAGATACTGTCATTCAGTTTTTCTACAGAAAAGTCACAAAGTAATGATATTTTACATACCTCCCGTATGTCGATCTTGCCGTCTTGGTTGTCGTCGTAAGCCTCCATGAAGCAAGCCTTCAGTTCCACCAGCATCTCATCTGACACCGCCTGTGGGCAAAAGATGGGACTTTGTTAGGTAAAAATGTACTACAACAAGATGGTCACGGGTTCTGAAGTCTAGTTCTGGATGTTAATTTATTTGATAGACAATCTGTCCATACAATCTGTCCTCAGATATTCTGAACTAAGTACCATTCTAGAATATGGGCCTTACTTCCCTATTAAAGCAAGTAGGAAAGTCAGTCTTTGTTTAATTTTTATCTCATCTCATCTCATTAGCTTAGTGGTTAAGGAGTCGGCCTTACGATCGAGAGGTCCCGGATTTAAATCATGGATATTACACTACCGATGTGAACCCACTCCTAACACAAGCCATTTAGCTTAGCTGGAGGGGTTAGAGGGAATATTAGTAATTTCGGTTCTAATATTCTTTGAAAAAAAAAAAAAAATTCACTCAATGGGAAATGTTGTTGTGGTGCAAAGGTTGCATTTTATATTGCAGGTAGGTACTAGCTGATGCCCACAGCTACTATCATACAGATGTCGGTTATCGTGAATTTTGGTCATATCTACTTAACCAATTCAATCAAGATCTATCAAACAAAAAGAAAACCGTACCATAATACATTGAGTACCTAGATAGTTTTGCGTCCATCGCGGATAAAAAAAAAGTTATTTGTCTGTGTCGTTAATATAACCATTTAGCTTGCCTAGTGTGGGGTCAGCGGCAATGAATGGTAAACTTTGTATTTTTGGCAATAAATTATTATTATTATTATTATTATTATTATTATTATTATTATTATTTAATTATTTTTTTATACCACTTTGGTGGCAGACTCACGGCCCACCTGATAGAAGGTGGTTACCGTGGCCTATATACGTTTGTAACACCAGAGGAGTCACAGTCGCGCTGCCAACCCTGTAAGTACAGAGTTTCTGTGCCTTCAGTGTAGAAGACAAAGCAGGACCCGCTGACAGTACAAACTCTCCAGTGAGCTCTGGCTACCCTACTCACCGCTGGAAACACAACACGAAGTTATTATAGCCGCGGTATTCTGTAGGGCGGAGGTACTTTCCCAGTAGTACTGCTCAATTTTGCGGAAATACCGCCGTGTTCTACCTCCTTGAAAATATACCTACACATGCGAAAAAAATAGAATTCTATAAGAGGCTTCGCCCGCGTGGTCGTATGATCCCATTCCTATTGCTGAACTTCCCCTATTGCGTGATGATATATATAGCCTACAAATATATAGATACATAATATAGATAAGAGTATACGTGGTAAAATGCAGAGAAATCTTTACGTACGGCAAAGGATGTATGTAATCTTGCTAAGTGGGCTGACTTCCCCCACCTTCCTTCCTGCCGCTCGTAGCAAACTTCATCATACAACTCGAGGAAGTTAGCTCTACTTTATACGTACACTACTTAGGGGTGACAATTATTTTTGTTTCAATGAAAATTCATGTCTATTTCACAATATATTATGTTAAAACGTATCAAATTGAGTGATTTAAGTTTTCTTTCAATTTTTTTTGTTGTAATAACGATAGTTTTTCGTAGAATATATTTTGAGATGGGCAAAAATCATTGAACTCGCTACACCGCTAACGACACACACATCTTGTGACAAATTCTGACTATTCACCGATCGTGGCGACTCACATGGGACACTTCTGCATAACAAGTACACTATTTATTGCGGAACTTTGAGCCTGTAAATTTTATTTCGTGTGAAATACCTTCGGGTACTAACCCCGACGGCCTTCGAGAGTGGTTATTTCGCACTCGGACTCACTAAAACCGTACGCAGTCTCAGGTCTTCAGATGCTGAGGTATCACGCCTTTATCCCCGAAGGGTTAGGCAGAGATGAACTAACACGCACATTTCACTAATCATTGAATTCGGTCCCATGTAATAGGGGGTGAGCCTATGGCCGTCTTCCGGGCACTATTGTTGACTCAAGTCATGCATCTGTGGCTGAGTTTGGGCTGTATATATATGTGTGATGTTAAACAGCCCTATCCCTTAGTCGCCTTGTACGACACCGCAGGGAAAAATACACATATGAGGTGGTCCAAATTCTACTCTGCCAGGAACTATGCTTTTAAAATGTCTTCATCGAATCCCAGAAAGGCGGGAAAAGTGGTGATAGACGGCCGCACCTATAGCTCCCATGTCTGCGCTCGGCACCCGCCTGTAATTGACATTTATAATTTCATAATATCTTTGGAATATGGAATGATTTTGATCGGTATTTCTATCAGCCACGCTTGAATTTATTTCGTTCGTTCATAGTTTTCATATTGCGATCTCTTTTAAACTGTTCATTGTAATTATATAGTTTGAATAGCAATTATGAACTACGTTAAATGCACAACGGATCTAACGAATAATAATGTATTGTTAAAAATAACTTCGAAAACCACACATTATTATTTTTTTGTAATTTAAAGATAAAAGCAATTTTTATCTATGTAACATATAATAGTATATGTGTATTTTTAAGGATACTTGCTTCATATGCTATTGCGAATCTTATTGTAGACCTTATTACGCCACACATTTTTGTAACACACATATAATTAATAGTTATCGCAGCGCACAATATTTAAGGATTTGTTTAAGGTAATTTTTAAACCTAATTGTTTTGATAATCTAACTTTCTAATAGCAAAATATTTTTTGAAATCGGTCCAGTAGTTTTCAGTTTATTCGATACATACCTACAAAAATACAAATATTTCCTCTTTATAATATTAACTAGTATAGATATTAATATCTACAAATATTGGCCAAGTTTTCACTAATGTCGGCACTCCCTGAGTGTCATGTTTTTTTCTTTTTAATCTTATTGATATCGCACGTTTCGGTATCGCGGCGTTACTAATTATCTGCCCTATAAAACATTAGCCGGAAACAGAAAATCCCTTTCTATATCATTAAATGATTGTTTTATTAAAGAAACAGATAAGATTTTAAATACCTATCTAACTTTATTACATTCTATTAATTAATAAATGGCTTTACTTGAAGTTATCGGTGGAAGTTGGAGATTGGCTATAACTCCGTGATATGCGATAATTGTCACAAAACCATCTAATCTGACATCAAAATGCACGACCAAGATTATTTGATATGTATTATTATGTTTGACAATTGATTTTTATTTATAGATGTAGATATTCAAATCAGGGCATATGGACCGAGTAAATTTATTTTAAAATAATGTAAGAAACCAAATCAAAGAATCAATTTCATTTATTCAGTTTAGGCACATACAGCACATATGAATGTCAAAATTTTACAATTATGTCAAGAAATGATATAAATAATTATTCCTTGACATAATTGTAAAATATTGACGTTCATATTGTAATATAATAAAATTACTGCGGTAGCCAAGTGGTATGGGTAATGGACTGCTGAGACGAGGTCTCGGGTTCGATCCCAAGTTTTACCATGAGACACATCAATGACATTTCGATGCTTTTCTAAGTTGTGTGTGTATTTATCGCAGGTTTAAGGAGGTAGGACACGGCGGTATTCCGCCCGATTGAGCAGTCCGACTGGGGAAGTACCTCCGCCCTACAGAATACCGTGCCTATAATAATTTCGTGTTGTGTTCCCAGCGGTGAATAGGGTAGCCAGAGCTCACTGGAGAATTTGTCTCTCTGTCTGTCAGTGGGAAGACTAAAGGCTTATCCTGCTTTGTCTTCTACTGACGGCACAGAAACTCTGTACTTACAGGGTTGGCAGCGCGACTGTGACTCCTCTGATGTTACAGACGTCCATAGGTCACGGTAACCACCTTCCATCAGGTGGGCCGTGTGCTTGCCTGCCAGCTAAGTGGTATAAAAAAAGGTTTATAAGTGCCCGGTTAATGGCAATAGGCTCGCCACCACATTGGGACCTAAACATAAACTGGCGAAATGTCGGTGCTAGCACCTTTGCCTACCCCTTCGGGGATATAGGCGTGAGTTTATGTTATGTTGAATATTGTAAAAATAGACCATTGGAAAATGATTCTTTCGCTGGTTCGGTAGGTTAGTTCTACTGAGAAGATAGCAGCAAGAAACTCAGACAACTATATTAGAACTAGATTTTCTTTATTTTTTTATTTGCTTTAGTTTTTCAATTTATTTTGTGCGAGCAAGCAAGAGACTTATGTTGATCACGCATTTACATTATCAAGATACTCATCTACTTTATAAAGTAGATGAGTAGTATAGTATAGTACACTTTTATAGTACTTTCTCTGAAATTAAGCTAAAAGTGTCAGTCAAAAGATTACGCAAGAATTTCTTATTGTGCAAGCCACTGTGTCGCACCTATTTTAGATTGAATAGCTTTCTGCCTAAAATTATTAGTGAACTTAACCAATTGAATGTTGACAGTAACCTGGATCTCTTTAATACCGGTAAACATTCTGCCAGATATTGTCTAACGAAGTGTTTTGTTGAAAGTTTATAGATGTTGATATTTCTATTGACTCAATCTTATTCCTGTCTTATTGCTCTCAGCTGTTAACAATTTTTGTTTTATATAACTGGTTGATATAATTGTGGAAGCTTGTAATTGGCGTGTACTAACCTAAATGTTGTGTATATGTGAATGTAGCTGTAAGCTCCCCAAATGAATTAAAAAAGAAAAAAAATAGTAGGTACTCTTAATTCATTAAAGTTTTTTTTAAATTGCAAATGTTCCCCGTATCGATTCCTAAGCTAAATTCACACGGATGTCGGAATGATGGTTCCCAACGTCATCGCCCCAAGACGGATATATAGGAAGACTTGAATGGCTTCAGGCGTGCTTCGGTGACTCAGTGGTCAGAGTATTCCGCCTATAAAGGAAAGAACGCGGGCTCGAATCTCGCCTGAACCAATTCAATTTTTCTTATCTTAGTCGATTTGAATAGTTAGCATACTAAATGTTTTATAATTTTATTTAATTGCTTTTGTTAGGAGTGGGTTCATGCCGGTAGTGTATATAATGGCCAGGTTTCGAACTCGGTGTTTCTCGATCGTAAGGCTGATTATTTAACCACTATGTTCAAAGCCCACCATATGCAAGCCGGTACCTGCTGCTGCGGCGAACAGCAAGGTTCTGGCACTGGCTAGTCTCTCAGGGTTGGAAGGAGGAGAGGATACTGAAATTATTTCCATCTAACAGAAGCAGCATACTTTACTTGTTTGTAGAGGTTTTTCTATTTTTTATTATACGCTAGTTTTTTGCCCGCGCGAATATCGGTTGTCGCCACCAATCATAGCATATGTTTTTGCCTAAGGTCTAATCTACGTCTGTATCAATTTTCATCAAAATTGGTTTTGTGGTTTTGGTGTGAAAGCGTAACATACAGACAGACAGACAGTTTATTTTCGCATTTATAATACATATATATTTATATATATATATATATATAAAAATAAAATTACATAGTCCACGCAATATATCTAACCATGGTAAATGTACCCATAACACGCTAATTAGCGATGGCCAACTTTTGCTTCAGGTACGAGATAGAGCGAGAATCACCAGTTGAGATTTTTTGTGTATTAGAGGTAATTTGTATACTACCGAATTAAGTCAATTAGTTGCAAGCTTTGGATGTAATGACTGATTGACTTAGATGATGATTATTTGAGCAGTAGTATATGAGTATTTATTTCATGAAATAATATAATCTCTTATTGTTCTTAACTTCTGTTGCTATACTAGATACACATGTTAAATAGTTATATTTAGTGTACACCGCAAAATACCCTGATTACTGACAGTATAGTCCATACACTGGTTGTCTGGAAGAGATCGCAGACCGCGATAAGACCGCCCATTGTACAACTATCTAAAATGTATGTATCCATTGTATGTGTCCTATGTTTGGTGTGCAATAAAGAGTATTATTATTATAACTCTTCTAACTAGAACAAAAGTCTTTTTATTGTAATAAATAATATTGCAGTGTGAGCATATAATATTGCAGTCTTTCTTTTTATAGATTCAAAAAAATAAAAAGTTACAGTTTGGTACTCGAATATATGAATTCTGAAATTAATACAAAAACCAGAGAGTCGACTAGAGCTTCGTAACTTTGAAATTGCTTCCCATTGAAACAATACCGACGAGTAATGAAAGTTTGTCGCTGGAACAATATGAATTCTGTCTTTTTATACATTATAATAGCAGTCATCCACGTGGATGTCGTTTATCAAGACTATGTTACAGGGGACTCAACATAATTGAAAACTATCGAATGAAATTTTAAAGGATTAAGTATGCCAATCATTCAAATCGATTAAAATATAGAAAAAATAGAATCGGTTCAGGCGGGATTCGTACCCACGACCTTTGCCTTACAGGGGGAACGCTCTAACCACTAAGCCACAGGACCTTCGCCCGAAACCATACACATTCTTCTATACGTATATCTGTCTTACGTCGACGGTTAAGAGCCATCTACCGACATTCGTACAAATTATCAATACAAGAAGTATTGAAATATTCAATTACGACGCATAAGTATTAAATCGGAACGAACACTCCTTAAGTTTAAGGTAGGTAATAAATAAATAAACAATATTGAAAAGGTAAGTTTTATTATTATAATAACATGAAAAGTCTTTTTCTGATACACATTTTTCTCACTTATTCTCTATTTCGCGGTGTCTGCAATTGTATATTATATTATTAGCGGATCCCGGGCTCTAAAGTAAAAACAAGAATACAATTCTGGGTCCATGATTGTAATTGTGTTTATATAAAAAATATTTTATATAAAATTATATACCATATTGCATTAATCACTTGAACTTTTCCACAGAATTTAATTTTTTAATCTTACCGGTTTCGTCTCAAAGCGTAGTGAAAGGCAAATTCAAAAATAAAATACTATGGAAAAGTACAAATGATTTATTCAATATGTGTATCAAGTTCCATTAAATGTCATAAATAATTATAAATACCAGCCAGAAGGTACAAGTCCTGACTTAGTGACCCCAAATTTCAACCCAAAATTGGTACCCATAACCCAGGACAGACGACAAACGTATAGTAACATTGTTATCATTGAAACCTCCTCGTATTATCTGTGCATACGCAGTTGAGGTGCTCCCAACAGCCAAAACTGATATATAACAAATCTTGACATTCGGATCCGCCGAACGGTACGCAAAAATCTCGGTTTGAACTTTGTTCGTGACGTCAGGCTTATTGAAGTATCCCCTGTAGGTAGAGTAATTGATTAAAACTTATTGAACATTCCCTATATTATAAAGTTCTCGCCTTGGGTATGTGCGCGGCGAGACATTGGGAGTATCGACCGTCAGAATTGGTCAGTCCGCCGCCAGCGCTCACAGCGGTATCTCGCTCGCTCTCGACCCATGGCTCTTTCTTTCTCTTTCTTTACCTCGTCCCCCGCTATGCCGCGCATTCCTAGATCGCGGTACAGCGGTCATCTTCGGTCTATATTCAAATTTATTCCAGAGAGCTGTATGACAGCTTACCTGTACAGCAATTTGCACGACTGGGAGATTATCCCTATGATCAGGTTAAAGTTTTCGGTAGATGTAGCCTGAACATCTGCTTCAGACTCAGATACTTGTGCAGATTTAGTATCTGGCTGAGATTCAACAGCTGCTCCATTGACGCAAAGCACCAGGGCTGCTAGTACTGCGAATAGGACTTGGATCTTCATCTAAAATAGATGAAGGTTGTGAATTCTTATGCTAATTACATTTGTTCGTAAGATTTAGTACTAAGTGAATAATTTAACAGTGACTAGTTTGGCTACTGCTTATGCACCGAAGATGAAATCTGTACTAATTAATTAAATAAGTACTTTTGGTATGTCACTAAATAATATGTCCAGCTGAGCACCATTATTTTCTGATACTATTTTCACATACTCCTTGTATGTGAAAATAGTATCAGAAATAGTAATGTTAGGAAAAATTTAAATTTCTTCACGAGGATTATAGCTTCCAGGATAAACCTAGTGCTATTGTTGTACGACTGTCCTAAAAAGGAGTGCGATGTAATGTGAGAGAAAAATGTACGAACTGAAATAAAACTTACCTTTCTTTAGTTATTTTTGATTACCAAGGAGTTTGGCTCTGAATGTATACTGTGAATTGTTAAAATAAGACTTAGGTATATATTTAAAAAAATCTAGGCCATAGATAGCATAAGTCCGCCCATTGTGCTGTACCATAAATATTGTATTGGCGTACAATAAAGATTATAATAAAAATATAAATATATTATTTGTCAGATAAATATATCTAGGGTGCACGGGGTATGCCCATTTATATTGAAATCATCAAAAAAATAAAGTGTACTAATTTTCTAGGGCTGAAGAGTTTGTTTGTTTGTTTGATTGAACATTGAGCAAATCATAAATTATTTGAAAATTTAAAACGACATTTCGAAGTATTATGCCGCTGGCGAAGTCAAGGTGGTTTGGATAGAATTAAAATAAAACCGAGATCTGCATTATCTGTACGATTAAGTAAACGCCTACAATTTGGAATTCTTCATTAGAAGGTTTCTTCAGAGTCGGCAGCGCGAGTGTGACGCCCCTGGTGTTGCACACGTCCATAGGCCACGGTAACCACTTCCCATCAGGTGTGCTTGTCAGTCAACCAAGTGGAATAAAAGAAAAATTAAAAACCATCTTCTATCAGTGCTTGTCTGCCACTTAAGTAGTATTAAAAACACTAAATAAGTGGATATTATCTGGAGTCAGAGACGGCTTATGAGAAATGATCAGCATGCCCTATGGACATGCGCAACACCGGAATAAACACACTCGCATTGCAGACCTTGTAAGAACGTTCATAAAAGAAAATCTTTCACGAAGATCAAAATGAAACTACTAATTTCCAAGAAATTACTCATAATTTTATTTACTAATTACATAAAACATTATAATAAAACAATAGGTACAGTCAGCGTCAGATCGATCTTGACCACAAAATCTTAAAGCTATTAAAATCAAAATGATATTAAGAGTAAATCAAAGGTGTGGACTGAATATCAGAACAATTAGTCAAGAGAAAGGGGATACAAACAAGGAATTAAGATTTGTCAAGATCAAATGCTGACTGCACTAGCCAAAATTTTCGTCATATTTAAATAATTATATTTGTGTTGTAACTTAGTGACCCCAAATTTCAATCATAAACTGGTATCCAGATCCCGAGGTAGACGATAGTCTAATATTTACATTATTGTCATTGTATCCACCTCGTGTTATTTGTGCGTATGCTGTGGAGGTGCTTCCAATCGTCAGAGCTGATATATAACTGATCTTCACATTTGGATTGGCTGAACGGTATGATACGTCCTCAGTTTGGACAACGTTTGCGACGGCTGGTTTACTGCAGTATACTCTGTAGGGTAATCGATTAAATGACATTAAGTTATGTAGCATGTAAGGTCAATCAATACCCATTGAAGAAGCGTCGATAGTTAGTGGATAAGAAGTCAGCCTTACTATCAAAAGGTGCCAGGTTGGAATCCTGGCCATTACCGACGTGAACCCACTCCTAACACAAGCAATTAAGCTTAGCTGGAGAGGTTAGAGAGGATATTATTTATATATGCTAATATTTATGTAGCACTAATTTAAAAAAAAGGAGGCGAATGCTGCACGAACGTTTCCGCAAATATTTCTAGAAACATTTCTTTTTAAATCTGAGATACGCCAACTTGACTTCACCTCGCCTGATGGTAAGCTAAAGGCAAAGACTGAGGAAAGAGGGTTACCATTACAGATATTAAGTAATGTTACAATGGTGGCATCAGCTTGGCGGCCTTATCAGATACTTTTTCACACCCCGCTTAAAGGACCCGGGACTGTAGGAAGAAGGAAACACGTTCACATGAAAAATTACTGAACGAGCAGTGGTCGCTGCTGGCTACAATTGTTATTGATTGATTGATTGAATATTCTATACCTCAGACTACACGTCTTGGATCCAAGTTGCGAGAGAAACGAGGCCTTGGCGCGCTCGTTTTACATACATACATACATATAATCACGCCTTTATCCCCGAAGGTACATTTCACCAATCATTAAATTCGGTCCCACGTAATAGGGGGTGAGCTTATTGCCGAATTCCGTGCACTATTGTTGACTCAAGCCATGCATCTGAGACTGTGTCTGGGCTGTATATATCTATCTGATGTTAAACAGCCCTATCCCTTAGTCGCCTTGTACGACACCACGTACGTACCAAATTCTACTCTGCTGGGAACCACGGGTTATTGTATTGATATATTCTATGATTGGTTTTTTTTTATACAACTTAGGTGGCAGGCAACCACACGGCCCACCTGATGGAAAGTGGTTACCATGACCTATGAACGTGTGTAACACCAGTGGAGTCACATCCGTGCTGCCGATCCTGTAAGAACAGAGATTTTGTGCCGTCAGTGTAGAGGACAAAGCAGGACAAGCCTCTGGTCATCCCACTGACAGCACAAAAACTCTCCAGTGAGATCTGGCTACCCTACTCACCGCCGGGAACACAACTCGAAGTTATTATAACCGCGGTATTCTGTAGGGCGGAGGTACTTCCCCAGTCGGACTGCTCAATTGGGCGGAAATACCGCCGTGTCCTACCTCCTCAAGATATTACCGACTAGAACCCAAAAAATAGATGGATGGTAGATTTGAGCTTGTCCACCGCCCAGGCACCGCATTTATAGAGCGCATCTTAAAGCACATTATGAGATCAAGATATATGCCCTAAGTATATCATAGGTAATAAGCAAAAATGCAAAAACAAAACTGTTCAAAGTAAACTAATTCAAAATAAACCCTTTCCTACACAGAATAACAAGTGCAGGGCTTAGATATCACCTGCACACGATGCAGAATATCCGATCAAGAACCAAGTGGTTCCGTGACTCTGTCCTTTGTCGCACCAGTAAGTTCCTTGTTCGTACAGTCCCGAGTCTTTTAAGCGGGGCGTGAAAAAGCAAATGATGAGGCCGTCAAGCTGAGTGTCATCATTGTCACATAGTATATGTACCTAAGTAATGGTGACCCCCTTTTTTGAGACTGCCTTCAGCTTACCATCAGGCAAAGCAAAGTCAAATAGACGTGTCCTTAAAAAAAAACAACAATTACTTGCCTGTGGAGTATTCTGTCTTGGTGAGTGATCACCCCTATGATCAGATTAAAGGTTTCGACAGGTGACTCCTCAACCTCTGTTTTAAATTCAGGTTCTTGTGCATATTCAGCATCTGACTGAAAATTAACAGCTGATCCACTGATGCTAAGCACCAGGGCTGCTAGTACTGCAAACAGGACTTGGGTCTTCATCTAAAATAGACGAATCGTGAAGGTTATCAGTCTTGATACTAATCATACTGGAAGCTACTAGTAGGCAAAATAGTATTCAGTAGTTTTTTCATAACGGAATTAGACTGGAAAATGCAAACTCTAGACTCCAAGGCTCTAGATACAACTGGGTTAACGGTAGCATGAAGAAAAAAAGTACCCGAAACCGGAGCGCATGTTTTAAAATAATTATGAAAGTAGAAAAAGCGAAAGAGGTACATATGCGAGGATCATGGCAAGTGGAAAACTGTAGTCTCTGCCTACCCCACTGGGAAAAAGGCGTGAGTATATGTATGAAGAAAATGTTTTTTAATACTGACTAGTTTTGTCAGGAATCGCCTATTTAATATACAGAAAAGCAAACGAATTATTAGGTAATATCATCAGGATTTTAATTCAATATGTCAATGATTGTTAATAGCATCTATGGTATTCTTAACATACAAATACTATAGTCCAAAAAATAATATAATATTCAGGTATATTGAATAAGCTACTTGTATTCTTCCACACTGTTTAATTCCGTTACCGGTTTCGCCTCACGGCAAAATTAAAGGCCTAAGAGAATTCCGTGAGGCGAAACCGGTAAGGTAGAACAATAAAACAGTGTGGAAAAGTACAACTATTGAAAAATACAAGAGGATTATTTAAGATATTTTGTGCTGCAACTTCAACAAAATTCCATCATTCAATAATACTACTTATATTATTGACTGAAGGCAATGTATTTAATAATGTATTGTAAGAATAAAATGTACTAATTACAATAAAACTTACCTTTTTTTGAGTTGTTTATTATCAATTATGTTTCTAAAAGTATACTGAAAATCGCAAATTAGAAAGGATTATATATTAAAAAAATATAGGTCATAGATAACAGTATCAATTTGATTAAGACATCAAGGAATCCCCGTTTAAGTATATAGCTGTTATCAAAATTGATAGAGGCGGCTATGACACATTGTGGTGAATAGGGTAGTCAGAGTACAATAGAAGTGAAAAAATCTTTAATGAATAAAGATTACTATAAAGTAGATGAGTATCTTGATAATAAAAATGCGTGGTCAACCTAAACAATTTATGTTGTGCGAACAAGCATTCTTGCACAACATAAATTGTAAACAAAATCATATTGAAAAAAAGAAGATAATCTGGTTCTAATATAGTTCGCTGAGTTTCTTGCTGGTATCTTCTCAGTAGAACTAACCTACCGAACCAGCGAAAGAATAATTTTCCAGTGGTTTATTTATACATTGTTTAATATTTTTATAATATTTCTTGACATTATTGTAAAATTTTGACTTTCAAATATGCTCTTTGTGTGTCTAAACTGTATAAATGAAATCCATTCTCTTATCGATTCTTGCTTCTTTGTTTACTTGTAACATAACATAAACTCACACCTATATCCCTGAAGGGGTAGGCAGAGGTGCTAGCACCCACATTTACTAGCATTTTTGTAATAGGTAGCGAGCCTATTGCCATTACCCGGGTACTTATAAACCTGCGATATTTACACACATAGCTTCGAAAAGTCATTAGTGTGTGCCACGGTAAAACCTGGGATCGAACCCGAGACCTCGTCTCAGCAGTCCATTATCCATACCACTACATACACGCATTGTTTAAAATGATTTTTGAGTTTGATGTCCCTAATCACCAACACGAGTCATAGCCGCTCCTTTATTCTACTTACATTACTTATCATGAATGGCAGTTCTGATTCGCCCTAAAATTATATATCCTACACATAAATTTTATTACAATAATTGACCTTTATTTAGCTCAATAGATAAATATATGTCACCGGAAATTGGTTATTATTATAACCATTAATTTATAAAATGGCATGTCAAATTGCCGAAGCATTGTCACCACGAAATATTGTAAAATCTAACGTACGCATCTTAAGTTTAAAAAAAAAACAAAATGTCCTTCTGTTTTTCAGTGGTAACTTTTAACTAGCTGATAAAGTTTTTGTTGCGTTTTTTTATCTTCTTATTTTCATGTTATAGGATAAAATTAATTTCGTTAAACATTTTCAATGGTACTTATCTACGTTTCTCATTAACTCCCCTAAAACTCATTTCGAAATAACTCATCTGAATTTTTAATCACAAGGCATATTTGAGACATAAAAAAAATGAAATCAACTCATTTATAACAAAAATGAATATTTATTTATTAAAATAAAAAGTTGGTATTTACACATTTTTAAATATATCACAAGGTACTAGTACAAATTTGAATTTGGAAGAAAAGAATTTGAGAGGTGTGCCGTCGATTCGGCAGATGAAGAAAAAGTACATATTGTTGAGAAAGATGTCTCCTAACATGTATTAGCGACTCCAAATTTTTACATTACAGCACCAATTTCAAATTACACTAAAATAACTCCATATGCAATAAATTTGGTACTATTTAATGTAGTCCTATTTAAATCGATGCGTTTAACGTATCATGTATTATCTCGCTGATGGCTTAACATGTCCCCAAATTTCGACCCAAAATTGGTACCCATAGCCTGTGACAGACGATAGTCGAATAGTGATGTTATTATCATTGATACCCCCCCATGTTACTTGTGCGTATGCTGTTGAGGTGGCTCCAACCACAAAGGCAGATACATAGCTGATCTTGATATTAGGATCTCTTGGATTGTATGTGACATCTTCGGTTTGGACAACGTTTGCGACGGCTGGCTTAGTATGGTATCCCCTGTGGATATTGGTTAAATGATTTTTTTTATTGAATATTGTATAAATAGGCAATAAGTAAAACTATTTGACAGCCTTTGTGGTGAGGTCCTAGTGAACTCGACAGCTGATGATGACAACTGGGATCAGTTGTCATACGAACATCTAAGGCAGTCGTTACGGGTAGGTGAAGCCTTAAAAAGTTCAACAACGGGTCCATCTGTAAAACTTCGATATTGTCAATGGTTTGTGGATATTAGAGATCAGATAGCAGTCAGTTTATGGAAAGAAGAAAACGCTATATGACAATATTTTTTAGTCAGCAAGTACGACAATTTTCAGACGAAGAGTTTTATGCTGTTAGACTGACTATCGAATTTCAGCCGCTTTGCATTTAGACTGGAAGAAGGAGACACCAGACTCTGAGGAGAGGACCTCGGCTGTGACACAAAATATGCATGGTGACTTTCTCGGTGGCACCATTTAACTTTCTCTGACTAACGGTACAATCGGGGGTATGGTCAGAGGTGTGGGTCTGAAATACGTCCACGTGGTACGTTTAATTCCTTGTAATGTACAACAGTTTAAAGTGTTTGATGAATTTCATAGAGAACTGAAGGACAGTTTACCTGTAGAGTAGTTTGTCTCCATAAGGGATTACCCCTGCGATCAGGTTAAAGGTTTCGGCAGATGTAGCCTCAACCTCTGCTTTAGGCTCAGGTACTTGTGCAGATTCAGCATCTACCAGAGGATGAACAGCTGCACCACTGACATAAAGCACCAGGGCTGCTAGTATTGCGAACAGGACTTGGGTCTTCATCTAAAATATACGAAGGTGAGCAGTTTCGATGTTAATATTAATTAAAGATCGGTAAGAAACAAAAGAACAAAGAAACAAAGTTAGGTTTGTTTCCCGCGTGGTTCCCGGCAGACTAGAATTTGGAATCCCCCATCTCTTCCCATGCGGTGTGGTCCAAAGCAACTAAGTGCTAGAGCTGTTTAAATTGCCCTATCATTAACACTAGACAGCCCAGACTCAGACTCAGCCTCAGATCCATGGCTCGAGTCAACAATAGTTCCCGGAATACAGCAACAGGTTCACCCCCTATTACGTGGGACCGAATACAATTATTGGTGAAATGTGGGTGTTAATTCACCTCTGCCTAACCCTCTGGGAATAAATGCGTGATTATATGTATGTAAGTTTGTTTTAAAGATACTAGTTTGGCTACTCTCATAACACAGAAAACAGAATACGTAGTTTTTAGCAAGTACAAAACAAGGACAAAATAGAGAAATATAATGTGTCATATAAGTGGTAATTACATATTTGAGCCGTTCGGGGTCGAGACGCTGGGATCATGGGGTCCAAGTGCCCGTCTTTTGTTTAGAGACATTTCTAAACGTTTAAATGACGCTACCCGTGATCAGAGGGCTGGTTTATTCTTTGCGCAAAGAATTGGTATTGCCATTCAACGTGGCAATGCCGCTAGCCTTCTAGCCACCTTCCCGGTTGACATCGATGGCGAGGAATTCTTTGACGCCTGAACCTGCAGGATTATTTAGATATATATTCTTTTTTATATATATATTTTTATTTCTATAATTTCCGTGTATATTATGTAAATAATTGTTTATGAATATATGTGTCATATTATTTTTTGAGTGAAGAGTTTCAGAATCGGTTATTGAATGAAATAGAATTAAAAAAAAACAGTAGGTAAGGATCTTCAGGATTCTTAAGAGATGATATGCTTATCAATGGTGTCACTGTTAGAAAATTCGAAAATGCTATGTACGCAAAAAGTGAAGAAGCAAATGTCACCAAGGGGACTCCGAATTCAGGGCTCTAATATATATATATATATATATATATATATATATATATATATCGGGATATTATGTTGCGAAGAAATTAATTTAAAAAACTTACATTTGTCGAGTTGTTTGTTATTAGGTAGGTACCTTGAACTCTGTTTCTTAAGCAGGTATACTGGCAACCACAAATTTAAAAAGATTTATATATAAAAAAATACAGGTCATAGATAACATTATTTGACAGATTAAGAAAAATGTAGGGTGTACCAGAATTGCCGCTTAAATTGCAGGCATTCAACCGTGAATGGCGGCTATGATGTCACATTGTGTTGAATAGGGTTTTCAGACGTTAAGCACGTCTTGACGTAATATGAATAGAGCACCATTTCAACCATTCTCTCCAGAATTATAATAAAACAAGAGTAAAACCAAGGATTCTATAAAACCAAGGAATCTATAAAACCAAGGAATCTATGCTGTCAAAGTCGAAGTTTTACTTTGACTTTGACAATCGCAGAAAATCTTTGACAACAGATGAAATCATACCATTATTTATTCTGCATAGATCATTAAATCAGCACTTACAAAACGTCATCGTCATATAAATAAATATGTAAGACTAGTTTAGCAAATAGATCACCGGCGCGAAACGAGGCCCCAACCTGAGAAGACCCCGGCAAGAAACTCAGCGGGCGTTTTTGTTTTGGTCTTTGGTTTACAAATGTTTGTCAAATGGATACGGGTTTATTGAAAATCAAATACAATTGAGTACGGTTCGACATTATTGAAGGAAAAGTGGCGGCCTCACAACGAAAACCGACTATTCTCTCTCTTATCTTATTATATCTGTTCTTACAGGGTTGGCAGCACGGATGTGACTCCACTGGTGTTACATACGTTCATAGGTCAAGGTAACCAATTTCCATCAGGTGGGCCGTGTGCTTGTCTGCCACATAAGTTGTATAAAAAAAATATCTGTGAACTGATTTCACGGAATTGTTAGTTTTAATTCGCAGTGTCCTCACTCACCACCACCACACTCACAACCACAATCAGAGAATTCATCCTCATTCGTTGCATTAAAAAAAAACATGCGGGACAGTTTTAGGGGACTACCGATAGAAGACCTTAGAAAACGGTCTGTATAAATAGTAAAAAAAGAATTGACTTCACAAAAAAGTGCTAAAGTGCCCCATGATTTCCGGCAGAGTAGATCTCCCATCCCATCTCTTCCCCTGCGGTGTCTTACAAGACGACTAAGGGATAAGGCTGTTTAACATCAGACAGATATATACAGCCTAGACTCAGTCTCAGATGCATGACTTGAGTCAACAATAGTGCCCAGAATACTTTAAGTTTCCCTAGAAATGATTTGAATACCTAAGTTATTGTACTAGTCTTGAAGACGATGACAGCTGTCACACAGTTTAACTAGTACGGCTGTAAACATTGGTCATATCAAATCTAGTTTTGTAATGCTTAAACCAGTTCTCACATTGTTTGTATTAATTTAATGATAATGTAACTAAAATTACTATGTTTGAATCAATAAATATTATCTTATTATACAGCAATAGGCTCACCCCCTGTTACGCGGGACCGAATACAATTATTTGTGAAATGTGGGTGGTTAATTCACCTCTGCCTAACCCTCCAGAGATAAAGGCGTGATTATATGAATGTATATAAAAGTGCTCAACGTGCCTATACATGTTTTAACTTCTAAGAGACGTTACATTCAGGAGTACTACAGGCTGTATGGATTTTTTTAAAACTAAGCATATAACTTGTAAATTATATCGTCGTGACGTCAACGTGACGATGACGCGACTTCCATATATTTTGTTCATCCAAAAGTTTCAATGAAAACTGCCCAAAGCGCCTAAAGAAATATTCACTAAAAATGCGTATCAACCTTAACGACAGATGTGCTAAAAAGAAAATATTATCACATATTACGCATCTAGTGTGACTGTGTGACACCATAAACGGAACAAAAGTACTTAATTCTTAAACAAGCAGTTCTTGAGCTCTGATTATTCCCCGGAACGAGTCTAAACTGCCATATACTAGTTGATGAGCGTCAATGCCAGTTCACTCTACAAATTTTAATCCAATACATACGTATGTGTGTCTGGACAATAATCAGACTTTCATGTAAAAACTGAACAAATCACAGCACAAAACAAACCATAACGTCATTATTTCCTCTCCCCGTTATCTCTTAATGTCTATTATATTTTATATTCTTTATAGGGACATTATTTATAAGGAGGTAGGACACGGCGGTATTTCCGCCCAATTGAGTAGTCCGACTGGGGAAGTACCTCCGCCCTACAGAATACCGCGGTTATAATAACTTCGTGTTGTGTTCCCAGCGGTGAGTACGGTAGCCAGAGCTCACTGGAGAATTTGTGCTGTCAGTGGGAAGACTTTGCTTGCTTGTCCTGCTTTGTCTTCTACACTGACGTCACAGAAACTCTGTACTTACAGGGTTGGCAGCGCGACTGTGACTTCTCTGGTGTTACAAACGTGGATAGACCACGGTAACCATTTTCCATCAGGTGGGCCGTGTGCTTTTCTACCACCTAAGTGGTATAAAAAGAATATTCCAGTCGTACACTAATATCGGAAACTCAAAACAATGAAACATGGTAAATATCCCGTTTATTTTGATACAGATGGTAGACTAATACAAGACCCACATGATGAAAAATGGTTACCGTAGCCTATGGACGTGTGCAACACTTTTATTTCGCATATTTAACTATTTCTTCCCACCTATTGGCTGAATTTCCCCAATATTTGGCAATAAAAATCACACTGTTTTAGTTCTAGTAGATTGAAAATATTTTATTTATTATTTTATTATTATTATATATTTAGCAAGCAAGCAAGCTAAAGTGGCAGTGAGCTGGTCACGTTTACCGAAGGACCGATAGCCCTTCGGGCAAACGAGTCCTAGAGTGGAGACCGCAAGAAGGTAAACGGAAGGTAGGACGCCCTCTAGCCAGATGGACGCACGACCTGAAAAAGGTGGCTGGGACAGACTGGATGCGGAAGACAGAGGATCTGATAAAATGGCGCACTTTGGGAGAGACCTATGTCCAGCAGTGGACTGTGGGCTAATTGATTGATTGACTGTAAATATTGCACGCCAATTACAGCATTCATGTAACAGATAATAAGTACATATATACAACTGGCGACGTTAATTCTTACGTAATTTCTGAAAGGCAACTTTTGGATGGAAATAAATAAAAGTTTTCTGTTCAACGTTGATGAATCAGTAACTCGTAAAAGGCCTTCCGCTTTCCCTTTATAATATTAGGTAGCAAAGATTTATACAAAGCGCTTTATGATAAAACGCCTGACAAACGCAAACAGAATGTATAATTGTTACGAAATAGTGCTATTATTTTACTTCAGGTGTATTCCGAGGTAGCCTAGTGGTATGGGTAATGGACTGCTGAGACGAGGTCTCGGGTTCGATCCCAGGTTTTACCATGGCACACACCAATGACTTTTCGATGCTTTTCGAAGTTATGTGTGTATTTATCACAGGTTTATAAGTGCCCGGTTAATGGCAATAGGCTCGCCACCTATTACATTGGGACCTAAACATAAACTGGCGAAATATGGGTGCTAGCACCTCTGCCTAGCCCTTCGGGGATATAGGCGTGAGTTTATGTTTATGTTATGTGTTAAAAATATACCTATGGGTACGATGGGTTTCTATGGTACGAGGTGCACGAACGCGGACGCAAACATAAATGCATTTACTAAGACCACAGATAATACAATATAAATTTTACATACATACATACATATAATCAAGACTTTATCCCCGGAGAGTTAGGCAGAGGTGAATTAACACCTACATTTCACCAATCATTGAATTCAGTTCCACGTAATAGGGGGTGGTGAGACTACTGATGTCTTCCGGGCACTATTTTTGACTCAAACCATGCATCTGAGGCCGAGTCTGGGCTGTAATATATCTGTCTGATGTTAAACAGCCCTATCCCTTAGTCGCCTTGTACGACACCACATGGCAGAGATGGGGTGGTCCAAATTCTACTCTTCCGGGAGTCACGCGGCTGTTATAAATCTTATCTAAGACAAATGAGTCTGCAGTATCATGGACGAGTCTCATTTAACGGTGCATACTCAACGAAATCGTGTACGCGTCTGTAAAATTGTAGATTGTGGAAAACTACCCTAATGTAACAATAAAAATGCAAACGATACCTGGAGCGAAAACTGGGAATCGGCAAACAAAAGGATCTGAAAACGGTAGATGCGATAGAGTGGGTGTGGAAAGCAGAGAATCGGATGATGCTATATAACACTACGAGAGGCCTGCAATAAGCTAATGATTGATGCACTGTAATCAACACAAACAGTAAAAGTCCAATCATTTTTCTTAACTGCCATGTTTGCCGAGGCAACAGTTTTTCGGCGATCATGCGCAAAAGAAGCGCCTCACTCTTACGCCGTACCCGCCGCAGTCCCAATACCATCCTTAGAGCGTTGGTCGATCGGTGGACTCCCCGATCCTGGGGCGGTGGATAAAACTACATGCAATAAAGTCTGACACAGTCCCCGGATCGGGGTGGCGCATCCAAACTACTTAATTGTGTTTTTACCTACTAACATTAGTTGTAAGTTTAACTAGACTCCCTAGACTTTGTTGAGGTGTTTATTTGAAATGTGCTAGTGTTGAGTATCAACTGAAAGGGCTTAACCCTTTCAGTTGATACTCAACACGGAATAATCTTTCTTAAACTTATTTTTCAACACTATATGGTACTATATGGCTGCATGTGGGTGCCACAATAGATTCAGTGACATAGTGCCCATAACCAGCGGACGACTAAGACGCTTCTAACGATACCTCATTTTGTCCAGATCTAATAAGCAGTTGAGGAGCAATGAGGGAACAGATGCACCTATATTCGTGCATACATACATAGTCTGTCAAAATCATAACCCTCCTTTTGCTTTGCCGTAGTCGGGTAATAAAGTTAAACCTAGTTGACAACGTTTGTTGCGTATCATGTTGTATAACAAAGAGGCACAACAAAGTAGAAAAAAGTTGTCTGTTCAAACATGATCAATCGCCGAAGGAAATAAAGCATTATGCACCTTACATAATGCTGGGCATCAGCTGGCAATATCGTGTGTGTTGTACACCGTTGCCGATCTAGTTAAGCAGGTCGATGAACGACCTCCGCCCCCCATGAGCGCCGGCCTGGGGGTAACAGGTGGAGCCGCCTGTCACCCTGGCAGAAGCAGGTCACGGCGGCGGCGCGCCTGGCGCGCCTCCCCGTTTTCCGAGAACGAGTTGGGGACTCTGTAGTCCCCACACACCCGAGAAGAGGGCCAGATCGTGAGAGACGACCCTGGGTCGGCCGGGGTGCGAGGGATATGCCTGTCAACCTCACCTTCGGCAACCAAAACGACCCACAGGCGGCGTGCGTTTTAGTCGGTTCGAGTCCGACATAACCTCTTCCACCGGTTCCGGTGGGGAGGTATCCGTGGGGAATTTGCGCACGTAAAAAAAAAAAGCAGCTCGTGTTGCGTTTCAAATGTTGTTTAGTGTATACGAGACTGGGGCTGCACACGCTAATGGGGCTGCACATGCTCACCGAGGGTCCGGCGTGGGAGACGCCGAGACGGGAGCTGATGGCGGCCCTGGGAGTGAGAGTTCTCACGCTCTCCACTTTGCTCGCGGCGATGGTTTGCTGCGCGGATGCGTGGGTATCCGGCGCCTCCTTCTGCGAGCAAGTAATGCTCGTGATGGTCGCGGGGCGGGAGCGGCAACGGGAGCTACGAAGGCAACTCGAGCGTCGGAGGTCCATGAATAATTTCCGCCCCCTATGAGCGCAGGCCTGGGGGTGATGGGTGGAGCCGCCTGTCACCCTAGAGAAGCAGGCGGCAGCGGCGGCGCGTGTTGCGCATCTCTACATTTCCGGGGCCGGGTTGGGGACCCTGTGGACCTCACACCCGAGGAGGGCCAGATCGAGAGAGATGACACTGGCTAAGCTGGGGTGCGAGGGATATGCTTGTCAACGTCACCTTCGGCTACCAACAATGACATACAGGCGCTGTGCGTTTTATTCGGTTTGAGTCCAACATAACTTACCCTACCAGTTCCGGTGAGAGGTATCCACAGCGTGAAAAAAAAAAGTGTATACGAGGCTTAACTAAAAATGAAAGAACACCTTTTTCACTTCATACTTCTTTACATTTGTTGTCAAAAGATACACTTGACTTGTATGTCACTACTGTTATTTTGATGACAGCGCCCACAGGCACAAAAACTTATGCATTTACACTGCATTTTTAGACTTTCCTTAAGTACTAAATGGTTATGGAGTTGAAAGACTAAAATTAAGAGTTTACTCCTCAAAGATGAAGTACCATGTGTTGTTCGTGGTGCTGTCAAACTTGGCAGTCTGCGTCTATTGTACAGAAGAAATAGACAATGCTGTAGATATTGAATACAAATCACTAACAAAGGATACACACAAAAATGAGAAAGGAACTACCCCGAAACCAAAGGCACCAATGCCACCAATGGAACCAATGGCACCAATGGAACCAATGGCGCCAATGGAACCAATGTCACCAATGGAACCAATGCCACCAATAGCACCAAAGGAACCAATGCCACCAAAAGCACCAAAGGCACCAATGCCACCAATGGCGCCAATGGAACCAATGGTACCAGTGGAACCAAAGGCACCAGTGGAACCAATGGCACCAGTGGAACCAATTTCACCAATAACACCAATGATACCAATGTCACCAATGGCACCAAAGACATCAAAGGCACCAAAGGCACCAAAGGCACCAAAGGCACCAAAGACACCAAAGACACCAAAGGCACCAAAAGCACCAAAGGCACCAAAGGCACCAAAAGCACCAAAGGCACCAAAGGCACCAGTATTTGTTCCAAATAAACTTTATAATAGAAAAAATAAACTGCTTTTCAGGTAAGTAGCTAAGATGTAATTGTTAATGAAACGTATTGTTGAATGCTTAACAATGAGAATACAGTCTCTGTGATGCGCCGGTAAGGCATTCAACTACCACTCATGGGGGGTGGGTTTGTTTCCCGCTCAGTGCAAATATTTGTATACATGAATATGGGTATTTGCATTAGTCTGGTCGCGCCTTGGAGAGTACGTTAAGCCGTCGACGGCTTTATAGCAGTCGTTACGAATAGGTGCAGCACCAAAAATAGTTAGACTGGTCTATACCAAAAATAGTGGACTGGAGCTATGGAGAGGGCTATGCTCGGTATTTCCTTAGGTGATCGCGTCAGAAATGATGATATCCGTAGGAGAACAAAAGTAACCGACGTAGCCCAGCGGATTAGCTCGTTGAAGTGGCAATGGGCAGGACACATAGCGCGCAGAACAGATGGCCGATGGAGCAAAAAATTTCTGGAATGGCGACCGCGTACGGGCAGACGTTGCGTAGGACGCCCAACGGCCAGGTGGAAGGACGACCTCATGAAGGTCGCCGGGAAGCACTGGATGCGGGCTGCTTTAGATCGGTCATTCTGGAAGTCTGTGGGAGAGGCCTATGTTCAGCAGTAGACTATATGTGGCTAACATGATGATGATGATGATGAGAATACAGATTACGCCCATCGGTTGTGGTGTTCAGGTAGTAGTCGCTTCACGGAAAGTAGTCAGTTGTGTCACAGTTAGACTGGAAAGCCGACTCCAACTCAAGGAAAGGTACAGCAATCCATGTACCTACAGCAATTGATAAGCTATAAGAGTCGACAGCGAGTGTTGTTGCATATGTCCAAAAGCCACGGTAGCCACTTTCCATTAGGTGGGCCGTGTGCATATCTGTGTTAAGACTAAAATACTCAACCACATTTACATGCGTCATAGAATTCTTCCACACCATCACCGATAGTTATAGTGTCCAAAAGGCTGGCAGCATTGCCACGTTGAATGGCATTGTTGATTATTTTTTGTGTATGATTAAGTTCAGGCTTTTAGCAATGGTTTTCTATTTTTATATTTAGTGTTGAAAACATGTCATTTCCCTAGGTCTAGTCTACGTCTATATCAAATCTCATGAAAATCGGTTCAGTGGTTTAGTCGTGTAAGCCAACAGACTGACAGACAGACAAAGTTTCTTTCGCATTTATAATATTAGTATGACGGCGTGGTTCCCGGCAGAGTAGAATTTGGACCACTCCATCTCTTCCCATGCGGTGTTGTACAAGGCCACTAAGGAATAGGGCTGTTCAACGCCAGATAGATATATACAGCCTAGACTCAGTCTCAGATGCATGGCTTGAGTCAACAATAGTGCCCGAAAGACGGCAATAGGCTCACCGACCGAATTCAATGATTGGTGAAATGTGTGTGTTAATTCACCTCTGACTGACCCTCCGGGGATAAAGGCGTGATTATATGTATGTATGTATGGATATACAAATTTAATAAAACCACCTATGGTAAGAAAATAATTTGACTTATACATACATACAGGCATAGATACATATAATCACGCCTTTTCCCTCGGAGAGTTACGCAGGGGTGAATTAACACCTACATTTCACTAATCATCGAATTCGGTCCCACGTAATAGGGGATGAGCCTATTGCCGTCTTCCAGGCACTATTGTTGAATCAAGCCTTGCATCTGAGGCTGAGTCTGGGCTGTATAAATCTGTCTGATGTTAAACAGCCCTATCCCTAAGTCGCCTTGTACGACACCGCATGGGAGGAGATGGGGGGTCCAAATTCTACTCTGCAGGAAACTTCACTTATGTTATAATTTATAAACTGTAGATACTTTTATTTTTTTCAGTAAAATATACAAAGTATTACCAATCAGAAACAAAATACAATCAAAAAATATTTTCTATAAGGGATCGTCAAAGATTTCCTCTATCGAAGTATGGGAGCTTGGTAAATCAAAGTCTGCATCCGCAGGCATCTTGGAAGGAGGCGTTGGCAAGACATCTGTCACTATCCAGCTATCATCCGCCAGGGGTAGTGGTTACAATCTCCGGGTTGATATCCGAGGAATCACAAAGGGCAACATTTGGAATTAAAAACATGCTGTTTCAGTCACTTTATTTGTGTTAATCGAAGAATTAACTTTATTATAGACAGGGTCAATTTTCTTAATAAAATTTTGTTCAAGATTCAGTTTCGATCTAGTCTCAATCTCCTATTGTCAATATCGGTATTCTTGGAATACAATTTTGAAGAGTGTACCTTGAATTCGTGATCGTTGATAGATCTAGATTGCATTTTAAACAATTTTTTATTACAATAATTGATTCAACCTTCCTACCTAAGGACCACCACCTAAGGAGGTAGGACACGGCGGTATTTCCGCCTAATTGAGCAGTCCGACTGGGGAAGTACCTCCGACCTACAGAATACCGCGGCTATAATAACTTCGTGTTGTGTTCCCAGCGGTGAGTAGGGTAGCCAGAGCTCACTGGAGAATTTGTGCTGTCAGTGGGAAGACTAAAGGCTTGTCCTGCTTTGTCTTCTACACTGACGGCACAGAAACTCTGTACTTACAGGGTTGGCAGCGCGACTGTGACTCCTCTGGTGTTACAAACGTCCATAGGCCACGGTAATCACTTTCCATCAGGTGGGCCGTGTGCTTGTCTGCCAACTAAGTGGTATAAAAAAACCTAGTTTATATAATATCATATAAAGACAATTTTCATAAGAGGAAATTTACACTGGAAGTGAAGATGAAGAATTAGTGCTGACGTATTTTGATGTTATAGTTTAAGTGTTGATAACACAATAATTTTAATACTCGTTTATTACAAAAATATAAATCGACAATACACAATGGTTTTAATTATTATAACTTCTGTTCCCTTCATCTGTGTGCAGTAGCTATTGAACCGAAATTACTTTTTCTTTTTTATTTATTTCAGTAGTATTACACTAGTTCATCTCATACCCACCCATAAAACCCGCATAAGTTTATCTTGGGTGTGAGTGTACATTAAATTTAATTTATATAATCAACAATATTTATAATTATAAATACATATCATACAAAAATATAAATAAGTTTCGCCAGTGACAAGAAGTAGTAAGTGCAGAGTAGGTAGGTGTAGTCTTTTGAGTGTAAACCGGCTGTTGTTTACGGTAGATGCAACGCTGCTATTTGCACCTACTTGCACGCGTTCGCTAATAGACGCACTCTGGGACAGGATGATTGGTTTGCAACAATTTTATTTATAGAATAGTTTTTTTTTTCATTTTAGTTATTTTATAGGTATGAACCATTTTATATCTCATTTATAGATTTAATATTTTGTCTTGGTTCATGTTCAAATATTGTTAACATTTTTTTATATCCCCTCTAGCTAAGCTAATGTTTGTGTTAGGAGTGAGTTTCACGTCGGTAGTGTAATGGCCAGGATTCAAATCCGGGACCTTTCAATCGCAAGGGCAACTCCTTAATCACTAAGCTACCAACGCATAATTTTCCTGATTGCATCTATGGCTCGAGAACTCGGAACTCAGAGTTCACTTAAAGTCAAGGTCTAAAATCGCACTCAATGCAAATAATTGTACGCATAAATCTGTTATTTGTATCAGAGTATTTCCAAGCCTCGAAGAGTAGCTTAAGCTCTCGGTCCTCTCGCTCCCACTCGTCATACTAATAGCTATGGCAGTCGTTACGGGTAACTAAAGCCCTAAAAAGTCCATAAAGTGGTCTAACTGCAGAACTTAGATATTGCAAATGAGTTGTGGATGTCAGATGGCAGTTGTTTCACGGAAAATATAGTAGTTCTTAGCCACGTAGTTAGACTAAGAAAAGTAGTCCCCGGACTCCGAGGTGAGAGATTAACGCTAAAATGACGAATTAACAATTATTCTAAGGTCTAAATGTAGAAGATGCAATTAAATCTCCAAGGTGAGGGTCTCAGATGCTGCAAAGAACAAAAATAAGATTATGATGATGATTCATATTATCCAGGTATCACCCCACAAATGATAAGGAAATGATTATGTACTTATTATAGGTGTTTTCTTTTAAAGATTACCTATCACAATGATGCTAAGGATCATAAAGTTAGTTCTAATGATGTCACTTTATGAAAAAAAATGCGCTGTCACATGCTGTAAAGATAAAATTGTGGAAATAAGTTGTGTTGTATGTTTTTTGTTTTCCTCATCGAACTGTATCTAATAAAAATAATCAATTAGGGAAAACTTTACATTTTAGATTCTGTTATCTTTGTTATTTCATACATATTCATGTCTAATAGATGAAGGGGTAAGCAGACGTGTATTAACGCCCACATTTCAACAACTATGATTTCAGTACCTACGTGGTGCTATGGGGCGATGCTAATACCGTTGAGCTCAAGGTCCTCACTTTGTCAGGGTTTGTATGTTTACTGTCGAATGGAAGACAGCCAACCTTCTATATAAAAAAATGTCTAAAGGGAATAAAAGCAGGTACACTACCGGCTTGGAAGTGAAATTGGCTTAGTATCCAAAGATTCTGTTGTGTTTCTTATACCACCTCAGTCTACGTCCCAGCCGGTCATAGCTAAGCCACCATATTGACTCTCCAAAAACCAAACCAAGAGGCCAGGCTTGTTGTGGGAATTATCAATCGAAGCCATGGCTCACCATTTCTGAGACTTGCTGCTTTTTTTTATACCACTTAGGTGGCAGATAGCACACGGCCCACCTGATGGAAAGTGGTTACCGTGGCCTATGGACGTTTGTAACACCAGAGGAGTCACAGTTGCGCTGCCAACCCTGTAAGTACAGACTTTCTGTGCCGTCAGTGTAGAAGACAAAGCAGGACAAGTCTGTCTTCCCACTGACAGCACAAATTCTCCAGTGAGCTCTGACTACTCTACTCACCGCTGGGAACACAACACGAAGTTATTTTAGCCGCGGTATTCTGTAGGGCTGAGGTACTACCCCAGTCGGACTGCTGCTTTGTGATTCATTGACGTTTGTGCCCGTTTTATTCAGAAGTGAGATTTGAAACCACAACATCGGTAATTGCAAATCGCCAAAACAACGACAGGAGCAATGTAGAATGAAGAGAAAATTTACAATAAAATATATTGTGTTGTATATAAG
The DNA here is from genome assembly GCA_963662185.1 of Eilema griseolum. Lineage (NCBI taxonomy): Eukaryota > Metazoa > Arthropoda > Insecta > Lepidoptera > Erebidae > Eilema > Eilema griseolum. The sequence continues at coordinate 7,584,184 of OY759254.1, read as the reverse complement.
TATATAACCATTCCAACAACTAGGGTGTTTTGGGCTGGAAATGATCAATTAGCCTATAGTAATTCACTGATGGACAAAGAGCTCTCTCAATGTGCTCAATAGTACCCGACCTCCCGTCTCTTATATTCACTCCACCTCAGTTATCCTTTGCTCAGTCAATCTTTTTTACCCGACTACGGCAGAGCAAAAGGAAAGTTATGATTTGACAGGGTACCTATGTATGTAGGTTCATCTGTTCTCTCATAGCTCCTCAACCACTTATTAGAACTGAATAAATAAGGAATCGTTAGAAGCGTCTTAGTCGTCCGCTGGTTATAGGTTATATAATGCGTCACTGAATCTATTATGGCGTCCTCTAGCGGTCATAAAGTATTGTGTTAAAAAATAAATTTGAAATAAATATGTTGTGTTTGGTATTAATGGAAAGGGCTATTTAGCATTTCAAATATGTATAAATGATACCTATAGTTTGCCTAAAAATAATAAAATTAAAAAAATAAGTTTAAAACTAAAACCCGACCACTGAAAAATCATAATCTAAATAGTATTAAACAAAAAAACATCAAGGATAGTCGTGGTCATATGCCACTTATTCGAATAAAATAATACATTCTAGAGAAAAGTGGCATATAACCACCGGGGTAACCTTGTTATTTTCTTGTTTAATACTTTTTAGAGCATGGTTTTTCAGTAGTCCAGTTTTAGTTTTAAACTTATTTTTTTATAAAATAATATATTCTAGAGAATCACTATGATCACCATTAAAAATTACAGATACCACGAAATTATAATGGCCACAATTGTAACTTGCATCTTCTGTTTGTCGATTCGCGGTCTCTTCTCAAGGACGAGTCCTGGTTCAAGCAGTTACAGGTTGTTAGATGCTGCTAGTCCACAGCCACTTCAAGTTGCTTTTGTTAACTTTGCTTCTTTGCTGAATGACGTCATAACGGATTTTACGTGGGGCGCACTATAAGTTTCCGGAATGAATATGAAAAAAAACTATTAAAGGTACAAAATTAATTTATTGTTTTTCAAAATAATCTCTCTTGGCGTCTATGCACTTTTTCATTCGATCAAACCAGTTTTGAAAACTTTTGTGCCACTCCTCTGTGGTGACCTCTGAAACGTGTTTTTCATACTCCTCGACAGCCTCTTCTGGTGATGAAAATCGTTGGCCCCGTAATTGGTTCTTAATTTTTGGGAACAGATAATAGTCACAAGGTGCCAGGTCGGGACTGTATGCAGGATGACTCATGAGTTCTACATTTTTCGCCTTCAAAAAGTCGTTTGTCTGTCTGGCCGTGTGAGAACTAGCATTGTCGTGGTGCAGGATGATACGGCGTTTACGGTTATTTTTACGGAGTTCGTCAATAACTTCCGGCAAACAAATGGTCGTGTACCAGTCACTATTCACAGTACGACGATTTTCTAAAGCAACAGTAGCCACGTGTCCAGTTTTATTAAAAAAAGAAGCAATCATCCGCTTAGATGCACTTTTCACGCGCGCCACTTTGGTTGGTTTCGGCTCATCTTGAAAGACCCATACGCTCGATTGCTGCTTTGTTTTGGGATCGTAGCAATAAATCCATGTTTCGTCACCTGTTACTATGTCCCACACCAAATTTGACGCACCTTCGTTGAATCTGGTAAGCATGGCACTGCACCAAGTGACGCGGTCCGTTTTTTGATCCTCGGTCAAGTTATGTGGGATCCATCGCGAGCACAGCTTTCTCACACCCAAATGTTTGTGTAGGATTGATTGTATTTGACTAATGCCTATTTCTAAGGATGCACGAATTTCATGGTAGGTCACATGCCTGTCTGTTTCAATCATACGGCGCACAGCATCGATGTTTTTGTTGGTCACAGCGGTGGACGGCCGACCATCGCGAGATTCGTCACTGAGATTGATACGACCACGCTTGAATTCTGCAAACCAGCTATAAACAGTCGTCTTGCATGGAGCTTCATCGCCAAAAGCTGTTTCAAGCCGAGCGATGCTCTGTTGAGCCGTCAAATTACACTTAAAATCGTAGAAAATCATACTACGAAAATTTTTCCGAGTTAAATCCATGTTGATGCAGACACACAATTTTTTAAATGGCGCCACAAGGTAAAAACAAAAGACAGTCAGATGAAACAAACTGTATTCTACAGCCAAAGAGTTCTATTTTCAAATGTTGTAATAAATTTTTAAATATTGTTTATGTAAGTGGCTAGTTCCGGAAACTTTTAGTGTAACCTATGTATCCTACACAGAAACGCAAGTACATGCTCTGGTTATCAATTACGATCTGCCGTATTATTCTACTTGATAATGAGTTTGAAACGCAGTGTTAACGTGAGTAGACGGTGAATTTCAATGGGTTGATATAAAATATAGAATCGGCGTAAAACTAGACTCACTTTAATGGGTCGGCTAATACTGGTCTAGTTGAATAAGGGCCCAGTTACTATACGTGTTGATAGTCTTCAATAGATTAGTAACGCGGAGATACTTTTACATGAATCAGCAGATAGTTGTACCTTTATCTTTGAGATTGTGATTATCTTTAATCTGTATTTAGCTCAATATATATATTCGTAAGGTAAACGATAAAATTCAGTGTTTGAATTTGAAGCAACAATAAACAATTACTAAGGTAAGTGCCGTTTTTGTGCTAATTATAAATTTTGTTATAATAATGTATTTAAACTGAAGTGTAATTGTAATTACTTCAAAAGAGTAGTCTGTCAACAGTGAGAATTTTTTCGTTCATATGGAGTAATTTTACATGCATACATACATAAAATCACGCCTGTTTCCCATAGAGGTAGGCAGAGATCACGGATCTCCACTTGCTACGATCCTGACATACTACTCTCGTTTCATTCACTCTCGTTACATTCTTCATGCATGCTCGTCGGTTTAGAGTACTCCTGACCTGCCCCTTTTCTAAAATTTCCCCGATTTGGTCCAGGTATGTGCGCCTGGGTCCTAGTAATTTTATCGATTCTTTTTAAAAGAGTCAGTTATTCCTTAAGCATGGTGTCTAAACTAGACACAACATTAGCATCTAACCTCTTCTTCTTCACTTAGGCCTCAATTTCAGTGGTATCCTCCACTTCGGAGTCCGAAGTCCGAAGTTCCACTCTTTCCTGCTTCAATTTAGTATATTTTGACGATACGGGAACGATATTAGTCTAACTCCCTAACCCCACAATGCCTACAGCAACATTCTATCATCGCACCGCTCGCCGTAGGCAGGAAGTTCATCCCCACACATTGCAACCTGAGATGGTACGCACTATGCGATATGAAAGAAACTTCATCCAACGCACACTCAAGTTGTGGAATGAACTCCCTGCTGCGGTCTTCCCTTGCGCCTAGAGAGGTTTCTACAGGGTCGGCTGCGCGAATGTGACGCTCCTGGTGTTGCACAAGTCCATATTCCACGGTAACCACTTCCCATCAGGTGGGCCGTGTGCTTGTCTGCCACCTAAGTGCTATAAAAAGAAAACCTGAGAAAAAAGCCTGCACCAAAGATCAATATACCTGCACCAAAAATAAGAGATAGGACACGACGGTATTTCCGTCCAATTGAGCAGTCCGACTGGGGAGGTACCTCCACCCTACAGAATACCGAGCCATAATAACCTCGTGTTGTATTCCCGGTGGTGAGTAGAGTAGCCAGAGCTCACTGGAGTGTTTTTGTGCTGTCAGTGGGAAGACCAAAAGCTTGTCCTACTTTGTCTTTCACACGGCACAGAAACTCTTGTGCTTACAGGGTTGGCAGCGCGATTGTGACTCCCTTGGTGGTACACACGTCCATAGGTCAGGGTAACTACTTTCCATTTGGTGGACCGTTTGCTTGTCTGCCAACCAAGAGGTATAAAAAAAAATCAATCAATCAATAAGCCTCTCGCAGTCCACTGAGGGACATAGACCTCTTCCAATAGTGGAAGACTTTGGCCTACTGTTTCTACACTGGTCAGACGGGTTGGTTCTGGGTTTTATTTCGAGTTTTCCTTCTCTACCATTGATATCGTCTGCGTATTTTTCCGTTAGTTGCCTCTTATGACTTAGGATGAGAGGGGGTAGTGATACTTGTAATCTTTCTCCGTTACCATACGTATACCAAAGAATCATCTGTCTATTAACAGGTGTACTGATTTGTAGTTGATGACGTTGCCTTGGCTCTCATGCATCTCCATATACATCATTAATCATAAAATCTTATAAAGCAATTAAATCCGCTACTGAGCATAAACTTCCCAGAAATCTAATATGATCATTTTTTTAGATGAAGAACCAATTGCTGTTTGCCGTTCTTTTGGCGCTGGCAGTTCTAAATGGCGCCAACAGTGCTGTAGCTCCTGAACTTGAAATAGCAGCCGAGCCTATCGAAATAATTGAATCTGCCATAGAGCCTGGAGCTCCGTCTGTCACAAGCAGAAACTTTGCCACTGGGATTATTGGTTCAGGGGACAGGTTGTTGTACAGGTAATATTGCTCAACTGTTTTATTATCAAGTACGTACTCAGATATTATTCTTTCAGCTGCCACGGTAATCGTGTTTTGTAACCCAAAAAAAAATGAAACATAAATGAAATAACGTAAACAAATAAAATTACAAACAAAGCTGTGATCTACAAGTAGGATAAAAAAATCTGTTTCTTCCTTGGGGATTTGTTATTTTCTTGTAGTTAAAATTAATTATTTAACTAAGCTCATTGAAAATTGGTGAAAGAGCGGGACAAGTTGCGTCAGTTATTATTTTATATTTATTTTTAATCATCCAACCCAACCTATAATAGTAAATGATATGAATAAATATTATGACGTCACAATAAACTATTCCATACAAGTTTCCTAATAACTTACCGTTTTGACGTTTAGTAAAAAGTCGCTAATTTGACTAGTCAGTCAAATACCCAATTAGATCTACTTCTAGTGTATGTATGTATATATCTATAAAACGGTTAATATTTTCATTGTAACAATCGTTTTTGCGTTATTGCTTTTCAAATCTCCATTATCCGTATTCATGGACTTTCGCATCCTATCCTACTTTCTGCTAGGTATATCCTTCTTCCAACTACTCTATTGACATTATAAAGCAAAAGTTTATGAAGACGTTGGACCTTATAGTCAGGAATAACACATAAATACTACTTTTTACATATACATAAACTCACGGCTTTCCATCAGGTGGACATTTCGCCAGTTCATATTTAGGTCCCAATGTAATAGGTAGCGAGCCTATTACTATTAACCCGGCACTTATAAACCTCCGATAAATACACACATAACTTCGAAAAGCATCGAAAAGTCATTGGTGTGTGCCATGGTAAAACCTGGGATCGAACCCGAGAGCTCGTCTCAGCAGTCCATTACCCTTACCACTAGACTACCACGGTTGGTACTACTTTTATCCATGGAATATGCCTGCAATCAGAATTTGACACTGTCTCAGCCGCGGTCAATAGCTAGTTAATAATGTTAGCAGGGATTTTTAGGTGCCAATGAATTTGTTCTTCAACTATATCTTAAAATCCACAGGAATTACTTCACCAAGTCACCCCTCACAAACTACATTCAGACGCAAGATATCACATACCGCGGGAACGCTACCACCAGGATCACGTACGTCTCGGCTGTTGAAGTTGGGTATACCCAGTATGCGACCGCCTACATCACAGCTGGAGGCGTTGGCTGGAACAACGTCTCTATCCGACTTTCCACCGCCCGGAGTTATGGGTATTACTTCTCTCTCGACATCTGGGGTCGTTAAATAGATCTTAAAGAACATCTGAAGAATCAAATTATATGCATATCGACGGTTAAAACAAAAAGGTACAAGCGACATCGACATTTCATACAAAAAAGGTCTTAAAGCACATGAAACACTCTTTACAACACAGTGTAATTTGCGTATCAACTGTTCTTGTCGCTTACGTCCTTTAGCCTTTCAACCGTCGATATGATTTTAATCGATTTTTTGACTTTTTATTTAAATGGATGATTGTGTAATACATTTGCCGTTATGTAACAGAATAATTAGTTTCTTTTTTCACGACGTATATATATATAAATATTCCACGACATTCTACACAACGCTATCTAGACCCATGGTAAGCCTACTAGCTTGTGTTATGGGATCTAGAATGCGGATAAACATACTTAGATACTTTTTTTTTGTAAATACATACATATTATACATAGAAATACCCAGACCAATGCAAGTATACATATTTATGCATACAAATATTTGCATTGAGCGGGAATCGAACCCGCGCCCCCTGCATAGCAGTCGAATGCTCTACCGCTACGCCACGGATCAAGGTACATCAAAGTACTTTTATCTGAAAGAAAAATATATCGTATGTGTGTTCTTCACACCTAAATTAGTTTTAACTGTTCACATTATTTACAATCTTGTTCAATCAATTAGCATATTACAGTCCACTGCTGGACATAGGACTTTTCCAATGTCCGCCATTGCTGCCGACCCTCCAACTTCCGTATCGAGTCTGTCCCATCAACCGTTTACAGGTTGTTAAGCCATCTGTCGTCTGTGTGACGACCTGAAAAAGGTGACTGGGACAAAATGGATGCGGAAGGCAGAGAATCGCTAAAAATGGCGCACATCGGGAGAGGCTTATATCCAGCAGTAGACCGCGGTAGGCTAATTGATTGATTGATTGAGCCCATCTGTCTAGGGAGCGTCCCACCTTCCATTTGGCTTCTCGCGGTCTCCACTCTAGGACTCGTTTGATCTAACGGCCACCGGTCCTTCGACTTGTAATCTTGATAAAATATTACAATAATTAGTTTTTATTATGAATTGCATAAGGCATTCGTCGCCTAGAGATGTAGGAGAACATGTAAACAGCTTACAGGGTCGGCACCGTGAGTATCATAGACGTCCATAGGCCACGTTAACCACTTTCCAACAGGTGGGCCGTTTGCTTGTCTGCCACTTAAGTGGTATAAAAAAAAACAGATCTCCAGTTTCACGGTGTAATCAGCAACAACGCTAAGATGATATTAATATATTTTTAATAAACAATTTTACTACTAAACAATCTGTTTTGAAAAGAAGCTTTCACGATCTGCATATTGCGACAGTATTTCAATAAGCTCAAATTGTGCTGGAACGTTTTGGCAGGCAGCCAGTACGCGGAACCCGCGGCACTGACAAATAGTGGTTGCGCCGATGTGGAAACTGTATTTTTTGACATGGAAACACACTCCTTTTAGATCCGTCTTCCCCTCCGCACTAACCATAGAGTAGGGCTAGCTGTAGCTTCCGTCCGCCATTGTGTGAGATGTGGTCGGCAGTCTCGCTTTGAACTAGCCAGCGTAAAGGCGATCTCGCGCGCGCGTCTCTCAGAAATGAATAATATTTGTTGTATTTTAACCGCCTCATAGACCTTTACCGATCGGATGGTGCCTCTCGTGTGTTCCTCAAGGGATCTAGTGACGCTGACGGCAGCTCCTGAGCAAGGAAGAGAAGATCCGTGTACCGGCTGCGATGAAAAACACGTGGGTCGTGAAGGTTAGTGCATCCTCTCCTAATTTCTCGGGCTGCATTCACTGCCTGGATCGAATCCGCGGCAGCCCGGCCACCTGTCTTGTTTTGTGTGTAAAGTGTCAATAGAACAGTTATCTGCTTCCCCGCAATACAGTCCACTCGCACACGTTGGCCCACGCGCCACCATTTTTGGTCCGGATCGAGCCGGATTCTTAGCCGTAGTTCGTATTTTGTTATTATTCTAATGGGAATGAGCGCACCGCACCTAAGTGCCTGGTTATTTTAGTAGAAAACCCCGCATCCAGACACTTAGGCTTAGAATTTGTTGTCCGTTCGCCGCTGGCTCGCATTGTACCTACCTAATACATAAATAGGTTAGGTATCATATCAGCACTTAATCGTAGTTCACAATTTTCGCATCGCACCTAAGTGCCTGGTTATTTTAGTAGAAAACCCCGCATCCAGACATTTAGGCTTAGATCTTAGGTATACTCAGACACCCTAGTGCATAGGCACAGTGTAATACCTAACGCATTTGGCTTTGTTTTGTTTTTTTCAATTACGTTGTTCTCGGCTCACGTCGTATTTGCCTAGTACCTGCGTGGGTAGACACGTGGCTGTGCCTACCTCGCTCGCATCTCATCCCAATTCATACGAAAGTATTTTAATTTGAATAGATATTACGCAATACTTAATCTCGGAAATAATAGTTGAATCTAGACAGCGACCATCGCGCAGGTGCGACCTTGTTGCTATGCGCGTTTGTTCAAGCGTGCATTCACAGTTGTAAGCACCTACCTACCTACATAGTTAACGCTCGCGCCGCCTCGCTGCTCTGTACCGCTAGGATTAAGTCATTTCATATTTAATTGTAAACATGTCCCCAAAGGTTGATAAGACCGGTAAGGTTCAATTGAAACTTTTATACGCTAAAAAAGAAATGATTTACTCTCGCGTACAATCGATTTATGATAGTGCACTCAAAACCTCTGATTTGGTCATCAGAGATTCGTTCTTGTGTTCTATAGAAAACTTAGATAGTCTACGCGCGGATTTCGAAACCTTAGTGCATGACATCAACGTTTTAGAGTTGAATTTGGATCCCGATTACTCAGTGAGTTATCAAGCCTTGTCGTCGTTTGACGATTTGTATTGTCGTATCAAGCGCGTCGCGAGGAGTTTGGAGAAGCCGTCTGACCGACCCAACCCCACTCGCGACCGACCTAAGTTGCCACCAATTCAAATACCCGAGTTTGATGGTAACATTCGCAATTGGTGTCGATTTATAGATAGTTTTGAGAATACAATAGATAAGAACGATTCGTTGACAGATCACGAAAAATTGCATTATCTCGTTGAAAAATTGACTGGTAAAGCTATAACCGCTTGCGCTGGAATTACGTTTAGTGCCGGGAATTATAATTTAATTTTAAATACTTTGAAAGCTAAGTATGAGGATAAAAGATCGGTAGCTAACGCCTATTTAGATCAGATGTCTGATTTGAAATCTATTACGGCATGTAACGATCAAAGCTTAGAGAGATTTCTAGATACTTTCGCGTCAGCTGTTCGCGCCGTAAAGAACTTGAAGATCGATGACCTCTGCGACTTCGTATTTTTGTATATGGGTTTAAAGAAATTAGATTCCGAAACCATTCGTTTGTTTGAGTCGGATCATCGCGGCAGTAAAATTCCTAAGTTCGAAGACTTAGAAAGTTTTGTTCGCGAGCATATAAAGGTATTGCAACGCTCTTCATCGAAACATGAAGGCGCGAAGAAGGTTGTTACTTCTGAACGCAAAATAGATGCGTCATCGAAGTCACTGAGGTCAACCCATACTTATGTTAATACCGCACCAGCACGTGTACAATCACCTGTTTGCTCTTTGTGTAGTACTCATCACTCGCAACTGTACAAGTGTCCTGGTTTCCTAAAATTGTCGCCTAGTGATCGTTATAAATTTGTTCGCGCTAATAATCTTTGTTTTAATTGTCTCGGTACTAAACACCGCGTGGGTTTATGTAATAGTGGAAATGGTTGTCGCAAATGTCAAGCGAGACACCACACTTTGCTTCATTTTGAAAATAGTAATGCCGCATCCAAGGTGAGCACAGTTGGTTCGTCGAGCGGTGACGCGCGGCAGCCTGCGCCGCAGCCGCAGCCCGAGCTCGCACGCGCTCCGGCCTGCCCGGGGACCGCTACGAATGACGTCACCTTGTGTTCGTTCTCCGCTAGTGCTGCCCTCACTACGGTTTGTCTTGCGACCGCTCGCGTGGTTATTGTTGATGCATTAGGTAAACCGCACATTGTTCGAGCGCTATTAGATGGCGCTTCGCAAAGTAATTTTATTACTCAAGATTGTTGTCAACGTCTTGGTTTCAATGTTGATAGGCGTTCAACCTACTCAGTGGTGACGGGTTTTGGAGGTTTACGGTCAGCTGTTCATGGCACAGTTAAAACGAGGTTTGGATCTCGTTTTAATAATAAAATTTGGTTTGACATGGATTCGCTCGTTACAGATAAAATAACTGAACAGTTGCCTACCGTCCCAGTTGACACGTCTTTATTAACGAAATTTAAAGACTTGCCTTTAGCTGATGAGACTTACGCTGTTCCTGGAGTCGTCGATATATTGATCGGCGCTTCGATTCTCCCGCACCTCCAGTTATCACGTAAGGTCAAAGGGGGACCGACGTACCCCGCTCCGCACGCCCTGGAAACAGTTCTGGGTTTTGTTATAATTGGTTCCGCACCCGCTTCTATAGATAGTTTTAGTCACTCGACTGCCTCGTTCTGTTGCACCGTCGAGCCGCCACTGGAGTCTACCATCCGCAAGTTTTGGGAGATTGAAGAGGTCAATGTCCCACCAATCCTAAGCCCCGATGACAAGATGGCTGAGGAGATTTATTGTCGCACGACTACTCGTGATGAGCAGGGTCGTTATGTGGTCGCGCTCCCTTTCAAGGGAGATATTTTTTCGCTCGGGGACTCCCGTGCATCCGCTGAAAGACGCTTTCTTTGTTTAGAACGAAAGATGCAGGCGTCTCCAAAGTTAAAGCAAGCCTATGATGAGGTTGTTAACGAATATTTAGATAAAGGTTACATCTCACCTGCGCCTGCGGACACTGACGAGACCCAGCCTTCGTACGTTATCCCGCACCACGGAGTTATTAGAGAAGATAAGCTTACTACTAAACTCCGCGTAGTTTTAGATGGCAGTGCTAAGACTAGCACTTCCGTGTCGCTTAATGACATTTTGTATTGTGGTCAAAATCTTCAAGGTAATTTATTTGACATAATTGTAAATTTTCGTTTATTCGCTGTGGCACTCTCTGCAGATATTCGACAAATGTTTTTGTGCCTTGAAGTGCGCGAACCCGATCGTAGGTTTCAACGATTTTTGTATAGATTTTCACCGCAAGAACCTTTAATGGTTTACGAGTTTAATCGTGTTTGCTTCGGGCTTAAATCTAGCCCTTTTCACGCACTTCGCACCGTCAAGCAGTTGGCCGCTGACGAGGGCGATGCATTTCCTAAAGCGAGAGCCACCATTGAGACTGGCTTATACATGGACGACTTCGTGTATAGTGTAGATAGCGAGGCCGAGGCTGTCGAGACGGCCGCTCAGGTTATAAGTCTCATGAAGGCGGGTCAATTTGATCTCGTGAAATGGACGAGCAACTCGCAAACAGCGTTAGAGTCGATTCCACCGTCGCACCGATTGTCTTCGGTTAAGGAGTTCGATGAAAGTGATACGCACAAGGTGCTTGGTTTAAGCTGGTCGCCCGCATCTGATACGTTTAGTTTGAAAAGTAGTTCGACCCCGCAAACTTGTACTAAACGCATTATCCTGTCGTGTGTGGCACGGATATGGGACGTAATGGGATTCGTAGCTCCTGTCGTTCTGTACGCCAAACTACTTATAAAAGAGCTTTGGCTTTCGAATTGTGATTGGGACGACACCGCGCCCGACAACATTGCTAAGTTGTGGGCTCGCTTTAGAAAAGAACTCTCTGTGCTTGACCAAGTACAAATTCCGCGTCATGTAGGTATATCGCAACCTAGTGTTGTTACGGTAGTAGGCTTCGCGGACGCTAGTGAGAGGGCGTATGGAGGAGTAGTCTATTTTCATGTCTCGAATGTAGGTAAGGTTTCAATTAGCCTTATAAGCGCGAAATCGAAGGTCTCTCCCCGTAAGGTCGTCTCTCTGGCACGCCTCGAGCTATGCGCTTTACTATTGTTGGTTAGATTGATCACCTCTATCGCCAATGCTTGTAGTAGTCGCATTAATATTAATAGAATTTTAGCTTTTTCGGACTCAACAGTCGCTTTGTGTTGGGCCCACTCTTCGCCCCATCGTTGGGACACCTTCGTCGCTAATAGAGTGGCAAAAATTCAATCGGAATTAGCGCCAAAAAATCTCTTTCACGTTGCTGGCACCGACAACCCAGCCGATTGTCTCTCTCGTGGACTGCTTCCTTCGCAAATATTAGATCACCCGTTATGGTTTAGTGGACCGTCCTGGATTCATGCCGCGTTAGATAAGTGGCCAGTTAGTCAATTCAATCCCACTACGGTTTCCGAACCACCCGAGGAAAAGAAGCACTCGCTTGTGGTGTCGGTCCCGCGTGAAGAGTCCCTGGTTTTGTTGTTGGCTAATCGCGTCTCGTCTTGGTCGAGACTGTTGCGTTGTGTTGTTTATGTAGGCCGATTTTTGAGAATTTTATCTACACGCGGTCATATAACCGCCGCTGATTTAGATAAGGCTGAATTGATCATACTTCGCGAATTGCAGAAGTGTTATTTTGCTTCTGAATTTAAAAATTTAGAATTTAACAAACCTTGTAGTCGTTCTTTCCGACACTTGAAACCATTTTTGGAAGATGGACTCATTCGAGTAGGTGGTCGTTTGAGAAATTCAGGTTTAGGATTTGAACAAAGGCACCCAGTAATTCTCCCGCGTAAGGACCACGTATTAGATTTGTTAGTAGATTATCATCACAAGGTGAATTGTCACGCTGGTCCCGATTTGTTAATGTCTATTTTGAGACAGAAATACTGGATAATTTCCGCTCGTAATTTGATTCGCGCTAGAGTACACAGATGTGTACCTTGTTTTAAACTCCGCCCGCGTTTTATCGCGCCTGAAATGGCCGATCATCGCTCTTGTCGTGTTGTTCAATCCGCAAAACCTTTCGTACACACCGGCACAGACTTTGCTGGGCCTTTCAAGGTCACCATTGCTCGTGGTCGTGGCATTCGCTCCACGAAAGCTTATGTTTGTTTGTTCATTTGTATGACAACTCGCGCGGTTCATATAGAGTTGACCGGTGATTTAAGTACGCCAAATTTTATGTCCGCTTTTAAACGTTTTTTGTCGCGTCGGGGTCCGGTTAAGCGCATGTATTCGGACAACGGTACAAACTATGTAGGGGCCCGACGTAGTATTTCGGAATTGCACACATTCTTACGGTCTAAGTACTACCAAAGTGAATTCGCTCACATCTTAGCCGAAAATCGCATTGAATGGTACTTTAACACGCCTGCAGCTAGTCATTTTGGTGGTAATTGGGAAGCGAATATTAAAAGCCTTAAGTCGCATCTGTTTCGCGTCATAGGCGAACAGATTCTCTCGTTCGAGGAGTTGAGTACCGTACTCGCGCAAGTAGAGGCGGTGATGAACACGCGTCCGCTGTGTCGGACTCTATCTAGCGATCCGTCAGAGCCGTTAGCGCTGACGCCAGCTCACTTCTTAAATATGACTCCTTTAAAATATTTGCCCGCAATAGATGTTGATGACGATAGAATGCACCTCCTAACTCGTCACGCTCTTTTAGATAAGATGGTCCAATCGTTTTGGAATCGTTGGAGAACCGATTATTTGCACACGCTGCAGTCACGTCAAAAATGGAATACTCCATCCAACCCAATTACTGTAGGTACGGTGGTAGTCCTTATGACTGAGAATGCGCCTCCTTTACATTGGCCTCTAGGAGTAGTAGAGGAAATTTTTCCCGATGCCCGCGGGATAACTCGTGTTGTACGGGTTAAAACTGCAACCGGATCGTATCTGCGCCCGGTTGTTCGCCTCTGCCCTCTGCCTAGCCAGCAGTAGGCACGAGTTCCAATCTATGTTTATATTTTAGTTGTTATTTCGCAAACCTAGATTTAGATTAGACATTAGTTTTGTTCCACATTTTTCGTTTCGAAGGTAACCCTTCAAGCCGGGGGGAATGGTTGCGCCGATGTGGAAACTGTATTTTTTGACATGGAAACACACTCCTTTTAGATCCGTCTTCCCCTCCGCACTAACCATAGAGTAGGGCTAGCTGTAGCTTCCGTCCGCCATTGTGTGAGATGTGGTCGGCAGTCTCGCTTTGAACTAGCCAGCGTAAAGGCGATCTCGCGCGCGCGTCTCTCAGAAATGAATAATATTTGTTGTATTTTAACCGCCTCATAGACCTTTACCGATCGGATGGTGCCTCTCGTGTGTTCCTCAAGGGATCTAGTGACGCTGACGGCAGCTCCTGAGCAAGGAAGAGAAGATCCGTGTACCGGCTGCGATGAAAAACACGTGGGTCGTGAAGGTTAGTGCATCCTCTCCTAATTTCTCGGGCTGCATTCACTGCCTGGATCGAATCCGCGGCAGCCCGGCCACCTGTCTTGTTTTGTGTGTAAAGTGTCAATAGAACAGTTATCTGCTTCCCCGCAATACAGTCCACTCGCACACGTTGGCCCACGCGCCACCAAATAGTATACCTACATCCGTCGCCAGATGTTTCACAGACAAATGTACTGAGAATATTGTATCTTAAGAGATACAATATTCTCAGTACATTTGTACTGAGTACGATTTGTACGTCACTTCAGATTGTTGCTGACTTTATTATGAGAAAGAAATTGTTGATTTATAAATTACTTAATAGAATAGCATAGGGTTCATGAACTGATTCATTATTCTTGATACCAATGCAACGCAATCTAGACTAAAGTTTCTTTCGATGTTATAATGATTATGCCTTATTTTTTATATAGGACATCTAAATCTGTCTTCAACTCGACTAAGATAGAAAAAATTTAAACGATCCAGGCGGAATTCGAACCCGCGTTCTATCCCTTACAGGGGGAAGGGAGTCTTCAACTCGCTCAAGGCAAAGTATCAGGAAAGAGGGTCCCCATTACAGACACGTTGTACCATGTCGCAATGATGGCATTCAGCTTGACGGCCTCATTTGCGCAGATTTTTAATATATAATATTGCTACCCTTTTTTTTAATGTGCGCAAAATCCTCACGGATGCCCTCACCACCGGAGCCCTCACCACCGGAGCCGGTGGGGGAGGTTATGTCGGACATGAACCGACTAAAACGCACGCCGAATGTGTGGGCCGCAGGATGCCGGAGGTGAGATTATTTGAGATATATCCGTCGTACCCGGGCCGAAGTGGTCTACTTTCTTTTTTTTTATACCACTTAGGTGGCAGACAAGCACACGGCCCACCTGATGGAAAGTGGTTACCGTGGCCTATGGACGTTTGTAACACCAGAGAAATCACAGTTGCGCTGCCAACCCTGTTAGTACAGAGTTTCTGTGCCATCAGAGTAGAAGACAAAGCAGGTCAAGCCTTTAGTCTTCCCACTGACAGCACAAATTGTCCAGTGAGCTCTGGCTACCCTACTCACCGCCGAGAACACAACACGAGGTTATTATAGCCGCGGTATTCTGTAGGGCGGAGGTACTTCATCGGCACCGTGTCCTACCTCCTTTAAATATATATTTTTTAAGTTATTATTTTAAAATACAGCTAATAGTCTGACAAACAGGAATAATAGTAAAATCTGCAGCACACTGCTCATATTGTTTTTTTTTTAAATAAATACACATCTGCAATATGCGGTATTTTTGATGATCAGACTGTAAAGCGGTAAGATATTTTTGGCATGACGCCATTCTCGTACACCTTCATGTCGCTAGATATTTCATAAACAAGGCACGCCTCGTCAACCCACTGACTTCATCAACTGGTGGTGAAACGGGAATTTAGGTTTTCCCTAACACACTTATAGTAGCTACTGCCGTCTGACCTCCTAATTTAAAGGAAAGCCAACATACTTCCATTAAAGATAACGTATGTTTAGTTTACATAAATAATCATACTTTAAAACTAGTTTATTTTGTTTGGCCTGCTCGCTGGCATGAATTTAGTAGCTAATTGAAATTTCCACTGTTCCGGTGGTCTGATTGATCTGATATGTAGTACACACCTTTAGTTCGAATCACATAACATAACATAACATAAACTCACGCCTATATCCCCGAAGGGGTAGGCAGAGGTGCTAGCACCCACATTTCGCCAGTTTATGTTTAGGTCCCAATGTAATAGGTGGCGAGTCTATTGCCATTAACCGGGCACTTATAAACCTGCGATAAATACACACATAACTTCGAAAAGCATCGAAAAGTCATTGGTGTGTGCCATGGTAAACCTGGGATCGAACCCGAGACCTCGTCTCAGCAGTCCATTACCCATACCACTAGGCTACTAGTTCTACTATTTCGAATCACAATGCAATTTTAATCAAAACATTTTGGCTCCCAGTGGAGTAGAAAAGAGTCTCTTCCTCTGAGTGTCATAAAAGGTGACTAAGAGACAGGGAAACATAAAGCCCATGATGAAGGGCCAGCTTGAAATAAGCTAAGGGACTAGCTTGGTTAACTAGGTTAATAGATCTCTGCCTATTCCTACGGGGATTTACAGGCGTGAACTCGAGGCAAAACTCTCTCTCTATGTAAATATCACTTCACTTGTTTTCCTAGTACTTTCTAGGTATTTTCATTACGTATTTACCTTATACTAATATTTTAATTATGGAAGTAACTATGTCTGTCTCTCAGTCTGTTTGTTTGGTACGCCTGAACTGAATCGATCTTGATAAAATTTTGTACAGAGATGGACTAAAACTTGTGAAAGCACGTTTGGTTCCGATAACCGACACGGCGGTATTTCCGCCTAATTGAGCAGTCTGACTGGGGAAGTACCTCCGCCCTACAGAATACCGCGGCCATAATAACTTCGTATTATGTTCCTGGCGGTATAGGAGTAGGGTAGTCGCAAATCGGGATCAGAAGAAGACTAAAGGCTTGTCCTGCTTTGTCTTCTACACTAACCGTACAGAAACTCTGTGCTTACAAGGTCGGCAGCGCGAGTGTGGTTCTTCTAGTGTTACACACGTCCATAGGCCACGGTATGCACTTTCTATCAGGTGGGCCGTGTGCTTGTTTGCCACCTTAGTGGTATAAAAAAAGCCTCGCGGGTGGAACCGCGGAAAACAGCTAGTACAAAATAAAAGATATTTCGAAAACAATAATGATGTACGAAGATTCTACAAGTGTCAACACTCTTAACATGACTTGTTCCGTTATCAGTGAGTCACTGATAACGCCTCTCTTGTACACTATCTCTTTAATATAATATAGGTACCACTGACAAATATCTATTTTCAGTGTTGACAATTCAATCACAGTGCTGACTCGATTAAAGAAATAGGTACTGAGAAATATATCAAGGTGAGTTTTTTTAAATATATACATACATACGTATAATCACGCCTTAATCCCCGGAGAGTTAGCCAGATGTGAATTAACACTCACATTTCACCAATTATTGTCTTTGGTCCCACGTGATGGGGGTGAGACTATTGCCGTCTTCCTGGCACTATTGTTGCCTCGAGCCTTGTATCTGTGCCTGAGTCTGAGCTGTATATATCTGTCTGATGTTAAACAGATCTATCCCTTAGTCACCTTGTACGACACCGCATGGGAAGAGATGAGGTGGCCCAAATTGTATTCTGCCGGGAACCACGCAGCATATTATTTAGGTAATATAGGTAATATATAGGTAGCGAAATTCAACCAGGCGCAGGGCACGCCGTAGTAACGGCGGTAAGGCCCATCATGGGGGAGTGGCTAGAGAGGCCACACGGCAGCCTCTCGTACCGTCTGACGCAGATGATCACCGAGCACGGATGCTTCGGAAAGTATCTGCGTCGGATGCACAAAGAGCCAACGTCCGAGTGCCATCACTGCGACGCGAGCGAGGACTCAGGTCCGCACACGCTCACCGAGTGTCCGGCGTGGGAGACGCCGAGGCGGGAGCTTGTGGCGGCCCTGGGAGTGAGGGTTCTCACGCTCTCCACCTTGCTCGCGGCGATGGTTCGCTGCGCGGATGCGTGGGCGGCCGGCGCCTCCTTCTGCGAGCAAGTAATGCTCGTGAAGGAGGAGGCGGGGCGGGAGCGGCAGCGGGAGCGACGAAGGATCGCAAGACAAGCTGCCCGCGTACGAAGGCAACTCGGGCGTCGGAGGTCGATGAACGACCTCCGCCCCCCATGAGCGCCGGCCTGGGGGTGACAGGTGAAGCCGCCTGTCACCCTGGCAGAAGCAGGCCGCGGCGGTGGCGCGCGTGGCGCGCCTCCCCGTTTCCGGGGACGAGTTGGGGACTCTGTAGTCCCCACACCCGAGAAGAGGGCCAGATCGTGAGAGATGGCCCTGGGTCGGCCGGGGTGCGAGTGATATGCCTGTCAACCTCACCTTCGGCAACCAAAACGACCCACAGGCGGCGTGCGTTTTAGTCGGTTCGTGTCCGACATAACCTCCTCCACCGGCTCCGGTGGGGAGGTATCCGTGGGGATTTTGCGCACGTAAAAAAAAAAAAAAAATGTAGCGAAATTGACCGCACCTTGCCTAATGGTAAGCTGGGGTGCAGCACGAAGTAAGCGTCATTACAGATACTATCCCCACCTTGACGGCAGATGATTTTCACGCCCCGCTTAAAAGATCAGGTTCATCACCTTCTTTTTGTGCCGCATCCCTGCTTAAAGGACCAATTCCTCTAGACGTTTGCAGAATAGAATAGATTGATCAATTTATGGGACTGATATACGCTGACGACTGTCATACGGGTCGCTGAATACGTGTCAATCAATTAAAAAAAAACAATGAGTGGACCTGGTCTTAAAATTATTTTAACCCACGTGTTTGTGTGATAAGGCATCTAATTAAGCTGTCAACTTGAGTGCCGTTCAGGTTGACAGCCCAATTAGATGTCTAGGTAATTTGTTTTGCCGCTTGTCTAGACAAGTGGCAATTCATTGGCCAGCGTATCGTTCAATAGAATGAAGAATGTATGGAATTTGACGCTTATGACATGCGTTCACGACTGTCAAATACGTCAAATTCGAACAGTTGACAGCCTAATTAGATGCCTTTTCACACAAACACGTGGGTCACATGTCTAGAGCACTTGGTCTTTGCAGGATTATTTGTTTCTAACTTGTCTAATTGAGGTGCCCTATATAAAATTAAAAAGGAAAAGGATTCGTTGGTTTCACTAAGGACGTTGCACGTAGCGGTGTGCCGTGGCCGTGTGACACGTCACGTCCCGCTACTGACAGATATGACATTGACTTGTCAAATGTCATATTTGTCAGTGTCATTAAAATGAAGTGGCACCTCACCCGCCACAGTATTTTAATTATATTGTTTTTTTTTCTATTTTTGCATCTGTTTTTTTTTCTGTAATGCTGTGTATCACAATAAACATTTTTTCTTTCTTCTTTCTTTTATGCCAAAGCATAATTTTCGACATTGCCGGTGGATACAAAAGGATCCTTTTCCTTGACGATACCGATAATGTGCGCAGGATGTTAGGTTACCATCAGGCGAGATAGTCATAATGTTGGTATAAAAGTTAGTTATGCACTGCAGTCGGACTCGCACTCCCAGGGTTCCGTCCAAAATTGTATTCAGGGATGAACTTACGCAAAATAAACCGCAATATATTTTGATTACGTTGACTTAGAAGTTTGATTTTGCACAGTTTTAAGACATTGCAGACCCGAGTATGTGGTGTAAAAGAACCTGAGAAAAAGGTCTTGACAGACTGACAGATAGACGGACAAAGAAGTGATAAGTGCTCCGATTTTTCTTCTTGACATCCAAACATATTATTATCTTTCAGATGAGGCATCTGGTATTATTAATGGTATTAGCAGTATTGTCTGCCTATAATGACGGAGTAGGCATACAATCAGCCTCATTAAGCAGGTCTAACCTGTCTGTGGGCTGGCCGGGTGCTGGAGATCGATTGCTGTTCAGGTAAATATTTAATTCAGACTAGTAGCCATATTGATTTTTACAATCTTAGTACACTTTTACAGTCTAGACACGGCGGTCCGACTGGGGAACCTCTGCCCTACAGAATACTGTGGCCATAATAACTTCGTGTTGTGTTCCCGGCGGTGAGTAGGGTAGCCAGAGCTCACTGGAGAATTTGTGCTGTCAGTGGGAAGACTAAAGGCTTGTCCTGCTTTGTCTTCTCCACTGACGGCACAGAAACTCTGTGCTTACAATGTCGGCAACGTGAGTGTGGCTCCTCTGGTGTTACACACGTCCATAGGCCACGGTAACCATTTTCCATCAGGTGGGCCGTGTGCTTGTCTGCCACCTAAATGGTATGAAGAAAAAATCCCAATGAGACTTACAGAAGATGGTATTAACGATAAAATACTAGCTGTTGCTCGCAACATCGCCAGAGTTGAATTAAAAATAGATAAAACTATAAAATAAAAACATACGTACCTTTTACCGCTCTTTTTCCACTTTCAACATTATTATTATTATATATCATGAAACGCGAGAGTTTAGTATTTACATTGTTATTATTAATCGGTTTCAGGAATTATTTCTCAAAAGCCGCTTACCCTAACGCGATACAGTCCCAAGACATCACCTACCGCGGCAGTGCGTCAACCAGGATCACTTCAATCCGAGCTACTGAAGTTGGATACTCACAATATGCTAACGCCTACATAATCTCTGCCGGGGTAGGCTGGAGTAATGCAACAGTAAGGTTAACTTCTGCAAGAGGCTATGGATATTACTATCAAGTTGAATTTTGGGGACGTTAATGACTACGATAGTTATACCAACAGCATCTTGAGTTACTTTAATTCATTTTTATTCTAAAATAAAAGTTGTGTAAGTTACGGTTTTTGATAGCTGTTTGCTAGTGAAAGTTCTGTCAAAATATTCGTAGCCATTTTAGAGATAATAATATCAACTCAAACAGACATACAGAAAAATAAATATAGAACTGTTTCCTTATGTAAGTATCTTGAGTGTATTTACATTTTTTTTATTCCTAGTACAAACATACACATAAAACTGGCTTATTTGAATTGATTTATAGATGATTTAGGCTTATTATTTTTAATTGTAATTGTGATATACAAATAAACAGAAATTAAAACGAATTATGTTTTTATTTTTATTTTATACACGCGTGATGGTAGACTGAAAGGAAGTAGACCGAAGGAAAAAGGGGGTCATTATTGTAGACACCAACAAATGGTGGTCTTAAGCATGATGGCTTCATCAGAAGCTTTATCACGCCCCGCTTAAGTGACCCGAGACTGTAAAAAGAAACACGTGCGCTGATAAAGAATTCCAGGTCTTGGTGGTGCAGCAAAGAAGAGTCTCCAATGTCTCAGCATGGTCAGAAGAAGCCTTTAGTTGGAGAGGTTAGGAAAATACTATCAGTTTCGGTAACTGATTTCCATAACCTAAGCGGCCAGGATTCGAACACCATGATCCGTGAACCGCCAGTCCAATGCCATACTTGTGAGAACCACCATTCTCTTATAACTAGGTACGTAGTATTCATAAAATTATACATAATTATAATATATATATATATATATATATATATATATATATATATATAAGTGCCGCGTGGTTCCCGGCAGAGTAGAATTTGGACCACCCCATCTCTTCCCCTGCGGTGTCGTACAAGGCCACTAAGTGATAGGGATGTTTAACATCAGACAGATATATACAGCCCAGACTCAGCCTCAGACGCATGGCTCGAGTCAACTATAGTGCCCGGAATACGGCAAATAGGCTCACCCCCTATTACGTGGGACCGAATACTATTATTGGTGAAATGTGGGTGTTAATTCACCTCTGCCTAACCCTCCGGGGATAAAGTCGTGATTATATGTATGTATGTATGGTTGCGCCGAGGTAGAAACTGTATTTTGACACGGAAACACACTCCTTTTATACCCGTCTCCCCTTCCGCACTAACCATAGATGTAGCTTCCGTCCGCCATTTGTGAAATATAGACACTCAGTCTCGCTTTGAACTAGCCAGCGTAATGACGGACCGCGCTCGCGTCTCTCAAAAATGATTAATATTTGTTACAATTTTACCGCTTCATAGACCTTTACCGATCGGATTGTGCCTCTCGTGTGTTCCTCAAGTGATCTAGTAATGCTGACGGCAGCTCCTGAGCAAGGAAGAGAAGATCCGTGTACCGGCTGCGATGAAAACACGTGTGTCGTGAAGGTTAGTGCATCCTCTCCTAATTTCTCGGGTTGCATTCATTGCTTGGATCACTCCCGCGGCAACCCGACCACCTGTCTTTTGTGTGTAAAGCGTCAATGGAACAGTTAGCTACTTCCCGCAATACAGTCCATTACCGCACTCGGCCATGCGCCACCATTTTTGGTCCGGATCGAGCCGGATTCTTAGCCGTAGTTCGTATTTTGTTATTATTCTAATGGGAATAAGCGCATCGCACCTAAGTGCCTGGTTATTTTAGTAGAAAACCCCGCATCCAGACACTTAGGATTAGATTTGTTGTCCGTTCGCCGCTGGCTCGCATTGTACCTACCTAATACATAAATAGGTTAGGTAGCGTATCAACACTCAGTCGTAGTTTGCAATGTTCGCACCGCACCTAAGTGCCTGGTTATTTTAGTAGAAAACCCCGCATCCAGACATTTAGGCTTAGATCTTAGGTATACTAGACACCCTAGTGCATAGGCACAGTGTAATACCTAACGCATTTGGCTTTGTTTTGTTTTTTTTCAATTACGTCGTATTTGCCTAATACCTGCGTGGGTAGACACGTGGTTGTACCTACCTCGCTCGCATCTCATTCCAATTCATACGAAAGTATTTTAATTTGAATAGATATTACGCAATACTTAATCTCTGAAATAATAGTTGAACCTAGACAGCGACCATCGCGTAGGTACGACCTTGTTGCTATGCGCGTTTGTTCAAGCGTGCATTCACAGTTGTAAATACCTACCCGCCGCCTCGCTGCTCTGTACCGCTAGGATTAAGTCATTTCATATTTATTGTTTACCGCACTTTAGTTTGAGATTTAATTGTAAACATGTCCCCAAAGGTTGATAAGACCGGTAAGGTTCAATTGAAACTTTTATACGCTAAAAAAGAAATGATTTACTCTCGCGTACAATCGATTTATGATAATGCACTTAAAACCTCTGATTTGGTCATCAGAGATTCGTTCTTGTGTTCTATAGAAAACTTAGATAGTCTACGCGCGGATTTCGAAACCTTAGTACATGACATCAACGTTTTAGAGTTGAATTTGAATCCCGATTACTCAGTGAGTTATCAAGCCTTGTCGTCGTTTGACGATTTGTATTGTCGTATCAAACGCGTCGCTAGGAGTTTGGAGAAGCCGGCTGACCTACCCAACCCCACTCGCGACCGACCTAAGTTGCCACCAATTCAAATACCCGAGTTTGATGGTAACATTCGCAATTGGTGTCTATTTATAGATAGTTTTGAGAATACAATAGATAAGAACGATTCGTTGACAGATCACGAAAAGTTGCATTATCTCGTTGAAAAATTGACTGGTAAAGCTATAACCGTTTGCGCTGGAATTACGTTTAGTGCCGAGAATTATAATTTAATTTTAAATACTTTGAAAGCTAGGTATGAGGATAAAAGATCGGTAGCTAACGCCTATTTAGATCAGATGTTTGATTTGAAATCTATTGCGGCATGTAACGATCAAAACTTAGAGAAATTTCTAGATACTTTCGCGTCAGCTGTTCGCGCCGTAAAGAACCTAAAGATTGATGACCTCTGCGACTTCGTATTTTTGTATATGGGTTTAAGGAAATTAGATTCCGAAACCATTCGTTTGTTTGAGTCGGATCATCGCGGCAATAGAATTCCTAAGTTCGAAGACTTAGAAAGTTTTGTTCGCGAGCATATAAAAGTATTGCAGCGCTCTTCATCGAAACATGAAGGCGCGAAGATAGTTGTTGATTCTGCACGCAAAGTAGATGCGTCATCGAAGTCACTGAGGTCAACTCATACTTATGTTAGTACCGCACCAGCACGTGTACAGTCACCTGTTTGCTCTTTGTGTAGCACTCATCATTCGCAACTGTACAGGTGTCCTGGTTTTCTAAAATTGTCGCCTAGTGATCGTTATAAATTTGTTCGCGCTAATAATTTTTGTTTTAATTGTCTCGGTACTAAACACCGCGTTGTTTTATGTAATAGTAGAAATAGTTGTCGCAAATGTCAAGCGAGACACCACACTTTGCTTCATTTTGAGAATAGTAATGCCGCATCCAATGTGGGCACGGTTGGCTCGTCGAGCGGTGACACACGGCAGCCTGCGCCGCAGCCGCAGCCCGCGCTCGCGCGCGCTCCGGCCCGCCCGGTGACCGCCGCGGATGACGTCACCTTGTGTTCGTTCTCCGCTAGTGCTGCACTCACTACTGTGTGTCTTGCGACCGCTCGCGTTGTTATTGTTGATGCATTAGGTGGGCCGCGCATTGTTCGAGCGCTGTTAGATGGCGCTTCGCAAAGTAATTTTATTACTCAAGATTGTTGTCGGCGTCTTGGTTTCAATGTTGATAAGCGTTCAACCCGCTCAGTGGTGAAGGGTTTTGGAAGCTTACAGTCAGCTGTTCGTGGCACCGTTAAAACAAGGTTTAGATCTCGTTTTAATAATAATATTTGGTTTGACATGGATTCGCTCGTTATAGATAGAATAGCTGAACAGTTGCCTACCGTCCCGGTTGACACGTCTTTATTAACGAAATTTAAAGACTTGCCTTTAGCAGATGAGACTTACGCTGTTCCTGGAGTCGTCGATATATTGATCGGCGCTTCGATTCTCCCGCACCTCCAGTTATCACGTAAGGTTCAAGGGGGACCGACGTACCCCGCTCCGCACGCACTGGAAACAGTTCTTGGTTTTGTTATAATTGGTTCCGCACCCGCTTCTATGGATAGTTTTAGTCACTCGACTGCTTCGTTCTGTTGCACCGTCGAGCCGCCACTGGAGTCTACCATCCGCAAGTTTTCGCTCGGTGGCTCCCGTGTATCCGCTGAAAAACGCTTTCTTTGTTTGGAACGAAAGATGCAGGCGTCCCCAAAGTCGAAGCGGGCCTATGATGAGGTTGTTAACGAATATTTAGATAAAGGTTACATCTCACCTGCGCCTGCGGACACTGGCGGGACCCAGCCTTCGTACATTATCCCGCACCGCGGAGTTATTAGAGAAGATAAGCTTACTACTAAAACTCCGTGTAGTTTTGGATGGCAGTGCTAAGACTAGCACTTCCGTGTCGCTTAATGACATAATTGTAAATTTTCGCATTAATATTAGTAATTTTTAGCTTTTAGGACTCAACAGTCGCTTTGTGTTGGGCCCACTCTTCGCCCCATCGTTGGGACACATTCGTCGCTAATAGAGTGGCAAAAATTCAATCTGAATTGGCGCCACATAATCTCTTTCACGTTGCTGGCACCGACAACCCAGCCGATTGTCTCTCTCGTGGATTGCTTCCTTCGCAAATTTTAGATCACCCGTTATGGTTTAGTGGACCGTCCTGGATTCATGCCGCGTTAGATGGGTGGCCAGTTAGTCAATTCAATCCCACTACGGTTTCCGAACCACCCGAGGAGAAGAAGCACTCGCTTGTTGTATCGGTCCCGCGTGAAGAGACCCTTATTTGTTGTTGGCTAATCGCGTCTCGTCTTGGTCGAGACTGTTGCGTTGTGTTGTTTGTTCGCCTCTGCCCTCTGCCTAGCCAGCGGTAGGCACGAGCTCCAATCTAGGTTTATATTTTAGTTGTTATTTCCCAAACCTAGATTTAGATTAGACTTTAGATTTGTTTCGCATTTGTCGTTTCGAAGGTAACCCTTCAAGCCGGGGGGAATGGTTGCGCCGAGGTAGAAACTGTATTTTGACACGGAAACACACTCCTTTTATACCCGTCTCCCCTTCCGCACTAACCATAGATGTAGCTTCCGTCCGCCATTTGTGAAATATAGACACTCAGTCTCGCTTTGAACTAGCCAGCGTAATGACGGACCGCGCTCGCGTCTCTCAAAAATGATTAATATTTGTTACAATTTTACCGCTTCATAGACCTTTACCGATCGGATTGTGCCTCTCGTGTGTTCCTCAAGTGATCTAGTAATGCTGACGGCAGCTCCTGAGCAAGGAAGAGAAGATCCGTGTACCGGCTGCGATGAAAACACGTGTGTCGTGAAGGTTAGTGCATCCTCTCCTAATTTCTCGGGTTGCATTCATTGCTTGGATCACTCCCGCGGCAACCCGACCACCTGTCTTTTGTGTGTAAAGCGTCAATGGAACAGTTAGCTACTTCCCGCAATACAGTCCATTACCGCACTCGGCCATGCGCCACCATGTATATATACATATATATGTATATATAATTTTAATAATATGTTATTTTAAAATTGTAGCGCCACAGCAAAGTTTAGAGTGACTTAAATCTATGTTCTGTACTGAGTGCGTAAAGATATAAAAAGATTTGTCGTCACCGTAAGATATATGTATAGAAGAATTTCGATGGTTTCGGGCGAAGGTTCTGTAGCTTAGTGTTCAGAGCGTTCCCCTGTAAGGGCAAGATCGCGGGTTCGAACCCCACCTGAACCGATTTAAGTTTTTTATATCTTAATCGAGATTTGTATCAGTTTTGTATCTATTGTGCCGAAAATAGTTTTCCAGAAAGACTTTGCAACCTGTAAAACTTCTGTATGTAGGTATGTTAATTTACACTTTTTTTATAAGTGCAAAAAATCCCCAAGTAATTAACAATGCGCGCCGGCGTTGTTAATTTACACTATTACTTTGTATTCCCTAAGTTCTGTCAATAAAGATATTTTAAAAACAAAACAGTTCAATGTCATAGCTATTACGTTACTGCCGCATTTTAATCAATCATTAATAAAAAACCGGAATTTCATTAAACAAATAACCTTACATAATATTATGTAGACTTACTTTTAAAACCTGTCTACCTTGAGAAAAGTCATAGCGGATCTCGCTTCAATTTTGACGTTTTAGACTAAAGAGTGCAATTTTTTTGAGTTGTGTTCTATTTCATTTAAATTGTGGTCACTGAGTTCAATTTTATATGAAACTTTTGTTTGTAGACAACTCTTTGAGCGTGAGAATCAAATAGAACTTTTCTATACAGCAGAAATTACGAAACAGAAATTACGTGACTCACAGCTCAAAACATTACGCTCGTTTCGTTTCAGAAATATAGCATCAACCATACGCACACGCGAGGAGGTCTATGATGGACCTGAGTCAACCGTGGTACGAGGAACATGATTGAGGCTACTTCATCCTCAACAACAGATGGCCCGAGACGGCCATTCGGTTTTGGTCGGTTCGAGTCCGACATAACCACATTAATAACCCCCGCTTCTCCCATACTTTTTTATATAATTTAGATGGACAAGCACACGGCGCGTCTGATGAAAACTGGTTACCGTGACCTATGAACGTGTGCAACACAAATGGAGTTGTATGACCGACCCTGTAAGAACAGAGAGTTTCTGTGCCGTCAGTGCAGAAGAAACAATCAGGACAAGGCTTTAGTCTTTCCACTGACAGCACAAAAACTCTCCAGTGAGCTCTGGCTACCCTACTCACCACCGGGAACACAACACGAGGTTATTATAGCCGTGGTATTCTGTAAGGTGGAGGTACTTCCCCAGTTGGACTGCTCAATTGGGACGGGAATATCATCGTGTCCTACCTCCTTTTAAAAAAACTTAGCACGATATTCAACAGATACACGCTCAACGGTTCGTTACCCGTTTCGTAAACCTAAACCTCTCTAAATAAACTGGTTCTATTTTGTACCAAAAGTCAATACTAGTTGAACTAGGGTATTAACCAAGGTATCTTGTGGAAACTAGTTTCAACTAGTGTTAACAAGTTTCAACTATAAAATACTAAAGTTTAAGAGAAAAAAATCATACACCTTTAATATTAATTTGTTAAAAACAGTAAATATCGCAAAGGTTATTTTGTTCTATTTTTTTATTACAATTAATGGAGCCGTGTGGTTCCCGGCAGAGTAGAATTCTCTCTTCCCATGCGGTGTCGTACAAGGCGGTTACCTAAGGGGTAGGGTTGTTTAACATCAGACAGATATATCATCATACAGCCTCAGATGCATGGCTCCAATCAACAATATTGTCCAGAATGCGGCAATAGACTCACCCCTACTACGTGGTACCGAATACAATTATTGGTGAAATATGGGTTTTAATTCACTTCTGCCTAACCTTCCGGGGATAAAGGTGTGATTATATGTATGTACAATTAATAAATATTGGCGCACATATTAAATTTTAATCAGGAAGATCATATCAGATTTGTGTTCCACAACTAAACGTGACTATCAGGTTAACTGGTGGCCCATGAAGGGAAACTGGTGGCTAATGAGAAGGTGGTGTTTGTTTCAATGGTGACAATACTAAAATTACTTATTTATTTTTTATTTATTTATTTATACTTTATTGTACACACTTATATTACATTAATATAACAAGATGAGATGTAATGTACTTGATAATTTGTTTAGTAAATGCAAGTAGCATTTGTTTAGTAGACGAATGTCATACGCATAGAATTATTACATCACGCTACAATCTAGTTATGATATTTTTTTCTTAAAAAATCTGTGCTAGGTTGGGACGAGTTAACTAGTGGTCATCAAACAGGATATACCAGTCACATATATGATATATAAATGAAGAGTTTGTGAAGATTCGTGAGCATTTCGTTCCATCATTTGATCGAAAGAACATTATAAAAACCGATATGAAATATTTCCTAGTATTGTTATTTTGTGTCATCTTTGACAAAACTTACAGTTGTCCTAGACATATACTTAAATCAAAAGAAAATGAACTTGAAAAATTGGAACACAACAGTCATCCGCATAGCAGTAACAATGGCTTTAAAGCGAAGTTACAAGATGAGATCGCGCTCTTGAAAATAAAATGCCATAACTTCAAAGGTGTTTCCATTCAGTGTTGGGACTCATCATACATATGTAGAAGTACAGGATATATATCAGGATGCCCCTGTTGGACGTTTGAAATGAAATATAAAAACGAAACTTTATCAAAATTGAAGTTTAATAAGTTTTACCCAAATGGTGTGAACGATACCAAGTATGATTATCAATTTGAAGACAGTGAAAGGCGTCAAGATAGAATTTTGGAGGTATGTGATTATGTTTCACCTCCATGGCCTTTTTATTACATTTATGATGGCAATGCTGGATTAACCGAGTTCACTCATTGTATTCGAAACTGGAAAATAGATTGCTTTTGTTCATCAGCACAGCGTTCTGACCATCCTAAAAATATATTTCAATCGGGTATTAAAAATGATAAAATAGTTCATAGCCCTAACAAAGATCACCTGGAGTTATGTGGCGATGAAATCAAATATAACTGTAGTGATGGTAAGGACAAAGTTGGTGAATGTTCCTGTTGGAATTACAATGTCACTTACATGAAGAATGAAGTAAGAAACACTGTATCATCTACTAATAGTGGTAGAAATAGTCATTTGACACGAAATGTATCCAAAATTAATGTAGTTATCTGTTCACACCCGTATCTTCATTGTAGTGATGAGAGCCTTGTTGAAGGGTGTCCGTGTTGGGAAAATGAGATAGAGAAAAAAAATGCCCGCAGTATAACATACAGCGGTTACAAAACCACTAGACTTGAAGTAAGTAATAGAAGAGAAGATGTGAAAATACTTGATCTTACATTTCAAAAAGTCTGCAGACAGAAAGATTTTCGTGAAGCTTTCCCTACTCTTGGTGCAGCATTTCATATAGCAACATTTACTCACTGTAATAATAATGGAGTAATAAAGTGCTATTGTCTATCTTCAGCAGTCGCACCCGTACTTCGAACTGTGAATTGCCCTCCTCCTCTAGTTGCAGTGAACGAAAAATGTGTGAAGCCAATTCCTGATTGAAAAATAAACGATAAATCTTACAATATTTTTGGTCTATCCTTGTGTCATTTATTATTTATTTATTTACATCTACCAACAACTGTTTACTTTCATACAAATTCATATATAGGACACGACGGTATTTCCGTCCAATTGAGCAGTCCGACTGGGGAATTTCCTAGGCCCTATAGAATACCGCCGCCATTATACCTTCGTGTAGTGTTCCCAGCGGTGAGTAGGGTAGCCAGAGCACACTGGAAAGTTTCTGCTATCAGTGGGAAGACTAAAGGCTTGCCCTGCTTAGTCTTCTACACTGACGGCACAGAAACTCTGTGCTTACAGGGTCGGCAGCGAGAGTGTGACTCCTCTGGTGTTACACACGTCCATAGGCTTCGGTAACCACTTTGCATCAGGTGGGCCGTGTGCTTGTCTACCACCTATGTGGTATAAAAAATATAGCTAAATATCCAGGTACACTTCACAGTGTAACAGTTATTTATGGGTAGACACAGCATGCAAGAATCATACCATCACAGTAACACAGTTATTTGAACAAAATAGTTAAATAACAAGAAAGTTCCAACTTTATCAAACAACGCATAATATAAGTGGTTAGATTTTTTTATGTAACAATGATAAGAGAAAAAAAACTTACAGTGGCAACAAAAATAAACTAAAAGAAACTAAGTTAGTCCTGGCAAGGAGCTGTAAATTGGACTTTTGTTTGTTACACGATTAGAAGTGGATATCAACTAAATGACTGCAACAATTTATCATCCTGCAAAACCTTGCATAAGGAGAATTAGCACCAATAACAGTTCTTCTTAAAGGTGGACACAGTGGTGTGATTGTTTTTTTGCATTTTGAAAAGGTCCAGTAATGGAGAGCAGTCAATTTTGTTGTTAAGTATTTTGGAGGCAAACATTTCATCATTGAATTTCAGACTATTAGAGAGAGTTTGATATTGAAATGACTGTCTGCAGTCATAAGACCGGATCCTCTTTGTCACGCGATTAGAATACGCTATATGAAAAAGAAAATGCTTTTGTACACGTTCTAGTTTTAACGATTGCGTCGCGTAGTGTGGCCGCCATACGATACTGCAGTATCCAAGAGTGCTCCTAATGAGAGTGTTGTATAGTAGGATTTTGGTCGAATTATTGTGAAAGCTCTAGCAAGTTCTAAAAACGAAATTGAGCATCATAGAAACTTTTTTCGTGATGTTATCCATATGCGGCGTGAAACATTCAACATCACACACACAAACACACACATAAACTCAAGCATATATCCCCGAAGGGGTAGGCAGAGGTGCTAGCACCCATATTTCGCCAGTTTATGATAAGGTCCCAATGTAAGGTTAAACGGGCACTTTGACACAAAATTGAATGTTTCAATTTTGTGTCAAATATCACCCCAATGGTCAGGAAGTTGGAAGCTCTGTCTAGAGAAAACCCTGTATTCTAAGCTGAAACTTATTATATTTTTAATAATTATTTTATTATCATACTTCTACTTCTACCTGCCCTTGTCCCAATTATTATTTGAGCTCAGCGCTACATGTCATTCTCCTTCATACATTCCTGCCAGTCCCTTTATGTGTCATTTACTCAGCCACTCCCTTCTCACACCACCGCGTGGTTCCCGGCAGAATGGAATTTGGACCACCCCATCTCTTCCCATGCGGTGTCGTACAAGGCGACTAAGGGATAGGGCTGTTTATCATCAGACAGATATATACAGCCCAGACTCAGCCTCAGATGCATGGCTTGAGTCAACAATAGTGCCCGGAATACGGCAATAGGCTCACCCCCTATTACGTGGGACTGAATATAATTATTGGTGAAATGTGGGTGTTAATTCACCTCTACCTAACCCTCTGGGGATAAAGGCGTGATTATATGTATGTATGTATGTACTCCCTTCTTTCCCATATCCCATATGATGGATGGAAGGCACGCAATCCATCCATCTTTAAATATTCATAGCTTGTATTCATGATTTACTTTTGAATATTAAGATCTTAATTGGCAGTAAAAGGATGGGAAGAATAAAAAAATAAGTGTATGGTTCTCTACAGCACCACGATGACCTGGAATTCATTACCAGCTCACGTGTTTCCTTGCTACTACAGTCCCGGGTCCTTTAAGCAGTGCATGAAAAAGCATCTGATGAAGCCGTCAAGCTGATTGCCACCATTGTAATATTACTTAGTGTCTGTAATGGCGACCCTCTTTCCTGAGATTTTGCCATTAGTTTAACATCAGGCGAGGTGGATTCAAATTGACGTGTCCTAGATAAAAAAAATTGTGAAGATTAAATAATAATTGATTGGCATTGATTGATTATATGGTGGCAGCGGTGATTTTTTATTCAAATATTGTTTGTAACAGAATAGAATACGCTCGACCACCGGCGGAGTTGATGCATGGAACCAATGGGAGTTGCAATTCAGTCAGTTTTTAAAAGTATCTGGGGTGTATAAAATAGAAGATGACATTCAGGCAAGTCTTTTGATGAATTTTTCACATTTACGAGTAACGGTGAGAAAAATATTGTTTCTGTGTTGTTGCAAGAAATTTTATGACTACTTTGGTGTGAAGACGAACGTCTAGCTAGGAACAATTTCTTTACAAGAAATCAGGATGATGATGAGTCTATAATTCAGCACGTTACCGCATTGAAGTTGCTCAGTAGGAATTGCGAATTTAAACAATTGGAGAATAAGTTCTTTTTCCTAATCGTATTGTATGTGGAATTAGCGATACAACTGTGCAAGATCGTTCATTGCGAACCGAGAATTTGACATTGAAGAAAGCTGTGAAAATCATTCAAGTGAATTTTTTTATACCACTTACACGACAAGCACACGGCCCTCCAGATGGAAAGTGGTTACCGTGGCCTATGGACGTTTGTAACACTAGAGGAGTTACAGTTGCGCTGCCAACCCTGTAAGTACAGAGTTTCTGTGCCGTCAGTGTAGAAGACAAAACAGGACAAGCCTTTAGTCTTCCCACTGACAGCACAAATTCTCCAGTGAGCTCTGGCTACCCTACTCACCGCTGGGAACACAACACAAAATCATTATAGACGCGGTATTCTGTAGGGCAGAGGTACTTCGTCGGACTGCTCAATTGGGCGAAAATACCGCCGTGTCTTACCTTGTTTGTTTTGTTACTTTGCGACTTTGTTATTGTGCGACTTGTAACGCTGGTCAGGAGTCCGCGGTGGACTAACTAAGAATCAATAACTTGTTCTACCCAATACATTCACTTCAATCCAGTAGTACAACTTGCAGTTTGATATGCGGACATTGATATTTATTTAAATTCAGTTACTACAGCACCACAATAGCACGTTATAACTACATTATAAATACGATGAGTAACTTATGATATTGATATTTATTTAAATTCAGTTACTATAGCACCACAATAGCACGTTATAACTACATTATAAATACGATGAGTAACTTATGATATTGATATTTATTTAAATTCAGTTACTACAGCACCACAATAGCACGTTATAACTACATTATAAATACGATGAGTAACTTATGATATTGATATTTATTTAAATTCAGTTACTATAGCACCACAATAGCACGTTATAACTACATTATAAATACGATGAGTAACTTATGATATTGATATTTATTTAAATTCAGTTACTACAGCACCACAATAGCACGTTATAACTACATTATAAATACGATGAGTAACTTATGAAATTGAATTTTTGTTAGCGTAAATATTACTTGAGCTACATTTTTCGCAGACCTTTTGATAAAACAGATCAATATTTTTTTCATCTTCTCTTTTGGTATCTACTCCAAGTCTCAATGTCCTGCTGAATGTTATACTATGAGTCAACAATGAGACAACATTGAGCTAACAAACACTTGTATTACATTTTTGAAAAGTGACAGTTGTAAAAAAGTAATACGAAATTTATCATCAAAATGGATAGCATTTTTTTTTTTTTTTTTTTTTTTTTTTTTTTTTTTTTTATATAGGGATATATTTAGGGAGTAAGTACTGTTTTTGAAGATTGAATTTAATTTATCAAGCGGCCAATAAAAACAAAATATAATACAGAGTTGTAAAACTTCTAAATAAAATATTAATAATGGAAATAGCTATTAAATTACAGGAATAACGAACTTAGGAATCTGTAAGAAAATTTCGGCATTTTCTTAGGTAAAGACCTAATATTAGTAAGTTAAAATAGTAGGAAATAGTATTTATATTATACTATACAATAATGTTTGCAGGCATTAACGCGATCATACATATCTTTGATTTGTCTGACGTTTCCACCGGCGGTGGTCACAGGCTGTGACCAGAACCTGCAATGCTGACTGACTTTAGTTCAACGATGTCTCAAATAAAATTTAATTTAGTATTACATAATATTAAAGGTACTTATTGCTATAGGTACATATTTAAACACTTTTTAATATACTGTTCAAATATGTTGCATCTTGAACATCTGGTTATTTTGTCAATCAATGCAAATATCTGTTATGGTTCTCTATCCATTTGTATAAAGAAAAAAACCATAAAATATTTTAGCATATGGTAATTTAGACTGTATTTTATCGTCTGTACCATGGTGAGTGTTCTGATGAGCTCTTACAATTAGTCCCACCTTTCCCTTTCTTACATAGGACAAAACGTGCAGGTCTTCGATGTCACCCGAACACGGTGCAGAACATCGGATCAAGAACCAAGCGGTTCGGGGACTCTTTCCTCTGTCGCACCATTAAGGCCTGGAATTCATTACCAGCTCACGTGTTTCCCTCTTCCTACAGTCCCGGGTCCTTTAAGCGGGGCGTGAAAAAGCATATGATGAGGCCGTCAAGCTGAGTGTCACCATTGTCACATGGTATGTGCAAGTAATGGTGACCCTCTTTTCTGAGACTTTGCCTTCATCTTACCACCAGGAAAGGCGAAATATAATTGACGTGTTCATAAAAATTAAAAAAAGAAAAAAAAACTAATGATATTTATGCATAATTTTTTTGGCATAATTTATATGTATTTATGCCAAAAAAATTATGCGTCTAAATTTTTACTTAGACTAATATCTAAGTTACCATATGCCAAAATGTTTTATGGTTATTTTCTAAATGCAAATGGATAGTGAACCATCTGTTATTAAAATGCCAATTTCAACTGCGTTGAAATTAGCTTTTGACTATTAATAGTTTAGGCAGTAAAAGAATGAGAGGAATATAAAATAGGTACCTATATCGTTTATTCACTAATCGGTATAATCAGTTACTTCTTCTACACAACTGCCGTCCACTTCAATTAGGTCAGAAGAGCAAGTTACAGTAAAGAATGAAGCCTTTCGTACAAATGGTATGTCTGTTTTTGGATCTGTACAATTAGTATAACACCATATAACACTATTTTTATAACAATGAGTAAATGTTGTTATTTTATCAGCTTCAGCACCTAAATTAGGAAAAACATCACGTAAGTTCTTTCGTCCGCAGACCCTTTGATAATCAAGATCTAGTATATTCTTATCTTCGTTTTTAGTATCTCCAAATGTGATATTCATAGAACCGCTGTATGTTATACCTTCAATACTGGATTCCAATACCTCATATTTCCAACATGGACAACCTTGAACAAGGCTCTCATCATTACAATTAAGATACGGGTGTGAACAGATAACTACATTAACTGGGGATAAATCTTGTTTCGCATAAGTGATATTGTAATTCCAACAGGAACATTCACCAACTTTGTCCTGAACATCATTGCAGTTATATTTCATTTCTTTGCGACACAACTCTAATTGATCTTTGTGAGGGTCACGAACTGTTTTATCGCTTTTCTTTCCCGATTGCAATATTTCTTTAGGATGGTTAAAACGCTGTGCTGACGAACAAAAGCAGTCTATTTTCCAGTTTTGAATACAATGAGTGAACTCTGTCAATCCTGCATTGCCGTCATAAATGTAATAAGAAGGCCATGGAGGTGAAACGTAGTCACATACCTCCAAGATTTTGTCCTGACGCCCTTCACTTTCTTCATCCGTTATCAGGTTCACACCATTTGGGTAAAACCTATTAAACACCAATCTTGCCATAGTTGTATTTTCATACTCCATCTCATACATCCAACATGGGCATTCCGGTATATGTCTTGGACTTGTGCAAATATATGATGCATTCCAACACTCCAGAGAAATTCCTTTAAAATCTTGGCATTCTTTTTTCAAGAGCTTGATCTCATATCGTAACTTGTTTATATGTTCGACGTCATTGCTATGTGTTCCGCTGTAACTTTCCAATGTGTGAAGTTCATGTTCTTTAGTTTTCAGCATATGCCTTGGACAGCAATAAGCTGCGTCAAAAATTGTAGCACAAAACAACAGTACTGAGAAATATTTCATATTTACTTCTCTACAATCTTCGTTATCTCAAATAAAGCAACAGACTATTCCCAAAGTGCATAAATGCTTAATATATAGGTGTTGGGAGACACAAAAACCTGTTGAACATGACATGTGGCATTTTATGTTATCAATGAATTCCATCATAATTAATTACCATCATTGATAACAAAACTTTTATAAACAAGATTGTCCTTAAATCTGTTGTACTAAAACGAGATAATAATTTTATGCAAGTATTTCAATTGTATCGCGTTCTTTCTGTTTTTGTTCACGCTATAAGGTATACTTACTTCGTACCATGGTTACGTTGTATCAGTGCTAAGATACAGTGTAATGTCTGGGGCAATTTTACCAATAAAGAAATAGCATTTAAATCTCAGAAGCGATGTACACACATCAACAAAGTCTAGGGAACAAGGACATTTCTAGTTTTTATTTAAAAACCCTTTCTTGTAATAGTGAGTGTTTTATATCAATAGAAGGGTATTTTTATACCGTTTTTAATTTTAATAAAAACATTTTCATACCAAAATTTTTTTTTTTTTAAGAAAGAATGAATAGTGCCAATATTGAGTATTACAACCTTCTATGATTAGGCACAAAAATAACGAGGTAGTAAGAAATACAGTAATTAACCGTACTTTAAACGTTTTTAATAATCTGTAGGACCTCCTAAAGCATTAGCAACAGCTC
Organism: Eilema griseolum; assembly: GCA_963662185.1. Lineage (NCBI taxonomy): Eukaryota > Metazoa > Arthropoda > Insecta > Lepidoptera > Erebidae > Eilema > Eilema griseolum. Next base: position 7,547,400 of record OY759254.1, on the reverse strand, counting down.
GACAACGACGTGGCATACTTAGCATGAAATTGTCAATCATCGTCTGTGGAATATGGCTCCATACACTGCGAAGGTGTAAAAAAAGTTGTTCTTCAGTGTTCAGATTTTCCAAAGAATCACTGAAAGCTCTTCTCCCAAGCAAATCCCAGGCATGCTCTATGGGATTGAGGTCGGCAGACTGAGCAGGCCATTCCAACGTCGTCATATTGTGCTCGCTTAACGCATTGACCACTACCCTCGCGGTGTGTGACCGTGCATTATCTTGCATGAACATAAAATCTTGACCGAAGTGCTGTCGATGAGGGATTACCATGGGGTGTATAACCTCCTGAATGTATTGGTTTGCATTCAAATTGCCCCGTATCCAAACGAGGTCGGTCCTTCCACCAAGGCGAATTCCAGCCGATACCATGATTGTTCCACCTTGGTAAGGATGAACTTCTTGCGGATTCTGGAGACGACTCCGACGTCCAGGAACTCGCCATATACGCACTCTTCTCGAATCAGGATGAAAACCGAAGCAAGATTCGTCGGAAAACAGAACCCGTGCCCATTGATGGTCGGTCCGCTGTAAATGTGCGTTAGCCCACAATAACCGACGACCTCGATTTCCACGTCGAAGAGCTGGAACCCTAAGCGGTCTGCGAGCATAAAGATTGGCTTCGTGTAGTCTTCTTCTGACAGTTTGATCGCTAATAACCACTTGATGCTGAGACTGGAGGCCTGCGACCAACTGACGAGCAGTAATCGTGGGTTGCCGCCTTGCGGAATTTTGCAAGAAACGATCTTGTCGCGGGGTAGTAACCATATTTCGTCCCCTGTGACGTTCGGCAACATCCCCTGTAGACCTGTAGCGTGCCCATAATCTGCAAATTACGCTTGGTTGGGTGTTGACAGCATCCGCTACGTCGCGTTGAGTTCGTCCAGCTTGCAGCATACCAACAGCCCTTAACATCTCTTCGCGACTTAAATGACGACGTGACATGATGACTACAGTCACAAAAATGCACAAACCATACGTAAAAGACGTATTATTGATAATAAACGTTATTTACAATGAAAAAAAAAAATTTATTTTGCCTCAGAGAAACTGCACAATCAAACACTTTTAAAAGTTTTCCCTCCATATTCGAAAATCATTACTTATTTAAATTTATTTTTAAATTTCGAACAACTCTGTAATCTACTTTATTCTATTTTTATTTATTTGCTGCCAGTTATTTGCAAAACAAGATTTACACGAAAAAAAATAATTGGGGTCATCTTGTTCCCTAGACTTTGTTGAGGTGTTTATCAGAGCTATGTTTGTCCTTCGGATGACGGATATTTGTGTACCATTATTTAAAGATAGAGTTCTATTTTGTATTCACCTAATTATTCTGAGAAGATCTTTTGTACCTATGGACATAGGTAAATATACTGTACTAAAATGTAAGAAGTCAAGATACTACTACATACTAAACAACAAAAGAATGACATCATCATAGTTGCTTTTTTTTTAGGTGCGCAGATTCCCCACGTGTACCCCCCACCGGAGCCGGCGGAAGAAGTTATGTCGGACTCGAACCGACCAAAACGCACGCCACCTGTGGTGAGGTGAAGGTGAGGTTGACAGGCATATCCCTAGTATCCGTGCCGAACCAGGGCCATCTCTCACGATCTGGCCCTCTCCTCGGGTGTGGGCGAAACTCCTTTCATTTAATTTTGGACTTTAAGCTCATAGGAATAAAGTCTAAAATGTAATGCTATATTTTGACTACAGAGTCCGCAACTCATCCCCGGAAACGGGGAGGCGCGCAACGCGCGCCTCTGCCGCGGCCTGCTTCTGCAAAGTGACAGGCGGCTCCACCAGTCACCCTCAGGCCTACACTCATGGGGGGCGGAGGTCGTTCATCGACCACCGACGTCCGAGTTGCCTTCGTACGCGGGCAGCTTGGCTTGCGATCCTGCATCCGTGCAGCGAATCATCGCCGCGAGCAAAGTGGAGAGCGTGAAAACTCTCACTCCCAGGGCCGCCATCTGCTCCCGTCTCGGCGTCTCCTACGACGGACACTCGGTGAGCGGGTGCGGCCCCGAGTCCTCACTCGCGTCGCACTGATGGCACTCGAACGTTGGCTCTTTCTCCATCCGACGCAGATACTTCCCGAAACACCCGTGCTCGGTGATCACCTGCGTCAGACGGCACGAGAGGCCGTGTGGCCTCTCTAGCCACTCCCCCAATCATCATAGTTAATATCCGAACTAAGAACGACCTGCACCCACCAATATAAATCTAATTCAACATATTAAACAATATAATTCTAGTGAGTTGGCTAAAAATTTTCTAACTATTATTGATAAAAAATAGAAAAATAACTTTTTTCAATAAACAGTGTACTCATGAGTTTAACAAATAAATTTACTACCATATGTCCGTCAATCAGTACGTGCATCGATTTGTAGGTAAAGTTATCTTCTCCACATAGTCACGCAGGAAAACAGCCAGAATTAATATAAAAATAAAACAACACTATATATTGTTTCTCTTATGTATATTTTTAGTCAAAGTGTCGGACGCAACGGTTGATCACGATAATTTTTTTATTGGCACAATTCACAGTTTTAAATGCGTTTGCTACCGTTTTAGAAAAAGGGCCACTTTCCACGTTATCAGTATTTAGTGAAGTTTCTATGTCAGGGTCCATAGTTAAACAATCTGGATATGGATATTTACAGTTAATTACATTAATTTGAATGATTCGCATGTCAAATAATTAACCAAATCAATATTTGCGAGCATTAATGTGTTAGCCACGTTGTTCCTTGCAATAGAAATATTATTATACATCCAACAAGAGCAGGCATCATCTTCATTACTTAGATCTAAAACATCGGTGCAGTAATATGGAACACAACCATTATTTTCTTTCGTTTCATCATCATATATTTCATCACCATCAGGTATATTATCGCCATCAGATAGTTTACTAACACCAAGAATTACTTTTTTGTACATAACATATGAACAAAAACAATCTATGTGCCAGTCTTGAATTCTTTCCCAGTCTTTTTCAGATCGTCTGTCCATTTGGCAAGGGGGCGTCCTACCATCCGTTTACCTTCTCACGGTCTCCACTCTAGGACTCGTTTGCTCCAACGGCTATCGGCCCTTCGACAAACGTGGCCAGCCCACTGCCACTTCAGCTTGCTTATTCTGTGAACTATGTCGGTAATTTTAGTTCTCTGTCAGAGTACCTCGTTCCGAATTCTATCCTTCAGAGAAACTCCAATCATAGCTCGCTCCATAGCCCGCTGTGCGACTTTTAAGCTATGGACCGGACCAGTCCTACTGTAAGTGTCCACGTTTTGGCACCGTAGGTCATAACAGGTAGGACGCACTTTTCAAAGACCTTTGTTGACCTTTGTTTGCGCTCGTGGGGGACTGAGGTCGTTTTGTGACCTCCTACGCCCGAGTACCCTCCGCTTATCCTACTAATATTATAAATGTGAAAGTTTGTGAAGACGTTTGTTATTCAATCACGCTCTGATAGCTGAACGGAGCTCGTAGAAATTTAAACAGGTACACGGATAGATTACAATTTGGAATAACACTCAGGCAATTTTTTATTCCCGAATCAAAATTCTATGCGAGGGAAACCGCGGGCAACATCTAACATTGCAATAAATGATGATATCAATACTGATTTAAAACAAGATTTGCCAGTGTTCAACAGGTTATTTTTATGATTATAGATTTACATAACATTGTTAACAAGTCACGCGAGTATAACGTTCCTTTGTTTGATAGAGGGAAGGTAATTCAGAATTTAAAATGAAATATTTCTCATTATTGTTATTATGTGCTTTATTTTTCCATAAAAGTTATAGTTGTTCAAGGACTATACTTAAATTAAAAGAATTTCAACTTGAAATGCTTCGAGATTCCATCAGTGATATAAATTATATAATAAAGTTACAAGAAGAAATCGAGCTCTTGAAAACGGATTGCCATGGTTTCGAAGGTATTTCTATTCAGTGTTGGAACGGATCATATATTTGTGCAAGTGATAGATATATACTAGGATGCCCATGTTGGACGTACGAGATGGAATACGAAAATATAACAATGACCAGACTGAAGTTTAATAAGTTTTACCCACATGGTATGAACGGTACAAAGAATGAAGAATACTCTGTAAAAAATGACAAAGAAGATGAAGGAGATGATAAAGAAGGACAAGAAGAAACTGAAGAAGAAGAAGAAGAAGACGACGATGAATTGGCCTTTGCAAGAAAAGCTAACACAATTTTAGAGGTTTGTAATTATGTGTCTCCTCCTTGGCCTTTTTATTACATTTATGTTAAGGCAAAATTGAAAGAATTTATTCATTGCATTCAAGACTGGCACATAGATTGTTTTTGTTCATCTGTTGTGTACGAAGAAGAAAATCATGGTGTTAGTAAACTATCTGATAGAGATAAACTACCTGATGATGATGATGATGATATGCATGACGATGAAACGAATGAAAATGACGGTTGTGTTCCATATTACTGCACCGATGTTTTAGATCTAAGTGATGAAGATGATGCCTGCTCTTGTTGGATGTATAATATTTCTATTGCAAGGAACAACGTGACTAACACATTAATGCTTGCAAATATTGATTTGGTTAATTATTTCACACGCGAATTATTCAAACTTAATGTAATTAACTGTAAACAACCATATCCAGAATGTTTAACTGTGGACCCTTCTTATGATTGTCCATGTTGGGAATCCCCACCAGCCGACACAGAAAATTCACTAAATACTGATAAAGTACACAGTGGCTCTATTCGTATTACGGCAGGAAACGCGTTTAAAACTGTGAATTGTGCCAATAAAAAAATTATCGTGAACAACCGCTGTGTCCGACACTTTGACTAAAAATATACATATTAAAAACAGTATGTATTGTTGTTTTATTTTTATAGTAATACTAGCTGTTTTCCTGCGTGACTATGTGGAGAAGATAACTTTACCTACAAGTCGTTGTAGGTACTGATTGGTGAACAACTGGTAGTAAATTTATTTATTAAACTCATGAGTACACTGTTAATTGAAAAATATATTTTTCTATTTATAATTATTAATAGTTTGAAATTTTTTAGCCAACGCACCTGCATTATATTATTTAATATGTTGAATTAGATGTATATTGATGAGTGCGGGTCGTACTTGTTTCGGATATTACTATGATGATGTCATTTTTGGTATTGTCTAGTACGCAGTAGTGTGTAGTTTTGTAGTGCTTAACAATGCTATCCTGCAAACCGGTGTCCCGTATTCCAAATCCTCTTTAGTTAAGCTCAAAGTTGGCAACTCCTTAGATGAACAAAACTAAAATTTTGTTTTTATGTACAAAAAAATACTGTGTCTAAGCAATATGAAATGATGTGATAACTTACGATAGAACTCATTAATAAAACCAGATATCACTTACATAATTCTGAACATGTTTTTTTTTTATAAATCCACGATAGGATTTATATTGAGTTATAAGGAGGTAGGACACGGCGGTATTTCCGCCCGATTGAGCAGTCCGACTGGGGAAGTACCTCCACCCTACAGAATACCGCGGTTATAATAACTTCGTGTTGTGTTCCCAGCGGTGAGTAGGGTAGCCAGAGCTCTCTGGAGAATTTGTGCTGTCAGTGCGAAGACTAAAGGCTTGTTCTGATTTGTCTTCTACTGACGGCACAGAAACTCTGTACTTACAAGGTTGGCAGCGCGACTGTGATTCCTCTGGTGTTACAGACGTCCATAGGCCACGGTAACTACTTTCCATCAGGTGGGCCGTGTGCTTGTCTGCCAACTAAGTGGTATAAAAAAAAATTGAGTATTTATGCATTTTGCGAATATACCTTTGCTTTATTTAAGATAGTGAAATTCATAGAGAAATCGACATGAAACATTTCTCGTTATGGACCAAGGGTCCGTGAACGCCAGACCTTTGTCATTTTATGAAGACTGAAAGTTTATCGACGCATGTCCCAGGTGATTGATTGATGATAATGCTGGATTGGTAGAATTCACTCATTGCATTCGAGATTGGCGTATAGAGTACTTTTGTTCATCAGCACAGAATTCTAAAGAATCTAATCTCTTATACGGGAGACGCCGCCGTGACAAACACTTCATCAAATGCAAATGGTATTGTAAATAATTATTTATTCAAAATCAATATCGTTAAGATCTGTAATGTTATGAACAATTTCCTGATGTTTTTGCCATTCTATACTTTTTAACGAAATGGACAGATTTTTTTTTATACAACTTAGGTGGCAGGCAAGCACACGGCCCACCTGATGGAAAGTGGTTACCATGACCTATGAACGTGTGTAACACCAGTGGAGTCACATCCGTGCTGCCGACCCTGTAAAAACAGAGATTTTGTGCCGTCAGTGTAGAGGACAAAGCAGGACAAGCCTTTGGTCATCCCACTGACAGCACAAAAACTCTCCAGTGAGCTCTGGCTACCCTACTCACCGCCGGAAACACAACACGAAGTTATTATAACCGCGGTATTCTGTAGGGCGGAGGTACTTCCCCAGTCGGACTGCTCAATTGGGCGGAAATACCACCGTGTCCTACCTCCTCAAAATATGATATGATGCTATTGTGAATAAGTAACTCAGTAGCTGTAATTGTCCTAATGTAAAGGTTCATGTCAACAGTATTTATGTTGATCAAACTGATACTGATGACTAAGGAATAAAGAATACACAAGCTTTTGTTATTTTTAACTATGGGGAGGTAGGACACGACGGTATTTCCGTCCAATTGAGCAGTCCGACTGGGGAAGTACCTCCGCCCTACAGAGTATCGCGGTTATAATAACTTCGTGTTGTGTTCCCAGCGGTGAGTAGGGTAGCTAGAGCTCATTGGAGAAATTGTGCAGTCAGTGGGATGACTTTAGGCTTGTCCTGCTTTGTCCTCTACACTGACGGCACAGAAACTCTGTGCTTACAGGGTCGGCAGCGCGAGTGTGGCTTCTCTGGTGTTACACACGTTCATAGGCCACGGTAACCACTTTCCATCAGGTGGGTTGTGCGCTTGTCTGCCACCTAAGAAAGATAAAAAATACTATTTGAGTCACATAAATATTACGATTTTTATGCAGCTACCAAGCCGCGTATTCCAGAACAAAACTCGTTTGTGAATCGACTATCACAATGACATTATGACATCATTCATTACCAGCTCATGGGCTTTCTCAAATCAATCTGTACCATGGTGAATGTTCTGAAGAGCTATTCCAATTAGTCCCACCCACCCCCTTCCTTTACAAGACTACACGTGCAGGGCTTAGATGTCACCCGCATACGGTGCAGAATATCCCATCAGAACCAAGCGGTTTGGTGACTCTTTCCTCTGTCGCACCATTAAGGCCTGGAATTCATAATCACCTCATGTGTGTCCTTCTTCCTGCAGTCCCGGGTCCTTTAAGCGGGGCGTGAAAAAGCATATGATGAGGTCGTCAAGCTGAGTGTCACCATTGTACCATGGTATATGTACGTAAATTTAAAAGTAATTGCATGATCCTCATTGGAGTTATATTACTAAAGCATAAAATACGCATGAAGATATTGTTGCACAATGTTCATCGATTTTTTTATACAACTTTTTTTAAGAACAGAGATTTTCTGTGCGTTCAGTGCAGAACATAAAATCAGGACAAGCCTTTGATCTTCCCACTGACAGCAGAAAAACTCTCCAGTGAGCTCTGGCTACCCTACTTACGGCAGGGAACACAACACGAGGTTATTATAGCCGTGGTATTCTGTAGGGTGGAGATACTTCCCCAGTCGGACTCCTCAATTCGGACGGCAATACCGTCGTGTCCTACCCTCCTATGAAATATATATATCTATATATAATATATAGTTCATAGGGGGTAGGACACACAATATATAAAACTAGTTAGCTTACTTTTGAGTTTATTTTTAGTGCTGATGAAAAATACCTATATGAAGGTTAAGTTTGAGGAATTCCCATATCATTTAAATTCATTTATTTTGGGCTAATTTAAGCTAACACAATGTTGTGAGGCATTAATTTGCTCGAATAAATGAAAAGCTGCAAACGTTAAGAACTGATATTCACTTTAATTTTGATTATTTATTTTAGATTTATTTTAGATTGACTATTATAATAACTGATTCTGCAAATTATACCTAAAACCAGATAAGTCATTGGGTACACGTTTGACAGGATTTTTGAGGTCATAGAAGTTATATACTTAATAGCAAAAAACTGAGCTTTGTGCAGTGCTCGCGTAGTTTTTCATTCTATCAAATGAAAACAAAAATGATTAAATGTTCATTTAGTTATTTATAAAATTATGTTTTTTCTGACATTAAATTATTATGTTTAAGCATAATTAACATATAGATGTGACAAGAGGTTTCACTTTATATTTATTTTAAGTGGACTATATTATATAATAGGTAGGTTGCGTACTCGCTCCATGCTTTAAACATAATATAAACTAAAACTTTATAAGCTGCAGGCTTCGCATTTATCTTGCTACTAGCTATATACACAAGAGTTTTGTTAATAAATGTAAAAAATAATAATAATAATAATTGTTAAAATTTCACGATAAACTGACAGAACATTAGCTAGGTAATTAATATGCCAATAAATTCATTTATAAGATACATAATATGATTACATTAAATAAAATATGCTATTATAATATACAATTACTTACAAATTTATATAAAACTATGCTAACTATACAATATATACAAAAATGGGACAGAGAAAAAGAGGGAGACTGTAATTTTTAATTATATAATTAGTACTAAACATAATACGCAGAATTACAATAGACGACCACTTATGTGTCGATGGGGGGCTCGCTGATCTCTTCCTGAGTACCTCAGGGACACGTATCACAATGCCAATTGCAGGCGGCGCCACGCGCATGTGTTTAAGCTGGTTTGTGCTTGCTTACTGACTTGAATTGAATGACACAGTGCATCAATCAATTCCAACATCTCGTCGCGAGTGTAAACGATAAAACATTACAATTAAGTAGGCGTGCGAGAAAGGGATGCAGGAATTTGGAAACTATAAATATACTTAGACAATCACGTACTTATAACCAATAAGATAGCCTTAACATTCCCCTGGCCTACTGACCATAAAGGCCTGCGTTTAAAAAAAAAATGTATAGCAATAGCCAGAGCACACTGGAGAACTTGTGCTGTCAGTGGGAAGACTAAAGGCTTGTCCGTCTTTGTCTTCTACACTGACGGCACAGAAGCTCTGTGCTTACAGGTTCGGCAGCGCGAGTGTGGCTCCTCTGGTGTTACACACGTCCATAGGCCACGGTAATCACTTTATATTAGGTGGGCCGTGTGGTATAACAAAAAACGTTTTATTTAAGTAATTATTCTTTCAATTTTTTTGAAGTTTGTGAAAAATTAATGAACTAACTAAAAATTACCTTACCAATTTTGGTACTCGTTGCCGATGAACACGAATAAGTCCAGTTTTCATAGTCATCGGCAATCGGCAGCTTCAAAATATGCACTACATACAAACGTTGATTTTTTTGGATTTCACCCTTCTTGGTTAAGCCTCTTTTTAAATGTAGATATCCACTATATCCACTCCTTTGCCCGTCTTTTCTTTAAAGAAATTTCTAAACGATTAATTGACGCTACCCGTGACCAGAGGGCTGATTTATTCCATGTACAAAGGATTGGTATTGCCATTCAACGTGGCAACCGCCAGCCTTCTGGCCACCCTCCCGGCTGACATCGATGGGGAGGAATTCTTTGACGCCTGAACCTGCAGGATTGTTTAGGTATATTCTGTATTGTTTTTATATTTTAATTTAGATAACTTATGTACATTATGTAAATATTAATTGAAGAAATATAATTTCCACTCCTTACTTGAAATACGAATGGCTGCATGCAATCTAGTAAGTATTGGTATACAAACGAATATTTCAGAACAAAATAAATAGCATAAAATTACATCTACCATATTGTTGGGTAATTTTCCCATTTTTATCGTTAGCAACACACTGGCAAATGTAACATTGTGATATAAAAACACGAAACAAACAAAATAACTTACCTGTAATCCCCTGATTTTTCCGACGTGGATCACTACGGTTTTAAATTATGCAAGACGGCATATTTACGCAAGTACTCGTAGTTCCTTCTATTTTATTTTTGGATATGGCAATCAATGTCTATTGCAAAGAGAATACAATACTACGTAAGAAGAGACGGGACTTCCATAGTGCAAAATAATCTTACGAAATGTCAAATCAGGGCTAACTGAACGTAGCCAACCTAACAACTGTAACACATAGTTGCCACCATAAGGGAAAAATAGAGATGTGCCCTTAATATTATTTGATTTATCGATATCGACTAAATTAGCCGATATCGATAAATAGTGGTGTCTGATTTTTATAATATAATTTTATATTTTCACAGACGCTATACTCCATTTTTGAACTAAAGTACTGCGTCATACAAGTTATATGTTGAAAATGAATAAGCGATTAAATTCGCGGAGGCAGTACATTTAATTACAAAAACAGAATATAGGCTCATTTGGGCTTTTAAAATGATAAGTTCATAAAATTATTTAATATTTAATTTGTTAGTAAAATGTTTTCCGCAAACAAATTTTAGCTCATGGAGTTTCTCTATGGGTATATAAGCAAGATCCTCGTTGCCTGTTCTCTTCACCCATTCCTTACACCTAAAAATAAAACATCGATATACCATTATGAAAATACTTCTACCACACTATTTTCAATTTCAATTTTCATTGTTTTTATCCCATAAAATCTACAAAACAATGATAATTTGAATAACATACTACTCACCGAAGCTCATCCATAGGAAATCTGGCCATGAAAAACCGTTTTTTGCCGTCCTTTCTTCCAGATTTTAAACCACATATTTCACACTTTCTATACTTCATTTTAATAAACAATGTATAAAACAGTCTTTCCTAGAGAACGTCCTTAAAGAATTTATAATAAAATTCAGTTATTATCACAATTATTTCACTAATAACATTTAAAGAAAAACATTGAAAATAACGATTAGATATTCAAAATACAAAGTGACAGATACATGTCAGATAGATGACATTAAATTAAGGAACGAGCGAGACAGATTAGGAAGTTTAGTGAGACAAATATAGTCGACATGAAAATTCTCCCCCGTTTCATAGTACGTTTTTTTTGTACGTAGTTGCGACAGACTGGTCTATTGTATTATGTCGACAACTTCTGCCAATGTTAAATCTTGACATTTCGAATTCGTGATTCGTGATATAATAATCTTTACTTTTAATTTTGCTAGATTCGTTACGAATCAAATAATTCCTTAGAACTATATATCACCTTGACGGAGGTTGTTTTTTTTATCAAGGACACGCCAACTTGACTTCACCTAGCCTGATGGTAAGCTAAAAGTAAAGTCTCAGGAAAGAGGGTCACCATTACAGACACTAAGTAATGTTACAATGGTGGCACTCAGCTTGGCGGCCTCATCAAATGCTTTTTCACGCCCCGCTTAAAGGACCCGGGGCTGTAGGAAGAAGGAAACGCCTGTGCTGGTAATGAATTCCAGGTCTTCGCGCGGCAAAGAAAAGATTTGGTTCTTGCTCGTATATTCTTCACAGTGTGTGACATCTAAGTCCTGCACGAGTTGTCCTATGTAGGGAAGGAGGGGGTGAGATTAGTTGGAAGAGCTCATCAGAACACTCACCATGGTAGTCTGTGTGTCTCTTCAATACAGCCAAGGAAGCAACATCTCTACGCAACTTGACGAAGATTGATGCGTCAATGACATCCTAATACTTCCGGTTAGTTACTTTTGGTGAGAGTGTGTGCGTATTTCGTGTATTTATTGGTATAGGTTTTTTGCTTCACTTAATTTATATGCGAGACTCGGTCCGTATTTTTTTATAGGTTCATGCCTTTTAATATTTCTTAACCAGTCTTCGCTTAAATAATGCAAGATTGACAAAACAAGTTTATTTGGTACATTTAGCATACATTGATGGAAAGTGGTTACCATGACCTATGAGCGTGTGTAACACTAGTGGAGTCACATCCGTGCTGCCGACCCTGTAAGAACAGAGATTTTGTGCCGTCAGTGTAGAGGACAAAGCAGGACAAGCCTTTGGTCATCCCACTGACAGCACAAAAACTCTCCAGCAAGTTCTGGCTACCCTACTCACCACCGGGAACACAACACGAAGTTATTATAACCGCGGTATTCTGTAGTACTTCCCCATTCCCCAGTCGGACTGCTCAATTGGGCGGAAATACCGCCGTGTCCTACCTCCTTAAATAGCCTTGAATAGCTAAATCACGAAATAAATGATTGATTTAATCATTATCGTCCTAGCGTTATTCCCGGTCGCATCGGCATGCTTACACGCAGTCCGAAGAATCGCAGTCAACATTTATAAGTTTGATGTGTCTGTGTATGTGTGTGTGTGTGCGTGCGTGTGTGCGTTTGTGTGTTTGTGGCATTGTAGCTCCGGAACAGATGCACCGATTTGATTATTTTTTTTGATATGAAAAGTGAATTAGTCCGGTGTGTACTTAGTTATGATGGATGAAAATCAGTCTAATATTGGCCACAAAATGGTAGACTTCACATTTTTCACAACTCCCTCAAAATGGATTCTTATTTAAAAAAAAACCACCATCAAAAAATCCTTTGAAAAGTAGAAGATAAATTGTGTTGTAATTGGTTGGCCCCATGGAGCTATAAAAAATATGGACGGCGTATCACGGAACATCGACTGAAGCCAACGACTTCGGCGATTACGTTTGTAGCAGTGAGCACTAGTGGAACTCTGTGGTCCCCACACCCGAGGAGAGGGCCAGATCGAGAGAAATGGCTCTAGGTCGGCCGGGGTGTGAGGGATATGCTTGTTAACCTCACCTTCGGCAAGCAAAAAAGACCCACAAGGGATGTGCGTTTTAGTCGGTTCGAGTCCGACATGCCCTCTCCCGTGGGCCGTCGAGGTTGGTACTCGAAGGAATTTTCGCACGAAAAACAGTTTACAGGATCATAATTCCACGCGGGTGTAATAGCTAGCATTATATTATATAGTAGCGATTGATATTTTTTGTTTATTAATTACCCGTCAGACATTCTTTTTACAAAGTGTTTAAAAGTAAAAATACTTGCACATTTTTTATCCCATAGGTATAAATTATCTTAATCTACTATTTATTAACTAGCACTTACGTCAGGACTGATATCTGTGAAGTTGGCACTGGAAACAAATTCTTTCAGGAACCCATCCAACTCTGTGCCCTCTATGTAGCCATTACCTGAAACCAGAAGGAAAATATTTAAAATGCGATAAAAATAAAACATTCCACCGATTTTGTTGATAAGTCATTCTCTGTCAATGATGTGCACTTATGGAATGCATTGCCATTAAATATCAGACGAGCAAAATCTCTAAGCGTTAAGTAAAGTGTATTAAAAAAAAAAAAGGACTTCAATTCAATTCAAATGCTTTATTGTGAAAAATAGGTACAAAGATGGTCTTTTACATAATTTCATCACCTTTGTTCAGCCATATCGGCATACAATATTTTGTGAGAAAATTATTAATTAATTATCATATCAAACATTAAATTTAAATTACATTTATATCATCATTTTGTACACTGCGATAGCTCACAATTATATGCTCACTATTTACTTTTTTATTAGTAGGTTAGTGCTATCTACTTAGTATATCTATTTATGTGATAAAGTTGTCTATTTATTTTACTTTATTTGAACTTCTCTCTATATCTTTCTCTTTTTTCTTTTTTTAATACACCTTGTTTCTAATGTTATTTTTAAACTTTCGCGGTGTGAATTCATAATTATACTAAGTATCGGGACTTCTCGCGAATTATATTTTGGAACTTACTATTTCTGCCGACGTTTCGGATGCGTTGCAGCACCCGTGGTCACGACTTGACTAGTCTTCGAGCGTCGAGATGTATGCGGGGAACATTTTTTGAGCGCCTACCCACCATTACACTTATTATAAATGGTTAGGCTGGCGACACACCACACTCACTATGTCAGTTTTTAACGGCACTGTGTTTTTTGGTTTTAGTATCTTAATCACTGGATTCCACGTTCCGGATAGCTTGAATCCATCTTCCCTATTGAAATTTTTATATTTTTTGATTTCAATGGCTTCACGCACAATCCATGAATAGTAGTGGCGATCAGTGGAGAGGACTTTGGGTTGATGAAGCTCAATCCAGTGATTGGTAACCGACTCAAGATGTTCTGCTACTGCCGATTTGTTGAACTGACGGTTTTTCACAGCTGCGATATGTTCTCTGACTCTCTCTGCAATGGTTCGCTTGGTCTGGCCTATGTAGGAACTACCGCAGCTGCAATCCACTTTATAAACACCCGGTGTTTGTAGAGGTATGACGTCCTTCGATGTTCGCACGTATTTCGCTACTTTGGCGAACGGTTTAAAAATCGTCTTGATGGAAAACTTCCGTAAGCAAGATCCGATTTTGTCCGTTACACCTTTCACATACGGCATGTATGCCGGTTGGCGGTCAACACCCAGCAACATCTTCCTCGGTGCACGTCGCGGCTTTCTAGCACTCGTACCATACCCGTTCACCTCAAGAACCTCCTGAACATGATCTAACTCCTGCTGTAGGTGCTCAGGGTCACACAGGTCATTAGCTCGCTTGATGAGCGTCGAACTTACGGATTTTAAGTGAAGTGGGTGATGATGCGAGGAGGCGTGCAGGTATCTATCTGTGTGAGTGGGTTTACGATACACAGTGTGGGCCAAGGAGCCATCAGTTCTCACCATCAACTTTATGTCTAAAAAAGATAATGTTCTTTTGTTCTCAATCTCATACGTAAACTGTGTCTTCACATGTAATGAGTTGAGATACTCAGTAAAGCGAACCACCTGCTCCCTGTTGCCCTTGAATATACAAAATATATCATCTACGTACCTTTTCCATAGCCTAATTTGGGCGTGGGCGTTCTGAAACACCATTTCCTCAATATGTTCCATCCAGATATTAGCCACGACTGGTGCCAAAGGGCTGCCCATGGCGACGCCGTTTATCTGGAGGTAATTTTGACCATGGTAAAGGAAGTAGTTCCCTTCGAGGCAACTCTGTAGCAGTGTCGCATAACTATCCGGTAGACCATTATCCTTCAATTTAGTTCCAATAATCTGCAGACAGTCTTGTAATGGAACATTGGTAAATAACGACTCAACGTCAAAACTTACCAGAAGCTCATCTGGTTCCAATCTAACGTCTTTGATTATGTCCACAAAATGGAGAGAATCTTTCACAAAAGATGGTGTTTTTCCCACTAATGGCTGCAGTGCTTTAGCAATGTGTTTCGCTAGGTCGTAGGTTGGCGAGTCAATCTGACTTACGATTGGTCGCAGTGGCACATTGGGTTTATGCACTTTGGGCAAGCCGTACAATTTTGGTGGTTGTGTGATCTTAGGTCGGTGTAATTTTTCGAACTCATCCTTTGTGAAGTCCTCTTCGTGCTCCCTGATCAAATTACGTATTTTACGTGTTACTCTTGAAGTGGGATCATATTTAACACTCTTATAAGTCTGTGTGTCTTCAAGTAGGTCTTGTATTTTTGCTTCGTAATCAGTTGTTTCCATTACTACGGTGGCATTCCCCTTGTCAGCTTTAAGTACCAGTACATCTTCGTTATTCCGCAACGCAACCAAAGCCTCTCGCTCTTCGAGTTCAAGTCGTGACCACGGGTGCTGCAACGCATCCGAAACGTCGGCAGAAATAGTAAGTTCCAAAATATAATTCGCGAGAAGTCCCGATACTTAGTATAACCTTGTTTCTAGTTTATTCGCTAACTTCAAATAACGCAAATCTTTTACTTCTATTATATCACTGTCCATCCCAAGGTTGCTTGGAAGAAAACGCTTCCAGCGCCCATTGTACATTAAACACTGTACCTATGCATGCTACCTACAAGTTCTACTGTAATCTACTGGTGTACAATAAAGAATTATCTACCTATCTATCAATCTGTATAAAATTAGTCATAAAATAGTTTTATTCCAATCTACATTCTATCCTATTAATATTATGCTTACTCATTTTCAGAGCCTTTTCCAACTCAGCTTTGGCGCCAGTTTTCCTGTCTAAATGTAATGCGGCTCAACTTCGATATTTTCAATGAACCGACTGCTAAGACCTCCGCAACCAACTGGCGATACCAAAGTTCTGTAGCTGACTAGTCAGATATTTTACCTACTCTTTTCTTCTTTATCGTAATGTCAATCCCAGTCGCATCTGAAGTGTTCGCTTTGGAGTCTGTGGCCGCTTTACTAGTCCAACCGCGAAAATATCCAAATTCAACCAAATCCACAGTACCAACTGCGGATTTATCTAAATTTAGATATTTTCCGTGAAGCGACTGCCTGATCTCCACAACCCAAAAGCTATATCGAATGGCAAATCGCATTGCAATTAGATCAGTTGTAGATTTTTTCAACAACTACCCTGCCTAGTTTTATCTGCAATAAATAATACTCCCTGTAAAATGGAGAAGTCACTGTCTTTCAGTATCGTTCAATAATTGCCAGCGATTCTCTAGTGTATTCTGTACATTCTACAACAAAAACAGCCAAAATGAAATAACTACTGATGCTGACACTCGCTCTTCTTGCCTTGACTATGTATGCAGCCCAGGATACTGTTATGGAAGCAGGATCAGGTAGTATTTCATCGAGAATGATGTAACCACCACAGAACATAAATTTTGTTAAATGGCGATGCAAAGGCGATATTGGAGGTACGTGGGTTTTTTTTTTTTTACGAGCGCAAAATCCCCACGGATACCTCCCCACCGGAGCCGGTGGAGGAGGTTATGTCGGACACGAACCGACTAAAACGCACGCCGCCTGTGGGTCGTTTCGGTTGCCGAAGGTGAGGTGTACAGGCATATCCCTCGCACCCCGGCCGACCCAGGGCCATCTCTCACGATCTGGCCCTCTTCTCGGGTGTGGGGACTACAGAGTCCCCAACAGGAGGTACGTGGGTTTTTTTTTTTATACAACTTAGGTGGCAGACAAGTACACGGCCCACTTGATGGAAAGTATTTACCGAGACCTATGACCGTGTGCATCACCAGAAGGATGCACCTGTGCTATCGACCCTGTAAGAACAGAGAGTTCCTGTGACGTAAGTCCAGAAGAAACAATCAGGACAAGCCTTTAGGCTTCCTTACGCACAAAAACTCTTCAGTGAGTTCTGGCTACCCTACTCACCGCCGGGAACACAACATGAGGTTATTATAGCCGTGGTGTTCTGTAGGGCTGAGGTACCGCCCCAGTCGGACTGGTCAATTGGGACGGGAATACCGTCGTGTCCTACCTTCTGGTAAAGATTACCAAGTCAAACATCCCATTATGTGTCCGATCGATAAAATGAACACGATTTGATAAGATTTCAAGGACCCAGAGTATCAGAGTATCAGATCTTCGTTATTCTATAAAAAATTAAAGGTTCTCTGTGTATGTCACTAAAACAGGTAATAAGATCTCTGTCTCTGGAATTTGATTGTCCTTGTTTTACCAGGATCTGGTACACAAGGTACGTTGAATCTTAATTATGTTGAAGAATAAAACTTGGTTTTAGAATTTTTTCCCTTCGAATGTTTTTTTGACGACCTATGGAGGTGTGCGACACTGCCGACCCTTAAGAAACCTTCTAATGCCCGTCTTGAAGAACCCCATATTGTTGGCACTTGGGAAAACAGCGAGTTCATTACACAGCTTGAGTGTGCATTGGATAAAGTTTCTGTGTTATTCGAAATGACGTCTTGAAACTGAGCTATTGTATTCACCCTCTCTACCTATTATCTGTTTCTTTTCCTACCTGTATTAATAACATACATAGATATATTTTCAGCTTCCAAGATAAAGATAAATAAAGTATCGTTTACATTAAAATTTAGAAAAAAAAATTACAGTTATCTTCAAACTTTTATTCCATTGTACGTTATTTTGATTTATTCCTAACCGACTCAATAACCAAAAATTTATCACAAGTTCTTCTGAACTTGTGATCTTTCTAGACATTGTTTTTCTAAACCCAATTCTAAACCAGTTTAGGTTATCTGTGCCTAAAGTTCAAATGTAAACTGACCCGAACAAAAGAAGAATATCTAAGCTTTAGATCTACCTCAATCCTGAGTCCGCAATAATAGCAGTCTCAAACAAAATCCGATAACAGATAACTACGAAACTCAAAATGCAAACGTGCAACGCACCAGCTAAGGAAGCTATTAAATCCAAGAGGACATTCAGTTCAGTTTATTTTATTGCGATATATGAGTACAAAGATGTTACAAGCAATACATTTGAGTTTCACCATATTTCAGCCAGATTGGCATGCAATAATGTCAGATATTATGACAATAAAAACAAAACTAAACATTTTTTTATTAGGAGTTATGAGTAGATGAAATTTTTCATGTCAGTATTTTCATGTTAAACATAATAAATAATCACCTTTATGCAACATAATAACATTAAATTAGTCAATAAAAATATTTACTATAAGAATGTCAGAGTTATAATTTACTTCACATCTAGTATTTTGTCATTTATATATTTATAAAAATATTCTTAATTTCATTTTTAAACACATTGAGTTCCGCAATTTCCATAATTCTTTTCGGTAATTTATTGTAAATTCGTGAAGCCATACAGAAAAAACTGCAGCTCAAAAGAAATAATCATTGTTTCTCATCATGTCCGGATAGTAAGTAATAATTAGTTTTCTTTGTTTCGCTGCAATCGTAATAACCGCACACGGTATTCAAACGGTATAGTCGCATTTTATTTTTTACACAGACCTCACGAAAGTTGTTTCGCGCCTCTTTCCGATGCTGTATAGATAGTTTCTTACGCTATTTTGTGCGTACACGGTACTTGTAGGGTCTGACGATCAAATAATCTGTAAGTGGCGCTGTTTAGGTAACTCTTAGCTCCCCTACACGTAAACACCGCCAAGAATATAAGTATACTCCTCATATTTATTTCCTTGTCCATGTATTCTTAGTTCCATACGATACATGTTAATAATGATTAGCTTTTTTTATATAACTTAGGTGGCAGACAAGCACACAGCCCACCTGATAGAAAGTGGTTACCATGATATATGAACGTGTGTAACACCAGTGGAGTCACATCCGATTTGCCCCCACACCCTGTAAGAACAGAAATTTTATGCCGTCAGTGTAGAGGACAAAGCAGGACAAGCCTTTGGTCATCCCACTGACAGCACAAAACTCTCCAGTGAGCTCTGGCTACCCTACTCACCGCCGGGAACACAACACGAAGTTATTATAACCGCGGTATTCTGTAGGGCTGCTCAATTGGGCGGAAATACCGTCGTGCCCTAGCTCCTCCAATTAGTTACGCGGTTTCTTCATAAATTGTGACTAGAAGATTGGGAAATACAGTTATAAGACATCTGATCAAATCAACTGAGAAACAGCTAGCTGAGACTTATTAAAAATAAAATAGTAAAGGATTAAATATGATTACTGCTCGCGATATCATATTTGTAGCACGCTCAGACGGAACAAATTCATTTCCGTGGTGCTTGATGTGTTTCAGTCCTCAAGGTTAAGCTGTCATGAATAAAAGACAATGTCCTTTTGATGACACTTAAGTAACCACGAGACTTCCTTAAGGGGTTTCTTGAAGACCTGAAGGGATAAGAACTTGCCTCTTCAGGTTACGAATTTCTTATCAAGTGGTAGTATTTTTACCAGAATTCGGGATTAATGATCTCGGGTAACTAAAGAAGGGCTTAAGAGCCCTTTCTGGATCGTCAGGCTCTCATCCCTTAAATTCCTACCTTTTTAAGTGAACACTTGTTTAAGATCCTTGAAAACGTTTTGAAGCATTTTAGATACTTCTATAGGCAGTCTCCGAAGACAACTCTACATTTTATTTTAAATATGGCGTACCGCCGAACCTGTTCGATGCGATTATGTTCAATTCCAACCGACTAAAAACGCATACCGTCTTTGATCGTCGCCGTGTGAGGCGCCCTTACAACTCCGGCTGGCCCAGGGCCAACTCCGATTACGAGATGGACCCCTCGGCAGTGCTCCGTGCCTCAAAATAGCTCCCCACGATCAAAAATTCATCCAAAGTTACTATGACTGCCAAACAAACGTTTTATCTGAAACAAAACCGTTTCGACAATAGTTTTCAAGTCCTTCTTCGAAGTTTGTTGGCCGCTTTTAGTCTTTGTGAAAGATCTCCACGATCAATAACAACGAGTTTGATTTGTGACGAAAATATAACATTTAATGTAACTTCTATTTTAATAGCAGTAAGGTTTAATAAACTAAGGAGAGAGTATAATATAAGACTAGCTGACTCGACCGGCGTCACCCTTGTTATATTTTGAAACCTCATATCATCACTTTGGACCCTTAAATTTGTAATCCTTAAATAATGTTTTTTTTTATACCATTTAGGTGGCAGACAAGTGCACGGCCCACCTGATGAAAAGTGGTTACCGTGGTCTATGGACGTGTGTAACATCAGAGAAGCCACACTCGCACTGCCCACCCTGAAGCACAGAGTTTCTGTGCCGTCAGTGTAGAGGACAATCCTTTAGTCATCCCACTGTCAGCACAAATTCTCCAGTGAGCTCTGGCTACCCTACTCACCGCTGGGAACACAACACGAAGTTATTATAACCGCGGTATTCTATAGGGCGGAGGTACTTCCCCAGTCGGTCTGCTCAATTGGACGGAAATACCGCCGTGTCCTACCTCCTGAAAAATAATGTATAGAAATCTGCCGGATTTGTTAACATTTATGATTACTGCTCCGCTCTTTTAAGTAGTAGCGTGATGATATTGCCTAAAACATTCATCGATAAACGGACTATTAAACTCAAAAATATACATATACTGGAAGGTTCTGGGTCGGCCGGGGTGCGAGGGATATGCCTGTCAACCTCACCTTCGGCAACCAAAGCGACCCACAGGCGGCGTGCGTTTTAGTCGGTTTGAGTCCGACATAACCTCTTCCACCGGCTCCGGTGGGGAGGTTTGCGTGGGGATTTTGCGCACGTAAAAAAAAAATATATATACACTGGCAGGTACATAGGCTGGCTGGTACATAGAGAGGCAGGTGAGGTTATATTAGACTGTGTACTCTTTAGAAATTAATTGGAAAAGTGAATGCTCAGATGGGACTGGATTGACTTGAATACCCGACCCAGTTGACTTACACTGTTACAGTCACTCGCCCCGAAAATTGTATAGGAGAGTATCGAATGCTCAAACCATGGTTCAATAGCTCAAGAGACTAGTCGCGGGTTCAATTCCCGTCTAAATACTCACTTTTTCAAATCCAAATCGATTTGAATAGTAAACATATTTATGGCTTAAAAATTTCATTCAATTTATTGAAAGGAGGTAGGACAGGACGGTATTTCCGTCCAATTGAGCAGTGCGACTGGGGAAATACCTCTGACCTACAGAATACTGCGGCTATAAAAACCACGAGTTGTGTTCCCGGCGTTGAGTAGGGTAGTCAGAGCTCACTGGAGAGTTTCTGTGCCGTCAGTAGCACAAAAACTCTCAATGATAACAGGGTTGGCAGCGCCAGTGTGACTATCTTGGTTTTGCACACGTCCATAAGCCACGGTGACCACTTTCCATCAGGTGGGCCGTGTGCTTGTCATCCACCTAAGTGGTATAAAAAAAAATTAAGAGGCAATTTATCATGAATTGAAAGTACCTAAGTATTAGTTACACAAACAATGTTCGAGAAACCTGTCCAAGTATCTTTCCATGTTGTCCAAAACTTAGGCTTCGAGATTGAACGTCTGATAAGATTGTAAGAAGTTTGTTGGAAGATGTCCATAGCAATTATGTTGTTGAATGTAAACGACAACTTGCTACACAACGGTAACAATACATTTATTGTTATTATTTTTATCACATATCTTTTTTTACATTTCACTTACTGACATTTTTTTTTTTTATACAACTTAGGTGGCAGACAAGCACACAGCCCACCTGATGGAAAGTGGTTACCATGACCTATGAACGTGTGTAACACCAGTGGAGTCACATCCGTGCTGCCGACCCTGTAAGAACAGAGATTTATGTGCCGTCAGTGTAGAGGACAAAGCAGGTCAAGCCTTAGGTCATCCCACTGACAGCACAAAAACTCTCCAGTGAGCTCTGGCTACCCTACTCACCGCCGGGAACACAACACGAAGTTATTATAACCGCGGTATTCTGTAGGGCGGAGGTACTTCCCCAGTCGGACTGCTCAATTGGGCGGAAATACCGCCGTGTCCTACCTCCTGTAAAAGTTGTTTGTTTGTTTTATTTGACATTTTACTTTTAATTCATTTTATTTTCTTACTTGACATTTTTTTTATTATTTAGACTCGTATATTGGTTTAATTATTGTTGTTTTTCACAAAGACAGAAACATTTGTGTGCCGCCATATATACGTCTCAACATGTTGGATATACTAAAATTGTTGACCTAACATCTTGCATGCACATGTATGTATAACACATGTTTAAACAAATAAATTTGTTTTGATTTTGATGAAACAAATAGTTGGTACAGATAACGAATGCGCGCGTTAAAAAACAAAACAAAAAATATTTTCTATCGTTATACAAGAACTCACCATCTCTGTCGTAATGGCTCCAAACTTCCATGAACTGGTTCGCAGACAATTTCTTCAACTCTCTCGAGTCCGGATCTCTGAATTGCCTCATGAAGTTTGTCGCTCTCTCCAAATTAAACCGCTTGGCAGACAAATTAGAATCGACACTCATTTTTACTAAAACAATCTTTACTTAGATAATTTAATTGGCAATTTCTAATGATATTGAGTTATTCAGTTTTATAAAAAAACCACGTCACTTTTTTGAATTTAATAAATAAATATATATTTTTTTAGTATGTAAATATCTATGATTTTTATAAATAACTAATTGATTTGGCCTGGTTTATTGTCAATTTTAGTAAAATTATTGTTATATTATTTTACGTATATTGATTATTATTGATATTACCATAGATTATTTGTATTTGTTTACTGGTTTTCTCATCTGAAACAAAAATAAATAGCAGTTAGTGTCATCACAAAAATTCATAAAAATATGGTTATATTATATTATCCGCGGTAGCCTAGTTGTATGGGTAATGGACTGCTGAGACGAGGTCTCGGGTTCGATCCCAGGTTTTACCATGGCACACACCAATGACTTTTCGATGCTTTTCGAAGTTATGTGTGTATTTATCGCAGGTTTATAAGCGCCCGGTTAATGGCAATAGGCTCGCCACCTATTACATTGGGACCTACTTAAACATAAACTGGCGAAATGTGGGCGCTAGCACCTCTGCCTGCCCCTTCAGGGGTGTGTGTAGCGTAGTCAGAATCAAAAGTAGATCAACACATATAAATATTGAAAAATAATGGATGTGTGCAACACCGGGAGAATCATAATCGCACTGCCGATCCTGTAAGAACAGAGAGTTCCTGTGCTGTCAGTGCAGAAGACAAGGCAGGACGAGCCTTTGGTCTTCCTACTGACAGCATAAAAACTCTCCAGTCATCTTCAACGCTTGTACTTATTTTATTTTGCGAAAATACTCAATGCTTCTTGATATATCGAAAGCAGTTATCATCTCGAGATTAAGATTTAAATGATAAATGATTTCAGTATTTTCCAATGGCACATCGTTTATCAAAATCCATCATGGCGTGAGTTGGCATCCTATCCTTGATGTTTCCAAAGAAAGTTGGGTATTATATCTATTTATGAGAATACGTTTTAAACGCATGGAGGTCGATTTTCGTGAGTTTATATCTCAACCGATTAAATCAAACATATATGGCAATTATTAAGGCTGATAAAGACTTTTCTAATAAAAAAGACTGTATCGAAATCACTTTAGTAGTTTTTGTGTCCATTGCAAATAAACGGACAAGAGATTGCCGAAATATTCTTACAGATTTATGAGTTCGTTATTCTTGTAATTAAATAGCTATTTCCATTATTTATATATTGTTTGAAAGTAAATTTTTAGATATTACAACTCTATAGGTATTAAATTTTATTTTTATTGACCGCTTGATAAATTAAATTGGATCTTCAAAAACAGTACTTCCTAAATGTTATCCATTTTGATGATAAATTTCGTATTACGTTTTTATATTTTTTTTTTTATACCACTTAGTTGGCAGACAAGCACACGGCCCACCTGATGGAAAGTAGTTACCGTGGCCTATGGACGTCTGTAACACCAGAGGAGTCACAGTCGCGCTGCCAACCCTATAAGTACAGAGTTTCTGTGCCGTCAGTAGAAGACAAATCAGGACAAGCCTTTAGTCTTCCCACTGACGGCACAAATTCTCCAGTGAGCTCTGGCTACCCTACTCACCGCTGGGAACACAACACGAAGTTATTATAACCGCGGTATTCTGTAGGGCGGAGGTACTTATATCTGTCCCTTATCAAAAATGTAATAAGTGTTTGTTAGCTTAATGTTGTCCCATTCATACACAAAAAATCATAACTTTTGGATTTGTCATTCCTGTAAAAAATGCAAAAATGTTAGTACTGAAAATTGGGTTTCCTCCAATTACTTCCAAAAAACGGCCATTTCGTATGTTACGATCTATTATTTTGTATTTAGAATCGTTAATTTGACTGAAGTAACTGTGACTCAACTCAAGTTTTTTTTATCTCAGATGTTAATATTCTAAGGCAGTCTATACAGCGCTATCTAGCTTGTGTTATGGGATCTAGAATACGGATAAACATAGTTAGATACTGTTTTTTGTAAATACATACAACCGAACCTGCATCCTCTGCGTAGTAGTTGACGGTTCTACCGCTACGCCACAGAGGTTGAGAAATGTACAGACACAACTAATTTACAATTTTATAATACACACGCAATGAATTTCAGAATCAAATATGTACAAAAAAATACGTAACCTTATCTGACAAGTTGCCAAAATTTGGTAGAAATTTTGCCAACTGGCAACATTACGGCCAGGTGATGGTACAGTCTGTCAAATCTAAGAAGTACCGTTTGACAGTTCTGACAATTGAATGATAGGGATGGGATGAAAAAATCGATTACTATAATATCCGAACTTTAAGAGATCGATTACTATAATATCCGAATTTTAAGAAATCAATTGTTATAATTAAATAAAAGAAATGTTTAGGATATTTTTTTATTCACTACTAGTACAGTATCGTCGTCTTCGTCATCATCGTCATTTAAATTAATGACCAGTTGATTGTCCATTACATTATCAAAGTGTACGTCTCTTTCGAAGTCGTCCATTATTATTTTCTTTGTTTTTTGTACTACTTTACTCCAATCTTCCTGTGTAACTTGGGCACATGCTTCCTTTAATAAACCTTCCATTTTCTTGACACTGAAGGGTGGTTTTGTGTTGTGTCTTGCTGCATAACCTGTAAAACAATAATGTAACTATTTGATAGCAGACGAAAACCATTGTTTAAATTATAAATGTTAGAAGTACTCGTGTTATTATTATAATATTATAAAATATTACCTTTAACTTGGGCCCAAATCAGTTCAATGGCATTATATTGGCAATGGTACGGAGGAAGTCGTATGACTTTGTGCCCGTGCTCTTCGGCCAATTGGTCAATTACATATGTCGGTTTTGGTGGTTTATGCAATTTCACTAACTGTAATAATTCAGCTTTTAATAGTGACATGTCGGCATCCACTCCTTTTCTTTGCAGCCATGCCACCAAATCTGCTTTCTTATTGGCTGACGTAGGTGCTTTATCAATTTGCACAGAGTGGTATGGGGCATTATCCATTATAATTGTGCTGTTAGGAGGGATATTCCGTAATAAATTTAAGAACCACTCTCGGAACCTTACTGCGTCCATTTCTTCATGATACTCTTTAGTGCTTTTGGATTGGAAAGCTAATAAAGAGTTTTCCACGAAGCCTGTAGACGCTGACCCAGCATGGCATATTATGAGGCGTCCACCTTATCCTATCGGCACCTTCGAGCACGAAGCTTCAGAATCATCAGTCCATGTTTTCGGCACAGAATGGTTGGAATTTAGCCAAGTTTCGTCCAAAAATATTACATTATCCCAGTTTATAATTTGTTTAACTTCGCGCAGGAATGTTAGTCGCTGCATAATTATGTCATGTCGCTCCATAACAATTTTTCGTTTGTCAACTTTTTTGTATCTGAAGCCAATTCCTGTTATTACCGTTCTCAACGACTCTATGCTTCCCTTATACAGCCCGGCATCTTTTAAAGTTGCACATAACTTTGCCAATGTTGGAAATTCGCCTCTTGTAAAATACCCGTATATATGGTTTCTAATAGCATGACTATCGAATTCATCGATGCCTGTCACAGGTTTATTTCTTTTTCGTTTTTTCGGTGTGTGAAGTACGTTACTGTCACTCCCCGAAGGCCCATATTTTTCACTTAATATTTTGCCAACGGTGCGGCTACCAATACCGAGAGCTTCACCGACGCGATCCCGAACTTGTGTAACTGGCAGTAGAAGTCCACCATTTTGAGATTCACGCTCAAAATACTCGTGTAATTTCACCACCAATTCACGAGCCTGGCTGTTCAAAGTACGTCCTCTTTTCGACATTATTAATAAACACTTACTTAGTTCGGAGTCCAGTATAAATATTGCCAAGGTAAACGGATAAAGAATGATCAGTCCAGAAAAGTAATAGCCAAGTCACAAATTGTAAAACACAAACGAGAAAGCAAGTACGCGCACAGTCAGCTTCCAAGATGGCGAGAGACTGCTGACGCCGAACCGACCGAGCGGACCGCGTGCGCTTGTAGTTGGCAGTGTTGCCAGAAAAAAAAATTTGTAGAGACTTGGACACCTGCGATTTTGCCTATTGACCTAAAAATAATTAAATTAATTTATTTTAGGGTATCTGTGTATTCAGTGCATTATGCGGTCGCGCAGTAACGTCGTTAATTTATAACATCAGGCAACAACATTTTTGTGAATGGGTTCTACATACCTTATTTTTATTAGTTTTAGACGTAGAAATAAGACTTAGAAGAAAAAATTGTAATTGTAAAATCAATGGATGTGCTTGTTAAAAATTTGTTTATTTCTCTGTAATATGCAAACCCATACTATCATACACAAAAATAAATGTAAAAAACACTATCCCTGACTCCATTTACTATTTCGACAGCGTTAGCGCGAGAAACCCCGACTTATTTGGGCGCGAAAATCAAAAATCGACAAATCGCTTTCGACAACTTTTTAAAGAAGCAAATATATTTGATTTATAAATACGTATTTTTGGTGAATGGGTTTTATCTCATATTTTACGATTACATAACTATTTAGTTATGTAATCGTAATATGTGAGATAAATCCCATTCACATGAAAAAATATTTGTTTGGTTGTCAAGTGTAATTTGTAAATAATACATTCGATTTTTCGTATATGTAAACGATTTTTTTGCATACAAGTGTATCCGAAGAGTTGCAACACTACGTGCAGTGACCTAACTACGTAACTTTGTAATGCGGTCAAGAATATAACTATTAGAAATTATTTACTGTGTAAATATGTGTTATTTTGCTTTGTTTGAAAGTTTTCAATTACATTTAGATATTAAGAATTGTACATTTTTAGATACAATAATGAAATCTTTCTAAATTCATGGTTTTATGAAAAAGGTTATCGAAACTGAATAATGTACGTATGAACAAAGTTGTTTCGGTTTGAAAAATATGAAACGTCAAACGGTACCTCTTAGATTTGATGGACTGTAGTTACTGTAACATGCGAATTTCGTGAATAACATTTTATTAGTCTGCCCTTTATCGTAAATTATTTCTTACATATGCGACCATATTGAATAGATCCATTAATATTTTATTACTGCGGTAGGTTCATTAAAGGTTGGATACTTTTAAGAGAATTTGCGCCCAAAATAAAATCCTATTAGACAAGCCGCGTGGTTCCCGGCTGAGTAGAATTTGGACCCCCCCATCTCTTCCCATGCGGTGTCGTACAAGGCGACTAAGGGATAGAGCTGTTTAACAACAGACAGATATATACAGCCCAGACTCAGCCTCAGATGCATGGCTTGAGTCAATAATAGTGCCCGAAAGACGGCAATAGGCTCACCCCCTATTACGTGGGACTAATTTCAATGATTGAAACCTATACTCGCCGAGGGATGCCGTGAGCTTGCTTTAATTATACTTTAAATCTAAACTTCAAAATAACCTTAAAATACATTGGTGACGTAGGATCATTATGACCTAGTTTCTAAAACTCTAATTTTAAATTTAAGGCTAGTTACACATTAGGAATGTATCCTTAAATCTATTTCTGAATGCACACTGGAGTGGACAATTAAACCTTAAACCTCACAATTTGGTTTCATTTAGCTCACCACCGGAAGATTAAAAGATTCCAATATGAGGGTTCCAATAAATGTGGGGTTAATTCCCCTCTGCCTAACCCTCCGGAGATAAAGGTGTGATTATATGTATGTGCTATTAGACAAGTCATTTAGAACAAAAAATATGTCACAATTCCTATGAGGCGAGAATGGCGAGGTATAACGAGGTCTTCGGACCCAAAACCCGCCGCAACCTCACTTGCAAAAGCCCTTGCTCATTGGTGGATGAAGCTGTCTTCAAGACTAGAGTGAATAGGTTTAAAGGAGGAGGTGGGAGCGGCAGCGGGAGCGACGAAGGATCGCAAGCCAAGCTGCCGGCGTACGAAGGCAACTCGGGCGTCAGAGGTCGATGAACGACCTCCACCCCTTATGAGCGCAGGCCTGGGGGTGACAGGTGGAGCCGCCTGTCGATCCCAGGTTTTACCATGGCACACACCAATGACTGTACGATGGTTTTCGAAGTTATGTGTGTATTTATCGCAGGTTTATAAGTGCCCGGTTAATGGCAATAGGCTCACCACCTATTACATTGGGACCTAAGCATACCCCTTCAGGGATATAGGCGTGAGTTTATGTTATGTTATGTTAATTTATATAATGTGTCTAATTTTGGTAAATAAATAATGGAAAATTTCGTGAATAAATCAGGGAGCTTCATCTGCCAACAAACTGTTATATAGTTTGGGGGAAGAAAAATTATTGTAACAATGCTTGTTTTCCGTAAATAAATTTCATTTCATTTCATGCATACAAATATTTGCACTGAGCGGGGAGAACCTACGCCTCCTGCGTAGTGTCCGTGATTACTACCGCCACGCTACACGCGAGCCTATCCCTACCTATACCGATAAAAATAATCTGAGGCTCGCTGTCCTCTCGGGATTGAATAGTAAATGGTAGTTTGCTCCCGAATTAAACAAAACAATGAAAATTTTGCAGAAGGTTGAATTCTATGATGCGAAGTAAAATATTTGGGTTTATTATAACTATAACGGCGCTTTTATGAAAGAGGAAACAAAAACACAAACGCCGCAGTATTTTTCTTTCCACGTCATGCAATAATTTCTGTAATTAAAACAGACAATATGCAAAACAAGCCTAGTTATAAAAAAAATGGCATACAAATATAACCGCATGTGAATTGGTGCTCTTTGAACAATAAAAGCTACAAAGCTCACGACACAGGTATATTGTGCAGTAGCGTTGGTAGTTTACAGAGGAAATTGCTGCCATAGAATGGTTTCACTCTAGACAATAGCCAACATGTAAACGTACTTGTACAAATACAAATACTTATTATTGGTTGCAGTTCAGATTTTTTTTCCTTTTTTTATTCCACTTAGGTGGCATACAAGCGCACGGCCCACCTGGAAAGTGGAAACATCACAGAAGCCATACTCGCGCTGCCGACCCTGTAAGCACAGAGTCTCTGTGCCGTCAGTGTAAAGGATAAACCGGGCCAATAAGGATTTATAAAGTACAAGTGAGTGAGTTACAAGAACAGGGAGATGGAAGAAGTACGGAATTTGAAACTGAAGCTAAAAATAATACAAGCTTTTCTGTTAGACGCCTCTTATGACACTCGTTGGATAAGATGTTGAATAGGAGGTAGGACACGACGGTATTCCTGTCCGAATTGAGCAGTCTGACTGGGGAAGTACCTCCACCCTACAGAATACCACGGCTATAATAACCTCGTGTTGTGTTCCCGGCGTTGAGTAGGGTAGCCCGAGCTCACTGGAGAGTATTTGTGCTGTCAGTGGGAAGACCAAAGACTTGTCGTGATTTTGTGTTCTGCACTGAAGGCACTTAAAATCTCTGTTCTTACTGGGTCGGCAGCACGGATGTGACTCCTCTGGTGTTACACACGTCCATAGGCCACGGTAACCACTTCAGGTGGGCCGTGTGCTTGTCTGCCACCTAAGTTGTATAAAAAAAAGAAGGTGGTGAAACTTGTATTCTTTCTCCGTAATTTTATGTTACTATTTTTTATTTTTATTTATTATTACTGTTTCTTAGTTCCATGACTCTCGGGACTATGCAGTCCTGGGCCTTTGGAAGGCATGTGTCGTGTCGAAGTCAAAACGTAGAGAGAAAGAACGGACTAAAGAGACCCTCTTTATTCGATACAACCATTTCTATTTTTATACTCAGAGAAATTCCTTAATAGCAGAGAGGTCACAGGTGATTTAAATATGTCAATTGCCACATAGATATCTGGGGCATCTTTGATCTTTCAGCTATAAAGGAAATATTTTCATCAATGACATAACTACTCACACGTGAAGAAAGGGAAACAAGATATCATGTGACACCATACCGGTTACCTGTTATTAGAGGGAGATGGATAATATACGTCCTTAGTAAATTTATGTTTTGCGTAACGCAATGTCGCGTCGACAATTAGCCAAATGTTTTGTTGCTATTAGAGTGTGGACAACACTGCAATTTATAACATATAATTGGTTTTTATTGTTAGAGACCCACATTACCACCGACCAATAGTGATGTGATGCCAACATCTACGAATGACTATATCTATAACGAGTCGGCCTGTCGAGTGGACTCAGGTTTGAATCCTACAACTACTGTAGATGTTTGTATGGTAACCAGGACCGAAGGCTCTGTCAGACACCAAAATATCTAATCTGGACCAATGCAAGCCATTAATGCATACAAGTACTTGCACTAAGTGGGAGTCGAACCTGCATTCCTTGCATAACAGTCGAGTTCACAGCTACCGCGTCTTGTTGACCGCTCTGTCGTCTACTCTGTGAATCATTTATTCATGCCGGTCACCCTAATAGAATTGTATCCAAGGTTATTTAATTATCGTCTGAAGATTCGGCAAATCAATAAAAACTTTCCCCGCTGTGTGATAGAATCAGTTAGAATGTTCTAGAAACAAACTACTTTAGAAGTTCTGTGTTTCTAGAATATTGATAGGATCAAAAATAAACCTTAACATTGGATGCGTAGGTCTTACTTTCCATAAATCCTTTGGGTGTCCTGTACTTTATAAGTCATGTTTCTAGAATTATGATTGGTACGGCCAAAAATAAATCTTAATATTGAACGTTTGGGTCTCCTTCTTCTTAAATGTTTTAATATTGTGTGGTCATTACATAGGATATGTTATCTGTGTTGCAAGATCACTAACAATTCACTATTAATTAATTGAAATTAGTAAGATGGCAATAGTAATTAGTAGGCTCAGGGCCAATGGCCTACAAAAAATTTTTTTTTTACTAGATGGAAAGTGGTTACCTTGGCCTATGGACGTGTGCAACACCAGGAGAGTCACATTCGTGCTGCCGACCCTGTAAGCGTAAAGACTTTCTGTGCCATCAGTACAGAAGACACAATCAGAACAAGCCTTTGGTCTTCCTACTGACAGCACATAAACTCTCCAGTGAGCTCTGGCTACCCTACTCACCGCCGGGAATTCTACACGAGGTTATTATGGCCGTGGTATTCTATAGCGCGAAGGTACTTCCCCAGTCGAACTGCTCAATTGGGACGGGAATACCGTCGTGTCCTACCTTCATTTCTTCTTTCTTCTTGCACATGTAGCTAAGTTGATCAGAGCATTCCCTGTTAAAGGGACTGGTCGTGGGTTCAAATTTCGTCTGGAGCAGTCACTTTTTTCAATTTAAATGGATTTGAATAGTTATTACAATAATTAGTGTTCTAGTTATTATAGTAATTGTTTTAAAATTTGCTATAAACAATAAATATGTTTGAAGTCACAAGTAATTGTGAAAAAGTAATAATTATTACTTAGTAGGTATGATAAGAATAGTCTTGCCAAAAATGATTAAGATTTTCTAGAGAATTTGGGACTCAAATGTACAGTGAGCGTCAAAAGTATTACAAGTTAATAAATTGTATGAATATCTATATATTGAATACAATCCTATGAGAATGCCGTGCCGTGCACGTGCGAACCCAATCAGGTGAAAAATAAAATATACTGGAAAAGTACTAAGTGTCTTATTCAATATGTGTAGCAGGTTCCACCAAGTGCCATCAATGAACAGTTTGAACAGTCTGTATGAATATCTATGATTATATAAGTAAGTGGCCGGGTGGTTCCCGGCAGAGTAGAATTTGGACCACCCCATCTCTTCCCATGCGGTGTCGTACAAGGCGACTAAGGGATAGGACTGTTTAACTTCAGACATATATATACAACCCATACTAAGCCACATATGCATGGCTTGAGTCAACAATAGTTCCCGGAAGACGGCAATACGCTCACCCCCTGTTACGTGGGACCGAATTCAATTATTAGTGAAATGTGGGTGTTAATTCACCTCTACCTAACACTCCGGGGATAAAAGCGTAATTATATGTATGTATATAAGTACACAAACGAACTTAAGATTTATACAAATATGTAGTTTTCGACTATATACAAATTCTATAGACACACATCTCATAATTTGCACACATTGACAGTTTAAAGACAAAAAAAATATTGAAAATTAAAAACCACCATCACAAAATATGTATAACCCACAAAAAGTCGAAAATAAGTTGTGTTAGTTAGCCCCAGTTAATTTCTAGTATATCTAGTAATATTTTGATTCAAGCGTTCTCATGTCGGGGGACCCTAACTGGTAGAGTACTCCGTCATATTAACGGAACACACACACACACACACACACACGCACGCAAGCATCTTATAACACCATCTTAAAAACTGCTCGAAATAGGCATTATATGCGTTTTAGCACACACAATCTTTTTAGACACAGTAATACTGTGTCTAAAAAGTATATACTTAATCAAAACAAGTAGTATAGATAATAGGCATTATTTTTACTCAAAAACTTTTAAATATGATCATCTACTTGTGACCCTGACTTTACTTTTTGTACATTTCAATTTATTGGCACTTAAAGAGACGAGAATGCTTTGATGTGGAATGTTAATAAGTGTGTTCGTCCTTTAATGGTTTTGTGAGCCCACTTTATATTAGCTCAGAGGGATTATTCCCTGAAAGCACTTGAGATATTAATCTATAATAATGAAATATTAAGTTCCGCTGTTAAATATTTTATGGCCGTTTAATGGTCGATCATTTTTGTAAAGGTATTTTCTTACTTTCTTTTATAAAACTTAAGTGGCAAACAAGCACACGGCCAACCTGGCAGAAAGTGGTTACCGTGACCTATGAACGTGTGCAACACCAGGAGATTTACACCCGTGCTTACACCCTATAAGAACAGAGAGTTTATATGCCGTCAGTGTAGAAGAAACAATCAGGACAAACCTTTAGTCTTCCTACTGACAGCATAAAAACTCTCCAGTGAGCTCTGGCTATCCTACTCACCACCGGGGACACAACACGAGTTATTATAGCCGTGGTATTCTGTAGGGTAGAGGTACTTCTCCAATCGGACTGCTCAATTGGGACCGGAATACCAAGTTTGGGGATAAACCGGTTAAGAAATGCGTCCGGAACCTGACCTAGACCTGACAAACATACTGACATAGATATGGACAAAAGCAAAATTGGCCAACTTGTCGATATGGAGACTGTCGCTCGCTTCGCTCCCTCTCAGTCAAAAAAAAATTTTTTTTTTATACCAATTAGGTGGCAGACAGGCACACGGCCCACCTGATGGAAAGTGATTACCATGGCCTATGGACGTTTGTAACACCAGAGGAGTCACAGTCGCGCTGTCAACCCAGTAAGTACAGAGTTTCTGTGCCGTTAGTGTAGAAGACAAAGCAAGACAAGCCTTAAATCTGTTAATGAAAACCCAGGTTCAGAACTGAGTATCGTTTTTGGACTTATATTCCAATATGGCAGAGGTGCTAGCACCCACATTTCGCCAGTTTATGTTTAGGTCCCAATGTAATAGGTGGCGAGCCTATTGCCATTAACCGGGCACTTATAAACCTGCGATAAATACACACATGACTTCGAAAAGCATCGAAAAGTCATTGGTGTGTGCCATGGTAAAACCTGGGATCGAACCCGAGACCTACTAGCACCTCTGCCTACCCCTTCGGGGATATAGGCGTCAGTTTATATTATGTTATGTTATTCCAATATGGGTCAAAGTCTCCCAAATGTATGTAAGTCCTACATCAAAATACAAAACAAAGTCTAGACTCCAATAAAAATAAATCCCAGGCCAAACAAACAAATTTGCCATAACTCTCGCGGTGTGATGTATAACTTTGTTTATCTATCTATGAAACAATTCATATGTTTATATATGTATATGTATAAATATATTTGTTTGTTTTCTTCACGATATCTCATATTAAAGACACGAAAAGGCAACAGTGGCACAAATTATAAGTAATGATCGTCATAATATATACTTATTTTGATATGTTAGGGTTTATCCCACGCGGTGTCGTATAAGGCGACTAAGGGATGGGGCTGTTTAACACCAGACAGATAAATACAGCCCAGACTCAGCATCAGATGCATGGCTCGAGTCGACAATAGTGCCCTGAAGACGGCAATAGGCTCACCCCCTATTACGTGAGACTGAATTCAACGATTGGTGAAGTGTGGGTGTATGTTATTTATGATTATGTTTACGGAAAGTTATACATTTCTTTCGATTAATATAAATATATTGCTTAGTAACTGATATACACTATTGATTTTTTACTTTATAACTGAATTGATTCTTTGATTCTGTGAATCATAATATATATAATATACATATTATGATTCACAGAATCAAAGAATCAATCTCATTTATTCAGTTTAGGCATATAAAGAGCACATAACGTCAAAGTTTTACAATTACCTACGTCAAGAAATAATATAAAAATATAAAATAATGTAAAAATAAACCATTGGAATATGATTCTTTCGCTGGTTCGGTAGGTTAATTAAGTAAGGAACTATTTTATTTGGTATTTTTTTATATAAGTATATAAAATGCTCCAAGTTCTGGAATGGCGACCGCGTACGGGCAAACGTAGCGTAGGACGCCCAACGGCCAGGTGGAAGGACTACCTCATGAAGGTCGCCGGGAAGCGCTGGATGCGGGCTGCTTTAGATCAGTCATTCTGGAAGTCTGTGGGAGAGGCCTATGTTCAGCAGAGGACTATGTGTGGCTGACATGATGATGATATAAAATACTTTTGAATGAAATTTTAATGCATTTAGTTTGCTAATTATTCAAATCGATTAAGATAAAATTAAATCGGTTCAGGCGGGATTTTTTCTATACTTTAACCGATTTTAATAGTTAGCATACTAAATGCATTAATATTTCATTCAAAGGTATATACTTATACTAGCTTTTGCCCGCGGCTGCGCCCTCGTGGATGTCGGTTCCTGGCAATTATTCGAGTTTTTCACACCTTTTAAAGCTTTCCTAGACCTCCACGTACATTTTAAGACCAAGATAAGATAAATCCGTTCAGCCGTTCTCGACTTTTAGCGAGACTAACGAACAGCAATTGATTTATAAATAGATAGATAATTCTTTAAACCTTGGGATGGACAGTAATGTTATAAAAACAAAAGATATGGTATAGTTACCGACTAAACTTTATTTATATATATATATATATATATATATATATATATATATATATATAAAAATAATACCAAATAAAAATAGTTCCTTTATTAATAGTTTCAGTTCAATACTATAAGATATTTATTTTGCATATTATGCATTCATCGCCTCGCCACCCCCTCTTCCCATGAGGTTTCATACAAGACGACTAAGGGATAGGGCTGTTTAACATCAAACAGATATATACAGCCCAGACTCAGCCTCAGACGCGGGGCTCGAGTCAACTATAGTGTCTGATATACGGCAATAGGCTCACCACCTATTAAGTGGGACCGAATACAGTTATTAGTGAAATGTGGGTGTTAATTCACCTCTGCCTAACCCTCCGGGGATATAGGCGTAAGTTAATGTATGTATGTATGCGTTCAAAATGAATATGGAGCTAGCATAGCAACGGTTTTAATATTTAATATGCTGAATAATAGCGCTCGTAGACGTGCTACGTTGCATCTTGAATATTGTAATGCTAATATAATATTCGTAGAGCTACAACTACACATTTGCTACGAAGTGTCAGGTTTTCTTCATAGTAAGCTACGATTTTGTATTCAATGCGCTACGCTTTGCAGTGCTACGTTCTACGAATTTTATTTATTAAAAAGTGCTACAAATAAATTTTATTAATACGTAGTGTTGAAACTGTGAAGCGTCTTGCAATTTTATATCAGAATTATCGTCTGCTGAACTGCAGGTGTGGTCAGACTTCGCATATCAAACTGGCTGAAGAAACATGACGTCATCTCTCAGTTAGGGCAAGTACTTTTCATATGTGGCAATCTGGATGTCAAAGCTCGTGTGACGTCACTGTGAATGCTGTTGTGAGATCATTGGACGCTATTCGATTGTACAGTCTCACTACGGACTGTGCATACGAATTGGTTGACATCGTGATTTGCACCTGGAGCGCCTCATTTACACAATTAAAATAACAAAGTGACATAGCTGGCACATGCCAGTGCGGGATTAGCTTCCAATACGGTAACTACATATTAATTTGAATAATAACCAACGTTGATCTTGTAACTAGTTAACAATTTAAAAGTATAAGTGTCAAGTTGTGTTTTCCTCTCGTCGCCGCACTCACCAAACTACAACTAACTACTACTACTAGGTACAAGTGTATAAACTATACAACGATATTGTACAGCTCCACAACTTATGCAAATAATGGGAGTAGGAGATTTCTAATTTAAGAAGATAAAAAAAAATACTTTTTACCCTACTACGGTGAAGCTAAAGGAGGGTTCATATGTTCTCTCATAGCTCCTGAATTACTTATTATAACTGGACAAATGGGATATTTCTAGAAGCTTCTTGGTCGCCCGCTGGTTATAGACTATATGACGTATCACTGAATCTAATGTAGCGCCCTCTAGCGGTCATAAAGCACTGTGTTAAAAAATAAATTTGAGAAAGATATAGCGTGATTGATACCAACTGAAAGGGCTTAATTAGCACAAATTATTGCCGTTGCTTGCCTCAAAATAAAATAAATTAAAAAATAAATTTAAAAAAAAAACCCGACTACTGAAAAATTACGCTTAAAAAAGTATTAAACAAGATAATATCTAGAATGGCCGTAGTCGTATGCCACTTAGTCTAACAAAACAATACATTCTAGGAAAAAAATATTTTATTACTTACAACATAGACATTTATTGTGCTGTCTGTACAACGCTTCACAAAACACAGGCCGATAAAACCGTTCTATCATTTCTTATGAACTCAGTACACAATAGGGTCAATGGCGTCGATTCTGTTACGCATCTCACTAAACTAAACTTTCTCTAAAATCTTACTTCTACTTCTTGTTTACCTTTCAAACTAATGCATTATCGAGGTGAACTCACTCCTAACACAAGCAATTTAGCT
Source organism: Eilema griseolum (assembly GCA_963662185.1). Classification (NCBI taxonomy): domain Eukaryota; kingdom Metazoa; phylum Arthropoda; class Insecta; order Lepidoptera; family Erebidae; genus Eilema; species Eilema griseolum. Next base: position 7,509,404 of record OY759254.1, on the reverse strand, counting down.
TAGCTGGAGGGGTTTAGAGGGAATATTTGTAATTTAAAATCCCGGTAGAGTATGATTTGGACCACCTCATCTCTTCCCATGCGCTGTCGTACAAGGCGACTTAAGGATAGGGTTTTAACATCAGACAGATATATTCAGCCCAGACTCAATCGCAAATGCTTGGCTTGAGTCAACTATAGTGCCCGGAAGACGGCAATTGGCTCACTCCCTATTATGTGGGACCGAATAAAATTATTCAAACACATATATATACCGTTGGTTTTAAAAAAAAAAATCGAGAATGTGTTCTATATATAATATATACCTTCTACATTACGAGCTCGAAGACGGCGGGCGTGCACCGCTGAGCCAGTCAGCCTGTAACCACGGTCGGTGTAGTCTGCCCTAAACGTCAGGCAAACCATAGGTATTCATAATTATACTATGTGCCTATATGTATGTATGTTGTATATATGTGGTATGTATGTGCCTATCCCATGATAGCGTTAATTCTTGTTAAGATTATTGTATATCATGGAACGCAATAAAACTTAATTCTTTTTTTATACTACTTAGGTGGCAAAAAATCATACGACACCTGATGGGAGGTGGTTATCGTAGCTTATGGACGTATGCAACACCACAGGAGTTACACTCGCGCTGCCGATCCCAAATAATAATAATAATATTTTTTTTTTTTTTATACCACTTAGTTGGCAGACAAGCACACGGCCCACCTGATGGAAAGTAGTTACCGTGGCCTATGGACGTCTGTAACACCAGAGGAGTCACAGTCGCGCTGCCAACCCTGTAAGTACAGAGTTTCTGTGCCGTCAGTAGAATATACTATTTAGGTGGCAAAAAATCATACGGCACCTGATGGGATGTGGTTATCGTAGCTTATGGACGTATGCAACACCACAGGAGTTACACTCGCGCTGCCGATCCCGAAAAATAATAATAATAATAATACATTTATTTCAAGTAATCAGTTTACAAGTTCAAATAAAACATAAACTCTTCGTAGATAGCAGATCGTAACCGGAGTCCTACTCCATAATCTAAGGAAGGGATTAGAGCGAGAGTACTAATATCATCTGCTTTCAACGTTTTAACAAAATGCCTTATTCCTTTAACATAAGAATAGAAATATATTAAGACAAAATGCAATGCGGAGGAATTCCACGACGCATTTTAATTGTTCTTAGCTATAAGTTGTATAATAGTTATTTTAGTTTTATTGTATTTAATATTTATAAATTATTTCTTGACATGATTGTAAAATTAATAAAAAGTTTTGAAGTTAAAAAAAAAAAACATACCGATACAGTGCGAGTCGGAATGACACGCGAAAGATTTCAAGACAAAATTAACATGAATTAGCATCCGTTGCCGAACTAGGTGTAGAAACCTGTGTTTTGGCTTTCGGCGCCACTCCCCACGGGAAATTTAACTATAACTAGTCAGTACAAGAGCCATGTTCGATAAGGTAAGGACAGTCGTGGTATAAAAATAAAATAGAAAAGCCTTCTAATGCTCTTCTTGAAGGACCTCATATTGTAATCGCTTGGGAAAACCACAGCGGGGGGCTCATTCCACAACTTGAGCGTGCGTGGGATAAAGTTCCTTTCATACCGCACAGTGCGCACCTTTTCTAATCGCTATGTGTGAGGATGAATTGATGAGATGAATGAAGGAGTTTATATTTTCACTTGCTTTGAGAAATAAAAACAATGAAAAGTCATATTTTCAGTTTACAAAAAAAATCTAGTATACTTATAAGACCGATATTATATATAGACATTAGAAAATTTATACAAATTGGAAACTGTACAGTCTGAACTCAAAAGCACTTATTGTTATGATGTCTGCCAATCTCTTTACGAAGGGGATTGAGGCTAAGCTTTTACATTTCCGTCAACTGTCAAACTTGACATTTGATAGACATTCGATTAGTGAGAACGAATCGGAAAATAGAATTGATTTAAAAGTCATTGCCATTTCAATTCTCTAGTTGAAGTTCATTTCATTAATTGTTTATTAATTTGTGCGAAGCCCTCTGTGGCGTGGCGGTAGAGCATTCAACTGCTAAACTGAGGGAGCGGGTTCGATGCCCGTTCAGTGCAAATATTTGTACACATGATGAATATGTCTATTAGGTCTGAGGGTTACCGTGCCTAGTGAGCACGTTAAGCGATCCCAGTGGATATACGCACATCTATGGCAGTTATTATGTATAATTATACTACAGTTCAGTAGTTTTCGCGATTAAATCATACATACAAACATATAATCACGTTTTTATACCCGAAGAGTTAGACAGAGGTGAATTAGCACTCACATTTTACCAATAATTATTTTCGGCCTTATGTAATAAGGGAGCGAGCCTAAAGCGTCTTCCGGGCACTATTGTTGACTCGAGTCTGAGAGAGAGTCTGAGCTGTATTTATCTGTCTGATGTTAAACAACCCTATCCTTTAGTCGCCTTGTACCGCATGGGAAGAGGTGGGATAGCTCAAATTCTACTCTGCCGCACTGTGCGCTATGAAAGAAACTTCATCCCACGCACACTCAAGCTGTAGAATGACCTCCCTGCTGCGGTTTTCCCAAGCGCCTACAATATGGGGTTCTTCAAGAGGGGCATCAGAAGGTTTCTTCATGGTCGGCAGCGCGAGTGTGACACCTCTGGTGTTGCATACGTCCATAGGCCACGGTAACCGCTTCCCATCAGGTGGGCCGTGTGCTTGTCTGCCAACTAAGTGGTATATGACGTGCTATGCGTCATAGGCAAAGTACACTATAACTAGGAAACAATATTATATAAACAGCACGTATCAATAAACAATAATGTCAGCACTAAACTTATATGAGTAAAACCCCACTCTTAATCTCAGTAAAATCATGTAGAATAATTAGTATATAAGAGTGTGTAAATAGTAAATAAATTAATCTTGTTCCAACTGGTAAACCATCTTTTACTCACCTCCGCAATATTGGTGACCCCGACGTGATTTCCTAGTGCTGATATAATTGCAGGCCAACTGCAGCCCTGAAAAGGTTTTCAGCAGCAAACCTAGGAACTATCACAGAAACGGTGGAGCCATATAGGGAAAAATTTACCCAACAGCCCACCAGCTTACTGACCACCACCATCAGCGAAATAGCGAAATAGCACATTTCAGTTGACTTCCCACAAGCGGGTCCAAACCAGCTGAAATATCAAGAGGCTAGAAAAATGGCACCGATAATTCCAGGGACACCTCAAAAAAACCCCGGTACATCGGCTGAATCAATCAGCGACAGCCAGGTGGTGGCTGCAATTAGCATTACGGAGAAAATACCAGCGTTTTGGACAGATTCACCGCGCTTATGGTTCGCGCAATTCGAGGCCATCGTAGCCTCCCAAAAACAAGGTGACGAATATAAATATAACAGCGTCATCGCAAAATTACCAAAAGAGGTCATACATCAAGTCAGCGACATCCTGACGTCACCGCCAAACGCAGACAAGTACCTTAAAATCAAGGAAAGATTAATTGCGTGCTATGAGGAAAGCGAGCAACGACGCTTCCACAAATTGCTTTCGGAGATGGACCTAGGTGACTCAACACCATCACAGCTGTTGAGAAAAATGAAAGAAGCCAGCTGCGACAAAATGACCGAAGATACCATCAGATTATTATGGTTCAGACAGCTTCCGGTATCAATCACCTCCATATTGGCAGTCTCCGAAGACCTCGACCTCACAAAATTATGCGAAATGGCGGACCGAATTTATGAAAATATGCGCTATAAAACCAAAACAAACAACTCGTCACAGGAATCCGCCGACGTTAACTTAATAACAATGCTAACGTCACAAATTGCAGCTATGCGAGTTGAAATAAACGAGCTCCGCGGTATGAGTAATCGCCGACCGATGCAACGCAGCAAATTCCGAGCAAGGTCGCAATCACGCTCACGGTCACGTACACGGCTATGTTATTATCACAGACGATTCAAAACAAAAGCATATAAATGCGATCAGCCGTGCTCGTGGATAAATAAAACCGATAAAAATTCGGGAAACGAGAACTAGCGCAGAATAAGACGGGACTCTGTGCCATACACCCCGCCAACCGTCTAACTATAACCGACTCAAACAGTGGTTATAGGTTTTTAATAGACACGGGAGCAAATATTTCTGTATTACAAAACGCACAGGGTAAGAAAAACCCAAGCAACTACAAACTGTATGCCGCAAACGGGTCAACTATTGAAACTTATGGCGAAAGCACATTAACGCTAAATCTGGGGTTACGCAGACCTTTTACTTGGACGTTTGTAATCGCCGATGTAAAAATGCCTATCTTAGGAGCTGATTTCCTAGAGCACCACAGATTATTAGTGGATCTATACGGCAAAAGGCTGATCGACCAAGAAACAAAATTAACGACGCATGCGAAAATTGCAAGAGCAACACACATGCCTTCAATTAGATCCATCGACGCGAAATTACCCGAACATATAAAGCACCTGCTAGAGAAATACGTAAACGTCACTAGACCAACACCACTTAAAAAACCCACAGAACATGGAATACAGCATCACATCATAACAAAAGGTCCTCCAGTTTATGCCCGCGCGCGCCCACTACCACCCGACAAATATAAGGCAGCAAAAAAGGAATTCCAAGAGCTAATAAACTTAGGAATATTAGAACCTTCCAGTAGTCCTTGGGCATCGCCTCTCCACATGGTAAAGAAAAAGAATGGGGAATGGAGGCCATGCGGAGACTACCGTGCGTTAAATAAAATAACAGTTCCCGACAGATATCCCTTGCCAAGACTGTTAGACTTTACATACATCGCAAGTGGAAAAACAATATTCAGCAAAATTGATATAAAGAAGGCGTTCCACCAAATCCCTGTTGCGGAACCAGAAAAGACCGCAATAATCACGCAAATGGGTTTATTTCACTGGAATTACATGCCATTTGGCCTCAGAAATTCAGCCCAAACGTTCCAGAGGTTTATGGACTCCCTGTTTAGAGACCTGGACTATATATATGTTTTCGTGGACGACATACTCATAGCAAGTCAAAATACCGAACAACATTACGTTCAACTAGAGGAAGTATTCACTCGCCTAAGTAAAAACGGCATCTCAATCAATACGAGCAAATGCGAATTCGAAAAGACAGAGATAGATTTCTTAGGTTATCATATAACGAGCCAAGGAATCACCCCCACGTCTGAGAAAGTACGAGTAATAAACGAATACCCAAAGCCAAAGGTGGTAAAGGAGCTACGTCGATTTTTGGGAATGATGAATTTCTACAGAAGTAGCATCCCACACGCCGCCGGACACCAAGCTCCGCTCAACAAATACTTAATAAACTGCAAAAAGAATGACAATACGCCAATCGAGTGGAATACGGAAGCTAACCAAGCATTCGAACACTGCAAACAGGACATAAGAGATGTCACAACACTCGCATTTCCGGAAACAGACACACCACTAGCCATTATGACAGATGCTAGTTTAAAATGTGTAGGCGCCGTACTTCAACAAAAAGTTCAAGGAAAATGGAAACCCATATCATTTTTTTCAAAAGGGTTAAGCGAGACACAAACAAAATATTCCACATACGATCGAGAACTACTCGGTATTTACATGGCAATAAAAAACTTTAGACGACTAATAGAAGGTCGCACATTTACAATATACACTGATCATAAGCCACTGATTCATGCATTCGACAAGAAGCAATCAGTGGATGAATCCCCTAGAAGAATAAGGTACCTAGAATATATTGCACAATTCAGCACAGACATAAGGCACGTCACGGGCAGCGAAAACGTGGTAGCCGACGCACTATCACGGGTAATAGAAACAATAGAACTACCCCAAATTCTCAACTGGCAAGAGGTAAAAAAATACCAAGACTGTGACTCGGAGTTAACAAAACTAAAACAAAATAGGTCACTAAAAATAACACAGGTACCAGTACAAAACAATAATACCAAAATTTATTGTGATATATCCACCGGTACAACAAGGCCATACCTACCACAAAAGTTCAGAAAAACAATTTTTGATAGTTTTCACAACATGAGCCACCCAGGGAAAAACACAACAAAAAAGTTGATAACCGCAAAATACATCTGGACTAGCATGCACAAAGACATTTACGAAATGTGCAAAACATGTTTACAATGCCAGCAATCAAAAGTTCAGCGGCACACAGTATCACCCCTGGGCAAATTTATGCCAGCAGAACGATTTAGCCACATACACATAGACATTGTGGGCCCCCTACCGACATCACAAAACAAAAGATACATCGTCACTATGATCGATCGTTGTACGTCATGGCCAGAAGCATATCCTATTTCGGACATCACAGCAGAAACTGTAGCCAAAACCCTATACGATGGCTGGATCACACGTTTTGGATGCCCCAATTATATAACAACGGATCAAGGACGACAATTCGAGTCTGAGCTATTCAGAAGCCTAACCAAATTCCTGGGTATACAAAAAATCCGTACTACACCATATCACCCTCAATCAAACTCCAAAGTAGAAAGACTGCACAGAACCATGAAAGCAGCTTTGATGGCAAGAGGAAATACCGAAAATTGGACGAAAGAATTACCATCGGTATTATTCGGGATACGTACCAGCATTCGACAAGACACTGGATACTCAGCAGCCGAATTGGTCTACGGAACAACAATAAAATTACCAGCAGCATATTTTGGCGACTGTTCTAAAAACACAACGTATGCAGAGTTTGTGGAGAAAATTAAAGATAACATAACGCACATGACGTCAATTCCACAACGACAAAGCTCAAACAAAAACATATTCGTACACCCACGCTTAGCCGACTGTACACACGTATTTCTACGATGCGATAAGCTACGTCCTACGCTCACAACACCTTACGACGGACCGTTTCTCGTAGTCAAACGTGACAACAAAATAGTCACGATCAAGCGAAACGGCAGGGAAGTGAACGTGTCGATTGACAGGCTAAAGCCAGCATTCACGACGAGGGACGACAAGATAGAAGCTCAAAATCAAGAGCAAGATAAGGCAGAGCCAATTCAAAACATAAAAAGAACACGTACGGGAAGAATATCACGACACACGGTCCGTTTCAAACAATGATATAAAAAGGGCAAAATGAAAATAAAAGTCACTCCACAGCAAGCCACAAGAAACAACACACAAGATGGGAAGCAGTCAAACCCACGAAAAGGAGCAAATAAACATGGTGCAGAACAATAACCTGGCAGAAAAGGCAGAAAAGAACACACACATGGCAGCAGAAATTGAAAAAATAAAAATCTGGATCGGAGTACTCATCGCTATAATTATACTAGCAGCAATAATAATAACAATCACCAGACTCGTACGGAAAACTAACAAAGTCATGGACAAAAAGATAAACAAAATAATCAAGGAAATGCAACAAGTGTAAACAACTGCAGAAAAAGACAACTCAGCAAACAGCGTGCACGGACAAGGTCGACGCACCACAGCAAATAATAACTAGAATTTTTATAAAGGGGGGAGTACTATGACGTGCTATGCGTCATAGGCAAAGTACACTATAACTAGGAAACAATATTATATAAACAGCACGTATCAATAAACAATAATGTCAGCACTAAACTTATATGAGTAAAACCCCACTCTTAATCTCAGTAAAATCATGTAGAATAATTAGTATATAAGAGTGTGTAAATAGTAAATAAATTAATCTTGTTCCAACTGGTAAACCATCTTTTACTCACCTCCGCAATAGGTATAAAAAAAAAAAAATTAAGTCATGGAACTTACTGTATATGTTATTTCTAGTCTGTGTATTCTTCAGTAATAAAAAAACAGTGCTGTGATGGCAGATACCCATCGCAGTGTATGTTGAGTGCCCATCCTTTGTGGACACAGCGTACTCGTACCTCCTGTGGGGTTAAGTACCTCCTGTATTTTTATTTAGTACATAAAGTAATGTAAAAGTAGAATCTGTCACGTAGCGGTGTGCCGTGTGACACGTCACGTCCTGCTACTGACAGTGGCACCTCACCCGTCACAGTATATAAAATTAGATTGTATTTTTTTTTCTCTTTTTGAGTTCTGTGTTTTTTTTTGTACTGTAATGCTGTATTCTTTTAAAAGTCTCTAACCGTTGTATAATTTATGAATTCCCATTCTAAATTGGTGAAATAGTCCACACAAAAGGGCTCATCACCCTTCCGCAGGTACCTCACTGGCAGTAGTAGTAGTAGAAGTGTTAATTTGTGCATCCATTGAGTGTACAGCGCCATATTGACATCTTTGGGACCCACGCTAACGGCATCTACAAGTTGGTACATCTGCTAAACAGCGAATGAGGCTGATGCAGGTATCCCTCTCGGGGTTGCGAGGTCAGACGGCAATTGATCCCTGAAAAGCTGACATACTAATGAAAAAGGGAACAAGACAAGGACACAAGGACCAATCCATGTCTTTCTGTGGGTACCAAGCGGCAAAGCAGATTACCCTGATACCCTCTCCTTGGATAACACATGCAGCGCTTCGACAACTTGAAAATTCTTACCAGAGCCCCGATTCTATTAAGTTTATGTCATAATATACTATCATACCACTGATACTGCAAAAACTGTCAATAAATTTTTGACTTTATTGATATGAGCTTAAAGTTCAAAGTTAAATTAGAAAAAAAAGTTATTTACATTTTTCATTCACTCTACAAGGTACCATTTAATTTTAGACTGTAACATTATGAGAGTAAAGTCGAAAATTAAATGTCATTTTTGAGGTGTATGTGCCATGACAGTGGTTTCTTCATGATATAATTAGCGGAATCGACGTCCAGCTCGCGTGTTTCTTTCTTCCTAAAGTCCCGGGTCATTAAAGCGGGGCGGGAATAATAATCTGATGAGGCCATCAAGCAGAGCGCTGTTGCCGTGGTCAAGTTTTGGGCCAGTAAAATTTAAATACCAGATCATTATATGCCAGAGCTAGCCATTGACTCGAAGAAGAGGAATCATGCTGAGTGTCATCATTGTAACATGGTACGTTTATGTAATGGTGACCCTCTTTCTAGAGACTTTGCCTTCAGCTTACGGCGAGGTAAAGTGAAACTGATGTGTCCTAAGTATATAAAACAAACTCTTCCGTTACTGTAGATCCGTTATTATATATTTCAACTACATTGAATATAAATATCTCCTTCAATCAAATATGATAGTCACCATACGTGACGAAGAAAAAATACAAAAACGACAAGCCAAGCAGGACAAGGCTTTGGTCTTCCCACTGATAGCACAAAATCTCTCCAGTGAGCTCTGGCTACCCTACTCATCGCCGGGAACACAACACGAGGTTATTATGGCTGGGGTATTCTGTAGGGCGGAGGAACTTCCTCAGTCGGACTGCTCAATTGGGGCGGGAATACCGTCGAGTTCAACTTACTATCAAGGGTATCGTAAGAGGTGACTAACAGAAATGTACGAAGACGATATCACTGCGAGAGAAGGAATCTTGAAATTAAAACCTGTACCAACCCATATATCCAGCGTCGACACAGTAGGCCAAAGCCTCCCAACATTGGGAGTGGACTAATCCGACAGTGGACTGCGATGGCCTAGTAGATTTGATTGAAATCTAAATACGGGCAGAGCTGTGGACAACAGCTAGTTTTTAATACTCTTACAGTAAAGTGAAAGTTAAAGTTTAGCCAGGGAAAAAATGTGGTCGTAACAATACCATCTATCCCGCCAGCGATATATATTTACGATAGCACTTCAATACAGTTTATCCCAAAACAAATTCGCTGTCTAGACACCAAATACAATCCGAATTGATTTAACATTGCAAGATAGCCGTCTAATCTATCTTTGTTTTATTTATGTGAATCGATTGAGACAGCAATATGTAGCTAGTAATTCTGTTTTTGTCGCCATATTTTTTTGTTTTATTTTTTATTTGGTCTTTGTATATTCTGCGTGTTATACCATGGCGCAGTTAGGGAATTGCTGATACTGCGTTCACCTCATTACGGTTGCATCAGCCATTGAATACACGAGTTGCTGACATCGCGGAACGTGACAGCGATCGCGCCATCGGATTCACCGAAGAGGACACCACTTCGTGTCTTACATCGAACGTTGTCGCTTCTTTTAGTTTTAATAATTTCAATGTAATAATTGGTTTTAATTAAATTACTTTAAATAATTTTGGTTTTTTTTGGATCATCCGGCTGCAGAATACATAATTGGCGCAGTCGGTAGGATACTCGAAGCAGTGTACGGCGCGTTTAAGAACTCTTATATCGAATTCTGTCGGCTCCGTATAGCCGCTGCGTGTGCTCTCAAGCCTTCGTCGAGTGTCCTGAACCACAGTAAGCTGTAACCGGTGCATCCAGACATAGATGCTGATCCAGAAATACCAAGACATGATATTGTAAGTACACTTGAATCGCTCTTGTGTTGCTTTCCTTATATTTTATTCCACTCCAGTCTTACGTTAGTCCTTCAAGATTTTCCATCCAAGGCAATCTGGTTCTAGTACCCCTTCTCGGGTCGTAAGATCAAATAGATTAGATATAAATAGGGATTTAGGTAGTATAGAGGAAGAAGAAGAGGAAGAACAAGTTCAGCTACTCAACAGTATGGGTGAGAGAGACCCAATTGATGCTATATTTAAGGCTCTTAGGTTAGTACCGGAATTCGATGGAAATCCGAATATTTTAACCAGGTTTATTAGTTTATGTGATGAGTTAGTTAAAAGGTTTTTAAATCCCGCCGAGGGACATGAATTAGAGAACCAATCCTTGCTTAACGGAATACTCAATAAAGTGACGGGAAATGCTGCCAGGCTAATCAACTCGAATGGTATTCCGACAGACTGGAATGGAATTCGCACTGCATTAATCAATAATTTTGCAGATCAACGTGACGAAACGGCGTTATACAATGATCTTTCTTTGTTGACCCAGGGCCATAGTTCGCCACAAGAATTTTATGAACGCTGTCAAAATTTATTTAGCATCATAATGACCTACGTTACGTTACACGATGATCTGTACAGTACGGTAGAGGCTAAACGTCAACTTTACAAGAAACTTACGTTACAATCTTATTTACGAGGATTAAAAGATCCATTAGGTGCTCGAATACGTTGCATGCGTCCCATATCCATAGAGCAGGCGTTGGAGTATGTACAGGAAGAAAATAACACTTTATATTTGCAACAGCGTAATGATAACTTTTTAGAAAGGAAACACCCGCCAAATGCCATGCACGCTCCCATGTATCAAAAAGGTCATAATGCTTCACACACTCTAATCCCAATTTTTAAATCTAATAATCCTAATAATTACAATATCAGTATACCAGGGCCTTCACGGTATCCTTCACCTCAGGTTCAACAGAGTTGGAAGCCTAGTAATTATGGACCCCAACCTTCTCGTGGTCCAACACGAACACAGCAGATGTTTAGGGCTCTTCCACCGAACTATAACGAGCGTAGTAATGTATTTAAACTGCCTGCGCGTAATATGCCTAATATGCCTAGTGGATCGGTACACCAAAGGCCAACCCCTATGAGTGGAGTTAGTCATTTTGTCAGTAAACCCATGCCATTTAGGGGACATGATTGGTCCAAGGCCGGTAACCCACCTCCAAACAATTATTTTAAGTCTCGTGAATTAAATATTAATGAGTGTCCTGACTATGAATACGGCCCCTATTACGAACAATACTGGGAGTCTAATTACTACGAGCCGGATTGTTATGATTTTTACACCTACGCTAAAAAAAGATTCGAAATTTCTGTGAAGTTTCGGACCGATTACAACAAATTAACATCCATTCTGCTTTCACTATAATTCGGTATTGTCTTTTTGTTCCTAAATTTACACATGTTCTCCGCTCAACTCAACTGTTCAAATATTCGACTCTTTTAGGTAAAATGGATAGTGTGATTCGAAACACACTATGCAAAATTCTAAATGTGGATATGAACGACCGAGTCTGGCTTCAGGCATCCATGCCTGTGCGTCTAGGCGGGCTCGGCGTTCGCAAAATTACTGACGTAAGTCTGCCAGCATTTTTATCTTCGGTGCATGGCACGGATGAATTAGTTAAAAAAATCTTAACCCCTAGCCTAACTAATTCAGAAGTGCCAGGCATGGCCGAAGCTTTTAATGCTTGGAAAATGTTTTGCCCAAACGCTGATTTGCCAGCCAACCCAGCTTCCCAGAGACAATGGGACGTGCCGCTCTGCAACATGGTAAGAAAACATCTAATTTCTAGTTCTACCAATGTTGCGGAACGTGCTCGCCTTTTGGCTGTGGGGGAATGGGAATCCGGTGTTTGGCTTCAGGCCCTACCGTCGCCTAACATTGGTACCATGTTGGACGATAACACCTTCCGTATCGCTGCTTGCCTTCGTTTAGGTGCTCCTTGCGTTTCTCCGCATCGATGTCGCTGTGGGGAAGAAGTTGGTAGCCTTGGACATCATGGTCTCTCTTGCAGCAGGAGCGCAGGACGGCTGTCGCGGCACGGGTATATCAATGACATAATCCGTCGGGCTCTTGTCACCGCTGGCGTTCCAGCCATATTAGAACCCACTGGCTTGGCGCGCGACGATGGCAAGAGGCCAGATGGAATGTCTTTGGTGCCTTGGAAGATGGGAAGGCATTTGGTGTGGGATGCAACATGTGCTGACACCCTTGCGCCTTCACACCTTCCAGGGACTGCAAACTGCGCCTGCGCTGCTGCTGCGTCGGCAGAGACCCTCAAACGGCGCAAGTATAGTAATATAAGTGGTAATTACATATTTGAGCCGTTCGGGGTCGAGACGCTGGGATCATGGGGCCCAAGTGCCCGTCTTTTGTTTAGAGACATTTCGAAACGCTTAATTGACGCTACCCGTGATCAGAGGGCTGGTTTATTCTTTGCGCAAAGAATTGGTATTGCCATTCAACGTGGCAATGCCGCTAGCCTTCTGGCCACCTTCCCGGTTGACATCGATGGCGAGGAATTCTTTGACGCCTGAACCTGCAGGATTATTTAGATATATATTCTTTTTATATATATATTTTTATTCCTATAATTTCCGTGTATATTATGTAAATAATTGTTTATGAATAAATAATAACAATACCTACGCTGATAATAATGAATATTATCTTCAATCTCATTATAGCGACATGTCACCGGCAGTATCAGAGGTTCCTACTAATCCTATTGATTCTTCTTCAACTGCTCCTAAAGAGGATTTTTGCAAGGACCTTCAGTCCGACAAGCCAAAATAGAAATTAATACGCAAACTCAACGACAACTTCCATATATCCAGATTGAGAATCCGCCTTTAAAATTACTTATCGACACAGGTGCCAACCAGTCCTTTATTACCCCCGAAGCAGTACAGAAATATTATTCATATATATCGTTAGATTATGAACCGTTTCAAGTTGTAAACATACATGCTACCACCAGGGCAAATAATACTATTACATTACCATGTTTTTCGGAATTTAATGATACGGACGACATGAAGTTATTCGTGTATAAATTTCATAAGTTTTTTGATGGATTGATAGGGTCAGATTTATTAGGTAAATGGGAAGCAAATATAGATTATAAAAATATGCGTCTTAATACAAAAAATGCGACTAATGCTATTATGGTATATGACTCGCGGAATGTAAATCTTTATGAAGATATTATACCAGCACATTCGTCCAAATTAGTGAACTTGCCGATTAATATACAGGATGGTCCAGCGTTTGTCCCAGAACAAGTCATTTCAAATTGTACTATAAGTGAGTGTCTCACATCAGTTAGTAATAACCGCGGTATTTTAGAGGTTGTAAATTCTAGCCAACATGATTTAATATTTTCCGTTGATCGACAAATTACAGCCGAAATGTATAATACTGAGTGTACGCGTAGCAAGCAACTCTCATCGCGAGCTCGAGCTGTAATATCTAAACTACGTACTAGCCATTTGAATCTGGAAGAGCGAGCTAATCTCGAGATGTTATGCGAGAGATATGCTGACGTATTTTACATAGAGGGAGAGACATTAACTTTTACCAACCAAATTAAGCATTCGATAAAAACTACTGATGAAATACCTGTCTATACAAAAAGCTATCGCTATCCCTTTGTACATCGAGAGGAAGTTAGTAATCAGATTAAAAAAATGTTAGAACAAGGTCTAATTAGACCGTCACATTCAGCTTGGAGTTCACCGATTTGGGTTGTACCTAAAAAATTAGATGCATCAGGTAAAACTAAGTGGCGCCTAGTAGTAGACTTTAGAAAATTAAATGAAAAAACAATTGACGATAAGTACCCAATACCCAATATTACAGACATTTTGGACAAATTAGGAAATTGCCAATATTTTACGACACTTGATTTAGCAAGTGGCTTCTATCAGGTGGAAATGGACCCTTGTGATATACCAAAAACCGCATTCAATGTGGAGCATGGGCATTTTGAATTCTTGCGAATGCCTACAGGTCTTAAGAATTCTCCTTCCACGTTCCAACGTGTTATGGATAACGTACTCAGAGGTCTTCAGAACGTCATATGCCTTGTATACTTAGATGATGTCATCATCTTTAGTACTTCCTTACAGGAACATATGATCAACCTTGAGAAAGTTTTCCAAAGATTGAGGGAGTCTAATTTTAAAATACAGCTCGATAAATCAGAATTTTTAAAATTAGAAACTGCTTATTTGGGACATGTTATCAGTAAGGAAGGTATTAAGCCTAACCCTGATAAAATAATTGCCATTCAAAATTATCCGTTACCCAAAACACCTACAGAGATAAAGCGTTTTCTTGGTCTACTTGGTTACTATCGCAAATTTATTCCAGATTTTGCTCGTTTAACAAAACCTCTAACTCAATGCTTAAAGAAGGGTTCAAAAATCACTTTCAATACGGAATATACAAATTGCTTTGAGAAATGTAAAACTCTTCTGATGAATGATCCAATTCTCCAGTATCCGGACTTTGCTAAAGAATTCATACTCACTACGGATGCTTCTAATCTAGCAATAGGTGCTATACTATCACAAGGTACTATAGGTAGTGACAAACCAATAGCCTATGCCTCGCGAACTCTAAACACCAGCGAGATTAATTACAGTACCATTGAAAAGGAGTTACTTGCGATAGTATGGGCAACTAAATATTTTCGCCCATACTTGTTCGGACGCAAATTTAAAATAATTACAGATCATAAGCCTTTACAGTGGGTAATGAACTTAAAAGAACCCAATTCAAGGCTAACCCGCTGGCGCTTGAAGCTAAGTGAGTACGATTTTACAGTAATGTACAAACAAGGCAAAGCAAATACCAATGCAGATGCCTTGTCTAGAATAGAACTCTGTAATGAAGAAAGTAGTTCTGTAGCAGTTAACCCTACCATTAATGCACCTAGTCTAGATGAATCAAGAACTCTCACGGTCCATACGGATGCAGAAAGCCCCATATTGGAAGTACCCATAACAGATGACCCCCTCAATAAATTCAATAGGCAGATTCATTTTACAGTAGTAGGAAATTATAGATCCAAAGCAGTAGTTACAAAACCCTTTGAAACTCATACGCGAACCGCTATTCAGTTAAGGAAACCCATACTAGAACTAGATCTTGTAGATGCAATTAAAGAATATGTTAATCCCAAGGTAAAAACAGGAATACTGATTGATCCACCATTAGAAATGTATACCATCATTCCAATTATACAGAATCATTTCAAAAGTTCCTCTATGAACTTAATATTAACTAAAACGGAACTTGAGAATGTTAAAGGGTATTTACGTCAGCAGGAAATAATTCAAAAATATCATGATGGAAAAACCAATCATCGTGGTATTAATGAATGTTACAATGCATTATCCCGGAAATACTTTTGGCCCAAAATGAAGGAACACATTACCAAGTACATTAATGAGTGTAGTATTTGTGGGCAGAGTAAATACGATCGTCATCCGATCAAACAACAGCTTCATTTAGTCCCACCGCCATCGAGACCCTTTGAAGTGATTCACCTTGACTTATTTACAGTAGAAACTGAAAAGTTCTTAACAATTATAGATTCCTTTTCAAAGTATGCTCAAGCATACCATTTAAGGGATGGAACTGCAATGAGTGTCGTTCAGGCTTTGCTAATTTTCTGTACTCATCACGGAGTCCCATTAACAATAGTAACTGATCGCGGCACCGAGTTTACTAATCAATTGTTTTTAGAGTTCACGAGGTTACATAAAATACAACATCATAAAATCCTAGCCCATTCACCTAATGAAAATGGAATGGTTGAGCGGTTACATTCAACTCTTTTAGAGCATTTGAGAATACTCAAACTACAGCGTCGCAATGAACCTGCTATTAATTTAATGCCCTATGCTATTTTAGGTTACAATAGTACTATCCATAGCTTCACTAAGTGTAGACCCTTAGAAGTTATAAGTGGACACTTTGATCCTCGTGATCCATTAAACCTAGATGTAACAGAACATTTAATGC
This sequence comes from Eilema griseolum, assembly GCA_963662185.1. Taxonomy (NCBI): domain Eukaryota; kingdom Metazoa; phylum Arthropoda; class Insecta; order Lepidoptera; family Erebidae; genus Eilema; species Eilema griseolum. Next base: position 7,492,873 of record OY759254.1, on the reverse strand, counting down.
AACAGTACATGCAAGACCATCGTTCCAAAATGAATAAAGTGTATGAAATAATAAGTGAAAATTCGTTAAGCAATAGGACCAATATAATAAATAATTTAAATAAGAATCGTGAACCAGAGGAATGTTACATTCCTGATCAACAAGTATATATTAAAAACCCTTTGGCTAGCCGTCAAAAATTAGCTCCAAGATTTACACAGGACACGGTATTAGCAGACTTGCCAATACATATATATACTAAAAAGAAACGTGGTCCTGTAGCTAAATCTCGATTAAAAAGGGTTCCTAAGGCTGCACGCTTGTTACAGGACGATCCTGATGTTCCTACTACCAGCGGTAGCAGCTCAAGAGATAACACTTGAGAGCCTAGAAGATGGGCCAGGACTTCTACCTTTCAAATTAGGACCAGCTAAAATAGTTTCTCAATATCATTCATTTTTACAATTTATTGACATTGAAGATATAGGATCTAAAGTTTCGATTGTAAAGGATCAGTTAAATGTGCTACGTCCCCAATTGAATAATAAAACACATTCACTGTATGAAATCCATCTTGTGTATCTTAGTGCAAAGTTAGATAAAGTTGCAGAGCAATTGCAAACGTTTGTTTCAAGTCGCATTAAGCGAGGACTTATAGATGGACTAGGCTCTGTAATAAAAAGTATCTCAGGCAACTTAGATTATACCGATGCCATACGTTATAATAATGCTATAAAAACACTTCAAGATAATGAAGAGGAATTAGCTTTGCAGTACAATCATCATATAAGTTTAAGCAAGGAATGGATGTCCCAACAATCAAAGAATTTAGATAGTTTAATAGAAAATCAGGAAAAGATTGTTGAGATGGTTAATGGGTTAATAAATACTACAAAAGTAGTTAGTTTAGATCTAGATAAGTTTGCTCATCTTACGCAATTATTAGTTATTCTTAATGATAATATCGATGAGTTATCAGATGATATTATAGGAATGGAAAATCTTCTAGCTTTCATTCATGCAAAAAGTACTCACCATTCGATGCTTAATGTAAATGCACTGAAATCTATGATAGATAAACTGTGTAGCCTTTATGGTGAGGAAGAAATATTGAAAATAAGTATTAGGGATTATTTTGACATAATTAAATTGGGTTCTTATTATAGTAAAAATAAATTAGTTGTAGTCTTTAAGGTTCCGATTGCCTTACCTAAAATCTACTACCTATATAAGTTAGCTATTATTCCTAATAAAAACTTTGAGGTCCTTATTCCACCCTCTCCTTTTATAGCAATACATGAGACAGATTTTATGTACATGGAGGCTGAATGCCCGAAGGTAACTACTTGGTATATCTGTGAGAAACAAGCTGGATACTATCATAAGGAGCAAGGGGATTGCATCCAACAAGTTATTACGAAGCAGAATGTAGACTCGGCATGTAATCGCACTTCAATTACTCTCAATATGGAAGCATTTGAACAATTGGATGATAGACATTACACCATCTCATTCCCGAAACCTACCAAAGTGGAGACTTCGTGCGAGAGGAACGTCTATGAAACATTGCAAGGAAGTTATCTAGCTGTGCTACCCGAACACTGCTTTCTACGTACACCTGAGTTTACTATATTCAACAGTAATAATCTTGTAAAAGGTCAAGCTATGAAGATTATTGATCTACCACTGGAATCCAAGGAAACTTCATCTCTACAGCCTGCACTCACTTTGAACTCTATAAATCTAGAAAATCTACATGCTGGCGATACCAAGATTTTGATGCAGCCTCCGATCAATTTAAGGACGCCTCAAGATCCAATATTATACCACACTACAATACCGTTGTACGCTACCCTATTAGTTGCAACCGTATTCGTTATCTACGTTCTTTTTCGGAGATACCGAAGTCGATCAGCTAGAATGCCAGTATCAGATAAAAATTCAAGCCCAGCCTTAAGTCAAGATGGTAATACTGAAGCTGCATACTCGCATCAACCTAAGAGTACTTCAGATCATTATTCAACACTATTCTCGACGAAAGTTCTCAAATAGTTGCTGAACTACGGCGGGAGATGTTATACCATGGCGCAGTTAGGGAATTGCTGATACTGCGTTCACCTCATTACGGTTGCATCAGCCATTGAATACACGAGTTGCTGACATCGCGGAACGTGACAGCGATCGCGCCATCGGATTCACCGAAGAGGACACCACTTCGTGTCTTACATCGAACGTTGTCGCTTCTTTTAGTTTTAATAATTTCAATGTAATAATTGGTTTTAATTAAATTACTTTAAATAATTTTGTTTTTTTTTGGATCATCCGGCTGCAGAATACATAATTTGCGTATAAAGCTGAGTTTCGTCGTTTTGAGATGTTGCTCGGACACAATAGTATCTTACTTTAGAGTTCAGATGGCAATAACTGCCGTATAGGCTAAAGAAGTTACTAAAAATAGCGGAAAACTGCTTTTATTACAGAACTTTGATACTGCCAATTTCCGTGATAAAAAAAAATCATTTTACGTGATGTGACTCACAGAAAATATCTTAATACTAGCTGCTAGTCGCAAGCCGACCCCAACTTCACTGGGAAAAGGCTAGGAGGAAGATGAGGGGTTAAATATCAAAATCATTTCTCAATAAATATTTACACTATAAAAGGCATTAACTACCAAAATGTCTAATGCGTATAATTTACATTATAAAAGGAATTTCATTCCTGATACACTTAATGGAATATTTTTTTTAGACTAATTAGGTGGCAAACAAGCATACGGCCCACCTGATGGAAAGTGGTTACCGTGACCCATGGACGTGTGCACTACCAGAGGAGTCACACTCGCGCTGACGACCCCGTAAGCATAGAGAGTGTCTATGCCATTAGTGTAGAAGACAAAGCAGGACAAGCCTTTGGTCTTCCCACTGACGGCACAGAAACTTTCAAGAGAATTCTGGCTATGAGCTCACTGGAACTGGCTGGTGAGCTAACCTATGAACGTGTGCAACACCAGGGGAGATACACCCGTGCTACCGGCCCTGTAAGAACAGAGAGTTCCTATACTGCAAGTCCAGAAGAAAAAGAAGAAACCAGGACAAGCCTATAGTCTTCCCACTGCACAAAAACTCTCCAGTGAGCTCTGGCTACCCTACTCACTGTTGGAACACAACAGGAGGTTATAGCCGCGGTATTCTGTAGGGCGGAGGTACTTTCCCATCCGGACTAAACCGGACGTAAAAATACCGTCGTGTCCAAGACTGCTATATGACTTTTACAGGGCTGGTATGGCACTTTTTAAGAAGTGGGCTGTGTACTTCTCTACCACCTAAATGATATACCTAAAAAAATACTTTATTTGTACCTAACGATGAGAGTATACCAGCCACCGGTATTTCTTGTGTCTCCGTCGCATTCAATAAAACTTATTTGCTGATGTGGTCACAATACATTTGTGAAAACGTAAACAGCTTATTACAAGTACAAACAAAAATAACCCTTATTGTTATACAGAGCAGTTTTATTATTTACATTTTCCATTGGCGCTTGTTTTGAGGCGCTAAGCATGTAGCCGTGGACCAGAGTATACCCAACTTTCGGCAAACCAAAATGAACTTTATTTTCTTGGGTTTTGAGTTATGTTTCGGTTTTTTATTGTCTGTCTGAAATACTGTAAAGAGGTATCGTTTTGCACTGAGGTGTCTATTTCGTTATGTGCTGAGAATATCTGAATAGCGTTTCGGTTTAAAAATTATCGATATTGGCGTGAAGATTTACGTTTTTGTAGATTTGTTTTCGTTGGAATTTTAGTAGAAAATAATATTCATTTTGAGATTGGCTGACTGCTGTTCAACTAAACTGATTTCTAACATTTACCGCAATGAAATTCATGAACTAAAATGTGGTAACTAACGCTGTTACAGTTGCCTTGATTGCCATTGGGTTTATAACTTTGAGACCGGCTAAGGCTGCGGTTCAACTAACCTGACTTTTAACATATAACTTAGTGTTGTGTCAATTCAGAAAAAATGCAACTCGAGTTCAGTTGAGTTGAAATTCAGGTAACTCAAATTGAATTTGAGTTACTCAACTCGAGTTTGCAAGAAGAAACTAAGTGTATCATTTGTTATACGTTACTTTTTACCGGACTACGCCAGTAAGTGAATGGCATTAATTTTTCCAAGTGTTATAAGGCAGACAAATGTGAATAATATACAAAACACCGAAGGGCCCAAAAAAGATCAATACTTGTCATTGCTAAACTTCATATTATGTTGAATTGAAATAAAAAGGTTTTACATAGTTTAAATGATTTTAATTTATACCTTTCTCATTAGTTATTACCATCACGCTGTTATTTGTGACCAGTGAATACATACATACTTACATATAATCACGCTTTTATCCCCGTAGGGTTAGGCAGAGGTGAATTGACACCCACCTATAAGTTTATTCGGATCCACGTAATAGGGGCGAGCCTATTGCCTGATTTCGGGCACTATTGTTGATTCGAGCAATGCATCTGAGACTGAGTCTGGGCTATATGTATCTGTCTAATGTTAACCAGCCCTATACCTTAGTCGCCTTGTACGACCTCGCATGGGAAGAGACGGGTGGTCCAAATTCTACTCTGCCGGGAATAACTATGTATATAAGAATATCTTGGAATCTTAATTTGACCCACTTCCCGGGATAAATCGCGGGTTCTAATCTCGCCTGAACTGATTAAATTTTTTTCCTATTTTAACCGATTTGAATAGTTAGCATACTAAATGTTTTAAAAGTTCATTCATAAGTCTTTGGTCTTCCCATTGACAGCACAAAATATCCCCAGTGAGCTCTGGCTACCTAACTCACCGCCGGGAACACGCTTTTTTTTTTAAGTGCGCAAAATCCCCACGGATACCTCCCCACCAGAGCCGGTGGCGGAGGTTATGTCGGACTCGAACCGACTAAAACGCACGCCGCCTGTGGGTCGTTTTGGTTGCCGAAGGTGAGCGTGTGCGGCCCCGAGTCCTCGCTCGCATCGGGAACACGCTTATCATATAACGTGTTCTCCGAAGCCTACGAACCTACAAAATTCCTTATTCATCAACTTATCCTATTCAATCTGAATTCAATGAGTTCATCCACTTAACGATATTACACCTAATTCATTCACCATTAAGGAACAAAATGAAATAATTGGATGAATACGGACATTTCGCATGACGACCCTATTACCTAAATACATTAGACGCCCAAATACAATTACGTATAGAAAGGGTCATATTACGAAAAGGCCTGAAGAAATAAAGGTGTAGAGAATTTAATTTACTTATGCGATTTAATTCACTAATTACAACTAGATCTGTTTAGCCATTTAGAGCGTGTTTGACTTACAAACATCCGCGGTGTCGGTTAACGCGAATTTTGTTCATGCCTCCGGTTACCCATTGCATTCAAACAAATAACATTATTGTATTTTTTTTTCAGTTAAATACATTTCCGCCCAATTGAGCAGTCCGAATGGGGAAGTACCTCCGTCCTACAGAATACCGCGGTTATAATAACTTCGTGTTGTGTTCCCGGAGGTGAGTAGGGTAGCCAGAGCTCACTGGAGAGTTTTTGTGCTGTCAGTGGGATGACCAAAGGCTTGTCCTGCTTTGTCCTCTATACTGACGGCACAAAATCTCTGTTCAACAGGGTCTGCAGCACGGATGTGACTCCACTGGTGTAACACACGTTCATAGGTTATGGTAATCACTTTCCATCCATTCAATCCTGCCTACCGGTAAAAAAAAAATACATAAAAACACCCAGACCAATGCAAATGAACATATTCATGCATATAAATATTTGCACTGAGCGGGAATCGAACCCGCGCCTCCTGAGTAGCAGTCGATCGGTCTACCGCTACGCCATAGAAGCCGTCAAAAAAGATTACTTCACAATCATATCATAGTATAGATAGATAGAAAGGATAATATGAATAGGATAGGATATTGGGTTATTTTCTACGGTTGGTCGCCATCTTTATTCATTATCCTCTGACAGGGTCTCGAACGGTCTCGAAACAAAGCGTCGACGTTTCACCGAAGTATTTTGGGATAACCTTGTATTTGTTATTCCGTCTCGATAGATCCTCATGAAATTTGATACGGGTACTCAGCTACCCGTGTCTATCAAATTGGAGTCCTGTTCTCGGCTTGGCCTGTTTTCGAACCTTCGAATATCTGATATATAAAACTTTTATTATTTTTAAACTGTCGCGATGTGAATTCATAACTATACAAGGTATCGGGACTTGCGAATTAAATCATGGAACTTACTATTTCTGACGACGTATGGATGCGGTCAGTTTGTAGGAGGTATTTCCGCTCAATTGAGCAGTCCGGCTGGGGAAGTACCTCCGCCCTACAGAATACCGCGGTTATAATAACTTCGTGTTGTGTTCCCAGCAGTGAGTAGGGTAGCCAGAGCTCACTGGAGAATTTGTGCTGTCAGTGGGATGACTAAAGGCTTGTCCTGCTTTGTCCTCTACACTGACGACACAGAAACTCTGTGTTTACAGGGTCGGCAGCGCGAGTGTGGCTTCTCTGGTGATACACACGTCCATAAGCCACGGTAACCACTTTACATCAGGTGGGTTGTGCGCTTGTCTGCCACCTAAGTGGTATAAAGAAAAAAAAAGTCAAGTCGTGACCATGGGTGTTGCAACGCATCCGAAACGTCGGCAGAAATAGTAAGTTCCATGATTTAATTCGCGAGAAGTCCCGATAACTTCTATAATTTTAATGTACTTAACACACAGGACACACATATATTGGTTTTTTTACGTCCCCACGGATATCCCCCACCACCGGAGCCTATGATTATGATAACTAGAGGTTATGTCAAACTCGAACCGATTAAAACGATTTAAATTTTTTATGTTATTTTGGCATTCTCTCAGTCAATTTCAAATCCATTCACCCGACTCGTTTAAATTGCTAACACTTACGTACTTTGCACTTATTAGGGATTCTTGACCCTATCTAGACTAGACAAACATTAAAGGTCAGTGCACACAAGCCACCGGCATATTTCCTTTGCCCCGAACACGGAAAAACATTCGAATTCGTAACTTAATCGTATCGACAGAATGGAGCATTGCGACAAACATTCTACACAACGCTATCTAGACCCAGCCTAAGCATAGCTTAACTAGCTAATATTATGGATCTAGAATGGGAATAAACATACATAAATGCCTTTTTTTATTTGTAAATACCTACATAAATATTATACATTGAAACACCCAGACCAATGCAAACATACATATTGGTGCATGCAAATATTTGTACTGAGCGGGAATCGAACCCGCGCCTCCCTCGAGTCGCGTCACAGAGGCTGTCATCTATGATTGGTGGCTTCTCCGCAGCCGTAGCATCCTATGCTATCAAGTTACCCAAAAAAAGAGGACGTGATTCGGGTCAAAATATTTGATATGATTAAAATCCTGTCTAAGTGATCTTCAAATCTATTTTATTTTAGCAGAATTTATAAAAATAGACCATGTTTCAAGTTCACTTTAGTTGATTTTCGCTTGAGTACGCTGTAATCAGTGTTGGCGCGATATAAATAGCCTCCACAGAGCCGCCAAATCTGCTTTGCTCAAGCAGGCTTAGGCCTGTCAGCGCAGCTTAATCGCTTCAATTGATTGTGAAGAGTATTGCATCATTATGACGTCAGTGTGGTCTCCGTCGCGTCGTAGACAAAAATATTTTATATAAGAACGAATTTATATTCTTGGGGTAAGAGGATTCACCAAAATTTTCATTTTTGGCCTCTATTTCAAGTCCGTATACCTATTATGATTTGAAATTTACATGGTCATTCACATTAATAGTGTAAAACTGGCCGAGATATTTACCATGTTTATTATTTTTGTTGAGCACCGATATTTCGGCGCTGTTACAAGCGCCATGATCACGGTGTACTGGATAAATATCCCGATGAGTATTTAAACTATCATGGTCACTCACATCAGTATCAAAATAAACGGGATATTTACCAGGTTTCAGTGTTTTGAGTTTCCGATATTTCGGCGCTGTTGCAAGCACCATGATCACGGAGGAACTGGAGTAGAGGCAGTGAACAGAGAAAAAGATTTTTCCTAGGAGTAATTATATCGATCTACCCTCTTTCGAGTTCTTTTACTACGCGTATCTGCACTACTATTGGTTTCACTCTCACTACAAACTCGAACCTGATCTCGATCACGTTCACGACACACGATGCTTACTGTATCCACTCGCGATTTTATTTTGGCTTGTTCCCGGTTGTTTTTGCAAAGACCTACTAGATGCTCTCGACAGGTTGCAGCGACGCGCGGTCCGAATTATTGGGAAACCTGAGGTTACGAATACCCTCGAGCCTTTGCAGATGCGTAGAGATATTGCTATCTTGGCTGTATTTTACCGTCTCTACCATGGTGAGTGTTCTCCTTTCCTACATAGGACAAAACGTGCTGGCCTTAGATGTCACCCTCACACTGTGCAGAATATACGAGCAAGAACCAAGCCTTTCGGAGACTTCTTTGCCGCACCATCAAGACCTGGAATTCATTACCAGCACACGTGTTTCCTTCTTCCTACAGTCCCGGGGCCTTTAAGCGGGGCGTGAAAAAGTATCTGATGAGGCCGCCAAGCTGAGTGCCACCATTGTAGCACTTAGTGTCTGTAATAGTGACCCTCTTTCCTGAGACTTTGCCTTTAGCTTACCATCAGGCGAGGTGAGGTCAAGTTGGCGTGTCCTATATATAAAAAAAAAAATTCGATGCCAGACGTTCGGCAGTTGAAACCCATCCTCACGATTTAAATTTTTATACTTTTTGATTTCATCCCTATCCAGTCCAGCCTGACATATTCCCTAACCAGTCTTGGTAAGTGGCGTTCTGTCGAGAGCATCTGAGGGTTATGTAGCTCGATTCAATGGTTCATACCGGACTCCAATAAATGTAGAGCGATTGCAAATTTATGCGGTTCATTGTTTTTGACTGTCCTGATGTGTTCCTTGATTCGGCATGTAACCGTTCCTTTTTTTTTGTCCTATATAAGAACTGCCACAGCTACAGTCAATCTTGTACACTCCCGGTCTGTCCAGTAGGGAGCCATCTTTGGATGAGCCCAGGCATTGCGACAGCTTTTTAAAAGAAGTGAAAATAGTTTTGACAGATACCTTCTTCAGGATGTTAGCAATCTTATCTGTCACTACTTTGATTTAGGGTAAAAAGGCTGATTGTCTTTCCACCTTACAGTTCCGGGATTTATTTGTGGTGAGTCTGGGTGGTCTTATCCGTCCATTGTATTCATTCTTTTGTAGAACGCCGCTTATGTGATTCAATTCTTCTTGTAAATGTTCCTCGTCACATAAACTATATGCGAGGTCAGTAAGTGACGTCTTTACCGAATTAAGATGGCGTGGATGATGATGTGAGTCGGCATGCAGGTAGCGGTCAGTGTGAGTGGGTTTCCTGTATACGGAGTGGCTACACGACCCGTCGCCACGAACACCGATCCTAACGTCAAGAAAGGTTAGGGTTCTTTCTTTTTCCATTTCGTATGTGAAGCTCATTTTTCTATGGATGTTGTTGAACTGGGCCACGTATTGTTGTACAACATTCTCACCCTCCTCCAGTTTACAGAAAATGTCATCAACATACCGTTTCCAGATTTTGATGCTTGGGGCGGTAGGTATGGCTATGGCTTCGAAATGTTCCATCCAAAAGTTTGCCACAACTAAAGCCACCGGACTGCCCATCGCTACTCCATCTATCTGTATGTAGGTAGTACTCATTTCTGTAAACGAAGTAGTTTGTGGTCACACAATGTTGCACAAGGTCGGCATATTCTTTAGCGACTCCGTTCTCTGCGATTTTTCGTCTTATGATCTCCAAGCAGTCTGTGATGGGAACATTTGTGAATAGGGACTCCACCGCGAAGCTACCCAAGCTACCATCACTTCTTGATCATTGACCGAAGTTTTACGCAAAATCTGAACGAAGTGTCTCGAGTCCTTCACGTACGACGTGGTCCTACCCAACAATGGCTGCAAGATATTCGCCACATGTTTGGCCAGTTCATAGGTCGGCGAGTCAATCTGACTCACTATGGGCCCCAAGGGAGCGTTTGGCTTGTGTATCTTGCGGATAGTAATAAAAGAAAAGTACATGATGTTTTTTTAATAACAATCATTTATCAATAATTATATTATAATGAATGAAAACGTATGTAGGGTAACTAAACATATGCTCTGTCTGTCGGTCTGTTATAATTTCACGACTAAACGGCTGAACTAAGTTTGATTAAACTTATGCCTGGTAAAGCTGAGTCACGGGGAACAGCTAGCTAACATAATTAAAATTAATACTGTTGATGGCGCATGGTGGAACCTTCTACACATGTTGAATACCTAATACACTTAGTACTTTTCCACCATATTTCATTCTCGAAGTTTATACCACTTAGGTGGCAGACAAGCCCACGGCTCACCTGATGAAAAGTGGTTACCGTGACCTATGGACGTGTGCAACAACAGGGGAGTCGCACTCGGCTACTGACCCTGTAAGAATAGAGAGTTTCTGTGCCGTCAGAGTAGAAAACAAAGCAGGACAAGCTTTTGTTCTTCCCACTGACAGCACAAAAACTCTCCAATGAGCTCTGGCTACCCAACTCACCGCCGGGAACACAACACGAGGTTATTATGGCCGCGGTGTTCTGTAGGGCAGTTACTTCCCCAGTCGTGTCCTAACTCCTACTGGCCAATACAAACCTCTAGCAGCTAGCTAATGGTAAAATATATAATTATTTACTGATCCTTTGCATAAAAAATATAAAAGTCTTAAATTACAAACATCCTATTTAGGGAAATGAGGATTTAGTTGCCCAAATGAAGGTCTTACTTGTGAAATATGATATTACTATTTATAATGGGTTTGGAAACAAATTGCTATAACGAGATTATATAACATGCTTTACGTATAAAGATTGTTTTTATATACATACATACAAATAATCACACGTTTATCCCTGGAGGGTTAGGCAGAGGTGAATTAACACCCACATTTCACCAATAATTGTATTCGGTCCTACGTAATAGGAGATGAGCCTATTGTCGTATTTCGGGCACTATTGTTGACTCGAGCCAAGCATTTGAGGCTGAGTCTGGGCTGTATATATCTATCTGATGTTAAACTTTTTTTTTTTGCTTTTGAGATTGTGTAAAGAATGTATTTTGTCATAATATGTAGTCATGTGATAATCCGTGAGATAACGGAGAAAGAATACAATAATCACCACCTCGTCTTATCCGAAGGGTGTCGTAAGAGGCGAGTAGTGGCAAAATACGCAGACGATATCACTGCGAGAGAAGGAAAACTTGAAATAAAACTCTGTAGCAACCCGCCAGCGTGGAAACAGTAGGCCAAAGCCTCCCAACATTGGGAGAGGCATATGTCCAGCAGTGGACTGCCATAGACTCGATTGATTGATTGATGTAATAAGTACGTATATAATGTAATAAGCTAGATAAATTGCAGAGAAGTAAGAGTAAGACACCAAGCTTTAGACGAAGAGGAAAGAAGAAGAAGAAGATAATTTGGATACTTTAAGATAATTGGGTGTTTAACTAGTCAAATTAGTTACTTTTTACTAAACGTCATAACGGTAATTTACATGTAAGCTTGTATGAAATAAATGATTGTGACGTCATAATATTTTATAGTCAAACCATTTCCTATTATAGGTTCGGTGGATGAATAAAAATAAATAAAACGATAAAGAAAAGAATCATAGTAGATCAATGTAGATCGGTCGTCGGGTGTCGCTAGCTTAGTGGTCAAGGAGTCGGCCTTACGATCGCGAAGTGGCTATGCAATTAGTTATAAGCACCAAACATGTGAAATTTATATGAATTGTATTATTGTATATAACTTGTTGGTGAATCTAATTGTTGGGCACACAACACGTTGCCGCGATGTTTGGACGATCGGTTAGACGATTTGAGGAATTACTAGAAGGGTTTGACTATAAATAAAACCACAACTGTATTCTGATCTCGATCGACCTTGCCGCGATGTTTGGACGATCGATTAGACGATTTGAGGAATTACTAGAAGGGTTTGACTATAAATAAAACCACAACTGTATTCTGATCTCGATCGACCTCTTATTTAATATAAACATAACCTTTTATAATGGTCTCGGTAACGAAACCATATCGTGATCTAGAGCAATGGCACAACGCCATCTATCGCTGATCTACGAACTAAATTTTCTATTATAAAATTATGCGCGATGCAGATAAGCTGCAAAGCGCCATCTATTGATAAGTTAACACAACTTTAGATATGCAATTTTATTCCAACGAAATTATTTTTAGGTTTCTATTATATAATATTGAACATACTGCCCACCAAAGGACGTTATTGGCAACACGTCCTTTACAAACAATAAAAAGTACATATAATAAAACCTAACTTTATATTCTTGTAGCGTTAACTACTTACATTTGTATTACTTAAATATCTATTATACATAATTTGTGAATTTAGTTAGGTACATTTTAAGTGTTTAACGACTTGCAATACAATTGGGTTATTTGTGTTCAATGGGCAAGATACATAATTTGTTCGTTGGTCGTTTTATTGTTGAAGAATTAGTGCGTAGGGTAACTACACGTGTGTCCTTATCATCACCTGGATGTTTTTCTAAAATACGACCCATTAACCAACGACTAGGGGGCAACGCGTCTTCTTTTATGAGGACTATATCACCAATGTTTGGTTCTTTAGTCTTTGAAGACCATTTATATCTGTGCATTAAATTGCATAAATACTCTCTACTCTACTCTACTCCAGAATGACTGCACCATCCTTTGAACAAACTGCCAACGTGTTAAAGAATGTACATTTGAATTTTCGTAATTATTATACTCTGGTATCGTGACTAGCGGTTCACCGATTAGAAAGTGTCCCGGGGTCAAGGGCATACACTCTCCAGGATCATTTAGGTTCAAGACGCTCATTGGCCTCGAATTTAGGCACGCCTCTACTTGACTGAGAAGCGTCGCAAGCTCCTCGTATGTAAGCGTCGCATCACCAACCACTCTCTTTAGGTGAAACTTGGTAGATTTCACCCCGGCTTCCCATAACCCACCAAAATTGGGAGCGTGGGGAGGAATGAAATGCCATTCAGTTTTATTTGCTTCTAAATGGTTTGCTATAGAAGCCTGATTATGTACAATCTGCTGCAATTCCTTAGAAGCGCCGACAAATGTGGTACCATTATCGCTATACAACCTAGCGCAGTGGCCACGTCTAGACACAAAGCGTCTAAATGCCGCTAAAAATGCCTGCGTACTCATGTCGCTTACTACCTCTAGGTGTAATGCTCGAGTCGACATACACACAAATAAGCAAATATAGCCTTTAAGTGAGTGGTGTCCACGTCCTTTAGTTGTTCGAATTTTAATAGGGCCAGCATAGTCTACTCCGCTGTACAGGAAAGGTCTAGCTGGTGAACTTCGCACGGATGGTAGATCACCCATTTTTTGAGCTTTAATAGTAGCTCTTTGCTTGGCACATATTACACACTTCCAAACGTGTTGTCTGACCAAATTTCTAACTCCGATTATCCAATAGGCTCTCCTTAAATAGTTCAGCATCAACTGAGGACCTCCATGCAGGGTCTTCATATGCGCGTCAGTTACTATCAGGTGGGTGAGATGCGCGTTTGTCGGCAACACTATTGGATGTTTCATATGCTCCTCTAATGACGACTTCTCTAGTCTACCTTCAGCTCTTATCAAGCCATTCTCATCGAGGTAAGGACACAGTGACTTCAGTTTGCTTGTCTTTATTTGTAAGCTTCCATTACTCTGTAGCTGGACATATTCTTCAATAAATGCATCTTGTTGTGTTCTCCTTACACAACATTGCAATGCTTTATCTATTTCTCTCACCTGTAAATATTCTGTTTCATTTGTCCCCTTAGACAGAAATCGACGGCAATATGCAACTACTCTAATAAGCCTTGGCAACGAAGAAAATCTCTCAAATATTTCATGACTGTCCGGTATAACAGCAACATGAGCTTTAACAGCTTGCTCTAAATCCACGGTTAACTTCTCGGGCCTTTTATAGTGCATTATTGGGTTTTCTCTCAGGAACTGCGGACCCTTAAACCACAGTGGGTGTTCAAGGAATAAGCTGGGTAGTACTCCTCTTGACGCACAGTCTGCTGGATTTTCTGTAGATGAGACGTGAAACCATTGAGAGGGCTGCAGTGTTGCCAAAATTTCGGATGTTCGATTTGCCACGAACGTTTTCCATTTGCTTGGATGACTATTCAACCAAGCTATAACAATGGTTGAGTCTGTCCAAGCGCTTATATTATTCGTTGAGATTTTCAAAACATCTGCTGTCTCCACTAACAACCTTGACAGCAGAACTGCTCCACATAGTTCTAAGCGAGGAATGCTTATTTGTTTTATCGGAGCAACTCTGGTTTTAGCAACTAACAAAGCAATCTTGACCCCACCTACGACGTCAATCATTCGCAAGTATACGACTGCTGAGTACGCTGCTTTGGACGCGTCACAAAATCCATGAAGTTCTAATTTATCGCTCGAGTTTATGCCCAGCCAACGGGGTATACTGACTTGGCCAAGCAGCGATAGTTCCTGACGGTAAGTATTCCATTCTTGTGTTAATTCGTTGCTTAGTCTTTCATCCCAATTGAGGCCTGAGAGCCATAATTTCTGTATAAATATCTTTGCTAACACTACACTTGGAGCTAGCCACCCAAGAGGGTCAAATAACCGAGCTATATCAGAAATTACAACTCTTTTTGTTACAGGTGCACTTGTGAACGGCGGGAGATTCACCTTGTACTGGAAGGAATCCTTACTACGGTTCCAAGTAAGTCCTAGTATTTTAATTATACTATCTATTTTGATTACTACTTCTTTTCTCTCTTTAATAATTTCCTCATTATTATTAGTTTTTATTCTTTCAGCCTGCTTGCTTATTTTATCCTTGCTGAATGCAGCTTCAGTCGCCTTTATCTCTATTGAACGTATTCTATCTAAAATTTCTGTATTATTACTGTTCCACTTTTGCAATAAAAATCCACCTTTTGCTAATAATTCTGTCATTTCCTTATATATCGTAATACCCTCTTCTACACTGTAACAGCCAGTCATTAAATCATCCATGTAGAAGCTATTTAATACTTTATCTACGGCGTTCGGGTAATTTTTACCTTCATCGTATGCTATTTGATGAAGTGTTTTAATTGCAAGATATGGAGCAGGTGCTGTACCAAAGGTGACTGTTAGCAGCTCGTAATCTTTAATTTCTTGTTTAGGACTGTCTCGCCAAAGTATACGTTGATATTTGGTGTCCTCTTCAGCTATTCTTATTTGACGGTACATCTTGATGATGTCTGCTACAAGACCGATCGGGTGAACTCTCCATCTCATTACTGTGTGTCTCAAATCAGCCTGTAGAGATGGACCTACCATTAGCGTATCGTTTAAGGAAACACCCTGCCTATACTTTTCAGATGCATTGAATACAACCCGTACCTTTGTAGTAGATTTGTCGTTTCGTATCACTGCATGGTGAGGTAAGTAAGCCGCTACGACTTGTTTGTCATCGCCTTCCTGTACCGGTCTCATATGATTTAACTGTAAGTATTCATGCATTACTTCAGTGTATTGATCTTTAAGCTCTTTATTCTTTTCTAACCTCTTTTCTAATGACCTAAATCTATTTTCTAACGAGAATCCATAAAATGTGGATCTTTAACGCAGAATGGTAATCTGACTACGTACCTGCCATCATTTTGTCTACAGGTAGTGTCGCTATAAAACTCTTCACATTTTTGTTCCTGCGGGGTAAGTATCTTTGTGTTACTATTTTGTTCTTCAACCTCCCAGAATCGCTTGAGAAGGTCGTCTTCTTTTATTTGTGCATGCATTACGGTAATATCCCTATGTGTGTAACCGGAACTATTATTTGGTCTACTTACAGTACCTGACAACACCCATCCTAAGTTAGTGTTCTGGGCGATCAGAGTACCCGATGGACTGCGCATTATGCCTTCCTTCAGGATGCAGCTATAGACATCTGCACCTAATAATATGTCAATTTTATTAGACTTATTGAACTGTGGATCAGCTAACTCGAGAGTTGCTATATCGACCCACTCGAGGAGACCTTTATTTATGCTTAGCTCGGGAAGGTAAGAAGTTATCTTGCTCAAAACGTAGGCTGTTATTTCTATTTTGAACTGTGGATCTATACGCGACTGAATATTGAAATGTACTATGTACCTTGCAATGGTTGATCTATTACCTAATCCTGACACAACTCCTTGAACAGGAATTTTAGCTAGTCCTAAAGTATTGGACTGTGGCCTCAGTAATGAAGCAAGCCTGAGAGCCTTGATCTACTAAAGCTCTTACTACGTGTAACTCCCCCGTCTTGGACTCGGCATTTATTAGCGCAGTGGCTAATAAAACCTGTCGGGGAATGGCGGACACGCAGGAGACTACATGACTAGTACTAACTATTGAGCTAATACAATCATTTGTCGAATTCGCTGGAGCGGCCTTATCTTCCCTTGCTGACTCGCCACTTATATGCAGTAAAGAATGATGTCGTTTTTGACACAGTTTACAATGTGTTTTATTTTTGCAGTTGTATACATTGTGGTTCTTACCCAAACAATTAAAACAAAGCTTATTTTTTGCAACAAATTCACGTCTGACGTCTATTGTTTGTTTTGCGAATTCCTTACAAAAACAAACCTTATGTGACTCAGTGCAATATTCGCAACGCATGCTGCCAGAACTCATTGCCACCATGGATTTGAGGGCATGTGAACTGGTGCCCTGGTGAACTCTTTTTGGTTCGATACATTCCAACGCGCGAAAACGATTCTCTAAAAACGTGGCAAATTGTTCGTAGGTAGACAATTCATTATTATCATAAGTGTTTGCGCTTAACTCCCATTGTTTTCGCGTTTCGGGATCTAACTTAAAGGCAACGATATGGATGATGATAGGGTCCCATGTAGATACGTCAACCTTTAAATTTGTGAGAGCACTAAGACAATCATTCGTTGTATCCAACAAATCCTTAATACCGGTTGCTGCTTCAACTGACATACGTTTCTGACTTAGAAATTTTTTCAAAATACAACTTGCTATATATTTTTTATTGTTATATCTTTTTTCTAGATTAGCCCAACACTGGGTGTAATTTAATTCGGAAATTTCCTTATGCCTAACAAACTGTTCAGCTTCACCGGTAAGATGTAATTTTAAATAATGCATTTTGTGAACTTTATCTAAGCTATCATTTCTATCTACAAGTGACAAAAATAAATCTCGAAATGTCGTCCATTCATCATATTTACCACTAAAGGTAGGAATGCTAATTTTAACAAGTTTTGCTGGTAAACTTTTAGAATTTGAACTCTCTTTGCTAAGGGACGGTTCAGAGACACTACTTGATTTACATTTATTTAATAATGTCCTTAGTAAACATTTATAGGATACATAAGAGTCCTCAGTAGCATCATACATTTGCACAAGCTTTTCCGTTTCTAACTTCTCATGATTTTCATATAACTTTGTATTAGCTTCTTGAAACTTAGCCCAATCTTTCTCTAGTAGCTCGAGCCTTGTTTCCATATACTCTATAGTTAGCCTATCCTTAGGGCTCTTTTTAAAATTAATCAGTCCCTTTTGGATAATTGATTGAATATTTTTCAACACTTGCACTAATCCCTCCATTTCAAAAATATTTTGCAAGTTACAAAATTCCACAAGTTTGAAAAATTTACAAAATTTTTACAAGTGTTTGAGATATAATATCACTATAATAAAAAATTGGGCAGAGGCTCCGCGTGCCCTCGTTTTTTCTAAAACTATGCTAAGTCTAACATGCACACATATTAATAAACCAATAAACTTAAATTCTACTAAGTCCTTGAAATCTGGAGAGAATTATTTTCTAAGTACAATTCAAATTGATGTTAAAGTTTCCAAGTAACAAATTCCAATTGAATTCTTACACTTCACTTAAATTTTACTAAGTCTTTCAAATTTGAAATATTTTTTTTTCCAAGTTGAAGTTTCTCAATTAATTGTCTATGTTAAAATCTTCATGTAAATAAAATTCAAATTAGCACTGCACTAAATTTGTAGTAGTAGTAAAATGTACTCACAGTTTTGAGTTGCACTGACTCACTTCAACACTCGTAATTGGCGCCTTCGGGTTCGGTTTCCGTTCACAAACGCCAGATGGCGCTTCTGCTTGGCTCAGTCACACCGGTGTTTACTTCTGTTGAAAACTGTGTACTCTTGCGCAGCGATCCACTGCGAGTATCACAGTATGAGCGAGCTAACCGTAGCTTCGCTGGTACCATAAAAATCGATGTGGCTCGATAGGACCATATGTTGGGCACACAACACGTTGCCGCGATGTTTGGACGATCGGTTAGACGATTTGAGGAATTACTAGAAGGGTTTGACTATAAATAAAACCACAACTGTATTCTGATCTCGATCGACCTTGCCGCGATGTTTGGACGATCGGTTAGACGATTTGAGGAATTACTAGAAGGGTTTGACTATAAATAAAACCACAACTGTATTCTGATCTCGATCGACCTCTTATTTAATATAAACATAACCTTTTATAATGGTCTCGGTAACGAAACCATATCGTGATCTAGAGCAATGGCACAACGCCATCTATCGCTGATCTACGAACTAAATTTTCTATTATAAAATTATGCGCGATGCAGATAAGCTGCAAAGCGCCATCTATTGATAAGTTAACACAACTTTAGATATGCAATTTTATTCCAACGAAATTATTTTTAGGTTTCTATTATATAATATTGAACACTAATAAATAAATAAATAAGTCCCGGGTTCGATTCCTAACCATAACACTACCGACGTGAACCCACACCTTTTTTTTTTTTTACATGCGCAAAACCCCCACGGATACCTCCCCACCGGAGCCGGTGGAGGAGGTTATGTCGGACTCGAACCGACTAAAACGCACGCCGCCTGTGGGTCGTTTTGGTTGCCAAAGGTGAGGTTGACAGGCATATCCATCGCACCCCGGCCGACTCAGGGCCATCTCTCGCGATCTGGCTCTCGTCTCGGGTACGTGAACCCACTCCTAACACAAGCCATGTAGCTTAGCTGGAGGGGTTAGATGGAATAATAACTATTGGAGTAGCTAATCTTAATATATATAAATCTCCTGTCACGATGTTTGTCCGCGATGGACTCCTAAACTATTTAACCGATTTTAAATTAAATTGGCACACCGTGAGCAGTCTGGTCCAACTTAAGAGATAGGATAGCTTAGATCTTTATTTATAGTCGCAATTTTATTTTATTGCAAATTTTTGGTCTATAATTAATTGGCAGTCACAATTATCTGTTAACTCCAAAAGATTCTAACAGATGTCGATATTTTTCGACTGGATTGAGTAAATAATCAATAGATGGCACTGCTATGGTAAACCGACAAACGTGTCATATAAGCTACAATTCAATATCATGATTACCACGTAGATCTATATGGCGCTTTACAGCATATGATTTAAAAAATATTTTCGAAGATATTACAGATTTAAAAATTGCGGGACGTAGCGTTTGCGGTGGTACTGTAGTGTATTTAGTATCAGTATTGCACCCGTGCGAAGCCGGGGCGGGTCGCTAGTATTTTTTATAAAAAAATACATACATAACATACATACATAAAATCACGCCTGTCTCCCATAGGGGTAGGCAGAGATCACGGATCTCCATTTGCTACGATCCTGACATACTACTCTCGCTTCATTCACTCTCATTACATTCTTCATGCATGCTCGTCGGTTTAGAGTACTACTGACCCGCCCCTTTTCTAAAACTTCCCCGATTTGGTTCAGGTATGTGCGCCTAGGTCTTCCCCTTCCGACGGTACCATCCACTCTCGCCTCATACACCTGTTTCGTTAGTCTTCTTTCATTCATTCTCTCAACATGACCAAACCACCTCAACATTCCTCTCTCAATTCTTATCACTACATCTTCTATCACTCCACATCATTCTCTTATCACGCTATTTCTCACTCTATCTTTCAAGGTCAATCCACACATACTTCGCAACACACACATTTCTACTGCATTCACTCTACTCTGATCCTTTTTCTGCCACACCCAACTTTCACTACCATACATAAGAGTCGGTACCAATACTCCTCCATGTACAGCCAGTCGTGCTTTTTCGGACACTTTCCGGCTGCTCATAAAGTTGTGTAGTGCCCCATTCACTTTATTTCCAGCCATCACTCTCCTTTCAACATCTTCTTCATGCTTTCCATCTCTCGTAAACAATGTTCCCAAATATATGAACTCATTCACTTGTTCCACTCTTTCTCCATCTATACAAATCCTACACTCTGTCACGCATTCATCTCTTTCAAAAATCATAACTTTTGTCTTACTAACATTCACTTTCATTCCTTTCCTCTCATAAAAAATTCTCTTATAAAAAAATAATAATGAAACAACACCAAAATCGCGAAAACATCCGTTAAAATGGAAAAGTGAATTTATCAGACGGGATTTATGTCCCCCTGTTCCCATTGCGCTACCGAAACACATCTTGAGTATTTAAAAATCTCCTATAACTACAACCATCTTGGGAAAAATTGTCGCGGGCGCAAGTCCCGTCTGAACATTTCACTTTTTTCAATCTAAATTGAATTGAATAGTCAGCATACTAATTACTTTAAAATTTCATTACAAAGTAGAAAATCAGTCTTTTCATTTTTGAAAGAAATCCAACAGAAATTCCCAGCCTTTCAGGCGAGAAAACTTTCAGCTAACACAACAAAATAATCGACACAAAATCATCTATGTAAGTACACCAAATCCCTCGAGATTTGAGATGGTGTCCCGAATAACCGGGATAGCTGGGATGACCGGGATTACTCAATGTCGCTTTTATCCGCAATCGGACATAACATTTTGACAGACAAATTGAATTTATTTATAAGATTTGTGGTATAAC
Source organism: Eilema griseolum (assembly GCA_963662185.1). Classification (NCBI taxonomy): domain Eukaryota; kingdom Metazoa; phylum Arthropoda; class Insecta; order Lepidoptera; family Erebidae; genus Eilema; species Eilema griseolum. The sequence continues at coordinate 7,471,783 of OY759254.1, read as the reverse complement.
TCGGGAATTGGGTATAAGCGGTACTTGGTAGAAAACTTGAAAGAAATCTAACTCGGTAAAATATATAAAAGTTTGTTTGAATCTAGATTTTGTTTTCAAGCTGTTTGATATCTCGTTTCAAGAATGGAATTGTTGATCGATCCAGTGCGCTCTATTCAATTCAATTCAGTTATTCGTTTGCTTGTAATGTGGTACAACAAAAGACGAAAAAAAAATCATTTATCATCAATATAATAATCAAGCACATTTCACCATAAAGTTGGCATGCAAACACAGATTATTAGGTATAATGAAGGAGGTAGGACACGGCGGTATTTCCGCCCAATTGAGCAGTCCGACTGGGGAAGTACCTCCGCCCTACAGAATACTTCACTGCGGGGCAGCAACTCCTTCTTTATAAGGCACAGATCCGGCCTCACATGGAGTACTGCTGTCACCTTTTTGCTGGAGCACCTGCATACCAGCTTGACCCCTTCGACTCGTTGCAAAGACGGGCATTGAGGCTGGTTGACAATCCCATACTCACAGGTAGAGTGGAACCTTAAGAGTGAGAGGCAAACTCCCTCCTAAGGCTAAGGCCTTAGGAGGGATTTTGCCTCACTGTGTTTGTTCTACCGCCTATACAATGGTTTGTGCTCAGATGAATTGTTTGACATGATGCCCGTAGCTACATTCTATCATCGCACCTCTCGCCATAGGCAGGGAATTCATCCCCACACATTGCGACCTGAGACGGTGCGCACTGTGCGGTATGAAAGAAACTTCATCCCACGCACACTCAAGCTGTGGAATGACCTCCCTGCTGCGGTTTTCCCAAGCGCCTACAATATGGGGTTCTTCAAGAGGGGCATCAGAAGGTTTCTTCATGGTCGGCAGCACGAGTGTGACACCCTTGGTGTTGCATACGTCCATAGGCCACGGTAACCGCTTCCCATCAGGTGGGCCGTGTGCTTGTCTGCCAACTTAGTGGTATAAAAAAAAATTTAAAAAAATACCGCAGTTATAATAACTTCATGTTGTGTTCCCAGCGGTGAGTAGGGTAGCCAGAGCTCACTGGAGAGTTTTTGTGCTGTCAGTGGGATGACCAAAGCCTGTCCTGCTTTGTCCTTTACACTGACGGCATAAAATTTCTGTTCTTACAGGGTCGGCAGCACGGATGTGACTCCACTGGTGTTACACACGTTCAAAGGTCATGGTAACCACTTTCCATTAGGTGCGCAGTGTGTTTGTCTGCCACCTGATATGTATAAAAAATGTAGTACAACAAAAAATTTAAATTAAAAATATAGTAATCAAGCATATTACTTCATAAAGTTGGTATGCAAACACAGATTATTAGGTAAACAAAACAATATTTTCTGCAATGGTATGAATGACATGCATATTTCTTTAAAAAGTCTTCCACTGTATAAGAAATTTTGTCCACCAACCACATAATTTCTGCTAGTAATGGTCCTTTAAAGATGGACATGAAATATCATTGACACAACAAAACATTTTGACAAAACAAAGCTCTTATGTACTTATGTTATGTATTTTATAATAAAACTAGCACTGTGCCGCGGTTTCACCCGCGTAAATCCTGATCCCATGGGAACATCGGAATAAAAAGTAGCCTATGTTACTCACGAAGAATGTAGCTTTCTAATGAAAAAAGAATTATTAAAATTGGTTCAGTACTTTTTGAGTTTATTCGTTACATACAAAAATACAAATTTTTCCTCTTTATAATATTATTATGTATATATAATATATATATTATAGATATATGTAATACAATCTAATTAAACACTGACATCTTAATTTTAAAATTGTACCTATTGTAAGTGTTGATATTGAATGATTAATAATGAAATTATTCAATGTAAATTTTGTACTCTAGAACCGGCCGAATATGAGATCTGAACATTATGTACCTAAACACCATTTTGTACCATATTCAACGAATAAAGACATTATATTTTAAAGTGACCGGTTTCGCCTCACGGCGTTCTCCAAGGTTTATAATGACAGGTTAATATATAAAATACAGTAGAAAAGTAAAAGCGTCTTATTCAACCTCTGTAGGATCTTTAATTGCCTATTTCTCAGTCACCTAGCAACCGTTGGCGACGGGGCGACCTTACGCCTCCCTTTTAATCAAATTCAATGAATCAGGTTTCATTACACTTTAGACACTTGGAGTCTAAATGGTAAAATTATTCTTTTTCCTTTATTAAAAAAGAAAATAAGTGCTAATAATAGACGATTGTAACACAATATAGGTCAAGTACGTGTTCGATGTAATAGTGTTTGTAAAACCTTGTAATGTCTCATGGGAAAACCATCGTAGGGAGCCCATTAAACAATTTGAGTGACAGACAAAATAGGCTTTTTAAAAGAATACATTACACATGACACGAGGAAAGTAACTATAAAAGTGTAATTAAAGGAGTGTATGCAAGTGTATATAAGTGCATGTAAGTTCATGTAAGTGTATGTGAGACCATGTAATATGAATGTATGTAATTGTAAGTGTGAATGTGAAGGTTGCATATGATTTCAGCAATGTTATTTTTTATATATTTATATATATATATAGAACATGTCAATTAGACTTCGCCTTGCCTGATGGTAAGCTGAAGGCAAAGTGTCAGAAAAGAGGGTCACCATTACTTACACATACCATGTGACAATGGTGACACTCAGCTTGACGGCCTCTTCATATGCTTAATGTGTTGTGTGCTGTTGCGTAATGTGTTGTTGCAGTGCTGTCAAATTAGCGTGTCTTATGTAAAAAAGATACTAAATTCAATTGGAGAATGTTACAATAAAGCTCTTATACATTTAAATACACCTGTTTTTATTTCATTCTAAAACCCCAACTGGTTATGATTTTACAGGCATTCAAAGTTCCCAAAAATATCTTAATATAATATATATATTAATTAATATAACTACTAAACTAAAACAAAACTAAATATAACTTAATATAATATTATATATAATATAATATACCCGCTTAAAGAAAGTGTGACGTAACATTCTTAAGATTACGAAATATTCCTACGACTAACTTACATTTCACAAGAGACCGCAGTAAATACTGGACGCAAATTTAAAAAAATAGTTCCGTATAATCCGTTCATCTAGGAAGGTTATAGGCTTTTTTTTTTTTTTTTTTTTTTTTTACGTGCGCAAAATCCCCACGGATACCTCCCCACCGGAGCCGGTGAAGGAGGTTATGTCGGACTCGAACCGACTAAAACGCACGCCGCCTGTGGGTCGTTTCGGTTGCCGAAGGTGAGGTTGACAGGCATATCCCTCGCACCCCGGCCGACCCAGGGCCATCTCTCACGATATGGCCCTCTTCTCGGGTGTGGGGACTGCAGAGTCCCCAACTCGTCCCCGGAAACGGGGAGGCGCGCCAGGCGCGCCACCGCCGCGGCCTGCTTCTGCCAGGGTGACAGGCGGCTTCACCTGTCACCCCCAGGCCGGCGCTCATGGGGGGCGGAGGTCGTTCATCGACCTCCGACGCCCGAGTTGCCTTCGTGCGCGGGCAGCTTGTCTAGCGATCCTTCGTCGCTCTCGCTGCCGCTCCCGCCCCGCCTCCTCCTTCACGAGCACTACTTGCTCGCAGAAGGAGGCGCCGGCCGCCCACGCATCCGCGCAGCGAACCATCGCCGCGAGCAAGGTGGAGAGCGTGAGAACCCTCACTCCCAGGGCCGCCACAAGCTCCCGCCTCGGCGTCTCCCACGCCGGACACTCGGTGAGCGTGTGCGGACCTGAGTCCTCGCTCGCGTCGCAGTGATGGCACTCGGACGTTGGCTCTTTCTGCATCCGACGCAGATACTTTCCGAAGCATCCGTGCTCGGTGATCATCTGCGTCAGACGGTACGAGAGGCTGCCGTGTGGCCTCTCTAGCCACTCCCCCATGATGGGTCTTACCGCCGTTACTACGGCGTGCCCTGCGCTTGGTTGCCCAAGTCGTCTCTCCCATTCTGCCACCATTTCCCTGTGGAGCCGGGATCTCACGGCCCGAATTTCTTCGGGCTCGGGATCGTGACCCCGCTCCCGCGCCGCCCTTCGGAACCTGTATAGCGCCGAAAGGCATCTCGCTTCCAGGATCCATGGTGGCGATCCGGCGAGGAGACTCGCCGCGTTGAATGATATCGTGCGGTACCCCCTTATGATGCGGCACGCCAACTTCCGCTGCGGACGCTGCAGCAGAAGCATGTGCCGATCACTCAGGGTGTCCGCCCACACGGGACACCCGTACAGGGCCATGGACCGCACGACACCCGCGTAGAGTCTCCTGCAGGAGTCATCCGGGCCCCTCAGGTTGGGCAGTAGCCGCGCCAGAGCGTTGGCTGTGCCCGCCAATTTGGGGCCCAGACTTCGGAAGTGCTTCCCGAAGTCCCACCGGCCGTCGAGCACGAGCCCCAGATATTTCATCTGGGGCTTGATGCCGATGAGAGTGCCTCCCACTGTGAGACTGGAACCAGGTGGTGGCGTGCGCCGAGGTCCATGAAAGAACATGGCCTCGGATTTATGCAAAGCCACCTCAAGGCCCAGCCGCCGGATCCGTTCCACGACTTGAGCAACCGCGGTCGTGGCCCTCAGGATCGCTTCGCGGTGTGTAGCTCCGCTCGCCGTCACTAGCGTGTCGTCCGCATAGCACGTGACGGCGGCGCCGTCCGCAAGCTCACCGCGAAGCACCCAGTCGTATCCAATGTTCCACAGTAGCGGCCCGAGAACCGATCCCTGTGGAACACCGCACGACATCTCACGCCGACCGACGCCGGTCGCACTTGGGTAGATGACGGCTCTCTCCGTCAGGTACGCCCCGACTATGCGGCGGAGGTAGAGAGGCACACCGTGGTACACGAGTGCCTCCCTGATGCAACTCCAGGGCAAGGTGTTGAACGCGTTGGAGATGTCCAAGGACACCGCCAACGTCACCTCACCCCGGGCAACTGCCTCCTCCGCCAAAGTCCTCACGCGCATGATGGCATCCACGGTGGACCGCCACCGGCGGAAGCCATATTGGGCATCCGCCAGGTCCGGCCCCCTACCAGAGAGGTGCTCGACGAGGCGCTTCGCAATAACTCTTTCAAAGAGCTTGCCCACCTCGTCGAGCAACACAATGGGCCGGTAGCCGGACGGTTCGTCCGCCGGGCGACCCTCCTTTCGGATGAGGACCAGTTTCCCCGTCTTCCACATCTTCGGAAACTGGCCCCGCTCCAAGCATGCGCTGAGGAACCCTCTCAGCCGGGGTTCGAGACCGTCTTCTCCCAGAGCTAGGACCCACGCGCGGCCTGGAATGCCGTCGGGTCCCGGGGCGGTGCTCTTCTTGGCTCTAAGCCTTCGCACCGCCAGCTCCAGTTCTACCCAAGTGACCTCGGGGACTTCGTCGTCAACTACCACACTGGGCGCCACAGGCGACCGAGGTGGCGGAGTCATCTGCGGCGGAACGTGTTCCGCTCGCGCCGGGAACAGGGACTCGACCACTCCACCGAGCAGAGCTGGCTGGAGAACCCGGGTCAACGGCGGGGCCCGGGGGCGCAGCTTTCCTCTTACCATAAGGTAAGGCCGCCCCCATGGGTCCCGCTCCAGCGTCTCCATTAGCTCCTTATAAGCCGCGGCTTTCGCCCGCTTAATCTCCGCTCGGAGGGCATCTCTGGCCTCCCTGTATCCCACATGAAGCTCCGCCACTCGGGGCTCCGTATCTGCGGTTCGGCTACGCCTCCTACGGAGTCTGGTCCACCGGCGGTGCGCGATCACGCAGGCTTGCCGTAGCCTCGCGATCTCCGCAGACCACCAGTAGACCCGACGCCTCGGACTATAGGGTGGTGCCCTAGGCATACCCGCATCGCAGACACGAGTCATGGCCTCCCGGAACCACATCGCCTCATCGTCGATATCGACAGGCCTGTCCGGCGCAATGGCCCAGGCCTGTACGATGGCGGCCTCCAGGAGGACCTCCCGATTCAGTCTCCCAAGCACCCAGCGTGGCTCGCGTGGGGCCGGTATGACCGGCGCATCACCCGCGGGGGGGGAGACATCAAACCGAACGTATCGGTGATCCGCCAGTGTCTCCACCCCCACAACAACACGCCAGTCCCGCACACGGTGCGACAGCGAAGCGCCTGCGAACGATAGGTCGATAATCGAACTGCGCTCCGCGGCCACGAACGTGGCTTCGGCCCCGCGATTCTGGAGAACTAGACCGTGATTAGCGGCCCAGCTCTCCAGAGCCCTACCTCGTGGGTTCGTGTGCCGGGACCCCCAGGTCACTGACCAGGCGTTGAAGTCCCCGAGCACAAGAACCGGATGAGGATGACAGGCGTTGACGACGTCGGTCAGTCGCTCCAGCGACTGCCGGTACTCCCCTATGCGTCGGTGTAGGCTCGGCGTGAAATAGACGGCCACGACCGCAATCTCCCCCACACGCGCCGCTACGATGCCATGCTCCCTTGCCACGACAACAGGGGGGGGGGCACCCATAGCGGCGTTGTACACCAGTGCCGCCGACCCGTCCAGGTCGACCACCCAGGCAGGCCCAAGGGGCCGGTGAGTGTACGGATCGGCGACAGCGGCGACGTGTATGGACCACTGTGCCATGCTCTGGAGCAGAAGACCCTGAGCATCGGCACCGTGGCCCACGTTCGCCTGCAGGATGCGGAGCTGAGGATCCATTATGGAACCATCTCCGCATCCCGCCGCGAACTTTGGGTGGAGCTCCCGCCTTGCGGCTTCGGCTCCCCCCCGGTGCAGGCCTTGCTGCCAACCCTATGGTCGGCCGGTTTGCCCCCCGCTGCACACCTGAAACAGTGCAGCGGAGCTTCGCATCCACCGGCCGTATGGCCGGGTTGGCCACAGCGGAAGCAGCGGTCACCGACCGTCACCGCCGCCGTGCACTGCACCCCCACGTGGCCGACCGACAGGCACCTGAAGCACCTGGTCGGTCGAGCCTGCAGGAGCCGGACCTGCACCCGCACCACGCCTCCAACGGCGAGGAACCCCCGGTTGGCAGCCTTTTTGGCTGCTGCGATGGGGCAGCCGACAACTGCCGCCCCCAGTCCACGGCGGCCGAAGCGGATTGCTCCGACCTTCACCGCCTCTAGGGGGCAGCCCCCGGCCTCCGCCACGGTGAGGCGGATTTGCTCCACCGTGATGGAGTCGTCCAGGTCCGAAATGCGCATTTCTGCGCACTTGTTGGGCCTGGACACCCGGACGTCGGCTGCGTCAAGCGTCTCCCTAAGCTTAGCCGCTAGGGCATCAGCCTGGGGACCGCTCGAAGCGCCTGGGATCTCGAGTAGCCGAGCACCCGTCCGAGTGGGTTTCACCCGGATGGGGCCCGGCATGTCGAGGGCCTTCATGTCAACGCAGGCTCTCGCCTGCGTGACAATCTGGGCGTACTGCACGCCCCTATCCGCCGCCTCCGCCGTCATCGTAAGGACGACGGCGGTTGAGCGGGGGACGCGCAGCCTCCCTGGCACTCCCCTCGCAGCAGCCTCAGCCCTCCTGGCCTTTTTGGCTGCCTTTCGGTTCGCCTTGCGCCGCTTTTTTGAGGCGCCGGCAACCTCCCAGCCCCCCTCCGGCGAGGAGCTCGTGGCGGCTATACCCGCCGAAGTTCGGGCCAGAGCTGGGGCCGGGGCTAGGGCTGGGGACTTCTTCCCCTTGCCCTTCCCCTTTCCCCTTCCCCTGGGCCGCGCGACCTGCGCATCCTGGGGGGGGCTCACAGCCCCCGCAGCGAGAGCAGCCCGAGCGGGCGGAGCGGCATGGGCGGCAAACGCAGCGGACGGGCTGCTGGCCGACCCCTGCGGGGATCCCGCCACTACCGGACAGGTGGGGCCCCTCTTAACTGCCCCGGCATATCCGGCCGGAGCCGCCAGGGGTGGTCGGCGGCTGGAGTCCATTATGGACTCCAGCCAGCTCCGGGTGCGGTCCTCCTGCGCCACCCGCCACGCCCGCTGCTCCGCCAGCGCCTCCTCCTGGCGCTTCTCCATGGCAGCTATTGCCGCCATGCAGAGCGCCAACGGGTCCGCAGGCCGAGCCGGCCGCAGCACCGGCGACTCCTGCCGAGCTGGTCGGGCCGGCGACTTCGGCGGCTCCGGCCGCGGCGACTCCAACGGCGCTAGAGGTTCCGGCCGCAGCGGTGACCTCGACCGCACGGGCAACAGCGGCCGCGCCGGCCGTCCCGACGGCGTCGGCTGCAACAGCGGCTCCGGCCGCAGTGGCGACCTTGATCGCACGGGCAACAGCGGATGCGCCGGCGGCGTCGGCTGCGCCACCAGTCGCCGCCGCGCCGACCGCGTAACGCGCTCCGCCGGCAGCCCAGTGACGACCGCTTGGAGGCTCGCCAGATCGGCCGCCATCCTCCCCATCTCCTTGCGGTAATCGGCCGCCATCCGCTCATTGCTCTCCAGGAGCTCCAGGTGCCTCCTACCCAAATGAGCCCTGTCGAGCTGCAACTCGGCTAACTCCGCCTTCAGGAGGTCGAACAGCTCGACAAGCCGCGTCGTCGCCTGCGTGACCCGGTGCTCCTCCGGCGTCGGCGAATCGGTGCGGGCCCCGGCCCAACCTTCTAGGGCTTCTATCACCTCCTCAGATATTCTGTCGGCGCGAGGCAAGGGTAAGGATGCCGCCGAGGTGGAGGAACTCGGCGGCGCTTCCACATCCTCCGGGGCCCTGAGGCTGTCACCACGCTGCAGCTGCGTGCGGCTGACCGCTAGCAGCTTCGGCGGTGGTGGATGCAGCGTCTCGTCACCGTCGTGACTGCTGCTGGTGGAAGAGGAGTCGGTCAAGGTGAGCTCCAAGTCCGACTCCGTCTTCTGTGGTGGAGGGGAAGGAGGAGGAAGAGACTTCTTCCTGAATCTCCTCTTCCGCCGTACAGATTTCCGGGTCTGTAGGCCCACCGGGCTGTTCGCCCTACTCCTCTCCGTGGCGGTGTCGAATTCCTCCGACACCGCGGTTTGGGACGCGACCTCCGCGTCATGGTGCTGCGCGACCTCCGCGCAGACTGTTCTGCTTGGTTTGGGTTTTAATGTTATTGAATTTTCCATGTAAATCCCACGAGTAGAACCGATAAAATTACACTCCCCGGGTGACGGCCATTCCGGGAAGCGGGGTACATACTACGGAGGTCCCCTGGTATCCGTAGGTTTTAAGCGACTTCGCTGTCGGGTTTTTTCAGACTTTTCCTTGTCGCGGGCCGGCCAATTAAGGCAAGCCCCGCGGCCTTCAGAATATCGGCTTCCCAAGTGTGGCTAGCACTCAGGTCGTTGTCGATATCCTGGAGGTTACGCGACGCGGGAGAGCAGCCAACTCTCCCAGCACCGACGGTGGCACGAATGCCTGCCAGCCTCTGCGCGAGCAGTAGGCCGGCCCGTCCCTGGATCCCATGGATCCTTGTGTCGCCCCCATGTCCCCTCTGAAAGCAGAGGGATACCGGGAGCGACAGGCTAGCCCTAAAAAGGGCTGTTTGGGATGGAAGGGATTCTACGAATCCCTTCCCGCGGGCCTTGCAGGTCCGCCATACCACGACCCCCTCAGGGTCAGCTAGCCCTAAAAAGGGCTTGTCGGGTTATTGGTCGACGGCTAGCAGAGCTCCTTCTCCTTGGAGTCAGAGTCTACTAACCGTCGTCCAGGGTGCACCAGCCTCCCCGCTTCCGTTCCCCAGGACCGCGGTCCAGAGGGAAAAGAAACAGGTAAGCCAACGTGGAGGTTACCCAACCCGCACCCCAGGAAGGTTATAGGCTATATAACATTACGCTTCTGGCTAGTGATCATAAATATCAACAAATCCGGCAGATTTTTATACAATATTTGAAAATTAATAACTTGCATACATGAAACCAAATACACCCTATTTGGTTTCAAGAGTTGACACGGGGCTTCAAAGTTTGCCACGGGCGAAGCCCCGGTTGACCTTGAGATAGTTTTAAGATGGTTACCCTCGAGAGTAGGTATGCATCAAGCGCGAACCGGTTGTCCGGCGACCACTTTAAAACTCCGTATCTTTAAAACTAATTGATATATCGAAATAGTCGCATGGTTTCCGGCAGAGTAGAATTTAGACCACAGCATCTCTTCCCACGCGGTATCGTACAAGGCGACTAAGGGCTGTTTAACATCAGACAGATATATACAGCCCAGACTCTGCCTTAGTAGCATGATTCAAGTCAACAATAGTGTCCGGAAAACTGCAATAGGCTCACCCCTTATTACGTGGGACCGAATACAATGATTGGTGAAATGTGGGTGTTAATTCACCTCTGCCTAACCCTTTGGGGATAAAGGCATGATTACATGTATGTATGTGTATGTATATCGAACAAATTCTTTTATATGTATTTTTATTTTCATCACATAATATAATAAGGTTCTTCAAGAGGGACATTAGAAGGTTTCTTCAGGCTTGGCAGCGCGAGTATAATGCTCCTGGTATCACACACGTCAATAGCCCACGGTAACCACTTCCCATCAGGTGGGCCGTGTGCTTGTTTGCCACCTAAGTGGTATAAAAACAAGCCAGAATACAAAATTAGTAAACATTCTTTCTGAAGGTTTTGTCCCATGTACATTTATTTGTACAAATTGGAATCTGACGTATTGAGAACTTAGCCTTATTTTAGTATTATTTTATCTGTGGCGTTATGGAATTGGCCACAGTACAGACTATACCTGCTGCAGCGATAAGGCCGCCCATTGTACATTGAACTGTATAGATGCTACCTACTTGTCCTACTGTAAATCTGTTGGTGTACAATAAAGAATTATCTATCTATCTATCTATCTACCTACGTGAATAAATTGAAGACCCACCGTGCTACATTATTCATGAAATTTTGAGACAGGTGTATGATATTATACAGGGTGAATTTGAATTTAAAATCATGTGATTGCGTCAACCACTCAACAAATTAAATATACTTATACTATAGCAGGACGTCCTTCCGGGTCGTGACGGAGAAAGAATACAAACAACACCACCCCATCTCATCTGAAGGGTGTCGTAAGAGGCGACTTACAAAAAATACGCAGACGATATCACTGCTAGAGAAGGACAACTCGAAATAAAACCCTGTACCAACCCGTATGGCCAAAGTGGAAACAGTAGGTCAAAGTCTTTCAACATTGGGAGAGGCCTATCTAGAGGCGGTGGCGCGATTAGTGCCCCTCAGCCTTTTTCTGGGGAAAGATGGGGACGCCGTAGTCCCACACCCGATGTGGTCTTCTATAGCCATATTGAATGGATTGAATACTAACAATTAACTTTAAAAAAAATGTAATCCCCACATTTAAAAGATTTATCGTACATCACAGTTTAATAAAAAAATCAATCTCTTTTCAGGTACCATCGGCAATCGTAAGCCAAGTTGCCCGCTTACTGAAGTAACTCGAGCGTCAGAGGTCGATGAATGACCTCCGCCCCCTATGAGCACAGGCTTGACGGTGACGGGTTGAGCCACCTGTCATCTTGGCAGAAGCAGGCCCCGGCGATGGAGCGCCGGGGCATGTGACTCTGTGTTCCCCACACCCAAGAAGAGGGCCAGATCGAGAGAGATGGCCCTGGGTCGGCCGGGTTGCGAGATATATGCCTGTTAACCTCACCTTCAGCAACCAAAAACGACCCGCAGGCGTTGTGCGTTTTATTCGGTTCGAGTCCGACATAACCTCTCCCACGGGCTACGGTGGTAGCGGTATACTTGGGGATTTTCGGTCGTAAAAAAACGTACAATCAGAAGGTGTTGAGCTATACCATCTCGATACCTAAGTCTGCTCGCAATCGTTCTTCAAAACCCAATTGATCGAAATCAAAGGTTACAGTCGTGTTAATCCAGCTCTCTCTTTGAATCAAACGATCTGTTTGATTTCCCAGTTCTCATTTCAGAGTATCGAAAGTAAATTTTAATTGGAGATTGGCTATGTTTGCTTCAACACGCGAGAATATTATTAGCTGTACTTTGGCGTATCAATCGTGCTATCCCTACTGGATAGTGTTTATTTTATCGCTATAATATATCGATTGCTATCAATAAATTAAACTACCTCTTAAATGTTTTTATGTTTATTTCGAAATAATTCCCATTTGGCATTGAAATAAATTTAGATAAATTTAACTAACTAATCTTGATACATTTATACTCTATTTACTTCGTTTTGATACGAACAAGGTACGACCGGTAACGGTGTGCTCAGTGCGATACGAAATAAACTTCATCCCGTGCACGCTCAAACTGTGAAGGTTTTTAGCTCAGCACCTGTATGAGTGCTCAGGTGTTGCATACGTCCATAGGTCACGGTAACCACTTTCCAATAGGTGTGTTTATCTGCCGCCATCCAAGTGGTACAACAAAGTTTTAGGAGGTAGGACACGGCGGTATTTCCGCTCAATTGAGCAGTCCGACTGGGGAAGTACCTACGCCCTACAGAATACTGCGGTTATAATAACTTCGTGTTGTGTTCGCAGCGGTGAGTAGGGTAGCCAGAGCTCACTGCAGATTTGTGCTGTCAGTGGGATGACTAAAGGCTTGTCCTGCTTTGGTCTCTACACTGACAGCACAGAGACTCTGTGCTTACAGGGTCGGCAGCGCGAGTGTGGCTTTTCTGGTGTTACACACGTCCATAGGCCACGGTAACCACTTTCCATCAGGTGGGCCGTGCGCTTGTCAGCCACCTAAGTGGTATAAAAAAACAAAAATTTTCATCAACACAGAGTCAGGAAGGCATTTAACTTCTAAACTCCAGATATTAGATCACCTTGCCTCGTTTAAAGGCATTAAGTGCTAGATTGATACATTATTCACACAACTTCGCTCAACCCGAAGAATTACTAACTATAGGCATATTATTTAATTATAACTGGCGGTCTCGACACCTAGCCATAGCCGAATATTGATTATATTAACCAAATCCGTAAAATTTAAGTTCAGATACCGTTTTGTTAATATGTATGTTAATAATGTTTATATTACAACATCTAAACAGAAGTTCAGACGCCTCAAAGTTGTTGGGCATCTGAAAAAATAGGGAGCTACGATAGGCCCAATATGGAAGGCGGGTGACCGGGTGCTTGGGCGAATTAAGAGAGACCTATATTCATTATCCAGCAATGACTCATCATCTATATGGAGACGTATTTTCCTGATTGCATCCGAAGCTAAGGTGCCATCGGAGTTCAGGATCCGTCAGCTATGATTACAATAGCCTAAATGATTGATTTTATTTCACTTTCAATTAAAAAAATACAATAAACTTGTTCATTAGTTCAATGTTTTCTCAAAGACTACCTGGGACTCTTCACGTCTCCATTGAATAGATTCCTTTTAAGCAAGCGTGCTTAATTTTAGACCACGTAACCATCAGGTGTTATTGAGATTATACGTTAGCCTATATCTCATAAAAATATACCGAGTCTTCTTAAGATGCGGCTATAACAGAACACACAACAAAACATTGTAAACTATTTATACTGTTGATCGATGGCACTTGGTGGAATTTGTTGTTACACATATTGATAACTCACTTGTACTTTTCCACATTACTTTTATTGTTTGTTAGACCTGGCCGGCTTCGCCTTACGGCATCCTCAAAGGTTCACACTACTCCAAATAAATATTAAAAATAATGTGGAAAAGTACAAGTGAGTTATCAATATGTGTCAAACAATATAAAGATTCTCTATGGTTTTTCAATTCATTTTTACGATTTTCGGCACCTGAGAGAAAGAATACTTTTTATAAGGGTCAAGCATTTTACAACAAGCACATTAGAGAATGTATTCTTACTATAAAGTGCCAAACATCGTACAAAAAAATTTAAAAACCATGGAGATATAAATCTGTATACTTAATATTTTGTTGCGTGGTTTTATTAAAAATGTTCCAAAAGTAGTGTAGACACATGCCTCGAGGCAACAATAGTGGTGGAAATACGGCAATAGGCTCACCCTCTATTACGTGGGACCAAATAAAATTATTGGTGAAATGTGGATGTCAATTCACCTCTGCCTAACCCTCCGGGGATAAGGGCGTGATTATATGTATGTATGTAGACTGGTATCTTTCTTTTTTTGATTGTAGTTCCCATCTAACATCTAAAATAATGTTAAAAGTACGACTAAAAAGTCAAATCGTCATTTTCTTTTCTCCATAGCGTGATAATACTCACTTGTAACCGTCCTATAAAGCAGTAAAGAGCCACCGCTCTTTCAGTGGGGCACTTTGAACACAAAAGTACAGCTAAGTCATGATGGCGAAGCTTATCTCCACGCAGATTAAGACAAGCGACTGAGTGACATACTTGTTCACTACTAACTTTTGATCACAGCTTCTCTCGTATTAATACAGATTCATCATCAACAATTACTTTTATACAGTCCAACACTGGACATAGGTCTCGCCTAATTCGCACCATTTCTCTCAATCCTCCTGGCTAGGCGGCGTCCGTTCCATTTACCTTCTTGCGGTCTCCACTCAATTATTAATATAGATTATGTCTCTCAAATTTACGGGTAAGAATCTCTATAGTCTATTTTTACCCTACTACGACGAAGCCAAAGGAGGGTTATGCTTTTGACTGGCTATGTATGCACGCAGGTTCATCTGTTCCCTCATAGCTCCTGAACTACTTATTAGAACTGGACAAACGAGGTATCGTTAGAAGCGTCTTGGTCGTCCGCTGGTTATAGGCTATATGACGTATCACTGAAGAGTCGAGAGTAGAGAGTCTAATAAAACAAAATATTCTGGAAAAAAAGTGGCATACGACCACGGGTATCCTTGATATTTTCTTGTTAAATACTTTTTAAAGCGTGAGTTTTCAGTGGTCGGGTTTTAGTTATAAACTTTTTTTTGTCTTCAACAACGTTGCAATCAGTTGATTATTTCTTGACGCGGGGGGTATAGAGCGATAGCAACCTTCGAAATCATCGATCAGTTGACAGTCGATCCCATAATTATATATTAGTAAACAAATTAAACGACATTTTAAAAACTAAACTAAAACTATTTAGAGACCGAGTACGGCAGACATACATCTACGCGTACAAAATGGTTCAAAATAGGCGAGTCGTGCCTTTCAGCAAACATTCGCAAAATACTGTTGGAGCTGGCCCGAACTCTGCAGAGCAAGGAGGCTGTTTTTTGCGCCATATTGCAGCGAAATCATTTGTATGACTTTGCGTAAACATACCTGAAGCACTGCAGAAGCGAGGCAACCCCATCAGCATTATATAGCCATTATTATATAGGACACGTAAAGCGCTGACGGCACGCTGCGTATAGTTGGTTCACAGGCTGCACGTGTAAAATACTTGGCAGTATGTCTTAAACAAGGTGACCCTAACTGGTTCACTACATCGTGCAAACCTGCGAGCCACCATGTTACATCGCACCGCCAACGCTCTACGTTCTCTCTCGATATCAGCTTGGTCTTTAAGGTCATCAGTAACATAATGCCCGAGGTATTTAAATTGATACACTCGCTTAAGCTCTAAGCTTACACGAAAGTGACAAAGAAATAAATATTTTCTATAGACACTAATGGCCGTGAATTCAACAAACTCTACTAATATTTCTAATGTAAAAGTTAGTAAGTCTGATAGATTGACTCAATCATGCAAAAACTACTGAACGATATTGGGTCGAATTTGACACAGGTATCTATATGAACAGACCTGGACAATGACAAATGATACGTTTTATTCTGAGGAAACTACTCGAGAATCTTCTTACAGCGGTGTGAAAAAGCATTTGTCAAGGCCGTCAAGATAAAGGCATTATCGTAACAGTTTTCCCAACAAAAAACAAAAGAATCTTTTTTCCCGACGTGCGCATTGTATGCCCCTACACATAAGTAGATAAACTGTGTTCTTTATAAGAACAATAGGACACTTTTTATTCGATAAGTGATAGTGCAGGACCCGCACAAGCGATCGGAGTCCGGCCATAGTGATATAGGTAACCAGCACTTTAGATAAGTGGTAACGTACATACATACACATACATATTTTAATCACACCTTTATCTCCGGAGGGTTAGGTAGAGGTAAATTAACACTCACTTTTCACCAATCATTGAATTCGGTCCCACGTAATAGGAGGTAAACCTATCGCCGTCTTCTGGGCACTATTGTTGACTCAAGCCATGCATCTGAGGCTGAGTGCGGGCTGTATATATCTGTCTGATGTTAAACAGCCCTATCCCTTAGTCGCCTTGTACGACACCGCATGGGAAGAGATAGGGTGGTCCAAATTCTACTCAGCCGGGAACAACGTACCTATTAGTAGAAAAGAATTGATCAATGTATGAATTTAAATACGTTGATGATTGTAATTTTTTTATAAAGGACACATCAGTTTAACTTCACCTCGGCTGATGGTAAGCTGAAGACACAGTCCTTAGATGGTTATTTCTGTTTAGTTCTTGTTGGAATATTCTGCACCATATGCAGGTGACATGTAAGCCCTGCACGTGTTGTCCTATGTAGGAAAGAGGGACTAAGTGGAAGAGTTTATCAGAACATTCACAGCTACGTATTTCTATAATCGTCAAAATATGTATCAATCCCAAATACTCATCATTTCATTGTATGAGGGCAGGGACTATTTCTAAAATTATCGTTTGACTGCGCCATTGAGAATATCTAGTTTTAATTTTATTTATTTATACGTCAATCAACGCTTACTCACATCTTTTTATTACGCATCACTAAACGCATCTTTCGTAGGGCAACACACGCACTCCAATTCTAACTGCCGTATCCCTACTTCAGTGTGCTTCATAAAATACACAACTCAACTCTTGCGCTGCAGCGTACACGCTTATTAGTAAGGATCGCAAGACAAGCTGCCCGCGTACGAAGGCAACTCGGGCGTCAGAGGTCGATGAACGACCTCCGCCCCCCATGAGCGCCGACCTGGGGGTGACAGGTTGAGCTGCCTGTCACCCTGGCAGAAGCAGGCCGCGGCGGCGGCGCGCCTGGCGCGCCTCCCCGTTTCCGGGGAAGAGTTGGGGACTCTGTAGTCCCCACACCCGAGAAGAGAGCCAGATCGTGAGAGATGGCCCTGGGTCGGCCGGGGTGCGAGGGATATGCCTGTCAACCTCACCTTCGGCAACCACAGCGACCCAAAGGCGGCGTGCGTTTTAGTCGGTTCGAGTCCGACATAACCTCCTTCACCGGCTCCGGTGGGGAGGTATTCGCGGGGATTTTGCGCACGTAAAATAAAAAAAACACGCTTATTAGTGACGTGCTCCTAAAACTTAATATGAACCTCTCATTGAGATTGAAAATGTTACAAAAGGTGATTAGCCGCGAGTAGGTGCGTGTTTTCCGGCAGAGTAGAATTTGGACCACTCCTCTTCCCATGATGTGTCGTACAAGGCAACTAAGGCTGTTTTACATTAGACAGATATATACAGCCCAGACTCAGCCTCAGATACATGGCTTGAGTCAACATAAGTGCCCGGCAGACGGCAATAGACACACCCTCTATTACGTGAAACTGAATTCGATAATTGGTGAACTATGGGTGTTAGTTCACCTCTGCCTAACCCTCCGGGGTTAGAGGCGTGATTATATGTATGTATGTAAAAGCTGATTATTGTTCATCCCTAAAGCCATCACTGCAAGCACTGCAGGAGGGAAACAAGCCGCCATATAAACACCAGCATGTAGGCACTTACTCCTTCCACCTTGTACCTTTTATTACCTTTATAAAGCAAATCATAGATGTCAATAAGTGAGTCTGACAAACTCGATTATAAGTAATTTAAAAGCTATTCATAGCACACATGCTATCAATAATTTACGAGCTAATAGCTTACTGTCCTATTATGTCAAAATGTTATGGACTATTCGTGCGATGAATGAGCGTAATTTATTCATATTATGTAAGTCAACTGTTATACGTATCGTGATTGAGAAAGAATACTAGTATCACCACTTCATCTTTAACGAAAGATATCATAAAATGACGAAAGATATCACAAAATATTAAAATAAAATAAATAAATAGATGTGTAGAGTTCATCATTGCAATAGAGGTGAACGGCTTAGATCTAGCTGTTAGTTTATTATATTGTTTCTGTCGGTATTCACTAGTATGTTTATTTCTAAAGCTTCCAGGGCGTTTATTAGGGTAAAATCATCATCGGAGTAGAATGACGGTCTCTGTGACGTCACTACGTCACAGAGACCGTCATTCTACTGCTACGTTATTGCTAACGTTCGACTGCTACAAGAGGTGCGGGTTCGATTCCTGCTCACTGCAAATATTTGTATGCACGAATATGCATATTTACATTGGTCGGGGTATTTCTATGTATAATATGTATGTATTTACAAAAAAATAGTTTCTAATTTTTTTTTTATACCACTTAGTTGGCAGACTAGCACACGGCCCACCTGATGGAAAGTAGTTACCGTGGCTTATGGACGTCTGTAACACCAGAGGAGTCACAGTCGCGCTGCCAACCCTGTAGGTACAGAGTTTCTATGCCGTCAATAGAAGACAAATCAGGACAAGCCTTTAGTCTTCCCACTGACAGCACAAATTCTCCAGTGAGCTCTGGCTACCCTTCTCACCGCTGGGAACACAACACGAAGTTATTATAACCGCGGTATTCTGTAGGGCGGAGGTACTTCCCCAGTCGGACTGCTCAATCGGGCGGAAATACCGCCGTGTTCTACCTCCTTAAGAGTTTTCTAAGTATGTTTATCTAAATTCTGCTTACCATGAGTCTAGATAGCGTTGTGTAGAATGTTGTAGAATATTTATTTATTGTATAATATAGTCAAATATCATAGAATTTTGAAATATATCTATATAACCGCCAATGCAAACCTTTGAGCATACCGTGAGGCGAAACCGGTCAGTTGAAAAATAAAATACAGTGAAAAAGTATCTTTCTTATTCAATATGTGTAGCAGGTTCCGCCAAGTGCCATCAACAACATCACCAACAATATTAAAAGGAAAAAATACGCAGACGATATTACTGCAAGAGAAGAAAACCTCCAAACGAAATCCTGTACCTGTCTGGCCAGCATGGAAACACCAGGCCGAAGCTGATTAGATAGGCTAATTGATTGAAATGATTGAGTCAAATGTCGTTAAATAAATAAATAATATAAATAGAATAAAAGGCTAGGGAAATAGCCAATTAACAGACCAGCCTCCTAGACAAGTGTCAATTTGTTGGCCAGAGTATTGTATTTTTAACCCACGACGCAAAAACGACGGGGTGTTTTAAGTTTGACGTGTCTGTGTGTGTGTATGTGTGTGTGTGTCTGTGGCATCGTAGCTCCTGAACGGATGCACTAATTTGGATTTAGTTTTTTTGTTTGAAAGGTATATTAATCGGGAGTGCTCTTAACTATGATTAAAAAAAACCACTACAAAATGAGGGAGTAGGTACATATTTTTTTCTTAACTCCCTCAATATTGGTATCAAATGAAAGGGCTTGACTAGTAGAATACCATACAATATGAGAAATTACAAATCCAAGATGGCTGCCACTACAAAATGGCGTATTACATTTTATTTTACAACTCCCTCAATACGGGTATCAAATCAAAGAGCTTGACGAGTAGATCAGTTTAAAAAGTGTAAAATAAAAATTAAATTTAAAATTAAAAAAAAAACCCTCAAAACGTCGAAAATATGTTTTGTTAGTTAGCCCTATAACTTAGATATACCTAGTACCTAGTAACATAGGTACATATTTCATACAAGCCTTGTCATTGTGGGGGTCCTTGGATTTTCGACTTTTTGGGGGTTATCTTGTACACATATTTTGATGTTTATGATATTGCGTAAAGCGATAAGGCCACCCTACTGTACTGCTCTTGTCTTCTCAATTTCTGTATCTTGAATATTGTAATTGGCGTACAATAAAGTAATGATAAAAAAATATATTTTAGACAGTAGTCAACGTTTTTTTTATACCACTCAGGTGGTAGACGAACATCGACATCAAAAGAGTTTCAGCCATCGATGACACAGTAAATAAATATACAAATAAATGTAGATATATATATTGCCCATCACATATTCTTGTTAATAACTTTGTACCGCTTTGAATGAACCAATTACGATAATTAGGTACCTGCCCCATTTCTACATGCTGCCAGTTTTAGGGTTAGTTGGGCATAAATAGATTTTATACATGTAGTAGAGGGTAGATTTGGCTTATTGTTTACAATAATTGTCAAAAAGCCAGTCTAGTGCAAGTATGACTCGCGTACCTACCAAGGGTTCCGCACAAAATTGGATTCAGAATGATCTTAAGCTACATAAACCGCAATATATATATTTCATTTTATACCACTTAGGTGGCAGACAAGCGCACGGCCCACCTGATGGAAAGTGGTTACCGTGGCCTATGGATGTGTGTAACAAAAGAGAAGCCATACTCGCGCTGCCGACCCGGTAAGCACAGAGTCTCTGTGCCATCAGTGTAGAGGACAAAGCAGGACAAGCCTTTAGTCATCCTACTGACAGTACAAATTCTCCAGTGAGCTCTGGATACCCTACTTACCGCTGGGAACACAACACGAAGTTATTATAACCGCGGTATTTTGTAGGACAGAGGTACTTCCCAGTCGGACTGAATTGGGCGGAAATACCGCCGTGTCCTACCTTCTCCGAGATATACTTTGATGCGTTGATTTAGAACTTTGAGTTTTGCACAGTTTCAAGATGTTTTAAACATGAGCATGTGGTATTTCAATTTAATGCCTCCACGTATTCTTGAGAAAAAGGTCTTGACAAGCAGACAGACAGACAGACAGACGGACCGGCGGACAACGAAGTGATCCTATATGGGTACCGTTTTTTCCTTTTGAGGTACAGAACTCTAAAAAGCAGATTTCGACAATGATAGCCGAGGCAAATCACATTGTTACTTACCACATTTCACTCGCTTGAGTAAAATATGAGAGTTCAGTTTGCTTGAACAACTTTTCACGGGATTCTTCAGTTGCCTCCAAAGTTTGGGGCCTGAGGCCCGTTTACTGTTTTTTGGTACTCATGTCAACTTTGTGTGTGACTTCATTTATGAAAATCGAGGATAGAAAATAGTATTACCTATAGTAACATTATATAAAGTAAATACCCTAGGCAAATAACCACTGCTCGCATCGAAATGGTTGATATTTTTGCTAAAGTAACAAGACTAATAAAATACTAAGCCAGGATAAGCCGGACACCCTTTTTAAATCCGTATTTTAAATACCTAACTCCGAAAACAATTATGTACTTTAAATATATTTTGAAAACCAGCTGTGTAATCATTTTTTCGCTCGGAAATCCTCACGAATATCATGAGTTAAGATCTGATTCTGATCTGATCTGATTCGAGTCCGATATAACCGCCCGTTAGATCAGACCCGAACCAACTAAAACCGCACGTCCTCACGTGTCTTCAGATGCCGAGGTGCAAGGTTGCCTATAAAGTGTTACCCTCGCACCCTGGTTGATCCAGGGCCATCTTCGGTTTCTCAATCCCTTCACAAGCCTGTTAAGCATTCAAAATCGATAAGAAGTGCCGTACAGCCTTAGACTACATATAAAATCTATCGACAAAGTCATGGCCACGACAACGTGTAGTAGATACCGTCATGGCCACTACTGCGGCCCCGGCGTGGGAGACGCCGAGACGAGAGCTGGTGGCGGCCCTGGGAATGAGAGTTCTCACGCTCGCCACCTTGCTCGCGACATTGATTCGCTATATAAGTGCATGGGCTGCCAGTGCCTCCTTCTGCGAGCAATTTTTTTTTAAATCTAGGAAACACCAACTTGACTTTACGTCGCCTGATGGTAAGCTAAAGGCAAAGTCTCAGGTCAAAAAAAATATGCTCGTGAAGTAAATGGCGAAGCGGGAGCGAAGAAGAAAGCAACTCGGCCTTCGGAGAAAACAGAATGGCCTCATTTCCCCTTGAGCGAGGGCATAAGGGTGACGGGTGGAGCAGCCTGTCACCCTAGCACAAGCAGGCCGGCAGGTTGTTGACTCCGTGGTCCTTACGTACTTTGACAGTTTAAAGCACTATATTGACTTTAGCTTACTCGTACATAAATTATGATATCATGTACATAAGGTTTAAATGTTATAACAATATAATTCGCAACGTGAATGGCCTTAGTGGCCACTTGTTTAAAAACTTCCTTAAAACAATTAAGCAGTCTAAAAATATTGCTGAAGTTATTATCCACTTTGGAGTTCAACCGAGCGAGATAAATCAAAAACTCTTGCTGTAACCTCAGCCAGAGATTTATAGGACCTTTTACAATTTTAAAGTTTAACTTGCAAGACTCTGGTTTGGGTTTATTGTGGATTATTTCGTTAATTGAAAGGGGTTTTAGATATCTTGGAGAACAGATGCGTCATTAAAATCTGTTGAGTTTGTGCTGGTGTGCTTCTAAGACCGTAATCCAACTACATCGTAAGTTATAGGAATCTTAAACAATTATGTTATAGCTATACTATTACGATCACATCTGTCGTCAAATTGCCGATTAAGCACAAATTTTGACAATATTCTATTAGACTATTTGTTTTAATTATTGAAAAATTACTACTGTTTAATAATATAATGATCTGCGAAAGTAGAATATTCTTACGAAAAATCGTTTTAAAGATATTTGATTTTGAAAATTGTATTTTTGGAAACGCCAGAAAACGCTCCATACAAAATCTTACTTGCGAATGACATCACAAGCCAGAGAATTTCGCGTTTATCTCAGTATGCATTGCGTTTACATGTTTATAGTTCACAATAAAAGTAATTTGAAATTGAATGAGGAATCTAAAAAGTTATAATTTGGTGCTGAATTTGATTGTTTATATTTTGGCTTACTTTTGGATTTAAAAATAATGAAACGTCATGGTTGCAGTTTAGTTTTTTTTAGCTACATCCTATTTTGCAAGGTATATTTTATAACTGTAATCTAAAATATTAATCAGCAGTATTGGGAAGAATCGGGCAACGTTGTCAAATAGCCTATTCTGTTAAGATCAATGGGTTTTTTACAACTAACTCTCATGTTCTACGAAAAATCCCCATGCATCTAAAGAAGATCCTGAACCTTCCATTGCAACCTGTTCCAGGCACCTGCGTTAAGACGGTGATAAGTATATTATATTCAAGCACAGTAGCTACAAAGCTTGTACAGGCATATCATAAAACATTGCTCGCAAAATTCTGTGCCCTTTATATGTCCCCTTGCCTCACTCTGTAATCATCATGAAAACTTATACTCGTTACATATCTCATACATTTTGAGTTGAGGCCAGGTCGAGGCTACGTTCAAATATAGGCACTAAAGTATTGTCATTAAGTTTTGAGTTGGTGAATTGCTTTTGTAATATGAGCATTAATTTAATGTTGTAATGTAACTGTAAGGTTCAAAATCGCATGCCACGTATCTCATCATCTTCTTAGCCATTCAAAAGTTCTACTTTGGAGCTCTGGTTCCACTTACTATTTTCGATCGGTTTCTTGACTCATAGGAGAGAGACTGTCGTTTGACTTCCAAAGGACCCAACCAGCACGCGACTTGCCAAAGAGGTTACAACAAGATTTCCAAAAATTATAAAAAATTGTCTTTGGGTTGTTCTCGTCATCCTAAAGGCGAGTACTTGCATAGACGCAATCAAGTGTCCAGGATAATCCAATAGCGACTTGCTCTGAAATACAACCTTGTTGAGGTGCCTTACTATAGGTATGTTCCTGAGCCAGTTTAATAGCCATATCACATCACTGTACACTACACGATAGGACATTGTCGCCAGTAAACCTGACATAGTGGTAATGGATCGATTAGAATGCCTTGCAATGATTGTAGATGTCACCATACGTCATGAAGAGAATCTCGTGAAAGCTGAGGAAGATTAATAGGTTAAGTACATGGACTTGGACTTGGCCTACGAGGTTGTCGAGATTCGGAATGTTGACTCAGCAATCACTGTACCAATAGTCGTGTCAGTCAACGGAATAATAGCAAAGAGCCTCGACCAACACCTTCAAAGGCTCTCGTTAGGCAAGTGATCAATACAGAAGGCGGTATTCCTCAACTAGGCATGTTTTGTCAGGAAGTTCCGCTCTCTGGAGCCCTAAGCACTGATAGCTTGGTCCCTGAACCCGATGCCGGTGGAATACTATTTTTTTATAAATGTGTTATATGTATAAAAAAATATAAGTTTTACAAAAGGAAAAAAGATAACAATGATAATGAACTAAGTATTACTTTGTAGTGAATGACGCAAGCGCCACACGTTGTGCAAATTTTATATATTATATGTGATAATGTGCAAAAAATGTGTATATTTCTGCACATTTTTTGCACATTATCTGCAGGAAATTACATACATACATACATATAATCACACCTTTATCCCTGAAGGGTTAGGCAGAGGTGAATTAACACACACATTTCACCAATCATTGAATTCGGTCCCACGTAATAGGGGGTGTCTGATGTTAAATAGCCCTATCCCTAAGTCGCCTTGTACGACACCGCATGGGAAGCGATGGGGTGGTCCAAATTCTACTCTCCTGGGAACCACGCGGATGGCAGGAAATTATCTCAATCTTATTTTCACGAAACAGATGTACGCAAGACGCAGTACAGACCCTAAAATTCAAAACAACCATACTCATCTGTACATGAACTTACAACTTACAACTGACGCGGGCCCCCGCTGACTCACTGGTCGCACATCCCTTCTTTAGTAACAGAGTCATCCACAATTTGAACTTGCTGCATCCACAATCAACGGTTTTAAAAATAAACTCGATAACTGGCTACGACTTGACAACACAGAGCTCAAAAAAGACGACAGTTAAGGCTTCAAATAGAGAGACTATACATGCTGCTTGTTCATAAATAAATAAAATTTTCCAATACAAAGTTATTACAAAAAAGATGTTATAATAAAACTACTCCACGAACCGTCCGGTCAATCATTTATTTATTGCACGCTTATCGATTGTGGCATTCATCCACGATCAAGTACGAATTAAGGCTTCCATCGAAAAAGGAATTGTGTCGAGACTTTCGAGGTAAACGGTAAACAGATCGATTCGGTAACCTTTCTGAACGCTTATGACTTTACTCGCATACAAACCATAAATTTTACTTGCTTGTGTAACATATGAATTTGTAGATTTCTATAGCTTCTGTATCGCCAAAAGGTATGTAATTGAATGAAATTTTAAAGCATTTAGTTCTACACTACTACTACAAAGACTATTAGCGGTTCAAATGGGTTCGAATCCCACCTGAATCAATTCAATTTTTCGCGTCAGTCGCTTATAGATTATTCTGGATACTTGATTATGTCATTTAGTATGCTACTAACTATACAAATAAATTAAGATATAGATTTTTTTTATATAGGACACATCATTTACACTTCGCCTTGCCTGATATTAAGCTGAGAGGGTCACCATTACTTACATATACCATGTGACAATGGTGACACTCAGCATGACGACCTCATCATAATGTTTTTCACGCCCCGCTTAAAGGACCCGGGACTGTAGGAAAAAAATACACACGAGCTGGTAATTAATGCCAGGCTCTAATGGTGCGACAAAGGAAAGAGTACACCGAACCGCTTGGTTCTTGATCTGATCTCTGAACTCGCCTGAACCGATTGAACTTTTTCTATATCTCAATCGGTTTGAGAAGAAATGGAAATCTACAAACACGAAAAATTTAAGGAAAATCGTTTCCTCCTATGAAAAATTTTGACGATGATTGCATATTTGTTACTTAATCGTGCTTACACAGCTTTTATATATATCATAGGAGCACGTCAATGTAACTCATTACACCTCGACTGATGGAAAACTGGAGACAAAGTCTCAGGAAATTGGGTCACCATTAAATACACCTACGATGTAACAATGGAGGTCCTCAGCTTAACTTTTTCACGGCCCGCTAAAAGGACGCGGGAGCTTTCTGTTTTCAGAACAAGTTTTCTTACCAATGATGTGAAAAATTGTAAAGATGTTTGTATATTTATTAGTCAATCATGCTCAAACAGCTGAACGTATCGGTATCCCGATTCAACTAATTATATATCAAACCCACTATCATTCCACAGAGATTGAAAAAAATGCCATTTAATTTTAAAATTTACTGCTATGTAGTTAAAGTATAAAATTAAAAAAAACATCTTGTAAAATGAATGGAAGCATATAATGAACTCTTTAAAATAAGATAAGATAATCTTTATTGTACACCAACACATTACACAGTACATGTACGGACAACATTATGAAAAATGTACAAATGGCGGCCTTATTAAGCAATCTCTTCCAGGCAACTTTTGTCTTTTAATTTCAGACTTTCATTCTAAAGACAGTGGATATGCTAAGGCATAATGATTGCAGAATCTAAAAAAATCTAAAACAGGCCGAAATTTGATACAGGGATATATTCTATAGTCTGGAATTTTTCCTTCAATCCGGGTTTCGTCCGGGACACAGCACCACAACCTCCCTTATTAATATTACTGACGACATACGGTTCGGTATGGAGAATGGAAATCTCACAATACTCTGTTTACTTGACTTTAGCAACGCATTTAACACGGTGGATTTCGACGTTCTCCTTGCCATATTAAGCTCTCTCAACATATCTCCATCGGCTATTGACTTGTTTCGTAGTTACTTGTCTGGTCGCCGGCAGCGGGTCCGACTGGATGACACCTATTCATCTTGGTCTGACACTGCTGCGGGTGTGCCGCAGGGTGGCGTTTTATCTCCTTTGCTCTTTTCACTATTTATTAACTCTATCTCTAATCAACTTCTCTCTTCCTACCACCTTTATGCAGACGATTTACAAATCTACTGCCAGACCAATGTGGATGGGCTGTCCCAAGGTATTGCCACGATTAATACTGACCTGGCTAACCTTAGTGCTTGGACTGCTATGCATGGACTTAAGGTTAATCCCGGAAAGACTCAGGTCACTGTAATTGGTAGCTCAAGACTTTTAGCTAAGGTCGACTGGTCGGCACTGCCCCAAATTTGCTTTGAAGGTACTACCATTCCCATAAGTGATACAGTGAAGAACTTGGGCATATATCTTGACAAAACCATGTCATGGACGGCTCAGGTTCAGAACGTTAGTCGTAAAATTTTCGCCACCGGTGGATCGCTGAGGAGACTACGTAATTTCCTTCCAACCGCAACTAAAATTGAGCTAGCACAATCCATACTTCTACCTATTCTGGACTATGCCGATGTCAGCTATCTTGATCTTAACGAGGACCAACTTGATAAACTTGAGCGACTCCAAAACTTCTGTGTACGATTTATTTTTGGCTTGCGCAAATATGATCATGTTTCTGAATTTCGTAAAAAACTCAAGTGGTTACCAATCCGCCTTCGCCGGAATACTCATATTCTCTCTCTTCTTTTTAATATTTTATTGAACCCGACTACTCCTTTATATTTAAAAAATCGATTTAAATTTCTGTGCGAGAACAATTCCAGACTCTTAAGATCCACGGAAAACTTAACCCTGGCAATTGTGACGCATTCTACAAGCTTCTGCGATAAATCTTTCACAGTTCAAGCTGCAAGATTGTGGAATGCGTTGCCTGTAAATATTAGACGAGCACAGTCACTGTCAACATTTCAGAGACTGGTAAGGGAGCACTACCTAGCGTTATGAGTTGTTATGTATGTTCACTCTTTGCTTTTTGTTTATTTTCCTTTTTCTTATATACTTCTAGCAGCTGTATATTATGTAATTGGTGTTTATTTGTGTGTAATTCACTTATATGGTATATATTTAACATGGGTATGTATATATGTAACTATGGTATATGTATGTTTATATATGGTATATATTTTAGGTATGTATTTATGTATCTGTATATATAGGTAGGTATTTATTTAATTAAATAATATAATCTCTTATTCTTCTTCACTTCTGTTCCTAAATGCTTTACTAGATACAAATTTTAATTAGTTTTAATTTAGTGTACACCGCAAACTACCCCGCTTACTGGCAGCATAGTCCATACACTGGTTGTCTGGAAGAGATCGCAGATTGCGATAAGACCGCCCATTGTACAACTATCTAGAATGTATGTATCCATTGTATGTGTCCTATGTTTGGTGTGCAATAAAGAGTATTATTATTATTATTATTATTATTATTCATAAATAGCAAGAAAGTCTTGAGAAGGAATGACAATATCATATAGTTATAAACTGTACTATTATTTTGAATCCCACTTTGTGAAGAAAATTAGGGCAAGGGCAGAACGTGACAAAATTATGACCGCCGACAATAGCACCACAAGTAATGACATTTAAGTGATCATGGCGATTATTAGATACTCAAAACTTAAGTATATTTTTTATACCACTTAAGTGGCAGGCAAGCACACGGCCCACCTGATGAAAAGTGGTTACCGTAGCCTATGGACGTGTGCAAAACCAAAGGAGTCACACTCGCGCTGCCAACCCTATAAGCACAGAGAGTTTCTGTGCCGTCAGTGTAAAAGACAAAGCAAGACAAGCGTTTGGTCTTCCCACTGACAGCACAAGAACTTTCTAGTGACCTCTGGCTACAGTAACCGCCGGGAACACAACACAAGGCTATTATGGCCGCGGTATTCTATAGGGCGGAGGTACTTCCCCAGTCTGCTCAATTGGACGGAAATACCGCCGTGTCCAACCTTTTGTCAGAATTGTTTATTCTATTATGAAATTCGGATTTCGGACTTCGGACTCGCACTCCGAGGGTTTCGTACAAAATTGTATTCAAGGATGACCTTATGCTACAAAATCCGTGATATGTATTGATTGCGTTAACTTAGGAGTTTGATTTTTGCTCAATTTCAAAACGTTACGGACTCGAATATGTGGTATGAATTACAACTTGAAACCTCCACACATTCCTGAGAAATAGGTCTTGACAGACAGACAGACAAACGGACAACAAAGTGATCCTACAAAGTTTCCTCTTAAGAAAAAAATTGCATTTATTTTAGTTTTAAGGTTCCGTACCCTAAAACTTAAATAAATGCATTTTTTTTAAATCTTTTTGGCCGCGTAGTTTCAAGCAGAGTAGAATTTGGACCACCCGATCTCTTTCCATGCGGTGTCGTGCGAAGCGACTAAGGGATAAGGCTATTTAACATCAGAAATATATATACAGCCCAGACTCAGCCTCAGATGCATGGCTCTAGTCAACAATAGTGTCCGGAATACGGCAATAGGCTCACACTCTATTATGTGGGACCGAATACAATGATTGGTGAAATGTGGGTGTTAATTCACCTCTGCCTGACCCTCCGGGGATGAAGATGTGATTATATGTATGTATGTATGTATGCTAAACTTATGAAGTTAAAGAAGTGATACAAAGTGTATCAAGAGACAGCCTTGGAGCGTGTTGTGAAACCTCTCAGCAATACAGTCGTAGCACCTCGCGGCAATGTAATTTAAAGTTTCGAGTTTTGCCGCGGGGCTTATTTGCTGGTGCGGACGCTAATTGTACCGTTTATATGTACACGCACATAAACAAAATACGCAATTTCACAAGTGTATTAACATGACATGAACACAACTAAACGCGCGCATTCGTTATCTGCACCAACTATTTGTTTCATCAAAACAATAGGCTTATCCTCTCTATACCCCTAAATAAGATAAAAGCGTGATTATATGTATGTATGTATGTTTTATGAAGTGTAACTTTCTTTAGCTATACATGACACATTTTGGATGAACAATCGGCTGTTGGTAGAGATATAGATTATAATCGTAGTCTACAATAACACGTACTTTTAATCTCTTGAATAGATTTTTATAAATTGCTGGAACGGTATCAGTATTAACGCGGGCGGAGTTGTGGACAGCGGCTAATTTATCCGGTAAAACTTCATTACAAAATATAGTATGTCAACCATGTGACCTAAATAACTCAATTATCTACCGACCAAGTCTGATTCCATGTCTTGTTGTCATTTACAAAGTCATCAACCGTGTAATAGACCAAATCAAATTACTGACTTCCAACCATAAATGTTGTTCCACTTATCATTATGGCTTGTGTCAGTTATGTGTGATCATAATTGTATAGGAAAAACTTATTAGGCCATTAGTTGTGTACCTAAATATTTTGTAAACTTACTCTTTTTTAATATACTTAAGCATTCTACCTTACTAATATACCCTCTAACTCCCCCAACTAAGCTAAATTGCTTGTGCTAGGAGTGGGTTCACGTCAGTAGTATAATGGCCAGGATTCGATGACAGGATTCAGGGACCTCTGGATCGTAAGGCCGACTTCTTATCCACTAAGCTACCGACGCTACTTTGTCACAGTCTTATTATTACTTACTGTTGGTCGAGTTAGTACTTGCTTTGGTCAACTATGAGGGGTACAGGGTAAGCGAGGGGCAGAGTTAGCGAACGCAATCTCACTGTCGGCAACACCCCTCCAGGTTAGAGAGCGCAAACCTTGCGCTCTCTTATCTGAAGGGGTTTCGCCGACAAAAACCTTTTTAACCAATTTCAAAGAAGAAGGTTCTCATTTATTCGGAAACTTTTTTTACAAGCTATGCTTATGTAACTATGATTGTTCGGATCAAATCTTGCAACTTGATTTTGTTGAAAGTTTGCAAGCCCTTCTTTTGGATGACATAAATATGTTATTATGGAGCTGTTCTGATAATGGAGTAGGATTTTTTTTTATACCACTTAATTGGCAGACAAGTACATGGCCCACCTGATGGAAAGTAGTTACCGTGGCCTATGGACGTCTGTAACACCAGAGGAGTCACAGTCGCGCTGCCAATCCTGTAAGTACAGAGTTTTTGTGCCGTCAGTAGAAGACAAATCAGGACAAACCTTTAGTCTTCCCACTGACGGCACAAATTCTCCAGTGAGCTCTGGCTACCCTACTCACCGCTGGGAACACAACACGAAGTTATTATAACCGCGGTATTCTGTAGGGCGGAGGTACTTCCCCAGTCGGACTGCTCAATCGGGCGGATATACCGCCGTGTCCTAGTCCAGGAATCCAGGAATGTGATAGACTCTCCAAAATTAAAGTACCTCTCGTTGTGACAACTATGTACCATTAACTGAATTTCTGTGTGTTAAGAAGTTGAACTACTGGTGGGCTTATAGATAGTAATACTGTGACTTTGTTTAATTTACCTGCGTGTGGTTCCCGGCAGAGTAGACTTTGGACCAACTCATCATTTCCCATGCGTACAAGACGACTAAGGGATGGGGCTGTTTAACATCAGACAGATATATACAGCCCAGACTCAGCCTCTGATGCATGACTTGAGTGAACAATAGTGCCTGGAAGACGGCAATAGCCTCACCTACTATTATTTGGAACCGAATTCATTTCTTGGTGAAATGAGGGTGTTCATTCACCTCCGCCTAACCCTCCAGGGATAAAGACCTGATTATATGTATATATGTCTGCAATCTGCCGCTGGTAAACATCTGCGGGAGCAGTCGTAGATAGATGTTTGTATGGCAACCGGGACCCAAGGACATTTTTTTTTTATCTAGGACACGCCAACTTGACTTCACCTCGCCTGATGGTAAGCTAAAGGCAAAGTCTCAGGAAAGAGGGTCACCATTACAGACACTAAGTGTTACAATGGTGGCAATCAGCTTGAACTCATCAGATGCTTTTTCACGCCCCGCTTAAAGGCCCCTGGACTGTAGGAAGAAGGAAACACGTGTGCTGGTAATGAATGACATCGAACTAACGTGCTCTTTCAAGGCACGGTAGGGTCTCAATATCTTTAAAGAAGTCACTTATCCTAGGACCAACTTTTCTAGTGTTTCTTAGCCTTGCATTCTGTTATTTTACTTGGTTAAGACCCAACCAGAAGTCAATACCTAAAAACTTTGAGACTGTCGTATGTTTGGTTGCAATTGGCAATGTTGGTACTTATTTATAACAATTTAAAATGCCGCGTGGTTCCCGGCAGAGTAGAATTTAGGCCACCCCATCTCTTCCAATGCGGTGTCGTTCAAGGGGACTAAAGGATAGGGCTGTTTAACATCAGACAGATAAATACAGTCTAGACTTAGCCTCAAATGAATGGCTTGTGTCAACAATAGTGGCCGGAAGACGGTAATAGGCTCACCGCCTATAACGTGGGACCGAATTTAATGATTTGTGAAATGTGGGTGTTAATTCACCTCTGCCTAACCCTTCGGGCATAAAGGCGTGATTATATGTATGTATGTATGTAAAATTATAAAACACTTGAACACCGTTTTCATATACTTAATATTCCTTTTTTTTGTTACTATTACCAGCTATTATAACAGCAACTTGAAACAAAACAAGAATATTCTTTCAAAACGAAATTTTATGTATGTGGGTCAAAGGACGAGGGGAATACGAAATGTACCGAATATCTGACCCCTGCCACCATGCCCCAAGAGATTAGGCTACCTTCCTGATTTCTAATACAAGTTGAGAGCCTTGAAAGGTAAGTTTTGATAACACATTCAATGAAATGATAAATGCTTAGTTCGAGTTTTGGAAGAAATTGGACTCACACTTAGAAGATATTAGATTTATACATACATATAATCACGCCTTCTCTGGAGGGTCAGGCAGAGGTGAATTAACAACTACATTTTACCGATTATAGTATTCGGTTCCACGTAATAGAAGGTGAGCCTATTGTCGTATTCCGGGCATTATTGTTGACTCGAGCCATGCATTTGAGGCTGAGTTTGGGCTGTTATTTGTCTACTGTTAAACAGCCCTATCCCTTAGTCGTCTTGTACGACACCGCATGAGAAGAGATGGGGTGGCCCTAATTCTACTCTGCCAGAAACCACGCTGTAGATAGATAGATGGATAAATAATACTTTATTGTACACCAATACATTTACATTAGAGACAATTAGGTAGCATGTACATGATATTGTTTTTGTTTTAGCCACTCTACCGTATTACATAGACAGTATTAGAGATGATATCACTAACTCGAGTCTGATCTGATTCCCAGATGATAATGTGTATCATAGAATCTTGCAGCATAACCATTTCTTGCTCTCCAATGGGGGTATTTGCCTTTAGTTAATACAAATTATTTAACTAGGCTTTTTAAATTAAGAATGGTAAAAGGTGCGTCGGTTTTTATTTCATCATTTTATTTATTTTTAATCATCCAGCCACCTAGAATAGTAAATTATTAGTCAATTAAATATTATAACGTCACAATAATTTATTTCATTCAAGTTTCCTTATAACTTATCGTTTTGACGTTTAGTAAAAAGTAACTAATTTGACTAGCCATTCAATTTTATTATCCAATTAAAGACGCATTTAATTATACATATCATTTGGGAATAAATATTTGGGTATTAAAATAGCAGGAAGTAAATAATGAGGGCTTCGTAATTTTTATAACAAAGCTGTCATATCCTTTCAAAAAGGCGATAAAAATATGTTTCTGTATTTATAATTCGACTTTCCATGAACCATAATTATAATCAATCTTTATTTGCGAATACAGGAATATATTATGGTATTACATTTGTTTAAAGTTTCCTCATTCAGTATTCCACCCAAATGGCATGCAAAATTACATTTTCATTAATAAAGTAAAATATTACCTACGATAATTAGATATAATAAATTTTCAAATCGGTTCTTAAACTACGGAAATACCAGGAAACATAATATATTAAAAAAAGATTCTAACGAATTGAGAACCTTCCTAATTTTTAAAATAAATTAAAAATTGCTTTAAGTGTCATTGCAGCAACTATATATTTTGATATGGTGTTATGAAGTGTATTTATATGTGTGATAATATATTATGACTTTTTCTGTGATATTTATAGTATGTATGTTTATATATAATTGTATATACCAATTAGGTTTATTTGTTTCTGTATTCTGTATGTACACCTAACTGCCGTGAAATATTCTTCTCCTACTTTTTCTCTCCATCCTATGGTTGCCTGTAAGAAATTGCCACAGAGCGATAAGGCCGCTATCTGTACGTACCACGAAATTTAAATCTCATATTGTAATGTAATATGGTATTGGTGAACAATAAAGACGTTTATTATCATTATTATTATTATATTTTAATATCTTTATAGAGAACTAGGCAACGACATTTATTAGAACTTTAGTGCGGATTTTTCAGTTCAGGAACAATTCTACAAGAGAATATTCAAACAAAGAACTGTACCAAACTTAAACAACAGCTGAAATGTAAATGACACAAGTCTCAAGTGCAGAAACGCGCTAGTAAATTTGCCGGAATCACAAATACTAGCTGTCGTAACTCCACAGGAGAAATGTACTTCGTGAAAATTCAGTTGTAGAATGCCAACGCGATTTGATTTCACTTCGACTTCCAAACTAACAAGAAAGTTCCCGTACTAGATGGATGTTTGTTATTCAGTTACACTCAAACGGCTGAACGAATCTTGATGTAATTGGACTTAGGTACGCTAAAATTGTTCTCTTCAAATCGTTTAATCATTCGATCATTCATTGGTTCTGATAGTACGTGCAAGTATCGGTAGATGGTTTCCACTGTCGTCGCCTCAAAACAGCTTTTTTCATTCTTTTTTTATAGGAGGTAGGACACGACGATATTTCCGTCCCAATTGAGCAGTCCGACTGGGGAAATACCTCCAGTCGACAGAATACCGCGTCAATAATAACCTCGTGTTGTGTTCGCAGCGGTGATTAGGGTAGAAGACCAAAGACTTATCCTGCTTTGTCTTCTATACTGACGGCACAGAAATCTATTCTTATAGGGTCGGCAGCACGAGTGTGACTGATGGTGGTGGTGATGGTGTTGTATACGTCTATAGCCCACGGTAACCACTTACCATCAGGTGGATCGTGTGCTTGTATGCCACCTAAATTGTATAAAAAACGTGCAATCATATTAACGAGAGCTAATAACCTTTGAATTGCCTGACGTTTCAATCATGTTACACTGGCCGTGGTAAGAGGCTGACTGGCTCATTTTATTAGCCTATATTATCATCGATAAAGAACTTTAGTGAGTAATTATTAACACGCGATAATGCTAACTATATTATAACTATTCAGAATTAATGTTCTCACACCTTTCTCACACGATATAATTAAATTGCTTAAGTTATGAAATCACCTGAATAGTTTGCCGCTGATTAAACCATGTAATAAAATGTGTAAACCTTTTACCTATGTGTTGACTGGTAGATAATGTCTACGGCATGTGATCGGTTAACCTCCAGACTTCGTACAGACTTCGTACTAAAAATAGTTTAATAAGCGCATAACTCGAGAGCAGCTATTGTTTTTCGTAAAAATGTTACAAAAGTTCTATGGGAACCGACATCCACAAAGACACGAGCATCAACAAACACACTAGTCGTAATTTTGATTCATTAATTAATAATACCCACTTTTTCTATAGGGACTATGTTTCTCTGGGGTTAGAGGGTCAGACGGCAATCCCATGCATATAAGCCAAGATAAACCAATCCATAAGGAAAGGAGTAGTTGCAGAACAAATCCCGGTCTCCGAAGTGTTAAAACAGCCTGCAAACTAATTTTCAAGCTAGCTGGATATTTTTTATAGAGGGTGTATATTGCTGTATATGGTTTAAGGTCCTCACAGTCTCGATGAGTCCATTCCACCACTGCTTCAGGTTTTTTGGAGTGCCATACCATCTCAAACACTCCTAAACATTCAGAGACAGCGAACCCGAAGTGTAACAAATAAAAATATAGTCATCATTATGACATCATCTGAACTGATTCAAGTTTATCTTAATCGATTTGAATAATTAGCATACAAAATGCTTTAAAATTTCATTCAATCATTATCATCATTGGTTCATAGCAGTTTTCCAGTTTGGACTTAGAAACTTGGGGTCTGCTTATTATTTTTGCTTGGTCTGCTTTTCCGGGAGCCACAATCGCCTGACGTCCCAATCACAAGAGAGAATCCTCCAACAGAGCGTTAATTAAAGGCCTAGAACCCTTTATTCCAAGCATAAGTGCTTATACGTTGTTTCCTTCTGTCACATGTTTCCTTCTTCCTACAGTCCCGGGTCCTTTAAGCGGACAGCAGAAACAGACAGACATTAAAGTGATCCTATAAGGGTTCCGACTTTTTCTCTTGAGGTACGGATCCCTAAAAATTAAATAAATGCAATCTTTTTTGAAGTGTGAACTCCTTTAGCACTCACTGAGGACACATTTTGGATGAACCAAGCGGTTCGGAGACTCTTTTTTTGCCGCACCACCAAGACCAGGAATTCATTACCAGCTCACGTGTTTCCTTCTTCCTACAGTCCCGGGTCCTTTAAGCGGGGCGTGAAAAAGCCTCTGATGAGGCCGCCAAGCTGAGTGCCACCATTGTAACATTACTTAGTGTCTGTAATGGTGACCCTTTTTCCTGAGACTTTAGCTTACCGTCAGACGAAGGGATGTCAAGTTGGCGTGTCCTAGATAAAAAAAAAATGTACTTACATTATATTTATATAGTG
The DNA here is from genome assembly GCA_963662185.1 of Eilema griseolum. Classification (NCBI taxonomy): domain Eukaryota; kingdom Metazoa; phylum Arthropoda; class Insecta; order Lepidoptera; family Erebidae; genus Eilema; species Eilema griseolum. The sequence goes on along the minus strand of OY759254.1, from coordinate 7,435,264 downwards.
TAAGTACATTTTATTAGCACTTAAGTAAGCCCAACATACGAATGCCATGCAATAGCGTGTTCTTTTCGCGTGTCTTTCAGTACGTTGCCACTTATAGCGCAAGTAGCTCTTTCGATACTGTTTGACCTTAAAGGAACAGTTTCCTTGATGCTATAATGATATTTAAAGAACAATAGGAAGGTTAATAACGAGGCTTCAAGTTAAGATTGAGAACAACAAAATAGTTAACAGCTTTTTTCTGAAGCTTAAGTGCTCAAAGACGCTTTCTGTAATAATCAGTTTGAGAATAAAACTTTGAAGTAAAATAACTGCTAATAACTCTTGATAGCTCTCTATACGTTAGAGTATTTAATTTATATATTATGAATAAGTAGTTGTAGCCCGCGGCTCTGCTCGCGTAGATAGCGATTATATAGGAGGTAGGACACGGCAGTATTTCCGCCCAATTGAGCAGTCCGACTGAGGAAGTACCTCTGCCCTACAGAATACCACGGTTATAATAACTTCATGTTGTGTTCCCAGCGGTGAATAGGGTAGCCAGAGCTCACTGGAGAATTTGGGCTGTCAGTAGGATGACTAAAGGCTTGTCCTGCTTTGTCTTCTACACTGACGGCACAGAAACTCTGTACTTACAGGGTTGGCAGCGCGACTGTGACTTCTCTGGTGTTACAAACGTCCATAGGCCACGGTAACCACTTTCCATCAGGTGGACCGTGTGCTTGTCTGCCACCTAAGTGGTATAAAAAAAAAAGTTGTTGCCTGAGGCTCTGCTCGCGTAGATACCGACAAAGGATAGTGAGAAAGGACATAGGGCATGTGCCATAGTACTTAACAGTTACTTTCTCATTTATACTAGAAGTGTGGATTAATAAGCCAATTATTTGAGCGCGGTAAAGGCCAGCCTTATGGTCACGGGAAGCGTCGATTAGTCGCTTCCCTTTTTTTATTTTTCTGTATATTTTAATAGCATATTTTATTTTATGTTCCTAAACTGAACAAATACTCGATGAACGACCTCCGCCCCCCATGAGCACCGGCCTGGGGGTGACAGGTGGAGCCGCCTGTCACCCTGGCAGAAGCAGTCCGCGGCGGTGGTGCGCCTGACGCGCCTCCCCGTTTCCGGGGACGAGTTGGGGACTCTGTAGTCCCCACACCCGAGAAGAGGGCCAAATCGTGAGAGATGGCCCTGGGTCGGCCGGGGTGCGAAGGATATGCCTGTCAACCTCACCTTCGGCAACCAAAACGCCCCACAGGCGGCGTGCGTTTTAGTCGGTTCGAGTCCGACATAACCTCCTCCACCGGCTCCGGTGGGGAGGTATCCGTATCAAATAAAATGAACAAATACGCTTTGTTGATTATGAGAGTAGTATATCCGTGCGAGCATTAAAGCTCGAGACTCAAAAAAAATCTATAAGTATAAAACTAAGTATAAAACATAGAAGCGGTAGTCTAGTGGTATGGGTAATGGACTGCTGAGACGAGGTCTCGGGTTCGATCCCAGGTTTTACCATGTCAAACACCATGTCATGACTTTTCAATGCTTTTCGAAGTTATGTGTGTATTTCTCGCAGGTTTATAAATGCACGGTTAATGGCAATAGGCTCGCCACCTATTACATTGGGACCTAAACATAAACTGGCGAAATGTAGGTGCTAGCAACTCTACCTACCCCTTCGGGTATATAGGCCTGAGTTAATGTTATGTTATGTTGAAAGAAACGTACGAACCACTTCTCATTATTAAAGTAACATTGAACCTATTATTAAGAACCCTGACTTTGCTACCAATGACCCCGTTCTTGTTATGACATTGATATGTACAACCCAAGCATGTCATGTTCCACTTGCGACGATGACATGACCTGCCAGTGTAATCCGTGAGTGTAACTTATAGAATATTCATGCTAACTAGAGGTTTTCCATCAAGGTAGCAATTTCAGCTGAATATCCAATACTTATGACGTCATTGGGTATATATAGACAGAAGTTCAAAACGAACTATATTTTTCGCCCATGTCATACTTCGAAACTTCGTATTACCCCTTTGAAACCATACATGCCCATAATTTATTAATTTTCTTAATTAAAGGATACGGTTAGAAGGATAGGATAAGGCGTGCTTCACTGGTGTGACAGGCTGCCACACCTGTCACGCTCGTATCTTGATAATATGTACAGGGTGGAATTACAATACTTACAATACAATTACATATTAAATTGCCGTTTTTTTTTAAGAAATTGGAGGAATGCGAGGAACTCGAGACAAAATGACAAATCCAAAAATGTTCAATCAATGAGCAAGAGTGAAAGAAACTGTCAATAGTGAAAGATCAAATATTGTTGGATCTTTTCACTAGTTAAATCAATTCGCAGCAATGAATTCCTTTATTTTCATATGTGTCACTTTTAGTAATTTGCTTAGCAGACATCAAACGTTTACTTTATGTCTTATTTCGTCTTTCATTTTTCATCTATCACTCAAAGTGACATTTAAACATAAAATGAAGCTATTGATGCCGATTGATTTCACTAATGCAAAGATCCAACAGTGTTTAATCGGTTGACGTTTGGTATCTAGTGTCCTTCACTCTTGCTCCAACTGAAAATCTGCTCTCTAAGATTCTGTTATCTTTGATGGCAGATTTTTAGAAACTTGCTTGCCAATCTCGGTAATCGAACTGGCTAAAATCGGAAAGCATATCATTCTGTATTTTTATACATCAATTAATATGGTCAATAACAAAAGTCAAATCTCTTCACCTAATTCCTCCAGACAGTGTTAAAAATTTCCATATATAGCGTGTTTTATACCTGTGATTCAAGCTCTCTACCTTTATACAGCGTGTGTACACGACCCTCTGTCAACTCATATCGCCCACGCAAATTATGTGATTCTATTCTCGGAAACCACCCGCCATTATGCCTACTAATAAATTAACAATGAACACAGATATGCCACAAATTTGTAATTGGGATTATGCGTATATAAATGAGTAGGTATATATACTCGTAATGATAACGGATTTAGTTTTAGAAAGCGTCAAACTACGTCTCGTTAATTGTATCTAGTAAATTTATTACGTTTTGAATGTTTAAACAATTAATTAGCATATATTGAGAACTACTATACCACATACTTTTTTTTTATAGTGTGTTAATCCACTTCGGATATCCCCCGCTGTGGCCAGCGGGGTGGTTATGTCGGGCTCGAACCGACTAAAATCGCACGGCCGTCTTGGGCCATCTGTTGCCGAGGGTGAGGTAGCCTCTAGCATATCCCTCGCGCACCCCGATTGACCCAGGGCTATAGAAGGCATCGGGCATCGGCATCGGGTGTGGAACAACGGCGTCCCCATCTATTCCCAGAAAAAGGCGGAGAGGCACAAATCGCGCCGCCGTCTCGACCTGCTTCTGCTAGAGTGACTGCCATATACTGAGATCACATATTGAACGGTTACGTCGGCCGTAAGGCGGTCACATCGAATCTTCTGTATATTTAAAAATCAATTGCTGTTCGTTAGTCTCGCTAAAACTCGAGAACGGCTGAACGGATTTATCTTATCTTGGTCTTGAAATGTTTGTGCAGGTCTAGGAAAGGTTTAAAAGGTGAGAAAAATTCGAATAATTGCCGGGAACCGACATCCACTCGGGCGGAGCCGCGGGCAAAAACTAGTAACAAATAAAAATAAAATGGAGAAGTACAAGTGAGTTCTCAATATGTGTAACAACAAATTCCACCAAGTGCCATCAATGAACAGTATATATAATTAGCATATCGTATCCGCTGCTGGACATAGGCTTATCCCAGTTTTCAGAGGCTTTGGCGTACTATTTACAGGATACAGGTTTTTATTTTGAGTTTTCCTTCCCTCGCAGTAACATCGTCTGCGCATTTTTCCTTAGTCGCCTCTTACGACATTCTTCGGATGCGATGGGTCGGTGACACTTGTATTCTTTCTCCCTCACCAAACAGATTTGATTGTTTAGGAGTTTTAGTTTTGATTTAAAGTCTATCCAATTCTACTTATATTATATATGTGAAAGTTGTAATAATGTCTGGATGTTTTTTATTCAATGGAATTTCAATCGTTAGAGCGTGACTCTAACGATTGAAATTCCAGGCAGATTCACCTTTTTTTGTTACAAAATATATAACAGTCTGGAATAACACCACATGTATACCATATTTATAAATATGGTATACCTCTGTAAATATCATGTAGCTAGACAACTCCAAATATATTACATTCCGTTGCTATTTTCATTTATAATACATTAGCTGATGGTTTCTCCCGAGTGCAATTCTGTTCCTATTCTCGTAATTCAATATAGGTTTCTATTTCCGGGAATAAAAAGCAGTCTATGTTTTTGTTATTCCAGACTATATTTATAAATATGGTATACCTCTTTAATATATACATATATATATAGGTATACATATATATATATATATATAGTGCCCGGAGTACGGCAATAGGCTCATCTCCTATTACGTGGCATCGAATACAATTATTGGTGAAATGTGAGTGTTAATTCACCTCTGCCTAACCCTCCAATCCTCCGATAAAGGCGTGATTATATGTATGTATGTAGGTATATACACAGAGGTATTCCTACAGTTCCGGGTCTTATAAGCAGGGCGTTAAAAAGTATGTGATGAGGCCGTCAAACTGAGTGCCACTATTGTAACGTGCTTCGTCTGAAATGGTGACCCTCTTCCCGGAGACTTTGCCTTTAGCTTACCATCAGATGAGATGATATCAAATTGGCGTGTCCTATATAAAAAAAATACTAGGTTGGCAGACAAGCACACGGCCCACCTGGTGGAAAGTGGTTACTGTGGCCTATGGACGTTTGTAACACCGGAAAAGTCACAGTCGCGCTGCCAACCCTGTAAGTGCAGAGTTTCTGTGCCGTCAGTGTAGAAGAAAAAGCAGGACAAGCCTTTAGTCTTCCCACTGACAGCACAAATTCTCCAGTGAGCTCTGGCTACCCTACTCACCGCTCTGGTTTTAGTGGTAAGACGGTAGACGTTCCTATAAATACCAAGATAGAACAATAATGGTGGTATATGAGGCAGGAATTTGAGCCTCTAACCGTCGTATTCAGCAACGTATGATTTAAAAAATATACTGCAATTCATATAAAAAGCTAGATAATTCATCCTCGTCTCCATTATCTCTTCTAACATATTGCCATATCAAAAAAATAATTCAAAAAATGGCGAGTATAAGTCCTAGCTACTTTAACGCAAGGAACACCTCATTAACTTTTATTACGATATCCCAGAGCTGCCGTAAATAACTGGCGAGTAGCAAAGAAAATAAAGTATATTTCTCTACACTTCTTATGAAAATATACACTCGATTTACGGCCTTCGTATCCCCGGAGGGGGTAGGCAACCCACATTCCCAGACACCATCTTGCCAGTGAGAATTTACATACTTTTATATTTATTTTTGCACATACATACATACATATAATGACGCCTTTATCCCTGGAGGGTTAGGCAGAGGTGAATTAGGAGGCAGGACGCGGCGGTATTTCCGCCCAATTGAGCAGTCAGACTAGGGAAGCACCTCCGCCCTACAGAATACCGCGGTTATAATAACTTTGTGTTGTGTTCCCAGCGGTGATTAGGGTAGCTAGAGCTCACTGGAGAATTTGTGCTGTCAGTGGGATGACCAAAGGTTTGTCCTGCTTTGACCTCTACACTGACGGCACAGAAACTCTGTACTAACAGGGGCGACAGCGCGAGTGTGACTTCTCTGATGTTACACACGTCCATAGGCCACGGTAACCACTTTCCATCAGGTGGGCCGTGCGCTAGTCTGCCACCTAAGTGGTATAAAAAAATAAAAAATAAAACCCACATTTCACCAATCATTGTATTCGGTCCCACGTAATAGGGGGTGAGCCTATTACCATTTTCTGAGCACTATTGTTGACTCGAGCCATGCATCTGAGGCGGAGTCTGGACTTTATATATCTGTTTGATATTAGCCCTATCCCTTAGTCGCCTTGTACGACACCGCATGGGAAGAGATGGGGAGGTCCAAATTCTACTCTGCCGGAAACCACGCGGCTAATTTATTTTTATTCATTTATTAAACTTAATGCACAAGTACATTGGCGGAGTTAATGTACTTGTGCATTAAGTACGAGTAGTCTCTACCAATCAACCAAAGGAAATGCAGAGAAAAATATAGTAAGTACATGATTAAAAGTAATATTATATAGAGAATGTACCCTATATAGGACGTTTTCACACTTTTCAATAAAATTTTAAACACTTAGTATGCTAACTAAAATCGATTAAAAGAGAAAAGCATTAAACGGTCCAGACGGAATTTGAACCCGTGATCTTTCCCTTAGGGGCGTTCCCCCAGGGGCGAAGGTTCGGTGGCTTAGTAGTCAGAGCGTTCCTTCTGTAAAGGAAAGATCGCCTGGGTCCTGTACCGTGCCGTCAGTGCAGAAGAAACAATGAGGATAAGCCTTTAGTCTTCCCACTGACATCACAAAAACTCTCCAGTGAGCTCTGGCTACCCTACTCACCACCGGGAACACAACACGAGGTTATTATAGCCGTGGTTTATGCGTAAAAGCGTAATAAACAAGCTAGTTTCGCATTCATAATATTTTATCGATTATATTTTCAGTGTAAAGATCTTTCGTAAATTTTATCCTGTTCAGCAACTTCTGTAGACTGTACATTCAATAAAGCCTGCCTACGGAACTCACTGGACTACTTCCTTAAGTGTTATTAGGTACACTTGTGAGAATGTCTGTCCAAAGATATTCAGCTAACGATGTTTACCATGCCCTAAAAGTAGGTTGTAACTTGTAACATAAAGTACCTCATTACTTCTTACTGTCCGGTAAACATATCAAGGGATTATTTTTTCTAATTTCCAGTAGTAGGTAATAGTGTAGTCTTCCCAGTAGTAGATACTACTTATCTGGGAATATTAACCCCATTTTTGACGGTCTCTGTGGAGTAACGTTAGAACGTTTGACTGCTATCTAGGAGGCGCAGGTTCGATTCTCGCTCAGCCAAAATATTTGTATGCATGAATATGTATTGAATGAATACAGTTCAGAGATAATATTGTTAAGTGAAACATTGGCGCCTGTACATTGTATCACAGGTACTGTATGTATATTTGCATTAGTCTGAGTGTTTCTAAGTATCTAAGTATCTAAGTATGTATATATACATTCTAGATTCCATAACACAAGCTAGTTAAGCTATGCTTACCATGGGTCTAGATAGCGTTGTGTAGAATGTTGTAGAATATTATTATTATTATTTATTAATATTGATCTTTAATAAGTTTTGAAATAAAACTACGAGTACTTTTTAATGGATTCTATCGCGAAAATTATCCGAAATGTCGGCTACTTTACGCGATATATTTATGTGGTATTATTTACATTTAGCCCGACGTTTCGGCTACTTTTCAGCAGCGGGGAAATTGAAAATGGTAGTTGTCACATAGTTTGAAGTGTAAGTTATCACAAAGTACCCGATAATTAAGTGTTGCTATTTACACGTAATGTACTTTACTGTATTTTGGTACAAGGTTGCCTGGAAGAAATCGCTTCCAGCGATAAGGCCGCCCATTGTTCATTAAACGATATATTTAGTATTCGTATAATAAGGAATTTAATGATAGTCACTTGATCTTTCTGAATGGACAACCCGGTAGGGGTCAACGTAGACATAGGTATGTTCATCAAATCGAAGGCATTTCGAAGAAAGGACATGTCAAGAGTACCCAAAACCGGCGAGCATGTATGAACTCAATTATGAAAGTAGAAGAAGCGAAAGAGATATGCCAGTATTGTGACAAGTGGAAAACTGTAGTCTCTGCCTACCCCACTGGGAAAAAGGCATGACTGTATGTATGTGTTAATCTTTCTAATGTGCACTTTAATATTCATCTCCAGTTAACATCATACCTATTTATTAATGCTTTACCGTTTCCGGTTGTCAGTCTAGTACGGAAGTTCCCGCGCACGGGCTGTCACAATGACAGCTCGTTCAGGAACCCACAACAGTGTACATGCTATCAACTAGTTCTACAGTAAATCTAATGGTGTACAATAAAGAGTTATGTATCTATCTACATATTTTGTTTCTTCCCTGGTTGACTTAAGTGAATGATTGGGTCCCTGGCTGGTCATATGTACATGACTGCCACAGAGGGCGAAATACAACACGTGCAGAGCTTAGATTTCACCCGCACACGGTGCAGAATATCCGATCAAGAACCAAGTGGTTTGGAGACTCTTTCCTTTGTCGCACCATTAAGGTCTGGAATTTGTTACCAGCTCGCGTGTTTCCTTTTTCCTACAGTCCCGGGTCCTTTAAGCGGGGTGTGTAAAAGCATACGATGTAGCCGTCAAGCTGAGTCACCATTGCAACGTAGTATATATAAGTAATGGTGACTCTCTTTTCTGAGACTTTGCCTTCAGTTTACCATCAGGCGAGGCGTAATTGACGTGTCCTATATAAATAAAAAGAAAAGATATTTTTGCACACATGCAGTACACATTTCTCTTAAGCAACTCTAATCTTATTATAGTTAGACATAGCTTGTTCTTATGCCGAGTGCGACTATTTTCGCTATCACTGAACTTCTCAAACACTTCTTTATGTTTTTTACAAAAACACAAATGTCTAAGATATATAGACAAGGAAAATACTTATGTAAGTAATGGTGACCGTCTTTTCTGAGACTTTACATTCAGACGATCAGGTGAGGCGAAGGCTAACTGACATGTCTTATATAAAAAAAAATTATGATCAATACATTCTTTTAGACCACACCGCTCTAGTATACATGTGTTCTTCTTCCTATCACCGCCTTCAATTAAATCTACGGTCTTCCCATGCGCCTACAATATGGGATTCTTCAAAAGGGGCATTAGGAGGTTCCTTCAGGGTCGGCAGCGCGAGTGTGACGCTCCTGGTGTTGCACGAGTCCATAGGCCACGGTAACCACTTCCCATCAGGTGGGCCGAGTGCTTGTCTGCCAACCTAAGTGGTATAAAAAAAAATCGAATAAAAAAAAGAGTGTATTACTCTTCCATTCTTTACTCATCTCTTTGAAGTGTTCTGTAAGCGTGAAGTTATACAAATTTCATATTTCTCCGCCGTTCGCGCCACTGCCGTGGGCGTATGTACCACAGCGCAAGTGAATGCGTACAAGGCCGCCAGTCCCGGCACAAAAGAAGTCATTAGACGCGCAAACTGGAGCTCGGAGTTGACAGTACGCCGGGATTATAATGTTATTTGTAACTTTATTATTTATTACGCACAGTGCCTACTGAGGATTTTTGGAGGAAATTAGGTGCGCGAGAATGTAATGTGTCCTGTGTGTGTAACAGGACACAATACATTATATTCACGCCTGTAAGTAGTTATAACTTTTAATAGAGTGGCGGAATTAGATACTTTCTCTAAGTATATCGTGAAAATGACGGAGCGGATCAGCATTTTATTTGGTACAGAGGTAGATTACAGATTTATTTTTATTACAGAGCGGATCAGGCAATAGTATAGAGACTTATTTTTATCCTAGAAATAGGATTTGAGAGGAACTTTACAATTATTTACCAAAGAGAGTGCCAAGACAAAGGATTTCTATTAAAAGGGTATATTTTTTTATTCCATCGATGACATGGTGAATACATAGATATTAGGTAAACTGACAGCATTGGTATACATATTTTCATTGTTTTTCCTGATTATTTATTGTGTCTTAATGTTTTGATGCTTTTTAATTGTTGTACAATATTCAAACACAATGCTTTTTTTTATACCATTTAGGTGGCAGACAAGCGCACGGCCCACCTGATGGAAAGTGGTTACCGTGGCCTATGGACGTGTGTAACACCAGAGAAGCCACACTGTTCTGTATGTCTGTCTGTAAGCACAGAGTTTCTGTGCCGTCAGTGTAGAGGACAAAGCAGGACAAGCCTTTAGTCATCCCATTGACAGCACAAATTCTCCAGGAGCTCTGGCTACCCTACTCACCGCTGGGAACACAGCACGAAGTTATTATAACCGCGGTATTCTGTAGGGCGGAGGTACTTCCTCAGTTGGACTGCACAATTGGGCGGAAATACCGCCGTGTCCTACCTCCTATAATTTGAACTTGATTTGAACCTTTTGAATCCTATTATATATTCTTGTAAATATTAGTTTATATCTTTCTACATAGTTCTAATATTATTTATATTGATTTAGAATCCACAAAATGTTACTACACCCGAGAAGAGGGCCAGATCGTGAAAGATGGCCCTGGGTCGGCCGGGGTGCGAGGGATATGCCTGTCAACCTCACCTTCGGCAACCAAAGCGACCTACAGGCGGCGTGCGTTTTAGTCGGTTCGAGTCCGACATAACCTATTTCACTGGCTCCGGTGGGGAGGTATCCGCGGGGATTTTGCGCAGCGGACCATCGCCGCGAGCAAGGTTGAGAGCGTGAGAACCCTCACTCCCAGGGCCGCCACAAGCTCCCGCCTCGGCGTCTCCCACGCTGGACACTCGGTGAGCGTGGGCGGCCTCGAGTCCTCGCTCGCGTCGCAGTGATGGTACTCGGACGTTGGTTCTTTCTCCATCCGACGCAGATACTTTCCGAAGAACCCGTGCTCGGTGATTATCTGCGTCAGATGGTATGAGAGGCTGCCGTGTGGCTTCTCTAGCCACTCCCCCATGATGGGTCTTACTGCCGCTACTACGGCGCCCTACGGCCCTGCGCCTGGTCGCCCAAGTCGTAGCTCCCATTCCGCCACCATTTCCCTGTGGAGCCGGGATCTCACGGCCCGAATTTCTTAAGGCTCGGGATCGTGACCCCGCTCCTGCGCCGCCTTTCGGAACCGGTATAACGCCGAAAGGGAGATTTTTCACGCTCTAAGAAGCCGGGATTGTAAAAAGAGAGAAACACGTGCGCGCGTAGTATAGTTCAGATCTTTATCGTAGTCATAAATCTTGATTTTTTTATTCCAACTGTACTAATATACCTCGTGAAATATATCTAAAAATAGCGTATAAAGCACATATTAATTTCAAGATATATATATACACATATTTTATATGCATGTCTTTTAACTTCATATAATAACCAGCTGATCCTATTACCAATACGACAGTAGATCCCTCTTTGAACATCTTTTTTACGCATAAAATATTCTACCAAAGACGAAACGTAACACGAGTCGGATTACAAGACGAATAAGTAATAAGAAAATGCGAATATCTTTCTGTTCATAAGTATTTTTAATAGCGGCACATCACAGGACTGGCTTGAATAAAAATGTCCGTTATAATACATACAGAAATATAGGATAAATGCGTGATTATATGAATCACGTCTTTATCCCCAGAAGGTTAGGCAGAGGTGAATTAACACCCACATTTCACCAATCATTGAATTCGGTCCCGCGTAATAGGGGGTGAACCTATTACCGTCTTCCAGGCACTATTCATCCGTCTGATGTTAAACAGCCTTATTCCTTAGTCGCCTTTGACCGTATGGGAAGAGATGGGTGGTCCAAATTCTACTCCCCCACGCGTTATATTATGCGGTATTTTACGTAATAAAATAAGGTTTTAAGGCTTTTAATTCAATACAAAGACTAACTTTGAGAACTGGCGGTGATGCTAAAATCTTTGAACCAGTGGACTTAGCCGCTATTCGGTATTTTCCATGAAGCGACTGCCATCTAACCTCCACAACCCAAAAGCGATATCGAAGCATTGCATCTAGACCAGTTATTTCACTTTTCGGGACCGACGGCTTTTTTTTTCTTTTTTTTACGTGCGCAAAATCCCCACGGATACCTCCCCACCGGAGCCGGAGGGAGAGGTTATGTCGGACTCGAACCGACTAAAACGCACGCCGCCTGCGGGTCGCTTTGGTTGCCGAAGGTGAGGTTGACAGGCATATCCCTCGTACCCCGGCCGACCCAGGGCCATCTCTGACGATCTGGCCCTCTTCAAGGGACCGACGGCTTAATGTGCTCTCCGAAGCACGACCAGACCAATGCAAATACCTATATTCATGCATATAAATATTTGCACTGAGCGGGGATCGAATCCGCTCTTCCTACTAGCCGCGTTTACTACCGCGCCACGACATTGAGGCTGTCCATTGTAACTCTATTCATGTATGTCTATACACCTCTCACCCAGAAAAAGAACGCTTATAACATAATTTGTTATGATATTATCATAGTAGAAAGCAGTCAGTGGAAAAATGAAAAATGCATGCCAAGATCATAGCAAGTGGAAACATGGTGATCTCAGCCTACCCCATTGGGAAAGTGACGTGACATCATATGAAAGACCAACAAACATCTAACCATACATCCTTACAAACCTCATCGTACTAGTGGAACAGTTATTACATGTACTGTCAGATAGGAGAGAAAAAGCCCTCTTTCATCCTGCAAAAATAATCCTCTAAAAATAAATCCTCTAAAAATTAGTCGTTAACAAGTTTTATTTATAGAAGCAGCAAAAATATCTGAACTTTAGAGGGACCTTTCAATCCGATTTTCCACCCACTCGTTATTTGGCTTATGTGTCATGGTTACCGTTATGCCTAGCCCAGGTTATTGGAGTTGGTGCCTATTGGCACACGCTGGTACGCTACACAGGAAAACCGTGTTAGATTCTCGCTCAGTTCCAAATATTTGTTTGCATGAAGATAACTAATTATTTTTGACAAGTCAATTAGACTTTGCCTCGCCTGATGGTATGGACGGCCTCTGTGGCGTAGCTGTAGAACGATTGACTGCTACGCAGGGGGCGCGGGATCGATTCCCGCGCAGTGCAAATATTTGTATGCATGAATATTGATATTTGCATAGGTCTGGGTGTTTCTATGTATAAAATGTATGTTATTACAGAAAAAAAAGGATCTAAGTATGTTTATCCGCATTCTGGATTCCAAAAAACAAGCTAGTTAAGCTATGCTTACCATGGGTCTAGATAGCGTTGTATATACTACACAAGTTGTGGAATATTTATGATTTATTATTATTAAAGTCTCAGAAAAGAGGGTCATCATTACATACATGTACCATGTTACAATGGTGACACTCAACTTGACGGCTTCATAATATGCTTTTTCACGCCCCGCTTAAAGGACCCTGGACTGTAGGAAGAAGAAAACACACACAAACAAAGCTCTATACTGGACCTTCTGCTGACTTCGCGCCCGGACGAATACTCAGTAACTATGGAAGCACCACTTGGTACTTCGGACCACAGCCTCGTTCGGGCGCAAGTCACTCTCACGCAGCCTGAACCACCGCGGCCACCTCAATGGCGGCATGTCTGGTACTACAAGTCGGCGGACTGGAATGGACTGCGAGAATTCTTCGCGTCGTACCCGTGGAGGCGGCTTTGCTTCTATGGCAGTCATGATCAGGTGACGTGATTTCTATAAGGAAATAAATTCAGTTCTTAGGTGACACAAATAAGAAATCACGCCCTCTGCCATAACAACAAAAGTGCAACGATGCACAAACATATGTACGTGACACTTGTTGCCAGCCCCCACTCTATAGCCATAAAATAGTATAGTATATAAGGTCTAGTAATGTAAATAATAACAAGTAGGAATAAACAAATTAACAAACTGTGGTGTCTTACTTCCACCTCCGCAATATTGGTCACCCCGACGTGATCCTAGTGCTGATATAATTGCAGGCCGACTACGGCCCTGAAAAGGTTTTCAGCAGCAAATCTAGGGAACAATCGAGTCAACCGAACACCACCGCCAGCGAAAAAGCACGTTTCAGTTGGCTTCCCACAAGCGGGTCTAACCAGCTGAAATTTCAAGAGGCTAGACGCTATCATGGCACCGATAATTCCAGCCGGGACACCGACTAAAAACCCCGTTACATCAGCTGAGTCAGCCAGTGATGGCCAAGTGGTGGCATCAATATCCATTGCAGAGTGCATACCACAGTTTTGGACCGACTCACCGCGCCTATGGTTTGCACAATTTGAGGCTATCATTGCCCCACAAAAGCAAGGAGACGAATACAAGTACAACAGTGTAATCGCAAAGCTGTCAAAAGACGTCAAACACCAGGTTAGCGATATACTCAACTGCCCACCAGACACCGACAAATACGCTGCAATAAAAAATCGGCTAATCCATTGTTACGAAGAAAGCGAACACCGACGCTTCCACAAACTGTTATCCGAAATGGACCTAGGAGACTCGACCCCATCCCAACTACTAAGAAGGATGAAAGAGGCTAGTTGCGGAAAAATGAACGACGAGACCATACGATTACTATGGTTCAGACAACTGCCTGCCTCGGTTACTTCTATTTTAGCAGTCTCTGATAACTTGGATTTGGCAAAATTATGCGAGATGGCAGACCGAATATACGACAGCATGCGTTACACTTACACAACAAAACACTCGTCATCGGAATCTGCTAACGTTAGCTTGATAACAACGCTCACGTCACAAATCGCAGAGATGCAAGTAGAAATCAACGAGCTTCGTATAAACCATAGACGATCTTCGCAACGCAGCAAATTCCGCAGAAGGTCGCATTCACGATCACGGTCACGACCGCGTTATGATGTAACACATAAACACAGCTGTTACTATCATAGAAAATTTAAAGAAAACGCCTACAAATGTCAACAACCGTGTTCCTGGCAGAAAGGTACGGCAAACGAGAGGTCGGGAAACGACCAATAGCGCAGAATGAGACGGGACTCTGTGCTATACGACGAATGACTTCGTTTAAAAAACCCCCAGAACACGGTGTGCAGCATCACATCATCACAAAAGGTCCTCCTGTATACGTACGCGCCCGCCCTCTACCACCCGACAAATATAAGGCAGCCAAAAAGGAATTTCAAGAGCTAATAAACTTAGGAATACTGGAACCGTCAAGTAGTCCATGGGCATCTCCGCTACACATGGTGAAGAAAAAGAATGGAGAATGGAGACCATGCGGAGATTATCGCGCATTAAACAAAATTACAGTTCCCGACAGATACCCCATATATATACATCGCAAGTGGAAAAACAGTCTTTAGCAAAATTGACATAAAAAAGGCTTTCCACCAAATCAGGGTTGCGGAACCAGAAAAGACAGCAATAATCACGCCCCTAGAGCTGTTCCAGTGGAAGACCATGCCATTTGGGCTCTCTGGCAGTGGGCAAACGTTCCAGAGGTTTATGGACTCCCTGTTCCGAGATTTGGACTACACATTTGTATTTGTAGACGACATACTCATCGCCAGCCAAAATGCCGAAACACATTACGCCCATTTAGAAGAGGTATTCGCCCGTTTAAGCAAAAACGGACTTTCAATAAATTCAAGCAAGTGCGAATTCGTAAAGACTGAGATAGACTTCCTAGGTTATCATATAACGAGCCAAGGAATCACTCCTACGTCTGAGAAAGTACGAGCAATAAGCGAATACCCTAAACCAAAGGTAGTAAAGGAGCTACGTCGATTTTTGGGTATGATGAACTTCTACAGAAATAGCATTCCACACGCAGCAAGACACCAAGCTCCGCTCAACAAATACCTAATAAACTCCAAGAAGAACGACAATACTCCAATCGAGTGGAATATCGAAGCTAACCAAGCATTTGAAACCTGTAAACAGGACATAATAGATGTCACAATCCTCGCGTTCCCGGAAATGGACGCACCGCTAGCCATCATGACAGATGCTAGTTTAAAATGCGTAGGCGCCGTCCTTCAACAAAAAGTCCAAGGAAAATGGAAGCCGATATCATTCTTTTCAAAGGGGTTGAGCGAAGCACAGACAAAATATTCCACATACGATAGAGAGCTATTGGGCATTTACATGGCGATAAAACACTTCAGACGACTAATAGAAGGGCGCATATTTACAATTTACACGGATCATAAGCCATTGATTTATGCATTCGACAAGAAGGCATCAGTGGACGAGTCCCCTAGAAGAATAAGATATTTAGAATACATCGCACAATTTTGCACAGACATACAGCACGTAACAGGCAGCGAAAACGTCGTGGCCGACGCACTGTCACGAGTAATTGAAACTATAGACCTACCTCAAACCCTCAACTGGCAAGAAGTTAGAAAACATCAAGACAGTGACCCGGAGTTAGCAAAACTGAGACAAAACAAGTCATTAAGAATGGTACTGGTACCGGTACAAAACAATAACGTAAAAATTTATTGTGATAGATCTACCGGTACAACAAGGCCATATCTGCCATATCAGTTCAGAAAAACAATTTTTGATAGCTTTCACAACATGAGTTACCCTGGAAAAAATACTACAAAAAAGCTAATTGCATCACATTACGTATGGACAAACATGCACAAAGACATTTACGAAATGTGTAAAACCTGTCTACAGTGCCAGCAATCAAAGGTTCATCGCCACACAGTCTCACCACTAGGAAAAATTATGCCAGCAGAACGATTTAGCCACATTCACATGGATATTGTGGGACCCCTCTCGACGTCAGAAAACAAGAGGTACATAGTAACGATAATCGATCGTTGTACGTCGTGGCCAGAAGCAATTCCAATTTCGGACATAACGCTGAAACAATAGCCAAAACCCTATACGAAGGATGGATCACACGCTTTGGATGTCCCAACTATATCACGACAGACCAAGGACGACAATTCGAGTCTGAGCTATTTAGAAGCCTAACCAAATTCCTGGGAATCGCAAAAATCCGTACTACACCGTATCACCCTCAAGCAAACTCCAAAGTAGAAAGACTGCACAGAACTATGAAAGCAGCTTTGATGGCAAGAGGAAACACAGTATATTGGACACAAGAATTACCATCGGTATTATTCGGGTTGCGTACCAGCTTTCGACAAGACACTGGTTACTCAGCAGCCGAACTGGTCTACGGAACAACAATAAAATTACCTGCAGCATATTTTGGCGAATCTTCTAAAAGCACTACGTATACTCAATTCGTAGAGAAAATTAGAGAAAACATCGCATACATGACATCAATCCCACAACGACAGAGCTCGATAACAAACATATTCGTCCACCCACGGTTAGCTGATTGTACACACATATTCTTGCGCTGCGATAAACTGCGCCCAACATTGACACCACCCTATGACGGACCGTTCCAAGTGATAAAACGTGACGACAAAGTATCCACGATAAAGCGAAACGGCAAGGAAACAAACGTGAATAACGTGTGATATAATGAAACCAGCGCATCATACGAAGAGACACCGTCACAGCACTACAGCACGCAATACAGCACCACAGCACAGAGAAATTATTTAAGGGGGGAGTTATATGGCAGTCATGATCAGGTGACGTGATTTCTATAAGGAAATAAATTCAGTTCTTAGGTGACACAAATAAGAAATCACGTCCTCTGCCATAACAACAAAAGTGCAACGATGCACAAACATATGTACGTGACACTTGTTGCCAGCCCCCACTCTATAGCTATAAAATAGTATAGTATATAAGGTAGACCTATAATAAAATAAAAAAAAAGGTAGATAATTTGTTTATTCCTACTTGTACTTGTAGGAATAAACAAATTAACAAACTGTGGTGTCTTACTTCCACCTCCGCAATACTTCACTTCAAATGATCCCAGCTCCTGTGCAACAGCAGTAGCTGATGTGATCCTAGCGGGTATGGAATGCAATATTCCGAACCGCTGGATCGCAACAGGAGAGAGCAAACGCCCTTGGTTTAATAGGCCCTGCAGAGAAGCAAGAGACCACAAGCAATCTGCATACAGGTCTTGGACCACGGCTCTTGCCAATAAAGATTCAAATATCACTGAAGTGAAGCGAAAGTTGAATGCCGCCTCGAGGTCTAGTAAAAAAGCTACGGCCAGGGCTAAGTTTGTGTTCATCGGTAGAATTGGCGAGCGGCTTGCGCGCTACCCATCTAGCAGTCGAGCATTTTGGTCGCTCGCCAAAGCTCCCGAGGGAAACTGACTGGTGGGGGCGTGAAATGTTGGCGCGGTGGTCAGGAGACCCGGTGAAATGGTTATACGCTGGCCGCCCGCAGGCTGTACGGTTCCCGAACTTGGGGATTACTTAATCTCCGCCCCAGGAGGCTGAACCAGCAGCCTGTGTAAAGTTCCCGGTGCTGTAGCCGTGCCGTAGGAGGAGACCGGAGTGGACTTGGCTTCAGTATCTGGGAGGGGACTGGGGGCCCTTCCGCCCATCGCGCCAGCCAGTCACATAACCACAACTTGTCTGTGGGGGTAGGACGCCTTGCTTTGTCTTCTACACTGGAAGCACAGAATCTCTTTTTACCTTCTTCTCCCTTGGACCACGGCTCTTGCCAATAAGGATCCGAACATCGCTGAAGTGAAGCGGAAGTTGAATGCTGCTTCAAGGTCCAGTAAAAAGGCATCGTCTAGAGCAAGGTTTGAGTTCATTGGCAGAATTGGCGAGCGGCTTGCGCGCTACCCATCTGACAGTCGTGCATTTTGGTCGCTCGCTAAAACTACCGAGGGAAACTTCTGCCAGTCTTGTCTTCCGCCGTTGCAAAAATCCGACGGTAGTCTGGCCCATGGCGCTAAGGAGAAGGCCGATCTTTTGGGTAATCTCTTTGCGTCAAACTCGACTACGAACGACGGGAACACCGAACCACCCATCATCCACAGCTGTGGTGCTTCGACGACCGTAATTAAAATCACACAACGGGTGGTCCGGCGCGAGTTTAAGTCCCTAGATGTTCGGAAGTCGAGTGAGCCGGACGGTATACCGGCGATGGTGCTTAAGCACTGTGCCCCCGAGCTGTGCCCTGTACTTACACGCCTTTTCGCACTCTCATACTCCGCGAGGCAGGTCCCGGCCTCGTGGAAGACTGCATTCGTGCACCCTGTACCTAAGAAAGGTGACAGGACAGATCCGACCAATTCCAGGCCTATCGCTATAACCTCCCTTCTCTCGAAGATTATGGAGCGTGTTATTAATACACAGCTCCTGAGGTACCTTGAAGGAAACGATTTACTGAGCGACCGACAGTACGGTTTTCGCCACCGTCGCTCTACCGGTGACCTTCTTGTGTATCTCACAAACCGGTGGGCGCAAGCCATCGAGAGTCGCGGTGAGGCACTAGCGGTCAGCCTCGATGTAGCGAAGGCCTTCGATCGGGTCTGGCACAAAGGTCTTCTTACGAAGTTGCCATATTATGGACTCCCCGAGGGATTGTGCGAATGGATCTCCAGCTTTTTGTCCAACAGAAGCATCCAAGCCGTCGTCGACGGCAGCTGCTCGGACCGCATGAACATAAACGCTGGTGTTCCACAAGGCTCCGTGTTGTCTCCGACGCTGTTTCTGCTGCATATCAATGACATGCTGTCTGATGGCTCCATTCATTGTTATGCGGACGACAGTACTGGGGACACGTGTTACACGGGCCGTGCAAATATCCCTCAGTCCGAGGTGGAGAAGAGTCGCGAACAACTTGTGTCTGAAATCGAGACAACTCTCTCTGGAGTATCCGATTGGGGATGACTAAACCTAGTCCAATTCAACCCCACTAAGACACAAGTATGTGTATTCACCGCTAAGAAAACCCCATTCATTGTAGCGCCGCAATTCCTGGGCACACCGCTTACCATCTCCCTGAGTATCGGGATCCTTGGTGTCGATATCTCCAGTGACGTCCAATACCGAAGTCATTTGCAGGACAAGGTTAAGTTGGCATCAAGAAAGCTCGGAGTGCTCAACAGGGCGAAGCAGTATTTCACTGCGGGGCAGCAACTCCTTCTTTATAAAGCACAGGTCCGGCCTCACATGGAGTACTGCTGTCACCTTTTTGCTGGAGCACCTGCATACCAGCTTGACCCCTTCGACTCGTTGCAAAGACAGGCATTGAGGCTGGTTGACAATCCCATACTCACAGGTAGAGTGGAACCTCTTAGCCTTAGGAGGGATTTTGCCTCACTGTGTGTGTTCTACCGCCTATACAATGGTTTGTGCTCAGATGAATTGTTTGACATGATGCCCATAGCTACATTCTATCATCGCACCTCTCGCCATAGCCAGGGAATTCATCCCCACACATTGCGACCTGAGACGGTGCGCACTATGCGGTATGAAAGAAACTTCATCCCACGCACACTCAAGCTGTGGAATGGCCTCCCTGCTGCGGTTTTCTCAAGCGCCTACAATATGGGGTTCTTCAAGAGGGGCATCAGAAGGTTTCTTCATGGTCGGCAGCGCGAGTGTGACACCCCTGGTGTTGCATACGTCCATAGGCCACGGTAACCGCTTCCCATCAGGTGGGCCGTGTGCTTGTCTGCCAACTAAGTGGTATAAAAAAAAAGTGAGCTGGTCATGAATTCTAGGCCTTAATGGTGCGACTAAGGAAAGTCTTCGAACTACTTCTTTTTTTCATTGAACTTGGTATTCCGCGGAGAGCATGTTATACCATCGGTCCCTGTTGTCATACACACATCTATAATAGAGTTCCGAATAGTTGGAGCCCTCAAAAAACCTACTAGTTTAACTATAGAACTTCAATATCGCTAATTGGTCGTGGAGGTCAGATGGCAGTCATTGCACGGAAAATATTGAAGTTCAACTGGATAATAATAAAACTGGAAAGCCGACCGACAACAGAGGTACAGTTATCAAGAGTATCTCTTAACATGTAATACGGATACAAAACCGTTATTATCTGAGCAAATATCCTTAAATTTTGCAGTATAATTTCTATATTTCGTCATTTTCTACGAACAAACATATGTCGTAGGTACATTTGTATGCCATTGAATTTGTTACGTTGTTCATTTATTTAATCACACCTTTATCCCCGGAGAGTTAGGCAGAGGTGAATTAACATCCACATTTCACCATTCATTGAATTCTGTCACACGTAATAGAGCTGAGGCTGTTACCGTCTTCCGGGCACTATTGTTGACTCGAGCAATGCATCTGAGGCTGAGTCTGGGCAATATATATCTGTCTGATGTTAAACAGCCCTATCCCTTAGTCGCCTTGTACGACATCGCATGGGAAATGATGGGGTTGCCCAAATTCTACTCTGCCGGGAAGCACACGGCTTACGTTGTACTGATGGTAAAAAGTAAAAGGGCGCAAGAGACATATTCTTGTTATTTTTAACCCTTCGGCCACCATCGCAACTGTGATTCGCAACCAGTTGAGAGGGAAAAAAATTTTTACCTTCAATTTCAACTAGTTGTGATAGAAGAATGTTTTCTCTTAATACGCAACCGTACGTAAATAATTCTTAGTTAGCAACTGTTAACTAAGAATTATTTATCGGTATAGTTGCGACAAAATATCTTTAAGTCTTAACACGCAACCAGACTGGATTTGTGGTATTTTATTTTATATTGAAGAGTATATAGCATCTGAATTTTACGAATGCCAAGTAATAATTGAAGATGTAACACCCGTGGTCACGACTTGACCTGTCTGACGACTTGACGTGCTGCAACACATCCGAAACGTCGGCAGAAATAATAAGTTCCATGATGTAAACGCGAATGTCCTAAACCTTAGTATATTTATGAATTTATACCGTGCCGTGGGCTTGTCTGCCACTTAAGTAGTATAAAACAAACACCGCTATTGTTTAAAAAATATCCTTTTTGTCTTCTATATAATTTTGTCATTGACAGTGATGAAGACTGCACGTGTAGTGCATTGACTTAAGCAGTCTTATGACGATTCCCATAAGTGGTTCCCACAGGTGTTAATGCCACACACATACTAAAATAAGTAAGAATTCTTGCATGTTGATATGGTTTGTGGTTCAGTGGAGGTAGGACACGGCGGTATTTCCGCCTAATTGAGCAGTCCGACTGGGGAAGTACCTCCACCCTGCAGAATACCGCGGTTATAATAACTTCGTGTTGTGTTCCCAGCGGTGAGTAGGGTGGCCAGAGCTCATTCGAGAATTTGTGCTGTCAGTGGGATGACTAATGGCTTGTCCTGCTTTGTCCTCTACACTGCTGACGGCACAGAAACTCTGTGCTTACAGGGTCGGCAGCGCGAGTGTGGTTACTCAGTGGTGAAAATTCCAAATGTAATAATTCATGAATTCTAATGAATGAGAGTTTTTTTTAAACAACTAAGGTGGCAGACAAGCACACGGCCCACCTTATGGAAAGTGGTTACCATGACCTATGAACGTGTGTAACACAAGTGGAGTCACATCTGTGCTGCCGACCCTGTAAGAACAGAGATTTTGTGCCGTCAGTGTAGAGGACAAAGTAGGACAAGCCTTTGGTCATCCCACTGACAGCACAAAAACTCTCCAGTGAGCTCTGGCTACCCTACTCACCGCCGGGAACACAGCACGAAGTTACTATAACCGCGGTATTCCGTACGGCGGAGGTACTTCCCCAGTCGGACTGCTCAATTGGGAGGAAATACCGCCGTGTCCTACCTCCTCAAAATTTAAAAAAAAAGTTTCTTACATTAACAACTTTAAATATTATCCTAAAAGAGAATTATTAAAGGAATTTCATCCCACGCACGCTCAATGGTTTTTCCTAGTAACTACAACATAAGGGTATTCAAGAAGGGCATTAGAGGGTTCTTAAAGGGCCGGCAGCACGAGTAGGACTCCTCTGGAGTTGTACACATCCATAGGCCACAGTAATTAATTTCCATCAGGGGGTCCATGTGATTGTCTATCACAGAAGTGTTATAAAAAGTTCTATTTGGGTCCGATCATAGCATAAACTACTTATTGCAACCTATTGTCCGAAGTTATTTTCGCAACTTTGTTCCTGCCAATGTTTAACAGAGATAAATCGTAAATAGTTAATAAAAAAATATCGACTACATGGTCAACTCAACCTAGAGCCCGTACAGCCTGCGGGTTCATTTGACCATTGCTTGTTTTATTTCACCTCATGCTACATAGATCTATATCAATGAAATATAGATTTGCTTGTAAATATGAGGCAGTCGGTTCAATTGGTTAATTAACTTCACCTTCCATCCATTCCACCATCATCAAAACCATAAAACATATTACCAACACGTAATGATTGTAAAAGTGGAATCAAATAAATACAAAATTGGTAACTTTTCAAATGGTTATTACTAAAGGAAAGCCTTGAAAATCATTAATGGAAAAGCCGTATTTTATAATTTATATTTAAATTCTGTTACCGATCAAATTACCAGAATTGTCACCTCTTCGACAAGAATTTATTTAGCTTTCAATGAATATTTATTGTTATTCAATCTCCAGAGAAAGAATGCAATAATAGCCGACATATACCATACAATTATCCGACATAGCGTAAGAAAATAAATCAGAAAAAACAAAAGCATGCGTCATTAAAAAAAAGTACAATCAAGCTTAATAAACAGAATCACGCTTTCCAATTTCCAATTACCTACTGATATTTATTAATACTTTTTAAAGTTTATTTTTAAATTCTTAGTTTCTTAGTTAAATGAAGCTTGTTTTCAGTATTTTATAACTGTATCCTAAAGAAAAATAACACTTAAATACATTTGAAAGCATTAAATGTTTGTAGGACTAAAAGGCTCTGTCAAAATAGCTTAATAATTTCAAAATACAAATCGGAAAATAAAGACAGTCATCAACCTGTTTTTCAGACACGCGCGTTTTAAGACAAAAAAACGTCATGTTATTATCTTAGCAGGTCCCGAAAACGTTTAAAAACTAATATAAATCTTTAATATATATATATGATCACTTACCTAAAATCCACGAGTCTTCTTTGAAATGCAGAAGCACAATTTGTTTGTATATTTCCACGTAAACTCGCGACGAACAATCGTAACGGACACCCGACTCGGGCGAGCCCCTATTGAGGAATGAATGAATACTGGGGTTGCTATGGTGGGCGGGGCAGCTCCGGACGACATAATCCAACCAAATCCAGAAGCTTTCACATCCACAAGTGGAAACATAAAATCGGTCTTCTTAAATCTGCCGCGTTGTGGAAAACTCTGCATGATTCTGCGAGCAACCTACCCGTTTTAAAAGTTTTATGTCGTTTAAATGTCCTCATAAAACCCTGTGTCACTTAATTTGGTAGGTTGTTTTATATTTATTGTTGGGAGGAGGTCTATTGAAATATTTCATGGAACGTGCCGTCGTAAAAACAGAGAATATATGCCTTCATAAGCCTAATGTTCGCATTTTCATATCTCATCCGGGGCTTATTGATGAATAGTTCCGTTCAGCTATTTAATATGACATCTTACAGTTCCATCTATATGCTTTAAATGCACGAGTTCTTATTGTTTGTCCGTTTATGTTTGAAATGTAAAACGGAACATGTGATTGATAAACCTTTTTACAAATCTACGAAATCTGAATTATTTAAATGTATTTCTGCAGATAAGAAAAAATGATTCAGAAGAAAACCAACAGATATTAAAGAGTATTTGATTTTGCCTTTCTGGAAGCAACAATTGTACCTACTTACATAAGAAAACTAATACAGATGCTTGGTAGTACGATATAGACAAGTAATTTTTCCGATTAAGATTGGAAAATGTGAAATGCTCGGATGAAAATTGAAAATCTTGAGAATTAAAATACACTTGAATGATGGCACTTGGTGGAATTTGTTGTTACACATATTGAGAACTCACTTGTACTTTTCCAGAGTATTTTTTATTTGTTATTAGACCTGACCGTAAGGCGAAACCAGTCAGGACTAATAACAAATAAAAAATGCTGTGGGAAAGTACAAGTGACTTCTCAATATGTGCTTGAGAATTAAGCTACATATTTTAGCAAGGCAGGTAGAATACTTAGAATCATGGTTTGTAAAGTGGGAAACATGATATATCCACGATGAGCAGGTGCTGCAGCAGCTTTATTGGAAAAACTGATAGATCGGAACTGATTTACTTTTTTAAATTTTTGATTATACGACTTAGTTGGCATACGTGATGGAAAGTGGTTACCGTGACCTATGGACGTGTGCAACACCACGAGAGTCACACTCGCGCTGCCAACCCTGTAAGCACAAGAGTTTCTGTGCCTACAGTGTAAAACACAAAGCAGGACAAGCGCTTTTGGTCTTCCCACTGACAGTACAAAAACTCTCCAGTGAGCTCTGGCTTCCCTACGAACACAACACGAGGTTATTATGACCGTGGTATTCTGTAGGGCGGAGGTACTTCCCCAGATGGACTGCTCAATTAGAGGGAAATACCGTCGTGTCCTACCTCTTATATTATACCATGCATTCGAATCAGTATGTATTCTCTACAGCTGAAACTGTCTCATCTAATAAAAAAATATGGCCGCTTCGCTACAGTTCCAAAAGTTGGAGGCGTGGAGGCAAGTTGTACGTGGCTCGCATACAATTTCAGCGTTGAGGCTCTTTCCTGAAATCATCTTCACATTTGTGACAAAAATATTTGATTCCGAATCGAAGCTTGCTGATTACGTGACTTACTTCGGGTTTTTTCTCATTTATATACAAATCTCTATGTAGATCAAATTTTTAGTGTGGGTGTTTGAAATCAATATAGGTTTTGACAGACAGACAGGGGTGGAAATTGTTCTATACAAATAATAGGTCGTTATATATGAAACCCAATTTTCAGTACTAACATTTTTGCAATTTTTTTAAGAATGACAAATCCAATTTTTTTTTGTGTATGAATGTGTAATAAGCCAACAAACACTTTTATTACACTTTTGTAAAGTGACAGCTGTAAATAAAGTAATACTAAATTTATCATCAAATTGGATAGCATTTAGGAAGTACTATTTTTGAAGATCGAATTTAATTTATCAAGCGGCCAATAAAAACAAAATTTAATACAGAGTTGTAAAATCTTGAAATCAACTATCAAACACAATAGAAATAATGAAAATAGCTATTAGATTACAGGAATAACGAACTCATGAATCTGTAAGAAAATTTTAGGAATTTCATAGGTAAAGACCTAATATATATACCCTTTTTGGTTAGGTATTCAACTAAAGGTTAACAATCTTGATGAGATATTTATAAACAAACAAGCAAGTAAACTACTTTATCAGAAATTTTAAAGCAAAGTCCCATCTTGGGCATTCACTTTTTCTCGATCTATTTGATATTGTTTAGACTCAGAGTAACAAAAAGTGGGTTCGTACAAAAATCCAGCTTTCCCTGAACTTCTTTGATAATTGATCAGATTTTTTGGCATTAGTCTATGAGCTAAAAACCTCCTTTGACAACATATTGAAAAACATGAAAAATTAATCTTGAATTCTGTCTGATATCAGTTTAACCTGTGTGAACATAGATTGAAGAAAAATTAAGTATTTACCGAGTGAACCTCAAACGAATGAATCGTCTTATATCTGTTTTATTTATGTAGCTTAGCGGTGTTGGCGGTAAATTGCTGACACATTCGTACTAACAAATAACCCGCATAGTCCCACATAGTCCCGAAAGTTTGACATACACAATCAACTACGTTTTTCTCGTAATACGCAAAAGTTATTACAAAACATCTTACTGTCGTGTTCGTTGTACCATTTGAATTTATGTCTCTCTCATCTCATAAACTCAGTGTAGGCAGAGGTGCTTTCACCCACATTTCACCAGTTTATGTTTAGGTACCAATGTAGTAGGTTGCAAGCCTATTGCCATTAACCGGGCACTTATAAACCTTCGATAAATACACACATAATTTCGAAAAGCATCGAAAAGTCATTGGTGTGTGCCAACTGCCATAGTAAAACCTAGGATCGAACCCGAGACCTCGTCTCGGTAGTCCATTACTCATACCACTAGGCTACCGCGGAATTTAGTAGCACTTAAATCACTAGGAGGTAGGACACGGTACTATTTCCGCCCAATTAAGCAGTTCAACTGGGGAGGAACCTCCTCCCTACAAAATACCACGGTTATAATAACTTCGTGTTGTGTTCCCAGCGGTGAGTAGGGTAGCAGAGGTGTACTACACCAGTTTTCCCCAACTTATATTTTCGGTACAATGTGATCGGATGATATCGTGATATTAAAAAGTGATCGGGTGATATTAAAAAAAATGATAAGTTTTTTCTGTCACACGAAACCTAAAAAAAAATACCGACCTAAGCTAACTACGTTATTCCGTCAAAACATTGCAGGGCTCCTTAATAAAACAGAAAATATTGAAATATGTTTGGACGACTTACGACTACAAAACAAAAATGTTAAAATACTGTGCTTCTCTGAAACTTTTGTTAAATTTGGTGAAGAACTAAATATAAATATACATAACTTCGAATTAGCAAGTTCTTTTTCAAGATTGGATAAAAATCGTGGCGGTGTATGTATTTTGCTCGACCACTCCTTAGAATATAGGCCTTTACAGATATGCAGAAATTTAGCTAGTAAGAATACATTTGAATGTTGTGGCGTTGATCTGCCTTCCCTGCAATGTGAAATTATATGCCTTTATAGAATTCCGGGTGCAAATATATCAATCTTCTTTGACAAGTTAGAAATACTAATGCATGAATTGAATCTTAAGGACAATAAACGAATCATTATAACAGGAGACCTAAACATAAACATACTCGAAAGTAGCGACGTATCCTCTAAACTGAATGATTTTCTTCTGAATCATAATCTCACATCACATATCACCAAACCGACACGACAGCAAAATTGTATTGATCACATCCACAGTAATATAACAGACGCCATAGGGGAAGTACATCACTTTTATTTATCTGACCACAACACAGGTCAGACATTGATCTTTCCTGTCAAGGATGAGAAGCCTGATTCATTATGCACATATATATATAGGCGTGATTATAGCGAAGAAAATATCGCGCAGTTCAAAAAGTGTCTCTCAAGTCTATCGTGGTCGGATGTATTGAACGAGGAACATGATTGTAATCACGCGTATGACACTTTTGACGAAATCTTTGTTATGTTCTACAATTTGTGTTTTCCGGTAAACAAAATAAAAATTAAAAGACAAAAATCCACGCCGAAATGGATAACCAAAGGTATAAAAAAATCATCTATTACAAAGAGAAAATTAAGATACGCATGCTATAGGAACAAAAATGATGAAACCAAGAAAAAATATATACAATACAAAAATTTGCTAAAAAAGTGTATAATAGCCTCCAGACGGAATATGAACAGTAAACACATTTTTGAGTCAGAAAACAAATGTAAAGCTGCATGGGACATAATAGGAAATAAACTTGACAATAGAAAGAGCTGTCCAGAAATACAACACATAAATAGCGATGGCAGCTCTATAACAGAACCAACGGAAATTGCCAGCCTCTTTAATCAATTCTACATCTCAAAAACAAACAAACCAAACGATTGCACTCCTAACTATAAATTGGTCAACAGGGTAGACTCTAGTATTTTCGTGGTGCCTTGCTCTGAGAGGGAAGTGGAAAAAGCTATTATGTCACTTAGAAATACACACGCTGTTGGGCATGATGGCATCGTCACAAAAATAGTGAAATCCAGTTGTTACGAGATCTCGCGGGTGCTTTGTCACGTGATAAATCTCTCCTTTTATTATGGCATTTTCCCTGAAAAACTAAAAACCTCTATTGTAAAGCCGATGCACAAAAAAGACAGTAGAGATGAATTACAAAATTATCGACCTATTACTCTCATACCGGTATTTTCGAAAGTCTTTGAAAAATTAATGCACACACGGATTACAATTTTTTTAAATAAACATAATGTAGTCACGAAAGAGCAAATTGGCTTTCAAAAAAATAAATCCACCACTCTGGCTACCTTTTCGCTCGTTCAAAGTGTTACCGAGTCATTGGACAAAAAGAAGCTCGTCTCTACCATATTCTTTGATATGTCCAGCGCTTTTGATTTCGTCGATCATAAGATCCTTTTGGACAAATGTGAGCTCTACGGTATCAGAGGAAGTGCTTTGGATTGGTTGCGGAGCTATTTGGGTGACCGCAGACAATGTGTACAGATAACGCGTGTAAACGATAGACAAGTCACTACTACCTATAGCTCTACATATGAGTATATGTAATAATTAAATAATATGTGTTATTACAAAGTAAAAAAAATTGGTTCGCAAGCGTCAGATGTAATAATAAAAATGGGTGTCATGTGACAATGTAAAAAAGTAAGTGTGTAATCTCCTATTTAAAAGAAATATAAATAAAATTGGTTTGTAAGTACATTACCATAAAAGTTCGGGCGCCTTGGAGATACACATGCCTAAGATAATCAGCGGATATTGGAAACTTTTAATCTTCCGGAGGTGAGCTAAATGAAACCAAACTGTGAGGTTTAAGGTTTTATTGTCCACTCCAGTGTGCATTCAGAAATAGATGTAAGGATACATTCCTAATGTATAACTAACCTTAAATTTAAAATTAGATTTTTATAAGCTATGTCAATAATATCCTACGTCAATATGATTCTATGTCACCAATGCAGGTTATTTTGAAGTTTAGATTTAAAATATAATTAAAGTAAGCTCACGGCATCCCTCGGCGAGTATATGTAAACACAGCAGCGGGAAAGCTCGTAGCAGGCGAAGTTTTCAGTTTAAGCCCATGCGGTACATCCATGTTTGAGGTGAAAAGCCCAAACCCTCCATAAGGAAATGCAGTTGACCGAAGACAAAGAAACGCCGAAAAAGGTCCAAAGAAAAGAGAAAATGCAAAGACAAAGGCGGTTCCAATTGGAAACCGCCTTAATTTGCTGGAACAATGCCAATAGCAAAAGAAATCATAATATTTTCAGATTAAGAGCAGAAATAAACTATAATTCCACAAGAGGATAGTTGTGAGGACACAAACTATTATCCTTTAGGCCAAAATACTCTCATTTTTATGAGATTTATTGAAATTAAGTTACGAAGCCATGAATATCGACCATCCAGCCTCAATGCTAGGAAGAAAGGTGACTTGACAGGCATACGTCAAAATGTCATTCACTCCGCGCTCCGAAACCCTTCGTTCAAAAATAGAATTAAAACCGGTGTGACGACGTTCGCAGAGCGCGTCGTTACATTACATCCCTCCCCAAAAAGAAAAAAGAAAGAAAGAAACTTCCTTTTCTAATGAAAATTATGAGAGTCCAGAACAAAATTCCAAAAAACCTCAAAAGACAAAATGTCTTGCAACATTTTTCAATAAACAAAAAAGGCAATGCGAAAGCATCTTGCATTGGGTATTGCAGAAATAATTATAAATTAAAGAATGGGAAAGCATTCCTAAAAATCAAAGAATGTGAAAACACTCGAAAAGTAAAGAACCAAACTCAGAAAAGAGTAAAAACTTATTTCAACACAAAAGTGAAAATAAATCCTTCAATAAAACAAATTAAACAATCCCTACTCAATTCCATTCCAGATATCGATTAGGCAACCAACGCCGTCGAATCTAATCCTTGATCTTAACCAGCCTTCTAGCATCAATACAAAAGTGCGGTTGAGCTCCTACGCCACCGACTCTATACCAGCTATTCCTGAAACAAAAATATGAAACTAACAAGATATCGGTTAAGCACCAACGCTGCCGAATCTGAAAGAAAATCGGTAAAAACAATGAAGTTTTCCCACTGTCGGTTAGGTTGAAAAGCCGCCGACTTCAAATTCCTATTCCAACATTCTAAACGTCAAAACAAAATCACAACAAAAGTGTCGTAATAATATATTTATAAGCATTGTGATCGGCATAACACCACCAACTTTCCGAGCACAAGCAAAATATAAAGAAAATATGACAATTGTGACCAGTACAACACCACTGACTTTCTGAGCACAACCGCATAAGAAAAGTATGTCATTTGCGACCGGCACAACACCACCGACATCCCGTGCGCAAAGCATAAAAAATGTAACAATGTGTATAAAAACACAATCGTACAAAAAGAGAAAAAACGACAATTACGACCGGCTCAACACCACCAGCTTCCCGTGCGCAAAGCGTAAGGTGTGACTATGTGTATGAAACACAATAGCACAAAAAATTGTAAAGTCCAGTATGACACAAGTTTCCCAAAAAATGGTATAACAAGGTGTGTAAAAAATGCATAAAATGCGTCCAATCCGAGAATCTTAATACTAAGAAAATAACCCAGAACTGTACAAAAATAAAGTTCAAGAAACTTAATTTTCCATTCCCTAAGTGAGTGGAAATAAGTCAAGTGAATTTAATGTAGAAAATGAATATTAAATTTCACTCCTATATTAGAGTAGAAACTAAATTCCTAAATTTGTACAAAATATACAATATTAAATATACAAGTGTATAAAAGTATATACAGGAAAATAATCCTATACAACAAAGATAAATAAAAATATAAGATCTTTTGATGTGGAACAATTTGTTAATATGGAGTAGAGTTACATAAAAATAAGTCCTAAAATGACCTAAGTTATTTTTGAAGGAAACTAAAATTGAAATTAATAAATTGTTGTGAAGTTCCTAACATACATCTCCTTTCAAAATCCCTTAGCCTCACAAACATCACCTTACAATGGGATTATACTTCAAACAAAGTACCAAAGACAAAGATAGACATTGTCAAAACAAGAATAATTTTAATATTTAATTATGTCTTTAATATGATAACGACCAGTATAGTTTTTATTAAGGTCTTTTAAAACATAAACATTAGAGGAAATTTTATCTATTATTTCACACTTAACAAACTTAGGTGCTAACTTAGCCGAAAAGAATGCAGGAGCATTAGACTGCACAAAACTTCTCCTCCACACTATATCTCCCACCTCAAAAGAAATGACCTTCCTTCCTATATTATAATAACGCGCATTACGCTTATAAGCTTTAAGCAATGAAGCTTGAACTTTTATAAAAATATCACTAAGTGATTTAAGTGAAAAAGCAAATGAAGACCTATCAACAACATCAAGTTGATTGAGGTTATCAAAAGAATTACTAAAACGGTGCAATGAAGCATCAAAAATAAGTTCTCTACCGAACATGAGAAAATTAGGAGTGAAATCTGTAGCTAGATTCACACTACTATTTAAAGCTAATTGAACATGAGGCAAATATTTTGACCAAGTTCTATGATCATCTTTAACAAAACAAGAAATACATGTTTCGACTGTTTTGTTATATCTCTCTACAGGATTACAAAAATAAAGTTCTTTTTGTTTAGCAGGACTAAGGGGCCAATAACGTTGTTTAAAAGGTTCACCAGTAACATTAATTTTATGTTTAACTAAATGAGTAAGACCTAAGCCTCTCTTTTCATAAGAAATATTTTCAAAAAGTGAAATAATTTTATTTAACTCGTGTTTCTCAGAAGGAGAAAGTTCAGAAACAGAAGTAACTGCATTTACACAAGTAGTGGATTCATATTCAAAAGTAATATTATTCCATAAGTCTTTAGCAAGATTAAATTTCAACCAAAAGTCAAATCCCAAAATAATTGAAGGTTTAAAAGAAGGTATTATCAAAAAATCTACATTTTGAGTTAAGTTATCACAAGTGATAGGTAAAACCATAGTTCCAATAACATTGTGTGCAGAACCATCAGCAGTAACAGCGTTACCTTTATAAGGTTTAAATTTATAACCTAATTGCAAAAATGTTTGATGAATATTAGAACCGAGTACACAACTACAAGCTCCACTATCTAACAAACCTGAATAAAATTTATCATATTAAATGAAGATGCGGCTCTCCGACTATGATCACCAACTTCAGACAAATCAGCCATGACATGAGGCATCTCATGAGTAGAAGTACCAACTGGAACATCACCAACAATATTCTCAAACAAAGGCGGGACCTGTATTTCCTTATCCATGTTTGATTTATAAAAGGATGTGAAAATCTAATAAAAAGTTGTATTAAATACACTATAAGTTTCTAATTAAAGTATCAATTAAAGTTTCTAATTAAAGTTAATTAAATTATGAATGAAGTTAATTGCATTGATAGCAAAACGCTAAACTCAAAAGTCAAACAAACTCATAGAATGGAATGTTATTGTTGCAAAAATTATTTAGGTCAAATGCCCATAAAGATAAAAATGCATTAGTGATTCACAAAATAAATTATTTATGTCTACTTAAGGTAAACAGCAAATATTCAAATATTACTATGTTTTCACACATGTGAATAAAGGTTAAGAACTAGTAATTATATAATATTACTAAGTGGAAAATCTTACCTGTAATAAACAAAAGCTATATAAGATAAAACAGTTATAACAATAACCATGTTATACAAATTGAAACATTCACCTGTAATTGAGAGATACAAACAATAGTACTAACTTGTAGTATGATTAGTTTTGCAAAGTAAACAATAACAAAGGTTTACTGTAATACACAGTTATGTAACAGTAAAATACATGAAGAAAACACTGTTCTTAACATGATAAAGTAAAAAATAATGCAAAGGTGACAAGGAATAAAGATATATGCACACTGTCATGTCCCTGTTCGCGAGTGCCAATTGTAATAATTAAATAATATGTGTTATTACAAAGTAAAAAAAATTGGTTCGCAAGCGTCAGATGTAATAATAAAAATGGGTGTCATGTGACAATGTAAAAAAGTAAGTGTGTAATCTCCTATTTAAAAGAAATATAAATAAAATTGGTTTGTAAGTACATTACCATAAAAGTTCGGGCGCCTTGGAGATACACATGCCTAAGATAATCAGCGGATATTGGAAACTTTTAATCTTCCGGAGGTGAGCTAAATGAAACCAAACTGTGAGGTTTAAGGTTTTATTGTCCACTCCAGTGTGCATTCAGAAATAGATGTAAGGATACATTCCTAATGTATAACTAACCTTAAATTTAAAATTAGATTTTTATAAGCTATGTCAATAATATCCTACGTCAATATGATTCTATGTCACCAATGCACTTTTAGGTTATTTTGAAGTTTAGATTTAAAATATAATTAAAGTAAGCTCACGGCATCCCTCGGCGAGTATATGTAAACACAGCAGCGGGAAAGCTCGTAGCAGGCGAAGTTTTCAGTTTAAGCCCATGCGGTACATCCATGTTTGAGGTGAAAAGCCCAAACCCTCCATAAGGAAATGCAGTTGACCGAAGACAAAGAAACGCCGAAAAAGGTCCAAAGAAAAGAGAAAATGCAAAGACAAAGGCGGTTCCAATTGGAAACCGCCTTAATTTGCTGGAACAATGCCAATAGCAAAAGAAATCATAATATTTTCAGATTAAGAGCAGAAATAAACTATAATTCCACAAGAGGATAGTTGTGAGGACACAAACTATTATCCTTTAGGCCAAAATACTCTCATTTTTATGAGATTTATTGAAATTAAGTTACGAAGCCATGAATATCGACCATCCAGCCTCAATGCTAGGAAGAAAGGTGACTTGACAGGCATACGTCAAAATGTCATTCACTCCGCGCTCCGAAACCCTTCGTTCAAAAATAGAATTAAAACCGGTGTGACGACGTTCGCAGAGCGCGTCGTTACATATAATAGAGTCGGTGTTCCCCAGGGAAGTGTTCTGGGGCCACTTCTATTCTTGCTCTACATAAACGATATCCCGAAAGTCACTAATCATAAGTGTATATTGTTTGCAGACGACATATCAGTTGTTGTTTCTCAAGACAAAAACAGTGAGGATAAACACGAACAAACTTTGAGAGACACAATTGAGGATGTCACTAAATGGTTAATGTCTAACAATCTCACTGCGAATTTATCAAAAACAAAAATAACACAACACAAACACTACAACGGCATGGTACCAAATATCAAAATACAAATCGATAATCAAGAAATTGCGCAAGAAAGTGAGACTATATTCCTGGGAGTTACGCTTGACAGACATTGTAATTGGAAGGCCCAGATAGATAAAGTCTGTAAACGAATAAACAGGTTCGTATTTGCCCTTAGGAAGACCAGGAAACTAACAAATGAAAGGACCGCATTGATGGCCTATCATGGGTATGTGGGGTCTTTACTGAGGTATGCAATACTGCTATGGGGAAATTCGACTGATATAAATAAAGTCTTTGTGTCGCAAAAAAAATGTGTCAGAGCAATTTGTGGAGCTGCACCACTTGATTCCTGTAGGCCCCTTTTCAAGAAATTAAATATTTTAACACTGACATCCGTCTACATACATGAAATTGGAATATTTGTCAAAAAAACACCCTGACTTGTTTATTAAAGCATGCGTAGATAAAAAAATTCTGAGTAGAGATCCTACCAAACTGATGTTGCCACAGATATCTACAACGCTACAGCAAAAAAACAGTTTTTGTATGTGTATACGGGTGTACAATAAAATACCTAGAGATATTAGGGAACTGCCACTAAATAGTTTCTCGCCTACACTAAAAAAGTGGCTTATTGATACGGGCTTTTATACTATACAAGAATTTATGACTGGTAGAAACAAATAAACAAATCAAATAGCTACCAAATACTGGTTAATGAAGGAAAACTATATTTTGAAATAATTTAATTGACTGATTTAATTTCTAGCTTGACATACATGAAAGTTTCATCAATTTGTAATTCTGTAATTTGCATGTTTTATTTATTTTATTCTATTCATCGAATCCAATTTTGACATATCTGTGATAATGATAATGGTTTAAGAATGAAGAATTTACTCGTCAAATGTCTTCTTTATGCTGATGATCAGGTTTTACTGGCGTCATCGGCAGATGAGTTGCAGGAGATGGTAACAACTATGCATGAAGCTTTTGAGAGGAAAGGAATGAAAGTGAATGTTAGTAAGACAAAAGTTATGGTTTTTGAAAGAGATGAATGTGTGACAGAGTGTAGGATTTGTATAGATGGAGAAAAAGTGGAACAAGTGAATGAGTTCATATATTTGGGAACATTGTTTACGAGAGATGGAAAGCATGAAGAAGATGTTGAAAGGAGAGTGATGGCTGGAAATAGAGTGAATGGGGCACTACACAACTTTATGAGCAGCCGGAAAGTGTCCGAAAAGGCACGACTGGCTGTACATGGAGGAGTATTGGTGCCGACTCTTATGTATGGTAGTGAAAGTTGGGTGTGGCAGAAAAAGCATCAGAGTAGAGTAAATGCAGTAGAAATGCGTGCGTTGCGAAGTATGTGTGGCTTGACCTTGAAAGATAGAGTGAGAAATAGCGTGATAAGAGAACGATGTGGAGTGATAGAAGATGTAGTGATGAGAATTGAGAGAGGAATGTTGAGATGGTTTGGTCATGTTGAGAGAATGAATGAAAGAAGACTAACGAAACAGGTGTATGAGGCGAGTGTGGATGGTGCCGTCGGAAGGGGAAGACCTAGGCGCACATACCTGGACTAAATCGGGGAAGTTTTAGAAAAGGGGCAGGTCAGGAGTACTCTAAACCGACGAGCATGCATGAAGAATGTAATGAGAGTGAATGAAGCGAGAGTAATATGTCAGGATCGTAGCAAATGGAGATCCGTGATCTCTGCCTACCCCTATGGGAGACAGGCGTGATTTTATGTATGTATGTATGTATGTGATAATGATAAATGTAGCTTTAAAAATTTAATTTTTTAGACTACATAAATTTATTAATTCATCCACTACGGTGCCGAAACGTAAAAAAATGTCGCGTTGTGTGCTATACCGCGAAACTACTTAAGGGTTTCTTTGAAGGATTAAATACATAATGAGGTAATTATATTTATAATAAAAATTAAAACTAAAACTATTATTAGATAGCTACTAAAATACACTAAAATAAAATAAACATAAAAATTACATACATAATGCGTCATGAAATTCCTCCGCATCCTCACCGACCGGTAACGTACCCAGAAGGCTGGCAGCATTGCCACGTTGAATGGCAATGCTTATCCTCTGTGCAAGATAATAACCAGCCTTCTGGTCACGCGTAGCGTCGATCAGCTGCTTTGCCAAGTCTTTATATAGAGACCGAGCACTTGGACCCCATGTCCCTAGCGTTTCAACCCCAAACGGCTCAAAAACATAATCACCTGACAGGTTACAGTATTTGCGCCGTTTGAGGTTTTCCGCAGATGCAGCAGCAGCACCGGCACACCCTGCTGTGCTTGAAAGATGTGAAGGCGCAAGAGTGTCGACGCACGTAGCGTCCCACACCAAAGGTCTACCCATCTTCCAAGGTAGCAACGACATACCATCCGGTCTCTTGCCATCGCTACGCAAATTTAATTTGATTAATGTAATTTTGTAATGTAATTTAGTACCTAATGGAATTTCATAATGCAATTTAATAATACAATTAAATAATTTCATCTAATAATGTAATTTAACAATGCAATTTAATAATGATTTTTTAAAATTGTAATTCACTAATCTAAAAAGGTATAATAATTATATAATAAGGTATAATGTATCATATTTAAATTGAAACTGACTGATGTGTGTTATAAAGAACCAACGTATTATTGCATGCAAGAATTTATTTTAACTTTAAAGTAAAGTTTAAACCTAATCTTTAAACTTTATTTTTGCACACCGAATACGGTGAAACATGCTGCACTAATCAAAATAACAACCTGTTACCATTGTTGAACCATGTTTCTTGCAAATAAAATTTCATTTCATTTCATTTCATTTCATTTCATTTCATCGGGGGGCGAGCCTACTGCCGTCAAGCGGGCTCTTCATGTTTTATGTTGGATAGAAAACAGCTTTCTCCCTTTGTTAGGAGATCAGTTGATGCACCCATTAAAGCCAATACACCAAATCAAGAAAAAAAATGAAGTTCAGCCTCGTCGTGGTTAGAGTGGACCCTGGACTCCGAGAGGATGCCTTGGATGAGACCGCGACTAACGTTAGGATGGTGTTGAAGTTCAAAAGAATACTTACCATATGCACGCACGCTCAAGCTGTGGAATGAACTCCCTGCTGTTTTTTTTTTTTTTACGTGCGCAAAATCCCCACGGATACCTCCCCACCGGAGCCGGAGGAGGTTATGTCGGACTCGAACCGACTAAAACGCACGCCGCCTGTAGGTCGTTTTGGTTGCCGAAGGTGAGGTTGACAGGTATATCCCTCGCACCCCGGCCGACCCAGGGCCATCTCTCGCGATCTGGCCCTCGTCTCGGGTGTGGGGACTACAGAGTCCCCAACTCGACCCTGGAAACGGGGAGGCGCGCCACGCACGCCACCGCCGCGGCCTGCTTCTGCCAGGGTGACAGGCGGCTTCACCTGTCACCCCCAGGCCGGCGCTCATGGGGGGCGGAGGTTGTTCATCGACCTCCGACGCCCGAGTTGCCTTCGTACGCAGGGCAGCTTGGCTTGCGATCCTTCGTCGCTCCCGCTGCCGCTCCCGCCCCGCCTCCTCCTTCACGAGCATTACTTGCTCGCAGAAGGAGGCGCCGGCCGCCCACGCATCCGCGCAGCGGACCATCGCCGCGAGCAAGGTGGAGAGCGTGAGAACTCTCACTCCCAGGGCCGCCACAAGCTCCCGCCTCGGCGTCTCCCACGCCGGACACTCGGTGAGCGTGTGCGGACCTGAGTCCTCGCTCGCGTCGCAGTGATGGCACTCGGACGTTGGCTCTTTCTCCATCCGACGCAGATACTTTCCGAAGCACCCGTGCTCGGTGATCATCTGCGTCAGACGGTACGAGAGGCTGCCGTGTGGCCTCTCTAGCCACTCCCCCATGATGGGTCTTACCGCCGCTACTACGGCGCGCCCTGAACTCCCTGCTGTAGTTTTCCCTAGCGATTTTAATGTGGGGTTCTTAACGAAGGGCTTTAGAAAGTTTCTTCAGGATCGGCAGCACGAATGCAACGCCACTGGTGTTGCATACATCCATATATAGACTGTAACTACTTTCTGTCAGTTGGGTCGTGTGCTTGTTTGCCATCTAAGTAATCATCTAGTAATCATGTCGCCTTGTGAAGAGATAATTTGTTATGAAAAGTTAAGTAACTATGTAAATATTTGGATTAGCCCGAGTATTTTAAAACAAACATTACGACAAGGTGTATTTCTGAAAGGCAGGTGCTGTTTATGTTAGACAAGAATGTGTTTAAATGAAAAATCCAAATGAAGGTTTATTTATTGATATTGAATCAATTTACGATGTTTAAATTGAATGATTATACTGTTATTTTATTATTCTCTTTATCTAAATTAAATTATCCAAATTATATACCATAAAAATACGTAGGTATTTTAAAAATAATATTATTGGTTGCGCCGAGGTAGAAGCTGTATTTCTTGACGTGGAAACACACTCTTTCTATACCCGTCTCCTCTCCCGCACTAAAAACCATAGAATAGGACTAGATAGCTTCCGTCCGCCATTTGTGATATAGACACTCAGTCTCGCTTTGAACTAGCCAGCGTAAAGGCGATCGCGCGCGCGCGTCTCTCAGAAATGAATAATATTTGTTGTATTTTAACCACCTCATAGACCTTTACCGATCGGATGGTGCCTCTCGTGTGTTCCTCAAGGGATCTAGTGACGCTGACGGCAGCTCCTGAGCAAGGAAGAGAAGATCCGTGTACCGGCTGCGATGAAAAACACGTGGGTCGTGAAGGTTAGTGCATCCTCTCCTAATTTCTCGGGCTGCATTCACTGCCTGGATCGAATCCGCGGCAGCCCGGCCACCTGTCTTGTTTTGTGTGTAAAGTGTCAATAGAACAGTTATCTGCTTCCTCGCAATACAGTCCACTCGCACACGTTGGCCCAAGCGCCACCATTTTTTGGTCCTTCGAGCCGGATTCTTAGCCGTAGTTCGTATTTTGTTATTATTCTAATGGGAATGAGCGCACCGCACCTAAGTGCCTGGTTATTTTAGTAGAAAACCCCGCATCCAGACACTTAGGCTTAGAATTTGTTGTCCGTTCGCCGCTGGCTCGCATTGTACCTACCTAATACATAAATAGGTTAGGTATCATATCAACACTTAATCGTAGTTCACAATTTTCGCATCGCACCTAAGTGCCTGGTTATTTTAGTAGAAAACCCCGCATCCAGACATTTAGGCTTAGATCTTAGGTATACTCAGACACCCTAGTGCATAGGCACAGTGTAATACCTAACGCATTTGGCTTTGTTTTGTTTTTTTCAATTACGTTGTTCTCGGCTCACGTCGTATTTGCCTAGTACCTGCGTGGGTAGACACGTGGCTGTGCCTACCTCGCTCGCATCTCATCCCAATTCATACGAAAGTATTTTAATTTGAATAGATATTACGCAATACTTAATCTCGGAAATAATAGTTGAATCTAGACAGCGACCATCGCGCAGGTGCGACCTTGTTGCTATGCGCGTTTGTTCAAGCGTGCATTCACAGTTGTAAGCACCTACCTACCTACATAGTTAACGCTCGCGCCGCCTCGCTGCTCTGTACCGCTAGGATTAAGTCATTTCATATTTAATTGTAAACATGTCCCCAAAGGTTGATAAGACCGGTAAGGTTCAATTGAAACTTTTATACGCTAAAAAAGAAATGATTTACTCTCGCGTACAATCGATTTATGATAGTGCACTTAAAACCTCTGATTTGGTCATCAGAGATTCGTTCTTGTGTTCTATAGAAAACTTAGATAGTCTACGCGCGGATTTCGAAACCTTAGTGCATGACATCAACGTTTTAGAGTTGAATTTGGATCCCGATTACTCAGTGAGTTATCAAGCCTTGTCGTCGTTTGACGATTTGTATTGTCGTATCAAGCGCGTCGCGAGGAGTTTGGAGAAGCCGTCTGACCGACCCAACCCCACTCGCGACCGACCTAAGTTGCCACCAATTCAAATACCCGAGTTTGATGGTAACATTCGCAATTGGTGTCGATTTATAGATAGTTTTGAGAATACAATAGATAAGAACGATTCGTTGACAGATCACGAAAAATTGCATTATCTCGTTGAAAAATTGACTGGTAAAGCTATAACCGCTTGCGCTGGAATTACGTTTAGTGCCGGGAATTATAATTTAATTTTAAATACTTTGAAAGCTAAGTATGAGGATAAAAGATCGGTAGCTAACGCCTATTTAGATCAGATGTCTGATTTGAAATCTATTACGGCATGTAACGATCAAAACTTAGAGAAATTTCTAGATACTTTCGCGTCAGCTGTTCGCGCCGTAAAGAACCTAAAGGTCGATGACCTCTGCGACTTCGTATTTTTGTATATGGGTTTAAGGAAATTAGATTCCGAAACCATTCGTTTGTTTGAGTCGGATCATCGCGGCAATAGGATTCCTAAGTTCGAAGACTTAGAAAGTTTTGTTCGCGAGCATATAAAGGTATTGCAACGCTCTTCATCGAAACATGAAGGCGCGAAGACAGTTGTTGATTCTGCACGCAAAGTAGATGCGTCATCGAAGTCACTGAGGTCAACTCATACTTATGTTAGTACCGCACCAGCACGTGTACAGTCACCTGTTTGCTCTTTGTGTAGCACTCATCATTCGCAACTGTACAGGTGTCCTGGTTTTCTAAAATTGTCGCCTAGTGATCGTTATAAATTTGTTCGCGCTAATAATTTTTGTTTTAATTGTCTCGGTACTAAACACCGCGTTGTTTTATGTAATAGTAGAAATAGTTGTCGCAAATGTCAAGCGAGACACCACACTTTGCTTCATTTTGAGAATAGTAATGCCGCATCCAATGTGAGCACGGTTGGCTCGTCGAGCGGTGACACACGGCAGCCTGCGCCGCAGCCGCAGCCCGCGCTCGCGCGCGCTCCAGCCCGCCCGGTGACCGCCGCGGATGACGTCACCTTGTGTTCGTTCTCCGCTAGTGCTGCACTCACTACTGTGTGTCTTGCGACCGCTCGCGTTGTTATTGTTGATGCATTAGGTAAGCCGCGCATTGTTCGAGCGCTGTTAGATGGCGCTTCGCAAAGTAATTTTATTACTCAAGATTGTTGTCGGCGTCTTGGTTTCAATGTTGATAAGCGTTCAACCCGCTCAGTGGTGAAGGGTTTTGGAAGCTTACAGTCAGCTGTTCGTGGCACCGTTAAAACAAGGTTTAGATCTCGTTTTAATAATAATATTTGGTTTGACATGGATTCGCTCGTTATAGATAGAATAGCTGAACAGTTGCCTACCGTCCCGGTTGACACGTCTTTATTAACGAAATTTAAAGATTTGCCTTTAGCAGATGAGACTTACGCTGTTCCTGGAGTCGTCGATATATTGATCGGCGCTTCGATTCTCCCGCACCTCCAGCTATCACGTAAGGTTCAAGGGGGACCGACGTACCCCGCTCCGCACGCCCTGGAAACAGTTCTGGGTTTTGTTATAATTGGTTCCGCACCCGCTTCTATAGATATTTTTAGTCACTCGACTGCTTCGTTCTGTTGCACCGTCGAGCCGCCACTGGAGTCTACCATCCGCAAGTTTTCGCTCGGTGGCTCCCGTGTATCCGCTGA
Source organism: Eilema griseolum (assembly GCA_963662185.1). Classification (NCBI taxonomy): domain Eukaryota; kingdom Metazoa; phylum Arthropoda; class Insecta; order Lepidoptera; family Erebidae; genus Eilema; species Eilema griseolum. The sequence continues at coordinate 7,392,952 of OY759254.1, read as the reverse complement.
AAAACGTCTTTGTTGGAACGAAAGATGCAGGCGTCCCCAAAGTCGAAGCGGGCCTATGATGAGGTTGTTAACGAATATTTAGATAAAGGTTACATCTCACCTGCGCCTGCGGACACTGGCGGGACCCAGCCTTCGTACATTATCCCGCACCGCGGAGTTATTAGAGAAGATAAGCTTACTACTAAAACTCCGTGTAGTTTTGGATGGCAGTGCTAAGACTAGCACTTCCGTGTCGCTTAATGACATAATTGTAAATTTTCGCATTAATATTAGTAATTTTTAGCTTTTAGGACTCAACAGTCGCTTTGTGTTGGGCCCACTCTTCGCCCCATCGTTGGGACACATTCGTCGCTAATAGAGTGGCAAAAATTCAATCTGAATTGGCGCCACATAATCTCTTTCACGTTGCTGGCACCGACAACCCAGCCGATTGTCTCTCTCGTGGATTGCTTCCTTCGCAAATTTTAGATCACCCGTTATGGTTTAGTGGACCGTCCTGGATTCATGCCGCGTTAGATAAGTGGCCAGTTAGTCAATTCAATCCCACTACGGTTTCCGAACCACCCGAGGAGAAGAAGCACTCGCTTGTTGTATCGGTCCCACGTGAAGAGACCCTTATTTTGTTGTTGGCTAATCGCGTCTCGTCTTGGTCGAGACTGTTGCGTTGTGTTGTTTGTTCGCCTCTGCCCTCTGCCTAGCCAGCAGTAGGCACGAGCTCCAATCTAGGTTTATATTTTAGTTGTTATTTCCCAAACCTAGATTTAGATTAGACTTTATATTTGTTTCGCATTTGTCGTTTCGAAGGTAACCCTTCAAGCCGGGGGGAATGGTTGCGCCGAGGTAGAAGCTGTATTTCTTGACGTGGAAACACACTCTTTCTATACCCGTCTCCTCTCCCGCACTAAAAACCATAGAATAGGACTAGATAGCTTCCGTCCGCCATTTGTGATATAGACACTCAGTCTCGCTTTGAACTAGCCAGCGTAAAGGCGATCGCGCGCGCGCGTCTCTCAGAAATGAATAATATTTGTTGTATTTTAACCGCCTCATAGACCTTTACCGATCGGATGGTGCCTCTCGTGTGTTCCTCAAGGGATCTAGTGACGCTGACGGCAGCTCCTGAGCAAGGAAGAGAAGATCCGTGTACCGGCTGCGATGAAAAACACGTGGGTCGTGAAGGTTAGTGCATCCTCTCCTAATTTCTCGGGCTGCATTCACTGCCTGGATCGAATCCGCGGCAGCCCGGCCACCTGTCTTGTTTTGTGTGTAAAGTGTCAATAGAACAGTTATCTGCTTCCTCGCAATACAGTCCACTCGCACACGTTGGCCCAAGCGCCACCAATTATAATCGACGATGATGATGATGCTTCCGACCGATTTCGGCCATGGCGACCACTTCGACTCCTAGTCGGCTCGGCGCTGATCCGCTCGAAGATGACTAACATAGCCGATCTTCGCGGTGAACTCTCGTGTACACTGTGGGCACGTGAGAACACCATTATTATAAAGTTATTAGCCCAACAGTCAGGTGGAAGAACGACCTCATCAAGGTCGCCGGGAATCGCTGGATGCGGGCTGCTTTAGATCGGTCATTCTGGAAGTCTATGGAAGAGGTCTATGTTCAGCAGTGGACGGTGTGTGGCTGATGTGATGATGATGATGATTATAAAGTTTAAATATTGAAAATGGTCTGTGTCTGTTCATTGAAAATACTCAAAAATTTCCACTAATATTATAAATTACAAATTTTGTGAAGATGTTTGGATGTTAATTATTCAATCACGATCTAAAGACTGAACAGATCTGACTGGTACGGTAATACATTAGAGTCTGGATTGACATACGGGCTACTTCTTATCCCGGTAGAGTAGAATTTGGACCACTCCATCTCTTCCCATGCGGTGTCGTACAAGGCGACTAAGGGATAGGGCTGTTAAACATCAGATAGATATTAACAGCCCAGACTCCGCCTCAGATCCAGATTTAGATTTTGTAGTGTCTGTTTGTAATATTGAAATAACCGCTACATGTATATGAATATGAATATATACACGAAAATATACTTTTTTTTTTAATTTTTGTATGTTTGTTTTTTCCGGCTAATCTCTGGAACGGCTGGACCGATTTAAACGGGACATTCACTGGCGGGTAGCTGATGTAACAAGGTATAATATAGGCTATCCCGGAAATTTCTTCCCGCGGGAGTTGAGAAACATAAAACATTTTCACGCAGGCGAAGCCGCGGGCGTCCGCTCGTACAATCATATAATTGTAAAAGAATTGTGTCTGTACATTAGAGACATTACGATGATGATGAATGATGTAGGTATAAATAAAATAGGTGCCAGGTCATAGGAGAAAATCAATCATGTTAGTACGAATCGTTGAGTCATTTAATTGAATTGATTCATGATTGATATTGGCTCTCAGGTATATTGAACCGATATTGACCGTAAATGATGTTTAGAACAACTCGAAGTAATTGGTTTACACTTAAATAATTAGGTTCCCGGCAGAGTAGAAGCCGCGTGGTTCCTGGCAGAGTAGAATTTGGGGGCATTTTCACTTTAGATGACACCTATCTGAAATTTTAGGATTTTAAATTTTTTATTAACTACGTCTGCATTAACTATTGATATAGATTTAAAAACTATCCTATTTTGTATTTTTTATAAAAGTTCACGTAATATATTCATATTTTTTGCAATAATTGATATTTATGTGAGACGGGTGACCAATAATTGTCCGCTTTGTAACGAAAATGATCTTCACATAAAAATGATATAAACCATTAACGAGACTGAACAATCAACTATTTGTTAAATTTAGAGCCCATAGAAAGATAATAACTCTAAATATTATGTAAAGTATTGAATTTGAAATTTGTATCATAACATTTCATTCTGTTTTGTAACATTTTGTACCAAATAAAGTTTTATTTTTAACGTCACAGTTTTAGTTTTTAAGGTACGTTATTGATTTTTACTGTTAGGAAAAGATTTGAATTTCTTTTTTATTTATAACAAAGATATTATTTAGTTTTTATGAGCATTTCAGAAAAATCTACAGAAATCAAGTAAAAAAAAATGGGACAGTTACAAAATAGACAAAAATGTTACAAAACAGAAATTATAAGGCATAGTCCTAAATGTACCAATAAATATGAAAAGGGACAATTAAACACAATTTTGTTTATATGAACTATCAGGTAAGTTTATTAAATCTTTGGGTGTCATTGCAAACAAGACACTCAAATGAAATTAAGATTCATCCAGTGGTTTATAAAATTAAAAATTAAAAAAAACAATGCAAGTAGGTAGTAAAAACCTTAAGAAAAAATAACAAAACTAACTGTCTCATGAAATATCTACGCTCAGTGTTTTGCTTCAGTAATTAAAATAATTATTAGGTAAATTGCATTCTATAACCAAGAATAACAAAAAAAACACAAAATATAAAATAAGAATACAATTTACCTCAGATATTACTGAAACAAAAAATTACATACCAAATTTTCCACCCTCTTCTTTATACCTTTTATATAAATTTGCTAATGTATCAACTGTATACCTTATTTGTTCCTTTTTTTTTTTCAAAAGACCTACATTCTTTTTTCCCTGCAGTTGCTCTGGTGACATCATCTCTTAACCAAAACATCTTAATTTCTTAGCAACATGTCTGTCTCTTTTTTTCCTTTCTATTCCGTTGTTTACTACCAAGTCCCATTAGTTTTGCTACATATATTATGTCTTTTTACCAGGCTGAGAGTTATTTATTAACTTTTTCAAAATCTGTTTGTCGATACGTTTTTCACATTGTGCATAAGTCCGCCGTAATGTCAGTTCCAATATCTCTTCCCTGGCTTTTTGTTTGTCAAGTAGGTCTTGCTGATTATTTATTAATATTGAAGTAGATTTTTTAAGGCGACTGTATCTTTTTCTCAGTCTTACGACGCATTTTTTAAGTATTGAATTTTATTTTAAAGCTATTTTATATTTAAGACTTAAAATTTGGTATTTTTGTTGATAAATGTTTACTTATACTAAGATTTTCTTTTAAACGATTTGTAGAAGGTGAAACTGCAGGGTTTGTATTAATTGAGGTTCCGGCAGTAGCATTTACTTGATTACATTTTGAAGCACGTTGTTTTCTTTTCTCCTCTCTCCAAGTTTGACGTTTTGTATTTTTTTCTATTTCACTCATCTCAGCAACTTTTTTTTTTAGTTCTAATTCGATCTAAATTTTTCTTTCTTATTTCTTCGGCTTTTTCTGGATTGTTTTTTAATTTTTCTCTATACCTTCTAACCCCTTCTGCTGATGTGAACGCCATTGTTGCCTAAAAATTAAAAAGTGAAACTACTTAGTAAGTTTCGAATTAAACTAACCATCTAGCACCTAAGCACTCGTCAATACGAACCAAACGAGTCCAAACTCAATGGGATTGCGTTGTTTCACTATTGAGTTCTATGACCATCTTCCGGCTCTATCATTAGACCCTGGTTACCAACTAGTACCAAAGTACCTTTCAACACGAATCAAATGAGTCCAAACACGATGCATATTGTTGTTTAACTTCTGAGTTCCTATGGTCACGACCCTGTTCCATCATCGGAACAGCTCCGTGTCATTAATTTTGCATTGTCATCCAATTCACACATGCTTGCAAAATTTCAGCTCAATCGGTAACCGATAAGTAGATTAAATTTAACTTACAAGATTTGGTTACAGACAGACACCGAGACAGGTGAAACTAAATAAAAGGTTCAAGTAAAAAAATGCAAGATTATTAAAACAAATAACCCTCTTTTAAGCTTCAACGCAGTCGGTTAGTATTAATTTGCCTTTGTGCATTAGCCTTTACGTGTCCGTTTTGTAACGTTTTTAGTCCGCATATTGTAACGTTACAAAACAGACGTTACAAAATTGCGACCGTTAGAAATATTTAAAGAAAAAATACCAATTATAACGAATAATCCTTTCATGTTTAATGTTTTTCGCATGGAATACAGTCCAATGCATGCATTAAATATAACAGATATTATGATTAAACCCTAAAAAATAAGAATAAAGACGTTACTTACCAGACAAACACCGACGCTAAATTTGAAGCACAATCACGTTAACCTTCACAAAATATTTTTTGACACTGATTTCAAAATGGCTGATTCCCTATACTAATCGTAATGCCCGAAATTGCCAGATTAATAAAAAATATCACTTTTTGGTAAAAAATTGAATGAATAATTCCCGTTACAAAACCGGAAATGTCCGGAATGCAAAAAAGTGGGGGACAAGATAAAAAATAATATTATAAATAAATAATAATAAAAACTAATACAAAAAATGAGATAAAGTAACAACTAGCTTTCTTTTATATGCATTGCAATCATCGCTACATAATCTATCATATAAAAAATCATTAAAAACTCAATCCAAAGTTGACAGTTTACAAATGGGACAGTATGAAACTGAAAAATCTTGAAATTTCAAATATGTTTTATTTATAAATTAACTGTTCTATATTTATGTTAATAACAAATAGAGGTAGCCTGTTTCATATATTTTCAATGTGTCTTTAATTTATTACCAAAACAATTATTTAAATATTTATAAAAAATGCTAATTCCTAGGGACAGCTCCAAAACAGCAATGTGTCATTTAAAGTGAAAATGCCCTTGGACCACCCCATCTCTTCCCATGCGGTGCCTTACAAGGCGACTAAGGGATAGGGCTGTTTAACATCAGACAGATATATACAGCCCAGACTCAGCCAAAGATGCATGACTCGGGTCAACAATAGTATCCCGGAATACGGGAATAGGCTTACGTAGAACAGAATACAATAATTGGCGAAATGTGGGTGTTAATTCACCTCTGCCTAAACCTTCGGGGGTAAAGGCGTGATTATATATATGCATGTATGTATAATTACGTTTTCTTATATCAATTATATTTACCAGGACTGTCAAGAAAGGGTTAAGGTTTTCGCAAGGATCTTGTAAGTACTTTTGTATTATGTTTATTGTTTATTACCGGATTTTTGATTACGGGGAGATGGGCCTCGTCAGCATTGGGCTGCAACCCGTCTAAGAGAAGGAAAACTCTGAAATCAAAACCGGGGAGATGGGCCTCGTCAGTATTGGTCTGCAACCATCTAGGAGAAGGTCACTCCGAAATAAAACCAACTCTCAGGGAGCATACCCGAGAAAAAACCCCGATCCAAGGTGTTAGCCGACCCGTGCCAAGGATTCGTGACCAGAGGGCAAGCTGGTGTAACGGAGGGTGTCTGTGTTGGCGGTCACAGGACACACTTGAGATTCCGCCTTACCTCCGTAAAGGGCTCTGCGGGGGTGGACCATATTTTCCCTATGACTCGTGGGAACGCAATGATTCCAAAAAAAATTAATCATCCGCATGGCGGCGACGCGGTACGCCACCCGTCACGTCTCGTTTCCAGTGGGGGCGAAAAGTGGCTCACGGAGAGCCGTTTTGCTACGTTGAATGTTGGAGGAGGAATGGAAGAAAAAATGAATGATGTTTGTAAGATGATGGATGAAAGAAGGATTGATGTGCTTTGTGTGAATGAGACGAAGAGGAAAGGATGTGACACCACCAAGCACGGACCCTACACCGCGTACTGGTCGGGAGTACCCAATACCGACAGAGCTTGCCAGGGAGTTGGTGTCATCCTATCTGCTAGAATGGCTGAGTGTGTGAATATATTCGAATGTGTGAATGCTAGACTGATGTGGATGAGAATGAAAGTGGGACTCACTCGTATTTTTGTCGTAGGGGTTTATGCTCCTGTAGACTCCGGTACGAATACGTCCCAGGAAGTACAAGAAGAAAGAGAACAGTTTTGGGAGAGTTTAAGAGATGTATTAAGAGAATGTAAGGATAATGAAAGAATCATAATGCTAGGTGATTTTAATGGATGGGTAGGACTGAAACGAGATGGATTTGAAAGGGTTCTTGGCAAGTACGGAGATGAACGAGTGAACGAAAATGGTAAAGGCTTGCTTGAAGTATGTTTGGAATGGAACCTTTGTGTGTCAAACACGATGTTTCGACACAAAAGGATTCATATGTATACAAGAGAAGCGAAGAATGTCAGTAAAAGTATGATTGATTTTGTAATAGTGGATGAAAGATTGAAAAAAAATATTCTAGACGCTAGGGTATATCGCGGTGTGGGTATCCATACAGATCACTTTTTGGTTATGTGCCGTATAAGTGATCTCTTTAAAGGATGGAGACGTAGAAGGCGTGAGCCCATAAGTGTTCTAGAAAGAATAAAAGTAGAAAACTTGCAAGAAGATAAAGTGAGAGAGGAGTATGGAAGCAAATTAACTGAAAGGTTTCATGATCTTGATAGTATTTGTGAGATTGAGGAGTTATGGAAGGTATTCAAAGATGAGATTGTGAGTGTGGCTTCCCAAGTATGTGGTATAAGTAAAAGAAGTAAAGTGCAAAAGGTGAAGCATGCATGGTGGGATAAAGAAGTGCAAAAGTTGGTATGTGAGAAAAAGAAAGCGTGGCTTGATTGGCTCTCAGTCAGAGCTAATGAGAGAATGCAGCAAGCTACAATTGAGAATGTGGATGAAGCGAAAGATAAATATAGAAGACTGAAAGGGATAGTGAAAGGAGTGATTGCTAGAAAGAAAAAGGAACAAAAAGACGTGTTTGATGAAAGGTTATCTGGGGATTTCCAGACGAACATTAAGTTCTTTTGGAAGTCCATTCGTTTAGCCAGAGGAGAAACACAGAGCTCCGAGCTGAACGCTATTAGAGACCAGAATGGAAGTATTGTAAAAGGTGAGGAATGTGTGTTAAAAAGATGGCAGGACTATTTTGAAAGCTTGTTTGAAAGAGAGGATGGTGTACATGCACTAACCTCGGTGATGGATGACTATGTTGATGCTGATAAAAGTGGTATTAGTATGAATGAAGTTGTGAGTGCATTAAGAAGTATGAAAGCTGGTAAAGCAGCGGGATATGATAAGGTGACAGTCGAGATGCTGAAGGCTGGACAGGGCCTTGTAGCAAGTCAGTTGTGCCGCCTTTTCAACATATGTTGGGTTAGCGGTCGTGTACCAAGTGATTGGTGTAAGGCCGTTATAGTTCCACTTTACAAAGGAAAGGGCTCGCATCAAGACTGCAAAAACTACAGGGGCATTAGCCTACTCAGCGTCGTCGGCAAACTGTATGCGAAAGTGTTGATTGAGAGAGTTATGAAAGAAACCGATGAGAAAATATGGGATGCACAAGCGGGTTTTAGAAAGGGAATGGGATGTACGGATCAGGTCTTTTCATTGCGAAGCATAGCCGAAAAATTTTTGGCCAAGAGTCAAAAGGTCTATTGCGCATTTGTGGATTTGGAAAAGGCCTATGACAAAGTGGTGAGGAATGAACTTTGGTCGGTACTGTCTATGTATGGGGTGAGCAGCAACCTTATTCGAGCTGTGAAGTCTCTCTATGAGGACTCCAGAGCTTGCGTGAGGATACATGGGTCATACACTGAATGGTTTAGTATCCAAAAAGGGGTTAGACAGGGATGTGTAGCGTCACCATGGCTGTTTAACTTATTCATGGACAGTTGTTTGCAAGATTTGAAAGATAAAGAATGTGGTTTAAGAATGAAGAATTTACTCGTCAAATGTCTTCTTTATGCTGATGATCAGGTTTTACTGGCGTCATCGGCAGATGAGTTGCAGGAGATGGTAACAACTATGCATGAAGCTTTTGAGAGGAAAGGAATGAAAGTGAATGTTAGTAAGACAAAAGTTATGGTTTTTGAAAGAGATGAATGTGTGACAGAGTGTAGGATTTGTATAGATGGAGAAAAAGTGGAACAAGTGAATGAGTTTATATATTTGGGAACATTGTTTACGAGAGATGGAAAGCATGAAAAAGATGTTGAAAGGAGAGTGATGGCTGGAAATAGAGTGAATGGGGCACTACACAACTTTATGAGCAGCCGGAAAGTGTCCGAAAAGGCACGACTGGCTGTACATGGAGGAGTATTGGTGCCGACTCTTATGTATGGTAGTGAAAGTTGGGTGTGGCAGAAAAAGCATCAGAGTAGAGTAAATGCAGTAGAAATGCGTGCGTTGCGAAGTATGTGTGGCTTGACCTTGAAAGATAGAGTGAGAAATAACGTGATAAGAGAACGATGTGGAGTGATAGAAGATGTAGTGATGAGAATTGAGAGAGGAATGTTGAGATGGTTTGGTCATGTTGAGAGAATGAATGAAAGAAGACTAACGAAACAGGTGTATGAGGCGAGTGTGGATGGTACCGTCGGAAGGGGAAGACCTAGGCGCACATACCTGGACCAAATCGGGGAAGTTTTAGAAAAGGGGCAGGTCAGGAGTACTCTAAACCGACGAGCATGCATGAAGAATGTAATGAGAGTGAATGAAGCGAGAGTAATATGTCAGGATCGTAGCAAATGGAGATCCGTGATCTCTGCCTACCCCTATGGGAGACAGGCGTGATTTTATGTATGTATGTATGATCATAATCATAATCATAATCATAATCATAATCATATTTATTCTGTGGATCATAGGTTAGTTATAAAGGTCTTATAAGTTATATTACGTACGCTATGTCCTACCACATGTGGTTTACAGATTATTATACTAAATGAAAATTTAAATTAATACCCAACCTGCAAGTATTATATCAACTGCATTATCCAAAAAAATAAAAGAATAAAAATCAATCAAGCACTAAATATTATGTCAGTATATGTATAATAGATGTCAGTTAATATTACTAATGTCAATAAATTATCAAAAGCATTACATATTAAACATCAGATACAAATTGGATCATTAAGCAGCTACAGAATATATCCAATAAGTCAATATTCAACTTCAAATACATGATTAATAGAGATAATATAATTCAAATAAATGTCAATTAATATTCAATGTCAATTATACATGTGGTATATCAATGAATGCTAGTCATTTAATAGTGTTATCATTTAAAAAAGTTACAATCGAGTAGTATGTCTTATTCACCAAGAATACTAATAATTCTTTTTTAAATATATTTATATTTGTCTCTAGCCTTATTGATTTTGGCAGTTTGTTATACATTTTTGGTGCCATAGCAAAGATACTGTTATGGTAAAGTGCCGTTTTGCAGGTAACTAGATGCAATTTATCTGCTCGACGTGCACTACTAACTACCTCAAACTTTTCCATATTTTGCCTAACAAACATAACAGTCTCATAGATGTAAAGGCATGGCATAGTCAATATTTTATGTTTCTTAAAATATGGTACACAACTGTCAGTTCTTCGTAGATGGTACATTGCTCGTATGCATCGTTTTTGTGCTATGAAAACCCTCTCCTTACCAGTGGCATTACCCCAAAATATAATTCCGTACCTTAAAATTGAAGAGACGAGACCATGATAGGCTGTAATTAATGTACTTTCATTTACAGTTTTCCTAAGCATGTATAGATTGTAGGAGTATTGATGTAATTTAGTGCACACATTTTGAATCTGTTCGTTCCAATTCAAAGAATTATCTATATAGAGACCAAGAAACTTTGTGATCTCTGTTTTATTGATTGATTTACCATTGTAATGTATATTTATGTCAAGTGATTTATTTTTTCTTTGTCCAAATTGCATTAATGTCGTTTTGTCTAAATTAATTTTCAGATTATTCGTGGCAAGCCAGTCAATTACAGTAATAATATTCTCATTAATGTCATTTTCTAAGTCATTAGCATCATTATTATTAAAAACCAGAGTACTGTCATCAGCAAACATTATCATTGGATAGGAAGCAGAGTGTGGAAAATCATTAATATATATAATGAAAAGCAGGGGACCTAAGACACTGCCCTGTGGAACTCCGTAGGTAACTGTTCTTTGTGAAGAACTAAACGTTACTTCAGATCCCTTGACTATTCTGCTTATGACAGTTATTTGCTGACGGTTGTGAAGATATGATTCGATTAGCTTCGATATATTTCCTCTAACGCCATAGCAACTAAGTTTGTCTATTAGAGTTTTATGGTCGACATAGTCAAAAGCTTTTGACATGTCCATAAATAGCCCCAATACTGGCAATTTTTGGTCTACTTTATTGATAATCAAACTCAAGAAGTCATATATTGCCATGTTAATCGACTTATTCTGCCTAAACCCTTTCTGTCCATCGTGAAACAAGTTGTTGGTTTCGAAATAGGTATTCAAGTTGATATATATTACTTTCTCAATAATCTTAGAGAAAATTGGAATTAAAGCAATGGGCCTGTAGCAGGATAAGTTTTCCCTGTCTTGTTTCTTAAAAAGTGGTTTGATCACAGTTAACTTTAGCTGCTCAGGAAAAACACCTTCAAAAATGCAGTTATTAATAATGTGACTGAGTACGGGGGAAATAATTTTTGATACTAATTTAACCGCTTTTGTGTTGATATCGTCATATCCAGTGCTGTTGGTATTATTAAGTGACATTATAATTTGGTGTATATCTTGTGGAATAGTCGGAGGCATGAACATAGAAGATGATTTATTGTTTGATATATTTGTATTCCAATGACCAGAACCTCTTAAAGGTTGTATTTGGTCAATGAAATGATTATTGAAAGCTTCTGCTATATCTTGGGGTTGAGATATTATCTTGTCTTCAAGTTTTATACTATTTATGCTTTCATTTGGATAACTTACTTTAGATGTACGTATCACTTTCCACGTCGCTCTTGCTTTGTTTTTGGAGTTTCTAATAAAATATTCATTTTGTGATTTTTTCGTTAGCTGGATTACCGTTTTTAACCGTTTTGAAATGATTTTAAAATTTTCTTTATTGCGTTCAGTTGGTTTTGACCTGAACTTCCAAAGTAATTGGCGTTTCCTTTTGCTGCACGTTCGAATACCTCGACTTAACCACTTTGGTTTTAATTTTGTGCGATTCTTTACTTTAATTTTTGGAAAACAAATATCGTAATTTTTTTGGAATATGTCGTAAAATATGTTAAAACTTCTAGATGCATCTTTTTCAAGGTACACCTCATTGAAATTAACATCCTGGAGAAGTTCTTTAAATCGCACCATATTATCCTGAGAATAATGCCTTTTTATAGAGAACCAGTAATCATAGCGACAGGTTTTTTTTACAGGACACGTTAGCATCTGCGCTGTATGATCCGATAATGAAAGCTCCAATATTATGCCTTTACTCCCATGTACATTATGAATTAGATTGTCTATGCAAGTACCACTACACAAGCGCGTAGGTGTATCTATTTCATATCTTAAATTAAAATCTTGTAAGATTTGTTTAAAACGTTCAGAGTTATTGGTTTGTTTTAAAAGATCGATATTAAAATCACCACAGATAACAATTTTCTTTTTTATGTTGTAGCAGAATTTTTCTAGAATGTCAATGAAATTATTAAAAAATATGTCAAATTTTCTGCTTACGTCTTTATTCTGTGGATTCCTATACATGCACATTACTATTATATTATGGTCAATCAATTCAACGGCACTGTTTTCAAAAACATTTGGTACACAATATTTCCCTAAGTCCACTTCCTTGATTTTGAAACCATCTTTGACCATAATACATGTACCGCCGTCTCTAGTTAGCCTTGAAGAGTACGTAGTGAGACTATAGTTAGGAATAGAAAGCAAACTAGCATCCGTTGCAATCATATTATGTTCAGTGACACATATAACGTCGATTGTTTTGTATTTATCATTCAAACAATTTATCGCAACAGTAAAAGCATCTAATTTACTAAGTAAACCGTTAATATTTTGATGTAGTATATTTATACTATTGTACACGAAAAAAATCTTTTCCTGTTACATTACAACTCGTATTAATTGCAATGTCGTTCACATTTGGTAATTCCTCCGACATCAGCTCATTGTCAGTTTGCGTACTTTTATCTATTGATTGCGACTTTATCCCAGTATTATATTTTCTAAGGTAGTTTCTAAAATTTTTGTGGTACTCAATTTTCAAAATTTCTTTTAATAAATAGCGACATGTAATTTGTGCTCTATTAAATATATGTGGCGAATACATAGAATAGTTCATTTCGACAAATGTTACATTAGAATATTTACTACATATAAACCTGAATTCATAGTTAAGTTTTCTCTCATTCAGAGATTTATTATAGGGTATTTCGCCTACCAAGATATTTGGACCAGTTACAGACTGAAAAAAGTTATGAACATGCCTTTGAAAAACGTAAGGATTGGTATCATTAGTACCACCTAGGATGATAACAAAATCATCTTTAGTTAAAGAATAAACTTCTTTGGAGTTTAATACTTCTGAAATGCTAGCAGATGGTTTCCAGAAAGAACTAACAGCATATTTATAACCGACGAGAGCCTGCAATATTCCTCGAATATTTTTACCTAGATGATCAGCAACTATGACAATCTTCGATTTTTTGGAGATCTGAGTCTGTATTTGACTTGGAGTGGCAGCAGACGAAGGCTTGCTCATGGTTACAGCTTGAGCCTGGGAAATCAGCTGCACACAATTTAGCATCTTCGGTTTTTCAAGGACCTGAGTCTGTTTTTGACCTGTAGTAGCAGCAGATGATTGCTTGTTGGATATTTGTTCATTACTTATGGAAACGTTTTGAACTTGAGATATAAGCCGCATCTGATTTGAACTACTTTTTTCGAGATTCTGTCTTTTTATAGTTTTGTTTGGGATCCTTTGGGATATGGGTTCAAAAACTATAGATTTCTTTATTGGAGTAGAAGTAAGACTATGAATTCTATGGGTATTTTTGAGATTACGTTTGGATACAGGTGTAATACATGTTAAATCTCTAGTACAAATCTTTTTATATATTTCTAATTCTTTATTACATTTGTCGAGGGCCGCTTTCAGTATACTGTTTGCACTATGCATATTATCAATCTCTTGATTAGCACTCATTAATTCACTCGACAACTTGGCAATTCGTTCCCTCATATTAGAGACTTCTTCATCTTCATAAGCAGAGGCCTCTGGTACACTCATTGTAGTAGCATCAAACATTGAAGTTTCGGAGAGAGAAAGGGATATTTGTTTTTTTCTAATTGTTATGTTATCATCCCCCATAATAGAATAATAATAATCTTTCTTCTAAGCGCAAATATTTTTTTAAGTATGGTATCCCTTTTATAGGCGCTTTTATATTTATGATGTCCTCGATAAATTTAGTGTCAGTGAAATGTAGATAGTATTGTTTGTGGTTTTGACGAGAATGTCAGTATACTAATTGTTCGTTATCTGTTTGCACATCGAGCATTTCAGTTACTAAACAGGTTGTTGATGTTGGTAGAACTGTTTTGTGTTTCAAGTTTCAAGTTCAAAGGTGTCAAAATCAGTTGGTCTTGATTTTTGTTTACTTTTCAGATTTCACGTGTGTGTATCGGATAATATATATGTAACAGCTGGAGAACAGCTGGTTGTCGATGTGTGAGTGTAGTTCAAATATGCTAACTGTTATATGATATTGAAATTGTGGTTTTACTCACGGAATGTCCAGGTTTGACACTATTCTGTTCACACAAGAATTATAGGTTAGGTCTTCTAAAGTTATAGCGTTATTTGCACTGAATTATTGTACTTTTTTCTTCTTTTACAAATATTTAACAGCGTAATATCTTTAGGACGTGTTTACCTAGCCGGTGTTGCCAGCTGACTTCAATGTATGTATGTTTATTACCGGATATCTTCGAAATGGCTGTAAAGATTGTAACCATTGAGGTAAATAAGTTAGGTGTGGCTCAGATTCGTATTAAAGGCCATAGTGTCCTGAGATAAGTAGGTAGGTGTTTTTAAGAAGAAAAAAACAATAAGTAATATGGCGGTTAGGCGTTTCCATAAAAATAAACTATTTTAAACAGAACTGTCGAGTAGGGTATCAATATAAAGAAAAGTAAAAGCACATTACAAACAAATTTAAAACTAGGTAAGTAAAAATTTACAATTTACCAAATCAAAAACCTGCTTGCAACTACTAAAAGACTGAAAAAAGTTTGATAAAAGGGAGTACTATACTATTAATTGGTAAAAACCCATGAAAAGTATTTCTGTTTATGATTTGCAATTGGTTACCAATATCCCTTAGGTATCCATAGAATGAAAATTTACGAATATATACCTAAACATCTTTGTTTGTAAATTTTATAATTGGTTACAAGACGAGATAATAAGACAATTTCTTTTTAGGCACAAAGGCACACCCGAGAAGAGGGCCAGATCGTGAGAGACGGCCCTGGGTCGGCCGGGGTGCAAGGGATATGCCTGTCAACCTCACCTTCGGCAACCAAAACGACCCACAGATCGGTCATTCTGGAAGTCTATGGAAGAGGTCTATGTTCAGCAGTGGACTGCGTGTGGCTGATGTGATGATGATGATTATTATAAAGTTTAAATATTGAAAACGGTCTGTGTCTGTACATTGAAAATACTCAAAAAAATCCACTAATATTATAAATTACAAATTTTTGCATTGCAATTTTTGCGTGCGTTTTAGTCGGTTCGAGTCCGACATAATCTCTCCCACCGACTCCGGTGGGGAAGTATCCGTGGGGATTTTGGCACGTAAAAAAAGCCACAAAGGCACGGTTACTATGGCGGCTGAAAGGAAAATAAACTTCCAACAGTAACTCACAACACTCGTGAATGCTAAAACATAACGCTCCCTTTTTGGTCAAAACAGGTTAAAGAACAATTTTAACATAAGCTTACTCAAGCCGTTTTTGCAACGCCTTTTGTTAGCATGCTGTGTTTACAGGATGATTTGTTTAAAAGGAATTGGATATCGTATCGTATACTACTACTACGCTGAATTTGATTCTTAACAACGACACTATCGTATGGTGTAATAATAAAGGATGTGGTTTTTTTTTCAAAATCAACACGTAAGATTCTCAGTTAGGATTATGGTATAATATAACCATAAACGAGATAATAACTATTTGTTTAAATCGCTTATTACAAGTCATGTCGTACACTAATGAAACCTCATCCTAAATCTCTAACAAACTTCGCATGAAACATCTTTAATACAGGATTATTGGTTTTTCAAAAATTTGATGATGAGGTTTGAAGTTTCATTGAAATCGGGCTTGTGACTTCTTTGAACATTTTTCACTATTCTTTATAGGATTTGGCCATCCAAGTCCCTTTGAAAAATTCATTCTGTATAGAGTATATGGACTAAGGTCAAAGTATACATGTATTACCTGCAGATGATTTTTTTCTCAATGACGTTGTTTCCATATTACATTGGGACATTATGTAGGGCCCGATCAATTGATGATCAACAAACACCTCGCAGATGGCGTTTCTATAAATAACATTCTTTGATCAGATTATGTCTTTGATGTCAGTCTCGAAAGAAAACACGCATGCATGTTTATACTTGTATACATACATACAAATTTATGAGGGACCCGTGATAGAGCAGTTACTGTATGGTTTAGAATAAAAAATGTTCTCTACATCATGTGTTACCTGAAGAAAAAAAATTGTATTTTTTTTAAATCACTCTGGTGGCAGACAACCACACAGCCCACTTGATAGAAAATGGTTACCATGGCTTATGACCGTGTGTTACACCAGGGGTGTCAAGATAACTTAATTCGAGGGTTTCTATTACCAGCAGGAGACACTTATATTATAGCCGTGGTATTCTGTAGGGTGAAGGTACTTCCCCAGTCGGACTGCTCAATTTTGACGGGAATACCGTCGTAAACATATAGTTATGAATCCCATACGTACAGAAAATTGACTTCTGATAATTATATATTTCTTTCGACATTCCTATTTATTAAATAAATGAAATTTAATACATACAAAATAATTAAAACATAAATACGCAAAACAAATTCGCGATTATGTCGCGTCAAACAACCCACTCCGCATCGTTCCCGGCGCAAAGGTGCCCATGATGCTGGCCGCGTTGCCCCGCTGAATCACAATAGCCAACCTTTGCCCCAGGAACGAGCAGGATCGGAAGTCACCGCCTTGGTCGTGGATGTGGCGGCCAATTTCCGCGATCAACCTCTTCGTGTCCGACCCCCAACTGCCCATAGTCTCCACCGCAATGGGCACAAAATGATATTGTGACTCCATTGCAACGTATTTCGCCCTTTTCTTGCTCGCGGCGTCCTCAGCTGCCGGCATTGATGGTGCGACCAAGATGCGTGGCCGCGACTGTGCTAACGCATGTGGCGTCTCACACCAAGCACCTGCCGTTTTTCCACGGCACCAAAGTGAGACCATCAGGTCGCTTCCCGTCTAATCTGCAGAGACCCGGGATTCCTATTATAAATATTTAATATTTCAGACATACAATGCAATTAAATAATGTATTCAATACTAGCTTTTGCCCGCAGCTCCACCCGCGTGGATGTCGATTACCGGCAATTATTCGATTTTTTTCTCACCTTTTAAACCTTTCCTAGACCTCCACGAACATTTCAATACCAAGATAAGATAAATCCGTTCAGCCGTTCTCGAGTTTTAGCGAGACTAACGAACAGCAATTGATTTTTATAAATATAGATTAATTGCTAATTGCCTTTCATGCAGCAGAAGCGCTGGGCGTATACCGCGACACGCCTGCATCAACGACATCATCCGCCGTGCTCTAGTTACCGCTGGCGTGCCAGCCATTCGTGAACCTAAAGAGCTGGTGCGTAGCGATGGCAAGAGACCGGATGGTATGTCGTTGCTACCTTGGAAGATGGGTAGACCTTTGGTGTGGGACGCTACGTGTGTCGACACTCTTGCGCCTTCACATCTTTCAAGCACAGCAGGGTGTGCCGGTGCTGCTGCTGCATCTGCGGAAAACCTCAAACGGCGCAAATACTGTAACCTGACAGGTGATTATGTTTTTGAGCCGTTTGGGGTTGAAACGTTAGGGACTTGGGGTCCAAGTGCTCGGTCTCTATATAAAGACTTGGCAAAGCAGCTGATCGACGCTACGCGTGACCAGAAGGCTGGCTCATCTTGCACCGGACGGTGATGATGCGGAAGAATTTCATGACGCATTATGTATGTAATTTTTATGTTTATTTTATTTTAGTGTATTTTAGTAGCTATCTAATAATAGTTTTAGTTTTAATTTTCAATTGCATTGTAATAATACCCATTGCTAATGATTATGTGAAAATACATATGTAAGACCTTATGTTACCATGTTTATGTGCAAATATATTATTCTATTTTATTCTACATTAACGTATCTATGCTATTATGTTTTACTAACGAATTGCCACTTGTCTAGGGGGTATGTTTGTTCAAATTCTATGCAATAAACTTTAAAGACCATTTGCATTATAAACGATTATGCAAATATTCTTTTAAGTTCGAGCCGTTTTCGCATCAACAATGTTCCAACGAGGAGTGCCAACTTTGATTTGAATAAGATTTCTGTTGATTAATACATAAAATTTGCACATTGAGTCAACTTTAGGCTAGCCACGAGCTAAAATTAAATATGTTTATTAGTTTGCAAACAGAAAAGTTTCATCATAAATGATCCAGGAGGTTTTATTTTTGTTGCACAAACAATTTTACAGTTATTATTTATATTACGTATATTTTTTGACCTGTCATTGGGCAGACCAAAAGCTTGCTCCTGTCTTTTACACTGACGGCGCACAAACTCTCTGTGCTCACAGGGTTGGCAGCGCGAGTGTGACTCCCTTGGTTTTGCACACGTCCATAGGCCACTGTAACGGTCGTGTGCTTGTCTGCCACCTAAGTGTTATAAAAACAAACGCCTACAATATTTTCCTAAAAAGTATTCATCATCATCTTAGTTTTTGAGGGAGCAGCTGCCTTCTGATTCGGAGTTGAGCCCTGAGAGCAAAGCCAGGTTTATACTGCTGTGTTCAGAGTAACCTTAATCAGAAGGGCAGAGGTGCATAAACAATAACAAGTAGACTCGTGTGTCTAAGTGCGTTTATTCGACTGGTTATACATGACTTCACACTCTAGGTACCTTAGTCATTGACGACCTCCGTGGCGTAGCGGTAGAGCGCGGGTTCGATTCCCGCTCTATGCAAATATTTGTATGCATGAATATGTATATTTGCATTGATCTGGGTGTTTCTATGTATAATATGTATGTATTTATAAAAAAAAAGTATCTAAGTATGTTTATCCCATAACACAAGCTAGTTAAGCTATGCTTACCATGGGTCTAGATAGCGTTGTGTAGAATGTCGTGGAATATTTATTATTTATTATTATATATCATAGCACTGAGTGCACGCTTTATTTACTTGACTACACTAGCCTGTGCCGTAACCTACCCCATCTGTCAATCAGAAGGTGTACCAGCTTGGAGGTGAGACGGATAGAGCCCCTAAAGCACATCATAATAGATAATAGTACCAAAAATTCGAAGTTTGGACTGGTAAAGCGGACCCCAGACTCCGAGGTTAAAGCTTCAGATGCAACTGGGATTAACATTAAGAGGAAGAAGAGGAAGAAGTACCAAAGGCTCACCTTGAAGGTATGATTATTTTATACCACTAAGGTGACAGCCAAGCACACGGTCCACCTGATGGAAAATGGTTACCATTGCCTATAGGCGTGTGCAACATCAGGGGAATCACACTCGTACTGCCAATCCTGTAAGAACCGAGAGTTTCTGTGCCGTCAGTGCAGAAGAGAAAGCAGGACCTTTGGTCTTCCCACCGACAGCACCAAAACTCTCCAGTGAGCTCTGGCTACCCAACTTACCGTTGGGAACACAACCCGAGGTTATTATGGCCGATGCATCTGAGGCGGAGTCCGGGCTGTATATATCTGTCTGATGTTAAACCGTCCTTAGTCGCCCTGTACGACACCGTATGGGAAGAGATGGGGGTACATGAATTGAGTCAAAAATAGTGCCAGGAAGACGGCAATGGTTTCACCCCCTATTACGTGGGACGGAATTTAATGATTGGTGAAATGTGGGTGTTAATTCACCTCTGCCTAACCCTCCGGGGATAAAGGCGTGATTATGTATGTATGTACAATGTGACTCAGACTTGAACCCCGGAAGCACTAGCAAGAGACATCGTTTTGGCACACAATAAGAATGTTTTTAAAAACAAACTTGAAAAAATCTCCAGATCACAGGACACTCTCGTACCAGCTAAATAGCTGCTAGTGTATTTTACTTAAATAATAGTTATAATAATGAAACATATTAATTTTTACCATTTAGTATAAAATCAACTGAATATTAATCATTTTATTGCGTAATAAAGAGGAAAAGTTAGAAGCATACACCATTTAACTGAGATGTTTACAATTCTCTGATGTCCTCTTAAATTAACGACACACGCAATAAAAGATGCTTTATACTGAACTCCTGACTATATATGGTACATACATACATACCCCTTTATCCCCAGAGGGTCAGGCAGAGGTGAATTAACACCCACATTTCACCAATAATTGTATTCGGTCCCACGTAATGGGGGGTGAGCCTATTGCCGTATTCCGGGCATTATTGTTGACTCGAGGCATGCAGCAGAGATTGATTCTGGGTTGTATATATTTGTCTGTTAAATAGCACTATCCCTTAGTCGTCTTGTACGACACGCCGCATGGGAAGAGATGGGGTGGTCCAAATTCTGCTCTGCTAGGAACCACGTTCTGTATGATATCTCGTTTTATATTAGTACTAACCTACCCACCCCAGATTTGCCTTGGCCCAATTTAAGACCACATAAGCCCCTTTAGGACATTTTTATATACTTACCACTCAGTTTGCAGAAAAACACACTGCCCACCTGATTGAAAGTGGTTACCGGAACCTATTTACATGTGCAACACTAGGGGAGTCACACTGGTGCTGCTGCCCTTGTAATAACAGAAAGTTTTTGTGCCGGCAGTGTAGAAGACAAAGCAGGACAAGCTTTTGGTCTTCTCACTGACAGCACAAAAACTCTTCAGTGAGCTGTGGCTACCCTACTCACCACCGACAACACGAGAGTATAATGGCCGCTGTATTCTGTAGAGAGGAGGTACTTTCCCGGTAGGACTACTCAATTGGGACGGATATACCGTCGTGACCTACCTATAGAATTTAAAACCACATGAGGACTCATTGCTCATTTATTTAATGCCATTGTTTGGAAGTGTGTGTGTGTGATGACCAGTTCCCTTCAGCCGTTTGAGCATGGATGAGTCTTCTTCTTTTTCCATCCCTTAGTCCCATATCTATCTGGTCTTCTTGTAGATCTGCGCCAGGACATTGCAGGACATACTGTCTTGGTTTGTCTCAAAGGCTAGGTTATGTTCTTTAATTTCCCTGAACCACCATGTAACGGGTCTTCCTCTTCCCAGGCGTTTTGTTAGCGGTGAGCAGTGTGTTACTCAAACAAACATACAAACATCTTCATAAACTTTTACATTTATTATATTAAGTAGGATAGTGCGTAGAACTAGTCACGTTTTGTGACATGCATGCGTATAATCCAAACACGATTTAAGGGGCATTAATAATATAGTAAGGGGGATAAATAACACTAGCTGATGCCCGCAATTCCGCACGCGTGGACGGTGTGATTTTTTGTTATATATCCGGTTGTACTAAGCGTACTTCCCGCGTGGTTCCCGGCAGAGTAGAATTTGGACCACCCCATCTCTTCCCAGGCGGCGTCGTACATGGCGACTAAGGGATAGGGCTATTTAACATCAGACAAATATATACAGCCCAGACTCTATCTCTAATGCTTGACTCGAGTCAACAATAGTGCCCGGAATACGGCAATAGGCTCACCCCTTATTACGTGGGACCGAATACAATTATTGGTGAAATGTGGTTGTTCGGGTTTTGCGTTCATCGCGAACAAACAATCTAACAGGGCCCAGATTCTACTAAAGTAAATCCACTGTCATACCACAGACACTGCAAAAAAACTATTTAATTTTAGTCTTTAAGCCTATGAGGTTATAGTTCAAAATTAAATGGCTTTTTGCAGAGTGGACGGAAAAATGTAATGAAACTCTTTTCATTCGATTTTGAACTTTAATCTTATAGAAATAAAGTCTCTTCTTCCAGTGTCTTTGATATGACAAAGATTTTGCTTTAGCAGAATCTAGGGCCAGATGAACAGGCGATAGACAAGGATTCCAAAAAAACAGTTCAATGTTAATTTAACATAACCCAAGTTTTTTTTTTCTGTATTAAATTTTGTTTTTATTGGCCACTTGATAAATTTAATATATTTACTTTATCAATAATTTACCTATTTACACTTAATGTATTTTAAATCTATGCTAATATTTACATTAGTAAAAATAATAATTAAATAAAACAATAGTTAAAATGCGTTTTGGAATTCCTCCGCATCGCATGCCTCTTGTAGTAGCGTTCCCAGAAGACTGGCAGGCTCCCTGAAGAGATTGCGGGCGCTCGGACCCCACGGCCCAAACGTTTCTACTTCAAACGGTACAAACTCATTATCACCAATGAGGTTAGAATACTTGTGCCGCTTAAGAGTCTCTACAGAAGCTGCATATTTTTAAATACCTCGTACAGACACGACACAATACAATTTGATATAAGTACTAGCATACCGGACAGAGCAGCGCTACCTACTGCCACCAGTTGTAATTTCAAAGTTTCTAGGAACCAATTTAAATATACACACACATCCAAATTCATTCATTCGTTTAGATTAGCTTGGTGACAAACACACATACGGACGTATTATGCTATATAAAGATATCTATTTTATTGTCATCCTAACCTTGCTCTTAACACCAAATGATCTTTGCTCCGATGACAAGTTTAGATTAGAAGTCAATTAACGATAACATAATCGAGAAACTCGTTATAAAACAATTAAAACAATGTTTTAAATTAAATATTGTCATTATTGATCAGTCGTTGAAACATTTGTCTACAAAATACACGTGTATAATAAAAATAATAATATTATATTATCTCTAATAATATCTAAAATGAAATTTATTTACGTGATCTTAATTTCTCTGTCTATAATATTGACTATAGACTGCCATAGTGTTATAACAAATCATAAATATATATATGAAGATAATACTAAAATTACGCCTCGAGAATACCATGGCAAGGGAAAAGTGGTCTTTGGATTATCAGAATCAGAACAGTCAAAGGATAATGGGACAGGTTCAAACGATTCCGAGAGTGAATTACCACCCATGGTCCAGAACTCGGCATTTGCTGGCAACGATTGCGCAAGTGGTCTAACTAAATTTAATGAAATGTGTGTAGATGTTGATTAATAAATTAATAATTTAAATTGTAATGATTTTAATTTTATGTACTCTTTTAAATTGACTTATTTTTAAGTGATTTCAAACAAGATAATTGATTTAATCATCGTGTGTGTGTGATTTTATTGTGACTAGTGCACAGTGCTGTTTTTTTTTGGATAACCTTGCAAGGCAATAAGTGAAACTTGTTTAAATTAGCTTCTTTATATATTCTCCATGTACAGCTAACTGTCCTGAAATATTCTTCTCCTATTTTTTTTCTCTCCATCCTATGGTTGCTGTAAGAAATTGCCGCAGAGCGATAAGGCCGCCATATGTACGTACCACAAAACTTATATCTCATATTGTAATGTTATATGTTATTGGTGCATTTATTCATGCGGTGTCGTACAAGGCAGCTAAGGGATATGGCAGTTTAACATCAGACCTATATATACAACCCAAACTCGGCCTCAGACAATAGTGCCCGGAAAACGGCCATAGGCCTTACACCCTATTACGTGGGACCAAATACAATGATTGGTGAAATGTGGGTGTTAATTCGCCTCTGCATAACCATTCGGAGATAAAGGCGATGATTATAAGTATAAATATGTATGTATGTATGTAATACGATCAGATTACAAACCAAACAACGAGAAACTAGTTTTAAGAATACTGGTTACGAGTCTATTTACGTATGCTATTGTCTTTTCAATATCTTTAGTAACAACATATATTATATCAAATCATAACATGTATATCAGTTAGTCATTAACATATTATTCTTCAAAATAAACGTCTCGTCTAAAATTATGTGTTTTATCATTTTAAATTATGTATTAATAATTAAAGTTATTGAGTCTTGCCACAGCGGTATAGTTATAACGTTAGTGTATGTAAGACAAAGTTACACCTAGGAAGGACTATGGAATGAAAACAGCTATCTTAGGATTACTAAAACCAGTGCAATTTAATGGTGCTGAGACAGGATTCGATACAACAAATTTTCATAAATTCGATTCATATTCCTGTTTACGTTACATTAAGCCGTCTTACAAGTTTAGTATGAGTCTAGATAGCGCTAGGGATTCTAGATGATTTATTGAATTTGAATTTTACACGAGAAAATACCCACTAAACTTGTTTGTGAACTATTTACTGCGTTTCGTCAACATGTTTGGAGCCCAAATCAACCTCACCCTTTCAAGCAATGGATAAGCGGTAAGGCTCTCGGGATTAAGAAGTCTGATGACAGTCAGTTGCCAAAATTAGCCAAATAATGTGTTTTAGAAAACGGATACTGGGCTCGTGGGTGAAAGCTCGGATAAAATGGAGATGATGATGATGATGGTGATACGATACCATACAGAGAAACGAACCAGGCCTAACCAGGTGGTGTAGACACCGTCTCTTGAAAATACGGCTTAAGTCTTCTTTGTGATATGAAACTTTTGAGTATTTGATCTTATCTGACAAAATAAGAGAAAATGTGTTATTTAAGAATCCACACGTCCATTGAATAAACAAAGAACAGGGATGTACCTTTTTATTATTTTGGTATAATAAAATACCAAAAAAAAAACAAAACAAAGGTGTTCAGTATCGCGATAAACAGGTTTTTTGCAACAGAGGCGAAGGGGAACTTGAAGTAACTAATTACATTGTACGGAAAGTTTGCTAGTCATACACTTAATAGAATGATAGTAAATGATAATACTCTTTAGAGAGATCAAACTCATATATTATTTAACACGTTGATGGACAGTACCCTCTTTCAGGTTGTGGTTGCCGAGACAGTATTTTTTTTCATACTTGAGGGTACTTTTTTTATACAACTTAGGTGGCAGACAAGCACACGGCCCACCTGATGGAAAGTGGTTACCGTGACCTATGAACGTGTGTAACACCAGTGGATCACATCCGTGCTGCTAACCCTGTAAGAACAGAGATTTTATGTGCCCTCAGTGCAGAAGACAAAATCAGGACAAACCTTTGGTCTTCCCACTGACAGCACAAAAACTCTCCAATGAGCTCTGGCTACCCTACTCACCACCGGAAACACAACACGAGGTTATTATAACCGTGGTATTCTGTAGGGTGGAGGTACTTCCCCAGTCGGTCTGCTCAATTCGGACGGGAATACCGTCGTGTCCTACCTCCTACTATTAACTGTGTTAACAAAGGGACTAAAATATAAATGATAGATGAGAACCCACGAAATGCTTGATGACCGAATGCGAACTGAGTTCATTGCTAAATAATTATAACTTTGAAGTAAACAAAAATGATGAACATTTACATAGTTTCGTAACTATGTCAAGCCTAGCTATTTCATACATAGTTACTTATTACTGAAGTAGCATTACTGTATGTCAATAAACTTATAGAAATAAATTTCAATTTCATTCAAACGCCAAAGTAGCAGGAACGGCAGGCGCTCACCGGTATTACGTTTAAGCATAGGTAAGTCACAGTAAACCTTCGGTTACCAAAGGTAAGAAATAGGAAGTCCCCATCGTTACTATATGACAGATCTTTCCGCGTACGTAAATATAGTCGGCGTCATCTTGACAGCGATCTTAGAGGGTAGACCCGGAAAACTATATAGGCCACTTCTTTCCAAGGAATTGAAATTGAAATCCAAGGCTGGCGGAACTGTAAGCAACTGCTATTGGTTCCAGAACACTTCAATTTTTTTTTCTTTATTGTGCACTTACAAGGCATATAATATAAAGAAGTTAAATGTTATGTACAAAGGCGAGCTTAACATAATGTTAAGTTCTCTTTAAACAAACCCGGGAGTCCACAGAGAAATTGCAAACCAATGAGAGGCATAATCTTGTGTAAATTGATGTCTAGATTTAAGAATGTGAGTCAGTATACGGAAGGTATACAAAATCTTAAAATGGTTAACAGCATATTATTTAACTTTTATTGAAATTCCATTACTGTCCGAACTAAAGATGTGTACTAAGTAACAGAACAATCTGGCATCAGGAAGGGAGGAAAACCAAGGTATTAAGATCATTTTGAATACCTACCATCTCGATGTGAGCACAATGCAGAGATTATACAATTATATCGCAGTCGTTCAGACTAAGGCCCACTGTGTCTTTCCACTTACCTCCTGAAGACACCGCAAATTGGATTCCAAGAAAATGCCTACAATGAATAATGCGGACAAAACTCGGTATATTTTCTTTGACCGCCTAAACCGAATAAAGGACCATTTTATATTCACGAATTTCCGACAAAAGCGCTTTACGAAGAAAAAGGTGTACAAAATACATCACGATTTTTAACGAGCCGTGCTGAACTAGAATATTAAAAGTGAATTGCCTTCTTCCTATAGTCCCAGGTCCTTTAAGCGGGGCGTGAAAAAGCATATCATGAGGTCGTCAAGCTGAGTGTCACCAATGTAATATGATATATGTAAGTAATGGTGACCCTCTTATCTGATACTTTGCCTTCAGCTTATTATCAAGCGAGGCGAAGTCTCATTAACCTGTCCTATATTTAAAAAAACTCCAACCGGAGAGTCTGTTTGACTTGAGCCGTTATGGTTTTGACAGGATCTTTGATCTTTTGAGGATAACCGTCGTAACTGTATGTACATGAATTAAAAATATACTTTGATACCTAGGAACCAAAAATAGCCGCGAAAACCAGATTTTTATAAAACTACTAGCTTTTGCACGCGGCTCTGCCTGCGTGGATGTCGGTTCCCAGGGTAGACAACCCTTATCACTAAGGGGTATGTAAAATAGATGTTGGCCGATTCTCAGACCTACTCAATATGCTCACAAAATTTCATGAGAATCGGTCAAGCCGTTTCGGAGGAGTACGGGAACGAACATTGTGACACGAGAATTTTATATATAAGATTAGCACATCACTGAAAATCGATCCTACAATTTTGTCACAATAATTTCGAGTCTAGCAGACAAAGGACAATAAAAGTGTTTACAGGAAAGACTTTATTGGTAAAATTTATTGTAATAGCAAGTTATTTAAGATAGTTTCTTGTTATTTTTGAAAGTTTTGGTCTAGTCTGAGTTAGAGTTGAATTATTACAATGTTACGAAAAACAAATTTATGGACATTTTTTACGCATTAAGAAAATATAAGAATTGGTTCAGGCGGGATTGGAAGTCACAACACGGATGTAGGTATAATATAATAAAATTTTGATGGCGTCAGGTGAGTGGCTCAGTGGTTTGAACGTTCCCCCTATAACGGAAAAATCTCAGGTTCCAATTCCGCCTGAACCAATCCAATATTTTTATATGTTAATCAATTTAAATAGGTAGCATCCTAAATACTTTAAAATTCCATTCAAATAATTTTTTTTTAATGTGAATGTTTTAAAGCCGCGTGGTTCCCGTCATAGTAAAATATGGACCACCCCATCTCTTCCCTTGCGGCGTCGTACAATGCAACTAAGTAAAGGATAGGGCTGTTTAACATCAGACAGATATATACAGCCCAGACTCAGCCTCAGACGCATGGCTTGATTCAACAATAGTGCCCGGAAGACGGCAATAGGCTCAACCCCCATTACGTGGGACCGAATTCAATGATTGGTGAAATGTGGGTGTTAATTCACCCACATTTCACCTAGTAAGAAATATCTGGTCATGCCGCTTCCGACAGGCCCCAGTATCGGTCCCGACATATATTTTGACTAAAATGTACTATTTAGGCGCAATTTGCATGTGTAATGGCGCTACTCATAGATCATATCAAATCAATCTGCGTGTGCCAAAGTCTCATTTCTCTTGGGCTTAAGATATGCCTGGAACTACAGGATGGGTAGACCTTTAAAACTATGCAGGCTACTTCTTTCCAAGGAATTGTAGACAACTGCTAGTGGTTCCAGCACATTTTTTATTTGTTTTATTCTTTATTGTACACTTAGGTACAAGGCATATTTCATGCATATATAATCACGCCTTTATCCCTGGAGGGTTAGGCAGAGGTGAATGAATACCCACATTTCAATTGTATTCGGTCCCACGTAATAGGGGGTGAGCCTATTGTCGTATTCTGTGCAATATTGTTGACTCGAGCCATGCATCTAAGTTTGGGCTGTATATATCTGTCTGATGTTAAACAACCCTATCTCTTAGTCGCCTTGTACGACACCGCATGGGAAGAGATGGGGTGACCCTAATTCTACTCTGCCGGAAACCACGCAGCAAACATACAGACAAGGCATATTATACAAAGAAGTGAAATGTTATATACAAAGGCGAGTTTAACTCAATGTTGAGTTCTCTTTCAACAAACCCGGGAATGCACAGAGGAATTGCAAACCAATGAGAGGCATAGTCTTGTGTACATTGATGTCAAGATTTAGTAATGTGAGTAGGTATACGGAAGGTATACCATGACAAAAAGACATTAAATATACATACATACATATAAAGCCATCATAGATTTACATACACATACATAAAATACTCATACAGTACAATAAAGAATATATATACATACATACATTTATATACATATCAGAAACATACACACATGGAACAGAAGAATACAACATGGTAAAATTCTGATTACTTTAATACATTATGTCTGTTATTGTTGAGAGATAAAAATAGTCTCTTGTTCGTTTTTTAAATATGTTTAATTTAAAGGACAGTCGCGTCTTAAAAGGTGCGAAAAGACAGTAAACATACGGCAATGAAAAAGTACCCGCTTGACGACAATAGGCTCGCAATATTACTTTTACGATCTCTGTGTATCTATTTTTTAAAAATAAAGACGTTCTATTCTATTCCCGCCCCCTTATTACGTGGGACTGCAAAACATAGTTAGCAAAATGTTGGTTTTAATTAATACACCTCTGGCTACCTCTTCGGGTATTTACAGGCGTGAATGTATGAAAGGTGCGTGCAGAGTATCACAACATTTACGAGCGTGCCCTATTTATACAATAAACCCACAACTGTACAGTTACTGAATTAATCCGAGTTCCACACTAAATCGAGATTTTATTAACCATAAACTGTCTAGGAAAATGTGGTACTTATTGTATACACACTTACATTATAATCGTGTACACAAATGAAGGGGAAGTACAGGTGTGACTGAGAAAACACTATTCCCACCTCCTTCCCATGGCCCTACCAACCATCTTGGTTATAACGGGCCGAATCTTGGGAGACGCGCACCCTACTGGAGTCTGCTCTCTTTCAGGCGCGCATTTCTTGACTTCCTACAAATTATTTTATGTGCCCCACCATTTTCGCTCTCTCCCCTTTCTGGGGCAGCACGCCACAATAACAGGCTTCGTCGACGTTAGAGACTTCACGAGCTTTGCGCCTCTCGTGCCAAACGCGCGCAAAGCTCCGCAGCCGTCCGAAGTTTTGGGGTGTACCTACAAGGTCCGAGTAATACATAGGCCCTATGACTGAGAAAAGTGAATCCCATACTCCGAGGTGAAAGGTTCGGACAGATCCGGGGTTAACGGAAGAAGAATGACAAAGTACAGACTCTTGATTCTGCCATACCACAGACACTGCAAAAATTGGAAATAAATTTTAGACTCTCTTTCTATACTCCTTAAGTTTTCGACTTAAATTCTTTTTTTTTACATTTGATACTTTGTCATTCAACAAGTCTTTTATTCGGATTTAATAGTAATATTTATATATTATCTAAGATACAACATATTTACACTAATTTAATAAAATATGAACTAATATTTACAAGAATATAAAATAGGATACAAAAGGATCAAATGGATCAAATTAAGCATCGAAGAATTCCTCCCCATCGATGTCGACTGGTAATGTGCCCAAAAGGCTGGCGGCATTGCCCCGTTGGATGGCAATGCCAATCCGTTGAGCGAAAAAGAGGCCAGCCCTTTGGTCACGCGAAGCATCGACCAGTCGTTTTGCTATTTCTTTGTATAGCGACCGTGCGCTCGGACCCCACGAACCCAGCGTTTCAACCCCAAACGGCTCAAATATGTAATTGTTTGTAATGTTATCATATTTTCGCCGTTTGAGGGTCTCAGCAGATGCCGCAGCAGCACAAGCGCAATCCGTCGTACTTGGAAGATGGGAAGGGGCAAGGGTGTCGACGCATGTTGCGTCCCACACCAAAGGCCTACCCATCTTCCAAGGCACCAAAGACATACCGTCCGGTCTCTTGCCATCGTTGCGCACCAAGCCAACTGGTTCAAGTATAGCTGGAACACCAGCGGTGACAAGAGCCCGGCGGATAATGTCATTTAAATGTGCATGACGTGACATGCGGCCTGCGCTCCTGCCGCATGATAGGCCGTGATGCCCAAGGCTGTCGACTGCCTCACCACAGTGACATCGATGAGGAGAAACACAGGGAGCACCCAAACGAAGACAGGCTGCAATTCTAAACGTCGTGTCGTCCAACATGGTGCCAATGTGGGACGACGGAAGGGCCTGAAGCCACACACCAGATTCCCACTCTCCCACAGCCAGAAGGCGAGCACGCTCTGCAACATTAGAGGACGTATTTAGTAACTGTTGTCGTAATATGCTGCAAAGTGGCTCATCCCAATGTCTCTGGGAGCCTAGGTTGGTGGGCAAAACAGTGTTTGGGCAAAACATTTTCCAAGCATTTATAGCTTCGGCTTTGCCTGGCACTTCGGAATAAACCAGTGTGGGTATCAAGATTTTCCTGGTTAGTTCCTCTGTGCCATGAATCGAAGCTAAAAAAGCTGGTAAACTTACATCGGAAATTTTACGAACACCGAGCCCACCCCAGCGCACCGGGAGCGATGCTTGGAGCCAGGCTCGGTCGTTCAAATCTACATTCAAAATTTTACATAGGGTATTTTGAATAATCTTGTCCAACTTACCTAAAAGTGCCAAATGTTTAAAAAATTGTGATGATCGTAGAGCATGAGTTAATTTTGGGACGAAAAGACAATATCTAATAATGGTAAAAGCTGAATGTATATTAATTTGGAGGAGTCGGTCCGAAACTTCATTAAAATTTAGAATTTTATCCTCAATAAAGGCATCATAGGCTTCTTCAAGAATCGGGGCCCCTAGGAGACGGAGTGAACTTTTATCTAACACTTTCAAATTAGGGGCCAAAACATTAAATCTCGAAATTGCCAAAGATTTGTTAATATTACCGTTAAGGAAAATTTCACATTTTGAGGGATTTAGTTCTAAACCAATAGTTTTAAATTTATCTTTCAGAAAAGCCAAATCTCGAAGCACTGTGTCTATATCCCCTCCTAGAGTACCGTCATCAAGATACCAGATGTTAAATTTAGAATTTAGTTGCCGAATGATTGGATGTATTGATAAACTGAAAATGAGTGGCCCAAGAGGGTCACCTTGTTGACACCCGACCGCCGACTCTAAAACATTTTCCTTAAATAGTAATTTGGAAGGGTGTCTGTAGCACTGCCAAAGAAATTTGAAAATTTTGGGGGTTTCCAACTTGGCCTGTGTCAACAAGGTTCCCTGTTAACTGAGTTAAAGGCATTCTTCAAGTCAACCTTAAGAATGACCTCTCCTTCGCCGCAGTCAAGGTACGTGGACAGGGCATGTACAGCAGCCTCACAGCCCCCTTTAGACCCAAAACCGAGTTGTAGGGGCTGGAATTTGTTGGCCATATCTGTACTGTAATATTTACAGCATATTTTGGCTGCCATACGCCTGTACGTACAACCTACGGCAATGGGTCGAACGCCACCATTTTTTTTCCGCAATGCGCATAAATTTGCGCCATAGAGGATATCAATAATGGCTTCGTCCACATTGCCGGATAACATTAAGTTCATCAAACCTGTAAGCTCCCTCAAAAGTGCTCCACTAGCATCCCCAACGCCTGGACTCAGAAGATCTTTCAGATGTTGTGGAGTCAGGCCATCGAGGCCGCCAGCAGAACCATTCCGGAAGGAGCCCACAGTCGATAACACGTCCTTGGCTGTTACAGTCAGAAAGTTGGTGTCAGAATTTGGAGCATCGGGGAAGGTAAGGTCATCACCTGGCACTGGGTGCTTGCTCTTTAGATCTGCAAGAGTCTCTGGAGAGCAAGGTGCCACTACGTCGCTGCTGAATAGTAACCTAGCTGCACCACTGATATCACCTTCTCTCAATTTAGATTCTACATAATGGAAAATAGTGTTTTTACGAAAAGCAGTGAATTTAGGGTCGAAAGTACTGTTCGAAATACAGTTGTCTTTAATTTGTGATGTTAAACTTTTGGGGGCTGCCTGATTTTGAATGTGTAAAATCCTATAGGAGAAGGTGAATAATTGTTCCCAAGCTCCGGTAGAATTTTCCCGTACTACAAGGCCAACGCAGTCTGCCAGATTTTGCGCCACTAAAGGCCTTGCACCACGGGGAATCCTCTTTAAAATTGGTATAGAATTTTTTAATTTTGCAAGGTTCTGCCAAAAGGGAATTTGGGGATTGGACAACTGTGGTGGCGTTGCGCTTGGAAGCACATTTTGGGGCTTATGTACCCTTCCAAAATGTATTTTCAAACCACGCTCACTTTTAAAAAAACGAGCTTGAGTACAATGTAGGCAGCGTACTAAAGCATTTTGCGACGCAGAAGGCTGACTTCCGACTCTCAAAATTGCAGCACTGTTGTTACTGTTTTCTTGGGACATAAAACTATTTAGAAACAATACTTATCTGAGTTACATATCTACACATACACACGCACAATATATACATTTTATAAAAATTCGATAAAAACACTGAAAAAAAACACCAAAAACGTCAAAACTGTTGCTACAGCGCAGTCTGTCGCAACTACGTACAAAAAAAACGTACTATGAAACGGGGTAGAATTTTCATGTCGACTATATTTGTCTCACTCAACTTCCTAATCTGTCTCGCTCGTTCCTTAATTAAATGTCATCTGTCTGACATGTATCTGTCACTTTGTATTTTGAATATCTAATCGTTATTTTCAATGTTTTTCTTTAAATGTTATTAGTGAAATAATTGTGATAATAACTGAATTTTACTATAAATTCTTTAAGGACGTTCTCTAGGAAAGACTGTTTTATACATTGTTTATTAAAATGAAGTATAAAAAGTGTGAAATATGTGGTTTAAAATCTGGAAGAAAGGACGGCAAAAAACGGTTTTTCATGGCCAGATTTCCTATGGATGAGCTTCGGTGAGTAGTATGTTATTCAAATTATCATTCTTTTGTAGATTTTATGGGATAAAAACAATGAAAATTGAAATTGAAAATAGTGTGGTAGAAGTATTTTCATAATTGTATATCGATGTTTTATTTTTAGGTGTAAGGAATGGGTGAAGAGAACAGGCAACGAGGATCTTGCTTATATACCCATAGAGAAACTCAATAAGCTAAAATTTGTTTGCGGAAAACATTTTACTAACAAATTAAATATTAAATAATTTTATGAACTTATCATTTTAAAAGCCCAAATGAGCCTATATTCTGTTTTTGTAATTAAATGTACTGCCTCCGCGAATTTAATCGCTTATTCATTTTCAACATATAACTTGTATGACGCAGTACTTTAGTTCAAAAATGGAGTATAGCGTCTGTGAAAATATAAAATTATATTATAAAAATCAGAGACCACTATTTATCGATATCGGCTAATTTAGTCGATATCGATAAATCAAATAATATTAAGGGTACATCTCTATTTTTCCCTTATGTTGGCAACTATGTGTTACAGTTGTTAGGTTGGCTACGTTCAGTTAGCCCTGATTTGACATTTCGTAAGATTATTTTGCACTATGGAAGTCCCGTCTCTTCTTACGTAGTATTGTATTCTCTTTGCTACAGCGACGGTTGTCGTGGCACCGGGGCGGCGGCGGCGGCGTCGCTATCCATAAAGCACACAAACCCCCGCAAACTGCAGACTTTTTGAACAGCTTATGTCATCTCTATCAGTTCATATTTCATAAAGAAAAGCTGGCGTGCAATTCAGAGTACTTGTCCATGTTATGTAGGTTTATTCCATGAATAAACATGTGAAAAATATGTGACAGTTTTCTCCAATTGCATCCACTTCACACAAAATTATGTGAAACTAGCTCGTAATAATAATATTGTTTATATTATTTCATAATAAAAAGTCTAAGCATTTCAATTTGCTACGAAACAGCTGTCTGGCCTCTTTTCAAATATTTACAAGTCTTTTAATTTTGGACAAAAAATCCATTTAATTTTTAGATTTTAAAGCGTGTGGTGAAAACACGACAATACTACCCTATACAGGACGGATTCCAGACGGATTGAATCCGTCCTGTATAGAGTAGTATTGTCGTGTCTTCACCACACGCTTTAAAATCTAAAATTAAATGGATTCTTAAGTCTTTGTTATCACAGTCTTCTTCTTCTATCGAGTCGATGGCATGTCATGTCATATTTTATTTGGCCAATGTGTAACCACCCCGATAGTGTTCTCAGAGGCACTCTTTTTTTTTTTTTTTACGTGCGCAAAATCCCCACGGATACCTCCCCACCGGAGCCGGTGGAGGAGGTTATGTCGGACTCGAACCGACTAAAACGCACGCCGCCTGTAGGTCGTTTTGGTTGCCGAAGGTGAGGTTGACAGGCATATCCCTCGCACCCCGGCCGACCCAGGGCCATCTCTCACGATCTGGCCCTCGTCTCGGGTGTGGGGACTAAAGAGTCCCCAACTCGACCCCGGAAACGGGGAGGCGCGCCACCGCCGCGGCTTCTCAGAGGCACTCATGAATTCCTCCACCGTAAATACAAGCAAGTAGCGCACGTCAACAGGTGATCCATACTTACATGAATATGGGTATTTGTATTGGTCTGGTCGTACTTCGGAGAGCACGTTAAACAGTCGTCGGCCGTTTGCCATACGAACTTCTATGGCAGTCGTTACGAGTAGTAGAAGCCCTAAAAAGTCTAACAACTAGACCAGTTGTTAGACTTTGCAATGCTTTCATATCGCCTTTGGGTTGTAGAGGTCATCTGATTACCCATCAGCGACTACCCACTGGTAGTCGCTTCACGGGAAATATTGAAGTTCAGCCAAAACCGCATTTAGACTGGTATAGCGGACCCCAGTCTCCGAGGTGAAAGCTTCCGATGCGACTAGAATGAAGGACTGAAACCTGTCTTACAGGCCAGGCTAATGACATACTTGAATAACTACAATTAGATAACCTAATTGTTTTCCGATACTAGGCCTTAATGCATACACTTTAAAAGTCATTATTATTTAACATGCCAAGTAGACTAAAGATATTTATCTTCCGAGTATTAAATTCAAACATTCACTAATGACTTAGCTATTCACCTCCGGAAGTAGCAACGCACAGTTGACGCAATTTTCCTAATAATTCGGTAAGAAATAGCAGACTCAAGGTTTATATTCCTGTGCACTGTAAAAGATAATAGGGGTAGATACGCTATTGTAATAATAATTATTATGAAAGTGAGACGATATTGTATCGAAATATGATGTGTGCCTGTCATTAGTGGAGGAAGGCTAGGCCTTCCTCCACTAATAAGTACTTACAATTCTCCGAGCTTTTCCCCAATTCAGTTGGGGTCGGGTTTCCAGTCTACTGTGATGCGGCGAAACTTCGATATTTTCCGTGAAGTGTCTGCCATCTGACCTCCTAGCCTATCTACAGAACTACAGAAATTCCATATGGCCAATTAACCAATCGGCAATATAAGTTCTGTATCATGTATGGTATGTACAAGTTATCGGGAGTTCTCGTGAATTAAATCATGGAACTTACTATTTTTGGCGACGTTTCGGATGCGTTGCAGCACCCGTGGTCCATCACTGCAACGCGAGCGAGAACTCGGGGCCGCACACGCCGAACTCGGGGCAGCGGGAGCGACGAAGGATCGCAAGCTAAGCTGCCCGTGTATGAACGACACGACTTGACTCAGAAGAGAAACGTCGGCAGAAATAGTAAGTTCCATGATTTAAATCGCGAAAAGTCCCGACAACTTGTATAATTATGAATTCACACCGCTATAGTTTAAAAATAAAATAAGTTCTGTAGTTAAACTAGCCGGACTTTCTAGGAGTCCAGCTACCCGTAACGAGTGCTATAGGTATTGCAGCTGGTACCGACAGCTCAACGTACTCTACGAGGTACGGAAATACTCCCCAGATCAATGCAAATAGTAAAATTCAAAAATACAATTATTATTAACTAGCCGCGTGGTTCTCGGCTGAGTAGAATTTGGACCACCCACAAACTCGAAATAAAACTCTGTATAAACCCATCTGAACAGCGTGGAAACAGTAGGCCAAAGCGACATTGGGAGAGGTCAATGTCCAGCAGTGAAAGTGAATTAATTGATTGATACTAAATGGTCGGACGGAGGATCTGGTACAGAGATATCTCACAGGATTAAGAGGTCAGGTTGCAGTCACTCTCATAAATTCCAAGATAAACCAACAACTAAAAAAGATCTAATAAAATATGAGTATGTCATAGCCACATAAGGCAGACAAACATGCAGCCAACCTGATGGAAAGTGGTTACTGAGACGTATGGATGTGTGGAGCACCAATGGCGTCACGCTCGTGCTACCGACCCTAAATACCTTATCATAATACCAGTACAAGATATGCGAGGTTTGGATGTATGCATCTGAGGCTGAGTCTGGTCTGTATATCTGATGTTAAACAGCCCTATTTCTTAGTCACCTTGTACGACACCGCAGGGGAAGAGATAGAGAGGTCCAAATTCTACTCTGCTGTGAACCGCATTAGCCCTTAGCTTACCATTAGGCGAGGTGAAGTCAAGTTGGCGTGTCCTAGATAAAAATAACGCGGCAAAGAAAAGCAAATAAATTGTATAAAGCATGACAAGGCTATGCATGAATACTATGAGTATGACTTAGGCTGACCCGGCAATAGAATCCCGTAGGGCCTGGTAACGGTATCAATTTGTAATTTCGAAATTGAAAAGAAATGTTTTAAGTAGCTGCACAGAATCTGGAATCGCGAAAAAACAGATGATGAAATACTACTCACATAAACTACTACTGCTTGTACCTTCACGGATAAACAGGTGTGAAAATATAAAAAAATAAAAAGTAAAAATCATGGTTGAACGGTGAATGGTTGAATGATCCGTGCAATTACAGGCCTATTGCTATCACCTCCCTTCTCTCGAAGGTGATGGAGCGTGTTATCAATATACAGCTCCTGAGATACCTTGAAGGAAACGATCTATTGAGCGACCGACAGTACGGTTTTCGCCACCGTCGCTCTACCGGTGACCTTCTTGTGTATCTCACAAACCGTCGAGAGTCGGGGTAAGGCACTAGCAGTCAGCCTCGATATAGCGAAGGCCTTCGATCGGGTCTGGCACAGAGGTCTTCTTACGAAGTTGCCATGCTATGCGAATGGATCGCCAGCTTTTTGTCCAACAGAAGTATCCAAGCCGTCGTCGACGGCAGCTACTCGGACCGCATGGACATAAACGCTGGTGTCCCACAAGGCTCCGTGTTATCTCCGACCCTGTTTCTGCTGCATATCAATAACATGCTGTCTGATGGCTCCATACATTGTTATGCGGACGACAGTACCGGGGACACGTATTACACGGGCCATGCAAATATCCTTCGGTCCGAGGTGTTAGAGTGTCGCGAACAACTTGTGTCCGAAATCGAGACTACTCTCTCTGGAGTATCCGATTTGGGACGGTTAAACCTAGTCCAATTCAACCCCACTAAGACAAGTGTGTGTATTCACTGCTAAGAAGATCCCATTCATTGTGGCGCCACAATTCCTGGGCTCACCGCTTACCATTGCCTCGAGTATCGGGATCCTTGGTGTCGATATCTCCAGCGATGACCAGTTTCGCAGTCATTTGGATTATGGATTATCATTTGGAATAAGGTAATTTTATGTCCTATATAATAACTATAACGTTGTATAATATATTAATTATATACATAATATATCTAAGAAAGTATGCAATAAGTATAAAAGATAGCAATAGATAGATTATGAAACTATGTAACATGTACTGTTGAGTTAATGAAATAAATTATTATTATTATTATTATAGTTTATGGGATAGGTACTAGTTGACAGTTCTCACCCCTCAATACCTAAATTAAATAACGTGGCAAGACATATAACTTCATTACAATATCACTCTGTTACTCTTTTACAAAATACAGGTTGTATAATTTCCTGTTCAAACAATTTTATTCTTGGTAGGCCCCAATGCTCATGAAACTAAAACATTTACGTGACGAGAAACGTCTTTATTACTCATCAATGTTTTAATACCAGTGGTAATGGCCAGTCGTTCTCGACAGTGAAATATGCGTTACTCTTAATGCGGTTGTCTCACTGTTAGCGGATAGCGGGTATATAATTTTGTATAAAAAAAAACCTAAATTAAGTAGGTAGGTAGGGTATACCGTACCGTATACCCATTCCCAATTGAGTAGTCCGTCTAGGAAAGCACCTCCAACCTACAGAATACCACGGCCATAATAGCCTCGTGTTGTGTTCCCGGTGCTGAGTAGGGTAGCCAAGGCCGGGGGGTGACAGGTGGAGCAGCCTGTCACCCTGACAGAAGCAGGCTGCAGCGGCGGCGCGCCTCCCCTATTCCGGGGACGAGTTGGGGACTCTGCAGTCCACACACCCGAGAAGAGGGCCAGATCGTAAGAGATGGCCCTTGGTCGGTCGGGGAGCGAGGGATATGCCTGTCAACCTCACCCACAGTCGGCGTGCGTTTTGGTCAGTTCGAGTCCGACATAACCTCTTCCACCGGCTCCGGTGGGGGGGTATCCGTAGGGATTTTGCGCACGTAAAAAAGGGTAGCCAGAGCTCACTGATGAGTTTTTGTGCTGTCAGTGGGAAGACTAAAGGCTTGTCCTGATTATGTATTCTATTGTAAGTCAGTTTTACACTATAATGGTCGCAGTTAAGTACAAAGCCTGCCTAGAAATTGATTGTAATAAACTTAATTCATTATTCATACTGCCCTCCTGTATGTACAAGCAAATAACCGTGTGGCCTACTAGATGGTAAGTAGTTGCCCTACCCCATCAACACTATGGGAATAAGAGAAACCCAGCAAATATAAACAAAAGTAACAGAAAATCAAAACTTTAACCGTAAACTCACTGTAATAGATTTAAATAAATGTTATGCAATCTCACAGCTGTAATAACCATGGCGATATTACTTGCCATTTAATCGCTTCCAGTGGGACCAAAGCCTTTCACGGTGGTATGCCTTAAGCCATAATAAACACGTATGTCAAGTGGAACGCTGTAATAGTATTGTACGGTTTATTGTTTTGTAAAACGCCCTCTATTTTCAGCAAGAAATGCTATGAAGCAATTGATATTTTATTGTTCAGCAAAATACTTAGTGCTATTTAACTGTGAATTTTTCGAATGTTTGATAGAAAGAAGAAAAACAGAAATTATTAAAACAAAAATAGAACGGAGAAAGATGGAGACGCTGTAATCACACACCCGAGGCCTTCTACGAGTTCAGCGCTGGGTAAAGGGAGTGCGCGAGGAATGTGCCAAATGCTAACTCACCCCCGACATCTGATGGACCGAGGCGGCCATGCGGTTCTAGTCGGTCCGAGTCCGTAGGGATTGCCGCACGTTAAGAAAGAGTTTTACCAATTTGTTAAGAAAATTCAAAAGCACGATTCGAGATTGTTTCACAGTTTGTACTACAATAACGTGGAGGGTGATAGAAGACATTAACTTTAAAAAAATATTTATTTATTTATTTTTCAGCAAGAAATAGGCATCTACAATAAACTCTAAGTAATAACTACCCAAATGAATGCTTGTTTAAAGAAGTTATATAGTTACTTAAAGTTATGATGGCACGCTGTGATGGCCTATTAACGTGTGTAACACCAGTGGAGTCACATCGGTGCTGCCGACCCTATAAGAACAGTGTTTCTGTGCCGTCAGTGCAGAAGACACAATCAGTATAAGTTTTTGGTCTTCCCACTGATAGCACAATAACTCCCCAGTGAGCTCCGGCTACCCTACTTATCGCCGGGAACACAACACGAGGTTCGCATAGCCCAGTCGGACTGCTTAATTGGGACGGGAATCCTGTCGTGTCCTCCTAGTGGTTAAATAAATAAATATTCTACAACATTCTACACATAGCTATCTAAACCCATGATAAGCATAGCTTAACTAGCTTGTGTTATGAAATCTAGAATGCGGGTAAACATACTTATATACTTTTTTTTGTAAATTCATACATGTTATACATAGAAACAACCAGACCAATGCAAATATACATATTCGCTGTGTGTGTTCTACCACCTATACAACGGTTTGTACTCAGATGAATTGTTTGACATGATGCCCACAGCAACTTTCTATCATCACACTGCTCGCCATAGGTAGAGAATTCATCCTACGCATTGCAACCTGAGACGGTGCGCACAGTGCGGTATGAAAGAATCTTCATCCCATGCACACTTAAGCTGTGAAATGAACTCCATGTTGCGGTTTTCCCATGCGCCTACAATATGGGGTGCTTCAAAAGAGACATTAGAAGGTTTCTTCATGGTCGGCAGCGCGAGTGTGACACCCCTGGTGTTGCACATGTCCATAAGCCACGGTAACCACTCCCCATCAGGTGGGCCGTGTGCTTGTCTGCCATCTAAGTGATAAAAAAAACAAATCGAACCCGTGCCTCCTGCGTAGAAACTTGTTATTCTCACGACTTGTGGCTAAAATATATACCTATATATATGTAACAAAAGGTAGGTACAAATAAACTATATTATCCCAAGACTAATTTCCTGTCCACGGGAATAGTGTCCCACAGGAATGGAACTACAAAGAACAGCTAGTATACTAGCTACTACATTAATTTTAACTCTAACATAACAGGAAAACACACAGAATATAACACATAAAGCTATTTGTGTCAGCTTCCTGTTAATTTGCCATTCACATTTGCTTATTTACATAATAATTCCGACCGGCGGATGGTACTTCGACACATATTATTGGGCAATTTCGGGGAACTACCTTTGTGTTGCCACCATCTGGTTTCTGTCTGTCTGTCACGCGAGTTGATGGAAAATCGACATAAACATCCCAATAAATTGGTGGCAATGAATGGTTTTGTGTATGAGATGTTACAAACATACATGTAACAGAAAAAGCGCTTTTCCTTTAAGAAACTGTGATTCATATTTCCGTTTATAAATAACTTAACTGTTGTGTATTCGGTAACTGATGTTTTCTATACAATTAATAAATATTCTACAACATAGGGTAGCCAGAGCTCACTGGAGAATTTGTGCTGTCAGTGGAAGACTAAAGGCTTGTTCTGCTTTGTCTTCTACTGACGGCACAGAAACTCTGTATTTACAGGGTTGGCAGCGCGACTGTGACTCCTCTGGTGTTACAAACGACCATAGGCCACGGTAACCACTTTCCATCAGGTGGGCTGTGTGCTTGTCTGCCACCTAAGTGATATAAAAAAAAACATTCTACTCAACGATATCTAGATCCACACTAAGCATAGTTTAACATGAATACATACATACAATCACGCCTCTATCCCCGAGGGGTTGGGCAGAGGTGAATTAACACCCACATTTCACCGATAATTAAAAGAGATGCGCCTATTGCCGTCTTCCGAACACTATTTCTGACTCAAGCCATGCATCTGATGCTGATCCTGGGCTGTATATATCTATCTGATGATAAATAGCCCTATCCCTTAGTCGCCTTATACGACACCGCATGGGAAGAGATGGGGTGGGCCAAATTCTTCTCTGCCGAGAAGATCTGCGGAATAGTTTAACTAACCTGTGTTATGGAATCTAGAATGCGGATAAACATATATAGATACATTTTTTGCAAAAACATACATATTACATACATAGATAACACCCAGACTAACAG
The DNA here is from genome assembly GCA_963662185.1 of Eilema griseolum. Lineage (NCBI taxonomy): Eukaryota > Metazoa > Arthropoda > Insecta > Lepidoptera > Erebidae > Eilema > Eilema griseolum. The sequence goes on along the minus strand of OY759254.1, from coordinate 7,350,808 downwards.
CAAACAGACATATTCATGCATATAAATATTTGTACTGAACGGCAATCGAACCCGCGCTCTCTGCGTAACATTCGAACGATCTACCGCTACAACACAGAGGCCGCCAATAAATACGAATTTAAATCAGAAAAGTTAATATCCAGGACGGGATTTGAACCTCTGAATAGGTATTTCCATTTTAGGGGAGACTCAGACCAACTGAGCTATTTGGACACGTCTCGCAGGTTCCAGGGTGACGATGGTGCTGGAACCATCTCCCAAAAATCGTTAGGAACTAACGAAAACCATAAACATTGTTTATAGATTTCCGGCAGAGTAGAATTTGAGCCACCCCATTTCTTTCCATGCGGTGTCGTAGAAGGCGACTAATAGATAGGGCTGTTTAACATCATACAGATATATACAGCCCAGACTAAGTGTCAGATGCATGGCTTGAGTCAACAATAGTATCCGAAAGGCGGCAATAGGCTCACCCCCTATTATAAATTCAATTATTGGTGAAATGAGGGTGTTCACTCAACCTCTGCCTAACCCTCCAGGGATAAAGGCATGATTATATATTAGATATATATGCATAACATACTTCGGATTTCCTTTTTAAGAACCACTATTCTCCTACTTCTAAGTGTACAAAAATTTCAGCGCTATCTGACCCAAAGTAGACCTAGCTTGCAACTTGTGTTATGCGGATTAACACACTTAGATTTTTTTATTACACGTAATCCTCTATTATATACTCTAAAATAAAACGCATCTCCACTTTGTGTACCTAAATATAACTTCATAATCGTATCGCTAAAATCTTTGTATAACACATTACATAACAAAGAACATTAATTAGTTATTTGTTATCCTTACGAAGAAACACTGAAAATCAATTAAATAAATCCTGGAACAACTGCTAAAAACTGAAAATAAATCGACAAAATTCGTTCAGAAAATCTAGGTGTTAAATAGAAATCGTGGAAACAAAGTCATGATACAAACAGTTCTGAAACCTTGACCTTGACCGAAGCAGCTTAACAGTTCCCCATAATCTTTTAACTTTTGTTTTGCACTAAAACTTTCTCAAACAAACATAATAATAAAATGGTAATACTTAGCATGTTTTTGAACGTTTGACTATAATGGCGGTTTATTTTTTATATTTCGTGGATATGATTAAAGAGTCTATTTGACAAGTTCGCCCGATTCTTCCCAATACTGGTTAATTTGTTAGTTTGTTATCATAAAACATGCTTTACAAAATAAGATACCTATTACCTAACTAAGCTGCAACTATGACTTATCATTATTTTTAATTCCCAAAGTAAGTCAAAAATAAACAATCAAATTCAGTCCCATATTATAACTTTTTAGATTTCTCATTAAATTACAAATTACTTTTAAATATATAAATGCCAATTTATCTTTCACTCCGTACATTTGCACTACTCGTGGCTGGTGTGTGACGTCACTCGCAAGTACGATTTTGTATAGAGCGTCTTCAGGCGGCGCGTAAACTTGAATTTTCAAAATCAAATATCTTTAAAACTATTTGTCGTAAGAATATCTCACTTTAGCAGTTCAGTATATTATTAGTCTAATAGGCTATTTGACAAAACAAACACACACAGCCAAATGGTAATATCGTACGAATGACCTATGTATTAGTCAGCCAGTTTATTAAATTAATATTAAAGGGATATTTACCATGTTGCATTGTTTCGCGTTGCCGATATTTCGGCGCTGTTGCTGGTCGAGTTCAATGCCAAGAAGAGGCTTGTGCGTTCACAGCAAAGCTACCTTCTTTCCTTCCCCTTCCCACTCTTTGGAGCACGCCACTGTCACTGCAGGACAATCAAGACTTCGTCATTCAGGCAGCTAGTTGAAAGTCGCTGTTTAGTAAGAGGCTAGACTGCAGGGTTCTCACGCTCTCCACCTTGCTCGCGGCGATGGTTCGCTGCGCGGATGCGTGGGCGGCCGGCGCCTCCTTCTGCGAGCAAGTAATGCTCGTGAAGGAGGAGGCGGGGCGGGAGCGGCAGCGGGAGCGACGAAGGATCGCAAGACAAGCTGCCCGCGCACGAAGGCAACTCGGGCGTCGGAGGTCGATGAACGACCTCCGCCCCCCATGAGCGCCGGCCTGGGGGTGACAGGTGAAGCCGCCTGTCACCCTGGCAGAAGCAGGCCGCGGCGGTGACGCGCGTGGCGCGCCTCCCCGTTTCCGGGGACGAGTTGGGGACTCTGTAGTCCCCACACCCGAGAGGAGGGCCAGATCGTGAGAGATGGCCCTGGGTCGGCCGGGGTGCGAGGGATATGCCTGTCAACCTCACCTTCGGCAACCGAAACGACCCACAGACGGCGTGCGTTTTGGTCGGTTCGAGTCCGACATAACCTCCTTCACCGGCTCCGGTGGGGAGGTATCCGTGGGGATTTTGCGCACGTAAAAAAAAAAAAAAAAAAGAGGCTAGACTGTTAATTGAACTGCCCGGCTTCTTACTTAAGTTGGACTCGAACCTAATAAAACTGCACGCTGTTCTTGGGTCTTCACATGTGAGATTGCGTAAGGCATATCCCTCGCATCCCTGTTGACCCACGGCCATGTCTCGATGTCGAGATGGGCCTCTCGGCGGTGGGAGTATCTATGAGGGCCTTCCAAAACCTTTTAAAACACACTGACATCAATGTGAACAAATTTCTTTTTATTTAAATAATAATTACGTAACTATTTCACAGAGCTAGAGTAAAACTCGCCGGGATATTTATCATGTTTATTGTTTTTGGATGTTATTATTTCACATAAATTTTGCATGCTGCTAAAACATTAATTGCAATACATATGTACTTAACCATGTTTCTGCAATAAATAAATAGAACCAGGGGTAGCATCGTAGCTCCAACCCTGTAATAACCTTGTAATGCCCATCTTAAAGAACCTCGTGTTGAGTCGCTTGAAAAAAAACAGCAGGTCAATCATTCCAAAGCTTGAACGTACGTGGATTGCGCATTTCACTGTTCACATTCACACCAAATTCAAAATTCAAATTCTTTATTTCTCAAAATAATACAACGTAATTATATCTTATCTGTGATCTTCAACCAAATACAGTGAGTCATTATTTAAATATGTTGTTTGAACTATGGCTTACAACTTAAAAGATGTTGTCATCGATGTTGATAATAATGTCAACGTCGGAGACTCTTTTTTGGTGGAGGATCCAGAATTGCTTCTGCATTACAGACTTGACACTCAGCCTTCGCTCAAGATAATTGTACAGAACATTCGTAGTATAAATAAAAATCTGGATGCTTTTGAGGTTCTTATGGCAAGTACAAAGGTGAACTATGATATGATCATTTTGACTGAATGTTGGTTACCGGGTTTGCATTCAATCCCAAAATTGGAACAATATGACACCTATTATACCCGTATCCATATTAATCAGAATAGTGGTATAGTGGTCTATGTAAATAGAACTCTAGAAAATGTTAATGTATATGAGCCTGATTTTATGGAAGCTGACTGTCTAGTCGTGGAAATAGATAATCAAAACGCGTTCATTTGCTTGTATAGATCGCCATCTTTTGCTTCTATAACCAATTTTCTATCTTCGCTAGAAGAATTATTGCTTAGGCTCAAAAGGATACCTAATGTCTATATTACTGGAGATATGAATATAGATATTTGTAGCCATATCAGTGACTCAAAGTCTGCAGAGTACTTAGATCTACTTGCAACGCACTGCTTTCTACCTAGTCATTTATTCCCTACCCGTCTTGATAAATGTTACGACCACTGTTTTGTGAAATCAAATTCAAAAATGTTGACCGTGGTTTATAGGTCGTCCCTGACTGATCATTGCAGTATATTTTTGGATGTACCCGTGAGACAGAAATGCTTAACTAACAAACAAACTTCGCAAATTCTTAATTATGACATGGCCCAGGACAGAGTGAACAAAATTGATTTTACAAATTTACTATCCCAAACAGATGCAAATACAGCGACTGAATTCTTCATTGATACTTTGTCTGGACTCATCAAAGGTTGCACACAAACGGTAACAGTACCAAACCGGAAACAAATACGTCATAAATGGATCACTCCGGGGTTACTACGTTGTATGAAATTTAGGGACACATTGCATAAAAGACACTTAAAATTTCCTAACAATAGTGAACTAGAAATAACATACAAACGTTACCGTAATTATTGTAACAATCTTTTACATCGTTTAAAGAACGACCACGATAAACATAACCTGAATACAAGCAAAAATGATATAAAAAAGACATGGACTGTTATAAAGAATTTGTGTAATTTGAATTTGACAGATAGATCCAAAATTCCACATGAACTACTCCATATTTCATCCACTCCTCAAGAATCTATTGATTATGCAAATAACTACTTTGTCAATATAGGTGCTAACCTTTCAAACAATATCTTAGAAAGATTAAAATTAACAGAACAGGAGTTGGTTGAGAATTTTAAGAGTAACCAATCGCCATTGAGCTCTTTTGTAATGCTGGATACCGATGAATCGGAAGTGTACGATATCATCATGTCTCTGAAAAACACCAAGTCCACGGGTTGGGATGGTATATCTTCACAATTTATGAAAAAATTTGCTAACACACTTACTGCACCACTTACTCACATACTTAATTTATGTTTATCAAGTGGTAAGTTCCCAAGCGTGTTGAAGTATTCCATTGTGGTACCTGTTTTTAAATCAGGAGACAGGGATAGCCTAACGAACTACCGCCCTATTTCGCTCTTACCAATTATGGCTAAGATTCTGGAGAAAATTATTAACAAAAGACTGGTTGGCTATCTAGAACACAATAATATCCTCTCAAACCGCCAATACGGCTTTAGGAAGAACTTATCGACTTCTGATGCTTTAGAGGACTTAGTTGCTACTGTAGCAAGGAGTCTTGACGACAAGAAAAAATGCATTGGTGTGTTTTTGGACTTAACTAAGGCCTTTGATACTATTTCAATTTTGTTGTTGATTCGTAAGCTGGAGTCAATAGGCATTAGAGGTATACCTCTAGAACTGTTTAAGGATTACCTTACCAATAGGACACAAACCTTAAAAATTGGAGATAATTTTAGTTCTAAATTAAATGTCAAATTTGGTGTTCCACAAGGGTCTGTGCTGGGGCCTACATTGTTTCTTATTTACGTAAATGAACTCTGCAAGTCAGTAATACCCAATTCAAAAATAGTAGCATTTGCGGATGATACTGCAATTTTGTTTGAACATTCATCATGGTCACACGTTAAGAAAACAGCTGAAACTGGTCTAAAAAGTATTATAAACTGGCTGGAATGTAACTTATTAACACTGAACTTAGACAAAACAAAATACATGACTTTTACCATAAGAAATAATTTACAACCTTCTGATGATTTTACGTTGAAGGTACATAATGAGGCATGTACGTCAAACTATTCAAATACTACCTCAAACTGCAATTGTCATAGTCTTTCGATTGCAGACAGCACGAAATATTTGGGGATAGAAATAGATAAAAATTTAAACTGGAAATTACAGGTCAGGAACCTTAGGTCTAGAATACGTAAACTTATACCGATTTTAAAAAAAATTAGAAACCTAAAAGACCCTAAGACTAGTAAGATGGTTTATCTTACCTTATGTCAATCTATAGCTTCCTACGGTATTACCGCTTGGGGCGGTGCTGGTAAAACGACGCTTATAGAAGTGGAAAGAGCCCAGCGATGCATTTTGAAGGTGATTAATTTTAGACAGTATAGGTACCCTACGACAAAACTGTACAAAGAATTTGAAGTGTTAACAATTCGTCAACTTTATATTAAAAGCATTGTTCTAAAACAACACTTTTGCCGGAAGCGTTCTAATACATCACTTAGAAGGTCATACCATATCTACGACGTTCCAGCATGTAGAACTACTTTTGCTCAGAGTTTTTGGTACTTTCTGGCACCGCTACTCTATAACTACATTAGTAGGGTTGAACCTCTAAGAAATATGTCAAGATTTGTCTGCAAAGCTACAATACATGGATATCTGAGCAACTTGGATTACGATCAGACAGAAAATATCATTAAAATATATATGTAAATCTCTATTTTATTTTCTATGATTAAATTGTGTATATGTATATGTGAATGTGTGTGTGTGTGTATGTATATATATGTATGTGTATATGCATATGTATGTGTATGTTTATGTGTGTATATATGTATTTGTGTGTGTGTATGAATATATGGATAATGTATTATGTAGGCGCATTTAGTGTAATTGTAATAGATGCAGAAGTGTCTTCATATGTGTTGATGTATTATGTGTATGCTTTGCCCATACTTACGGATTTGAAAATGTACTTCAAGCGTGACAATTATATGGATCTTTACATGCGGTAGGTGTAGTTGTATTTTTGCATCTGTATATGCGTGTGTGCGTATGTATGTATGTATGTATGTAAGTAGCGTATGTACAGGGGTGCATGGATGCTCGAGCATATGGGTGCATGTATGTGTATCTATATTTATGTATATATCTTTTAATACTTAATTTCTAATATCACATTATTTCACTGCTAATTGCAAATGATATGTATTTTATTATCCTATTATTATATTGCTACAGTATCAGATTCTAATTTTCTCTGCAATTTATGAATATACTACTTATTTGCATTAAACTCAATTTGAAAGCATGCAGGTATATTGTTAATCGACTCAATACAACTATTCATAAAAAGCGTCCTTTTCTTACTTAACTTAAGGTTGGTATTTCTGAAGCGAGAATCATTACTTTGCCGTAACACAGTCTTTAGACTAGCACGGAAAGTAAAGATTATTTATCTGTATACCGCCAAATTGTTTTGTTAATGATTAATAGACCAGTATTACAACCAATTTTTATTGTTATATTTGTTATGATTTTTGGACTCATTATAGGCTATTTTTGGTGCCTTTTACTGTGGAAAAGTTATACGTTTTTAAGCAATAAATCAAAAGTGAGCATATAGTGAAGAGTGAATATGTAGGTATGTATCTGTATGTATCTGTGTCCACTAGCTTTTTGTCTAAAGGTCTTAATTTTGTTTTTGTTTTTTATGGCGTTAATCGCGCATTATTCTGTTAGTTGCTAAGTGTAACGGTATTTGGTTTGTTTATTGGGGTCGTCGTGGATGTCGTATTTTACGTAGGTCTAAAATCTTGTGCGGTTATTGGGCTGAATTATTAAGAATAATCTGTAAGTATTTAACAATAACTAATTATTTATCCACCTCTGCATCAATCGAAGTATATTTATTTTATTTCTTGATGGGGTAGATACGACACCTATGACAGATTTTTGCATAAGCCTTTTTCGTTTTCTATAGTTCACTTACAAAAACTTTTTTGTTATATTATTTTAGTATTACCTACTGTGAATGATGCCAAAGTCTGGTACAGATAAGTGTTGAGATGGAAGTGATACCAATATGTGCGTTAACTCATGTTATATGTATACAATATTGTCACAGTTTGTATGTTAAACAATAAATTATTATTATTATTATTATTATTATCTTTTTGACGTCAAATTCTGCTTAAAACTAAGTTTACCGACGTTTCCTAGCCGCAAACTAGGTTTTCAGTTGCAGAATGTTAAAATAAATTCTCTATCACAACGGTGAATAATAAAGAATCCTATTTTATCTATAGTCTTTATCCTTTATGTCTAGACTCCTACATTCCTTGTAAACAAACAACCCTCGCGTTGGGATTAAACGGTTGTACACAGAGCAATATATTTACATTTTCGTCTCCACACTTTGTTTGTTATTACCGTTCGTATTGGAAGCAATGACGTCACTAATAGAGATATATTGAACAGTTATATAAAGCTCTCTATACACTAAACCTTTCGCCCTGGTATATTGTAGGTATATAGAGAATCTGATGTTTGGGTTTGTTTTGTAAAGGGAACAAATGAACGAGTTGAAGTGGAAATTCTTTAGCAACTTAGACATTGTGACCATTGGCACGCGTATTATTTTTTACGATTCAATAATCAATAATAATAATAAAATAATAATAAAATTTCTTTATTAAAGCATCTTTGGCTTATTGGGTTAGTAACAATTTCTTACATGGCTATGTTAGTTAAAAAATACTTATGATTTGATAATTTACAATAAACAATAAACATAAAGTGCATCAAGGTTATCACTGCAGAGGTAACCCTACAACACCGAATTATAAATATGCAGTCTAACCTGCTTGCAATCATGCTCAGGACACTGTTGGGGCTGGCCCGCACCCGGCGCACCAAGGATGCGCACCTCTTCCTGATTGTTGCATAGTAACAGTCAACCCTGGCTTCAGTAAACACCTGATCCCTGATGCACTACAGTATCGGGGCAGCCCCATCAACACCCGGAACGCGCTAGCATATTTCTTAAGTCAGCTCTTCTAGCAGGTTCTGGCAGAAGTGGCAGAAGCGCCGTAATCAAACATTTTGTTATCCATGCAGTAGATTCGTGCTAAGAAAAGCATCACTATTCCACTTCTGAAGTAAAACTCAGAAGTGGTAATTCTATATCATTCGTTGTCATTTAGACCATCGGCAGGCATATCGTTTTTTGAGACATCAAGCCAGCAATTTCTTGGGTCTGCCGAAGGGTTCTTGGGTCTGTAGAAGTACCTGACGCGGGATTATCCATGCAGCAGATTCGTGCTGAGAAAAGTTTCCCTCTTGTTCTTCTTCAGCTTAACGTTAACTGAAGTTTTCTCTTCGGAGTTCAGGGTCCACATTTTCCAGTCTAACTTCGTGTTTAACTGAACTTTATTATTTTCCGTGAAGTGATCTCCACCTGACCTCTGAAAAGCTTCCTCCTTCCACCTAATAAATCTCAGAAGTGGAAATTACCAATAAAGATTCGGGGTATAAAACGGCTAATTAATGATGCGTCCATTTTGGGCCCCGGCCTCGCAACACCTTTACAGATCATTAAAATTTAAAGCCGTCCGCTGTTTGTACCGGAACATTATTGTTTAAAGGAGATTAACATTTTAAGTGCCGCGAGTTGTATCGACTCTGAAATTGAAAAGCAATAAATGACTTTTTACCCGACTACGGCGAAGTTAAAGGAGGGTTATGATTTTTGACAGGCTATGTATATAGGTTAATCTGTTCCCTTATAGCTCCTCAACTCTTTATTAGAACTGGATAAGTGAGGTATCGTCAGAAGCGTCTTGGTCGTGCGCTAGTTATAGGCAATACGACGTTTCACAGAATCTAATCAGGCGCCCTCTAGCGGCTATAAAGTACTGTGTTAAAAAATAAATTTGAGATTAATATACCGTATTTGGTGTCTACTGAAAGAGCTTAATTATCACATTTCAAATACGTATAAATTATAGCTGCTGCTTGCCAAAAAATAATATAATAAATAATTGCTCATTCATTTAAAAATAACTCACTGCTTGTCCGCCACCTAAGTGTTATTAAAAATGTCCCTATAATTTCCCAACTTATTAGACTAAGGTTGCCTGGGAGAAACACTTTTAGTGATAAGGCCGCCCATTGTACCTACATATAACTTTAACAATGTACAATTATCTGTTATGTCAGTACTGGGCTGGCCATGTTTGTCGAAGGACTGATGACCGTTGGAACAAACGAGTCCTAGAGTGAAGACCGCGAGAAGGCAAACGGAAGGTAGGACGTCCCCTGGCCAGATGGACGGACGACCTGAAAAAGGTGGCTGGGACAGACTGGACGCGGAAGGTAGAGGATCGGATAAAATGGCGCATATTGTGAGAGACCTATGTCCAGCAGTGGACTGCAGAGGGGTAATTGATTGGAAGAATTATCTATCTATCTAATAATTGTAACTTATATTGTAATATTGAAAGCAAGAAAAGTTTTTTCTATTGTAGGTATTAACGACCGGACCCAGAAAACTCAGGGTATATACCTACCATTAACCTTATTTCAAATGCGCATACAAATAAATTCATATAGAGTACTCTTGAAAAAGGGTTACCAGCTTAAAAAGAGTGTTGAAAACAGAAACATTTTCTATTAGCATAAATAAAGTTTAGCAGCCTGATAAAGTAACGCATGGTAAGTATTGTGTGTACATTACAGTTTTTTTAAATGGCAAGTACGAAGTTGTTGTGCTATTAGCATAGCTCCAGTTCCAGGTGAAGTAGGCAGAGTGATACTTATATGTACATACATACTTTAATCACGTCTACAGCGGTAGGCAGAAATGTATTCAACACCCATATTTCGCTATGATTTTCGACGTAATAAAGGGCGAGCCTTTTGTCGCCAAGCGAGCATACAAACGCTAATAGCTTTTCCCTCCGGGGTAGGTAGAGAAAGCCGTTCGCGACTTGGTTCTATCCTTACATGCTTCCCGTGCTTCCTCTATCCAGTGCTTCTGACATGCCCTTTTTGTTCTTATATAACATAAATATATGTAAATAAATATTCTACAATAATCTACACAACGCTATCTAGACCCATGGTAAGCGTAGCTTAACTAGCTTGTGTTATGGAATCTAGAATGCGGATAAACATAAATAGATAGTTTTTTTTGTAAATACATACATATTCTACATGTAAACTCTCAGACCAATTCAAATATAAATATTCGTGCATACAAATATTTGTAATGAGTGGGAATCGAACCCGCGCCTCCTGCGTAACAGTCGAACATTCTACCGCTACGCCACAGAGGCCGTCAACAACCAATAGATATTATTGGTATTCATAATAAATTAATCAAAAATACCTACTTTCTACGAAGTTGACAACCCTAGATGAAAGATGAAAACGAAATAAATAACAATTCCGAGAACAAAATATTAAAGTACGAAGTTGCCTGAAGGCGTCGCGCCAGGATTAGGGACATTTCACAGGCCATTAAAATTTACTGGGGTCTGGTAAAAGAAAAAATGTTAAATATCAACTTTGACCTTGAAGAGGGTAAAATATTACAATAATTATGCCACTCATACTTTTATAAGAAAGAAAGAAAATTTCGAAGTTTTATAAGAGAAACTGATATTCTAGGGTCATACTGTTAATGGATTGAAATACATAACATAACATAAACTCACGCCTATATAACCCACATTTCGCCAGTTTATGTTTATGTCCCAATGTAACAGGTGGCGAGCCTATTGCCTTTAACCGGGCACTTATAAACCTGCGATAAATACCTACATACATAACTTCGAAAAGCATCGAAAAGTCATTGGTGTGTGCCATGGTAAAACCTGGGATCGAACCCGAGACCTCGTCTCAGCAGTACACCCATACCACTAGGCTACCGCGGTTACAGTTTACGGATTGAAATCACTGTACGTATAAAATATTTTTCAATACACTTGCACATAAAGTGAATCCAATTTCACCGCAATTAGGCACATAATGGCACTCAAATTGTGACATTTTCCTTGGTATAATTCACAAGTGAATTTATTATTTTCGTGAGCAAATAAGCACAAAATTTACCTTTTTTTATACGGCTTAGAAGGCAGACAAGCAAGCAGCTCACCTGATGTAAAGTGATTACCGTGGGTTATGGACGTGTGCAACACCAGGGGAGTCACATTCGTGCTGCCGACCCTGTGAGAATAGAGAGAGTTCCTGTGCCGTCAGTGTAGAAGATAAAGCAGGACAAGCCTTTGGTCTTCGCACTGACAGCACAATAACTCTCCAGTAAGCTCTGGCTACCGTAGCATCACAGCCGAGAATACAACAAGAGGTTATTATGACTGCAGTGTCCGAAAAGGCACGACTGGCTGTACATGGAGGAGTATTGGTGCCGACTCTTATGTATGGTAGTGAAAGTTGGGTGTGGCAGAAAAAGCATCAGAGTAGAGTAAATGCAGTAGAAATGCGTGCGTTGCGAAGTATGTGTGGCTTGACCTTGAAAGATAGAGTGAGAAATAGCGTGATAAGAGAACGATGTGGAGTGATAGAAGATGTAGTGATGAGAATTGAGAGAGGAATGTTGAGATGGTTTGGTCATGTTGAGAGAATGAATGAAAGAAGACTAACGAAACAGGTGTATGAGGCGAGTGTGGATGGTACCGTCGGAAGGGGAAGACCTAGGCGCACATACCTGGACCAAATCGGGGAAGTTTTAGAAAAGGGGCAGGTCAGGAGTACTCTAAACCGACGAGCATGCATGAAGAATGTAATGAGAGTGAATGAAGCGAGAGTAATATGTCAGGATCGTAGCAAATGGAGATCCGTGATCTCTGCCTACCCCTATGGGAGACAGGCGTGATTTTATGTATGTATGTATGTTATTATGACTGCAGTATTCTGTAGAGCGGAGGTACTTATCCAGTCGGACTACTTAATTGGGACGGGAATACCGTCATGTCCTATCTCCTATTTTATTAGTAACTAACTGTGCCTATAACTTTGTTTACTGGAACTTGTTTTTTATTTTTTACGCGAAATCCTAAAATACTATTTCAGCGTGGCTGAGTAACAAACAACGTTAATATCCAACAACAGCGTCACAAACTTTCATTCATACACACATCATACAAATACGCTTATTTCCCCAAGGGATAGGTAGTGACGACTGTCCGCCATCTGCCTTTATTTTTACATACTTCACGAATTGTTTTAAGTATGTGGCTATACCCCATGTGCCCAGCGCCATCTAACGACAGCAAGCCGAACTACTACGTCACTACAATTCCTACATCGCACAAGTGAAGTTCTCGCGCTGGTATAATATATGTAGGTACATCATCGCAACGGCAATTGTTGGACCACGGCCCGCCAGGCGTGATCACCTTGCCTGGCTGGAGGATCCTCCCTTTGTCGGAGGAACATAACAGTTCGTTCCTCCACAAATAGTTCATCTACTGTCAAGAGGAACTACTGTCATCAAACAATTCGTGCTTGAGCAAGCCCGCCGATTTCTAAAACGCACGGCGCCTGTAGATCGTTGTTGGTTGCCGAAGGTGACGTTGATACCATCCCTCGTACCCCGGCAACTTACCTCACTTGTATATATAATCAATCAGCCTGTTGCCGTCCAATACTGGGCATAGACTTCTCCTAATTTAAACCATGCTCCATAATACTCGATAATTCACCTTCCAAAAGGAGTATATATTAAAAATAATGTCAAATCTATATGACATACGTTATTTTTTTAACATATACTTCAAAATGACATTTTGACAGCGCCTACCATATGATTATAAATAATTCCACACCCTTGATATGATTTTGAAACTTATTTTACAAATAATTTCGTACTGGGCACAATTTAAACTCAAATTATAACTGAAATTAACAAAACAGTGACTAATCAGTGTAACTATAATACCTTATTTGTTTTAAATATTATTTATCAAACAAATTTCGGCTCAAACTCCTTTGTATGAAAGTGTATAACTCAACCTGATCAAAAGTGTGGTCAACTAGTAGATTTAGTTGGACCTAAAACAAGTCCTAAGCATACGGCTATTAGGTCTACTTTAGCTCGTTCCTCCTGCAATTTACTACAGATACAAATCATGAATGTTCTGCGATCCATGTTTGGTGTCTGCAGCAGTTCTGCTGAAAAGAGTGAGGTGCATGATATCATCAGGAAAGTATTCGGTACTGAAATGGTGATGAAGGAAAACACTGATCGATATACGCAGTGAGTAGTGAACACCTTGATAAATATCTTTAGGATAATTCATATAACATCTAATTGGATTTAGGGGAACCCCTCCAAGATCTTCGGGGCTCAACCCATCCTCACCTGCAAGTCTATTCACCTGCTAAACAACTGATGAGGCTCTAGCGTGGACTTTTCTGTTAAGGTTGGGAGGCCAGACGGCAGTCGACCCCGGAAATTGTAATCGAAAATGGCCCGCTTATAAGCTTATAAGCGGGCAATTTCCTGTTACGATTTCCGGGGTCCGGCTTATAAGAGGAGCTCCTCTTATAAGCCCTAGCTCCGCTCTGCAAACCTTTGACGTAAATTTAAATTTTGATGATTAAATTGATTTTTTTTATACCACTTAGGTGGCAGACAAGCACACGGCCCACCTGATGGAAAGTGGTTACCGTAGCCTATGGACATGTGCAACACCAGAGGAGCCACACTCTCGCTGCTGACCCTGTAAGCACAGAGTTTCTGTGCCGTCAGTGTAGAAAACACACCAGGACAAGCCTTCGTCTTCAAACTGACAGCACGAATTTTCGATAGTGAGCTCTGGCTACCCTACTCACCGCCAGGAACACAACATGAAGTTATTATGACCGTGGTATTCCATAGGCCGGAGGTTTTTAAATATTAACTGTTTAATATATTTTCAGAAGGAGTAAATACGTAAGTCATATCACTGAAAATCTGCCCAAGATGTTGGACACAAAGGTTATTAACCAAAAAGCGAAGACATCAAAGAAACATATTCCTGTCCCTGAGGTAAATAGTATACAATATGATATGGTGATGGAGGGCGGTAGAACCAGATAGCGGGTGGGCATGTGTGTTTGCCTACCCAGAGGAGATAGTAATACTGTGCTAGAGGGAAGACGTGGGAGGCCTGATTTTATACATGTGATTGTATACCCAAAATCACATGTATAAAATTAGGCTTCTTTATAATTGGGGTTCGCAAATACAAGATTTTTTATACCATTTAGGTTGTGGAGGGACGAGGTAATATGTTCCTCCAACACAAAGGGAGGATCCTCCGACCAGGCAAGGTGATCACGCCTGGCGGGCCGCGGCCCAACAATTGTCGTTGGGACGATGTACATGTGTTATATCAGCGCGAGAACTTTAGTTGCGCGATGTAGGATTCGTAGTTACGTAATAGTTCTGCTTGCTGTCACTAGATGGCGCTGGGTACATGTGGCATCGCCACAAGGTGGCAGCGCGAGTGTTTTGCCCCTGGTATTGTACTCGTCCTTAGGCCACGGTAACCGTTTTCCATCAAGTTGGCCGTGTGTTTGTTTCCCACATAAGTGGTATAATAATGATATTAGACATCCAGAATTATCTCAAGACTTACCCAGATTTGTATGTAGAAGCTCTGTGATTAACAGTTCTTCTACATACATATCTGTAGCTTAGTGGCTAATGAGTTGGCCTTAATACCACGGCTATAATAACCTCGTGTCGTGTTCCCGGCGGTGAGTAGGGTAGCCAGAGCTCACTGGAGAGTTTTTGCACTGTCAGTGGGAATACTAAAAGCTTTCCTGATTGTGTCTTCTGTTATGACGGCACATAAACTATCCGTTCTTACAGGATCGGTAGCATGACGGATCATTCTCACTAGTTCCACCAGCAATTAGTTCCGTGGAACTAGTGAGACTTTATTTTCTCAGTAGTTCCATGCGATCTCATCCGCTTAGATAATGGAACAAATGAAACAAAACTTTGTCGAACTGATCTCACTAGTTCCATCGTAATTGTCCCATGGTACTAGTGAGTTTTTTTTTTCTCAGTAGTTCCATGGATCTTTTTAATGTAACAAAATAAAGTTAATCAACATCGTTCTCATTAGTTCCACTTTCTAAAAAAATATCATCAAAATATGAATAAAAGATAAAGAAAACGCACAAAAATATTTATTTTAATTTTTTTCCGATTTTTGGTATATTTTTTTATGATTTCAGGCACTAAACTTAGGCTTCATAAAGTTGGTGACTCGTTTGTAGGTAACTATATAAAAATGTTTAACAAAATTCCTCATGATTTATTAATTGGTATGTCAGCCAATGTCATGCCAATTAATAAATTTAAAATAGAAGTAAAAAAATGATTAATAAAAAAAGGATATTATAAACTAAATGATTATTTCAATGATAAAAATGCATGGTCAACCTAAGTCTCTTGCTTGCTCGCACAATATAAATTGTAAAAAAACCGTTTTAAAAAGAAAAAATCTAGTTCAAATATAGTTTTCTGAGTTTCTTGCTGGCTTCTTCTCAGTTGAACTAACCTACCGAACCAGCGAAAGAATCATTTTCCAATGGTTAATTGGCTTTATTTAATAATTTTTATAATATTTCTTGACATCATTGTAAAATTTTGACGTTGTGCCTAAACTGAATAAATAAAATTGATTCTTTGATTCTTGATTCTGTGATTCACTTAATAAATAATCAGCCTAGATAATAGAATACAGTACTTATGATATATTATAGTAATCAGGCTCATTTTCTGAAAATTACGGTACGTATGTTATCGTAATTTGTCCAAAAAATGAGCAATGGTAATATCACCTGAAATTAATTCCATTTGTGTTTCTCTAATGAAATCATCATACATACATACATACATACATAAAATCACGCCTGTCTCCCATAGGGGTAGGCAGAGATCACGGATCTCCATTTGCTACGATCCTGACATACTACTCTCGCTTCATTCACTCTCATTACATTCTTCATGCACGCTCGTCGGTTTAGAGTACTCCTGACCTGCCCCTTTTCTAAAACTTCCCCGATTTGGTCCAGGTATGTGCGCCTAGGTCTTCCCCTTCCGACGGTACCATCCACACTCGCCTCATACACCTGTTTCGTTAGTCTTCTTTCATTCATTCTCTCAACATGACCAAACCATCTCAACTTTCCTCTCTCAATTCCCATCACTACATCTTCTATCACTCCACATCGTTCTCTTATCACGCTATTTCTCACTCTATCTTTCAAGGTCAAGCCACACATACTTCGCAACGCACGCATTTCTACTGCATTCACTCTACTCTGATGCTTTTTCTGCCACACCCAACTTTCACTACCATACATAATCATCATTCTCTATATTATCTATTCTTCTTTTTTTGGGAGGTTGATTTCCATAAAATGCAGTTAAATTGCTTTCATTCAAAAACATATTTAATGTTGTCAATAAGTTGGTTTCATTCTTTGGTACTTTTTTATTAATATTATGGTGCCATCCTTCCACAGCGTTTGTGGTACGGTGTCGTTCACTAAACACACACCATAGTTTCATAAAATCAGGTTTCATCCAAAACTTTTCAAAATATTCCATGAATTTTTTAATTCCTTCATTATTTTGTAACGATTGTCGTTTTATATAACCCCAGCCATCGTTAATTTTATCTAAAGGTAAATGAGCTAGATTACAACATAAAGACACTATCCTCTTGGAACCCTTAAATTATGAATATTCAAAGCTTTTGCCTTTCGCCATAAACAATTGGTGAAATGGAAGTGGCATCCATTGATTATAATTTTTTTGTCGTATCGGTGTAAAGCCACGATTGCAGCCTCTTCAAAGTCCACGTTTACTTTACTCGGTTTCCATTCAGGAATTCGTGTCTTGATTAATTTAAATAAAATAGAATAAGCTTTTGTACTTTTATGGGACATTAATGCATAAACTAACGGTATTTTGATGATATTTAAGAAAGTGGAACTAATGAGAACGATGTTGATTAACTTTATTTTGTTACATTAAAAAGATCCGTGGAACTACTGAGAAAAAAAAACTCACTAGTACCATGGAACAATTACGATGGAACTAGTGAGACCAGTTCGCCTAAGTTTTGTTTCATTTGTTCCATTATCTAAGCGGATGAGATCACATGGAACTACTGAGAAAATAAAGTCTCACTAGTTCCACGGAACTAATTGCTGGTGGAACTAGTGAGAATGATCCGATGTGACTCCTCTGGTGTTGCACACGTTCATAGGTCGCAGTAACCACTTTCCATTAGGTGGGCCGTGTCCATGTCATCTAAGTTGTATATAAAAAAAACGATCAAAAGAACCCGGGTTCGAGCCCTGGCCATGACACTACCGACGTGAACCCACTCCTAACACAAGCAAATTAACTTAACTGGAGGGGTTAGAGGGAATATTAGTAATTTTGGTTCTAATATTATTTAAAAAAAATACATATTTTGCCAGTGGTGATCGCTTTAGGGCAAATATTCGTATATTAAAGTAAATCTCCGTACTCAGGGCGTATACTCGTATATCGGTCGTTTTTTTTTATACAACTTAGGTGGCAGACAAGCACACGGCCCACCTTTTTTTTTCTTTTTACGTGCGCAAAATCCCCACGGCTACCTCTCCACCGGAGCCCGTGGAAGAGGTTATGTCGGACTCGAACCGACTAAAACGCACGCCGCCTGTGGGTCGTTTTGGTTGCCGAAGGTGAGGTTGACAGGCATATCCCTCGGACCCCGGCCGACCCAGGGCCATCTCTCGCGATCTGGCCCTCTTCTCGGTGTGGGGACTACAGAGTCCCCAACTCGTCCCCGGAAACGGGGAGGCGCGCCAGGCGCGTCACCACCGCGGCCTGCTTCTGCCAGGGTGACAGGCGGCTCCACCTGTCACCCCCAGGCCGGCGCTCATAGGGGGCGGAGATCGTTCATCGACCTCCACACACAGCCCACCTGATGGAAAGTGGTTACCGTGACCTATGAACGTGTGTAACAACAGTGAAGTCACATCCGTGCTGCCGACCCTGTAAGAACAGAGATTTTATGTGCCCTCAGTGCAGAACACAAAATCAGGACAAGCCTTCTTCCCACTGACAGCACAAAAACACTACAGTGAGCTCTGGCTACCCTACTCATCGCCGGGAACACAACATGAGGTTATTATAGCCGTGGTATTCTGTAGGGTGGAGGTACTTCCCCAGTCGGGCTCCTCAATTCGGGCGGGAATACCGTCGTATCCTACCTCCTCGTTTCGTAATTAAACTATAAATAGACCCAACTGAATTGAGAAAAGAATCGGAGGACGGTAATTTTAGACGGTTCGTTTGAATATTTCAGTCTAACTGTTGCTTGAAACCTAAAGACATGTCATTCGCATTTTTAGGTAGTAACAGGAACATCAGATGAGCGACCTGGTAGAATTGGACCAAAAATAGTAGTGTTCGATGCGTCTACTGGTAAGATATACTATATAGATATACACTGTTGAGTACTCCTGGCTCTTGATTATACTCGTACTAAAGCAAAACCACTGTCACACCTCATACACACTAAGTGGCATTACATTTTAGAATTTATTTCTATACGCTTAAAGTCGAAAATGCCTGGAAGAAATCGCTTCAGCGATAGGGCCGCCCATTGTACTTGCCCTACTGTAAATCTGTTGGTGTACAATAAAAAAAATATCTATCTATCTAAAAAGAGTTTCATTACACTTTATCATTCACGCTGCAAAAAGCCTTTTAATTTTGGAGTATAATGGTTTATTTATACGTCTAAAATTAAATGGATTTTTTTAGAAGTGCCCTTGATATGGCAGTGAAATTGCTTTAGCAGAATTGAGGCCCTGCTATTCGAAAACGTAAACATTATTGTCAATCACGGAACGTGAGAGTTTAAAAGTTAATACCCTAAATTATTCTTGCATCTTCTTAGGCACAGGCCGTTTGGTCCTGGTTGGAGATGAGAGAGTGAGTGTCCAAGGCCTCTCAAGCTTCGCTACTATCAGAGGAACGGCATGTGTGTACGCTGGAAAATGGATGTATGAAGTTCAGCTTGGCACTAAGGGGATCATGCAAGTAAGTAAATTGGAAACCTATCTATCTATTGTTTGATATTAAAAAAATACCCAAATAGTGAGCCAATGCTGCGAGCAGCATCCAAGCCAGCGAGACAATGGCCACTTTATCTCCGACTTTACCCTCGCCGCCGCCGGGCGCAGTGGCGCGAAGCTTGTCGCTGGAGGGGACACTGTCCTTCCCTCACCAGAGAGGAGCTATCCTAAAACACTTTAGATGTCCCAGGGTCAGCTGTCGTGCGAGAGATATACTCTAGACAATCTTACACCCCGACTCTGAAGACCCGAGACAGTGTGCCGTTTTAGCCAATTCTAGTCCGACATAACCACTCCCGATGACTGAGAGGGTGGTATCCGAGGGTATTTCCGCACTAAAAACATAGACCAGTCTATATCTAAAAAGGTGTATATGTTTTTATATCTGTTTTATAGTGCCCACTTTATTATTTCTAACTCTCTAATTTACTTCTGATTTATTTCTTTGCGTGTTTCAAAACGATGTAAATTTCCCGGGAACATCTTGAGAGTAATTACTCGGGGTATTCATTCTGCTGTTAATTGCAGTGTACAGGAAGTTTAGTACTTCCTGTACACTGCCAAATAAAAATACTTCAAGAGCCTTACCACCATCTCTTAAATAGTAATATTATTTCTTCTTTTATTACTTTACTTTATTAGTGTGATTCGGAAACAGACCATTGTCGTTCACCGTTATTTGTGTTAGTTTTGGCGCCAACACAAAGAAGGGCGCATCGCGGTTTTATTTTATTTGCCGAAATTGGTGTGAATTTGAGATTTTATGTATAAAAATTGTGGGTTTTTAATATAACGCTTCCTTGGCTGTATTTTGCCGTCTCTACCATGGTGAGTGTTCTGATGAGCTCTTCCAACTAATCCCACCATCTCCTTTCCTATATAGGACAACACGTGTAGGCCTTAGATGTCACCCTCACAATGTCCAGAATATACGAGCAAGAACCGAGCGGTTCGGAGACTCTTTTCTTTGCCGCACCACCAAGACCTGGAATTCATTACCAGCACACGTGTTTCCTTCTTCCTACAGTCCCGGGGCCTTTAAGCGGGGCGTGAAAAAGCATCTGATGAGGCCGCCAAGCTGAGTGCCACCATTGTAACAGTGTCTGTAATGGTGACCCTCTTTCCTGAGACTTTGCCTTTAGGTTACCATCAGTGAAGTCAAGTTGGCATATAAAAAAAACGTCTTTGACAACGCACACAATATTTTTTGTTGATAATAAAAAAGTTAACCTTTGAGGATGCCGTAAGGCGAAACCGGTCAGGTTATTTTTTTGTTAATAATAAAAAATACTGTAGAAAAAGTACAAGTGTATTTCAATATGTGTAACAAAAATTCCACCTAGCGCCATCAATCAACAGTATAAATAATATTATAAAACTAATTAGTAGAAAAAGTCCTTTCCTATTCCTTCCCTCCTCTATCTGCAGTCATGACAACTCTATAACATAACATAAACTCACGCTTATATCCCCGAAGGGGTAGGCAGAGGTGCTAGCACCCACATTTCGCCAGTTTATGTTTAGGTCCTAATGTAATAGGTGGCGAGCCTATTGCCATTAACCGGGCACTTATAAACCTGCGATAAATACACACATAACTTCGAAAAGCATCGAAAAGTCATTGGTGTGTGCCATGGTAAACCTGAGATCGAACCCGAGACCTCGTCTTAGCAGTCCATGACCTATACCACTAGGCTACCGCGGTTGATTACTCTATGACCTATTATTAAACTTATTTATTTTCTTTCTTTGCCTTTATGTACTTCTATCAGGTTGGCTGGTGCACTGCTTCCTGCATATTTTCGATGGACACTGGAGTAGGGGACACAGCACACTCCTACGCGTATGATGGTGGTAGAATTAGGAAATGGAACGTTGCTACATCACCTTATGGCCAGGCTTGGTTACCTGGTGACGTCATCGGCACCTGTATCGACCTGGATAAGGGAACGCTGGAATTTTATAGGTATGGTTGTTATAATCTGTAGGTATATTTCTGTAACTTCTTTTTTTATACCACTTAGGTGGCAGACAAGTACAAGGCCCACCTGATGGAAAGTAGTTACCGTGGCCTATGGACGTGTGCAACTCCAAGGGAGTCACACTCGCGCTGCCAATCCTGTAAGCACAGAGAGTTTCTGTGCCGTTATTGTAAAAGACAAAGCAGGACGAGCTTCTGGTCTTCCTACTGACAGCACAAAAACTCTGCAGTGAGCTCTGGATACCCTACTCACCGCTGGGAATACAACACAAGGTTATTATGACCGTGGAATTCTGTATGGCAGAAGCACATTTCGATAATTCTTTTGGGCAACCCATAGTTGGATGCATTACAAGGATCTATTCCTATAATTCTGCCGTTGTCATCTAGCCAAACTCTTTTTATCATTTCTGTCTCTTTTTTCTGCACTCAGGAATGGCTTAACGCTGGGCTTAGCATTTGACAACGTGACCCACGGAGCTGGTCTCGCCTACTTCCCAGCTGTGTCGCTGGCGATGCAAGAACACCTGTACGCCAACTTCGGACATGTCCCTTTTATGTGTGTTTCTATTAAAATTACTATCTTAGGTATTGGTCTGACGTAATAGGGGATGAGCCTATTGTATATATCTGTCTGATGTTAAATAGCAATATCCATTATTCGCCTTGTAAGACACCGCATGGGAAGAGATGGGGTGATCCAAATTCTACTCTGCCAGGAACCACATTTGAAGATAAATATTGTATATTAGTTACATATTTGAGTTTCTGAGGCTCTCTAGGGTCTAGTAAACTAAATCATGGAAAGCAATAGTGAAGCGAACCCCGGATTCCAAGGTACAGATTTTGGATGCGACCAAGATCGGCGTTCGAATAAAGAATAACTCGATATAAAGCATAACATCTTTTAAGTAGTTAAAACTAAAGCTGATATTACTGTATACTTCGATATTTTCCGTGAAGTGACTGTCATCTGACCTGTACAACCCATTGGCGATATCAAGGTAAGCCAATTTTTGGTGTCCAAATAATGTATAACTAAAGAATAGTTCTAGTTATTTGTACAAATTGTAACTTTCAAGTGGCTCGATAGATGGCGTTGGAATCGAGTTAGCTCACGCTATGGTTTCGTTACACAATCAATTAGCCCATCGCAGTCCACTGCTGACCACCAATCGGACAGACTGGATGCGGAAGGCGGAGGATCAGAGAAAATGGCGCACATTGGGAGAGGCCTATGTCCAGCAGTGGACTGCGGTGGGCTAATTGATTGATTGAGTCCACTGCTGGACATAGGTCTCACCCAATGTGCGCCATTCAGTCAGTCCCAGTCACCCTTTCCAGGTCGTTAGTCCATCTGGCTAGGGGGTGTCCTACCTTCCGTTTGCCTTTTCGCGGTCTCCACTCTAGGACTCATTTGTTCTAACAGCCATCGGTCCTTCGATAGACGTGTCACAGAAACGTTCGTTCTTTGCACAGAAACTTTTACTTTAGAAGTAAAAATAATTTCACTGTCTAACCCCTATTAGTTCATAGTCGCTTAGTTGAACTTTTTAGGGCATCAACTTCCTTGTAACAACTGCTATAGATGTCCGTATAACAATCGTGACTGACGGCTTTCATGCTTTCCGAGGTACGGTCCTTTTTACGTTAAGTTTGATGAATGATACCTAGAGAAAACGCTCTGCAAAAGTCACTCCCGATGTGCTAAATCAAAAGCTGGGAGCTGTATATACATATATATAGTCTAATATTGCAATTAACGACAAAAACCTTTTTCTTCAGACAAAAATATATGTCAATGCTCATTAATACATAAATAACAAAATACTCTAAGGAATAAAGTATGAAATTGCTTCCAAAGAAAAAAAGTTATCGAAATATTTATCCTTACTCTATAGGTAGAAGTCTACCCTCTCGAGGGAGGTAATTTATGCCTTGGAGTTAGAACCCTAGGGATCTGGACGCTACAAAGTATATGAAGGCAATTTAAAAGGAAGGGAAATTTATTTTTTTCATAATAAATATGGCAGGAGAGCTAGGTCTGGTTAATAACAGCTATAGATTTCGAATATTAACGCAAGGAGTGTGAGGCTTACATTATCTTGGAGCAATAAGGTGAAGAATTATATCTGTTGAGAGTTTCTACATCTTAAAATAAAGAAAAACCTAATTCATTTACAAACATGTATATAATGATACAAAACTGGAGAGCTACCATGAAACATTTGAAACCTTTAGCCTGCGCGAAACACAAACGAAAGACATAACATTTTATAAATTTAAAGAATATTAGCAACCACAATTACTAATATTCCCTCTAACCCCTCCAACTAAACTAAATTGCTTGTGCTAAAAGTGGGTTCATGTCGGTATTGTAATGACCACGATTCGAACCCTGGGCCTCTCGATCGTAACGCCGACACCTTGGCTAACTAAGCCATCGACGCTTTTCTATGTAGCCATGTACTAAGAAGTCGCTTTTGTTTTCTCACGGCACAGTTTAAGCTGGACCGTGGTATCATGTGCCGTCTTCAGATCCAATGTCAGAATGTCAGACTGTTCCCAAAAGATTGGTGGCTTACTTAACTGATATGTTTCGTGGCTACAGTTTCCCTGTAGAAGGCTTCATGCCGCTACAAGCGCCCCCGAGTCGCGAGTGCATCCGTGCGACGCTGTTGTTCAAGTCTCTTGAAGCCTTGCTCGATGAGTTGACCAGACCTTCCGAGTTGAAGACTACGTTAATCCCGAAGGCTAGTAAGGTACAATATTATTAAAAAATTCTTATTAATCAAATAATATAATTAATTATAATCGTCGCGGATCTTCAGCGTCGAAATTCCATCGTGAGAGATGGCCCTGGGTCGGCCGGGGTGCAAGGGATATGCCTGTCAACCTCACCTTCGGCAACCAAAGCGACCCACAGGCGGCGTGCGTTTTAGTCGGTTCGAGTCCGACATAACCTCCTCCACCGGCTCCGGTGGCGAGGGCTCCGTGGGGATTTTGCGCACGTAAAAAAAAAAGCGTCGAAATTCCAATAAATAAATGTCGACGCGTTCGGTCATCCGCTTACTTTGCCCTTTATTAGTCTCTAGCTGACTAGCTGATGCCCACGGTCTCTCTAGCGTAGAATTCTGTTCCCGCTCACGTAGTCAGTAGAAATTTCCGCCAGATGCGTTCAGAAGTTCGAAACATAATTGGTTGACAAACATCCAAATATGTTCACAATCTTTAGTATAAGGACCAATTTATATTGGCAAATTCTATTTCTAGACCCATCGTAACTTCTGTACCGCACCTTGGGTATGTACGCGGTGAGACGGTGGGAATATCGTCCAATTGACCTTCAGATTTGATCACTCCTGCCCCAACGCTCATCTCTCTCTCATCATATCTTGTCGGTTCAATTCATGCGCGGTACAGTATTCACGGCCGTACTGTAGTACTGTAGGTTTAAATTTGCATCAAAGAATATATTTATTTATCTACTAACTGATAGGCAAAATCAGATACATCGAGAGGAATTGAAGAAGAGGTGGCGTTGCGGATCCACAGCACTGACTCTGTGTACAGCCCGCGCGGCTCACCGCATGCGGTCGTCGATGCGTTGAACGCGAACGAAAACAAAAGAATGTCGAAGAAGGTAATTTATGTTTATCATCACCACCTGCCATCATCATTATCATCATCACCTTGGCATTGTTCCCGGTTGGAACAAATCCTCCGCCTCGTAATCGAGCATCCGCTTCCTCCTTCTCTTCTATTGGTTTGGCTTCGAGACGTCGAGAGGGAAGAATGCGCCAGAGTCTATGTCAGAGTCGTTATGAGCAGGTGTGACCACCAGCTTACGGCTGCTTCCAATATTCGATCGTCAATCTAAAATTATTTTCAACCACGATTTTTGAAAGTCGATTGATCGACGCAGAATCGCCACCAAAACTTGAAGGAAAAAGCTGTCACTTTGGTACAAATGGTGATCTAAAAGTTTCGATCCATCCTTCCAAAGATAGATTAGAAAAAAAGGATCGGCATATCGATCTAAAGATTGTCTATTGAAATAATTGGTCGTTACATATGAAATTGCCGTTTTTTGAAGAAATTGGAGGAAACCCAGTTTTCAGTACTAACATTTTAGCATTTTTTTTAAGAATGAGAAATCCTAATTTTATGATTTTTTGTGTATGAATTAGACAACATTAAGCAAACATACACTTTTATTACATTTATGTAAAGGGACAGCTGTAAAAAAGTAATACGAAATTTATCATCAAAATGGATAGCATTTAGGCAGTACTGTTTTTGAAGATTGAATTTAATTTATCAAGCGGCCATTAAAAACGAAATTTAATACAGATTTGTAAAATGTTGAAACCAATCAGTATCAAAATAATCTGGATATTTACCATGTTGCAATGTTTTGAGTCTCCAATATTTCGGCGCTGTTGCAAGCACCACAGCAACAAAATAATGCAACATGATAAATATCTCGATTATTTTGATACTGATGACAGTGACCATGATGGTTTAAATACCTATCTTGAAACCAACTTTCATACAAAATATAAATAATGGAAATAGTTATTAAATAACAGGAATAAAGAACTTATGAATCTGTAACAAAATTTCGGCAATTCCATAGGTAAAGACCTAATAGTAAAATCTAAAAATGTTTTAAATTACCAATCGTGGATTACGAAATTCAGATTGAGATTGCAATAGGAAGCGGCCTTGGCTTTTGCGAAATGTTGGTGGGTCCCAAAAACAGCCGTTATTTGCTCATATCCCAATTATTTGAAGTCAGCGAAGCTCAACATGGTCATCTCTTACATATTAATTATCTGACAGATATTTTCCCTTTATTTATTTTCTTGCCGTATTATTCCGGCTTTTTCAAAATCTTCTAACATATTTTTAATCCGGAGGAGGAATTTTAGGAAACCAGTGGGCTCATCGCCAAATAAGGACCGTATTTAATAATCGCACTTAGTCAAATCAGTCAGTCTGTCTATACAATCTGTCCTCAAATAAATCAAGATTCTGGACTGAGTGTAGTTCTATGTAGAAAACAGACCTAAGTCAAATCACCTCGAGTTTCATAATTGTTATCCTTATTAATATTTGTCAATTATCATTATTATCTTACTATCATACATGAAATGAACTATTTATCAATGATCAACTTACGAAATATCATAAAAGTATAGGTCAGGTCATACTTTCAGGCGTTCCTCATGTCCCTAGCTCGGCTAGTGGTTGTGGAGTTGGGAGGAGTTCTCCGACTGTCGTACGTAGTGGTGGCAGAACTACTGCCACGTATGCGTGGTCAGCTCGGACTAAAGTCCAGGAGTTTGCACCCTGATCTACGGGCAGTGGAGTTTTACACTAGGTCTAAGGATGAGAATTTTGTAAGTACCCGCTGCTACTAATGGTCTTTGTCCTTTAGTTTTGGTTTTGTGTCTTTTAATATGGACTATATATGTCCCTCCAGGTCAATCTTGCTGAAAAGCTCCTAGCTCAGCCCCAACCTCGCTTCTGTACCATGTTGGACCTCCTCTGGACATTTCTGGACGAATCAGCACTCTGTGACATACTGGAACATTGCATCGTTAGAGAGTGCTTGCTTTTTGATTTGGTCGCTCAGGTATCTTTTGATTAATTTCGGCAATTTCTTCTTACTCAGAGTTATAAATAACCCTTAGGCCACATCTGAATCATTGGTAAAGAATTAATTGATGATTTCCAGGACATGCACTTCCATCAACAAATGGATGGCGTGTACGTACTCTGCGGTCTGATGCAGCACCGGGAAACGAGGCATCACCTCGTCAAATACGTGTTCTTCAATAAAATTACGTTAGTTTAATGCCTATTTTTACCCAACTGCTCTGGAAAGGCACTATATCATATCATAGCTATGATAATCATTTTACATGCTCTAGCTAGAGAACTTCCATAAGTACATGAGGCATTTTTGGGACCTATTGACCCCCTTACGCTCCTGGTAAGATATCGTGATAGTTATCTCAATCCCCTCCCTCCACCCCTAATTTCCACAGATCTTTCAAAATTCATATTTTAGTAAGTGTTGAATTTGGAAATGCGGAAACCTCAACGTGAGATTAGATATTACCCCCTGCACCGCGGTCCCCCTCTGATCTCCTTACGAAATTAATGGACGTCCCTTTATACATTTAGTCCAAGAACAAGACATTTGCTTGTATACTTTGATATCTATGTATTGTACTACAAATATATATATATATATATATACAATTCCATCACCAATTTGGTCCCGCGCCTTCAGGTTTGACAATTTCCTAAACGTGAAGTGTCCGGACGACAGTGTCTTGAGGACAGTGATTCGGAAGCCATGGTGGCAGCGACCCACATCAGTTCAAGGGGAGACGGACCCTAGGATAGCAGGTACTGTCTTTTTAGCTCTATTTTGGTATATTACTCTATGCGATTAAAATTTAACGTTGTGTAGACGAGGGGTAGTAGCAGGCAAATCAACAATATCGCTGCAGGTCGCCTTCACGACAAAATGCAATCCAAAGAGAATATCGAGATATCTTGAACCTGAAATGTGCTCTATACTCGTATTACAAGTTTCTTGGATGTGTTTAGAGGATAACACGGGGTACTGTGGCGGTGGACGAGTTCTAATGCACAAGCATTATTGCAAAACAATCCGCGCGCGTGTTTTGCCATCGTTTACCTCGCGTCTTAGGTCCACGATATGTGTCCATAAGGTATTTGTGTTATACACATACAGGCATATTCCTCGCACCCCGGCCGATTCAGGGCCATCTCTCACGATCTGGCCCTCTCCTCGGGTGTGTGACTACGGACTACGGACTACAGAGTCCCCAACTCGATCCCGGAAAACGGGGAGGCGCACCAGGCGCGCCGCCACCGCGGCCTGCTTCTGCCAGGGTGACAGGCGGCTCCACCTGTCACTCCCAGACCGACGCTCATGGGGGGCGGAGGTCGTTCATCGACTTCTAACGCCCGAGTTGCCTTCGTACGTGGGCAGCTTGGCTTGCGATCCTTCGTCACTCCCGCTGCCGCTCCCGCCCTGCTTCCTCCTTCACGAGCATTACTTGCTCGCAGAAGGAGGCGCTGGCCGCCCACGCTTCTGCGCAGCGGACCATCGTCGCGAGCAAGGTGGAGAGCGTGAGAACCCTCACTCCCAGGGCCACCACAAACTCCCGCCTCGGCGTCTCCCACGCCGGACACTCGGTGAGCGTGTGCGGACCTGAGTCCTCGCTCGCGTCGCAGTGATGGCACTCGGACGTTGGCTCTTTCTCCATCCGACGCAGATACTTTCCGAAGCACCCGTGTTCGGTAATCATCTGCGTCAGACGGTACGAGAGGCTGCCGTGTGGCCTCTCTAGCCACTCCCCCATGATGGGTCTTACCGTTGCTACTACGGCGCGCCCTGCGCTTGGTCGCCCAAGTGGTAGCTCCCATTCCGCCACCATTTCCCTGTGGAGCCGGGATCTCACGGCCCGAATTTCTTCGGGCTCGGGATCGTGACCCCGCTCCCGTGCCACCTTTCGGAACCGGTATAGTGCCGATTAGGAGGGACTTTACGTCGCTGTGTGTGTTCTACCGCCTATACAATGGTTTGTGCTGAGATGAATTGTTTGACATGATGCCCACAGCTACATTCTATCATCGCACCTCTCGCCATAGGCAGGGAATTGATTTGCGACCTGAGACGATGCGCACTGTGCGGTATGAAAGAAACTTCATCCCACACTCAAGCTGAGGAATGACCTCCCTACTGCGGTTTTCCCAAGCACCTACATGGGGTTCTTCAAGAGGGGCATCAGAAGGTTTCTTAATGTTTGGCAGCGCGAGTGTGACGTCCCTGGTGTTGTATACGTCCATAGGCCACGGTAACCACTTCCCACCAGTGTGCTTGTCTGCCACCTAAGTGGTACAAAAAAATAAGCGCCTCAATTCCTAAGTATTGTTAAAGTTACTTTTTTGGCATGCAGCCATCGAGAATTTACTTTATGTTACCTAATTATTTGGACCTCCAAACAAACATCCAAACAAAAATTATGGTTTTTACCAAAATTACTTACTTCAAATTGTAAAAGACGTAATCTCGGGCTCGGAAAAAAAGCTGACCGTAAAGCCAACATCATCTTTTAAAATTGTAAACTCGGCCATGGATCAAATATTTTAGGGCCGAATTGCCCCCTAAGCCAATTTTCAATTATTTAACTAAATGCATCATTCCATCTTATGTCCTTAACGTTGTATTTTTTTTCACAGAGATGGCAGAAAAGGGGACAATAAGACACTCCACCTTTGCACCTACTGGGACAGGTAATTTCTAACATTATTATATTATAATATCAATTAATATATATAATAATTATTAATGTACAAACAGATATATAGAGATATATCTGTTTGTACATTAATAATTTCAAAATACTAATACCTTGTATCTTTAATTTAATTTAATATTTAAGAATTTCCTTAAAGGTAGACTTTCGAACTAAGCGTCACAGATGCAGCGTCTAGAGCGTCACTAATGTCGCGCCTGAAAACGCTGTCACAGCGGCACTGTGACGTCATTAACACCGCGTTCATGTCGCTGAGCTCGAATAATCGTTCCCTAGAATTTCATACATTTGTATGGAATATCTATCTGTCGCTCTGTCGCGGAGTCAGAGTCGCGGCGCCACTGACGCTATAGACGCTCGCTTCGAAAGTCTACCTTTAAAGTTTTTCCTTTATATTTTTATCCTATTACATCAGTCTCACCTTGGAAACTGTCCACAGAAAAAATATCAAAACTATTACCTCCATACGCAGATGACGTCACAATAGAAGCACAGTATCGGGAAGACTGCGCTAAGATAACCAGAGCTGTTGCACCT
Organism: Eilema griseolum; assembly: GCA_963662185.1. Taxonomy (NCBI): domain Eukaryota; kingdom Metazoa; phylum Arthropoda; class Insecta; order Lepidoptera; family Erebidae; genus Eilema; species Eilema griseolum. The sequence goes on along the minus strand of OY759254.1, from coordinate 7,320,380 downwards.
TTGGAGCAAGTTCAGGTATTATTCTGTTGGCCTAGATATACTCGTAGTTGAATGTGCAAAGCTCTATGAAATCAAAATTCCTAGCAGACGATGCCGCGCATAAAAATAAGTAAGTAAGTAAATCATTTATTGCTCGAAACACGGTATGTGTACAATGGTGTTACAAAAACATATTATAAGGTCCGACATGTTTCGCAGATTATCTGCATGCAAATTTATCCATATGAACTTTAACATATTTGATTGAAAATTAAATTGTACTAATACTAAAATTAGAATATAAATAAAATGTCCAATAATGTCAATATTTGGTGTCAAGAATACAATAAATTTTCAATAAAAGAATACACAAAACTGTTAATAATAATACAAACAATAATCACCTCAAAAATAATCACACACACTTCAAATGTCTAACTTCAAATGTACCCAAACAATCGTCATTTATCATCAAGAAACTCCTTGACACTATAATAACATTTCTCAATCAGCCAGGTAGTTAATGCATCAAGGTAAAATGCATTATAACACTATAAATTCATCATCACACTACATCAACCACTCCGATTTCAAAGCTTCGATAGCTTAGTGACTAAGGAGTTGATATTTCTTTCTTTTTAACCTCTTTTTTTCATGGGGATATCGGACTCGAACCGACTAAAACCACACCGTCTCGGATTTCAAATGCCGGTGGGTAAGGTGACTTAATAAGGCCATTCCCTCGCACCCCGGTTGCTTACGACAGAGAACCAGGCTCGGATATCGGACTAAAACCGATTAAAACCGTCTCGGATTTCAAATGCCGGTGTGTAGGTGACCTAATAAGGCCATTCCCTCGCACACCGGTTGCTTACGAGAACTGAACTCCAAAAATTCAAGCTTTGGATGTAACCGGGTCTGACGCAGATAATGAGGGAGATAGATATGTTGTGTTCCCGGCGGTGAGTAGGGTAGCCAGAGCTCACTGGAGAATTTGCGCTGTCAGTGGGAAGACTAAAGACTTGACCCGCTTTGTCTTCTACACTGATGGCATAGAAACTCTGTACTTACAGGGTTGGCAGCGCAACTGTGACTCCTCTGGTGTTACAAATGTCCATAGGCCACGGCAACCACTTTCCATCAGGTGGGCCGTGTGCTTGTCTGCCACCTAAGTGGTATAAAGAAAATATCTGCTGAATTAACAAAAACAATTATCTTCTAACGAAAAATAACTAGTTGAATCCATTTCAAAACCTCAAAGGTCGCCTCTAACGCCCAAACAAAATTCGTGTAATAACAACAGAAGAACTCACTTGGAACGTTTCCAGTTGCTGACTTAGTTAAAATGAAGTCCAAAACACTGCATAGTCCGTGACTAATGGCCCCTAGAATTGTGTAAATTGTTTTTCGGGAACACTTTCAGCTTAAATGCCACTACTCGTATGTACCAGACGGAAAGTACGAACTTACTCGAGTCCGTAATCACAGTTGCAACAAACAAATAAGTTTTATTTCGTACGGAATTCCCCACGGACCTCTGCTTGTCTTCGGGGGGTATGTGGGGGGAACTTTCTGACCAAGGGCCATATTTCCTTACAACATGGCCCCCTCGGCTGTAGGAACCAGTGAATCACCAATATTATAACTACACGACAAATTCGCAATGGTTACCGATAGATTAGAATTTGGGCCACCCCATCTCTTCCCACGCGGCGTCGTCAAGGCGACTAAGGGATAGGGCTGTTTAACATCAGACAGATGTAATATATAGTCTGGGCTGTATATTATAAAGCCCAGACTCAGCCTCAGATGCGGGACTCGAGTCAACTATAGTGTCCGATGTACGGCAATGGGCTCACTACCTATTACGTGGGACCGAATACAGTTAAATGGGTGTTAATTCACCTCTGCCTAACCCTCCGGGGATAAAGGCGTGATTTTATGTATGTTTATGTATGTATTATAAATTATAGTAGGATATATTGAATATTAGTGATGCGACTATACACCCTGTTCGACGTTCGTCAGTAAATTAAATATAAAACTGGTTATTTGTAAAAAAATAGTTGCTGATGTTCGAACAACTAAAGAATTTCAACGAATTTTAAAACATCTGTACCACAGTTCAAGGTCTAACTCTTGGGCCAAGGTCGGCTTGTGAATTTGGCTATGAAATTCCGGCCACGATTGTTATGCAAAATAACTGCCAATTGCTCTGGTAATTGCTTTTGCCTTGAAAACAGACTGTTGCTTTAAAAAGAAATGCTGACAGGGGCTTCCGATGTCTGTCCGAGTTGATCCGGGATAATTTGGCAAAGAGAAAATAAAATATATTTTATATTCTGTTTTGGATTCTACTGAAATAATAAATATTTCAGGATATTCTACACAGCTCTGTCCTCTAGACCCAAAGTATACAGAACTTTTTTTTTTTTTTTTTATCATTTAAACAATTACATACAGTAAAAAGATTCATAAGCATTTACAAAACAAAACCTATGCGGTTTACAATCAATGCCTCAGCGGTTAAAAAAAAGTTAAACAAGTGATTTTAGGAAATGCAATTTGAGTCTCATTTTGACACTGCAGGGCCCAATGCTATCAACAGTGCGCAATTCCGGGGGTAATGAGTTAATTAGTCGAGGAACCAGGTAAGCAGTCGTTCGCTCGCCGTAGGTATTTTTTGCGCCACTCGGCTTACACAACATTGCTCGAGCCACCGCCCGAGTGCATACAGGATGGTTTATTTTATGTCGAAAATCTTGGTTAAAAAAGTTTTCCTTAGGAACCAAATTATTGACTTCAGTATGCACTGATAATATCTTGCAATAATTGAACAAACCATTATCGTTATCATTAAACTGCTATTTGATGTTTGTGGATACAATTTTACGGAGAATTCTTCGCTGAAGATTAAATATGCTTTGCAGGTATGTGTTATATGTGCGACCGTAACTGCTTAGTCCGTATTGGATATATGATTCAGCTAGGGAGTTATACAACATCATTTGGACTTTATATGGGATGCGACTTTTTAGTAAGGTATATTAGCGAGGAACTGTCTAAGTTTATCACAAACATATTCAATATGGAGACTCCAGCTAGCTTGTGTTGTGATTTAACAGATGTGAGATCTCGATTTAACAGCGATTTTCGGAGATCTAGATCTCCAAAAATCGCTTCTAAATCGAGACTAACGCAGCTCTACGCGTAATTACATGTACTTAATCAACATAATGTGGGTATGTAGGAATCATTTTTCTATCGCATATACATCACGAATATATTTGTGTATTTAAGAACCTTCCAGAGAACTTTTCTGAACAATACTAAAGTGCCACAATATTTGTTTAAAGCTGGAATTCCTTCTGATGCTCCTGGACAACTCAGACGGCACCAACATGGTGCCCTCTACGAGAAAGATTTTTCTTGAGAAGTTCCGGCGTTACATCATGGACAACTGCATACTTGACATGGTAATTATTTCTGTTATGCCGTTGTCATCATCATGAAATCCTCACTATCCCATCGTTCACGATTCACGATCCCATCATCGTAATCATCACACACCCAAGATCGTATCGTTAAAGGAAAGTATTAAATATTATTTAATCTGAAAACTGAAACCAACATACGTCCTGTGGAGGAATCTTGTGAGATCTACCTCCTACACAAATGAAGGATCCTACGACCAAGTAAGGTGATCACGACATGTGGGCCGTATTCTTTTTTTACTGTGCGCAAAATTCCCACGGATACCCCCACCACCGGAGCCAGTGGGAGAGATTATGTCGGACTTGACCCAACTAAAACGCATGCTGACTGTGTGAGCCGCAGGTTACCAGAGGTGAAATATCTGAGACATATCCCTCGTACACCACGTCTCTTTTGAGATGGCCTTCTTCGGGTATGGGGACCACAGAGTTCCCATCTCGTCCCCGGGTATAGGGAGGCACACATCGTGCACCGCCACCGCGGCCTGTTTCTGCCAGGCCCATGCTCATGGATGACAGAGGTCGCTTCCACTCGCGGGCCGCGTGGTTTGCGAGTCTCCTACGCTCCCACTCCGCCGTCTCCTTCACGAGCATTACTTACTCGCGGAAGGAGCCGCCGGCATCCTCGCAAAAAACCATCGCCGCGAACAATGCGGGCCGTATTCTAACAGTGTTTATTGAGATCATTTACTATTTATCGCATGAACTTCAATATCGCGATTCAGGATCAGTAGTTCCGAAGAAGTTTCGAAGTAGTTCAGCTTACTGTCGCTCGATGGCGTATATATAGTATGGCGTTAAATCAATACAAAACCGCGCAGAACCAGTATTATAACTACTGCTATAATGATTTAAAGCTATAGTCATAAAAAGTCTCAGGAGGGATTATTTCAGAGGCTTTTCAACATCTCGCGGAACTCGCCGGCAATCTCCTGGTGCTGCCACTCCAGGTTGTTGACTGCCGTTCTGAAGCTATGGAGTGAAAATCCCATTGGTAGCCCGTAAGGTTTTTGCACATTTAAAAATATTAATTTCGTCCAGTTCTTTGTAAATGTTGTGTCCAATGCAACAGCAACTGGTCTGACGACCAAGTGTGGACTCGAAAAGTGGCTTTTTATACCACTTAGGTTGCCACTTAAGTGGTACAAAAAGCCACTTCTCGTGAGCACATTGTCAACCTGATGGGAAGAGGTGACCATACCCTATGGACGTGTGCAACACCAAGAACGTCTCTACCGTACTACCGACCTTGTGAGAACCTTCTAATGCCCCTCATTTAAGTTCATTATACGGATGTTAGACAAGACTGTGGTGCACAAGTCCGTAGGTCACAGTAATCAGTAGTCACTTGCAAAGATATATTTGAATAAGATTAACAAATAACATTTCTGCAATATTCCTCAACAAATAACATAATCATTATTTCGCATCGAAACATTTTTCATCGTAAATCGAGACATTTATCTTTCAGACAAGCGCCTCCTCACTTACCGGCTAGAACTTTTATCGATGGAGAATTGGACTTCTACAATGTTGATCGTCTCGGAGGAGTCTTGCCTTTTCTGGTGCGAACGTTAAGGTAAAACTAAACTTGACTTACATATTTTAAGAGCTTATTCAAGTTGAATACGAATTTAAACAAATCATAAAGCTGAAGATTTTCCTTGAACGCGTTGTTCTCTCTGAAACTATATATGTAATTTGAAAAATTGTTTTTGCTGTTTTTATTATCTAGTTTTTGAAGTAAAGATGGAGAAATTAACACATTTTAAGACATAAATTTAACAATTTCTCACTCACACGTTGCGACCTGAGACGGTGCGCACTGTGCGGTATGAAAGAAACTTCATCCCACGAACACTCAAGCTGTGGAATGACGTCCCTGCTGCGGTTTTCCCAAGCGCCTACAATATGGGGTTCTTCAAGAGGGGCATCAGAAGGTTTCTTCATGGTCGGCAGCGCGAGTGTGACACCCCTGGTGTTGCATACGTCCATAGGACACGGTAACCGCTTCCCATCAGGTGGGCCGTGTGCTTGTCTGCCAACTAAGTGGTATAAAAAAAATAAAAAAATAAAAATTCTAAAATAAATAAATAATAAATAAATATTCCACGACATTCTACACAACGCTATTTAGACCCATGGTAAGCATAACTTAACTAGCTTGTGTATTGGGATCTAGAATGCGGATAAACATACTTAGATATTTAATAACGATCTGAATTTGGTTATATGTTGAAGCAATTAGTATGCTGACTTTTTCTATTGACTGAAAGGGACTACTCGTTGGTTTTAGTCCCGTCCTGGATGTTGCCTTTGTCCTAAAACAGTCGTTTTTTAAATATATCTGTATTTGTCCGCAGACAAGACCTGATCAACGTATTGGGTGAGGATAACCCGTTTATACAAAGTTTTGAGCCAAATTACAACCGCGCTGGCGGTATCGATACTGGTGGGTATTTTGAAATTTTCTAAATAGTCATCCCGAGTGGGACCTACCATGCGCCCTTGGAGCACTCCAAGGGTGCTACCATGAAGCATTCCGAAACTTCGAACTCGCAGGCGACACGAATGAAACACGTAGCATTTAGACATGTAACTACTATCAAGTCACTTCAGTTTTTTTACGCTAGAGAAGTATCACATACCTGATACCGGATGTTTCATGGTAGGCCCACTGATACTTTTATCTGATACACTCAGTATACCTTACTTATTCTACTTGAATAGCATCAGACAGTAGTCGACATTGCGTGAATAGATCATTTTTTCAATTTCCTAGGTGTGAGCGATATGACTGCAGGCTCCCCTGGCCTGGCGACCCTGCCACAGGTGATTTCTTCGATGGCCAGGTTCATGCATCAGCCGATGCCACCTATGCCAAACAGGTGAAATTGAGTCCTATGGTTCGTTACGTATGATGCTGGCGAATGGACTAGGTGATCGGTAGTTTTATTGCCATATGCTTTCCTGAATAAAAATGTCTTATATGTTATCAAAGAACACATAGACAGGTAAAATTTAATAGCAGATTGCTCATAAAACATTGACAACTATGTGAAGTTCGGATTTCGCAGTTGCCAATATTTCTCGTTTATTTTTGGTTAATCTCAACATTATTGAATACAACAAAAAAAAAATCTTTTTACACTGGTCATGCCGTATTTAGTATAATTTTGGAAAAAAAATTACAACATATAAAAAATTATATGTCGTAATTTTATTTTCCAAAACAATTGAATGTTTAATAAAAATAATAGATTATTTGTTTGTTCATGTAAGTATAAGGAGAGCAAGTCTGACAATCCAGGTGAGACGACATTTCAACGTTAGGTAAGCTAGACTTACACTAACTAAAAAAATAAATTCATTCCGATACATATTTGCCAGTTGAACGCTTGAACTCCTTACCATAGCTAATTCAAGGGAATAAGCGTACACCTTTTCATCCAAAGTTGTATGAAGGTCTATACTTATCTTCATTGCCGTCTGTACCTAAAAACTTTTCGTTATCGTGAAAATACTCATAGGTTTTGAGACCCCACCAAGTTCTTCGATGCCCAAGCCAAGCTTACCTGTATGACAGCAACCTTGAGACAGGTAGGTAGTCTCAAGGTTGGGATAATCGGTCTAAAGGAAGCCGTATGCCCATACTAAGAGAAAGAGTCAGCAGGCCTCAGAGACCAAAGTATAAGCCTCGAAATCAACCGAAAACTGCGCCTAAATGATGATGATAGCAGCTAAAGAATGATAATGATGAATATCATGATCACTGCTTTTTACCAACAGAGCTACAGGTGAAACTGCTCTAGCGTTGAAAGGTACCAGGTCCATGATGCCGGGTGCTGGTGCCATCGATGTCAGAACAGCCTACCTAAGGCTGGTGGATGGACTGCTAGCTTTATACCATGGAGCTGCTATCAAATATGCTGAGAAGGTGAAATAGTTTGCAACAATATGTAGTATATTATATCTTTTTGTGAATAAATATTAATAATAATCTATATTCTACAACATTCGACACAACAGCTATCTAGACCCATGGCAAGCATAGCTTAACTAGCTTATGTTGTAGAATCTAGAATACGGATAAATATACTTAAATACTTTTTTTTGTATATACATATTATTATTAAAAAAAAGCCAAACCAATGCAAATGCCCATATTCATGCATACAAATATTTGCACTGAGCGCGACTCGAACCCGTGCCTCTTGCGTATCGGTTGCGCTCACTACCGCCACACCACAGAGGCGAAGATTGTTATTTTCCATGAAGCAGTGGACCAACGTCTTTACATGTTCTACGAGGTATTGAGGGAAAATAATCACCCATCCTTAGACTGACGGATTATAGTAAGAAAAAAGGAAAACGTACAAAGAGCTACACACTCGGTAGTGTGCAACTCTTTGGTGATTTTAGTACGTTTTTTATAGCGATCTATAAAAACGTAGACCGGTACTAAAAATCACAAATACGTAAAAACAATGTATTGAATATGGCTCAGTTTAAAATTTTAAATGAAGAACAAAAACATATTCACATCGCAGCATAATTATATTCTCGTAGTCAATGATAAACAGTAGAGTACCTAAAAGGTGAAAAAAAAAGTCATCTCGGTTCTTGTATCTCTTGATTCGCTTTGGATTATATTCTATGCCTTCGCTCCTCTCGTAATTCAATTTAGTGACTCGAAAAGAATTCACATTTTTTAAATTATTGGGTAATCAACTATTTTATCATTCTTTTCAACAGATCGAGACTAATATTTAAATAGATTTCTAGAAGAAATCGCTTCAGCGATTAGGCCGCCCATTGTAAATTGAACTGTACACATGCTACCTACTAGTCCTACTGTCAATCTGTTGGTATACAATAAAGAATTATCTATCTATCTATCTAGGGTTTTATTAGGAAAATTGACCTGGCTAATATTTGTTATACATACACATTACATTCACATAATCTGTGTAAAAACGAAAATTATTGCATGAACTTGATCGACAATTATTTGCATGTGTGCGTAAGAGAGGCGGTGGGCACGTCATTTGGACTTTGACAAGCTATAATCTACCTTCATTCTTCTATAGATCTTCGTGGAAGACATGAACAAGAATGACAGCCTCTGTGGCGTGGCGGTAGTGAACGCGACTGCTACGCAGGAGGCGCGGGTTCGATCCCCGCTCAGTGCAAATATTTATATGCATGAATATGGGTGTTTCTATGTATAACATGTATATATTCACAAAAATATATTCTAGATTCCATAACACAAGCTAGTTAAGCTATGTTTACCATGGGTCTAGATAGCGTTGTGTGGAATATTCTAAAATATTATTTATTTATTTATATTATTATTATTAAGCTATTATTTTTTATCTATAGAAGGATTGGTAATTTTGTTCCAGTTGTGTGAACTAAGAGACAATCAGCTGGATATGGCGGACTGTTTGCACGACATCGAGCACCGAATATATACCGTTTCGACTGAGTTACGAACAGGTGGTAAGTCATATATTCTTAACTAGCTATTGCCGGTGGCTTCACCCGCTTTTTGTTCCCGTTCCCTAAACCTATAGGCGCCTATTCCCGAGATAAAACGCCTGTGTGTTATTTCAGAGTGTAATATATCAAATGTCAGCAGCCTGATCCGTTTTTTTAGAGCGTGATTAAATAACAAATATTCAATCATCTTCACAAACTTTACGCCCTCATTAATAAAAAAATACACAGAAGCCCTGTGTATTTTTTTTTGTTTTTTTTATACCACTTAGTTGGCAGACAAGCACACGGCCCACCTGATGGAAAGTAGTTACCGTGGCCTATGGACGTCTGTAACACCAGAGGAGGCACAGTCGCGCTGCCAACCCTGTAAGTATAGAGTTTCTGTGCCGTCAGTAGAAGACAAAGTTTTTTATTAATAAAATACAGCTGTTTGTGACAAAATTTTGTAAAGACATTTAAACATAAAAAGCTTCATCATTTTCATCCATAATATTTGTGTAATTGTTTATTAGTAAGGGCCGAAATGTTATGTCAAAATCTCCTTACAAAATTTTGACATTACCGCTGTTAATGAACAGAAACAGTGATAAGTGCTCTAACATACATTTTTTAAAATAAACTGGGCAATAATTGAAAACGTTAAACACAAGTGCAGTGATAAACACACTTCAGCTTTAAGCTGCTAGTGTAATAAACAATAATAATAGGGGCAGCTTGTGGCGAGCTGTTGGTGCGTGGCGAAACCACGTACCCCGATTCTCCCGAGGATTACGATTTATTCCCCCTCACCTTGTGTGCTTACCTTTATTGGCCGGCCATGAGTGGAGTTGCAAGAGCAGAACCTATGCTCCAGGTTGGAAGTGTAAAATATCATAACGCTGGGGGCACGCTGACTGGTATACCGGGAACTTGCGCCCCGCAAACTTACCTCTCGACAACCTTAGCCGCTCAACGGATGCTGCTCCATGGTCGCACTATATGTGGCTATTTTAATGGGACCCATGCAATGAGTTGACAAGTCACCACCTGCCTTTTAACAATTTTGAGAGTTATTGTCACGGCAGGCGTCCGTTAGTCTCTCCCCATAGCCCATTCACCAGTCTATCCAATTGTCAATCCCATAGCCCATAATTTAGTTTCCATCACGGCCACAGCACAGCACAACAATAGTCTCTGCACCTGGCAGGGACCATCTCCCGGTGTATCATATTGTGCGCTCGGGGATGATATCCGCCATGTGTGTGTATTCCTAGCATATTAAATTCTCATAAAAGGGCCTCTACGTCTTGGCTTCAGCCCGACGCACGCCTTCCAAAGGTCCGGGACTGCATAGTCCTGAGAGTCATGGAACCGAGAAACAATAACAATAAATACCCTGTATATTTTTTTATTAGTAAGTACCTTATCATATTAGTAGGACAGAACTAGTAGGTTATATCGAAGGTTAGGAGCATCATTTGTAACAGACCAGTGAACCTACAAAAACTCAATGGATAGTGTTTCAGAGGGAGAGAGATGGAGTTATACCATATATAAGTGAGTGTTCTGATGAGCTCTTCCAACTAATCCCACCATCTCCTTTACATAGGACAACACGTGCAGGCCTTAGATGTCACCCTCACACTGTGCAGAATATACGAGCAAGAACCAAGCGGTTCGGAGACTCTTTTCTTTGCCGCACCACCAAGACCTGGAATTCATTACCAGCACACGTGTTTCCTTCTTCCTACAGTCCCGAGGCCTTTAAGCGGGGCGTGAAAAAGCATCCGATGAGGCCGCCATGCTGAGTGCCACCATTGTAACACTTAGTGTCTGTAATGGTGACCCTCTTTCCTGAGACTTTGCCTTTAGCTTACCATCAGGCGAGGTGAAGTCAAGTTGACGTGTCCTATATAAAATAAAAATACACGCACTCCACATACTGATTCTTTTAGTGTGTGTAGCATTCAATATATACACACATCAACAAAGTCTAGGGAACAAGGACATTTCTAGTTTTTATTTAAAAACCCTTTCTTGTAATAGTGAGTGTTTTATATCAATAGAAGGGTATTTTTATACCGTTTTTAATTTTAATTTTAATAAAAACATTTTGGTACCAATTATTTTTTTTTTTAAGAAAGAATTGAATAGTGCCAATATTGAGTATTACAACCTTCTATGATTAGGCACAAAAATAACGAGGTAGTAAGAAATACAGTAATTAATCGTACTTTAAACGTTTTTAATAATCTGTAGGACCTCCTAAAGCATTAGCAACAGCTCGGCAACGTCGTGGCATACTTAGTATGAGATTGTCAATCATCGTCTGTGGAATATGGCTCCATAAACTGCGAAGGTGTAAAAAAAGTTGTTCTTCAGTGTTCAGATTTTCCAAAGAATCACTGAAAGCTCTTCTCCCAAGCAAATCCCAGGCATGCTCTATGGGATTGAGGTCGGCAGACTGAGCAGGCTATTCCAACGTCGTCATATTGTGCTCGCTTAACGCATTGACCACTACCCTCGCGGTGTGTGACCGTGCATTATCTTGCATGAACATAAAATCTTGACCGAACTGCTGTCGATGAGGGATTACCATGGGGTGTATAACCTCCTGAATGTATTGGTTTGCATTCAAATTGCCCCGTATCCAAACGAGGTCGGTCCTTCCACCAAGGCGAATTCCAGCCCATACCATGATTGTTCCACCTTGGTAAGGATGAACTTCTTGCGGATTCTGGAGACGACTCCAACGTCCAGGAACTCGCCATATACGCACTCTTCTCGAATCAGGATGAAAACCGAAGCAAGATTCGTCGGAAAACAGAACCCGTGCCCATTGATGGTCGGTCCACTGTAAATGTGCGTTAGCCCACAATAAGCGACGACCTCGATTTCCACGTCGAAGAGCTGGAACCCTAAGCGGTCTGCGAGCATAAAGATTGGCTTCGTGTAGTCTTGTTCTGACAGTTTGATCGCTAATAACCACTTTATGCTGAGACTGGAGGCCTGCGACCAACTGACGAGCAGTAATCGTGGGTTGCCGCCTTGCGGAATTTTGCAAGAAACGATCTTGTCGCGGGGTAGTAACCCTATTTCATCCCCTGTGACGTTCGGCAACATCCCCTGTAGACCTGTAGCGTGCCCATAATCTGCAAATTACGCTTGGTTGGGTGTTGACAGCATCCGCTACGTCGCGTTGAGTTCGTCCAGCTTGCAGCATACCAACAGCCCTTAACATCTCTTCGCGACTTAAATGACGACGTGACATGATGACTACAGTCTCAAAAATGCACAAACCATACGTAAAAAACGTATTATTGATAATAAACGTTATTTACAATAAAAAAAAAAGTTTTCCCTCCATATTCGAAAATCATTACTTATTTAAATTTATTTTTAAATTTCGAACAACTCTGTAATCTACTTTATTCAATTTTTATTTATTTGCTGCCAGTTATTTGCAAAACAAGATTTACACGAAAAAAAAAAATTGGGGTCATCTTGTTCCCTAGACTTTGTTGAGGTGTTTATAATGCAGTCATATTTAATTGTATTTATTGCGTACACATTGCGATTACCTTAAATAAAATATTTTTCTTTCTTTCTTTCTTCTATAACTCTCTCTCTCCCTGTCCTCTTATCTCCTATCTTAAGCAACTTAATTGTTATCAGGCACTGTGAAACTGACTGAAGAAGACAAGGTCAAGAAACAACTCATGGATAAAATGCTTAAAGAATTGGAGAGGTCCAAGAGTGTGTATGAGGTAATCTATCTTCTATATTTAAAAAAGAGAAATACGACTCAGTGAATAATCACGAAATCTTAGACACTTAACATCTATAAACTTGAAATTTGATAAGATAAGATAAGATAAGATAAGATAAGATAAGATAAGATAAGATAAGATAAGATAAGATAAGATAAGATAAGATAAGATAAGATAAGATTCATTTATTTGTAAGAATATTGTATAAAAGTTGTTACAAAGTTGTACATAATATTCTGCTGTCTCCAGCGTACAAATATTGAAAGGGAGTAATAAAAATTTAAATAATGTCAGCATACAATTAATACTAATTCCTCGCTTAAATGATATAGTTATAATAGTTATATAATTACAAAATGTCAAATCATAGTTTATACAAGTCAAGGTTCACAGAATAAGTTAATTTTAGACTCAAAACGTTCGCTTAGGAAGTCTTTCGTGGAATAGTAACATTTAGTCAGAAGGAATTGGAATAGTTTATATTTAAATGTCTTAAGCTTTAGAGTCTTAAACTGAGCGGGTAGTTTATTATAAATTCTAATTGCCATACATGCGCAATATTCAAAATAGGTTACCTTATAGGGTGTAGACATCCACTAAGAACGAATTTAACGAAACTTTGCCCCTAAGGGGGTAAAACGGTTCCACACGTACGAAGTCACGATTAGCCACAGAGCTGTGGAGGTTGTGGTTATCCCAAGCGACTATAATATGGGGTTTTTCTAGACGGGTATCAAAAGGTCCTTACAGGGTCAGCAGCGTGAGTGTGACACCCCTTATGATACACACGATCATAGGCCACAGTAACCACTTTCCTTCAGGTGACCCATATGCTCGTCTTCCACCTTTTTTTATATCACTTAGGTGGCAGATAAGCACACGGCCCACCTAATGGAGAGTGGTTACCGTAGCCTATAGACGTGTGCAACATCAAGGGAGTCACACTCGCGCTGCCAATCCTTAAAACAGAGATTTTCTGTGCCGTCAGTGTAAAAGACAAAACAGGACAAACTTTTGATCTTCCCGCTGACAGCTCAAGAACTCTTCAGTGAGCTCTGGCTACCCTACTCACTGCCGGGAACACAACACGAGGTTATTATGGCCGTGGTATTTTGTGGGGTTAGTGGTATAAAAAAATTGAGGGTACCTTGTATTTAATTGCAACACCAATGTTGGGATCCGATAATTATGACAAGCTCTGCTAAGTTTGGGTCTGGGTCTTTTTTTTATTATGCCACTTAGGTGGCAGATAAACACACGGTCCACCTGATGGGAAGTGGTTCCCGTGGCTTATGGACGTGTGCAACACCATGGGCCGTTATACTCGCGCTGCCCATCCTGAAGAAATCTTCTAATGCCCCTCTTGAAGAAACCCATATTGTATGTCTTATGTAGTGTGAAGGTCTAGATAATATTAGAATTATGACCTAGAATATTTATTTATTTTACTATCTGTTACCCATGGCTTCGTCCACATGCAATTCTGTACCCATTCCTGACCCATTTACAGGGAGTTACATAAAAGCTTCCGTGGGTCTTAAGGAACATACAATATTATCAGAATTGGTCGAGCCGTTCTTGAGATTTGCGCTTAGCAACTTTCATTTTTATTTATGTAGATTTTTTTTATACCACTTAGGTGGCAGACAAGCGCACGGCCCACCCGATGGAAAGTGGTCACCGTGGCCTATGGACGTGTGTAACACCAGAGAAGCCACACTCGCGCTGCCGACCCTGTAAGCACAGAGTTTCTGTGCCGATCAATCCCGCAATAGCCACAATTAGGCCACCCCATCTCTTTCCATGCGGTGTCGTACAAGGCGACTAAGGGATAGGACTGTTTAGCATCAGACAATTATATACAGCCTAGACTCAGCCTCAGATGCATGGCTCGAGTCAACAATAGTGCCCGGAATACGGCAGTAAGCTCACCCCCTATTACGTCGGACCGAATACAATTTGTGACTAGTGGGTATTAATTCACCTCTGCCTAAACCTCCGGAGATAAAGGCGTGATTATATGTATTTATGTATGTATGTTAATCCCGCAGGAAAAATTAGAAGAGGGGTCTTTGCAAATGGCGTGGGTTATAGGTGCCATATGGACTAAACAGAGGCAGGTGGAACTGTCAAAGCACTTTGCTGGCACGCTTCACTCTTTGAGACTATCTTCAGACTCTGACTATTCTGCTCATGTACAGGTAAGTCAGTCATGATTACCAGTCATTATCATCAAGGTCTCTTACCGTGTATATTGTTGAGTATGTCAAGAGTTCAAGACAAGATGAGGGTCATGATTTGTCGGCGCCATTTGAGGCCTTGTAGTATTTAGCCATGTCTATATCGCTTTTTCATGCGTTTGAAACATCCGAAATCAGAACGAGATACACACGGCAGATAGCCCAGCATCCGATAGCAGACAACGCAGCGAAACCTAGTGGGAATGAGTGTGTAAAGAATTTATACGAGTATAATTTGCCTCCAGGAGCAGGAGGCGCGGGTTCGATCCCCCCTCGGTGCAGATATTAAGCGCCGGTACCTTAGTGGTTAAGGAGCCAGCCATACGATCGAGAGGTCTCGGGTTCGAACCCTGGCCATTACGCTACCTACGTGAACCCATTACCCAAGGAGAGGGCCAGATCGTGAGAGATGGCCCTGGGTCCGCCGGGGTGCGAGGGATATGCCTGTCAACCTCACCTTCGGCAACCAAAACGACCCACAGGCGGCGTGCGTTTTACTCGGTTCGGGTCCAACATAACCTCTTCCACCGGCTCCGGTGGGGCCAAAATTAACACCGGCTACGTGCGCAAAATCCCCACGATTTTGCGCACGTAAAAAAAAATAAAGCACACGCAATTTAGCTTAGTTGGAGGGATTAGAGGGAATATAATTCCGGTTCTTAATATTCTTATTAAAAAAAAAATGTATCCATGAATACGAGTATTTACATTGGTCTGGTCGTGCCTTGGAGAGCACGCTCAACGGTCGGGACATTTGTTTGGTCGTACCCCAGAGAGCACCTTAAGCCGTTGTTCCCGGTTGCCATACGAAAATCTATAAATTAATGGGGCATAGTGGTCAATTTTTTGTTTTTGGCCCACTAGTGCAGAGACTAAATAGGGCCAAACGTCCTCTTGAACTATGAACCATCTAGACCAAATAAAACGGTGTCTGAATACAACTTTCAGGTGGCAAGTAGAGAAATCCTCCCCGGCAAGAGCTCATTATTGGGAGGAACGAGCTATGCTTCACTTCAATTGGAGTACACCTCTAGCTCTGATCAAAGGTGCGTCATCATATTTTTTAGTGAATGAAACAGAAAATCCCTAATGAAATTAGGGATTTACCTGTGTACAAATTTAAAAATATTATTGAAAGTAAATTGTGCCAGAAAGGCTATTATAAAATCCAAGAATACTTGGATGATAAACAAGCTTCGAAATGAGCTGTTCGCTCAACTATGCTACTCAATTAAATTTTTGTATTTTTTTTTTTTTTATATAGGACACGTCAATTGGACTTCGCCTTGCCTGATGGTAAGCTGAAGGCAAAATCCCAGAAAAGAGGGTCACCATTACTTACACATACCGTGTGACAATGGTGACACTCAGCTTGACGGCCTTATCATATGCTTTTTCACGCCCCGCTTAAAGGACCCGGGACTGTAGGAAGAAGGAAACACGTGAGCTGGTAATGAATTCCAGGCCTTAATGGTGCGACAGAGGAAAGAGTCTCCGAACCGCTTGGTTCTTGATCGGATGTTTTGCACCGTGTGCGGATGACATCTAAGACCTGCACGCGTTGTCCTGTGTAGGAAAGGGGAGGGTGGGACTAATTGGAAGAGCTCATCAGAACACTCCCCATGGTACAGACGGTAAAATACAGCCATGGACGCAACATCTCTACGCAGCTGTAAAGGTTCTAGGGTGTTCGTGATCTCGGGATTCCCAATGATGCGGACCGCACGTCGCTGCAACCTGTCGAGAGCATCTAGTAAGTACTTTGCTGAACCATCCCAGAGATGCGAGCAGTACTCCACACAGGAGCGAATTTGTGTCTTGTATAGAAGACACCGCTGCTCCGGCGTGAAAAATCGTCTCACTCTGTTCAGGACTCCGAGTTTTCGTGAGGCTGTTTTGATGATGCTTTCGATGTAGTTTTTGTTATTCAGGTTGCAGCGAACATCCATACCTAGGATATTGAGATTGTCCTGCAGCGGCAGTGGCGTGCTCTGAAGAGTGGGGAGGGGAAGGAAAGAAGATACTTTTGCTGTAAACGCACATGCCTGCGTCTTCTTGGCATTGAACTCAACCAGGTTCTCAGAGCCCCATTGAGAAATGTGATTCAGGACCCCGTCAAGCTCAGTGACAAGAAGCTGCCTTTTCTCTGCGATATCTGACTGCTTGGCCGCTGGATGTCCATGATAACTCCCATGTAAAGTGCTATCGTCTGCATAACAATGAACATTGCCGGTAGACAGCATGTCGTTGATATGCAGAAGAAAGAGAGTGGGTGATAAGACGGACCCCTGGGGCACGCCAGCATTAACCTGCAGAAACTCCGAAGCTCGTCCGTCACAAAGGACGCGAATACGGCGCCCCTGCAGGAAGCTAGCAACCCAGTGGCACAGCCTAGAAGGCAGACCAAAGGCAGGTAGCTTAGAAAGAAGCGATTTGTGCCAGACTCTATCGAAAGCTTTGGCGATGTCAAGACTAATTAAGAAAAGAGAAGAGACACTGTGACACATACACTAACCTCTATGACTACAATACCTCAAAACCCTAAAAGTATTTTCCTTACACCCATAAATGAAATTGACATTTACAAAATAATTAAATCTTTAAAAAATTCTAACTCAACCGGCTATGACGGAATCAGTACAAAGGTATTAAAACAATGCGCAAATAGCTTAACAGAACCCTTGACATACATTATAAATTTATCATTGACAGAAGGAGTGTTCCCAGAACGCCTCAAAAAATCTATCGTTAAGCCTCTTTATAAACGGGGACCATAAACCGACATGGGTAATTATCGACCAATAACGCTGATTCCAATATTGTCAAAAGTTTTTGAAAGGGTTATGTACAATAAATTAGAAAATTTTCTGACATCATGTGACATCCTAAAGAATGAACAATTTGGGTTCAGAAAAGCTAACTCTACGACCCTAGCATGCTTCTCACTAACTAAACAGGTAATGGAAAGTCTTAATGACAAATCTAAAATAGTAGGTCTTTTCCTAGACATGTCCAGGGCTTTTGATTTTGTCTGTCATGAGACCCTATTAAATAAGCTTTCTTGCTACGGTATCCGTGGAAATGCGAATGAATGGATCAGGAGTTACCTTACGGAGAGAGTACAAAGTGTTGAAATATCAAGAATTTGTAAATTTGATCAGAAAGTGTTTAGATCTGAATATAAACAAAATAATTATGGCACCCCCCAAGGGAGTATACTAGCACCGTTACTGTTCTTGACGTACATCAATGACCTCCCTGACGCAACTAATAAAAATTGTATATTATTTGCAGACGATACGACACTAATAATTAAGGGTGACAATAAAACAAATTTAGAAAATGAAATATACAATGCACTTAATGATGTTACAAATTGGTTGAAGCAAAATAATTTAGAAATAAATATGGCCAAGACAAATATAGTTCAATTCCAAACAGTAAACTCTAACCCTCCCAAACTTCAAATATGTTTTGAAAACTGTAAGCTCTCCAATACAAATGAGTGTGTATTTTTAGGCATAACGTTGGATCAGTTTTGTAGCTGGAAACCACACATAGAGAAAGTACTACATAAAATAGACCGCTTCGTCTTTGTATTGAAAAAAATTAGACAAACTGTTACTCTTGAGGCAGCTATTACAGCCTATCACGCGTACGTATCTTCAATAATAAGATATGGTCTCATAATCTGGGGTAATTCCGTAGATGTCGATCGAGTCTTCAAAGCACAAAAAAAATGTATTCGTGCAATGTGTGGGGCAGACTTTCTCGATAGTTGTAGGCCATTGTTTAAAAGACTCAAAATACTGCCTCTACCATGTCTCTATATCTTAGACATATGTGTTTTTGTGAAAAAACATAAAGAATTGTTTGAAAAGTTCAGCGATAGAGAAAACAGTCGAACTCGGCATAAGAATAAATTATGTTTACCTTTGATAAGGCTAGAGTTATTTAAGAAAAATGTGTATTGTATGTGTGTAAAAATATATAATCATTTGCCGAACAATGTTGCTGAACTACCTGTAAGATTATTTAAAAGGACACTGTTTGAAATGTTATTAAATAAAAATTATTATGACGTACATGAATATTTAAATGACAAATTTATAGAATGACCCTTGAATATAAATAATGATGTTAATTAATAATAATAATAAATAGATAATGGTAATGATTATAGATTTAATGTAGATTTAAGAAATTGGCAAATGTATTAAATTTGCACGCCATCACATGGCAGAATATGAGCGAACTACACTATGTTTTTATACCACCTCTATACACCATGTTCTAGCAAATAAATGAATTTGAATTTGAATTTGAATTTGAATTTGAATTTGAATTTGAATTTGAATTATTAAAAATAATATTTTTAATAATTGTATTCGGTCCCACGAATATACAAAAACATACCACAATACTAAAAATATTTTTTAGTATTGTGGTATGTTTGTTCCCGATGAACGCAAAACTACTGAACAGATTTTGATACGGCTTTTTTTATTGGAGAGGTCTTGTTCTTTAAAATCCATACTTTTGGTTACCATTGATTGAGTAGAACTAAAAGTCTCGATAACCAACACCCTCGTGGGCGGAGCTGTGTGCCTCAGCTAGTAATTTTTTTACTTATTTATAAACTAGGCTTATCTGTTAAACGTTTTATTGCATAGCCCGCAAAGCCCCACTTCAAGAGTGACCACACCACGAAATGGTTCAAATCAACAAATGGGCGCATCAAATCGTAAGTTATTAGACTATTCAGATTGTTTTTTAGGTGTTTTTGCCCAAAGCCAGCTACTAGCAATAACTAGTATACCTGCAGATTAATGAACGCAGACGCAACCTGCTTTAGAGTTTGTCAAACTTCCTTCGCCATTCATCCTTTGTTTGCCATCCTTCGTCTTGGTGTTGATATGTTTATACGACTTGTTTATGCTGGATTCTCGTCGGTAGTAAAATGACCAGTATTCGAATTCTGTACCTCTCATTCGTAAGGCTGACCCTTAACCAATAAGCTGACAAAGATAATATTATGTATTTTATATTTTTGAACTTGAATTGACTCCCTCCCCATAACTCAAATACCTGATTGTAGTGCCTTTCTGGTCCGGTTTCCGTACAGTGAAATAATAATACCGCGCTTTAACCTAACAAATCATAATCAATTATTTTACTATTTCGTTGGTACTAGATGCGAATGCCGCAGAGTCTTTGTTCGCGTTTGTGCCGGAGTACCACGTGGACGCGATGTTGGAGCTATGTAATACACTCAGGCTTTACATGCATCCTACGATACCTGTGCAGCAGGTGCCAGGTAAACATTCCTATCAATCGTCAACGTTTTAATAAGCTCGGATCTTTAGGCCCCAACCAGTCACACCTCCAAACCGGTACACCTGTTGATTAAGGCTCTAGTGCTGGCTTCCGTTTCGGCGGTGGTAGGTCACAAAGCAGTCGTCCTCATAAAACAACAAATGGAGGAGCAGGAAATCCGACTCCGGACTCCAAAGTGCGGACTATAAATGTGACTGTAATTGGCTTTCGGATCAAGAGGACTGTAGGTTGTACAAGGTGAAAGCTATAAAAATTTAGTGTAAGAGTGTAAGAGTGAGAGAAATAGTCTTTAGGTCCTGTGGGTTGCAAAGCATCTCTCGAGTTATGACACCAAAACTTAGCACTATCCAATTTTAAAGCATTTTGTGTGCTAACTATTCAAATCAATTAACATTGGATGGTAACATGCGAGGTTCGGTGGCTCAATGGACACAGTATTCCCCCTGTAAAGGAAAGATCGCGGGTTCGAATCCTGCCTGGAATGATTCAAATAAATTCCTATCTTAATCTATTAGCGCTACCATACCAATATCACTTTTTTTCAAACTTTATATACCTACACAGTATTGTACAAAGGCGGACTTAATACCAAAGGCATTATCTGACCTTAGGGTGATGCAGAGATGCACTGCATCTGAAGAAGGCAGAAGAATAAACTTTTAATCATAAGAATACTCTAATTTATACACAATAATGATATATACATTATACATATACACTATAATACATACGAAATCCATACATACACATTAACATATATAATTCTGTAAGAACTCTGTAAGATTTGTGTCCTCTGTGGCGTGGCGGTAGTGAACGCGACCGGTACTCAGGAGGCGCGGGTTCAATCCCCGCTCAGTGCAAATATTTGTATTCATGAATGGTCTGGGAGTGTCTATGTATAATATGTATGTATTTACAAAAAAAAGTAGTATTTAAGTATGTTTATCCGTATTCAAGATTCCATAACACAAGCTAGTTAAACTATGCTTACCATGGGTCTAGATAGCGTTGTCTAGAATGTTGTAGAATATTTATTTTTATATTTATATATAAAAATGTTGTATATACATATAATCACGCCTTTATCCCCGGACGGTTAGGCAGAGATGAATTAACATCCACATTTCACCATCATTGTATTCGGTCCCACGTAATAGGGAGTGAGCCTATTGCCGTTCTTCTGGATACTATTGTTGACTCAAGCTATTCATTTGAGGCCGAGTCTGGGCTGTATATTTTGCCTACAATATGGGGTTCTTCAAAAGGGGCATTAGGCGGTTTCTTCAGGGTCGGCAGCGCGAGTGTGACGCTCCTGGTGTTGCACGAGTCCATAGGCCACGGTAACCACTTCCCATCAGGTGGGCCGTGTGCTTGTCTGCCACCTAAGTGGTATAAAAAATAAAAAAAATACAAAATATATATCTGTCTGATGTTAAACAACCCTATCCCTTAGTCGCGCCTTACGACACCGCATGGGAAGAGATGGGGTGGTCCAAATTCTACTCTGCCGGGAACCACGCTAAATATTAATGTTGAGATCGGTCAGTTCGGTAGCAGTGTACATATATTCTTGTGTGTACTTAAATAGACGTTCTATAAATTTACCAAGTCACAGATTCATATTATCAACTGAAGTACGATCATATTTCAGAGTGGGAGGAACTAGTGGTGTCATGTGCTGCTTTCCTGTGCGCGGAGTTTGCTGATCAACGTATAGTGCTGGCCAGTACCCGCGAGTCTCTAGTCCAGACGCTGGCTTCTTTCGCCACGCAGCCAGCCACCATGAGAGCCATTGAACGTGTTCCAATGAAACAGTAAGTATTATTAACGAACTTATATTATAGATCACATGGTGGGATCAGTGGTATACCTACACACCATACATGCCTTTGAATGGCCTGATGTTTCGACCAAGACCTGATTCTACTAATTATCAACCATGTCATAATACTGACACTATAAAAAATGTCGCGTGGTTTCCGGCAGAGTAGAATTAGGGCCACCTCATCTCTTCCCATGCGGTGTCGTACAACGCGACTAAGGGATAGGGCAGTTTAACATCAGACAGATATATACAGCCCAGAGTCAGCCTCAGATGCATGACTCGAGTCAACAATAGTGCCCGGAATACGGCAATAGGCTCACCAATGATTGTATTCGGTTCCACGTAATTCCCCCTATTATGATGATGTTTCGACCAAGACCTGATTCTACTAATTATCAACCATGTCATAATACTGACACTATAAAAGATGTCGCGTGGTTTCCGGCAGAGTAGAATTAGGGCCACCTCATCTCTTCCCATGCGGTGCCGTACAACGCGACTAAGGGATAGGGCAGTTTAACATCAGACAGATATATACAGCCCAGAGTCAGCCTCAGATGCATGGCTCGAGTCAACAATAGTGCCCGGAATACGGCAATAGGCTCACCAATGATTGTATTCGGTTCCACGTAATTCCCCCTATTATGATGATGTTTCGACCAAGACCTGATTCTACTAATTATCAACCATGTCATAATACTGACACTATAAAAGATGTCGCGTGGTTTCCGGCAGAGTAGAATTAGGGCCACCTCATCTCTTCCCATGCGGTGCCGTACAACGCGACTAAGGGATAGGGCAGTTTAACATCAGACAGATATATACAGCCCAGAGTCAGCCTCAGATGCATGACTCGAGTCAACAATAGTGCCCGGAATACGGCAATAGGCTTACCTCCTATTACGTGGGACCGAATACAATTATTGGTGAAATGTGGGTGTTAATTCACTTCTGCCCAACCCTCCGGGGATAAAGGCGTGATTATATGTATGTATGTATAAAAAATGTCATTAAATTTTTGACTTTATTGGTTTAGACGTAAAATCCAAAATTAAATGAATAGATTGCACTTTTTCAATCACTCTATAAAATGTTATGTAATTTAAGACGTTGTCTGCATTATTATAAACTCTAAAACAACATGGCATTTTTTAACAGTATCAGTGGATTAGCTAGACCATGACCACGTTAATTCAAGTTGATATTATTGCGTGCCATGGAATATGAAAGTTTAAAAATTAACCCTACTGCTTCCAAAGCTATTATTACTAAAATGCACACTTAAATAAAAAAATATCTTGTCCTAGTTTCATTAATTATTCGTTCAGTATTATATAAATAAAACAATCTTACGGTAAACCCTTCATTATTATTAATCATCAATTTGGTCAACACATCGCCCATTCACATTAACTTGCCCATTCGCACAATTTTCACTTTGCAACACACCTGCGACTGCAGTAAGTTTACAATAGCATACTATTTTTCCATTAAAGTTACAATGAGTAAATGTTTGTAGAAAACCATCACCAAAGTTATTATAAGTTTTAGTTGGGTCTTCATGTCCGCAGACCTTTAGAATAGAAAGTTCAAATCTTTTCTCCTCTTCAGTCCTGTTATTTGCTTCAAATCGAACGATCGCATGATATGCGTATGTTATCCCACTAGGATTTTGCTTCTTTATCTTATATGTCCAACACGGGCATCCTTCAGCAATGTTCTCATCAGTACAATGAGGATACGGTTGTTTACAGATAACTATATTGACTTTTGGTGTCAAATATTTATCTATTGTTTTATTTGTAAGCGATGAAAGGTTGGTCCCGTCGCTGTTCACATTAGAGATGTTGTAATTCCAGCAAGAGCATGCACTGTCTACATTTAAAGCATCACTGCAGTTGTGTCTAACTTTATCGTCACACAAATCAAGTTGGTCTATGTTACGATCACCTGTACTAACATTGCTCTCCTTACCATCTGAATGTTGTGCTGAAGAACAAAAACAGTCTATACGCCAGTCTTGAATGCAATGAGTGAATTCAGCCAATCCAGCATTCTCATCATAAATATAATAAAATGGCCACGGAGAAGAAGCATAATCACACACCTCCAAAATAGTGTCTCGCCTTGATACGCCTTCTACATTAAAATAATAAGTAGTAAAATTCACACCATTCGGGTAAAACTTATTAAACTTCATTCTTGCCGCAGTTTCATTTTCATATTCCATCTCATATTTCCAACAGGGACATCCTAGTACATATCCTTTACTATTGCAAATGTATGATGCTTCCCAACACTTAATGGAAATACCTTTGAAGTCATTGCATTCCGTTTTCAAGAGCTTGATCTCATCTTGTAATTTCTTTATGTAATCAATATCACTGCTACGTGTACTGTGAGAGTTTTTTAATACTTCAAGTTCATATTCTTTTGTTTTTAGTGTAGGTCTTGAACAACTATTAGTTTTATCCAAAATTGAGGTACAAAATAACAACACTACGATATATTTCATTGTGACTGCTCTATCATCTTCACGCGCTCAATCGAAGTAACGGATTATTCGCTAAACGTCTTAATTTATATCCCTGACCGTAAAATAATCTCTTGAATAACTAGTAGATCTTGTTTTAGTAAGAGTTACATCATCGCTTTGCTATTTCAGTGTTAAATCTTATAATAAAATATAAACGATATTAGTGTTTGCTATTTCGAGGTTCAATAAAGGTACACAACCTTACGTCTATATCATCAATCTTATTGCAGTCACTGCTTCCAACCGAAACTGATGTTCTCGCTTGTTACCCGTTTTCCCCATTTGTCTCTTTCTTATACCACTTAGGTGGCAGACAGGCACACAGCGCGAGAATCTTCTAATGCCCTTCTAGAAGAAACCCATATTTTAGTCGCTTTGTTTTGTTTTTTTTTTTTTACTAAAAAAATATTGCAGCCGCAATAATGGCGCAGCCATTACAACGCATTTCTACAGTGGTACGAATGACATTAAAAAGTCTTCCACTGTATAAAAAGTCTCGTCCACCAACCATTTATGTAACGAAACACAATTTTTTTTATGAGGTAGGTTTATAATCGACCCTGGCAATGAGTTGTAAATTAGTGGAGCCATATAAACACAACTACGTCTAAATATCTCTAACCTAGGTACCGGCATCTCAAGTGGCATGTGTGTAACTTTCCTTTTATTGAAGTTTTAGTGAAGAGTCTTTGGAAAAACCAAAGCTGAGAAATCGTTCTGCACATGCATGCGCGAGATGAAGTTTCTTTCATACCTCACTGAGTCTCTCTGGTTAGCCCAATGTGGGAAAATAAAAAGTAGACAGGCAATACGTTTCTAGAATAGAATAGATTTAGAATAGATTTTTGCGTAAAACCGTATATTCATTTTATTTTACTTACTTTGAACTAATATTGAAATATTGTAAACCAGTATTGTAACAGGCACCCACAGGACAGGCCTAGGCCTAGTGTGGGGCCACCGGAAATGTAACTGTATGTGTGTTTATGGTAATAAATTATTATTATTATTATTATTATTATTATATGTGTATTGTACATAGGCGGACTTAACACCAAAGGCATTATCTGACAGTCTACCTTAGGGTGACGCAGAGCATCTCTTCTACATCTGAAGCAGGCAGAAGAATGAACTTTTAATCATAAGAATACTCTAATGTATACACAATAATGATATATACATTATACATATACACTATAATACATACGAAATCCATACATACACATTAACATATATATTCTGTAAGAATCCGTATTCAAGATTCCATAACACAAGGTAGTTAAACTATGCTTACCATGGGTCTAGATAGCGTTGTCTAGAATGTTGTACAATATTTATTTTTATATTTATATATAAAAATGTTGTATTTACTTATAATCACGCCTTTATCCCCGGACGGTTAGGCAGAGGTGAATTAACACCCACATTTCACCTACATTGTATTTGGTCCTACTTAATAGGGAGTGAGCCTACTGCCGTTCTTCCGGATACTATTGTTGACTCAAGCTATTCATCTGAGGCCGAGTCTGGGCTGTATATATCTGTCTGATGTTAAACAACCCTATCCCTTAGTCGCGCCTTGTACGACACCGCATGGGAAGAGATGGGGTGGTCCAAATTCTACTCTGCCGGAAACCACGCTAAATATTTATGTTGAGATCGGTCAGTTCGGTAGCAGTGTACATATATTTTGCGATCTATATTTAAATGGAATATTATTGTTATTATAATGATGACTGTGATCACTATGTCAATGATTCGGATGAGAAATTATGTATGTGTTTCCGGCAGAGTAGAATTAGGGCCACCTCGTCTCTTCCCATGCGGTGTCGTACAACGCGACTAAGGGATAGGGCAGTTTAACATCAGACAGATATATACAGCCCAGACTCAGCCTCAGATGCATGGCTCGAGTCAACAATAGTGCCCGGAATACGGCAATAGGCTCACCTCCTATTACGTGGGACCGAATACAATTATTGGTGAAATGTGGGTGTTAATTCACCTCTGCCCAACCCTCCGGGAATAAAGGCGTGATTATAAGTATGTATATATAAAAAATGTCATTAAATTTTTGACTTTATTGGTTTAGACGTAAAATCCAAAATTAAATGAATAGATTGCACTTTTTCAATCACTCTATAAAATGTTATGTAATTTAAGACGTTGTCTGCATTATTATAAACTCTAAAATAACATGGCATTTTTTAACAGTAAAGTAATTCAAGTTGATGATTTTGCGTGCCATGGAATATGAAAGTTTGAAAATTAGCCCTACTACTTTCAAAGCTAATATTACTAAAATGCACACTTAAATAGTAAATTATCTTATCCTAGTTTAATTAATTATTCGTTCAGTACTATTATTATATAAATAAAACAATCTTACGGTAAACCCTTCATTATTATTAATCATCAATTTGGTCAACACATCGCCCATTCACATTAACTTGTCCATTCGCACAATTTTCACTTTGCAACGCACCTGCGGCTGCAGTAAGTTTACAATAGCATACTATTTGTCCATCATTATTACAATGACTAAACGTTTGTAGAAAACCATCACCAAAATCATTGAAAGTATCAGTTGGGTCTTCATGTCCGCAGACCTTTAGAATAGAAAGTTCAAATCTTTTCTCCTCTCCAGTCTTGTTACTTGCTTCAAATCGTACAATCTCATGATAATCGTACGTTATTTCACTAGCATCTTGTTCGTCTATCCCATATTCCCAACACGGGCAACCTTCAGCAAGGTTCTCGTCACTGCAATGGAGATAGGGTTTTTTACAGATGACTACATTAACTTTTGGTGTTGAATAATTATCAGTTTTACTATTTGCAAGCGGTGAAAGGTTGGTCACGTTAGTATTTGCGTAAGAGATATTATAATTCCAGCAAGAGCATGCACTATCTCCATCTATAACTTCACTGCAGTTACGTTTGATGTCATTGTCACACAATTCAAGTTGATTTCTGTTACTTTCACCTGCACGATCATTGCTTTCCTTATCATCTGAATGTTGTGCTGAAGAACAAAAACAGTTTATGCGCCAGTCTTGAATGCAATGAGTGAATTCAGCCAATCCAGAATTCTCATCATAGATGTGATAAAACTGCCACGAAGGAAAAACATAATCACAAACCTCTAAAATAGTGTCTCGACTTGATTCACCTTCTCTATGATAATAATATGTAGTCACATTCACACCATTCGGATAAAACTTATTAAATATCAATCTTGCCGTAGTTACATTTTCATATTCCATCTCATACTTCCAACAGGGACATCCTGGTACATATCCTTTACTATTACAAATGTATGATGCTTCCCAACATTTAATGGAAACGCCTTTGAAGTCATTGCATTCCGTTTTCAAGAGCTTGACCTCATCTTGTAATTTCTTTATAAAATCATTATCACTGCTACGTGTACTATGAGAGTTTATCAATACTTCAAGTTCATGTTCTTTTGTTTTTAGTGTAGGTCTTGAACAACTATTAGTTTTATCGAAAATTGAGGCACAAAATAACAACACTGCGATATATTTCATTGTGGCTGCTCTATCATCTTCACGCGCTCAATCGAAGTAACGGATCATTCGCTAAACACCTTAACTTATATCCCTGATCATAAAATAGCCTCTTGAATAACTGGTAGAACTTGTTTTAGTAAAGTTACGTCATCGCTTTGGTATCTTAGAGTTATATTTTTGTTTACAATACAAGAAATATTTGATATTTTTAAGAGTAATAACCTTCATATTGATCGGTTTATAAATACTTAGGATATTCACTTCTGTAAATCGCCGTAGAGGTAAGTAATTTTCATTCATTTACTATTAGTATAATTAAAAATGAAACAATGTTACGGTTAATCATTTATTATTATCTTAATCAATCAATTAGCCATCGTTGTCCACTAGTGGACATAGAGCTCTACCAATGTTGGGAAGCTTTGGCCTACGGTTTCCATGCTGGCCAGAAGTTGGCCTAAGACTTTATTTCTTTCAAATTTTCCTCCTCTCGAATTGATATCATCTCTATATTTCTCCGTTAGTCGCCTTAATCGCCATTCGGATGAAACGGGGCGGTGATATTTGTATTATGTCTCCGTCACCACACAGATCGTTATTATCTATTAGTCATCAATTTTATCAACACATCGGCCATTCACCTTAATTTGTCCATTCGCACAACTTAAACTGTGAAACACACCTGCGGCAGCAGTAAGTTTACAATAGCATACTATTTTTCCATTAAAGTTACAATGAGTAAATGTTTGTAGAAAACCATCACCAAAGTTATTATAAGTTTTAGTTGGGTCTTCATGTCCGCAGACCTTTAGAATAGAAAGTTCAAATCTTTTCTCCTCTTCAGTCCTGTTATTTGCTTCAAATCGAACGATCGCATGATATGCGTATGTTATCCCACTAGGATTTTGCTTCTTTATCTTATATGTCCAACACGGGCATCCTTCAGCAATGTTCTCATCAGTACAATGAGGATACGGCTGTTTACAGATAACTATATTGACTTTTGGTGTCAAATAATTATCTATTGTTTTATTTGTAAGCGATGAAAGGTTGGTCCCGTCGCTGTTCACTTTAGAGATGTTGTAATTCCAGCAAGAGCATGCACTGTCTACATTTAAAGCATCACTGCAGTTGTGTCTAACTTTATCGTCACACAAATCAAGTTGGTCTATGTTACGATCACCTGTACTAACATTGCTCTCCTTACCATCTGAATGTTGTGCTGAAGAACAAAAACAGTCTATACGCCAGTCTTGAATGCAATGAGTGAATTCAGCCAATCCAGCATTCTCATCATAAATATAATAAAATGGCCACGGAGAAGAAGCATAATCACACACCTCCAAAATAGTGTCTCGCCTTGATACGCCTTCTACATGAAAATAATAAGTAGTAAAATTCACACCATTCGGGTAAAACTTATTAAACTTCATTCTTGCCGCAGTTTCATTTTCATATTCCATCTCATATTTCCAACAGGGACATCCTGGTACATATCCTTTACTATTGCAAATGTATGATGCTTCCCAACACTTAATGGAAATACCTTTGAAGTCATTGCATTCCGTTTTCAAGAGCTTGATCTCATCTTGTAATTTCTTTATGTAATCAATATCACTGCTGCGTGTACTGTGAGAGTTTTTTAATACTTCAAGT
Organism: Eilema griseolum; assembly: GCA_963662185.1. Lineage (NCBI taxonomy): Eukaryota > Metazoa > Arthropoda > Insecta > Lepidoptera > Erebidae > Eilema > Eilema griseolum. The sequence continues at coordinate 7,290,526 of OY759254.1, read as the reverse complement.
TCATATTCTTTTGTTTTTAGTGTAGGTCTTGAACAACTATTAGTTTTATCCAAAATTGAGGTACACAATAACAACACTACAATATATTTCATTGTGGCTGCTCTATCATCTTCACGCGCTCAATCGAAGTAACGGAATATTCGCTAAACGCCTTAATTTATATCCCTGACCGTAAAATAATCTCTTGAATAACTAGTAGATCTTGTTTTAGTAAAAGTTACATCATCGCTTTGCTATTTCAGTGTTAAATCTTATAATAAAATATAAACGATATTAGTGTTTGCTATTTCGAGGTTCAATAAAGGTACACAACCTTACGTCTATATCATCAATCTTATTGCAGTCACTGCTTCCAACCGAAACTGATGTTCTCGCTTGTTACCCGTTTTCCCCATTTGTCTCTTTCTTATTCCACTTAGGTGGCAGACAAGCACACAGCGTAAGAATCTTCCAATGCCCTTCTAGAAGAAACCCATATTTTAGTCGCTTTGTTTTGTTTTTTTTTTTACTAAAAAAATATTACAGCCACAATAATGGCGCAGCCGTTACAACGCATTTCTACAGTGGTACGAATGACATTAAAAAGTCTTCCAATGTACAAAAAGTCTCGTCCACCAACCATTTATGTAACGAAACACAATTTTTTTTATGAGGTAGGTCTATAATCGACCCTGGCAATGAGTTGTAAATTAGTGGAGCCATATAAACACAACTACGTCTAAATATCTCTAACCTAGGTACCGGCATCTCAAGTGGCATGTGTGTAACTTTCCTTTTATTGAAGTTTTAGTGAAGAGTCTTTGGAAAAACCAAAGCTGAGAAATCGTTCTGCACATGCATGCGCGAGATGAAGTTTCTTTCATACCTCACTGAGTCTCTCTGATTAGCCCAATGTGGGAAAATAAAAAGTAGACAGGCAATACGTTTCTACAATAGAATAGATTTAGAATAGATTTTTGCGTAAAACCGTATATTAATTTTATTTTACTTACTTTTCTTTTGTTTTAATACAAAGAATTGGTGTAGTTACCGACTAAACTTAAATAGATAATTTAAGTTTAGTCGGTAACTACACCAATTCTTTTATTTTCATAACATTACTGTCCATCCCAAGGTTGCCTGGAAAAAATCGCTTCAGCGATAAGGCCGCCCATTGTACATTGAACTGTATATCTGCCACCTACTTGTCCTACTGTAAATCTGTTGGTGTACAATAAAGAATTATCTATCTATCTATCTAGATTGATCGATGCATGGGATTGACATACGTTGACGACTGTCATAAACGTCAAAATACTAGTAATGTATGGGATAGGACCAGATCGTGAGAGATGGCCCTGGGTCGGCCGGGGTGCGAGGGATATGCCTGTCAACCTCACCTACGGCAACCAAAACGACCCACAGGCGGCGTGCGTTTTAGTCGGTTCGAGTCCGACATAACCTCTTCCACCGGCTCCGGGGGGAGAGATGGCCCTGAGTCGGCCGGGGTGCGAGGGATATGCCTGTCAACCTCACCTACGGCAACCAAAACGACCCACAGGCGGAGTGCTTTTTTGAGTCAGTTCTTCTATTCTACAGTAGACTGGCCAACGAATTGCCATTTGTCTAGGTGGGATGATCTCTTTGAACACCAATATGTATTCATGTTCTAAATTTACTTCTACAGGCAGATGTGCATGGTGGAAGAGTTGGTGCGGCCATACCAGAACCGTGCATGGGCACAGTCCAACTGGGTGTTGGTGCGCTTCTGGCACGGTACAGGCTTCGGTTTCCGGCACAGACAGTGGCCTCACTTGGCCGCCAGGTAAAACATGAATCCATACTAACTATCTACCTTCTTTGAAAAGTGTTGATGACTTACAGATTAACATTCCTAACAAAATGTAAATGGACATTTTTTATCATCCGTGCCATTATCCCGTGGATAATAATATAAAAACGTCTGTGGAACGCACCATGCATCATATCCATTAGACCCTCCAAGTGAAGCGTTCAATGGATGACGTAGATAGTATTAAAGCATGAACGCTTGTATACTATCTACGACCAACAATTCTAGAGACGCTTGCATGCGATTTTCATTATATCCAACATGTATATCCAACATTAAAAATATGTTTACAGATTAATTTTGTCGCTCAACTGGTGGTATAGTTTGCAGGCTTATTCAATTTTTGCAAATGAAACTTGAATAAAAGGAACACAAGTTCAATTGTACATTTTTAAAGACGAACTTACTAGTACCTAACCTTTTAAAAAGAATAAAGTGCACATGAAAAGCTTCACTTAAAACATTACAAGTTGTTTCGCCGAGACCAAACTGTTTTAATAAAAAACAAAAAGCACTTGAAACTTCTGTTTTGAATAGAACCAGTATAGTTAGTGTAAAGTCTGCGTACGGAATCTTTTTAAATGGAAAGTTTAGTGACGTTAAAGAAACACTTTAAAATAAATAGCCACTTTCTTTAAATTGATTGTAAGAAAAAGTTAAAATATAGTTTTATATTAGAGATATCTTAGCAGCAGCTCTGTAATGTATTAATAACATCCATGAGGTACCTTTAGACCTATGTGAATTCCACAAAACCGTTCAAAGAACGTTGCAATGAAAGTTCCGGATTAGTATTAATGTACAAACTTTTATTAAACAAGAAACCAAGTTTTGAACTTCCAAGTAAAACTGAAAACTATAATTGTATCATAATGTAGATACCTACATTTACTTTCCAATTCATGGAAGCACTGGGACGACATACGGGAAAATGGCAGATCTTATAAACTGACTACTTGAGTAATCTGACGAATCTACAAAACTGACAAAAACTTAACTCGCCAGTAATGTAGCCCTGAAATTTACTTTTACTTAAGATTTTGCTATTTTAGAATACGCAAACAAGTATCTAGAATATCTTAACTAGTTAATTTGGAATACTTATTGGCTACCTAGATACAGAAATCGTTAATAAAGATATCCGTACAAAACATTCTAATAAATCACCCACATCCAATGGTGTTTTATTAAAGCGTCACAATAAAATTATGACCTACGTCCCGTGCAAATTGATCACCAATTTCTAAATGGGAGCACAGAGTCGACACAATTTGATAAATATGTTATTTCCCATCAACCGATATTGGAATTGATAGACAAATAAGGCATAAACATGCCACATGTTGTTTAAGTTATAGGCATGTTACTGTTGAGTTTGGAGTAAGCACCGAGTACAAAAAATAATATCAAGAGAAAGTGTTCTAATTTTTCGCTTCATGATTATCATCCTAGCATTTTTAAATTATCGCAGTGTGAATTCATAATTATACAACGACTTGAGTCGGGTACCAATCACTGGATTGAGCTTCATGAACCGAAAGTCCTCTCCACTGATCGCCGAAACACAGTGCCGTTAAATACTGACATATTGAGTGTGGTGTGTCGCCAGCGTAACCGTTCATAATAAATGTAATGGTGGGTAGGCGTTCAAAAAATGATCCCCGCATACCTCTCGACGTTCGCAAGCTAGTCAATTCGTGACCACAGGTGCCGCAACGCATCTGAAACGTCGGGTGAAATAGTAAGTTCCATGATTAAACGCGAAAAGTTCCAAACCGTTGTATAATTATGCTTCCTAGCATTGTTCCCGATTGCATCCGAAAATTCCGAATCTTAATAGAAGGAAATACCAGACTCCCGACTCCGTGGTCCCGTTTAAAACTGAAAGCAACGCTAGGATAATGACGGTGATACTACTAACGCCATCTGTTAGAAAACCAAAGAGGTAACATCACTGCAACAGAATTAAACTCAACAAGGTTCACATAGCTCAAGTTGGTGTGAATTTAAATGAAACCTGACGCGTATATTACACAGATATGGCGACAGGGAGCCGACAGTCAACAACCTAGGAGCGAAAGTGGACGCTGGACTGATGAGCCAGTGTTTTGGTAAGATTTTGTTCCTTTATTGTGGAAAAATGGGATTCCTCTGACACAAGGGGAGGATCGTACGACCTGTCAAGGTCACGCTTGGTGGGCTGCAGCTATTCGTCCTGGAGTTCATCTCCCCTAATTTGTTCATCAGTTAGTGCATATATCGATATTGAGATGTATGTTTATCTAGTTATTTTCTAGATGGCGCTGGATGCTTGTGATAACGTGATCTTTTATATACATTATATTTTATATACATTGTATTTACACCCACATTGCGCAAACTATTTTTCGGTCCCACATAATAGGGGCTGAGCCCATTGCCGTTAAGCGGACACTTCTTCATGGGTTGTGTATGTTTACTGCCGGAAGGAGAGCAGTTCTGTAAAGTTATACTTTATTCAATTTTAAATATTTTACAGGACCCTGTCCCTCGGAAGTGATCCAGAATCGAATCAAGGAATATTTGACGTCACATCCAGTTCAATCGGCCGCTTACCTCAACTCGCTTCTGAGTCAGCTAAACTGGGCCTTTTCAGAGTTTATTACAATGATGCAAGAGGTACTCATACCACTCAATAGTATCACATCTACAACGACTGTGACGAGAATGAACAGAATAAGGAATAAGTATATTAGAGACCTGAAAAAGGTGGCTGAGACAGACAGGATGCGGAAGGCAGACGATACGAAAAAATGGCGCATATTGGGAGAGGCCTATGTCCAACAGTGGACTGCGGTGGGCTAATTGATTGATTAATATTAGAGAAAGTTTAAAAGTGGCACCAGTTAATAATAAATTGAGAATCGAGCGACCATCGTAGTATGGACATACTATATAATTAGGACAAGGGCAGGTATATTTTTCACAACCATGTATCTTCTTATCTCTAGATGGACAGAGTGAACATCGACTCCCATCTGGAACCTCGTCAGATCAAGCTCTGTGCCACGTGCTTCGACCTATACCACGGACTGGCCAGAGCACTCGAAATGACACTGCATCTTGCGCCTTTGTTGCTGACCAAACCGGAAGCCTGTGACAATCAGAACGAACTACTGTTGGGAAGGACTTGCCAGGTTTGAATTATCTGATTCATCTGTCTATATTATCTATATCTATAAGCGCCTACAATATGGGGTTCTTCAAGAGGGGCATCAGAAGGTTTCTTCATGGTCGGCAGCGCGAGTGTGACACCCCTGGTGTTGCATACGTCCATAGGCCACGGTAACCGCTTCCCATCAGGTGGGCCGTGTGCTTGTCTGCCAACTAAGTGGTATAAAAAAAAAAAATACGCGTAGGATACCTTCTGTGGTGTGTGAGCAGTGAACGCACCTACTACGAAGGGAGCGCAGATCTGATTCCTACTCCCAACATTTTTATATATATGCATTGCGTCTATTGGCATTGATCTGAGTATTTCTGTGCCTCGGAAGGCACGTTTAGCCGTTGGTCCCGCTACTATACGAGCATCTATGGCTATCGTTACAGGTAGTTGTAGCCCTAAAATGGCCAACCATTGGCCTAACTGCAATACTTCGATATCGGAAAATCGAACCCGCACCCCCTGCGTAGCAGTCGAATGCACTTCCGCCAATCCACAGAAGCCACTCAATAACTTTCTAGAGTATAATCGGCCGCGTGGTTCAGAATAGAACTTTGGACCACCCCATATCTTCCCATGCGATCTCGTACAAGGCGATTAAGGAATAGGGCTGTTTAACATCAGACAGATATATACAGCCCAGACTTAGCCTCAGATGCATGACTTGAGTCAACAATAATGCCCGTTAGGCGGCAATATACTCACCCCCTACTACATCGGACCGAATACAATTTGTGACTAGTGGGTATTAATTCAGTTTTAGGCTACACTGGTGCTCCTTATGTGCAGTAGAGGTGAAATTAAAACAGGCCTTCTTTCATAACCCCAATTGTAGCCAGCGCACTCACTACTGCGGAGTCTTCAGTCCTCTCCATCAATTCCTCCTATACTCTAATATATCCCTTATTAAATATATTTTATATAGGTAAGTAAGTACCTTACCTATTGTTTATTCTGACACGAGACGATTTTTATTTATTTATTTGTACACAAATGTGCATTCGACCTCATTTAAATTGACGTCTTGAAAAAATGCCGCAGTATAGTTAGTTGCGACATTTCTTTTCGACCGGCGCCTTAGAAGCGGTGGTCAAAATATAATTATTATTTACGTAAATAAGAAATAATTGTATATTTACTTCACAGATCCTAATGGCTGTTGTGTCCCGAGTCTGCATCCGCGGTGGAGGGGGAGCCAGTTTCGCTCGACTGGTCGCCAGAGGCCTGCCAGACACTGATCGAGTCCACTATTACGTAGCACTGGCACCCGTGGCCGGCTGTCTGATCAGGATGCTGAATCCTAAGCTCCCGCCTGATGTTAGTATAACAATCAAAATCTAACTAACTGCCGTCGACTCGACAAAGAAGAAGACCGACTAACCGATTAAGATAAAAAAGTGAATGCTCAGACGGAACTTGAACCCATGACCAGTCACTTACAGGGGGAACGCTCAGAACATTGAGCTACCGAGCCACGCGTTGAGCATTCGAAATTCTCCTACACAACCATCTTGTGACGATAGTGGGAGTCATATATCGATAATCATACGAATTACATACTGACTATCGTTATAAATGACGACAAACATCTTGACCAATAATGTTCTCGTATGTGTAATATACGGACCAATCAAAAATTTTATAAAAGACCGCTAAGCCAATGGCACGGAGGCGGTGCGCCCGTGATTGGTCTGATGTAATCTATGTTGATTACTTACCGGGCCCCGAGCTTCGTTTCCCGCAAACCCACCCAAAGATTATGGGAGGTATGACACGGCGGTATTTCTGTCCAATTTAGCAGTCCGACTGGGGAAGTACCTCCGCCCTATAGAATACCGCGGTTATAATAACTTCGTGTTGTGTTCCCAGCGGTGAGTAGGGTAGCCAGAACTCACTGGAGAATTTGTGCTGTCAGTGGGATGACTAAAGGCTTGTCCTGCTTTGTCCTCTACACTGACGGCACAGAAACTCTGTGCTTACAGGGTCGGCTGCGGGAGTGTGGCTTCTGTGGTGTTACATACGTCCATAGGCCACGTTAACCACTTTCCATCAGGTGGGCCGTGCGCTTATCTGCCACCTAAGTGGTATAAAAAAAGTATATTTCAATTTAAATTGTCTATTATTGCAGCATTTGGACAAAGTGACTAAAGCGTTGGTGACTGAACCGCTGTTCAAGATGGATGGCCTCGACATGATGCTCGGCAAAACGAAAGACAGAAGCAATTTTTCTTTCTACAAATGTTAGTTTAATGCCTACTCTACAAAATTACATACATACATACATACATATAATCACACCTTTATACCCGGAGGGTTAGGCAGAGGTGAATTAACACCCACATTTCACCAATCTTTGAATTCGGTTCTGAGCCTATTCCGGGCACAATTGTTGATTCGAGCCATGAATCTGAGGCTGAGTCTGGGCTGTATATATTATCTGTCTGATGTTAAACAGCCCTATCCCTTTGTCGCTTTGTACGACACCGCACAGGAAGAAATGGGGTGGCCCTAACCCTACTCTGCCGGAACCCCGAATGGGTAGACAGAGCTGTATTAACACCCACATTTCGGTAACTATGATTATCGGTCCCACGTAATAGAGATGAACCTATTACTGTCAAGTGGGCACTTTATTGAATATTACAGTCCTATCCCTTAATCGACTTTTACGACACCAATGGTAAAAAATGGGATGGGACTATTCTATCCAATGGAAACCAACACGGCATCATTAAATATTGAAACAATAAACTTCAATGTGGGATTCTGTAAGAAGGGCATTAAATGATTCCTACAAAGTCGGCAGCATGAGTGCTTCACCCCTGGTATAGGGGTGAAGCACTCATGTACTCTATCTAGACCCATGGTAAGCATAGTTTAACTAGCTAGTGTTATGGAATCTAGAATACGGATAAACATACTTAAATACTTTTTTTGTACTCTATCTAGACCCATGGTAAGCATAGTTTAACTAGCTTGTGTTATGGAATCTAGAATACGGATAAACATACTTAAATACTTTTTTTTTTTGTAAATACATACATATTATACATAGAAACACCCAGACCAATGCAAATACCCATACAAATATTTGTACTGAGCGGGGATCGAACCCGCGCCTCCTGCGTAGCAGTCGCGTTCACTACCGCCACGCCACAGAGGCTGTCATATTTGAAAAGTGCTAATTAAGCCCATTCAGTTGATACCAAACACGACATATTTATATCAATTTTATTCTTTAACACAATACTTTTTGACCGCTAGAGGGCGCTACAATAGATTCAGTAACACATTATATAGCCTATAACACGCGGACGACTAAGATGCTTCTAACGATAACTCATTTGTCCAGTTCTTATAAGTGGTTGAGTAGTTATGAGGGAACAGGTGAACCTACATACATACATACATAACCTTACAAAATTATAACCGTCCTTTTGCTAATAATAATAAGGGTAAGTAAAAAAATAAGCTATTGTACTGCTAATTTCAGATTCTGACGACGTAACAACGCATGAATTAAAAGCATTGGAATTGGTAGCTGACAGGTTACGAGTGGCTCGCGACACAATGGTCAGAACAATGTCTCCTGGGTCTAGTGGTACACAGTCTGACCTACTGTGTACTATATGCTACGCTAGGCCAGCGGACACAGCCTTTGTACCGTGTGGACATCATTCTTGCAGGTATTCTATTTATGCTAGTCAATTAACTAGAGTCTAATCGATGCTACATTTACACAATTTACTGTCCTTTCACTAGGAAGCTCTTCAGAACGATTTCATGATTTACTCACTAGAGAACTATTACATTACATTACTCGCCAGAACTATTACATTCGTATCTGAACAATAAATGTATATGTGTATATGTATATATGTATATTTGTGCCTATTGTCGGGGGGTATACACATTGTATACCTTCTTATATTAATTTTACACTTGTGCATTAGACTTAGCCTCTCGTATTGCAATTCCTCTTTGCACTCCTAGGTTTGCTAGAAGAGAACTCAACTTTGAGTTAAGCTCGCCTTTGTACATTACATCTCATCATTTTATATAAATGTAATTTATGTGTACAATAAAGTATAAATAAATAAAAGATTTGTAAAATAAAAAGACGCTACTGGCAACACTACATGTTGCGACGGCCGCGCTGCGGCCGAGGGAATTATTACATGGCGCGTACTCTAGAATAGAATAACAAATGTGTGACATTTGACGTATTTGACAGTTGTCAACGCATGTAATAAACGTCAAATCCCATACACCTGTTATTCATAACATAACATAAACTCACGCCTATATCCCCGAAGGGGAAGGTGTTAGTGCTAGCACCCACATTTCGCTAGTTTATGTTTAGGTCCCAATGTACTATGTGGCGAGCCTATAAACCTGCGATAAATACACACATAACTTGGAAGAGCATCAAACAGTTCTTGGTGTGTGCCATGGTAAAACCTCGAACCCGAGACCTCGTCTCAGCAGTCCATTACCCATACCATTAGACTACCGCGGTTATTTTTTATTTATTCTATTCTACAGAACGCCGGCCAACGAATTGGCACTTATCTAGAGGGGCTAAACACGTTATTCTTGTCACATCTCATCAGCAAAACCTGTGGGGTGCCGAGGAAAATAGATTGTTAATATTGTTTTTTTTTTCAGAGCTTGTATAATGCAGCACTTGCTCAATAGTAAGCAATGTTTCTTCTGTAAAGCAGACATCGACTCCGTGAAAGAAATCGAGCCCGCCAACAATTAATGCCACACATTACTTATTTTCAGAAGATGCATGTTGTCAAATGTTATGATTTTATTTTTTTATCAGATAATATATGACGATCATTTATAATAATTACTACTTATCGTTAATAGTTCGATATATTTTTATTAAATAATATTTTATTTATTGTGAGTCTATTTATTTTACTGATGTTTTGACCTAGACTTTCATGAGCAGAGATATTTTGATTTCGATTGCTAACTTATTTCAACAATCTAAATTAATCCTATATAATTAAATTAGTCCTATATAAAAAAAAAAAAAAAAAAAAAAAAATTAAAATAGTTCTACTTATCTAGGTCAAAATAAGAGTAACGACCCACAAAAGTACCCGGTAATGAAGTAATGAGACTCGGGAAGTCCCAGGGAATGCCAACTGGAATGTCAACGGAAACCGGTCGGTATTCCCTGAGACTGAGACCTGAGACCCTTGGTCTGCCCATCTTACCAAGCGCCCCCTGGTAAGATGGGCAGGCTAATTAAATAAAAAAATCGGCTACTTGACAACCGTCCGCCTACGCCAGACATTGCCTACAAAGACCACCTGGGTCCCGATTCTAAAAAAAATGTGTCATAAGAAAAGCACTGGCAATACTCACAAAACTGCAAAAAAAGTATTTGAGATTTTATTCATATGAGCATAAAGTTCAAAATTAAATAAAAAAGTTCGTTACATTTTTAATCACTATAAGATGCCGTTACGCTCATGTTGTTAAAGTCAGAAATAAAAATTTTAGATACATGAGCGTAAGGTCTAAAATCAAATGGCAGTTTTGCAGTGTCTGTGGCATGACAGTGGGTTTGATAAAACATAAAATTAGCAGAATCGGGGTCCTGGTTGTACCATGGTAAAAAACATTATAACCGTTCACCTTTGTCAACCTTAGTGACTCGTGGTAATTTTTTGTACGATTTGTGGTGGTACACCTCTCAAACTAATGATGAAAATTCAATGTTGTTATGTCAGCGCTGTGACATGCTTGACCATTAGCATAACAGAGATTTTCAAGAAAGGGACGTTACCGTTTTAATCAGTGTCGAGGACATCGGCGTGCAGACCAAAGATATTCTCGAATATCGACTGTGTATTATTACCTTATAAATATCTGTTTAGTGACGGAGAAAGAATACAAATATTACCACCTCATCTCCTCCGAAGGGTATTAGATGTCAGCAAGAGCAAGAACCAAGCAAAAAAGTCTCCGAACGACTTTTTTCTTTGCCGCACCACCAAGACCTGGAATTCATTACCAGCTCACGTGTTTCCTTCTTCCTACAGTCCCGGATGGGGTTCTTCAAAAGGGTCAGGTTTCTTCAGGGTCGGCAGCGTGAGTATGACCCCCTGGTGTTGCACACGTCCATAGACCACGGTAACCACTTCCCATCAGGTCGCCATTAAAAAATAATAATTGCGAATTGGGTGAAAATTGAAAAATTGTAGCAAGTAAAAACAAGTATAATAACACACACTTTAATAGCGTAAAAATAACGGTAGAAAAATGGCACCAACGATTAACACTTGTGGCGGCTGTAACAGAACGACTAAAGGTAAAGAATGCATTAAATGCGTAATATGTGCTCGGAAGTACGATCTAGAATGTGCTAATATAACACAGAAGATGTTCAGCACTATGGATAGCGACGCTAGAAATGCATGGCAGTGTCCTGAATGCCGTTGCAAGCAGCCCAAGAGCGACAATACGAATACGCCTATTCGATCTTCTCAGAACTCTGCTGCAACATCTTTTAATGCATTTGAGACCGGCAATGTCACAATACGGGGCAAACAAAGTACCAAACTTGATAACACAGACACTAATGACAGTTACATAACCGAAAATAGACTGCGCTCTATTCTAAAGCAGGAACTTGGAATGATCATTAGGGCCAGCATTGAGGAGACCATAAATGATCACCTTAAAGCAATCAACGAACAAGTTTCGGGATTTCAAGAAACTATGTCGTTTCTTAATAAGTTATTCGAAGACCTTAAAGACAAAATTGAAGAAAAGTCAACCACCATTACTCAGCTGCAGAAAGAGAACAATGAGTTGAGGGGCACAGTAAGGGACCTGTCCGATAGGCTGGGATGCGTGGAACAAAACATGAGAGACAATAACGTCGAAGTTGTTGGTGTGTCAGAATTCAGGAATGAAAACCTGGTTAACACCACACTGCAGCTAGTCAAAGCTGTGGGCGCCGCGATTGAAAATGATGACATTCTACATGTAACTCGAGTCGCAAAAATTAACAAACAGAGTGACAGACCACGCTCAATCGTAGTGAAGCTTCGCAGCCCACGTCACCGAGATGCTCTACTCGCAGCCGTTTCCACGTTTAATAAGAAGAATGCTGCAGACAAGTTGAGTTCACAACATTTGGGTCTTGGGGGACCTAAAGTTCCAGTATTTGTAGCAGAACACCTAACACCAGGTAATAAGTCTCTCCACGCTGCAGCGCGTAAAAAGGCCAAGGAATTGTCTTACAGGTACACCTGGGTACGTAATGGTAGGATATTTGTACGCAAGGACGAACAAAGCCAGGCAATTTTGATTCGAAGTATTGAGGGTTTGAATTGCATTGTTTAATTTTATTGTCGCAGTCTCGGACGATGAATTGGTACTGTCATCTTGTAACAATGCTCGATATTTACTATCAAAACGTCGGTGGCACTCGAACCAAGGTCAACGATATCTATAGGAATATTTCAATAAATAATTATTCCGTCATCGTTCTAACTGAATCTTGGCTTCGCGAGAGCGTACACAACCGCGAATTGTTTGACTCAAGATATGTAGTATATAGGAGAGACCGATGCTTGGTAAGTGGAGGCAAGCAAGATGGTGGTGGAGTTTTAGTTGCGGTGTTACGTAGCATTCCTTCTGCTCGTATAGTCTCATGGGAAAGTGAATGCGAGGATATATGGGTTACACTTCATATGAAAATGAACAATGCTCTAAAAAAAATAGCCCTATGCGCTGTCTACTTGCCGCCTCCAGTGAATTCCTTATTACTCAATAAGTACCTTATAAATACCACTGACATTATTAACCACGTTAGTGACATAATAATACTGGGCGATTTTAACATGCGTTTTATCACATGGAGTCAGCATCCTACGGAAAGTTATTTAATTCCTTCAAACTATAACTGTGCTCTGGGTTGTTCTCTTGTCGACTTCATGTCCCTGAATGGCTTAAAGCAGGTTAACAGCGTGAGCAATATAGATAATAATTTTCTTGACCTTATTCTTACAAATTGTTCAAGCTGCACCATAGGTGCACTCTCCGATCCGATTAGTAAAGTCGATAAGAGGCATCCTCCTTTGCTTCTTCAGGTTCCTATCGAGGTTGCCCACGAATGCCTTAAGTCGAATCCAAGAAATGACTTCAACTTCTTTAGGGCGGATTATGCGAATATTTTAGGGAGACTGAATGCGACCAATTGGAATGAGGTGTTTTCAACATCTCTGACAGTGAATGACATGACAGCAACATTTTATGAGCTGTTGAGGGAGGCAATAGTGCTATATGTACCACTCCGCAGAGCGCGATCGTCAGAATTTCCACCTTGGTTTGATGTCGTACTGATTCGACTTATCTTGGAAAAAAATAAAATTCGACGTAGATTCAATAAATATAAAAACCCACGTGACAAAATTGAAAATAACATTTTGAGACAGCGTTGTCACAAACAAAATAAAATTTGCTATAGTAAATATATATCACAAGTGGAAGCAAATATCGCAAATAATCCGAAATCTCTCTGGAAATTTATCAAAGATAAGCGTAAGGGTGAACAAGCACTACCGGCGATAATGCATTCGGGCGACATGTCTGAAGGTACTGGCACTGGTATTGCAGATCTCTTTGCAAGGCACTTTACATCCGTCTACATCACTACCCCTTTCGATCAACTAAAGTGCACTGTTCCACATTCAAGACTGACCAACACGTTGTCCCGCGTTAGTTTCACCGAAAGCGAAGTTTTAAAAAAGATTAAACAGCTGAATGTTCTGAAGGGTGCTGGTCCGGACATGATACCTCCTGTCTTTGTCAAACGCTGTGGCCCAGCTATTGCGTTGCCGCTTGCTATGATTATCAATCGTTCCTTTGAGGATGGTGTATTTCCTGACGAATGGAAAAAAGCTCGCATCGTTCCCATACATAACAAAGGCGACCATAGCAACGTAAAAAATTACCGCCCTATTTCGATCCTCTCTTGTTTCTCGAAGCTGTGTGAGTCCCTTTTATGTCCCGTTATCACAAATCAAGTAAGTGCCATTATTACCAGGGCTCAACACGGTTTCAAGACTGGCCGTTCCGTGCACACAAACTTGGTTTCCTTTGTGTCCGATCTATCTGCAAGTGTTGATGGAGGGGGACAGGTTGATGCCATTTACACCGACTTTTCCAGTGCTTTCGATAAAGTAAGTCACCCGTTGCTATTGATCAAACTCAAAGCCCACGGTATTTGTGGTAATCTTTTAGAATGGTTTCGTTCCTACCTTCTCAAAAGGCCGCAGTTTGTGTCGGTTAAGGGATATGACTCTAAGGAATACCTCGCCGACTCTGGCGTTCCACAGGGGTCTCATCTCGGACCAGTGTTGTTTTCTCTGTTTATCAATGATATTTCGGACCAAGTCGAACACTCAAAACTTTCCCTGTTTGCCGATGACCTCAAAATATATCGCACAGTCAAATCCCAGTCAGACACTGAACTGATCCAGCACGATCTCAATAGGATTCACGACTGGTGTCATAGCAACGGTATGATCCTCAATGCAGATAGTGTTACCATATAAAATACACCAAAAGAAAACACCCTATCCACTCAACCTACAGCATCGACGGTAAAGCGTTAAAGGAGGTCGATGAAATCAGAGACCTTGGGGTTATATTGGACAGCAAGTTGAGTTTCACCTCCCACGTGGATGCAGTTGCTAAAAAGGGAGCTCAAATGCTGGGGTTTATTAGAAGGAATACAAAAGAATTCCGTCATGCCAAGACAAAGATCCTGCTCTACAATGCACTGGTTAGAAGTCATCTGGAGTATGCGTGTGTGGTCTGGAGTCCCATATATGCAGTTCACTCTCAAAGAATAGAAAGTATCCAGCGAGCGTTTACTAGGGAACTGGCATACTTCATGCCTGGCATCTCACATAGGGCCCCTTATGACCAACGACTTGCCTTCCTCAAAATGAAGTCACTCCATCTGCGTCGCAAAGTCCATGACCTGGTGTTCCTGCATAAACTCCTTAATGCTGATATAGACTGTGACCAGCTGCTCTCTAGCATCAGTCTCAATGTGCCCGGACGAACACCGAGGTACCCAAACAAGAGAACTTTCCATATTCCGCTCTGCAGAACCAATGTTGGCAAAAATTCCCCCATGGTCCGAGTCTGTTCCGAGTACAACTCCCTATGTGGGAGCTCGGAGAGTTTCGATATATTCGCTGATTCCATTATCAAATTCAAGGGGAATCTCTTAAAACCCTCCAGTGTCGCTTTCAGTCATTGATAAAGAAAAAAAAAAAAAAAAAAAGATAAAAAAAATAATTTAATTTGTAAATTAATTTTAAAATTGTATAGGTATTTTTAATTGTATTTTTTATTAATTGAATGTGATGTGATGAAATGTGGGATTAATTTCAAACTGTATATATATATATATTATTGTAATAATTTAATTTAAATTGTATTTATTTCGTTTTAATTTCAATTTGTAATCCTGAATTGTTAAAATGTATTTTTTTTTATTGTTGATAATTTAATCATTGTTTAATCTGTCTAATCTGTTCAATATTCAAGTTGTGTACGTCAGTAATAGGGATGCATATTAGAAAAATTACCCCAATCCAAATTATGAATCAGAAGTGTACAATATGTATTCTGTAGATGTACCATTTTAAATAAATAAATAAATAAATAGGTGGGGCCATGTGCTTGGCTGCCACGGAAGTGGTATAAAAAAATACCAAGTCAGGTCCAGGATGAAGGGACCTACAGACTGACAGACAGAGTTATTTCGCATTCACAATATTAAAATGGAATATGGATTAATTTTATCATATCATTTATTATGTAAAGCAATTGTTTTGTCATTTTATCATAACCCATTTCCTTTCTATTGTATTGGAATTTGATTTTGTTCTCGATAAGCCTCATCGACGCTCTTGGCAACATATGCAAAGTAAAATATTTATTTTAAGATATAATTAAAATAGATTAGATTACCTTTGAAAGGTTTTAAACCTTTTTAATCCATGTGCAGTTATTTACATGTTATCTTTAATACTAATTTAGATAGGGATAACGGCTGGTATATACCCACTTACCAGCTTATAGAGAAGTAGTATTAAATCAATTAGTCCGCAGTCTGGTGGTACAGCAAGGAATCATGCGGGTTTTCATCCTTTTAGCAATAGTGGGTTCCGCTCTAGGTAAGAAATAAGTATTTCTATTCTAGTAATATATATAGCTTGCATAAACTGTTACGTCACAGATTGCGGATTCAAATTCTACAAAAAAAGTACCAAATCTAAATATGTTTATTCTCGTTCTGGAAGATATTTTACAAACTCTGCTTCTTAGAGGTCAAGATAGCACTGTAGTACCTTAGCCTATCGATTTATGAGTTGTGTGTACCTTCCTGCCTGGTGAAGATGATGCGAAACCTCCACGCGTTGCACCTTGGACTATGAAGAGACAGCGCGTCATTCGCTTCCTAGGGAGACGCTGCCGCCTACGGCAAATACCGCCAGCGACTGGATCGGCTCTTTAGAGGGCTGCTCGTAGACTTTCCTGTCCCTCTGACTAGCAAAGGGCACAGTGGAGAGCAGGTAATGAGCAGGTTGGTCCCCGAGCGCCGACGACTGATTACAAGTGCGGCCGCAAGTGTTAAGCCGTGAGCCCCGGTTACCGAACCTATAGTAGTCGTTGAGCCTTCAAAAGTCTATGACTAGTCTTAAGTACAGGACTACCGTATCTTCAATTGGTTGTGGAGGTCAGATGGCAGTCGCTTCACGAAAACTATTGAAGTCCAGTTGCATTTATTGCATACTGCATTGCAGTTAGGTTGGAAAGCTGGCCCCAACTGATTTGGGAACGGATTCAGAGAAAGAACTGCATACACGTCTTAAAAATATTTATATACATACATACCTACATACCTACATATAATCACGCCTTTATCCCTGGAGGGTTAGGCAGTATTAAGCCGGTAGGTAGAGAGTTAGGTAGGTATTTAAGTTCTAAAATCACTTTATATTTCCAGCGGTACCCAATCGGATTGTCGGTGGCAATGATGCAACGATCGGAGAATACCCTTTCATGTCTAACTTACAATATTCTGTATTTGGCGTTACCTGGACCCAGGGTTGTGGCGGTTCTCTCATCACTCCCACCAGTGTCCTCACCGCTGCACAATGCCTTGAGTAAGTTTCCTATAGATATTAAATATATTAAGCACCTAGAAATAGAAAAATATCAGGATATCTACATACTCAAAATATGTCACATCTAAGCCAAGCCGTTTCGGAGGAGTTTGGTTACAAACACTGTGACACTGTCGTAACGTAATATAATACACACTAAAGTTTTGGACCGAACAGCGCCTATTTAACAAGAATTACCTTACCTTACCTAAAGGCGACTTACCTAGAGCGGAACCCACAATTTCGTCTTCCTACAGTCCCAGGTCCTTTAAGCGGGGCGTGAAAAAGCATCTGATAAGGCCGCCAAGCTGAGTGCCACCATTGTAACATTACTTAATGTCTGTAATGGTGACCCTCTTTTCTGAGACTTTACCTTTACCTTACTATCAGGCGAGTTGAACTCAAGTTGGCGTGTCCTAGATAAAAAAAAAGAAGCTATAATAGTATGCTAACTATTCAAAGTCGATTAATATAGAAAAAGTTTTTGATCAGTTCGAAGAGGGACAAATCACGGGTTCGAACTGATTCAAATCTTAATCGATTAAGAAGATATAGATTGTGTAGTTACATACTATAGTTTGACAGTAAGTGCTATACCACGCCTTGGGTATGTGCGCAGCGAAACGGGCGTGGCATCTCGCTCACTCTCGACTCATGCTCTTTCTTTCTCCTTCGTTACCTCGTCCCCCACCACGCCTCTCTTAGAGCGCCGTACAGCGGTTGAGGTCATACTATAGGTATACTAATTATTTTATTATTGTTTTAAGGTTTCAACTATTGCACCGCGTGCGAGTAGTTCTAGGATCTACGTTGAGAAGCGGCACTGGTGGCGTCGTGCACGCAATCAACCGATTTACTTTACATCCTGCTTTTAATGTAGCAACATCCGTGGACGCCGATGTTGCTATTGCTCGTCTCACAGTGCGAGCTGATTTGACAGACACCATCCAATCAGTTCCTATAGCAAGCGCGGGTACTGTGCTCTCTACTGGTCTTCCTGTAACTGCAATTGGGTGGGGGACTCTCTGGGTAATTATTGTCATCATTATTCGAGCACCAATTCTGGTTGCATGTATAGTTTGAACTTTGGAGCCAGAGTCGGACCCCTGGCTCCAAAGTAAGTAAAGTAAAATATCAACCTTCATCCGCCATCAGCATGGGCCTGAAGGTGACCAGTAGAACTGCCTATCATCTGAGCAGAAGCAGGCCGAGACGATGGAGCGATACGCGCTCCCTCCCTTTTTGGAAATATGGGGACACCGTGATCGCAGACCTGGGGGGGTCAGTCGAGAAGTGAGGGATATGCCAGAGGCTATCTTGCCCTCGACAACTGATGGCCTGAGATGGATTGCGACTTTACCCCCGCAAAGTAAGTCAGAGAATACAGAAAAAAAATAGACATTTTAATTGATTAAATAAACAGATGGGTGAAGGTCGATCTTACATGGGATATTAGACCGCTAGTTAAGTTACGAAACGAGGTACCTATTCTGTTAATTTTTATATTTTCTGAACTTTTCCATAATTTTTTACATTACAGCACCAAGGCGAATCTCCAGATGTCTTACAGCAAGTCCAACTCTATGTTGTCGACCAAGCTATTTGCGCAGCACGTTATGCTTACCTGAAGGCTCAGCCTGGATTCGGAGGCTGGCCTGACATAACTGATAACATGTTGTGCGCTGGTATTGTGGACAAGGGTGGCAAAGATATCTGTCAGGGTGACACTGGAGGTGCGGTTGTCTTTAAAGCACTGGGCAGTAGTATCTTAGTCGGCATGCCATCATGGGGTTACCGCTGCGGTGAACCTAATTACCCTGGTGTTTTGGTGAATTTATCGAAGTTTGCTACCTGGATCGTCCAGCAAGTTAACTAAACCATCCTACTTTTACAATGCTTGATGTTTAAAAGAATATAAGTTTAGTTATTAGTGTATACTGTAGGATATAAAGAACTGCCCATAGATAAGTGGTAATTCGCAGTAGAATAGTATAGACTAAGCAATGTATGGAATTGACATGCATTTACGACAGTCATAAACGTCGACATACGTGTCAATCCAATACATTTATTATTTAGATATTTTTAATTAATAAAAAAATTAAATGATTAGTGCCAAGAGACCATCTTTTATTTCGACCATATCTATCTATTTGTCTTTCTGAGCGATATGAATGACCCTCCCAGGTCCTAGGTTCCATTCCGGTACTCCCTAATACCAAATACTAATTACGCTACGCCAGAAGGCCAGTATGATCCAGATAAAATAAGGATTTTGTAAGTAATTATCGATAGCCTTATTAAATATCTATTATACTAGCTGTTGCCCGCGGCTCCGCTCACGTGAAATTTTGGTCAGAACTCCACTATGCCGTCTGGTAGTTAGCCCGCTCTCGTTGCAGCCGGTATTTGCCGTCAGCTTCTTCTCTGGCAGAAAGGTGTTACCGTCTCCGTTGGCGAAGTTTCCCAGGGTGTGGTTTTATGGCAGTAGGGCATGACGGTATTTCCGTCCAATTGAGCCGCCGCAGCCATAATAGCCTCGTGTTGTGTTCCCGGCGGTGAGTAGGGTAGAACTCTCTAGTGAGTTTTTGTGCTGTCAGTGGGAAAACTAAAAGTTTGTCCTGCTTTGTCTTCTACACTGACGGCACAGAAACTCTGTGCTTACAGGGTCGGCAGTGCGAGTGTGACTCCTCTGGTGTTGCACACGTGCATAGGCCACGGTAACCACTTGCCATCTGCCACCTAATTGATATAAAAAGGGTGCATCACATGAATGTTTCGAATAACGCATCGGTTTCGGCCGTGACATACTTCGAACTCCCGTTGCACCCATGCCAGTAATTTAATCGATTTCAAATAATATACGGAAGTCCATCGGAATTAATGGCATTTATAATTTCCTAATATTTTTCGAATGTTCCGATTTATATAATTTAAAAAGTAATCAACAGGTACTTTTGTTTTTTTTTTTTACGTGCGCAAAATCCCCACGGATACGTATGTCGGACTCAAACCGACTAAAACGCACGCCGCCTGTGGGTCGTTTTGGTTGCCGAAGGTGAGGTTGACAGGCATATCCCTCGCACCCCGGCCGACCCAGGGCCATCTCTCATGATCTGGCCCTCGTCTCGGGTGTGGGGACTAAAGAGTCCCCAACTCGACCCCGGAATCAACAGGTACTGATATAATCTTGAATACAAAATAATTTATTTGAATAATAATTGAAATGAAAAACCACGGTAGCCTAGTGGTATGGGTAATGGACTGCTGAGACGAGGTCTCTGGTTCGATCCCAGGTTTTAGCATGGCACACACCAATGACTTTTTGATGCTTTTCGAAGTTATTTGTGTATTTATCGCAGGTTTATAAGTGCCCGGATAATGGTAAACGGCTTGCCACCTATTACATTGGGACCTAAACATAAACTGGCGAAATGTGGGTGCTAGCACCTCTGCCTACCCCTTCTGGGATATAGGCGTGAGTTTATGTTATGTTATGTAATTAATAAAAAGGAATGGATAACATGAACTGATTTGGATCGATATTTCTGTCAGCCACTCCTGAATTTATTTCGTTTACGCGTAACTTATATATCGCGATATCTTACAAACTGTTCATTGTTATTACATAGTTTGAATGACAATTATTATCTACATTAAATACAAAAAGTATTTAATTGAATAAGAAATAACAGATGTATTTTAAAAATAGCTTCAAAAATGACACATATTTTCTTGGAATTTGTAAAAGATAAAAATGGTTACTGTGGGTTATCTTTAAGAGATAGACATATGCTATCGTGGATTTTATTAGAGACCTTTTTAAGCAACACATTTTGTGATACATTATTTTGTTCTTTCATTAATTTTTAAGGTAATTTTTTACCCCTTGGATAACATCATTGGAGTCTTAGAAAGGTACCCTTTTTTTTTTTTTTTTACGTGCGCTAAATCCCCACGGATACCTCCCCACCGGAGCCGGTGGGAGAGGTTATGTCGGACTCGAACCGACTAAAACGCACGCCGCCTGCGGGTCGCTTTGGTTGCCGAAGGTGAGGTTGACAGGCATATCCCTCGCACCCCGGCCGACCCAGGGCCATCTCTGACGATCTGGCCCTCTTCTCGGGTGTGTGGAGACTACAGAGTCCCCAACTCGTTCCCGGTAAACGGGGTAGCGCGCCAGTTGCGCCGCCGCCGCGGCCTGCTTCTGCTAGGGTGATAGGCGGCTCCACCTGTCAGAAAGGTACCCTAATTTTTTTGGAAATGTAAAATGGCCTATGTTAGTCAGTGATAACGTCGCTTTCGAATAGTACCTATAAGAATTTTTGAAATCGGGCCAGCATTTTTGTTGATTGATAAAATAAAATAAATAAATTCAACTTGATTCAAATTGATACAATTAATTGATAAAGTATTTCCGCCCGATTGAGCAGTCCGACTGGGGTGGTACCTCCGCCCTACAGAATACCGCGGTTATAATAACTTCGTGATGTGTTCCCAGCGGTGAGTAGGGTAGCCAGAGCTCACTGGAGAATTTGTGCTGTCAGTGGGAAGACTAAAAGCTTGTCCTGCTTTGTCTTCTGCTGACGGCACAGAAACTCTGTACTTACAGGGTTGGCAGCGCGGCTGTGACTCCTCTGGTGTTACAGACGTCCATAGGTCACGGTAACCACTTTCCATCAGGTGGGTCGTGTGCTTGTCTGCCAACTAAGTGGTATAAAAAAAAAAAAAAACACGAATCTCATTACAATGAGAGCCCACTATCGATCTATTCGCTTAAAAGAATAAATCAGTTTACCATCAAGAACCAAGTGGTTCTGTGACTCTTTCCTTAACCACACCATTAAGACCTGGAATTTCTTACTAGCTCACGTGTTTCCTTCTTCCTACAGTCCCGGGTCTTTTAAGCAAGGCGTGAGGAAGCTGTCAAGCCAAGCCAAGCCACCATTGTAATGTGTTACGTGTCTGTAATGCTGGCCCTCTTCCCTGAGACAGCTTATCACCAGGTGAAGTCAAATTGACATGTCCTATATAACAAAAAAAATCAACAATATCACTATCTTCAATATCTATCACACTATCACAAAACTAATTAGTTAGGATTGAAATAAAAACTTTCTTAACGAATTCTATCGCGATTTGTTTGATATTATATACCTACATTTATTTTATTTATTTGCATACATTCAATGACTGATTGGCGTCAACTTCCGACAGTATCATAATTAATTAGAGCTTATGTTACAAATAATTAATTAGGTCTTATTTGTTTCAGTTTTATTTTTAATACTATTTCTCAGTACTTAGGTATGCAGATAAATAAGTAAATACGTACCTAAAGATAAGCTTATTTGTAAGCCAGGATTGTTTTTCTTTCGATTTAGTCATTATATTTACCTTATATTATCTTAGGTGAATAGTATGAGGAGGAGGTGAGATTATCGGAGACATAACACTCGCACCTCAGCGGGCCCTCTTCGGGTGTGGTGACCACGGAGTCCCCATCTCTTCCCTGTGAATGGGAAGACGCGCACCGCGTGTCGTCACCGCGGCCTGCTTCTACTAGGGTGACAGGCGGCTCCACGCGTCACCCACAGGCCCGCGCTCAGGGGGAACAGAGATCATTTTGCAACCTCCGACGCCCGAGTCGCCTACACTCGCGGGCCCCGCGGTTTAAGAGTATCCTTCGCTACCGCTCCGCAGACCCCTTCACGAACTTGCTCGCATAAGGAGGTGCAGATACCCCACTATCGCCACGAGCATGGTGGCAAGCGTGAAAACGCTCGCGTCGCAGTGGTGGCACTCGGACGTTGACTCTTTCCCGATTATTCTGCTCAATGCGAAGAAAACTAAATATTAAAATGAATAACGAATCTGTCCAAATAGTCAATACCACAGTTTTTCTTGGAATAACTCTAGATAGTAAACTGCAATGGGGTTCTCATATCACAGCCTTGGCAAGAAGACTTAGCTCAGCTGCCTATGCGGTTAGAAAGATAAGGTCACTGACTGATGAGGAAACTGCACGACTAGTTTATTTTAGCTACTTTCATAGCGTTATGTCATACGGTCTGCTGCTGTGGGGCTCAGCTGCCGATATTGAAACTATATTTGTACTACAGAAACGAGCGATACGAGCGATCTATAGCCTCAGACCCCGTGACTCGCTGAAAGAACTTTTCAAAGAAATTAATATTTTAGCAGTTGCTTCTCAATACATTTATGAAAATATCTTATATGTACGAAAAAACCTAAATATTTTCGAAAAACTATCTGATGTACACAATTTTAATACGAGAAATAAAAATAAACTAGTTGTACCAAAACTTAGGCTTCACAAGGTTGGTGATTCATTTGTAGGCAGCTGCATGAAAATATTTAATAAAATTCCTCAGGACTTGATTAATATGCCAATAAATAAATTTAAAATAGAAGTGAAAAAAACTTTAATGAGTAAAGGTTATTATAAAGTGGATGAGTACCTTAATGATGTTAATGCGTGGTCAACATAAGTCTCTTGCATGCTCGCACAAAATAAATTGTAAGCCAAAACAAATTTAAAAAAGAAAAATAATCTAGTTTTTTTTTTTTTACGTGCGCAAAATCCCCACGGATACCTCCCCACCGGAGCCGGTGGAGGAGGTTATGTCGGACTCGAACCGACTAAAACGCACGCCGCCTGTGGGTCGTTTTGGTTGCCGAAGGTGAGGTTGACAGGCATATCCCTCGCACCCCGGCCGACCCAGGGCCATCTCACACGATCTGGCCCTCGTCTCGGGTGTGGGGACTAAGGAGTCCCCAACTCGACCCCGGAAACGGGGAGGCGCGCTGGGCGCGCCACCGCCGCGGCCTGCTTCTGCCAGGGTGACAGGCGGCTCCACCTGTCACCCCCAGGCCGGCTAGTTCTAATGTAGTTCGCTGAGTTTCTTGCTGGTATCTTCTCAGTAGAACTAATCTACCGAACCAGCGAAAGAATCATTTTCCAATGGTTTATTTTTACATTATTTAATATTTTTTATATTATTTCTTGACATACATAATTGTAAAATTTTGACGTTCATATGTGCTCTTTATATGTCCAAACTGAATAAATGAAATTGATTCTTTGACTCTTTAATTACGGTGCCTTAGAGGAAAGAGACCCTGGCGCGCGCGATTTATTTTGATATAATCTATAATTGGTGGATTTCGATTCGGTGATATCCATAAAAAACAAGAACTGAAGATCCGGGACGAAGTGCGATTTTAGTCGGTCCGCGTCCGACATAACCACCCTGATGGCCAGTGGAATGGTATTCGTGAATAATTTCGAAATAACACAAAAGAGGAAAATATTAATTAAAGAAAATAGCTACTAACCATAAGTTATTGGAACTGTAGGTAAGGTTTTCTTTACAAAAAAGATTTTAGAGAAGCTAGATTAAATAACACCGAGATATTTTTTGGTATAGCGAAGGGTTCAAGGGTGGTTTCGCAGAAAATATTCGAACACCGAAAAATTTTTTTGTACCTGCAGTATTGTGTTGTTAGGCTCCTTAGGCTTCAGATTTAAGTTATGGTTAGAAGGATTGTATGAAATTCCGTAATTATCAAAGTTGAAATTGGAATATCGAATAATATAAATAAATGTACTCTTTATAATGTAATGTAGGTAAAACTATATTTTTATTTTACATATTAACAGGTATAACAGCGTTTTTCAAAATATCACCCCTAAGGGCATGAAATTATTAGGAAATTCCGACTGTTTCCAAGTATGAAACGTCAAATATACCGGATTTTGCTTAAGAATAAATAGACACCTACATATATATCAGCATTCTTTTTTAAAAGTCCCCTAAGTGGGTGCAATATGTGTTGAAAGTTTATAAGGATGTCTCATCTATTTTAAAGGCAGAAGCATGAAATGAAAAATCGTAGTGGGTTTGCTGGTATTTATTGAATAGTACACAGACTTCACTAGATGAGCTTAGCATACAGATAACGTATATCTATGTGCTAAGCTCATCTTATGGAATACATTTTCAAACTAAAAACGAGAACTAAAATCACAATTCGATGCTTTTCGAAGTTAGGTTTATAAGTGCCCGGTTAATGGCAATAGGCTCGCCACCTTACATTGGGATCTAAACATAAACTGGCGAGATGTGGGTTTTTATAAAACTGTGTTTCAGGTTATGCCTAGTTTATACAGTTAATATGTTGAATAACTTGTCAGTATATTCGCTAGTAATGTTCTCTTTCACTCTCAATCTTCAAATTATCTTATTATATTTTAAGTTGTTGTTTAGAGAATGAATGAAAGAAGACTAACGAAATAGGTGTATGAGGTGAGTGTGGATGGTACCGTCGGCAGGGGAAGACCTAGGCGTACATACCTGGACCAAATTGGGGAAGTTTTAGAAAAGGGGCTGGTCAAGAGTAGGTAGGTAGGTAGGTAGGTAGGTAGGTATAGGTAGGGGTGCTAGCTACCCCTTCGGGGATATAGGCGTGAGTTTATGAGATGAAAATCACAATTTTAAGAGATAACCTTAAAAGCTAAAAGTAGTGAACAAAAGTCAGTAGCCCAGGCATTTATATATTTATTTTTACACCATTTAGGTGCTTATCCTGACTTAAATTATATGATTTAACCCAATAGCCTTTTAAGGTATGCGAAAAATGTTAACAGGGGTGAGAAAGAGGGATTTGACCACACCAGCTAACAGCTGTAGCTTGGGACCACTATAGCACATATCAGAAGTCAAAATACGATGCTCGAATATTTCAGTGCTTCCACGTAGTCAAACTATTTTGTCAAACTGGTTTGACCACGAGGAATTACGTTTCCTCGTGGTCAAACTAGTTCATCGACCCACCCTGTATCAATCTTAAGTTAAAAATGTGTACATTTATGCAAGTAAGTGTTACCAATAATACCATTAGATTTAACTTAAATCCTGTAGTGTAGCCGAATACATACGTACGTTTTACGAATGAGGCAACTCGTCCGAGGATCAGTCTTGGCTCGGACGATTAGCCCCATAACCCAACAAATGAACGTCGAAAAACAAAAGACAATCGTAAAGTGATCTGACAACGATTGTGATTTTAAAAAATGGGTGCATGCAATTTTCGACCTTATCGACAAAACTTTAGAAACACTTTTATTGGGTAATATAGATGACACTGATCATGAATATGTAAAAAAAATAGGAAACTGAGCAATGTCGATAAGGTCGAAAATTGCATGCACCCATTTTTTACAATCGCAATCGTTGTCAGATCACTTTACGATTGTCTTTTGTTTTTCGACGTTCACTTGTTTTGTAGACTTTCATTTGTTTTGTAGACGTTCATTTGTTTTGTAGACGTTCATTTGTTATGTAGATGTTCATTTATTTGTAGACGTTCATTCAAAAATAATCCCTATCGCACTTTATTTAAAAAATAACCAACATCTATTTCATTATGGATCAACTCCATTTGGCATTTTGTTATGAAATCATCTCTATACACATGTTCACTCCGACGAGGAGATGGTTCTTCACAGAAACTTATTTCTTTTTGTAATAATGTTGTGAGCAAACGTGCAACTGTTATTGGATGATGCCTTTTCATCGCTTTATTTAGTTGGGCATTCCAACTCTCCACAACATTATTTGTGCGATGTCTTTGTCCGTATACGCACCATTGCTTTATGAAGAATTCATTTTTTAGCCACGTATTCTCGAAATATTTAAAATATTTTTGAATTTTGTCTGTGTTAGGAGTATCAGATTTAATGTAACACCACCCTTCCGCAATTCTGTCATCGGGGAGTAAAGCGAGTGCTGAACATAGTCCAACAGCTCTGTTTCCATCTTTGCTCTTGATTTTTAGTTTTTTTGCCCGCCTCCATTGGGAATTAGTGAAATGGTAAAAACAGTTTATGATTTGAATGTCGGGAAAAATGCTTGAAATGGCCGTGCTCGCAGCAGTTTCAAAATCAAGATGAATTTTTTTAGGAGTCCAATTGGGTATTCTTGACTGTAACATAGAGAACAAGATAGTATACGATTCTTCAGTTTTATCCGTCATTAAAGTGTAAATAACGGGGAGCACGTGCGTTGTTGTTATCGAAGTAGATAGATCACCATGCATTGTATATAACTGAGAAAAAGGATTTGGGCAGCTGAAGAATGTACCATCCCCGAAAAACTCTTTTAACTGAACCATTCTTTCCCGATTAGTTTCAGAGCAAAAAACCATAATCCGCCGTGTTTCGTCAATATAATCCGCCAAGAGAAATGATTTCAAGCTATCAGGAACTGTTACCTCTTTGAAGTGTCGGAAGCACGTCTTTTTTTTCCTGTTATACAAATCGGACTTGAGGCTGCCGAAAGATGGCAACGTAACTCGATCTTCAACCGACTTCTTTTTTTCTTTGTATACATCCGGAATAGGGACGTCACTGTTACTAACTACCTCATGTCTTAGTTCATCAATGACTACATCCATCTCATTTTTTTTAAAATCGGCATTGCATGTGTGGCTATTGCATTTAACTATGACTTCATCCTAAGTAACAAAATAGAATATATTGAATTAATGAAGCGGAATATAGAATAATTGGAGCTGAAGAGAGAAGAGAAGATTCTCCATATATAATACTGGAGGTAATAATTTGGTATGGTACCTTCAGAGTAACCGATCCCCGACACTTTTCCTTTCTTCGCTGGCTGCAAGCCCAGAAAACGTTCTCATTTTTATATGTACGCCATTTATAGTATTGCCGGCCTTCCAGTAGAAGAACTGTTCCACCTTTACGTTTCACATATTTTAAATTCATCTTAACTACTACTAATAATAATAATATTACTAATAATACTACTAATAATAGTTAGGTACTAATATGATAAGGAAAACAATTTCACAAACGTCGCGTCGCTGTACCTGACATTAGACATCAACTTATTACTTATATTATTATCTATGACTGTATAATGAATACATAAACTGCATGCACGTTTTGAAAAGAGGCCGCAATGTGAATGAAGTTTGACCACGAGGAAACATAATTCCTCGTAGTCAAATCAATTGGATAAAATAGTTTGACTACGACTGTACACACCAATTAAACATTAACACAGGGTGAATAATTCGATTAGTTTGACCACGAGGAAACATAATTCCTCGTAGTCAAATCAATTGGATAAAATAGTTTGACTACGACTGTACACACCAATTAAACATTAACACAGGGTGAATAATTCGATTAGTTTGACCACGAGGAATCATAATTCCTCGTGGTCAAACCAGTTTGACAAAATAGTTTGACTACGTGGAAGCACTGGAATATCAGTATCCAGCGAAACCTTCCTTGGTAGTAGGGAAGCTATAATATATATAACTACTAGCTGTCCCGGCAAACGTTGTTTTGCCATATAATGTTAAGGGTGGACTACCCTTAACATTTAGGGGGATGAAAAATAGATGTTGGCCGATTCTCAGACCTACCCAATATGCTCACAAAATTTCATGAGAATTGGTCAAGCCGTTTCGGAGGAGTTCAAGTTCGAACACCGTGACACGAGAATTTTATATATAAGAAAGATAATATTCAAGAACAAAAGAATTATAGATACTTTTATGTTCTAATACTGCAGTATCTATATACTGCAGTACCTACTTAAGATATATACATACATACATAAAATCACGCCTGTCTCCCATAGAGGCAAGTAGAGATCACGGATCTCCATTTGCTACGATTCTCATATACTACTCTCGCTTCATTCACTCTCATTATATTCTTCATGCATACTCGTCGGTTTAGGGTACCTACTCTTGACCAGCCCCTTTTCTAAAACTTCCCCAATTTGGTCCAGGTATGTACGCCTAGGTCTTCCCCTGCCGACGGTACCATCCACACTCACCTCATACACCTATTTCGTTAGTATTCTTTCATTCATTCTCTAAACAACAACTTAAAATATAATAAGATAATTTGAAGATTGAGAGTGAAAGAGAACATTGCTAGCGAATATACTGACAAGTTATTCAACATATTAACTGTATAAACCAGACATAACCAGAAACACATTTTTATAAAAACCTAGACCGTGACCCCAATTCTACTAAATTTATGTCATAACACAATCACTGTCATACCACTAAAACTACAAAAATGCCATAAGTTTAAACTTTATTGATATAAATTAAATTAATAAAAGTTCACTACTCTACCTCTACCAGTTCAAGGGATATGCCTGTCACGAGGGATATGCCTGTCAACCTCACCTTCGGCAACCAAAGCGACCCACAGGCGGCGTGCGTTTTAGTCGGTTCGAGTCCGACATAACCTCCTCCACCGGCTCCGGTGGGGAGGTATCCGTGGGGATATTGCGCACGTAAAAAAAAAAAAAGTTCCTGTTGATTACTTTTTAAATTATATAAATCGGAACATTCGAAAAATATTGGGAGATTATAAATGCCATTAATTCCGGTGGACTTCCGTATATTATTTGAAATCGATTAAATTACTGGCATGGGTGCCACGGGAGTTCGAAGTATGTCACGGCCGAAACCGATGCGTTATTCGAAACATTCATGTGATGCACCCTTTTTTATATCAATTAGGTGGCAGATGGCAAGTGGTTACCGTGGCCTATGCACGTGTGCAACACCAGAGGAGTCACACTCGCACTGCCGACCCTGTACGACGAGGAAGAACCTTCTACATCACATGCTCGAAGACGGCAGGTGCGTGCACCGCTGAGCCAGTCAGTCTGTGACCACGGCTGGTGTAACCTAGTCGAAACGTCAGGCAAACCAAAGGTATGTATTACCTATACCATGGTCACGTTAATTCCCGTTAACATTATTGTATGTCATGGTATGCGACAGTTTAAAAGTTATAATTAACATTTTTTTTTATACCACTTAGTTGGCAGATAAGCACACGGCCCACCTGATGGAAAGTAGTTACCGTGGCCTATGGACGTCTGTAACACCAGAGGAGTCACAGTCGCGCTGCCAACCCTGTAAGTACAGAGTTTTCTGTGCCGTAAGTAGAAGACAAATCAGGACAAGCCTTTAGTCTTCCCACTGACGGCACAAATTCTCCAGTGAGCTCTGGCTACCCTACTCACCGCTGGGAACACAACACGAAGTTATTATAACCGCGGTATTCTGTAGGGCGGAGGTACTTCCCCAGTCGGACTGCTCAATCGGGCGGATATACCGCCGTGTCCTACCTCCTCTGTCGCCGTGTCCTACCTAACATGAAGGTAAACTCTAAAACAAAATGTCATTTTTGCAGTAGTAGTAGTGGATTGGTATTGACAAAATTAGCGGGATCGGGGCCCAGGTAGGTATTGTAAAATAATACAAATATTTTAAATAAGCGGGATCAGTGCCCAGGTAGGTTGTAAATTATCTTATCCCACCCTCTCCTTTCCTACATAAGACAACACATGCAGGGTTTAGATGTCACCCTCACACTGTGAAGAACCAAACAGTTCGGAGACTCGTTTTTTTGCCGCACCACCAGACCTGGTGCTATTCATTACCAGCACACATCATCCCTTCTTCCTACAGTCTCGGGTCCTTTAAGCGGGGCGTGAAAAAGCATCTGATGAGGCCGCCAAGCTGAGTGCCACCATTGTAACATTGCTTAGTGTCTGTAATGGTGACCCTCTTTCCTGAGACTTTGCCTTTAGCTTACCGTCAGGCGAGGTGAAGTCAAGTTGGCGTGTCCTAGATAAAAAATGGTGAGTCGTAAATTGTAAAATAACACAAACAATTTAATTATATTTGTTTCCTGTAAACAGTAGTTTTATTGCACATTAACTTTTAATGCAGACATTATTATCCTTAAATTAATTATATTTAACCTAATTTATAAAACTATAGATAGCACAATGTACACCCCTCTGTTTTATTATCATAAATTAGTATTATTAATTAATTAAAAACGGCCATACACGTCGATTTGGATGTTGAACCCGCGACCTCTGGCCGACTTTATCTCCACTGTGATAGTGTTCCATCCGACCCCTCCAGCCACGACCTCTGCCACCGCATTCTGGTTGACTCCAACCTGCACGCCCCGGATAGCAGAGAACCAGGTGCTCGCTCTGCCGGTGTATGTAACCCTCTGAATAAGTATAGTGTCCGCGATCGCCGCCCTGTTGTATGTGCCCCTGTAAGTAAAATGGTGAGGTATTTTTTATACCACTTAGGTTGCAGACAAACGCACGGCCCACCTGATGGAAAGTGGTTACCGTGGCCTATGGACAGGTGTAACACCAGAGAAGCTACACTCGCGTTACCGACCCTATAAGCACAGAGTTTCTGTGCCGTCAGTGTTGAGGACAAAGCAGGACAAGCCTTTAGTCATCCCACTGACAGCACAAATTCTCCAGTGAGCTCTGGCTACCCTACTCACCGCTGGGAACACAACACGAAGTTATTATAACCGCGGTATTCTGTAGGGCGGGAGTCGAACTACTCAATTGGGCGGAGTTACCGCCGTGTCATTGAAGTCATTATTATTCTTACATTAGACAAATTCAAAGTTATTTTGTATGAAGTAGACGACGGTATTTTCGTCTAATTGAGCAGTCCGACTGACGAAGTATCTCAGCCCTACAGAATACGGCGGCCGTAATAACCTCGTGTTGTGTTCTCGGCGGTGAGTAGGGTAGCCAGAGCACATTGGAGAGTTGTTGTGCTGTCAGTGAGAAGATCAAAGGCTTGTCTTAATTTTGTGTTCTGCACAGATTGTGCCTTCAGCACAGAAAATCACTGTTCTTACAGGGTCGGCAGCACGGGTGTTACTCCACTGGTGTTACACACGTTCATAGGTCACGGTAACCATTTTCCATCAGGTGGGCCGTGCTTGTCTGCCACCTAAGTGGTATAAAAAAGCGCTTTTAAATTTCTCGCAGCATTTTTAAACCAATTAAGGAAACCATGTTATGTTTATTACGTGAAAAGTAAAGCCCTTCTGGGAAGTGCGTCAATCATGTCAATTTCTTCAACAGATTCTATTATTTGTAGGGGCTCAGCGTTAGACTGCAACACTACAGGTTCAACGGCTGCGCAGCTGATGTGAGCTGCCAGGAGCGCCAACACCGCGAACAGCACTTGGTGCTTCATCTAGAATAGGTAAACACAGGATATTGTAAAGAAATGAAGTACCTTTCCTACACAGGACAACACGTGCAGGTATTAGATGTTTTTCGAAAGTATCATGAAAATAGCCTCACGAAAACTAGTCCTGAACAGAGTGAGACGATTTTTCACGCTGGAGCAGCGGTGTCTTCTATACAAGACACAAATTCGCTCCTGTGTGGAATACTGCTCGCATCTCTGGGATGGCTCAGCAAAGTACTTACTAGATGCTCTCGACAGGTTGCAGCGACGTGCGGTCCGCATCATTGGGAATCCCGAGGTCACCCTAGAACCTTTACAGATACGTAGAGATGTTGCGTCCATGGCTGTATTATACCGTCTATACCATGGGGAGTGTTCTGATGAGCTCTTCCAATTAGTCCCACCCTCCCCTTTCCTACACAGGACAACACGTGCTGGTATTAGATGTCATCCGCACACGGTGCAGAATATCCAATCAAGAACAAAGCGGTTCGGAGACTCTTTCCTTTGTCGTACCATTAAGGCCTGGAGTTCATTACCAGCTCACGTGTTTCCTTCTTCCCACAGTCTCGGCTCCTTTAAGCGGGGCGTGAAAAAGCATATGATGAGGCCGTCAAGCTGAGTGTCGCCATTGTCACACGGTATGTGTAAGTAATGGTGACCCTCTTTTCTGAGACTTTGACTTCAGCTTATCATCAGGCAAAGCAAAGTCTAATTGACGTGTCCTATATATATATAAACAAAAACCTTTCATATAAATTTTCAATCCATAACTTACTATTCTATTTTTGAAAATCCGGGCAAGTGCGAGTTGGGCCCGCCCATTAAGGGTTCCGTACAAATCTGGATTAAAATTGGAAGACTGAACTTATAACACATAAACGGTAATGAATAGTTTTTCTTTACTTTTAAATGCGTTGACTGAGAAGTTTAATTTTTCTAAACTTCAAGACACTGTAAATCTGAATGTTAGGTTCAAATTGATACCTCTCCCACATTCCCAAGAAAAAGGTCTTGACAGACAGACAGATAGACGGACGGACAACGAAGTGGTTCTATAAGGGTCCCGTCCCAATTGAGCAGTTCGACTGGGGAAGTATCTCCACCCTACAGAATACCGAAACCATAACAACCTCGTGTTATGTTCCCGCTGGTGAGTAAGGCAACGAGATCTCACTGGATAGTTTATGTCCTGTCAGTGGGAAGACCAAACGCTTGTCCTGATTTGTCTTCTACACTGACCGCACAGAAACTCTGTATTCTTACAGGGTCAGCAGCACAAGTGTGACTCCCCTAGTGTTGCACACGTCCATAGGCCACGTTAACCACTTTCTATCAGGTGGGTCGTGTGTTTGTATACCACTTAGGATGTATAAAAAACCTTAAAAGTACCAATATAACATGCATGTATTTCTTACTACAACATTTTATTTTTAACATAACATAAACTCACGCCTATATCCCCGAAGGGGTAGACAGAGGTGCTAGCACCCATATTTCGCCAGTTTATGTTTAGGTCCCAATGTGGCGAGCCTATTGCTATTAACCGGGCACTTATAAACATGCGATAAATACACACATAACTTCGAAAAGCATCGACAAGTCATTGGTGTGTGCCATGGTAAAACCTGGGATCGAACCCGAGACCTCGTCTCAGCAGTCCATTACCCATACCACTAGGCTATCGAGGTAATAATTGTATTTTTTCCGGTATAATGCACTTGAAATATGTGCTTGTATGAATGACAATAGATCAAGTTTATGAAACAGCATTAAGAAATACTTACCATTATAATAATTTTAAAACTGTCAGACGAGACTTTTCACATTAAATAGTTTGTATATAGGTCAGTTCGACGTCTTATATACTTGCTATGCAGACTATCCTTATCAACGATATAATTATGTTTAAGATAATGAAACCTGGTAGCGCGATATAATTAATGCCTAATCCCTTCGATAGAAAATCACGGTATTACCAACCGCAAACGTATTCACCGGTGACAAGTACTGAAGTACCCTCTCTAACTGACAGGCGGGGGATATCCGAGGGGATTCCCGAAGGAAGGGGGAAAACATGATTTAACTATCTGGCTAATAAAAATCGATCTGGTTTTGTTATCGATAACGATAATATAAACAATAACTGATTCTCAACACAAAAAAATATTTTTAGAATTCTTATTTAGGTAGGTATATATTTGCGATGGCCGTTAACACTTATTAGTATTATTATTTTAAAGAATATTAGAACCTAAATTATGTGCTCCACGCTGTGTGCTTAGAGAATTGCATATTGCATAGCTGTTGTCCGCATATTATATCATCAAGGTTAGATTTTTCCTGGGAACGCTCCCACTAGCTGGAGGCATGCAATGCGCAGGAATCCCACGACGCATTTTAATTATTATTAGCTATAATATGTATTAATATTTTTTTAGTTCTATTTTAATTTAATTAGGACACGGCGGTATTTCCGCCCGATTGAGCAGTCCGACTGGGGTAGTACCTCCGCCCTACAGAATACCGCGGTTATAATAACTTCGTGTTGTGTTCCCAGCGGTGAGTAGGGTAGCCAGAGCTCACTGGAGAATTTGTGCTGTCAGTGGGAAGACTAAAGGCTTGTGCTGCTTTGTCTTCTGCTGACGGCACAGAAACTCTGTACTTACAGGGTTGGCAGCGCGACTGTGACTCCTCTGGTGTTACAGACGTCCATAGGTCACGGTAACCACTTTCCATCAGGTGGGCCGTGTGCTTGTCTGCCAACTAAGTGGTATAAAAAAAAAAAAGTACCTGTATTGCTTGATTAATATATTTTTAATTAATTATATGTCATCGATAAAATTGTAAATCATAGACGATCTGAATTCGTTGATATATCGATTAGGTTATGCTGTTACCTATTACCAAATAAGAAATTAAAACACGATAAATATCTAAAGAGACTACTTTTTTGAGGAATGTAAATGAAAACACGTCTTCTTGTATCTTTTATTTTTATTAAGTACACATTTTTCTGCTGTTCAGGGTCCCTTATTGAGTCCCTGCGGAGAATATGAGTAATAGGCAACAGGGCAGTCACATGTGCCTCGAGGTCCGGGATGACCCGGGGGTCCTATCGGTCCTGAAAAAAATTCAATGACTTAATTATATTACAACTTCACTTTAAAAGTAGTCTTATTCGTTATTATTATAACAGGCACCTACATACATATAATCACGCCTTTATCCCTGGAGAGTTAGGTAGAGGTGAATTAGCACCCACATTTCTATTGCCGTATTCCGGGCACTATAGTTGACTCGAGCCATGCATCTTAGGCTGAGTGTGGGCTGTATATGTCTGATGTTAAACTGCCCTATCCCTTAGTCGCGTTGTACGACACCGCATGGGAAGAGATGGGGTGGCCCTAATTCTACTCTACCGGAAACCACGTGGCAAACTGAATTTACTTTAATTATTAACCCGTGTGGTGACAGAGAAAGAAAACAAGTATCGCCACCCCATCACATCAAGGTGTCGTAAGAGGCGTCTAACGGAACAATATGCAGATGATATCCCTGCGAGAGAAGAAAAGCTCGAAATAAAACCCTGTACCTACCCATCTGGCCAGCGTGGAAACAGTTGACCAAAGCCTGCCAACATTGGGAGAGGCAGCAGTGGACTGCGATGTTTTTTTTTTTTTTTTATACCACTCAGTTGGCAGACAAGCACACGGCCCACCTGATGGAAAGTAGTTACCGTGGCCTATGGACGTCTGTAACACCAGAGGAGTCACAGTCGCGCTGTCAACCCTGTAAGTACAGAGTTTCTGTGCCGTCAGTAGAAGACAAATCAGGACAAGCCTTTAGTCTTCCCACTGACGGCATTAATTCTCCAGTGAGCTCTGGCTACCCTACTCACCGCTGGGAACACAACACGAAGTTATTATAACCGCGGTATTCTGTAGGGCGGTGCTAATGTGCTAATTGATTGATTGATTGAACTGTATTTTCAGATTTACTGATCTGTTTGAAGTCGTTCTTCTTTCGGTTACTTTTCAGCAGTCTACTAAAGCGCGAACATTAAGAGCCTCCTCATTTTAAAAGTCTGTTATAGAAATTTAGAATGCTCTAGTAATCTAAAAGTCAAAATTTGAGAATCTGAATACTAGTAGGACAAATGGAATAAGCCATCTATCCCGGGTATTTTTGTGTTTTTTATACCCGTAGGAGCGAAGTGGTAATTGGATATAAATAAAACTCTTACCTTCTCTACCTGATTCTCCTCTGGCTCCTGTTCTACCTGGATGGCCCGGAGGTCCTATAGGACCTGTAAATAAAAGATATCCGTGTTTATACAGAGCTAGTATCGTAATCGTAACATTAACATCTAGAAATGAATAGATACTCATAACATAAACTCACGCCTATATCCCCGAAGGGGTAGGCAGACGTGCTAGCACCCACATTTCGCCGGTTTCTGTTTAGGTCCCAATGTAATAGGTGGCGAGCCTATTGCCATTAACCGGGCACTTATGAACCTGCGATAAATACACATATAACTTCGAAAAGCATCGAAAAGTCATAAGTGTGTGCTATGGTAAAACCTGGCCTCTATTCCCACCTGTTCTGTTGAGTAGTTCTGTTGACAGAACTACTGGTATTTTTTTTCCCATTAGTTCTGCGACTTATAAGACTATGGCTTTATACACCGGACCTGTCTCAACTATTCCCATCTGTTCTGTTACTAAGTACTATCTAGATATGGAAAGTCTAGTGAACATAACAAAATAATTTCATTAAACTATATATATTAATTAATTACATTATTAATATGCAGAACATAGAAAAAGGGATTTTATTATATAAAAATGTATAAAAACCTTTAGCTCTATTTTTATTCATTATGTTATAAAATTACTATGTGATGGATTTTTCCTTATTTTTTTTGTATGTTATTACATACAAAACAAATTCTCTGACGCAAGTTCTCTAATGAAAAAGATATAAGTACTGAAGGAATAAAAAATTAACGTAGTTTTTCTAAAAACAAAGATATTCCGATGTCACCGTTAATCAATTGCATTTGATAAACTCTAATCATTGCATCGCTTTCGATCTCTTTATTTGTTCTTTGTTTGACTGATTTCTTGCAAGTCGACATTTGAATTGCTTTAACAGAAAAAAACGATGCATCTTCTTCCATGTTTTTCAGGAACTGAAAAATAGTCGCCGGCTTGGTTTTGAATGTGCCGTTAATGGCGCGGTGCCATGCTTCAACAACATTAGTTGTGCGATGGCGCCGACCAAAAGCAGTCCATGACTTTATGCGCCTGGGGTTCATCCAGAAACTTTTTATAAAATTATTCAAGTCGCACCTTTCGCTAAAGACCAGCACTTGGGATTTTACATACTGGTTCTGTGGACAGAACTAATGGGAAAAAAAATACCAGTAGTTCTGCCAACAGAACTACTCAACAGAACAGGTGGGAATTGCTTTCCTATTTGTTCTGTGGACAGAACTAATGGGAAAAAAAATACCAGTAGTTCTGTCAACAGAACTACTCAACAGAACAGGTGGGAATAGAGGAAACCTGGGATCGAACCCGAGACTTCGTCTCAGCATTACCCATACCACTAGGCTACCGCCTACTACTACTAATACTAGTAAACGTCTAAAAATGAGTAGATACTTATTTTTAGACGTTTATGTTACGATTAATGAAATGATGGTAGATGAAAATTAAATATAGCTGAAGCATACACATAATTTATATTTATTTTTCTGCCGTTCAGCCGTTTTAGCGTGAGTATTCATTCATCTTACCATCCTCACAGACCAACATAATATTAATAGGATAGTAGGCAGTAGGATAATCCCACCCACGTACAGGACATGTGGTGTTGGACTAGCGAAATAAGCAACTCACGTTTAGAAGAAAAGTTTATTCGAACACAGACACAGTAGAAAGATAGGTACAGTTCGTAAGAGTTAAGAGTAGACAGAAAAGAAGGCGAATTGAGCGATAGATATTAGATAGCACTGGGATAGGAAACTATACTTAAATTTATTCAATCACGAAAAGCTACGAAGCGATATACATAAATCAAGGCGCGGCGGACATGCATACAACGTTCGGTGCATCGATACGACTGGGGGCGGTCAGCGAAGAACGCGAGCGCTGGACCGAAGCTCACGTCTATATATACAATAACATTCCATACATCCAAACAGATATTACTTGAATATAAACAACTACTTAGTACTTAGATGGATACCTCGGATTAATATACATATATATAAAAATGCCTATACCGTATAATAGTGCAGCTATGTAACATGTCTAGGTTCAATATAAAACGTAAATCACAACAGAGGTTGGGCAGTCGCTCTCGATAAGGTCGGATGCGACTCACTGGAGAATTTGTGCTGTCAGTGGGATGACTAAAGGTTTGTCCTGCTTTGTCCTCCACACTGACAGCACAGAAACTTTGTGCTTACAGGGTCGGCAGCACGAGTGTGGCTGCTCTGGTGTTACACACGTCCATAGGCCACGGTAACCACTTTCCATCAGGTGGGTCGTGCGCTTGTCTGCCACGTAAGTGGTATAAAAAAATAAAAATTAACACATGGATGATGTTGATATAATGTGAGCCTACAGACACTTGGAAAGTTTGAGGTAAAGTTAAAGTGTCTTGGAACCAGCATTGAAATAGTGGGCAGTAGGATAGTCTCACTATCTTATGGGATAGTGCCAAGTAGGATAGTAGGAAGTTAGATAGTGAGAATGGAATTTTTATGCATTGTATCTTACCCATTGTTCCTCTTGGCCCCTCTGGTCCTGGAATACCGATACCTTCACCCCCTCTGTCCCCCTTGTCACCCTTTGGGCCAGCAACACCTTGACTACCAGTCTGTCCTGGCTGCCCAGTCTCCCCTGGGTAGCCCCGTGGACCTTGTTCTCCTGGCTCACCGGAGATACCTGACAAAATATAAAGAAAATTAATTTCACATTTGAGCCGTTTTGGGTCGAGACGCTGGGATCATGCGATCCAAGTGCCCGTCTTTTGTTTAAAGACATATCTAAACGTTTAATTGACGCTACCCGTGACCAGAGGACTGATTTATTCCTAGCGCAAAGGATTGGTATTGCCATTAAACGTGGCAATGCGGTCAACCTTCTGGCCATCCTCCCGATTGACATCGATGGGGAGGAATTCTCTGCAGCCTGAAACTGCAGGATTGTATATGTATTTTCTGTATTGTTTTACATTATGTACCCAATAAATATTATCTACTTAATAATAAAATGTTATGCAAAACACTAACTGGTAGAGCATTACGTCATATTATCTGAACGATCCAAGGTCCCCCCGACATGACAACGCTTGAATCAAAATATGTATTACTAGGTATATCAAAGTTATAGGGCTAACTAACTCAACTTATTTTCGACCTCTTGGGGGCAGTTTTTTTTGTGACGGGGGTATTTTAAATTTTTATTTTTATTTTACACTTTTTAAATTGATCTACCTGCTCGTCAAGCTCTTTGATTTGATACCCATATTGAGGGAGTTGTGAAATAAAATGTAATTCGCAATTTTGTGGTGGTGGCCATCTTGGATTTGAAATTTGTCATATTGTATGGTATTCTACTAGTCAAACGCCTTCATTTAATACACATATTGAGGGAGCTAAGAAAAAATATGTACTCCGTCATTTTGTAGCGAAGGCCATCTTGGACCGATTTTTTTCAAACATAGCTAAGAACACTCCCGACTAATATACTTTTCAATGCGATGCCTCAGACAAACACACACACACACACACACGCGTCAAACATACACACCCCTACATTCTTGCGTCGGGAGTTAAAAAAGAAAAACGTACTTCGGTGCACATATCTTGGACCTAAGTCGTGAGAGAAACAAGGTACTGGTGCTCGAGGATTGTTTTGATGTTATCTATGATTTGTGGTTCAGTGATATCCTCAAAATACTCCTAAAAGACCACATTTTGGTCTAAATTTTGGTCCAATGTATATGCTATTTATACTGTTGATTGTAGGCACTTGGTAGAATTTATTGTTACACATATGCCATAAGGCGAAACCGTTCAGGTCTAATAAAAAATACTGTGGAAAATGTACAAGTGTTATTTCAATATGTGCAATAAGTGAAAAGCTGTTCTCTAGCGGCGTTGCCTCACTGAATCGCGATGGCCATCCTCTGCCCCAGAAACGAGCCGGAGCGGGTGTCACCGTCTTGTTCGTGGATACGGCGACCAATTTCAGCGATTAAGCTCTTCGCCTCCGACCCCCAACTGCCCATAGTCTCCACCGCAATGGGCACAAAATAATATTGGGGCTCCATTGCGGCGTATCTAAATTTTTTTCTGCTCGCCGCGTCTTCAGCCCCCGTCGCAGGAGCGCTGTGCGACTTAGGTGTGTGGTCGCGACAGTGCTGACGCAAGTGGCATCCCACAACAGGCACCTGTCGTTTTTCCACGGCACCAAAGTTAGCCCATTTGGTCGCTTCCCATCTGCTATTTACATATTGGTACGTGCACGGGGTACAATTAAATGCCGTTTACTCAACGATGAGATTTATTAGCTCACCACAAACTAGACAGTTAAATCACTAGTACACACAGTACTCTTCAACAGTTCCAGTCGCTCAGTAGTTCACAGTAGTCCACAGTCGTTGCTCAGGTCGCAGGTAGAATCTTCTTCGGTCGCTTAAGCTCGCTGTGTTCGTTATCGATCTCAAAGACAGAATGAGTGGTGTGTTTTTATTATATCTCTTATATTATATTATACCTCTCAATTAGGAGGGTCGAATCATCTAGAAAATACGCGAGCGATAACTACCTACACTCTTTTGAAGTTTGCCGCCGCCGCTGACCTTCGAGTTCATTCTCGATATTTACCTATTGTTTGTTTTTATTCAAAAGAGTAGGTACTCGTAGGTAGGTTGTGACTTTGTGTTGACGATCCTAAATTTTTCTATGCCAATCGGTAAGTACCTCGTCACTAACAATGCGTATTTATTTCTTGAAGATTCGATTATTAGTTTTCGAGATATCGACGTCCTTCATAACAATATAATAAGCTTTTAAGGTCTTACCAGACTAGATTTACGTTAATAAATAAATACTATTGATAGCTCGTAAAAATAAAGAGGAAAAATGCCTGACCGAGATCCTGACTGAGAACTCACTTGTTCTTTTTCCACAGTATTTATTATTGGACTTGATCACACAATATAGTGGTCATAATGTTTGTCTTTTCGACCATCGATATGTGGTGTATATTGTATTGTGTATTGTATATATTTTGTACATAAAAAGTATTGTGTATGAAGTAAATTGTTAGCCTTAGCCTTACCTGGTGGTCCGGGTGGGCCGGGTCGACCTGGATGACCACGTTTTCCAACTACACTCTGTGTTGGTAAAACTAGATCTGCAGCTAGCTCGTGTAGGCGATCTGTGTAAAAATATAATCACGTATCATGATTTTATAGTTCGATTTCAAAACACTGTCAAAAGTCAAAATCCATTAAAAATAGAAAAAATTTAAACGGTTCAGGCGGTTTCATTCATGTGTCAAAAAAAGAGGTGGTACATTATGTTTTATAACTTTTTTGTCTGTAATTTTTGACGACCTCTAGGACGCAGCGGTGAAACATTGTTCGACTGATTCGATAAGCCAGAGGTCGCGGGTTCGATTGCCACTCAGTACAAATATTTGAATGCATGAATATGTGTACATACATTGTCCTAGATATTTATGTTAATCCGTACTCTGGAACGCATAACATGAGCTAGTTATATTTACTTTGGGTCCAGATAGCGCTTTGTGTAGAATCTCCAAGAATTATTTGTTTTATACCACTTAGGTGGCAGTCAAGCACGCGGCCCATCTGATGGAAAGTTGTTACCGTGGCCTATGGTCGTGTGCAGCACCAGGAGAGACACACTCGCGTTGCCACCTCTATATATATATATATGTGACGTCAGTGTAGAAGACAAAGCAGGACAAGCATTTGGACTTCCCACTGACAGCACAAAAAGTCTTCAGTTATTCTGGCTACCTAACTCATCGCCGGGAACACAACACGAGGGTATTATGGCCTCGGTATTCTGCAGGGCTTACTTCCCCCATCTGACTGCTCAATAGGGACGGGAACACCGTCGTGTCCTACCTGCTACCATTTATTTAATCTTGTTGAATATGAAACATTTACTGCTCGATACTATAAATTATAGAATTAAATTTAAACATTTAGTATGCTAACTGTTCAAAAGCGATTAAGATAGAAAAATTGTAACGGTCCAGGTGAGATTCGAACCCACAATCTTTCCCTTACAGGGGTAACGCTCTGACCCCCTCACTAAGCCACTGTACCTTCGCCTGAAACCATCTAAATTCTTATACATGTATCCGTTTTATGGCGACGGAGAGACCGCAGGTTTGAATCCCGCCTGGACCGTATCAATTTTTTCTATCGTAATCGACTATAAATCTATACTTAATATTATAAAGCTGCAGAGTTTGTTTGTTTGTTTGTTTGTTTGAATGCGCTAATCTCTGGAACTACTGGTCCGATTTGAATGATTC
The DNA here is from genome assembly GCA_963662185.1 of Eilema griseolum. Classification (NCBI taxonomy): domain Eukaryota; kingdom Metazoa; phylum Arthropoda; class Insecta; order Lepidoptera; family Erebidae; genus Eilema; species Eilema griseolum. The sequence goes on along the minus strand of OY759254.1, from coordinate 7,247,554 downwards.
TTTCAGTGTTGGGTAGTCCATTTATCGAGGAAGGTTTTAGGCTATATATCATCACGCTACTACTTAAGGGAGCGGAGCGTTGATAATAAATGTTAACAAAGCCGGCAATTTTTCATACGTATTTTGAAGACTAAAACATACGGGCTCAAAGGGATATGAAGCTTCAAAATTTACCCCGGGCGAAGTTGGGGTGGGTCAGCTAGTTTGTTATAAATATAACATAATGTACTATTAATAGGTGGCGCTAAACATTGCAGCTGTGATGCGTTATACTTTTCTTATTTTATACTTATTATTATTATACTATTCTAATAGTTAACCAATCGACCTTTGATAATATCTTCACATATGTTTCGTACTTCGCTTTCTGTCATCGACGGACTCTGAAAAATCAAAAATAAACATGTTCTTATTAACATCATGTTTAGAAAATGATATTAGTTCTATTTAATAAAGTTAAACCTAATCTTAGCACTAAAGCCGAGCGGTTTTAGTCGGTCCGAGTCCAACATAATCACCAACGCTGAATTCCGCACGTTAAAAGAAAAGAATGTAAGCTGGATGAGATATAAAACAATCAATTAACCCATCGCAGTTCATGCTGGACATATGCCTCTCCCAATGCTGGGAGGCATTGGCCTACTGTTTACACGCTGGCCAGACTGATTATTACAGAATTTTATTTTGATTTTTCCTTCTCTCACAGTGATATCATCGGCGTATTTCTCCGTTAGTCGCCTCCTGCGACACCCTTCGGATGATATGGGGTGGTGATACTTGGTGTCTGCCACAGAGGGAAAAAGTACTTGATAAAGTTTTTTTTTGGCAGATTCAAACTCCTATGGCTGGGCCGACTTACACGAGATTTTCACTGGCAAATATATGACATTTTGGGACATAACTTAGGCTACTTATATTTTGGTAATATATTAGGGTTCTATGTAACAAAAAACAGATGAACTAAATACAAAAAAATTAGTATGAAGAACTCTGTAGTCCAAGTGTAAAGAAAATTCAAGAAATAAAATATGCTGGTGATGTATTGTATTACCGGTAAGACATCGTAATGTGGTGCAGGTAGGCCTGGAGGTCCTGGTGCTCCTGATGCACCTGGGTTCCCGTTTAACCCGTCCTTGCCTGGATATCCTGGTAAACCAGGCTCACCTTTCTGCAAAAAGAACAAAATAATCGACCTGTCGTACTACTTTTCAAAAGTATATTAACAGATAATCTCACTTTATTAAAACACATTCTTCTCGTGTCTCACCACCATGAATGACTAAGACTGCGAAGTGGGGTGTAAAATCCCGAGTCAGTCTCCAAGGTCAACCTCAAATGCAACCGAGATTAACGCTAGGAAGAAGATGATTTATTAAACAATTGGTTACCTGTCCTGCTGGCCCTATTGGTCCAGGAGGTCCTAGTCGAGGTTCTGGTATAAATGGTACGGTTGCCGTAGAAGATCCTGGAGGGCCTGGTGGGCCCGGTTGACCTGGTGGACCCTCTTGACCCTAAAAACGAATAACCAGTATAGGGGAATCATGTAAATGTTACAAATGGTGGGAATTCGTCCGACAAGTAGCAATCAAAAAAGTAAACATGAAGTAGTTACTTGTGGTCCCTCCAGACCGCGTTCTCCTGCAGGTCCAGAGATGCCTGGAAAGCCCCGTTCTCCTTGTGTCCCTGGTAGTCCTATAGGCCCTATGGGGCCTGGTTGACCCTGAAATCAATAACATTTACTTACTAATGATTTTTTCATAGTTCCATTTATAACTTTCCAGTTAATAAATAGTCTAACAATTTTATAAAAAAATTATATGAAATTAGACACAAAAAAATGTTACCACAGCTCCATTGCGTCCATCAGATCCCCGAGGACCAGCTTCACCATCTTTACCAGGTCGACCTGGCGCACCTCTTTCGCCTTTTGCACCTGTACCAATAAACTCTCTTTCAACATTCATCTTGGCAGACATTGCGCCTATCAAATGAAAAACTTGACTACATACAGAAGAAAACGTAGGTATTTACTTGAAAGAAAAAATACCTACTTACCTTTAACCAGTGATGCGTTAATATTCGCAGGTGACCCAGGAAGCCCAGGTCGTCCCTGTAGTCCAACCTCACCTTGAGGCCCAATAGGCCCCTGTGTCCCTGGTGTACCCTGAAAGTTACAGTAAGTTTTAGAAAAGAGGCAGGTCAGGAGTACCCTAAACTGACGAGCATGCCTGAAGAATGTAATGAGAGTGAATGAAGCAAGAGTAGTATGTCAAGATCGTAGCAAATGGAGATCCGTGATCTCTACCTACCCCTATGGGAAACAGGCGTGATTTTATGTATGTATGTACTAAAGACAAGATAGCAACGTGAACGCTAAACTATTTCGAAAGGAGTCCTGCATCGCGATATGATAGTTTCTACGCTAATTAAGTCAAACACAGATACAGATCTGTTAGTGAACAATAAAGAATTATCTGTAGAGGTTAAACATTATTCCCTGTTCCTAAATAGCATCCTCGTAATTCCTCCAGTTAATGCATAACTTATAACCTAATAATGGTATTTTTGTAATGAAATTTTAAAGCCATTAACAAAACAATTAAAATCGACTAATAATGGTAGACATTGGTAGTGTAGTGTCCATATAAATATTCTTGCTACCAGTGACAGCGTAAACCGAATCAATATTAATTTGCTGTAAACCAGTACTGTAACAGGCACCCACAGGACAGGCCTAGGACTAGTAAGGGGCCACCGGAAATGTAAATATATGTGTAAGTGTTTTTAGTAATAAAATGAATTTATTTATTTACTAAATCATAGTAATCTAATTATAAAATAAAATATAATTAACATTTATATTAAATTTATTAAATTAAAACTATTTATGTTTTCACTAAACAAACCCGCGATTATGTCGCGTTTACTAAATTGAATTGAAATGCGAAAACTCTCTATCAAAAGGCCGATGCCATAGCCGTTCCGCCATCCTTCACCTCTACATTGATTCAGTGGTATAATCGTACACATGCTGATTATCAAACTGCTAAATATTTGCTACTTACATCCTTACCAGCTACACCTGGTAGTCCATCCCGCCCATCTATACCTGGTAGCCCAGGAATACCTGCAAATATAGATACCTTTAATGTTGTTATCCAGAACTTCGTTAAATATTTTTATAAAAGTTGCATTTACCATCGGCACCAGTATCCCCCTTTTCTCCTTTAGGTCCACGTTTTCCTGGTATCCCTGGTGGACTAATTATAGTGGCCTTAAATTAAAAAAAAAATGCTTGGTTAAGGCAGGGAAGATGAACAATAAGCTAGCTGAAGTGGTAGTGCAGCCACATCTGTCGAAAGGACCGATAGCATTTGGAGCAAACGAGTTCTGGATTGGAAAATGTGAGAAGGTCAACGGAAGAAGGAACACCCGCTAGCTAGATGGACTGATAACCTGAAAAAGGTGGCTGGGATGAACTGGTTGTACTCGTAGAAAGGAAAAGAATCGGGAATAAAGGAAGGAGAGAGGAAGGAGGTGGACTGTGATAAGCTTATTAAGGCGCAGCCCGTTGACTCCTAGTAGTCCTGGCCAGGCATATTGTTTTTCAAAAATCAAACGATGCAGTTAGTTTACATCATTTTTTTTCTAGGAGGTAGGACACGTTGATATTTCCGCCCAATTGAGCAGTTCGATTGGGTAAGTACCAACGCGTTACAGAATACCGCGGCCATAATAACTTCGTGTTGTGTTCCCAGCGGTGAAAAGGGTAGCCAGAGCTCACTGGAGAATTTGTACTGTCAGTGGGATGACTAAAGGCTTATCCTGCTTTGTCTTCTACACTGGCGGCACAGAAACTCTGTGCTTACAGGGTCGGTAGCGCGAGTAGCTCCTCTGGTGTTACACACGTCCATCGACCACATTAACCACTTTCCATAAGGTGGGCCGTGTTCTTGTCTGCCGCCTAAGTTGTATAAAAAAATAATCATTTTTCAAGTGGACAAAAAACCGAAAACCAAGGGCCTGCTATACTTTTCACTACCTCGTTTTGAAAAATTCACCCTATAACTTATTACAATGCCACCTGGTAAACTTATTAAATAGCTTTTGAAATATATTTGGTTGTACTTAACTTACATTGCTAACAGCAGCAGGAATTCCAGGCTCTCCCTTCGCCCCAGGGACTCCGGGTTCACCTTTTACACCACGCATACCCTGCAACATAACAAAATGATAAAGGTACCTAATAAAAAATATATCGAAAAGGCAAAACGGTGCAAACAACATCAATATTCTCAGGTAAAAGATCTTCAAATGAATCGTGAACACTTTATTGAAAGTCGGTTTTGACGTGACAACGTCTTATAAATTGGTTTGCCGGGTGACACTTCAAGAAACTGCGTTACGCTCCGCTCACGTTATGCGCTCACAATGAGAGCGAGTGAGAGGCACGCGTCCCTTCCACTCGGGCATGGTAAGCCCGCCTAAGAGCGAGAGAGACAGACATAAAAAGTGAAAGGCACGCGTCCCTTCCACTCGAGCACAGTTAGCCCGCCTAAGAGCGAGAGAGACAGAGCGAGAGAGAGAGAGTGAGAGAGATAGGCATACACACCGGTTCATGTCTTGCGCTTCTATTTCGCTTAGGCGCCTGCATACAAGTTTACACGTTGCCAGTTAATTGTAAAACGATTGTTTAGTGATATTTCATCCTTCTTCCTACTATACGAATGAATATTCACATTAAAATTATTTTACCACTCAAAGTCGTTGTCACGTAAAACTTTCGCCCGTATACCGACTTTACAGGCAACCAATTTTTTTTTTTGTGATCTGTCATTGTCGCTTACACCCTTTTAGCCATTGATTCATCATCACTACCAACTTACCGGTAAGCCTCTGTAACCTTGCTCTCCTTTTAGACCTGGAGGTCCTTGGGGACCCTGAAAGAATTTTACACATAAACTATTATAATGAAAATATTAATATAGGGATATGAATAAAAAATAAAATACAGATACACAAAATTTCTACACAAGGGATTAATCTGACAGAAAGTAAAAATTCGAAACTCACAATGAGCGGCAAAATGGCCGGTGTTGTACTCTCAAACTGAAATCATAAATACAACCATAAGTAGGTACATCATCTTGCCCATCACTTCTAATGAGGGTGTATGGGACTCCTTAGGCATCCCATCACCTTCCATTTCTAATAAGTTAATAGGGTTTTTCTTTTATTATTTCTAACGTGCAAATAATCCCCACGGATATCTCTCCCCGCGCAAGCCGGGGGGAAAGTTATGTCGGACTCGAACCGACTAAAACGCACGATGCCTGTGTGGGTCGTTGTTGGTCGCCGAAGGTGAGGTTGACAGGCAGTTCTCTGCCGTCTATAGAAGTCCCGGCCGACCCAATGCCATCTCTCTCGATTTGGCCCTCCTCGGGTGTGGGGACTCCCGGAGTCGCCAACTCGTCCTCAGAAACGGAGAGGTGCGCGTAGCGCGCGGGCTTTGCGGCCTGCCTCTGCCAGGGTGACAGGCGGCTCCACCCGTCACCCCTTTGCCTGCGCTCATGGGGGACGAAGGTCATTTATCGACCTCCGACACTCGAGTTGCCTCAGTACGTTGGCTGCTGACTTAAGATCCTCCTTCACTCTCGCTACTGCTCCCGTCCCGCCTCCTCCTTCACGAGCATTACTTGCTCGAATAAGGACGCGCCGGCCATCCACGCATCCGCGCAGTGAACCATCGCTGCGCGTAAGGTAGCGAGCGTGAAAAATCTCACTCCCAGACGTAATAACTATTTATTAATCTGAGCTCCCAGGGCCGGCACAAGCTCCCGTCTTGGTATCTCCCACGCAGAACACTCGGTGAGCGTGTGCAACCCCGAGTCCTCGTTCGCGATATTATAGCTCTTATCCGCATGCAATATTGTACCAGATAAGGTCAAAATTATTAAAGTTTGTAAACTAACTAAACTAGAAGAATTTAAACATACGTACCCTAGGACTCTCAGTGGCTATCAGCTGCTGAGGCGGCTCCTATAAAAAAAACTACTTTTATAAATTAGTAAGTGACCTCACGACTGGCATGACTGACCGACGAGGCATCTCATCCATGCAACCGACATCTGAAAACCAGCGCTTCGCATACCCTGGTGTGCGGGGCATTCGTGATGAGATGGTGGCCCATTTGGGTGCGCACGATGTGAGTGTATCCTTATTATGTTATCTATCTGATTCTCTGTAGTTGTGTGTTCTTGAATAAATGCTTTTTCTTTCCTTCTTTCTATCAACAGCTTCCATGTTTTAACACTTGAGCTCTAAACAACGTACTAACAATTTTATAATTGTACTATCTGTATGTGGAATTTTGATCCTGTTCCAACTTATGGGAACCTATTCACAGAAAAAAAGCTTGTGTGTTATACTTGCCCCAAATTTTAAGTAGATCCGTTCAGCTATTTGAATGACGTGATTGAATAACAAACTTTCAATAATCTTGAAACATTTTCTCATTTATGATATTAGTAGGATAAACTTACTATTTCATCACAGCTGGTTTCAGTTAGGTTGTATCGGTAACAGCTCAAAGAGAGCCACTGTAGGTCTATCTGAAAATTAAATTATACTTCTTGTTATAAGTCTTTTTTGTAACACTTAGGAGACCAACAAATATACGGTCTACTGGTCTATTTGATAGATGCGGGAGGTACATATGGTCATCATTCTCACTCTGTAAGAACTTCATCACATAATGCACTTGTTTTGTTGCGTGTAGCTCAGCTTCGTTCCGGTGAATACCGTTCACCGGATCCAGTTCAGGGAGCTAAGGTGGGTTCTTTTTATCTAGAACACGCCAATTTGACTTCACCTCGCCTGATGGTAAGCTAAAGGTAAAGCCTCAGGAAAGACGGTCACCATTTCAGACACTAAGTGATGTTACAATGGTGGTATTCAGCTTCATGGCATTATCAAATGTTCTTTCACGCCCCGCTCAAAGGACTCGGGACTGTAGGAAGAAGGAAACACGTGAGCTGGTAATGAATTCCAGGTCTTGGTGGTGCGGCAAAAAAAAGAGTTTCCGAACCGCTTGGTTATATTCTGCACAGTGTAAGGTTGACATTTAAGCCCTGCACGTATTGTCCTGCGTAGGAAAGGAGAGGGTGGGATTAGTTGGAAGAGCTCATCAGAACACTATAACGGTATATTGGGTTCAAACCGAATACAACATCAATGTGTTTGCCTCTGCATCAGCCTATTGTCGATATTGGATGTCTCGTTAAGTAAAAATTGGAGTAGTTTTTATTAGTTTTTATATAATATACATTATTATTAACGACATTTTAAACACTTACCGGTGCCGGAGTGCCATCGTCATTAGACACTATAGTGACAGTAGTGGCATTAATGAAATCTTGGATCTCAATTCCTGCAGGTTCCAGCTGTAAAGCAGTTAAAATTTAATTTAAACCTGATGAATGTCTAAAATAATGCTATTTGATCACTAGCTTCTAGTGGCTAGAGGCTAGTGATCAAATGTGATCAAGCTAATGTAGCAATAGTGATCATGTGTAGTACCTAATCCGTATCAACATACTAACTAAACTAACTTTGGACTCTATGTACCAGTTTGCGACCTCTGAAACTAGTTTGGGATTTACATACGCCATCACTATCTCAGTGTTGAGTCCCAGTTCCGTCCGAAGCTTATACTACGGAGCCTGGCGTCCTGCTGCTCTGGGTCTTTCATACTATATGCAGATTTATAAAAGAATTTATATAAAATGTTGTTAAATGATACTATAATAGTTAAAACTATAAAAAGCCGCATGGTTCTCTACAGAGTAGAATTTGTACCACCCAGCTCGTCCCATGCGGTGTCGTACAAGGCGACTAAGGCATATGGCTGTTTAAAATCAGACAGATATATACAGCCCAGAGTCAGCCTCAGATGCATGTCTCGAGTCAACAATAGTGCCCGGAATACAGCAATAATCTCACCCTATTACGTGGAACCGAATACAATGATTGGTGAAATGTGGGTGTTCATTCACCTCTGACTAACCCTCCGGGGATAAAGGCATGATTATGTATGTATAAACTTACCTCAATACAGTCAACAGCGATATGCACCGTATTGTTCGTAACAGCTGCGTGAATCTTATGCCAGCCTGGAGTGAATATCTGAAAAGTGGTATTGATTAATTAGGTATATAGGTACTGAACTAACTTACTCATTCATACTTCATAATATACGAGGACGTAATACTAAGAAATTAAGTACGACAAGTAAGACTTCAGATTCGGCAGCACGAGTGAAACGCCCCTAGTGTTGCACGCGTCCATAGGCGGTAACCACAGTGTGCCATGAGCTTTTCTGCCACCTAAGTAAATTAAAAATATACATTTTACATCTGTTTTTCCAAGAGATCTCGCCCTGGGTCGGCCTCGGCCGGAGTGCGACAGATATAACTTACAAACCACAGACGGCACGCGTTTTAGTCGATTCCACTCCGAAATAAACACCCCCGTCGACACACCCGTGGGGTGGCGGATTTTGCGCACTTGAAATAATAAATATTTCTAATAAAACAACCATTAAACCGGGAAAAAGGAAAAGAAAGGAGAGACATGACTGCAAAAGAATCTATTGACTGGGAAAAGTACAAAACGATACAAACCATTTTCGTTTTTTTTACAACCATTTTTATTTAGAAATATAAATAGTTCACTACTAAATACTTAGTTCAAAATCGATTAAGATAGAATAAATTTCAACGGTCCTGGCGGGATTCGAACCCGTGATCTTTCTCTTACAGGGGGAATGCTCTGACCACTAAGCCACCGAACCTTCTCCTGAAACCATACAAATTCTTCTATGCATATATCCATCTTACGGCGACGGTGAGAGCCATCTACCGATATTCGTACGAACTATAGGAATCAATGAATAGTTATCATACTAAATGCTTAAAATTTCATTCAATAAATACTTAGTTTATTGCATTAAGTATTTATTAATTCTATTTGAGCAATCACACGCATTCGTGTTCGTCCCTAAAAAAAGGTGCGACTGGACCTCTACCCGACGCGAAGGTTCACGCTGGCTGCGCCAGAATATAGTATTCGATATATTTCTGATTTTAAAAAAAAATCGTTTGTTTCCATAACACATTTTTACAATAAATCCATATCCAGTGGCCCCACACTAGGCACACCTGTCCTGTGAATGCCTAATACGATTTACATATAAGAATTTACAACACAGTATCGAATGGCTGATCACAAAAAAAAAAAAAAAATTATATGGGGGTATATGTAACAAATTGTGTAACAAAAGGTAAAAAATTGTTTCTTACCTCTAAACTGGTAAACAGAACTCTAGCCCCTCTGTAGAAGACGGCAATTTTTTTGGTAACCGGTAACAGGCTTAATGAAAACAATAGTCGTTTGGACCTCGCCTTGACCAAACTCCAGGTACGACGGTGGCCACGGGCGTTGAATGTGCCAATGACAGTGAAGTGTGGCGGCAGGCCGGATGGGAACACCTGTCTGAAACGAAATATTAATCATCAACCAAGTTTAAGCAGTACTTCACTGCGGAGCAGCGACTCTTTCTTTATGAGGCACAGGTTTGAGAGTTGGTTTGAGAGTAGAAGCGCCACGCCGTCAACACGCCAAAAGGCACAGATTCTGGTGTTGGTTGTTAGTTCAAACTCAGATAAATTGTTTGACATAATGTCCACATTGTCCACAGCTACATTATATCATCGCACCGCTCGCCATAGGCAGGGAATTCATCCTCAGACATTGCGACCGAAAACAATCCGGTATGGTAAGGAACTTCATCTTACGCACGCTTAAGCTGTGGAATGAACTCCCACCCTCTCGGTTTTACCATGCGACTACAATATGGGTTTCTTCAAAAAAGGCATTAGATGGCTTCAGATTGGCAGCACGAGTGTAACGCCCCTAGCATACGTCCATAGGCCACGGTAACTAATTCCCATCAGGATCCAGTGTGCTTGTATGAGTAATATAAAAAAATATTCTAACATCACTTCATGCAAGATCTTCTTAATACTTTTTAACAAAAGAATCATTAGTAGGTCATGCTATTCCTAATAGAATAAAGTTAATAAATCCTGGTCTAAGCAAATCAAAATCGAAGATACCATGCACAAAACGGGATACGCGGCGGATGGATTTCAAGCGGATGTTATTTTATATGAAACAATAGTGGACGGGTTCCAGCCACACCTGGGAATAATTTTTTAAAAGAATCCTATACGTACTTTCCAAACAACCATTCGTCACTTATTTTACTCCTTTAGTAGTGAAATTTTTAAAAAATCTTTCTTATTGGATGCCTACACCATAAAAGAGCATCACCTAACAAAATTTCACATTTATAAGTCCATCGGTTTAGATACTGCGATGATATTCAGTAAAAGAAAAATTTTGTCCGTCGGGACTAGTAATTTTGGAGGGGCGTTTTTTGACTTATTCAGAATTATTATTAGATACTATAAGAATTCATTAGTAGAGACAATTCCGTTTGCGACAGTTTCCATATAGGAACAGTCCTCGCTCCACCGTCATCCACCGCAGTCCACGCAATGTCAATCTAACCATGCGTGAACGGCGACCCCCACTGCTAGCGGCTGTGGCCAACACCACACTTCGGCCTACCCTTTACTTATTTATTTATTAGGAGGAGGTGCAACACGGCGGTATATCCGTCCAATTGAGCAGTCCGACTGGGGAAGTACCCCCGCCCTATAGAATACCGCGGCCATAATGACCTCGTGTTGTGCTCCCGGCGGTGAGTAGGGTAGCCAGAGCTCACATAGGCTTGTCCTGCTTTGTCTTTTACACTGACGGCACAGAAACTCTTGTGCTTAAAAGGTTGGCAGCGCGAGTATGACTCCCTCGGTGTTGCACAAGTCCATAGGCCACGGTAACCACTTTCCATCAGGTGGGCCGTGTGCTTGTATGCCAACCAAGTGGTATTATAAATTAAAAAAAACTGATATATAACTGCCAGTAGGCATAAAAAACTTACAACAAAGGTCTGCTCAGATTCGCGTCGTTTCCAATCCTATAAGCTTTCTGCAGATACTGAGAACCTTGCACTTGCGTGACGCCTTTCGTCTTCGGCTGGTCCAACTCGTACACAGCTATGAGATCCACCGTTCTGATGAAGTCCACGTGACCAGTCAGGTTTGTGGAACACGGTGACATGGTGGTCAGAGGAGCTATGGTGGTCGTTGTGATGTTTTGTTCAGAGACTTCTGCGGTAGAAGGAAGGTTATATTTATTTTTATCAAGATCATGCCAATTTGACTTCACCTCGCCTGATGGTAAGCTAAAGCCAAAGTCTCAGGAAAGAGGGTTTATAATTATCACGTCAATCTGACTTCTCCTCGGTTGATGATAAGTTAACTTTTTATGTCCTTAGGTCAATCAGAAAGATGAAATTTTACGGTAAGGTCAGGTCAGGGTCAGGTGCACTCGCAACCGGCAGGCATTTATGAAAGTAGAAGAAGCCTAAAGGTAGCATTCGGATCTCGGCAGTGATGGGACCCAGCATCACTGCTTTGCGGAGCTGCCTGAAGCTTTCGGATAGAAGCGACACGAGGGGCGACTGCACAACTTCACAAAATAGCGACGCTTACAGTTGAATATGGTGAATTTCTAGTAGTGTAGGTTGGCAGACGCCACTCGGGTCGCGGCTATCCGAAAGTTTCAGGCAGAGCCACACAGCAGAGATCTATACAGCCGGTCGCAACTAACGAGTCGCGACTGCCGAAATCCGAATTCTATGACAAGTGAAAAGACTATTATTTTATACTGTTGATTAATGACACTTGGTGGAATTTGTTGTTACACATGACGTAATGCGAAACCGGTCAGGTCTAATAAAAAATATTGTATTATGTTTTTTACGTGTGAAAAATCCCCACGGATACCTCCACTACCGGAGCCGGTGGGAGAGGTTATGTCGGACTCGAACTGACTAAAACGCACGACGCCTGTGGGTAACTTTTGGTTGCCGAAGGTGAGGTTGACAGGCATATCTCTCGAAACCCTGACCGACCCAGGGCCATCTCTCTCGATCCGGCCCTCTCCTCGGGTGTCGGGACCACAGAGACCCAACACATCCCCGGAAATGGGGATACGCGCAAGGCGCACCGCCGCCGCGGTCTGCTTCTACCAGGGTGACAGGAGGCTCCACCCGCCTCCCCACCCAGGCCTGCGCTCATGAATAAAAAATACTGTGGAAAAAGTACAAGTGAAAAGACGTTCTCTGCCTACCCCAATGACAAACAAGCGTGATTGTATATACACAATCTATTTTATATATCTTTTAAATCACGTAAATAAATTCTGGTGAGACCTCGTAAAAAAGTACCCAGACCGATATATTACTGACAAATAAACACAGCCCTAATAAATTACAAGAGAGAAAACGCCTGACCGGTCGACGCGATAGGACTCATTTTGTTCTCCTTTTCAGCTCTAAATGGCTTTGGTTTCAAAAATAAATACTGCTATAAAAATACGGAAAGGCACAACAAGATGATTTGTCTATAAAGACGGACCGGATAAAAGAATAGTAGGTACTAGGTACCTACTTCTAGTAATTCATAAGCATATTCAGACAGTCTTGCCCACGACTTCTACTCGGTCACGTGGTTCCTGGCAGAGTAGAATTTGCACCACCCAATCTCTTCCCACGCGGTGTCGTACTAGGCGACTAAGGGATAGGGCTGTTTAACATCAGACAGATATATACAGCCTCAGATGCATGGCTTGTGTCAACAATGGTGCCCGGAAGACGGCAGTAGGTTCACCCCCGACAGCAATGGGACCGAATTCAATTATTAGTGAAATGTGGGTGTTTATTCCACCTCTGTCTAACCCTACTGGGATAGAGGCGTGATTATATGTAATGTATGTATGTATATATGTCCCCACGACTGGATATACCATTTATAGAATAATTAGTATGCATAATATCGGAGTTGCTTTAACAATAAAAATTCAAAAATGAACCAAGAGTAGCCTCATCATCATGTCTTAAGAGGCATGCCGGTGGGACAAGAGCTTGATTTGCTGGATGCAGAAGGCGGTAGTCATTGACACGGTACGCGCTGTGAGGTGGGTCCTCTCTCTGGACCCCTAACCACCGGTAGTATTGTCCTCGTACCCATGCCAGTAGAGTATTTTTATAGTTCTTACTAGCTGACCCGGCAAACGTTGTTTTGCCATAGTTAATCGGTAATCGACCGGCGAAGGCGGAAGATCAAATTAAATTGAGAAAAAAATCATGATTGAAGGAATTATTAAAAATAATAATATATAAAAATCGCGATGGAAAAATAGAGGTTGATCATAGAGGGTTAACAATTCAGGGTTGTATGTATTTTCTAATACTGTATCATAAAAACATAAAAAATAATCATAAATTCAAAAAAAAATTTTAGTGGATTACCCTTAACATTTAAGTTTTTTTTTTCATGTAAATACATTTGTTTCATATATAGGTAAGTATATACAATTGAACTAATAAATAACTTAATTTAAATAGTAAAAATATATTATATTATATTTATATTTCACGACATTCTACACAACGCTATCTAGACCCATGGTAAGCATACTAGCTTGTGTTATGGGATCTAGAAAGCGGATAAACATACTTAGATACTTTTTTTTTTTCTTTTTGTAAATACATACATATTATACATAGAAACACCCAGACCAATGCAAATATACATATTCATGCATACAAATATTTGCACTGAGCGGGAATCGAACCCGCGCCCCCTGCATAGCAGTCGAATGCTCTACCGCTACGCCACGGAGGTCGTCTCTAAAATTGTATAAAATTTATACAAACTATGCTATGTTTTGTATAAATTTTATAAGTACATTTAGGTAGATGAAAAATAGATGTTGTCCGATTCTCAGACCTACCCAATATGCACACAAAATTTCATGAGAATCGGTCAAGCCACTTCGGAGGCGTTTAACTACAAATGCGATACGATAATTTTATATACCTATTAGATGTATATTTAAGGACATTTAAAATTATATGTCGGTATATTTAATGAATGAAGAATAAAATAATAATCATATAACAAACTTCACATTGTTACAGCAGTATGTACACTAACCTGTTTGTCCATTACTCGCCCGGAATGTGCATATCACAAATATGAAGATGATAACCCTGAAATAAAAAAAAGCAATAAGTGTTTAGTTTCGCCGCGTGCTTCCCGGCAGAGTCGAATTTGGGCCACCCCATCTCTTCCCATGCGGCGTCGTACAAGGCGACTAAGGGATAGGGCTGTTTAACAACAGAGAGATATATACAGCCCAGACTCAGCCTCAGATGCGGAGCTCGAGTCAACTAGTGTCCGATATACGGCAATAGGCTCACCACCTATTACGTGGGAACGAATACAGTTATTGGTGAAATGTGGGTGTTCATTCATCTCTGCCTAACCCTCCGAGGATTTATCCTCGGAGGGTGAGGCAGAGAAAGCCTTTAGGCGTGATTTTATGTATGTATGTATGTAAGTGCTTAGCTGAAGGTTTATCGTCCCTTTTTAGCGTTTGGAAGTTTGGAACCAAACGTCAAATATTTAAAGAATGTTAGTAATCGAAATTACTTATATTCTATATATAAATTTTTCAATTGACTTGATTCAAACCCGGAACCTAGCCAATAGGTTGTGGAGATCTGATGTCGGTCTCGGAAAATATCGAATTTCAGCCGCATAACAGTCAGCCCCCAACCGACTTAGGAAAAGGTTCAGTAAAAAAACAATTAAATAAAAATTCTACAACATTGGACACAACGCTATTTAGACCTATCGTAAGCATAGATTCACTAGCTTGTGTTACGGAATCTAGGATGCGGATAAACATACTTAGACACTTTTTTTGTAAATACATACATTTTATACCTAGAAACACCCAGACCAATGCAAATATTCATATTCAAGCATACAAATATTTGCACTGTGCGGGAATCGAACCCACGCCCCCTGCGTAACAGTCGAACGCTCTACCGTTACACCACAGAGGCCGTCTTTACCTGAATGACTACAGAAGCTAATCTGAAAACGAAATTGTGCAAAGAGATAATTAAATACATTAACACTCTTTTTTCGTATTTGTAGGTAGGAGGCATATAGGCAACCGGACGCAAAACGTCCACTTCTTAAAATGACAACTTCTTAAAATGTCCAGTTCTTAAAGCGACATCTTTAGTGTCTCTATGAAAGAAAATAAAAAATACTTAAATAATTTTTAAAAACACACATAACGGTTTTCCTTTTTTATTTAGGAAGATGTCACAATAATAAGTCATTAATATACCTAGGTACTTATTCGTTCTCCAACACTCGACCCAACATTGACCCCCAAACATCATCGATGCATGAAATAAATTGATACATCAGACGCGTCCTATTTCTAGCATCGAATCCCAATACCCGTAGGTCAACAGATAATTGATCTTATGTGATGTCCTACTTGAGATGACCTTCATCAGTCAATGAATACGTGAGCCAATTTGATGATTTCTTGACGTCAAATCAGTTGATATAGATATGATAGGTCAATGTTCGATTTTGACGTAAATACATCTTTTACAGCTGAAGTGGCAGTGGAAGACCGATGGCCGTTAGAGCAAACGAGACCTAGAGTGGAGACCTCGGGAAGGCAAATGAAAGGTGTTCCCGGCTTCACCTGGGAATAAATTCATAAAATAACTTCATAAGAAATTTTTAAAAGTCTTGTTAATAAACTTTTGAAAAACAAATAATAAACAATATTGGTGTACGTTTACTTCGGACCGGTAGCAACTATTTGAAATTTCATGCCGTTCATTGCCTATTTTGTCTCTTTAGTTGTGAAGTTTCTAGAAATTCTGTCTAAGTGGGTAGTTATTGGTACCCTGAAGGGCATCACTTGACAAATGCATACATTCAATTTCATATTTTGTGGTTTGGGCTCTAAGAGCCAGTTTCGAGGAGGTAGGACACGACGGTATTTCCGTCCAATTGAGCAGTCCGTCTGAGAAAAGTACCTTCAGAATACAGCGGCCATAATAACCTCGTGTAGTATTCCTGGCGGTGAGTAGGGTAACAAAAGCTCACTGGAAAGTTTTCGTACTGCCAGTGGGAAAACCAAAGGCTTGTCCTGCTTTATCTTTTACACAGACGACACAACATCAGAACACTCCCCATGGTACAGACGGTAAAATACAGCCATGGACGCAACATCTTTACGCATCTGTAAAGGTTCTAGGGTGTTCGTGACCTCGGGATTCCCAATGATGCGGACCGCACGTCGCTGCAACCTGTCGAGAGCATCTAGTAAGTACTTTGCTGAACCATCCCAGAGAGGATATAAGTAATATTACTTAGATAGATTGCAATTTAGATTACTAGATACAGCAACAATTTATGATGTTGCTAGGAAGATGAATTACTCAGGAAACGAATGAGTCAGTCAATGTTGAATGCAGCCGCGCAATAATTTTATCACCACAATTCGGAGATGTTGTGATATTATCATTGAATTCATTCGGCTCGTTAGCGATGAACAACATTAATCATTCTATATATATGTATTTTAACCGGTTATGAGACACGACGAGGGTTTCAGTTGACAGCTTTGCGCCATTTATGAATCAATTTCAATCATTCTTTTATTACCCGACAGAGGCGAAGGGTTATGATTTTGACAGGCTATGTATGTATGTATGTAGGTCCATGTTCCCTCATAGCTCCTGAACTACTTATTAAAACTGGACAAATGAGGTATTGTTATAAGCATCTTGGTCGTCCCACAGATTAATAAATAGTTACTACGTAGTCGTCCGTTGGTTATAGGCTATGTAACGTGTCACTGAATCTAATGTGGCGCCTTCTAGCGGTCATAAAGTGTTAAAATATGTACTGTGTTAAAATTTGAGATAAATATATTGTATTTGGTTTAAACTGAAAGCACTTAACTAGCACATTTCAAATATGAATTATACCTATTGCTTGCGTCAAAAAATAAAAATAAAAAACTGTAGTCGTATGCCACTAAATCTAATAAAACAATACGTTCTAGGAAAAAGTGGCATACGATCACTGCCATCCTTGATATTTACTTGTTTTATGTTTTTAGAGCGCCATATTTCAGTAGTCAGGTTTTTCAACATTCATTGGGATAATTGGCTAAGCATATCGAGTGTATATAGAGCCCTAGAAGGCCAAGCGAACCTCACCTAAGAGTCAATTCACCTCGTGGATGGTAATTTAAACGTCAGTCGCCTATCACTCATAGTCAGTTTCCGAGGGTTCCGTAACTTACATAAACCGTAATATATTTTGAATGTGTTGACTCAAAAGTTTGATATTTGCACAGTTTCAAGACGTTATAGACTTGAGTATGTGGTATGAATTGAACTTTACTACTTTTTACTGAACTTGATACCTCCATAAATTTCTGAGAAAAAGGGGTTCCATTTTTATTTTCTTTACAGCTACGGAACCCTAAAACCGTCAAATTTAATTAAACGTAGGAGGAGTAAGTGGACCCGGGCTCTTACGAACTACGGTACCTAATGCTTCAAGCATGTAAAGTGCTATGTAATGTTACTCTGTACTCCTTATTTGTGAAATAAACATTTATTATTATTATTATTATTTCTCAGTACCTTGACTCTCGGGACTATGGAGTCCCGGGCCTTTGGAAGGCGTGAGTCGGGCCGAAGCCAAGACGTAGGGGTCCTTTTATGAGAATTTAATATGCTAGGAATACACACACATGGCGGATATCATCCCCGAGCGCACAATATGATACACCGGGAGATGGTCCCCGCCAGGTGCAGAGACTATTGCTGTGCGGTGCTGTGGCCGCGATGGAAACTAAATTATGGGCTATTGGATTGAGAATTGGATGGACTGGTGAATGGGCTATAGGGGGAGACTAACGGACGCCTGCCGTGACAATAAGTCTCAAACTTGTAAAAAGGCAGGCGGTGACTTGCCAACTCATTGCATGGGCCCCATTAAAATAGCCACATATAGTGCGACCATGGAGCAATATCCGTTGAGCGGCTAAGGTTGTCGAGAGGTGAGTCTGCGGGGCGCAAGTTCCCGGTATACCAGTCAGCGTGCCCCCGGCGTTATGCCATTTTACACTTCCAACCTGGAGCATAGGTTCTGCTCTTGCAACTCCACTCATGGCCGGCCAATAAAGGCAAGCACACAAGGTGAGGGGGAATAAATCCTAATCCTCGGGAGAATCGGGGTACGTGGTGTCGCCACGCACCAACAGCTCGCCACAAGCTGCCCCTGCGGTTTTATTATTATTATTATAAGTTCACTAATAAGTTATCATGATCAGTGTTTACTGATTCATCCAAAGCTGGAACAAGGGGTTCGTTTTTCTACGTTTTCTTTTCCACCTTGAACAATCATTCAAATCAATCAATCAGCCCACCGCAGTCCACTGCTGGACATAGCCCTCTCCCAATGTGCCCTATTTCGTTCGATCCTCTGCATTCCGCATCCAGTCTGTCCCAGCCACTTTTTCAGATCGTCAATTCATCTGGTTAGGGGGTGTCCTACCTTCCGTTTACCTTCTCACAGTATCCACTTCAACAGTCATCGGTCCTTCGAAAGACGTGGCCAGCCCACTGCCCATTTTTTTTTATGTGCGACAATATCCCCACGGATACCCCCCGCCGGAGCCGGTGGGACAGATTATGTCGGAATCGAACCGACTAAAACGCACGGCGCCTGTGTATCATTGTTGGTTGCCGAAGGTGACGTTGACAGGCATATCCCTCGCACCCCGGCTGAGCCTACTGCCACTTTAGCTTTCTTATTTTGCGAGCTATGTCGGTAAATTTGGTTCACCTCGTACATTCTTAAGTATTGCCGACAGTGAGGCCATATTTTACATATGTTATTATTTACAAAACGTCGCGCCAGCACTTTTAGCATCTTCCCTATCGGGGCCCAGAAGAAGTAGTATGACCAGACATTTGTTTAGTCGCGTCCCCATAAAACACGGGTGTTTGGGTTACTTGAGATCTTACAGACCCAGTTGTTGGTTAACGGAGTCGTATTGCCAGACAGCAATCACGGACGAGCTTCGGAGTTTCTGCAGGTTAATGCTGGCGTGCCCCAGGGGTCCGTCTTATCACCCACTCTCTTTCTTCTGCATATCAACGACATGCTGTCTACCGGCAATGTTCATTGTTATGCAGATGATAGTACTTTACATGGGAGTTATCATGGACATCCTACGGCCAAACAGTCAGATATCGCAGAGAAAAGGCAGCTTCTTGTCACTGAGCTTGACGGGATCCTGAATCACATTTCTCAATGGGGCTCTGAGAACCTGGTTGAGTTCAATGCCAAGAAGACGCAGGCATGTGCGTTTACAGCAAAAGTATCTTCTTTCCTTCCCCTTCCCACTCTTCAGAGCACGCCACTGCCATTGCAGGACAATCTCAATATCCTAGGTATGGATGTTCGCTGCAACCTGAATAACAAAAACTACATCGAAAGCATCATCAAAACAGCCTCACGAAAACTCGGAGTACTGAACAGAGTGAAACGATTTTTCACGCCGGAGCAGCGGTGTCTTCTATACAAGACACAAATTCGCTCCTGTGTGGAGTACTGCTCGCATCTCTGGGATGGTTCAGCAAAGTACTTACTAGATGCTCTCGACAGGTTGCAGCGACGTGCGGTCCGCATCATTGGGAATCCCGAGATCACGAACACCCTAGAACCTTTACAGCTGCGTAGAGATGTTGCGTCCATGGCTGTATTTTACCGTCTGTACCATGGGGAGTGTTCTGATGAGCTCTTCCAATTAGTCCCACCCTCTCCTTTCCTACACAGGACAACGCGTGCAGGTCTTAGATGTCATCCGCACACGGTGCAAAACATCCGATCAAGAACCAAGCGGTTCGGAGACTCTTTCCTCTGTCGCACCATTAAGGCCTGGAATTCATTACCAGCTCACGTGTTTCCTTCTTCCTACAGTCCCGGGTCCTTTAAGCGAGGCGTGAAAAAGCATATGATAAGGCCGTCAAGCTGAGTGTCACCATTGTCACACGGTAAGTGTAAGTAATGGTGACCCTCTTTTCTGGAACTTTGCCTTCAGCTTACCATCAGGCAAGGCGAAGTCTAATTGACGTGTCCTATATAAAAAAAAACCCGTATAAAAACCGTAACACCTAAATAAAAAAAGTAGGCGAAAGGAACCGGGATCCTCAGATGCAACCGAGAACAATGGTTACATGATGATGATTTAGACGCAAAATATGGTGGAATCGCCCCCACTGTCCCAGTTTAGATTCCTAGCCAATACTGCTGTAAACCCAAAGTCGACAAAAATAATAAGTTCTATGAATTTATCGGAAAAAGTCTCGAACAGTATAATTATGCTGTAAACCCAGTCCATTCAACATTATAAAAAGGTTGCCTATAAGAGATCGCTTCTAGCTATAAAACCGCCATTTGTACATTTTTATAATGTTGTCTGTAAATATATGTACTATAATTGATTGGTGTACAATAAAGATTTATTTTATTTCATCTTCAACAGTTTTCAGTCTACAAGCGATTTAGCTTAGTTAGGAGCGGTTAACAGGAATACAATGGTATCCTACTAGTTATTTCGGTTCTAATAACCTTAACACACACTCAATTGCAAAAATGTTCATAATTCTATACACTTCAAGTTACACATGCTATTTGAGTTTATAATTAGGTAACATCGGTTTAAAGTTATAAACATTACATAAACTCATGCCTATATCCCCGAAAACCCTTTCGGCAGAGGCAGAGGTGCTAGCACCCACATTTCGCCAGTTTATGTTTAAGCCCCAATGGCGGCGAGCCTATTGCCATTAACCGGAGACTTGTAAACCTGCGATAAATACACACGTAACTTCGAATAGCATCGAAAAGTCATTGGTGTGTGCCATGGTAAACCTGGGAACGAACCCGAGACGTCGTCTTAGCAGTCCATTACCCATACCACTAGGCTACCGCGGGCTATAGTTAGGTAATTTAACTTATTGCTTTACACTTTGTAAAAGCATTTGGTCACCTTGTCTGCTAGTATATATCTAATGGCGATTTACATAATATTGCTGTCAAATTAAACATAGTCTTTCTAAGCAACTTACCTAAACTCTGCCATGTTATAACGCACTCCCGTAAACATTGCGACAGTACATCAATACGGAAGCGCACTCCCGCGCACCGCCACCGAAGCTTAACGAGCTCTTACTGAGATTTGTCTCCGCATACTGATAGAACTTCATATATCAATTTATTCGTCTGACAGACGGCACACTGCCACAATTGAATATTAGATGAGTAAGTTCTTATGCGAAACAATTGCGTGGTGAACGCGTTCTGTAGTAATTAAACAAAGGCGCCGACATATCAGCAGTAGGTATTTTATCTATTCTGTGATATCGTTCTGTCGCTGGTTAGAAGGTAAGGAATGTCTATTAACTAATATGCATAGAAATCGGTAAGAGTAGAATCAGTAAAAGAGTAAGATATTGTAGGGTTAAACAATACTAGTCCTATAAGATTTAGAATAGTTTACTGTTCTTAATAAACGAGTATCAAGAGACCTCATACTTTGGAGAATAGCCGTCGGTTTTCCACCAAGCGACTTCCACTTGACCTCCACAACCCACAAGGGAAATCGAAGTTTCGTCGTTAAAACAGCTTTGGGAATTTTTAGGGCTTCAACATATATGTTTGTATAGCAAACAGGACTGACGCTTTAACGTACTCTCTGAAGCACGGAATCACCCAAACCAATAGATACAAATAAATATATTCATGTATACGAAAATTAGCACTGAACGGGAATCGAACCCGCACCCCCTGCATAACAGTCGCATTGTCTACCACCACACCACTGTGTGACTATGTGAGGCATATGTAAATACTATCAAAGTAGGAAACTAGCCACCGCACCGTTTACTTAACTACGTCAAAATGTCAGCTTAAACCGGTAGCAATTAGACTGTTAATACTATTGATTGATGGTATTTGACGGAACCTTTTTCTTTTTTTATACCACTTAGGTGTTAGACAAGCGCACGGCCCACCTGATGGAAAGTGGGTACCGTGGCCTATGGACGTGTATAACACCAGAGAAGCCACACTCGCGCTGCCGACCCTGTAAGCACAGAGTTTCTGTGCCGTCAGTGTAGAGGACAAAGCAGGACAAGCCTTTAGTCATCCCACTGACAGCACAAATTCTCCAGTGAGCTCTGGCTACCCTACTCAACGCTGGGAACACAACATGAAGTTATTATAACCGCGGTAATCTGTAGGGCGGAGGTACTTCCCCAGTCGGACTGCTCAATTGGGCGGGAATACCACCGTATTCTACGACCGTATCCTGCTACAGATATTGAAAAGACACTTTATACTTTGTATTTTATTTTTCACCTAACCGGTTTCGCCTCACGGCATTCTCAAAGGTTTGTATTGGCGGTTAAAAAGTTAGATTTCAAAATACTATAATATTTAACAATATTCTACATGCGGCTAGTTTTAAAAACCAGATAGGTATGTTCATTGATCTTGGCAAATTTTAGATGGATAGATAGATAGATAATTCTTAATTGTACACCAATAGATTACAGTAAAATTTGTAGTTAGCATGCATACAGTTTAATGTACAATGGGCGGCCTTATCGCTGGAAGCGATTTCTTCCAGGCAACCTTGAGATGGACAGTAATGTAATAAAGCAAAAGATTTGGTGTAGTTAGCAAATAAATTAGAAACAAGTCGTATTAAAAAAAAACAAAAAGAAAGAAGCTTTAGTTTTCTATAAATATCAATCAATTCAGCCGTACCTGCTGTCTTCAGACTGTTAATACTGTTGATTGATGGCAGTTGGAACCTGCTACACATTAAAATAAGACACTTTTTACTTTTCCATTTTATTTTTCTCTTTATAACCGCTAATACAAACCTTTTAGAATGCCGAGAGGCGAAACCGGTCTAGTGAAAAATAAAATGCAGTGTAGGTATTATTCAATACGGTAGCAATTAGCTGATCCATTAATCTTTGTAGCTCTTGGATTAATTCCTCAAGTACTGTGGTCATCGCCTGTCAAGTCCACATGTTGAAATTTATTAATTAATATGTTGCCAGACAATGTGTTTGGATAGTATTACATGGTGATGTCACTTGCAAATGTTGCATAACTACCTACCTATCTTTAAATACAGGGTGACTTTTAGGATGGTTTTTATACAACTTTGGTGGCAGACAAGCACACGGCCCACCTGATGGAAAGTAGTTACCGTGACCTATGAACGTGTGTAACACCAGTGGAGTCACAACGGTGCTGCCGACCCTATGAGAACAGAGATTTTGTGCCCTCAGTGCAGAACATAAAATCAGGACAAGCCTGTTCTTCCCACTGACAGCACAAAAACTTTCCTGTGAGCTCTTATTATAGCCGTGGTATTCTGTAGGGTGGAGGTACTTCCCCAGTCGGACTGCTCAATCGGACGGGAATACCGTCGTGTCCTACTTCCTCACAAATAAATATTGTTTAACTCTCTTGAACTGCGGGTCTTTTGGTTTTAATTTTCAAAATTTCGTTTACGAGGAGATATTATATACTTAACCTTTTCAAAATAGAAATTCAGTCATATAAAAATAGTTTCTCTGATTTCATAACCATATCTAGCTAGGGCTTAGAAAGTTGGCATCTACAGACCCATGAACGAATTAAGCCTGTCACGAAACAGACAAATCTGTTTTATATGTTCTGTAGTCAAGCATAGTCTATGGATAAGTAAGAGGTGTCTGTAATGGTGACCCTCTCTTCTTATTTTACCATCAGGTCTAACGGCCCCGGGACTGTACGTAGAAAGAAACGCGTGCTGGTAAAGAATTCCAAGACTCTATGGTGCGGCAAAGACAACAGTCGCCGAACCCCTTGGTTCGAGAGGGAATCGTTTGCACCGTATGCGGGTGACATCTAAACCCTGCACGTGTTGTCCTGTATAGAGAATGCCTCAGGAAAATTATTGGTCGCGTGCGCAAAAACAACTCGACTAACATTTTATCAAGAATGAATTCAAATTTTAATGGCCTACCCATAGAGTGTAATATAAAAAAAAGTGTAAAGGCCAAATTCGGAATTCAAATTAGTGATACAATTTTAGCAATGTTCTTGAGCTTGCGACTTCGTTCGGGAATAAAAATAAAAAAAATATTTCCAGATGACTTAAGACAGTTTTAATATTTATTTCATTTACCTATATTGAATTTTTCAACGGTCACACGTATTTCATTTTAAAGTTGTCTAAGGTACAACATATTCCACAAAAATAATAACAATATCCAATAGCGTGAGCATTCGTAGAACTGAGAACACTTTAAGATATAAAAATTGACTATGAAACAGGAGCAAATTGCTTTTATATTGGTGGCAACATTTTATCCAACATTTTTGTCCAATATTATTTATACAGTAGTCAAATGATTAAGTCTTCACTATTTATTAGTTTATAAGAGCTAATCGTATCTAATAATATGCATAATAATATTGGACAAATACCTATTCCACACGCATATAGATTATTAAGATATAAATTCACAACAAAGTCTATTATTAAACGTAAACGGCGCGGTGCAAGGGCACGCGAACCATCGACAATATAGATTTTAATCTGTCATTATGATGTTTCGTGATATATATCTGTCATTGTGACTTGTCAAAGTAGAATAAGTGAACACATATTGCTATTTCACTTTACCTTTTTCATAATATGCATCGTCAGAAATTAGACGACCGTATGTAATGTATTCTACTTCATTTTCTATGGCTCCGTCTACGGTTAATAGGACTTTGGCTCGAATGTTGATAACTTGTTTACAGATAAAAATGATCTAATTATGCCTCTTTATAATTGTTACTACTTAAATTATAAAACATTTAAATTATATAAAGTTTAATAGACCATATTACAGTACTACAACAGATCTACTTAATTCATACTGAAGGCAGAAAATGTGTTCTGCTTTTGAACATTGAGATAAAAAATAGCACGGCCTTAAAAACTTCTTCATAACTGAAGACGTGAGTGGATGAAGTGGCTATGTAACAATTTTAAACTAATGAGATAGTGAACTTCAACTATAACGTTTTCTGATAGTTTATGTACATTAATATTATAGTGTCTAATTATTGTTTAAACAATCAGAGCATTATAGTTATCTGCATATGAAATATTCAAGCTTTAAAGTCCATTATCAGAATTTTTAATTGTCACATAGCCCCTTTACTCACTAACGTCTTCAATTACACTCGACAAAAGTCGTAAGTAAGTAAGAATGACGTAGTAATAACAAACAAAATACTATTTTTTATTTCAATATACACTGTTTATAAAAATATCACATAACAATAATAAATAATCATGATTTAAGTGATAATTGTAGACATGAAAATGGCTTACGAGAATATATCAAAAACGATATTTTAATAAGTGTACTACTTAAGTAACTATATATCAACTTATTAATCGAGTTATGCATTTTGGATACTCATATGAAAAATATAGATACACATGTTATTTATTTAAATAAAATAAAAACCTCAATTTCGGTATTATTCGATTTATTTTATTACAGTGCATGCAGTTTGCACAGATAGTAAAAATAATTTTAAAAATGATAGAACACACTGTCCCGCCAAAAACAATATTATTCAACTATTTCCAGTATCAAGATGATGCAAGAATGACAAATACATTCAAAACTGTTTAGATATTTAAAAGTTTACATAACAATATAGTTATTTTTTGGGTAAGTAACAGAAAAAAAATCATTTTATGAGTTTTTAACAGTCCAGTTCTTGATATTCCTATTTTTAAAAACTTTACAGAGTGGTTTGGTACTTTGATTATATTATCTTTAGAAGCGCACCGTGTCAAGTAACACAACGGTGTACCATGACAACCGTGCCTGGCCAATCGCTTCATATGCTGGCAAAGATCACCGCACAGTCAGCTCTTGCCGTGGTCTATGTACCTTTATATAATCTAACTATAAGAGGGCCTTCTAACCGCTAATTTTAAAGGGTGTTATGTATCTCTAAATGCATAATATAACGCTACTACACGTATAATACACAAGCTATAGTTATATTATACATGTTTTATATGTCAACCTTCTATACCGCATTTCTGAAGTTTTTTTTTTTTAAATTAAGGATAGAAATGTAATACTTATATTGTTTTTGATTAACTTACGAAGATATTTCTTAAATAATTTAACAATATTATGAAAAATATCTAAATAGAAAAGAAATTAATTTTTAGTATTAAAAAATTAATATAAAGTTTTGTAATAGATTACGACGACTAAACAGATAAGTATATACTACACACCTTTTCATACAACTTTATATAAAAAGGTGTATACTTATCTCCTTTGCAGTGTTTACACAGTGCGTTACGAAGGCTGACATAGTTATACAATCATTAAGTGACGTAATCAAACGATACGCGTCATCGAGTGACGTAATATGCTAATCGTTATAAAAATAATTGTGTTGATGTGTGTGCGGATAGTTTGACAGATGTCAAGTGGCGACTGTCTTGTTGTCATCTTGTCTATGCCGTGGATCTGGTCACTTATATAGCAATAATTTATATGTATCTCCAAAACTTTCAGAGACCTATGTAAGTACCGACTGAGTACCAAACCAATATAGATTATGCTAATCAGTAAGATTAGTTTAAAAATCTAGGAAGAGAAAGAAAATTATCTAAGAAATAGTGTCAATGGGATGCCTCAGTGGAGGAGGGAGAGGAGAATTTTTTTTTAAAAACAAAGCATATTATTAGCCTATAGAATTTGATATCAGTTCAGTAGTAGTTCATCAAACAAACAAACAAACAAATCTTTCCTCTTTATAATATTATTATAGATATTGCAGTGTTACCCCCTAACAGAATCTTGTAAATATACCTAATGGCAATTATTTGACCATAGACAATAAAAAAACCATTATTTATTGATAGCTTTTTGTCCCTAAACTGACTTTCCAACTCTTATGAATTCGGTATAGGCTAACTACATGACCTCATATCTTTTCACAAGAGAAAGAATTTTACGCTTCTGTCAAAATATCCACACACACATAACTAGAGCGCAGCATAGAGCTACCTTAAATTTAATACTTTTTTTATTGTATTATTTGTCAATTTTTTAATTTTTTTTTTGTTATATGGCACCACAGCCACATTAAACGACAATCACACAAGTGACTTATTGTGCATAAACAAACATACTAACATTATTTTTTGAATTGTTTTTGAATGATATTTATATTTTTTTTAAACTCTCATAGCAAAAGTTTATTAAAATTGAAAACAGAAAGAGAGAAAATAGAGATATTTTTTGCTATTCAATGCAACGATAAAATGTATTTTTATGATATTAAAACTCATATTTCACCATAATGAACCCAGCAAAAAAGGTATGCCAGTAGTAGTCTTTTAGGATTTTTCCAGAGCCAGAAAGGCTCTGTTGACGCTTCATGCTAGATTACGTGGGGACCGAAAACTGATACACTGTCTGTCTACCTCTGTACACACGTCTGTGTATCCCCAGACATACAACCGTGCGCACATACAGTAGGCCGGCCAGAAACCGCGAGAAGGCAAACGGAATGTGGGACGCCTCATTGCCAGATGGACTGACGACCTAAAAATGCGAAAGGCGGAAGATCTAGAGCAATGGCGCATATTGAGATAGATCTATGTCCAGCAGCGGACTGCGATAGACTAATTGATTGATTGATACAACTGCGTATGCATACCAAAGACAGTTACTACCATAGCCAACAGACTGTTTGCTGTGTTTATTTTTATCAAAACTCATAAACAATTCAAAAACGTATCGAAGCAACATGCAAACCTTATCCAAGCTAAAGTGTCATATTGCCAGAACAGCAGTTTAGTAATAACATCACAACCGCCTCTCATCAATTTAGTAGCCTACTTAAGCTCATTATTACAGAAAAAACTTTGGGCACGAACGAATTCCGAATTAAGTGTATTGGCACTATACATTATAAGCATATGAGGCTACCATGAACTATCTGAAACTTCGGACCCACACTAAACACGAAGGAAAGTCTTCGTCCGTAAATTCGGATGTTTCATGATGGGCCTACTGACTGGTATGAAGCAAGCTGCTGCGTTTTCGAAGTTTACACATTGGTTATGTAGATGGCGCTACTTGGTATTGTGAAAAAATACCCGCGCTGTTAAAATGTATGTCACCATTTTTGGGAGTTTTGTCAATATTTGTATTTTTTTTTTTAATAAAACAGAATTTCATTTTATTATTTTTAAAAGTGATTTTAAGATGATTTTTTGAAGGAGATTAGTTGTGTTCTATGTAACCTTTAAAAAATGTAGTTTTCTTTTATATAAACGATATTTTCTCAACAATAGTGGGCGAAATTGACAGTATCAAACATAGACACGACCAATATCATAGATATTTTTTTCGTATAACTTGATACTGGTAATATACGCAAATAGCGTAATACATGATTAGAAAAACAGTACCTACAGTCAAGTAGGTTTCTCGAGATCAACAAAAAAGAAGCAGCTTGCTTAGGCCTACACCAAACAGACTTGATATCAAAAGTTTCATAGTCTATATAAAACAGCGTGCGTCGTCTGAGAGCTACAAAATCGTGTAACAATGACAAATCTTAATATTAAAAACCTAATATTATATACGTTATTAAAAAAAGAACCTTTTCACTTAAATATTTTTGGTTCTAATGAGTACCATATTCTTGGATTAAAAAAATAACCTATATATAGAAATTTTGTACTTCCAAAATTAAATGAGAGCCTTCAGAAGAAACATGCTTAATAAATAGACCATACCATATTTTATGAAGCCACTTATTCAATATTGTAGGCTATTTTGTGACTAAAAATGTTTCAAACGTGTTACCTCACATAAGAATTTTCAACTATTTAAGTATAGAAAATATTTTATTTTTTTATCAAGCATCTCTCAAAAGCCATTGTCTCAAACATTTCAATTACAATTACTACTTATATTTTAATAATAAACACGCACACAACTGAGCGATTTTCAAAAATAATAATTTATAACAAAAATATGTCAATTTGTTTTACTACACAAATAAAACTAAAACATAGTAAAATATTTTTTTCAAAATTAAATTAAGATATGTATGAAACAAAAACGGTCTATTAAATATAAATTATAACAGATGTCGGGTGTCGACACATGTATTGTACAATTGTACAAACTAATTCAACGTCTGTGGTCCTGATAATATATTATTTGCACATTGTCTTCATTTATGTCCCAAACATTTCAATCAAAAACCCCATTCTTTTAGAAAAAATACATCAATTTCGTATTATCATAATTATTTTATTTCTCGTCAAATTTTCAAAAATATTTACAGCACAGTCTATTCCTAGATTTAAAGTTTTTTTTTTTTATTAAAATCCAATTTCATTGTGCAAAAATATACTGTGAATATATTTTTGCACCATGAAAATTAAAAAGTAGAATATAGGAGAACACATTTGACTAATTAATTTTAAAATGTTCATTACTTGCAATATACATACCACTTATTTCAGCTTAAAATTAAGAATATTAACTATAGTCCATCTAAGGAATTAAATAAGACTTAAAACACATCGACTGAGATCTGTCACTCACTTTTTTACGAGTTTTTATTTTTTTTTCACAGTTTTTATCACATTTTTTAAATACTGCTTCCTCTTAGGTGCTTCGTGGGTAAGATATGTAGTCACTTCATGTTGAAGTTTTTTTTTTGTAGAAATATGAACATTTCCGTGTATGTGTGGGGGAGGGGGAGACCACACGAGTGGAGGTTTTGTGTGGTGACTGACAACCGAAATCGTTCAGGACGTGTATTTTTTACCTTTGTTTGGAGATCCCTGCGCGTGAAAGAAATTGTATTATTAAAAAATAAGAACACACAAATTTTCAACATACAATATTAAATTGAATTTAAAAAAGTAATTTTCAACGAATCATTAACAAAATTAATCAAAAATACCAGTTGAAATATTTTTTATAGACTAGCAGCACTGAAGGTGACATAGACAAATTATTGTATGTGATTAAAAAAAAATATATAGTGTTCATTTGTTTATGGTGATGACCATAAACAAATTATCACTAAGTTTTTTTTTAGTTATTACTGCAAGGAAATATCACTAAGGCCTAATTGAGACCAAAGAATAGAAATCATTTCTCGATGAATAATCAACTTGAGACGTTGGTGGTAGAACTATTAACGTGACATTATGATTTATACATTATGCAGTTCATAATAAAGTGTATATTTACCTGGCTATGTCACGCGATTGCGTTGACCAAGTACTGGGGCCGCGTGCCCTCCGGCTGATAAAGAGTGATCGATGCTATGTAGTTGTTGGACATCACCTGTGATACATACTGATGTTAGAATTCGAAGGGGTTACGATGAGTGGGGTTGAGACACTATGGAACATTTTGGAGAGGTTTCATCGCCAAGATTTTCAGGGTCGAAAACAATTTCACCAGTAAGCCAGTACATGGTTGACAGATTAGGTACTGTCGCAGGCGTTCCTCTAGAAGGTGGGAGGTCAGACAGCCGTCACAAATGATAAAACAATACTGGAAGGTAAAATTAGCTTTGGATGCAACCGAGACGTACCACAGATATACTCCATTCAATTCAGTACTTAACTAAACGTAAATAATTTTATGTTTCTTCTTAATGTTTTTTTTTATGATTGATGGGCTCGTATAAATATATTATATATATAAATAACTGAGTTTTTAAATAGTGGTCAACAACTAGCACCTCTGCCTACCCCTTCGGGGGACATAGGCGTGAGTTTATGTTATGTTATGTTCAATAAAATCCTTTACAGCTGCGTAGAGATGTTGCGTCCATGGCTGTATTTTACCGTCTGTACCATGGGGAGTGTTCTGATGAGCTCTTCCAATTAGTCCCACCCTCCCCTTTCCTACACAGGACAACACGTGCAGGTCTTAGATGTCATCCGCACACGGTGCAAAACATACGATCAAGAACCAAGCGGTTCGGAGACTCTTTCCTCTGTCGCACCATTAAGGCCTGGAATTCATTACCAGCTCACGTGTTTCCTTCTTCCTACAGTCCCGGGTCCTTTAAGCGGGGCGTGAAAAAGCACATGATGAGGCCGTCAAGCTGAGTGTCACCATTGTCACACGGTATGTGTAAGTAATGGTGACCCTCTTTTCTGGGACTTTGCCTTCAGCTTACCATCAGGCAAGGCGAAGTCCAATTGACGTGTCCTATATAAAAAAAAAAATCGCTAGGTAATATCGCTATAGTTAAGTATCTAACCGAATGGAATAAGTGCCCAATCACGGCGTGTACGCCAACAACGCTAAGATGATTTATTTATTTATTTAAACTTTTTGCACAAATACACAAATATTGTACAAAGGCGGACTTGATGCCACATGCATTTTCTATCAGTCAACCTTAGAACCTGCAGAGATATTTATATCAAATGTAGGTGCACGAAGTGTTGTGGTGAGAGTTTGGTACACATAATTAGATGATGGTACGTACTTCGAAGATCATGTCCTGGTAGCCGTAGCAGAAGGTGGAGCCGAAGGGGTTGGTGGTGTTGGTGGAGGAGGCGCGGTTGAGCACGACGGGCCGCTCGGCCACGCGCAGCGCGCGCGACACCACCTCCCACTTGCTGTACGCCGTGATCGCCACGGCGCCCACCGACTCCACCAGCGAGCTGGCCTCGCACCTGCCACATCCACACAACTACGT
Source organism: Eilema griseolum (assembly GCA_963662185.1). NCBI lineage: Eukaryota > Metazoa > Arthropoda > Insecta > Lepidoptera > Erebidae > Eilema > Eilema griseolum. The sequence continues at coordinate 7,215,596 of OY759254.1, read as the reverse complement.
TACAATGGGATACACACCAAGGAAATAAAGAGCCCCGCGAGGTGGGGCTCCGTGACACATCCGCCAAAAAAGGTTAGAACGATATAGCAGGGGTCTTGTAGACCCTCCGCCATGCCCTTCGTGTTAGGTTAGAATAGGATACACATGAAGAAATAAGAGCTCCGCGAGTTAGGGCTCCTTGACATAACTTATTAAAAATATTTTAGAACGGTAAGTCGTGGGTCTCATAGACATCTCTGTTATACACTTCTTGTTAGGTTAAAATAAGGTAGACACGAATAAATGAGAGCCCCGCGGGATGGGGCTCTGACGCACCTACCAAAAAGGGTTATAACGGTATGGTGGGAGTCTCGTAGACCTCCACCATACCCTTTATATTAGGTTAGAATAAGATAGACATGCAGAAATAAGAGCCCCGCAAGTTGGGGCTCCGTGAAAAATCCACCGAAAAAGATTATAAACAGTATGGCGTGGATCTCATAGAAATCTCCGTTATACTCTTATGTTAGAATACTATAATGCACAAAAAATATGAGCCCCGTGTGGTGTGGCTCTGACATAAGTATAAATAAACACATAAGGGACAATACATTTATCAATGGCCTTACGCACTTAACAGTATCTCTATCACTTTCCTACGCTTTGAAACATCCGTAATCAGAGTGAGATACAAAGTCGATAGCGTTCGTCGCTTCTGCTATGTATCTCACTCTTTTTACGGTATATGAAATAAGGTAATATCAAAAGTGGTAATAAAGGTATGAACTCACTTGTCCGGTTGTACAGTAAGTTCGAACTCGCAGCGGTGGTACATGTTGAAGTTGTAATGGCCCGGGTAGTTCGTGTGGAGAACGAATTTTTTTACCTTGTGCGTGTGAGCATCGAACAACACGTCCTGGAAAAACATATTGCTTTATTAACTTCTTGTCTGCTTTTTACATTAAGCAATGTTTAGACCCGTACACACACAATAACATTAGTTATCAATCGAGATTCACGGCGGAGTATCGTTCTGGAATACAGGCCGTAATTACAATATTGTGTGAGCAACAGCCCTTACAGATTGTGTGAAGTCCGCGGTTTTACGTCATGGAGGCTTGGCACTGAGCATGCTAAAAAAGTATATATTATGAGGTTTGATAATATCGTGTTGCAACCTCCGATTTAGCAGTCGAACGCTATGCCACCATGGTTTTTTTTTGTATAGCACTTAGGCGGCAGACAAGCATACGCCCCACCTGATGGGAAGTGGTTACCGTGGCCTATGGACGTATGCAACACCAGGGGTGTTACACTCGCGCTGCCGACCACGAAGAAACCTTCTGATGTCCCTCTTAAAGAACCCCATATTGTAGGTGTTTGGGAAAACCGCACCAGGGAGGACATTCCACAGCTTGAGTGTGCGTGGGATGAAGTTTCTTTCATACCGCACAGTGCGCACGTTCTCAGTTCGCAATGTGTGAGGATGAATTTCCCGTCTATGGGGAGAGGTGCGATGATAGAAGGTAGCTGTGGGCATCATGTCAAAGAATTCATCTGTTTCGGTTGCCAATATACTGTAATCGTTTAGAGTCAAAACACTATTAATAGCCTTACGCATTTAGCTGCATCTCTATCGCTATCTCAATCAGAGCGAGATACAACTACTGTGTATATCGCTCTGATTACGATTTTATTAAAGTGTTAAAACCATAGAAATACAGTTAAACGCAAAAATCCATCGATTAATGTGTATTGACCCTTATAACCATAGCCTAGTCTTATTATATCTACTTCTGGCGCATTGCAAATTACGGTCTAGTGTGACTGCAGCCCTAAGGCAGAAAATGAACTCACCAATCCCAGGGTGAAGTAATTGAAGAAGTAGTCAGATGCGGGAGGAGGGCGGCGACGCGCGGTGGGCCTATGTATGCGCATCTTGTCATCTGCCTTGTAGAACGTCCGGGCCGGTGCGCCTGAGCATACGCGGTACAGTTAGTAACAAACTTCTTAACTAAAATGTGTCTTTATAAAAATCTTTAATTTAAAATCTCAATTAATATATTTCTGTTTAGAAACTCATTTTAAAGACTAGAAAACGGAATCTAAGTCCGTTAGCCTAGGTAATTTGTTTATTATGTGTTTTTATAAAAAGAAACCGCTACAAGATTGTCTACCTTCAGATAAGTACCTAATCAAGTGGAGTATAGTAGTAATAATTAGTTTTGATATCGCGTAACAAACATAAATAAAAAATATACCCATCGAATAGATAACCTTCTCCTTTTTTGAAGTCGGTTAAAAAATAGATTTGGTTCGAGACCGTGAGACCCGACCGTCGGGTAAGAAGGATTCAGAGCTAAACAGATCTATAAACTAGAATGTGTGAAGCTACTTTTGGCGCTGGCGTACACTTATATTTATTTATTTATTCAACTTTATGCACAGTAATTTTGTACAAAGGCGGACTTAATGCCAAAGGCATTATCTAACAGTCAACCTTAGGGTGACGCAGAGATACACACATCAACAAAGTCTAGGGAACAAGGACATTTCTAGTTTTTATTTAAAAACCCTTTCTTGTAATAGTGAGTGTTTTATATCAATAGAAGGGTATTTTTATACCGTTTTTAATTTTAATTTTAATAAAAACATTTTCATACCAAATATTATTTTTTTTAAGAAAGAATTGAATAGTGCCAATATTGAGTATTACAACCTTCTATGATTAGGCACAAAAATAACGAGGTAGTAAGAAATACAGTAATTAACCGTACTTTAAACGTTTTTAATAATCTGTAGGACCTCCTAAAGCATTAGCAACAGCTCGACAACGGCGTGGCATACTTAGTATGAGATTGTCAATCATCGTCTGTGGAATATGGCTCCATACACTGCGAAGGTGTAAAAAAAGTTGTTCTTCAGTGTTCAGATTTTCCAAAGAATCACTGAAAGCTCTTCTCCCAAGCAAATCCCAGGCATGCTCTATGGGATTGAGGTCGGCAGACTGAGCAGGCCATACCAACGTCGTCATATTGTGCTCGCTTAACGCATTGACCACTACCCTCGCGGTGTGTGACCGTGCATTATCTTGCATGAACATAAAATCTTGACCGAACTGCTGTCGATGAGGGATTACCATGGGGTGTATAACCTCCTGAATGTATTGGTTTGCATTCAAATTGCCCCGTATCCAAACGAGGTCGGTCCTTCCACCAAGGCGAATTCCAGCCCATACCATGATTGTTCCACCTTGGTAAGGATGAACTTCTTGCGGATTCTGGAGACGACTCCGACGTCCAGGAACTCGCCATATACGCACTCTTCTCGAATCAGGATGAAAACCGAAGCAAGATTCGTCGGAAAACAGAACCCGTGCCCATTGATGGTCGGTTCACTGTAAATGTGCGTTAGCCCACAATAAGCGACGACCTCGATTTCCACGTCGAAGAGCTGGAACCCTAAGCGGTCTGCGAGCATAAAGATTGGCTTCGTGTAGTCTTCTTCTGACAGTTTGATCGCTAATAACCACTTGATGCTGAGACTGGAGGCCTGCGACCAACTGACGAGCAGTAATCGTGGGTTGCCGCCTTGCGGAATTTTGCAAGAAACGATCTTGTCGCGGGGTAGTAACCCTATTTCGTCCCCTGTGACGTTCGGCAACATCCCCTGTAGACCTGTAGCGTGCCCATAATCTGCAAATTACGCTTGGTTGGGTGTTGACAGCATCCGCTACGTCGCGTTGAGTTCGTCCAGCTTGCAGCATACCAACAGCCCTTAACATCTCTTCGCGACTTAAATGACGACGTGACATGATGACTACAATCACAAAAATGCACCAACCATACGTAAAAGACGTATTATTGATAATAAACGTTATTTACAATCAAAAAAAATAATTTTTATTTTGCCTCAGAGAAACTGCACAATCAAACACTTTTAAAAGTTTTCCCTCCATATTCGAAAATCATTACTTATTTAAATTTATTTTTAAATTTCGAACAACTCTGTAATCTACTTTATTCTATTTTTATTTATTTGCTGCCAGTTAATTGCAAAACAAGATTTACACGAAAAAAAATAATTGGGGTCATCTTGTTCCCTAGACTTTGTTGAGGTGTTTACATTGAGGTAGGTGCAGGCAAAATAATAATCCATTTATTATCATATTATCTATGTTCACAATAATAATACATACATTATACATACACACTATAATACATAAGATTATAGGGTACTTACCCAACGCGGCGCAGACTCGCTGTACACTGTTACCGAAGCGCACAACTCGACAGACGCCTTTCCCACTACCCGCCTCCGACACTGACCTGCCCGAACCTGTACACAATATCACATTTCTGTTAAAGGTTTGAAATAATTATCCACATTCACCCTCAGTTAACCAATTTCGGTTTAGATTGCTGCATTAGCTTTTATATTGCTTTTATATTGTAATATCATTATTCGCCCTCTGTGAACTGATACAAGTTTAGATTTAAAATTGCAAATGCTTATAATATCAACACTCACCCTCGGTGTACTAATGCAACTTCAGGTTCAAATTTGCAATGGCTGATAATATCAATGTAATGCTCGGTGAACTAATACAACTTTAGGTTTAAAATTGCAAAGGGTTGTAATATCAACACTCACCTTTGGTGACTACAACCTAAGATTTAAAATTGCAAAGGCTGTTATTACTAATATTCACCCTCGTTGAACTAATGCAGCTTTCGCTTTGTACCTGTCGAAGGCGGTATTATCAAGATTCACCCTCGGTAAACTAATGCAGATTTAGCTTTGTAACTGTCGAAGGCGGCACTATCAAGTTTCATCCTCAGTGAACTAATGCACCTGTAACTGTCGAAGGCGCTACTATCAAGACTCACCCTCAGTGACCATGTGCAGCCTCAGGCCCAGTGTAGAGGTGCTCGAGCGTAGCACGTCGCAACGTCGAAGGTGCAGTTGGTGTCGATAACAGGATAGCGGTAACTCTGGCAGAGGAGCTCCGCAAACACTACCGCTACTTGTTTGGCTAGCCTGGAATGTCGATACATAGAAATGTTCAAGATATTGATAGTGTATCCTACAATACTAAACCCTACTAATGTTCTTACCAACACGGCCGCTCTCCATGCAACCGGTATTTCACGCAAACGGCAGCGTCTCTCTTACTTAGGAGGGAGAGAGGCGCTGCCATTTTCAATACCCAGGGTGCACCGCGCGGAGATTTCGAGCAACGCATCCCAAGAAGCATTAGCTTGACGTCGTAAGTGTTGACAAGCGAACCAATTTGGAGGAAGAAAACGCGGACCCCAGGGTTCGAGGTGAAGGCCCCGAATACAACCCGGACATAATACTGTGACGATGATGGCTCTTACGAGCTCTGATCACAAATGCAAAGTCTGCATGAGAGTCTCGTCCTGCAATCACCACAACTTACTTGATGTTGAGATCCATAATAAATAGTTGTCCGGGACACGACCGGTGAGCCTCCGTTAGGGAACTGCAGAGAGCCTAGCCCGTGGGCGTAGCCAGGCTGAAAAGAGACAGAATCACTGTTATTATTACTGAAGTGACTCATTGAGTGGTGATGCATAGGAAGCGAAAGGAAGCAACTACACTGTACAAACATTTCGATTTAGCATGTCGGGTAGAGGAATAAATTCTGCTTAAATTCGGCTTGCTTCGCTTTTGTAAAGTGTTCTCTATGGCACGTCATATCTACAGTATAACATCTTTATAGAGTAGTAATAACCCACATAAACTCATTTAACCACATTTGACAGTTTACTCGGTGAATGATTTTTTTAATGACAGTAACTGATGTAATGTCATTTCAATTAAATTTTATTTTATATACTTACCTATTTGACATTTAATACTTATCATTCACTGACATTTAAAATGTCATTTTTCTTTAATTAATTTTGTAATATATTCTAATTAAATATAATAATATGCAATTGATTTATTAACTTTTTAAAATGTAAAATATTATTTTCGTATGCCTTTAGGCGGAACATGGAAGAACATATTGTTTAATGTAACACCTTTGTACCACCCTATGTTAAACGAAATAAAATTGATTATTATTAAAAAAATATCTATTTAAAAATTATTATTGAGACAATTTGTTAGGTCAAAGGAGGAGGAAGAGGCCTTGGAAGCATCTCTCGACTTTTTAAGTGACCAAATTAATACGCTTGATTTATACATTAAAAACCAGGATAAAAAAATCACAGACCTGGAAAACAAAACTACAGACCTAATTAACAAAAATAAAAATTTGGAACTGCGTGTTGCGATTCTAGAACGAGGAAAGCAACAATATTGCACAGTACACAACAACAGTGAATAAGTTGTAGGGTTACCGGAGGAACCTCCCGAGGACACTAAGAAAGTGCTGTTCTTGGTAGCAACCCAATTGCAGGTGGACAAGCAGGACATCCAGTCAACTCGTCATGTAAACGGACGCAAGGGTAAGCCCGGTTATATACTGGTCGAGATGAAGACAAAGTCTGCACAGGACCGATGAATTGCCGCCAGCAGAATGAAACGCCTAACACTCGGAACTATTCTACCCGACACACCGGCGGAGAAGGTAGGTAGGAGAAATAATAAAATTTTTGTTCGTGAAGCCCTAACTAAATATATGAAGACGCTTTTCTATACAACAAAGCAAAGGCTTGGTAGTTCATACAAATTTATATGGATCAAGGAAGGGAAGATATGCGCTCGTCAAACAGGCGCTAGCCAGATCCACTACATATATTCAATCCAGGATATTGAACTGCTTGACAACTGCGCGCCTTCTAGTTCTAAGTAAAAATATAAAATTTTGTATCCCTGATCGAAATGTAAGCTAAGTTTTTGTGTTTTTAGTCTATGGAACCACTAAAACCCAAAGAAATTGGCAACTGTAAATCTGCTAACGACTTTTTTAAACAATTACCTTCCAACCATAATCTGTTTTTATCCTGCCTACATGTTAACATTAGAATCACACACATCTATAATAAAGAATTTTCCTAAATTTTTACAAATTATCCATGAATGTATTTATCCGCTGGACGTGATTGTACTTACCGAAGTTGGCATATCTGAGAATACTGTCAATGCTACAATATGCACTCGAAACTACGAACAAATGGGAAGGGTGGCGGTATTATTATTTACACAAAAAAATACTTAAAATTTACGATAACCCCGATACGATAAAATATAAAAGCTTCACTTTAGAAAATATAACAGGTATCTTGAAAACAGACAGTAAAACCGTAATTATAAGTGCCGTTTATAGACCGCCATCTTCATACACTCGTAAACAACTGTTCATTAAAGAACTTGATAAGTACGTGTCTACTTTCAAGTTGCAAAACGATGCACTAATAATCGGCGATATGAATATAGACCTGAAAACTATGTCATCACATACTGAATCATACTTGGAAACACTGAGTGAGCACGGGCTTATGTGTGGAATCACAGAATACACAAGAATTGAGACAAAATTAAATACAATAACAAAATCTTGCATTGACCACTTATTTGCGCGATTCCCTACATTAGATCCGTACTCGGCAGCGCTTGATGTAGTACTAGCCGATCATAAGGTCATTATGTTTTCATGCGTAAGTCAATGCTTACATACCCGACGCACACAGGAGGTTTCCAAAACACATGTAAATTATAAAGTGTTAAATGATCAACTAAACAAGATTGTATGGGCGCGGACTGGTGGCATGAACTGACCAAAACAAATTTATACTTTCATTAGGGATTCCTTAAACGGTGCTCATGATCAAGCTAGTTTGACAAAGAAATATAAAGTAAGCAAGGGTTTATATAGGGCTCCCTGGATCAATGGTAATATAAATAAACTGTGTAAAAAACGTGACCGTCTATTTCGTACTTGGAGAAAAAATTCCAATAACCTTGAATTGCGACTTGAATACAATAAATTACGCAATAAAACACATAAAATGCTGGAAAATTGTAAAAACTCGTATTATGTAAATGCTATTAGCGATAATTTTAATAATATTAAAAAAACCTACCAAATAATAAATCACATGCTAGGTCGCACATCCTTATCCGTTGATGAAGCCATTATTAGAGCCTTCGAATCGCAAGGTCTGTCCACCAAAGATCTGGCAAATGGAATCGCCAAAGAATTTGATCAGGCGGTTAAAATAATTATCCCACAATGTAAGACCCAATTACTAGGTAAGCATACGTTTTCAAATCCGGTAAACTCCAGTATTCGATTACAAAAGGCTACAAAAAAAAACGTAAGAGAAATAATAAAAAAACTAAATTTCAAGAAAGCTCCAGGTATAGACACTATCTCGGTTTCAGACATAAAAACAGTAAACAGTGGTATCTCTCAGTCCATAGCTAATCTCATTAACTGTAGTGTTAAAAAGGGTGATTATCCTGACGAATTAAAAATTGGCTGCGTTAGACCGATCTTTAAGAAAGGTCATCGCAATGAATATGGCAACTATCGCCCTATCACGCTACTCTCCACTATCGACAAAATAGTTGAAAAGTATGTCTGTGGTCAAGTGAATAATTTTTATAACGATAAGGAAGTCATTTATAAAAATTAATTTGGGTTTCAACAGGGAAAGGGCACTAGTAACGTCCTATCACAATTTACTGACCATGTTGCTCAACAGCCAACAACCAGATCAATAGCTCACGATAACGCATGCCTACATAATTTTAATAGTGACGGCTGCTGCTGTCCAACCATTGAACGTGTTACCTCTCATACATATCTGGGCCTCGTCATTGATTATAAATTGAACTGGAAACTCCATATAGATAAAGTATGTGATAAGCTGAGAAGCTTCCTGGCAAATGTTAAATCGTCGTATCCCCTATTGTGAAAATACTACTTTATAACTCTCTAGCCGAGTCTCATATTTTGTATGGAGTCACCAGCTATGGACGAACCTATAAAACACACATAAATAAAATATATAATCTGCTACTGAAAATATTAAAGACAAGAATATCGCCGCAAATTAAGTTAGAATATAGCAATGATGATCTGGGTCTTTTTAAACATTGTAAAGTATTACCCATTCATTTAAAAATAAAACACGGTTTGTTAAAAGAAAACTACTTTAAATATTATTTGGGTGATAAAGTGGAACATCATGTATGCACAACCGGTTACAAACCGCACGCGCTGCTAACGTATTCGGTGAGAGAACAACGCGATACATTGTACCGTGCTTAATTAATAAACTACCCTCAAATATTATTAAGGAAAAATTAAATGAAAAAAATATTAAACATGTTTTGAAGCGATTCTTTTTGGAAGAATTTGGATTTTTGTAAATATGTACCAATTCAATAAGGATGTTTGCTTAGTCGTGAGTAGGTACGTGCCGCCATTCTGCGCCGGTACACCTACGTTATAATATTAAGCTACCTACATTTATTTTTTTATATTTTGCTTTGTGATTTCTAGTAATTATTTTTTGTAACCTGTATAACTCCATTTCCATTATATATAAAATTATTGTTGTATTAGTGTACCTACTTAGTTTCTTATTGAAAAATAACGTGTTGCATTTACTACAAACCTCAGTGGTTTCTAAATGCACTGTAAATTATGTATATACTAGCTGTTGCCCGCGGCTCTGCCCGCAAAGATTTCTGATCCCGTTACGGACGGGATGAAAAGTATCCTATGTCCATCTCCTGGTACTAAACTACATCCTCACCAATTTTCAGCTAAATCGGCCGTTATATAATTATATAATAAAGCCGTTCTTGAGTTATAAATAGTGTAACTAACACGACTTTCTTTTATATATATAGATTATGTTCTTAAGGTGATAAATAAATAAATAAATACATAAATAAAATAAATAACATAGAACGCTTTACAAAACTGAAGCAGGCATCTAAGCCGGATTACTACTCTTCTTGAGGATGTGCCATATCAAAATTCGGATACTGACGCAGAATGTTGCTATTGAGGACGCTTATGCCCCAATATAGCCATGCATTCCTCTTATAGAGATAGAAAAGCGATGGCTTTTATTGTGTTACATAGGTGCATGCCAAGGATTCTCTAAGGAGGTGCAACTATTATGCTTAGGGCTACCACCTGACTACCAAAAAGTGACTTAGGCCGTTTACAGAATAAAACCAAGCAGGTATGATTGGTAAATTATATAGAATCGGCGTACGATTACCCGCGCATATTAATTCCTATAAAAGTTTATTCTGATTTCTCTCTGTATACGGCCTAAGGGTACAAATACAGGGGCATGGCACGCCAAGGAAGTATTATAAGCTACTGATGATCATTAAAATTTCAGCTTTTATTTTTATACACTTAAATTCGATTTTCAAAATACAAAACGCATGCTGAGCAGTAGTGTACCATGCCGTGTCATGCTATGCCGGCTATGCCATACTGCTTGGTTACCAATCACCGAAGCTAAAAGCCCAGCTTTAACTATCATTTATGTGATGAAAAGTAAAAATTTGCAACTACCAAATTCTTACAGTGTTGCCACTGTTACCTGATTTAAATTTGTTTCTATTCATCAGAAACTCATATGAACCCTAACTCTGTCCTAAATTATAAGATAATTTGATCTTTTTTTGAGTCTAAGTATTATTGTTTGATTTAACCCGGTCAAAATAGACAATACAGAGGTAAATTTAAAATAATTCGTGTAGAACTAAAACTTGATACAGATATTTGGTACACTAATACAAAAAAGACATCAAAATCGACGAATTACGTTATTGAAGGTCAAAGGTCAAAAATTACGACATTATTTTTTAGGTTTTTTTTTAATTTATTAATTTAATAACAAGAAAGAAACAAGATATATATACATGAACAACATATTTGTGATGTAGATAAAACTTTGGAAAGGAAAATGAAAAAAAGTTGATACTTTTGACCAGTTGAAACTTGTTTTACTTGTAATAATGTATCAAAAACCTGTACAATTTTTTAGCTCTATGAGAATTATACTAAGAAAATGTCTGTTTAGATCGGGTTATTTAATGCTAAACACATTTTATCAAATTGCAAACAATAATTTAAAATATTTTTCAGCAAGCGTATAAGTATAAAAAAACGTGTTGTGGATATTTACATCGATAGGCAGTTCACAAGGTACCTGACCTTGGGAACTGGCTATCAAATACATGTCTGGAACTGCGAGGTTCCAATACAGAAAAAATATATTTCATAAATGCGCTGACAATATTTATGATTGATAATATAATTTACTTCCAACCATTAAGAAGTATTGTTTACATTTTAATTAATTGTGTCTAGTATTTAATACCTATTTTAATAATCACTATATAAGTTTTGAGACACGCAAATAGTAAAGAATATTACATTTACTCTTTACCAATTTTGATTCTCCTAATCCAGTCCTGGAGATATCAAAAATCCTCCGATCGGTCATAATACCGGATGATACTTAAGCGGCTCCCGCTTCGTCAATTTTCGAATAAAAGTTGTCTTTAATTTTATGGTGAATATCAAAGGTAAGTAATAAGGAGCGGAGTAAGGGTCGTAAGATCCACCTTTCGATCACAGAGTATACCCACGCAGAGGAGGTAATTGTTCTCTATTTCCCAATGAAAGAACACATGTCACTTTACGAGGTAATCAAAGGTAAAAAGGTGACGAAGATGCTGAATATAATTACTATGTAATATAGCAGTGTCACACTAGATATCACTAAATGTAACAGGGGCGTACTCAGGTGCAAAGCATTCAGTAGAATTATATTTCAACAATGAGGCTAAGAGAGATGTGTACAGAACGCTACATTATTAACACTCATTTTAAAATATACATTTGACATAAATGCGTCCCATTTCCAAATTTCGAGCATCTCAAAACTTATATAGTGACCTTTTAGCCCGGTCAAAATAGACAAGAAAATGGCGGTAAGTTGGCAATAATTTGTATAGAGCTGTATTTTTTTTTTTAATGTATATACTATAGCAAGGCGTGAATTATATTGAACAGCGGCAAAGGGGGTAATATTATATGTTACAAAGCAAGCATTCAGTCAGCACACCTATAGAAGCTAGTTACAAGTCGCATGCAATTGTATACCCAGGCTTTGGCACATGCTCGGTGCAAATTTAAATAAAGCTCCATAACGCGTCAGATTTTTACACTCACTGTTTGTGCGATTACAAATAAAATATCAAAAGTCTTGTATATTTAAAAAAATCTTGCAGTAAACGTAAAAGAGTTTTTACGTTTACTGCAAGTGGTTGCGCCGGTGTAGAAACTGTATTTTGACACGGAAACACACTCCTTTTATACCCGTCTCCTCTCCCGCACTAACCATAGATATGGCTTCCGTCCGCCATTTGTGAAATATAGACACTCAGTCTCGCTTTGAACTAGCCAGCGTAAGGACGGACCGCGCTCGCGTCTCTCAAAAATGATTAATATTTGTTACATTTTTACCGCTTCATAGACCTTTACCGATCGGATTGTGCCTCTCGTGTGTTCCTCAAGTGATCTAGTGATGCTGACGGCAGCTCCTGAGCAAGGAAGAGAAGATCCGTGTACCGGCTGCGATGAAAACACGTGTGTCGTGAAGGTTAGTGCATCCTCTCCTAATTTCTCGGGCTGCATTCATTGCCTAGATCACTTCCGCGGTAGCCCGGTCACCTGTCTTGTTTGTGTGTAAAGCGTCAATGGAACAGTTAGCTACTTCCCGCAATACAGTCCACTAGCGCACGTGGCCAAATCGCGCCACCATTTTTTGGTCCTTCGAGCCGGATCCTTAGCCGTAGTTCGTATTTTGTTATTATTCTAATGGGAATAAGCGCACCGCACCTAAGTGCCTGGTTATTTTAGTAGAAAACCCCGCATCCAGACATTTAGGCTTAGAATTTGTTGTCCGTTCGCCGCTGGCTCGCATTGTACCTACCTAATACATAAATAGGTTAGGTAGCGTATCAACACTTAATCGTAGTTCGCAATTTTCGCACCGCGCCTAAATACCTAGTTATTTTAGTAGAAAACCCCGCATCTAGGCGTTTAGGCTTAGATCTTAGGTATACTAGACACCCTAGTGCATAGGCACAGTGTAATACCTAACGCATTTGGCTTTGTTTTGTTTTTTTCAATTACGTTGTTCTCGGCTCGCGTCGTATTTGCCTAGTACCTGCGTGGGTAGACACGTGGCTGTACCTACCTCGCTCGCATCTCATCCCAATTCATACGAAAGTATTTTAATTTGAATAGATATTACGCAATACTTAATCTCGGAAATAATAGTTGAACCTAGACAGCGACCATCGCGTAGGTACGACCTTGTTGCTATGCGCGTTTGTTCAAGCGTGCATTCACAGTTGTAGGTACCTACCTACCTACGGTTATCGCTCGCGCCGCCTCGCTGCTCTGTACCGCTAGGATTGAGTCATTTCATATTTATTGTTTACCGCACTTTAGTTTGAGATTTAATTGTAAACATGTCCCCAAAGGTTGATAAGACCGGTAAGGTTCAATTGAAACTTTTATACGCTAAAAAAGAAATGATTTACTCTCGCGTACAATCGATTTATGATAATGCACTTAAAACCTCTGATTTGGTCATCAGAGATTCGTTCTTGTGTTCTATAGAAAACTTAGATAGTCTACGCGCGGATTTCGAAACCTTAGTACATGACATCAACGTTTTAGAGTTGAATTTGAATCCCGATTACTCAGTGAGTTATCAAGCCTTGTCGTCGTTTGACGATTTGTATTGTCGTATCAAACGCGTCGCTAGGAGTTTGGAGAAGCCGGCTGACCTACCCAACCCCACTCGCGACCGACCTAAGTTGCCACCAATTCAAATACCCGAGTTTGATGGTAACATTCGCAATTGGTGTCTATTTATAGATAGTTTTGAGAATACAATAGATAAGAACGATTCGTTGACAGATCACGAAAAGTTGCATTATCTCGTTGAAAAATTGACTGGTAAAGCTATAACCGTTTGCGCTGGAATTACGTTTAGTGCCGAGAATTATAATTTAATTTTAAATACTTTGAAAGCTAGGTATGAGGATAAAAGATCGGTAGCTAACGCCTATTTAGATCAGATGTTTGATTTGAAATCTATTGCGGCATGTAACGATCAAAACTTAGAGAAATTTCTAGATACTTTCGCGTCAGCTGTTCGCGCCGTAAAGAACCTAAAGATTGATGACCTCTGCGACTTCGTATTTTTGTATATGGGTTTAAGGAAATTAGATTCCGAAACCATTCGTTTGTTTGAGTCGGATCATCGCGGCAATAAAATTCCTAAGTTCGAAGACTTAGAAAGTTTTGTTCGCGAGCATATAAAAGTATTGCAGCGCTCTTCATCGAAACATGAAGGCGCGAAGATAGTTGTTGATTCTGCACGCAAAGTAGATGCGTCATCGAAGTCACTGAGGTCAACTCATACTTATGTTAGTACCGCACCAGCACGTGTACAGTCACCTGTTTGCTCTTTGTGTAGCACTCATCATTCGCAACTGTACAGGTGTCCTGGTTTTCTAAAATTGTCGCCTAGTGATCGTTATAAATTTGTTCGCGCTAATAATTTTTGTTTTAATTGTCTCGGTACTAAACACCGCGTTGTTTTATGTAATAGTAGAAATAGTTGTCGCAAATGTCAAGCGAGACACCACACTTTGCTTCATTTTGAGAATAGTAATGCCGCATCCAATGTGAGCACGGTTGGCTCGTCGAGCGGTGACACACGGCAGCCTGCGCCGCAGCCGCAGCCCGCGCTCGCGCGCGCTCCGGCCCGCCCGGTGACCGCCGCGGATGACGTCACCTTGTGTTCGTTCTCCGCTAGTGCTGCACTCACTACTGTGTGTCTTGCGACCGCTCGCGTTGTTATTGTTGATGCATTAGGTAAGCCGCGCATTGTTCGAGCGCTGTTAGATGGCGCTTCGCAAAGTAATTTTATTACTCAAGATTGTTGTCGGCGTCTTGGTTTCAATGTTGATAAGCGTTCAACCCGCTCAGTGGTGAAGGGTTTTGGAAGCTTACAGTCAGCTGTTCGTGGCACCGTTAAAACAAGGTTTAGATCTCGTTTTAATAATAATATTTGGTTTGACATGGATTCGCTCGTTATAGATAGAATAGCTGAACAGTTGCCTACCGTCCCGGTTGACACGTCTTTATTAACGAAATTTAAAGACTTGCCTTTAGCAGATGAGACTTACGCTGTTCCTGGAGTCGTCGATATATTGATCGGCGCTTCGATTCTCCCGCACCTCCAGTTATCACGTAAGGTTCAAGGGGGACCGACGTACCCCGCTCCGCACGCACTGGAAACAGTTCTTGGTTTTGTTATAATTGGTTCCGCACCCGCTTCTATAGATAGTTTTAGTCACTCGACTGCTTCGTTCTGTTGCACCGTCGAGCCGCCACTGGAGTCTACCATCCGCAAGTTTTCACTCGGTGGCTCCCGTGTATCCGCTGAAAAACGCTTTCTTTGTTTGGAACGAAAGATGCAGGCGTCCCCAAAGTCGAAGCGGGCCTATGATGAGGTTGTTAACGAATATTTAGATAAAGGTTACATCTCACCTGCGCCTGCGGACACTGGCGGGACCCAGCCTTCGTACATTATCCCGCACCGCGGAGTTATTAGAGAAGATAAGCTTACTACTAAAACTCCGCGTAGTTTTGGATGGCAGTGCTAAGACTAGCACTTCCGTGTCGCTTAATGACATTTTGTATTGTGGTCGGAATCTTTAAGGTAATTTATTTGACATAATTGTAAATTTTCGCATTAATATTAGTAGAATTTTAGCTTTTAGGACTCAACAGTCGCTTTGTGTTGGGCCCACTCTTCGCCCCATCGTTGGGACACATTCGTCGCTAATAGAGTGGCAAAAATTCAATCTGAATTGGCGCCACATAATCTCTTTCACGTTGCTGGCACCGACAACCCAGCCGGGTGTCTCTCTCGTGGATTGCTTCCTTCGCAAATTTTAGATCACCCGTTATGGTTTAGTGGACCGTCCTGGATTCATGCCGCGTTAGATAAGTGGCCAGTTAGTCAATTCAATCCCACTACGGTTTCCGAACCACCCGAGGAGAAGAAGCACTCGCTTGTTGTATCGGTCCCACGTGAAGAGACCCTTATTTTGTTGTTGGCTAATCGCGTCTCGTCTTGGTCGAGACTGTTGCGTTGTGTTGTTTGTTCGCCTCTGCCCTCTGCCTAGCCAGCGGTAGGCACGAGCTCCAATCTAGGTTTATATTTTAGTTGTTATTTCCCAAACCTAGATTTAGATTAGACTTTAGATTTGTTTCGCATTTGTCGTTTCGAAGGTAACCCTTCAAGCCGGGGGGAATGGTTGCGCCGGTGTAGAAACTGTATTTTGACACGGAAACACACTCCTTTTATACCCGTCTCCTCTCCCGCACTAACCATAGATATGGCTTCCGTCCGCCATTTGTGAAATATAGACACTCAGTCTCGCTTTGAACTAGCCAGCGTAAGGACGGACCGCGCTCGCGTCTCTCAAAAATGATTAATATTTGTTACATTTTTACCGCTTCATAGACCTTTACCGATCGGATTGTGCCTCTCGTGTGTTCCTCAAGTGATCTAGTGATGCTGACGGCAGCTCCTGAGCAAGGAAGAGAAGATCCGTGTACCGGCTGCGATGAAAACACGTGTGTCGTGAAGGTTAGTGCATCCTCTCCTAATTTCTCGGGCTGCATTCATTGCCTAGATCACTTCCGCGGTAGCCCGGTCACCTGTCTTGTTTGTGTGTAAAGCGTCAATGGAACAGTTAGCTACTTCCCGCAATACAGTCCACTAGCGCACGTGGCCAAATCGCGCCACCAGCAAGATTTTTTTAATAGGCAAGCAAAGGTGATTTGTAATAAAATTCAAAAAGAACACAGTTTCTATATAAAATATTATGCACTAAAACTTTATACAGAAACAAGTAACAATTGCTATTTAGCTTACCATTTCAAAAATATTCAAAAAAATATTTTAGCCTTTGACCTTGAATTTTTATTTTAAACTAAAATTAAATGTCAAAAATTCAAAATCTTTTTTTTTAATTATAGTATTTTCATTTTTATTTTCATTGCTAAGTTTCAATAGCATCATTTTGGACATTTGATATTATTTGTACTGATTTTTTAAGTCCTAAACCAATTTCCAGCTCTATATAAATTATACAAAATTAATAAATGTCTATTTTGACTGAACTATATATAAAATTCTAATATAGTACAATATTATACCTCGATGTTGCCGCAATCTGGTCCTAGAAGGCTCACCTCAAACTTGCTATCAACGGGAAAGTAGAACGAGAGTCCTCTGAAGTTGAGTGCGAATAGATGTCGCTGGGAGTCGTAGAGGCCGGGGTGGGTCGCGCCGAAGCAATGCTCCACCTGCTCGATACTCGGCTGGATCTCCGGTGAATTGAAGCACATGCCACTGTGGATAATGTAAAAGATAATATTAGTAAAACAATTTTTTTTATTAAAAAGTGTTTCTGTTCGAATAAAGAGTTATGCCAACATTCATTACATATAACATATGCCTAGTGATATAGGTAATAGACTGCCGAGACGAGGTCTCGGGTTCGATCCCAGGTTTTAACCATGGCACACACCAATGACTTTTAGATGCTTTTCGAAGTTATGTATGTATTTATCGCAGGTTTATAAGTGCCCGGTTAATGGCAATAGGCTCGCCACCTATTACTTTGGGACCTAAACATAAAACTGGCGAAATATGGGTGCTAGCACCTCTGCCTACCCCTTCGAGGAATATAGGCGTGAGTTTATGTTTTCATTTATAATAATCATTTAACTCAGTGGCTTTTTTTTACGTGCGCAGAATCCCCATGGATACCTTCCCACCGGAGCCGGTGGGAGAGGTTATGTCGGACTCGAACCGACTAAAACGCACGCCGCCTGTGGGTCGTTTTGGTTGCCGAAGGTGAGGTTGACAGGCATATCCCTCGCACCCCGGCCGACTCAGGGCCATCTCTTCACGATCTGGCCCTCTTTTCGGGTGTGGGGACTACAGAGTCCCCAACTCGTCCCCGAAAAAGGGGAGGCGCGCCAAGCGCGCCACTGCCGCGGCCTGCTTCTGCCAGGGTGACAGGCGGCTCCACCTGTCACCCCCAGGCCGGCAACTCAGTGGCTGTCAATATGAAACAAAGTTTAAGTACCGTAAAATCCATATTCACACTGAATAGAAATTAAAGGATAAATAGGAATAAATTGGTCATAAGAAATCATTGAACTGAACTGGAAATGAAATTATAAACAAGTATCTTATTCGAACTTTTGCAACATAATTACATTTTTACCAACTTTCGCTTATCTTACTAGATATTAGAAGATTTTCTTCACTATCACATTGAAATCATCTATAGTTTCCCTTGAGAAAACAACTACATAACAATTTATTTGACCATTTTATTCCTATTCACCCTATTTTGCCCTTTGAGATAATTGTATTTACGTCAAGGCAAGACACATGACCACCCACATCTTAGTAGGCTAATGAAAAGTAACCAAAACATCGGGAACAATGTAAGCAAGTATACATGCATATAATCACGCCTTCTACCCCAGAAGGTTAGGTAGAGGTGAATTTCAAAATCTTTGAATTCGGTCCCACGTAATAGAGGGTGAGCCTATTGCCGTATTCCGGGCATTATTGTTGACTCGAGCCATGCATCTGAGGCTGAGTCTGAGCTGTATATATCTGTCTGATGTTAAACAGTCATATCCCTTAATCGCCTAATTAATACTAAAATTTTAAACAATATCATTCGAAAATGCCATCTCTTAATTTTCCTATAACCTAATATCCAATATTTATTCATTTAATATTTATTAATAATAGCGTTTAATAGATTACAAACATGACACCAATTGTATACACAGTGCAAAGCAGGAAACATTAAATTATCTACACACGATGTTGTTCATAAATTATTCAATTATTCCATAAACATTTTGGACATTCATTCTCTTTTTTTTTGTTTGTTTAGGTTCATATTTCTTTATTTTACTTATTTACAATTTACCTAAAAAATATATTTTATCAAAACGTTAATCGTACATTCTCACATAATACAAAAAATATGATAATTTATTACATTGATATTCAAATTAGCTGCACATCATTGTATTCGTTTTTTTTTTAAATGTTCACTCAATATATAATTAAAATTCTCTGATACATAAATAAAATTATCGGCGGTTACATATATTAAAATTCACTTAGAGGTTTTACTTATTTCGAACATTACCTAACCCCTCAACCATAACCCGTAATAATAAAATGATATTTTTGATTGGGATTACAGTTTGAAATCAATAAAAACTGAGTTACAATTTTTTTCATGACTGATTTTGAACCCATTTCTTCGCATGCGGTGTCGTACAAGGCCACTAAGGGATAGGGCTGTTTAACATCATACAGATATATACAGATGCATGGCTCGAGTCAACAATAGTGCCCGGAAGACAGCAATAGGCTCACCTCTTATTACGTTGGACCGAATTCAATGATAGGTGAAATGTGGGTTATTTCACTTGTCCCCTTCGGGGATAAAGGCGTGATTATATGTATGTATGTATTTTGACTTATTCTTCAATCATTTTACCAAAGCTTTATGGAAGAAGGCAATTTCATTATTATGAACATTTGTGTATTAACAATCTGTGAAAACAATGTCCTCTTTATCTGTATACTCTATCAGAAGAGTGTATGAACTCACGTCGTTTCACTCACTGGCGGCTGTTGCCATCCATGATAATTTCAAGGCTATTTTAACGGCAACAATATTTACTAAATGTATAACTTTTTTTTATAAAACTCCGGCCTAGTCATAGTGTAATGACAGTTATTATTTGTAAAGTTCAACAACAATTATTTACTTAGAAAACTTAAACGCACATATATATATATATATATCTACATAATATAACATAATCACGCCTATATCCCCGAAGGGGTAGGCAGAGGTGCTAGCACCTACATTTCGCCAGTTTATGTTTAGGTCCCAGGTTAATGGCAATAGGCTCGCCATCGCTCCCAGGTCAATAGCAATAGGCTCGCCATCGCTCCCAGGTCAATAGCAATAGGTTAATGGCGAGCCTATTGCCATTAACCTGGCACTTATAAACCTGCGATAAATACACACATAACTTCGAAAAGCATCGAAAAGTCATTGGTGTGTGCTATGTTAAAACCTGGGATTGAACCCGAGACCTCGTCTCAGCAGTCCATTACCTATACCACTAGGCTACCGCGGTATATATATCTCTAATATATAAAATTTCTTACTATGTAACTAACTACTTCAGATATATGATGTTTAATTAAATCTGTTATACACAAACAAAAAATAATTATTAACAATTAAATTAAAGTACCTGAATTATATTTAAGCTTCTTTAATATAAGTCGAGTAGTTTTTGGTGTTATGGTCATATAAACAAACATAAATTAATATTTTAACTTATTTATTATATACTGAAGACGTAAATAAATGTAAGTGGGCAGGCAGTCGATCTCGCAGAACACACACTGGTTAACTTAGAACAATATACTTAATGGTAAATAAGTACATATTCTACATAGCAACAAACGACACAAATCCATATAATAAATGTCTTATACTAAACCATTCATTAATTCATAAAAAAATCATTCTTCATTCTTAAGGATCATTTCCTTAAGTACGTCTTTAGAATGAAATATGTATTGCACGAAATATGTATTTATAACAGTGACCGTTGCTTGCGTGTGCGTGGATGCAGTTGCCCACACTGTATAAGTTTTCGTGCAAATCGTAAATTTTATATTTTGCATGTAATTCGGTCGATATTATTTGCACGAAACTGGCAACCGTATGAGTGCATACGCATGGGGCAAGAATACAATATAAAGAAACAGATACTTACCTATACCTAAGCTTAACTAATTTCATATTGTAGATTTCTATAAGTTTGAGTCGCTGCGCCACAGGATCAAATATTAACCGGATTCCGTCCTGGGGCATATTTATTACTAGGTCTACTGATAACGGATTCTGAAAGCAAAATAACATTTTATTAATATCAAGACATACTACAATATGGAATGAATAAACGTGAAATGGTCACATAAATTTTGCAGTCATTTTTCTTAAAACTATGAACCTTTTTAATGTAAAATTTACAAAATCATCAAATATATAAAATATAAATATAAAATATACATAAAATATAAACGCTATCTAGACCCATGGTAAGAATAGCTTAACTAGCTTGTGTTATGGAATCTAGAATGCGGATAAATATACATACTTAGATACATTTTTTTTTGTAAATACATACATATATAGGAACACCCAGACCAATGCAAATATACATATTCATGCATACAAATATTTGCACAGAGCGGCAATCGAACTTGCGCCTCCTGCATAGCAGTCGAATGCTCTACCGCTACGCCACGGAGGTCATATCTGATATCTGATTATTTGGACGCATTTCGCCAATCCGTACGTAAAATAAACACCTCAACAAAGTCTAGGGAACAAGATGACCCCAATTATTTTTTTTCGTGTAAATCTTGTTTTGCAAATAACTGGCAGCAAATAAATAAAAATAGAATAAAGTAGATTACAGAGTTGTTCGAAACTTAAAAATAAATTTAAATAAGTAATGATTTTCGAATATGGAGGGAAAACTTTTAAAAGTGTTTGATTGTGCAGTTTCTCTGAGGCAAAATAAATTTTTTTTTTTTTTATTGTAAATAACGTTTATTATCAATAATACGTCTTTTACGTATGGTTTGTGCATTTTTGTGACTGTAGTCATCATGTCACGTCGTCATTTAAGTCGCGAAGAGATGTTAAGGGCTGTTGGTATGCTGCAAGCTGGACGAACTCAACGCGACGTAGCGGATGCTGTCAACACCCAACCAAGCGTAATTTGCAGATTATGGGCACGCTACAGGTCTACAGGGGATGTTGCCGAACGTCACAGGGGACGAAATAGGGTTACTACCCCGCGACAAGATCGTTTCTTGCAAAATTCCGCAAGGCGGCAACCCACGATTACTGCTCGTCAGTTGGTCGCAGGCCTCCAGTCTCAGCATCAAGTGGTTATTAGCGATCAAACTGTCAGGAGAAGACTACACGAAGCCAATCTTCATGCTCGCAGACCGCTTACGGTTCCAGCTCTTCGACGTGGAAATCGAGGTCGTCGCTTATTGTGGGCTAACGCACATTTACAGTGGACCGACCATCGATGGGCACGGATTCTGTTTTCCGACGAATCTCGCTTCGGTTTTCATCCTGATTCGAGAAGAGTGCGTATATGGCGAGTTCCTGGACGTCGGAGTCGTCTCCAGAATCCGCAAGAAGTTCATCCTTACCAAGGTGGAACAATCATAGTATGGGCTGGAATTCGCCTTGGTGGAAGGACCGACCTCGTTTGGATACGGGGCAATTTGAATGCAAACCAATACATTCAGGAGGTTAAACACCCCATGGTAATCCCTCATCGACAGCAGTTCGGTCAAGATTTTATGTTCATGCAAGATAATGCACGGTCACACACCGCGAGGGTAGTGGTCAATGCGTTAAGCGAGCACAATATGACGACGTTGGAATGGCCTGCTCAGTCTGCCGACCTCAATCCCATAGAGCATGCCTGGGATTTGCTTGGGAGAAGAGCTTTCAGTGATTCTTTGGAAAATCTGAACACTGAAGAACAACTTTTTTTACACCTTCGCAGTGTATGGAGCCATATTCCACAGACGATGATTGACAATCTCATACTAAGTATGCCACGCCGTTGTCGAGCTGTTGCTAATGCTTTAGGAGGTCCTACAGATTATTAAAAACGTTTAAAGTATGGTTAATTACTGTATTTCTTACTACCTCGTTATTTTTGTGCCTAATCATAGAAGGTTGTAATACTCAATATTGGCACTATTCAATACTTTCTTAAAAAAAAAAAAATATTGGTATGAAAATGTTTTTATCAAAATTAAAATTAAAAACGGTATAAAAATACCCTTCTATTGATATAAAACACTCACTATTACAAGAAAGGGTTTTTAAATAAAAACTAGAAATGTCCTTGTTCCCTAGACTTTGTTGATGTGTGTATGTACGTACGAATCCCTCAGCCTCGGTAAATCAAAACATATTATAAAGAGGAAAGATTTGTATTTTTGTATCTAACGAATAAACTCAAAAAGTACTGGACCGATTTTAATAATTCTTTTTTCATTAGAAAGCTACGTTCTTCGTGAGTAACATAGACTACTTTTTATCCCGATATTCCCATGGGATCAGGATTTACGCGGGTCGAAGAAGTCATGAGTAAAACGGGGTGAATAGGAATCAACGGATGAATAGGAATGAAATGGTAAGATCAATTTAACAGTTATATATTTTCTTTTAAATGAAACCATGGAATATTTCAAACAGAAAATAATCAATAGTACAGGAGCCGTCATGAAAAAAAGAGCGCGCGATACGTAAGTTGTTAGTTCTCAAAGATAGATGGCGATAGATGTATATCTATTTATATTTCGTTTGTTAGCTGTGTATTAACTTAGTACCGCAAAGACTCACTAAGTTACTAACAAAGTAGCCGGTACTCACCTGATCACTATAAAGTACTTGTACTCCTCTTATTGTGCCCACTTGACTCTGTATGATGGCAACCGACTGTGAGAAATGCATTCCTGAAACATTAGAAAACAATGTTAATGTTACATTATAGGACATAGGGCTACAAAGGGTTCAACCAAGATTTTCGGAGCTCACGTCAACCTGCAAGGCCGGTACCTTCAAATCAAATCAAATTATGTTTATTGTCAACCATAGGTACATAGGGTGGTCACAAAGTAACAAGGTCAGCTACGATTCGTCATTTGGGCATACAATATTAAATAACCCTGCTGATAGACAAGCTTCAGCGTAAGTATTCTTCTCGAAGTTGAGGGATCAGACAGCCGTCGCTTCCGCAAAAAAACAAAATAAACCAATGCATAAAGAAGTAGGAGAGCAATAGGAATCTCCAAAATGAAAAAAAAATCGTAAATATTTTAGTGTTAAGCAACTTTTGATCTCATTAATATGAACAGTCAACACTTTTTCTGGGATATTTATAGTATGTACGCTTATATATAACTGTATATACCTGTGGCTATTATGTTTATGTGTCTTCTTTTTCATTGTTATTGTTTTATTTTCTTTATTTATTCTCTATGTACACCTAAATGCCCTAAAAAATTCTACCCCTTTTTTTTACTCTCCATCCTATGAGAAATTGCCGCAGAGCGATAAGGCCGCCATCTGTACGTACCACAAAACTTTGTCTTCTTATTGTAATGTAATATGTTATTGGTGTACAATAAAGACGCTAAACAACACTATACACGGAACTACACTATATTAATTGTAGTGTCAAAAGTTCGTTGAAACCAAAAGAGATTATACGGGAAGATCACGCTTGAGACGCTCTCGGTGATTACGGGCAAAAGATAACTCTGTTGAGAGAGGCTGTGCTATTGGATGTGTGCTTTGTGCTATTTCTACACACATTGATAACGACTGTTGACTTGTGTTGCTTTACTTTGTTGTATGTTTCCTTTTAAATATCCTTCACCTTGTATTGTAAATGACTAACATAGTAATCAAAAACTTCGGGTGGAATTGTGTTTTATTTGCTGATGTTTTCTTATCCACACTGAACCGGATGCGGCTTTTCAGCAGCGTTAGTAATAAGCTAACTCTTCTTCTTTATCTCAGCGTTAATCCCAGTCGCATCCGAGTTCTTCACCTCGGAGTCTGCGGTCCGCTTTTTTCCAATCTAACCGTGGGTTTGGTTGAACTTCGATATTTTCCGTGAAGCTACTGCCATCTGTCCTCCACAAAGCATTGGCGATATCGAAGCATTGCAGTCAGACCAGTAGTTGGACTTTTTATGGCTCCAACTACCCCTAACGATTGCCATAGATGGTGAACCATTTAACGGATTTCCATAGAAAACTGTCAATTATTTGAATTGCGGAATCAGAATTGAGCTCAGTTCATATTGATGTGTGACTTTTTACGATTTTCAATATGATTCATATTAAATTATCCTAATACGATTCCACGAAAGCGGCTATTTTAGACCCGCAGATCAGTGCAAATACCCATATTCGTGCATACAAATATTTCCAATGAGCAGGGATCGAAACTGCAGCTCCTGCGTGGCGGTCGCGTTCACTACCGCCACACCACATAGGCTGTCCTCGGAGACTAAACATAGTGATTATTTTGAATGGTAGTAGATTAAAAACCATAAAACAACCACCATATTTTGTTTTCTTTTTAGGATTTTAATGCAAGGTTTGGCACCTGGATGAAGTAGGAGAATATATTTTTACGACCTTTGTTACTTCCTACGTACATAAATACATACATATAATCACGCCTTTATCCCTGGAGGGTTAGGCAGAGGTGAATAAACACCCACATTTTACCAATCATTGAATTCGGTCCCACGTTATAGGAGGTGAGCCTATTGCCACCTTCCGGGCACTATTGTTGGCTCATGCCATGCATCTGAGGCTGAGTCTGGGCTGTATAAATCTGTCTGTATTTCAAACAGCCCTATCCCTTAGTCGCCTTGTACGACACCGCATGGGAAGAGATGGGGTGGTCCAAATTCTACTCTGCCGGGAGCCACGGGAACACGACCTAACTATTTAGTGAAGTGGAGTTTGTTGCGCCGCGTCTTCTTGTTTGACTTTGACTAACCGATTTCGGTAAAAAGTTAGCAAACAAATAATTAAATTCATAAAATAAAATAAATAAAATTGTTTATTGACAGAAATACATTTACACGTGTGAAAAAAATCCCTGGCTCCCGAGCTATTTTGTAAAAAACTGTGTTACGACTGTTACGGGAGTCAATAATTTCCCTTATTAACTATGGATCATATTGCATATCTGAGTAATTTACGAGAATCACGGCCACTAGTAGGCCTATGACAGACAAGAGTGCAAGTTCGTCTCAGTAAGTCTAAAAATAACTACCTACTAATTACTAAATTCCTACTAGTCACATTTTGTTAAGAGCGCGTGTTTATAAGTCAGAATTATAAATAGATAGTTGCTATTACTGGCTATCGCCAATTACTTTGTTTCCATGATACTAATACATACATATAAAACGGACCAGTCTGAGTAGAACTCTGAACGTAAAGGTGAGAATTTACCAGGAGCCTTTGGATATAACATTATTAAAATAAAGTTCAAAAATTATGTTTAAAACTAAAACCCGACTACTGAAAATCCATCGCATATCAAGGATAGCCGTGGTCGTATGCCACTAGAATGTATTGTTTTGTTAGACTAAGTGGCATACGACCACGACTATCCTTGATATTTTCTTGTTTAATACTTTTTAGAGTGTGATATTTGAGTAGTCGGGTTTTAATTTTAAACTTAATTTTTATTGCACATTGATACAACAGATTTAGTGACACATTATATAGCCTTTAACCAGTGGACGACACACAGGCCATGCATTCCTTCCTTTTTGCTCAAAGGTATTCTCTCGCAGTTCTGTAGAGTACAAAACGTGATGACACCTCTGTTCCTCAAACTAGACAAGTCTTGTGGCAAATACTTTGACGACTACCATAGACGTTAAAATATGTACATGTAAATCCAATAATTTTTTCAGCCCATTCTGCAATATGAACCAACAAACCGCTAACAAATTGCCACTTGTCTAGGGGGTTGGTTAACGCCGGCTCTGTCCAGTTCAGCAAGAGCAGCAGTCACTCTATGGGCACCGGGTGACATGACCCAAACCATGATCGACAAAAGAGAATGGTCCCGGTGGGAACTAACCTTTATATGTTACACGTGGCTCCCTAGATACCTACTAAATAGAAGTACATTGATAATGTATTGAAAAACTGGCACGTTAAACACTTAAAACCAGCATGAAAGTTTTAATGACGGCAGAGAAAACTCATATAGTGTGCCTCACTACGTTTTGAAATAGCACAGCCGAATTAAAGCTATTAAGAGTGATTCAATTACCTTTCATGTGAAGCGAATGAGTTACTACGGGAACTAGTGATTGGGAACCATTCACAAAATACTATAATAATTGTCGTGTGGTGACGGAGAAAAAATACAAGTATCACACCACACAGTAAGAGGCGACTAAAGGAAACATACGCAGACCATATAACTGCGAGAGAAGGAAAACTCGAAATAAAACCCTGTACCAACCCGTCTGGCCAGCGTGGAAACAGTAGGCCAAAGCTTCCCAACATTGAGAGAGGCTTAGTCCAGCAGTGGACTGCGATGGGCTAGTTGATCATAAAATACCTCACTAACTATTTTATTTATTTATTTATTTATGTATACTTTATGCACGATGTGCATTAGTGCCAGCGCTTCGCATACCCTGGT
Organism: Eilema griseolum; assembly: GCA_963662185.1. Lineage (NCBI taxonomy): Eukaryota > Metazoa > Arthropoda > Insecta > Lepidoptera > Erebidae > Eilema > Eilema griseolum. The sequence goes on along the minus strand of OY759254.1, from coordinate 7,188,131 downwards.
GTGCGGGGCATTCATGCTGAGATGGTGGCCCATTTGGGTGCGCACGATGTGCAGTGAGAGTATTCTTGTTGTGTTATCTTGTTGTTGTGTATATATATATTTGTCTGACTCTCTGTACGTTGTGTGTTCGTGAATAAATGTTTTTTCTTTCTTTCTTTCTTTCTTTCTTCTTTCTTTCTATTAGCGGACTTAATACCTATTGGATATTTTACCTATTGGACCCCCTCTCGTTGTCACGCTATGTCATATTATCTGCCACCCTACTACATACGTCGCAACGTCGCATAACACATCCGTAGATCCCCCTTATGATTCTATAAATATTACATGGCCATATTTTTTATTCACATGCTCGTTTAAATTATTATATTAATTAACGATGTATTTACCGTCGGAAACTCGATAAAACAATAAACATGGCCAATACCTATCCTGTTATTTATTATTATAATAGTAAAAGATATAATAATGCACGAGTAATTCTTAGTGAAATTAATCCCACAGGGAATCCTAGTGTGGGATTTATCTAAGGCTACAAACAACCCTTGTATTTCATTTATTTATGAGACAATAAACATTATTTGTATTATTACATAGATAATTACCACCCACATTTCACCAATCATTGTATTAGATCCCACGTAATAGAGGGTGAGCCTTTTGCCATTCTCCGGGCACTATTGTTGCCTCGAGTCGTGTATTTGAGTCTGAGTCTGGGCTGTATATATCTGTCTGATGTTAAACAGCCCTATCCCTTAGTCGCCTAGTACGACACCGCATGGGTTGGTCCAAATTCTACTCTGCCGGAAGCGGTATTTTTACGAGTATAGTTATGTTATTTTATTATGTCGTTTGTCACATCTAGTTTGCTATAGGTTGTTATCGCAAATATCCTAAGAATGCGTATCAATGATAATATATGCTTTTGGCTACGCAAATTGCGCAAAACAAATCTACGAGTGTTTTGATGACGGTTTAACAAAATTACGCGTGCGCGTGCGTCGTACATTATTATTGTTACGCACGTGGACTATACGCAATAATAGTAAAATATTGAGTGTATTTTGCATCTGTTAGTTATTTAGTGTTGTGATATCGGAATAATTTCTCACTTAGAATTGGAAAGAGTGTAATGTCTTGTCAGACAAAGTGGCATATGACCACGGCTATCCTAGATTTTTCTTGTTTAATACCATTAAGAGCGTGATTTTTCAGTAGTCGAGTTTTTAGTTTTAAACTTAATTTTTATTTATATTATTTTGGGGCATAATTTACACATATTTGAAATGATAATGATAATTGATTGACAGTTTACAGAAGTGACAAAAGGTTTATAAGTATGACACGGACGGCAAATTTAAATAATATAATTGATGAATTGAACCCATTCGAACCTACTAAATTATCTATACACACGGAGAACGAAAACTTATCAAACGACCCTACGAACGTCGAACTTATAAATCAAACTATATCAACCTGACTACACAAAACAAACTCTAAAACGATTAGATAAAATTGTTTTCACAAAATGTACGAAAAAAAGTTTAGGGCTAAACAAATATTATTCAATGCAAGTAAACATCTTTTTAACTGATAACGATGAAGGTTATATACCGCTATAATATTCGTGACATTGCTCTTGAATATGTTGCCAATTTTAGATTAGCGCGGAATATATCGCGTCGACGTCGGCATCGATAAACCCTATCGACCACATCGTTGGATTCCAAAAATGTTGGATTCCAAGAATGTTGGATTCCAAGAATGTTGAATTCCAAAAATGATTCCGAAAATTTTGAATATCAAAAATGTGAAATCTAAGGCACGTATTCTAGAACGGCATTCAGTCCTAAATCTTGATTTATCTGAGGACAGATTGACAGATTTGACAGATTGTCTACATAATCCGTCCTCAAATAAATCGAGATTCTAAAATGAGATTCTAAAAATTTTGAATCTAAAAATCTTGTATTCTGTGAATTCTAAGGCCCGTATTCTAGAACGACACTCACTTGCATCGCGATTGTGTATCTAAGAATATATTGTATAGACATCTGTCAAATACGTCAATTCGGTCTATATAATATGTCCTCAGATAAATCGAGTTTCAAGTGAATGACGTTCTAGAAAACGGTCCTTAAAGTATCAAATTCCAAAAATATAGCATGAATTGGTATCTGTGTTGGCATCAGACATAGACATTGTTTACAGTATAGAACTATGAAGAATCCTGCTGGATGCGTGTCTCATTCTCTTCGACTATAGAATCAGAAAGAAAAAATTGTCACGTAATTAAAACTATTCATTACATTGGCAGAAGAGGAACGAGATACACGAGTCTTCACCATCATTCTAAGGCTGCTGGTCATCGGAGTATCTACTTCAGACTATCGTGGAGAATGAGAGGATTAAAATAAAACGGTACGGTAGCAGAATGAGCGAAACCGTTTCTAAACCTACACGTGTAAATCTAGGTTTTTACGCAGTATTTGGGATATTCAGTAGAATTGTTATCGATTTCTTATTGAACAATATCATATCCATGACGTCTGCGATAAAACGAGACGTAATCAGGTGACAGAAATATTATTACTTGACGTCAATTTTTGCACGTGTCATTCGTAATATCGAATACAAAAATATTTATTGGCCTATAAGTGACGACCGGTGTTAGTTTATGGCAATGACGAGGAATAATAATTTACCTAAAACTCAGCTATGTCTGAATTTAGACCGATCCTTTTTATTTTTTATATGTAAGAACTTATACGAAGTACCTACGCAACACCCCGTTCTAACTGAGCAGTCCGATTGGGAAAATAGCTCCGCCCTACTGAATACCACGGCTATAATAACCTCGTGTTGTGTCCCAGGCGATGAGTAGGGTATCCAGAGCTCGCCATGTAATATATATAGCTTTTGAGCTGTCAATGGGAAGACCAAAGGCTTGTCCTGTTTGTATCTTCTGCCTGCGGGACAGAAACTCTCTATTCTTACAGGGTCGGCAGCAAGGGTGTAACTCCCCTGGTGTTGCACACGTCCGTAGGTCATGGTAACCACTTTCATCAGGTGATCCGTGCTTGTCTACCACAAAGATGTATGGGCGCATATGCTCACACACGCGTTTACATCTTTTGTAAACTTTGTAGTATTTTGTACAACATATTAGATACATATCGAGACAAAAGAAAATAACTTGCACTTATTAATTTGTAACACATAGAGAACATCATAAGCGGCCATAGACACTCATAAGTTTTTCATTGTCATGTATTTACATTGGAACAAAGTAGGTACACAGAAGCTCAAGTTCACGAGCATACCTATTATTTTAGTCGTAATCGGCTAACAACATGGCATGCCAGATAGCAGGTGGTCCCCACACGTGATGTCGACTCCACACGCGAGTCGCTAAGCGCTATCTGTGTTTATGTACGCACATCTACAAGAGTTACAAAACTAATAAATAATGCTACTGTGCTTGAATAATTTTATCGTCTATGTTTGTACATAGACGATAAAAGCTTTGCTAAGTTTGTAGATGCTAACATTGCTAACTGTAACTAAATTGAGCGTCATTATAAACTGAGATCATATATTTGAGTTATTATAAATATCACTAGAATTGTGATTGGGTTAAGTACCACCTGTGTTTTTATTTAGTACATAAAGTAATAAGTAGAATCTGCCACGTAGCGGTGTGCCGTGTGACATGTCACGTCCCTCTACTGGCAGATATGACATTGACTTGTCAAATGTCATATTTGTCATCAAAATGACGTGGCACCTCACCCGCCACAGTATATAAAATTATATTGTTTTTTTTTTATTTTCTCTTTTTGCGCTCTGTGTTTTTTTTGTACTGTAATGCTGTGTTTCACAATAAACATTTTTTCTTTCTTTTTCTTAGAAGACTAGAATAGCTACGTGGTTCCAAACACAGTAGAATTTGGACCGCCCCTTCTCTTCCCATGCGGAGTAGTGCAAGGAGACTATGGGATAGGGCTGTTTACCATCAGACAGATTTATAGAGCCTAGACTCAGCTTCAGATGCATGGCTTGAGTCATCAATAGTGCCCGGAAGACGGCAATAGGCTCACCCCCTATTAAGTGGGACCGAATGATTGGTGAAATGTGGGTGTGTTAATTCACATCTGCCTAACCCTCTGTGGATAAAAACGTGACTATATATGTATGTATGTAGAAGATAATGATATCGGTACTACAGCCCGGGTGCAATGTATTTGTTAACTCTACACTCTGGTCGTTGAGATCTGAGACGGCGTGCGTTTTTAGTCTGTGCCAGAAGGAAGACGTGGGAGGCCTGATTTTATAAATGTGATTGTATAAAATCACCACTTAGGTGACAGACAAGCACACGGCCCACCTGTTGGAAAGTGGTTACCGTGGCCTATGTGTGCAACACCAGGGGAGACACACTCGCGCCGTCGACCCTGAAGCACAGAGAGCTTCTGTGTCGTCAGTGAAGAAAACAAAGCAGGACAATAATCAAAGAAAGATGTGATTGATTAAAATCACATTTTGGTCTTTCGAACTGACAGCACAAAAACTCTCCAGAGAGCTATAACTGCATTACCCACCGCTGGGAACATAACACGAGGTTATTATGGCCACGGTATTCTGTAGGGCGGAGATACTTCCCCAGTCGGACAGCTCAATTGGACGGAAATACCGTCGTGTCCTACCTCCATGTATAAAATCAGGTCTCTTTACAATTAGGGTATAGATAGAGGTAGATACAAAACGTTACATTATTGTGCATTAGTTTTTATGATTTTATTTTGTATGTATGTATAAAAAATAGATGATCATGGCAATATCAAAGTCCTGTCCTACTTGACGAGTATGTGACACGATTACTAGTCAACAATCAATGCGTTCAACAATAGGATATGAAACTATGCTATGCCCATGACTTTGATACTGATATTATAATTTCGGTTATATATTTAAATAAATTCATTTTTAACCCCCGACGCGAAAACGACCGGGTGTAATGTAAATGATAAGTTTGTCGAGTCTGTGTGCGTGTGCTTATGCGTGTCTGTCTGTGGCGTCATAGCTCCTGAACGAATGAACCGATTTGGATTTAGTTTTTTTTGTTTGAAAGGTATATTAGTCGGCAGTGTTCTTAGCTATGTTTGAAAAAAATCGATCCAAAATGGCCGCCGCTACAAAATGGCGGAGTGCATATTTTTTCTCAACTCCCTCAATATGGGTATCAAATGAAAGGGCTTGACAAGTAGATCAATTTAAAAAGTGTAAAATAAAATTAAATGAAAAATTTAAAAAACCCCCGTCACAAAAAACAACCCCATTAAGTGGAAAATAAGTTGTGTTAGTTAGCCCTATCACTCTGATATACCTAGTAATACATATTTTGATGCAAGTGTTGTCATGGCGGGGACCCTAACTGGTAGAGCACTACGTCATATTATCGGAAAGATTCAAGGTCCCCCCGTAAGGTAAGGTATATCAGAGTGATAGGGCTAACTAAGACAACTTATTTTCCACTTAATGGGGTTGTTTTTTGTGACGGGGGTTTTTAAATTTTACATTTAATGTTTTGTAAGGAATTACCTTAATGAATTGTTGTGTAGAACAAATCTACATACTGTATTACCTTCGTTTAAATTAGTAGGTTATCTAAACAAAATACCAGACTGCACTAGACTACACTTGTATCGACTTAAATAATGTTTATCATTTTATTGTGCTACTTAAAACATGTTTTTGAAACTAATACTCATATTCTAGAACTATATCTAGTACTACTTATTATTTATTCTGTGACGGTTTATAACTATATCTGAGGACATATTTTTTTTCTTTATACCACTTTTTTATTATATAGGTTACGTTAATTACACTTCGCCTTATCTCAGAAAAGAGGGTCACCATTACTTAAATACACCATGTGACAATGGTAACACTCAGCTTGACGGTCTCACCATATGCTTTTTGAAGCCCCGCTTAAAGGACCCGAGACTGTAGGAAGAAGGAAACACGTGAGCTGGTAATGAATTCCAGGCCTTAATGGTGCGATAAAGGAAAGAGTCACCGAACCGCTTGGTTCTTGATCGGATATTCTGCACCGTCTGCGGGTGACATGTAAGCCCTACGTGTTATCATGTGTAGGAAAGGAGTGGGTGGGACCAATTCGAAGAGCTCATCAGAACATTCGTCATGGTACAGACAATAAAATACTGCCAAGGACACAACATCTCTACGCATCTGCAAAGGTTTTAGTGTGTTCGTGACCTCGGTATTCCCAATAATGCGGACCGCACGTCGCTCCAACCTGTCGAGAGCATCTAGTAAGTGCTTTGCTGAGCCATCCCAGAGATGCGAGCAGTATTCCACGCAGGAGCGAATTTGTGTCTTGTACAGGAGATACCGCTGCTCCGGCGTGAAAAAACGTGTGACTCTCAGGTGGCAAACAAGCACACGGCCCACCTGATAGAAAGTAGTTACCGTGGCTTACGGACGTGTGTAACACCAGAGGAGTCACACTCGCGCTGTCGACAGTGTAAGCACAGAGTTTGTAATATCATTGTGAGAGTAGCTTCACAACTGACAGTTGTTTTGGAATATGGGCCTAAGACATTTTTCTTCCATGTGACAGTAAACATACAGCTGATGACAAAGTACCTACTTGACAGTAATAAGCCCTTTGACGTGAGACCGTAAATCATAGTTGGTGAAATATGGGTGTTTCTTATACCTCTGCTTTCCCCTTTTGGAGATTTACAGGGGTGTATAGATGGTTTTTTTTTTAAATCTAAGTACATGAATTTGCTCTTCTTCTTTATCCAGATAGCTCCAACAAGATCTTTGGGTGCCCAAACCAACCTCACTTACTAGATAGCCTTGGTTGTTTCCTCCTTCCTACAGTCCTGGGTGTCAACATTGTAACATGTGTAACGACGCGCTCTGCAAACGTCGTCACACCGGTTTTAATTCTATTTTTGAACGAAAAGTTTCGGAACGCGGAGTGAATGACATTTTGACGTATAACTGTCAAAGCACCTTTCTTCCTAGCGTTGAGGCTGGATGGTCGATATTCATGGCTTCGTAACTTAATTTCAATAAATCTCATAAAAATGAGAGTATTTTTGCCTAAAGGATAATAGTTTGTGTCTTCACAACTATCCTCTTGTGGAATTATAGTTTATTTCTGGTGAGTTGTCATTTTTTAATAAGATTCACTTTGTTGGAATTCTCGCCACGTTCCTAATTTGAAAAATAATTGTTAAAATTCTATTGTTTCAGCTCTTAATCTGAGAATATTATGATTTCTTTTGCTATTGGCATTGTTCCAGCAAATTAAGGCGGTAAGTCGCACAAATTTATAAAAAAATTAGGACCTCGTGTTCATATTGGAGTTTGTTCTAATGACATGCAATTTTGTTACAGGTTTCCAAATTGGAACCGTCTTTGCCCTTTTTCTCATTTTCTTTTTGCCTTTGGATCTTTTCTTTGGACCTTTGTCTTCGGTCATCTGCATTTCCTTATGGAGGGTTTGGACTTTTCGCCTCAAACCTGGATGTACCGCATGGGCTTACACTGAAAACTTCGCCTGCTACGAGCTTTCTCGCTGCTGTGTTTACATATACTCGCCGAGGGATGCCGTGAGCTTACTTTAATTATATTTTAAATCTAAACTTCAAAATAACCTAAAAATGCATTGGTGACATAAGATCATATTGACATAGGAACTGATTGACCTAGCTTATAAACCTCTAATTTTAAATTTAAGGTTAGTTATACATTAGGAATGTATCCTTGCAACTATTTCTAAATGCACACTGGAGTGGACAATAAAACCTTAAACCTCACCGTTTGGTTTCATTTAGCTCACCTCCGGCAGATTAAAAGTTTCCAATCTCCGCTGATTATCCTAGGCATGTGTATCTCCAAGGCGCCCGAACTTTTATGGTAATGTACTTACAAACCAATTTTATTTCTATTTCTTTTAAATAGGAGAGTAATAAAACAATTTTTTTATTATTACATCTGGCGAATGTTTTTATTATTACATCTGGCGCCCGAACAGGGACATGACAGTGTGCATATATCTTTATTCCTTGTCACCTTTGCATTATTTTTTACCTTATCATGTTAAGAACAGTGTTTTCTTCATGTATTTTACTGTTACATAACTGTGTATTACAGTAAATCTTTGTTATTGTTTACTTTGCAAAACTAATCATACTACAAGTTAGTACTATTGTTTGTATCTCTCAATTACAGGTGAATGTTTCAATTTGTATAACATGGTTATTGTTATAATTGTTTTATCTTATATAGATTTTGTTTATTACAGGTAAGATTTTCCACTTAGTAATATTATATAATTACTAGTTCTTAACCTTTATTCACATGAGTGAAAACATAGTAATATTTGAATATTTGCTGTTTACCTTAAGTAGACATAAATAATTTATTTTGTGAATCACTAATGCATTTTTGTCTTTATAGGCATTTGACCTAAATAATTTTTGCAACAATAACATTCCATTCTATGAGTTTGTTTGACTTTTGAGTTTAGCGTTTTGCTATCAATGCAATTAACTTCATTCATAATTTAATTAACTTTAATTAGAAACTTTAATTGATACTTTAATTAGAAACTTATAGTGTATTTAATACAACTTTTTATTAGATTTTCACATCCTTTTATAAATCAAACATGGATAAGGAAATACAGGTCCCGCCTTTGTTTGAGAATATTGTTAATGATGTTCCAGTTGGTACTTCTACTCATGAGATGCCTCATGTCATGGCTGATTTATCTGAAGTTGTTGATCCATTTTCGAATGGTCGAGGAGCTGGTGATCATAGTCTGAGAGCCGCATCTTCATTTAATATGATGAATGTTTTATTGAATGATAATTTGAGGAAAAACTTGCCTTCTGTTACTAAGTTGCCTGATTTAAAACGAAGTAAGCTTTTGTATGATGGTAAATCGTGCGTTAGGGAATTTATTACTCAAGTGGAAGAATATTTCTTGTTTAAAAATTTTAATGAATATTTTTTGGTTGGTTCGTTCTCTGATCTTTTGTCAGGCACTGCGCTTAAATGGTTTCGTAGTGTTCGTATTCGTATTGCTTCTTGGCAGGATTTGAAGGCTGCGTTGTTGAAACGTTTTGATAGAATTGAATTTGATTATCATTTGGAACATGAACTCCGTACTCGTAAACAAAAGATAACTGAGTCATTACCAGATTTTATTACAGACATAATGGATATGGCTAGCCGTTTGTCTATGCCTGTTTTTGATGCTACCCTCATAACTATTATTAAACATAACATGTTGAGTGTTTACACACCTTTTGTGTTTGGTAGAACTATTTCTTCTATCGACGAATTTATTAACCTCAGCAGAGAGTTAGAGAATTTTGTGTCAAGAAAGAACTTGAGTGAGAATAAAAGTATTAAAAAAGAAAAATATTCTGCTCAAATTAGTGCTGTTAAATCAGATGATTTAACTTGTTTAAAATGTAAGTCCTCTGGACATTCTTATAAAAATTGCCCTACATTTCCAGGTGTAATTTGTTTTAAATGTCACAAGCTTGGCGTCACTACGAAGAATTGCGAAGTTTGTAATTCAAATACTGTTCAGTCAAAAAACGTATCAGGTCCCATCGAGCCCTAGTTTTTGATAAAACCTCTGGTGACTCGATGTTAAAAAATTTAGCAATGCTCCGAATGAAGCCACTTGTAAGAAAGAATTTAATGAATGGTTGGATTATTTGAAAGTTTTCTTTAATAATATCAGGGCTGCTCCTGTTTTGTTTGTTAAACATAAAGACACTAGACCTTATTTAAATTTTAATATTAATAATAAATTTTATTCAGGTTTGTTAGATAGTGGAGCTTGTAGTTGTGTACTCGGTTCTAATATTCATCAAACATTTTTGCAATTAGGTTATAAATTTAAACCTTATAAAGGTAACGCTGTTACTGCTGATGGTTCTGCACACAATGTTATTGGAACTATGGTTTTACCTATCACTTGTGATAACTTAACTAAAAATGTAGATTTTTTGATAATACCTTCTTTTAAACCTTCAATTATTTTGGGATTTGACTTTTGGTTGAAATTTAATCTTGCTAAAGACTTATGGAATAATATTACTTTTGAATATGAATCCACTACTTGTGTAAATGCAGTTACTTCTGTTTCTGAACTTTCTCCTTCTGAGAAACACGAGTTAAATAAAATTATTTCACTTTTTGAAAATATTTCTTATGAAAAGAGAGGCTTAGGTCTTACTCATTTAGTTAAACATAAAATTAATGTTACTGGTGAACCTTTTAAACAACGTTATAGGCCCCTTAGTCCTGCTAAACAAAAAGAACTTTATGATGAAGTGGAAGTTTTATTAAAGGAAAATATTATTGAACCTTCTAAATCTCCTTGGTGTTCTCCAGTGTTAGCCGTTGAAAAACGCGATGGTGGAACAAGATTATGTTTGGACTCTAGACGTTTAAATTCAGTTACTGTTAAAGATTCTTATCCTTTACCTTACCCTTCTAGAATTTTAGATAACCTTCGGGGTGCTAATTATATAACTACTATTGATTTGTCTAAAGCATTTTTGCAAATCGCTTTAGAAGAATCTTCTCGAGAGAAGACTGCTTTTGTTGTTCCTGGGAAAGGTTTATTTCATTTTACCCGGATGGTGTACGGTTTGACTAATGCACCTGCAGAGTTACAGAGACTCGTAGACAAGTTGTTTGGACCAGAATTTGATAATGTAGCATTCTGTTACTTAGATGATCTCATATTGATAAATTCTACATTCTCTGATCATTTAGATTATTTAAATAAAATTTATAAAATCCTTAAAGATGCTGGGTTAACTATTAATTTAAAAAAGTGTAATTTTTGTAAAGATAAACTGCGTTATCTTGGTTATATTGTTGATAGTAATGGTTTACATACAGACCCTGCTAAATTAGAGTCCATTAAAAGTTTCCCACGCCCAGTAAGCGTTAGACAATTAAGAAGTTTTCTTGGGTTATGTTCTTATTACCGTAGATTCATTGATAAGTTTGCTGATATTGCTTCGCCCTTAACCAAATTAACGGCCGGAAGCAAGAATTCTAAAAAATCTCTTTTCTGGAATGAAGAAGCTGAAGTTGCTTTTCATAATTTAAAACTTGCATTAATTTCTGCACCAGTTTTACATTGTCCGAATTTTGAAAGACCATTCTCTTTACATTGCGATGCTAGTTCTGTTGGAATTGGTAGTGTCCTGAGCCAAGATGATGATAATGGAGATCAACATCCTGTAGCTTATTATTCTAGATCACTTAATAAATGTGAACGTAATTATAGTACAACTGAGAGAGAGTTGTTGTCAATATTGGATTCTATTGAACATTTCAGACCTTATATTGAAGGAATGAAATTTACAGTTATCACTGACCATGCTAGTTTAACTTGGCTTCTTAAACTTAATAATCCTAGTGGTCGTCTTGCACGTTGGGCTGCTAGAATTTCTCAATTTACTTTTGATGCTAAATATAAAAAAGGTTCTTTACATTTAGCTCCAGATTGTTTATCCAGAATAGAAATTTCTGCTATTAATATTCCTGTAAATAATATTATTGTTATGCCAAATGAGGATATCGTTGATCCTTGGTATAGAAAAATATTTGTAAATTGTCAAAAGTTTCCTAGAAAATATAAAAATTTCAAAGTTGAAAGTGATACTTTGTATAGATTTTGTAAAGATAAATATAATCCTAATAATCGTTTAAATTGGAAAATTGTCATACCTAAAGAACACATCTTAGACACTATTAAATCTAATCATGATGATGTTAATTCAGGACATTTAGGAATTCATAAAACTTTAAATAAATTAAAAATACATTATTTTTGGAAAGGTATGTTTATTGATGTTCAAAAATACATTTCTTCTTGTGATACTTGTAAAGCTTATAAATCTTCTACTAATCCACCTCATGGAATTATGGTTAATCCTAAGAAAGTTGATAAACCAATGTTAATGCTTTCTATTGATATTATTGGAACTCTTCCAAAAGCTTATTCTGGCCATAAGTATATACTTTCAATCATAGATGTTTTTACAAAATATTGTTGGATATTTCCTATGACTAGTGCTACCACTAAAGTAATTTGTAGGATACTTGAAAAAGAAATATTTCTTAAGTTTGGAACACCTAAAGTTTTTGTTTGTGATAATGGAAGCCAATTTACAGCTAAGCAATTTGTAGATTTTCTAAAAAGTTATAATATTAGTAAAATATTTTATAATACTTTATATACACCTCAAAATAATCCTGTAGAGAGATATAACAAAACAGTCGAAACATGTATTTCTTGTTTTGTTAAAGATGATCATAGAACTTGGTCAAAATATTTGCCTCATGTTCAATTAGCTTTAAATAGTAGTGTGAATCTAGCTACAGATTTCACTCCTAATTTTCTCATGTTCGGTAGAGAACTTATTTTTGATGCTTCATTGCACCGTTTTAGTAATTCTTTTGATAACCTCAATCAACTTGATGTTGTTGATAGGTCTTCGTTTGCTTTTTCACTTAAATCACTTAGTGATATTTTTATAAAAGTTCAAGCTTCATTGCTTAAAGCTTATAAGCGTAATGCGCGTTATTATAATATAGGAAGGAAGGTCATTTCTTTTGAAGTGGGAGATATAGTGTGGAGGAGAAGTTTTGTGCAGTCTAATGCTCCTGCATTCTTTTCGGCTAAGTTAGCACCTAAGTTTGTTAAGTGTGAAATAATAGATAAAATTTCCTCTAATGTTTATGTTTTAAAAGACCTTAATAAAAACTATACTGGTCGTTATCATATTAAAGATATAATAAAATATTAAAATTATTCTTGTTTTGACTGTCAAAAAGTCTATCTTTGTCTTTGGTACTTTGTTTGAAGTATTGAACCCATTAAAAGGTGATGTTTGATAGGTTTAGGGTTCTTGAAAGGTGATGTATGTTAGGAACTTCACAACAATTTATTAATTTCAATTTTAGTTTCCTTCAAAAATAACTTAGGTCATTTTAGGACTTATTTTTATGTAACTCTACTCCATATTAACAAATAGTTCCACATCAAAAGATCTTATATTTTTATTTATCTTTGTTGTATAGGATTATTTTCCTGTATATATTTTTATACACTTGTATATTTAATATTGTATATTTTGTACAAATTTAGGAATTTAGTTTCTACTCTAATATAGGAGTGAAATTTAATATTCATTTTCTACATTAAATTCACTTGACTTATTTCCACTCACTTAGGGAATGGAAAATTAAGTTTCTTGAACTTTATTTTTGTACAGTTCTGGGTTATTTTCTTAGTATTAAGATTCTCGGATTGGACGCATTTTATGCATTTTTTACACACCTTGTTATACCATTTTTTGGGAAACTTGTGTCTTACTGGACTTTACAATTTTTTGTGCTATTGTGTTTCATACACATAGTCACACCTTACGCTTTGCGCACGGGAAGCTGGTGGTGTTGAGCCGGTCGTAATTGTCGTTTTTCTCTTTTTGTACGATTGTATTTTTATACACATTGTTACATTTTTTTATGCTTTGCGCACGGGATGTCGGTGGTGTTGTGCCGGTCGCAAATGTCATACTTTTCTTATGCGGTTGTGCTCAGAAAGTCAGTGGTGTTGTACTGGTCACAATTGTCATATTTTCTTTATATTTTGCTTGTGCTCGGAAAGTTGGTGGTGTTATGCCGATCACAATGCTTATAAATATATTATTACGACACTTTTGTTGTGATTTTGTTTTGACGTTTTAGATGTTGGAATAGGAATTTGAAGTCGGCGGCTTTTCAACCTAACCGACAGTGGGAAAACTTCATTGTTTTTACCGATTTTCTTTCAGATTCGGCAGCGTTGGTGCTTAACCGATATCTTGTTAGTTTCATATTTTTGTTTCAGGAATAGCTGGTATAGAGTCGGTGGCGTAGGAGCTCAACCGCACTTTTGTATTGATGCTAGAAGGCTGGTTAAGATCAAGGATTAGATTCGACGGCGTTGGTTGCCTAATCGATATCTGGAATGGAATTGAGTAGGGATTGTTTAATTTGTTTTATTGAAGGATTTATTTTCACTTTTGTGTTGAAATAAGTTTTTACTCTTTTCTGAGTTTGGTTTCGGTTATTCCATTAAGTTGGATAGTGTCCTTTGTTTCCATTTGAAACTGGAAATTCTTTTTCAACTTAATTCTTTACTTTTCGAGTGTTTTCACATTCTTTGATTTTTAGGAATGCTTTCCCATTCTTTAATTTATAATTATTTCTGCAATACCCAATGCAAGATGCTTTCGCATTGCCTTTTTTGTTTATTGAAAAATGTTGCAAGACATTTTGTCTTTTGAGGTTTTTTGGAATTTTGTTCTGGACTCTCATAATTTTCATTAGAAAAGGAAGTTTCTTTCTTTCGTTTTTCTTTTTGGGGAGGGATGTAATGTAACGACGCGCTCTGCAAACGTCGTCACACCGGTTTTAATTCTATTTTTGAACGAAAAGTTTCGGAACGCGGAGTGAATGACATTTTGACGTATAACTGTCAAAGCACCTTTCTTCCTAGCGTTGAGGCTGGATGGTCGATATTCATGGCTTCGTAACTTAATTTCAATAAATCTCATAAAAATGAGAGTATTTTTGCCTAAAGGATAATAGTTTGTGTCTTCACAACTATCCTCTTGTGGAATTATAGTTTATTTCTGGTGAGTTGTCATTTTTTAATAAGATTCACTTTGTTGGAATTCTCGCCACGTTCCTAATTTGAAAAATAATTGTTAAAATTCTATTGTTTCAGCTCTTAATCTGAGAATATTATGATTTCTTTTGCTATTGGCATTGTTCCAGCAAATTAAGGCGGTAAGTCGCACAAATTTATAAAAAAATTAGGACCTCGTGTTCATATTGGAGTTTGTTCTAATGACATGCAATTTTGTTACAGGTTTCCAAATTGGAACCGTCTTTGCCCTTTTTCTCATTTTCTTTTTGCCTTTGGATCTTTTCTTTGGACCTTTGTCTTCGGTCATCTGCATTTCCTTATGGAGGGTTTGGACTTTTCGCCTCAAACCTGGATGTACCGCATGGGCTTACACTGAAAACTTCGCCTGCTACGAGCTTTCTCGCTGCTGTGTTTACATATACTCGCCGAGGGATGCCGTGAGCTTACTTTAATTATATTTTAAATCTAAACTTCAAAATAACCTAAAAATGCATTGGTGACATAAGATCATATTGACATAGGAACTGATTGACCTAGCTTATAAACCTCTAATTTTAAATTTAAGGTTAGTTATACATTAGGAATGTATCCTTGCAACTATTTCTAAATGCACACTGGAGTGGACAATAAAACCTTAAACCTCACCGTTTGGTTTCATTTAGCTCACCTCCGGCAGATTAAAAGTTTCCAATCTCCGCTGATTATCCTAGGCATGTGTATCTCCAAGGCGCCCGAACTTTTATGGTAATGTACTTACAAACCAATTTTATTTCTATTTCTTTTAAATAGGAGAGTAATAAAACAATTTTTTTATTATTACATCTGGCGAATGTTTTTATTATTACACATGGTATATGTAACTAATGGTGACCCTCTTTTCTGAGACTTTGCATTCAGCTTACCATCTAGCGAGGTGAAGTCTAATTGACATGTCATATATATACTGCACGTACAATGGCTAAGGAGGATAAGTGCGGACAAAAGAATCCCTTTTCATATGTATCCTATATAAAAAAAACCCCATGAAAAGAGGAGTAGACGAGTGGACCCAAAGCTTTAAAAACCATGTTCTATAAATTCCTACATTATTTGATTCAAATGAATTAGGAAGGAATTTATTAATAAATACATCATTTCTTCCTGATTCATTTGAACTTTCTGAAGTTTCTGACACAATAATAGTTATATGTGAAATATACAAATACTTATTTTTCTTTTAAGTCACAATCGCATAACTACTACTACGAAAGCATATTAATGTATTTTATCAATAATTTTTTTTATATACCACTTAGGTGGCAGACAAGCACACGGCCCATCTGATGGAAGGTAGTTACCGTGGCCTATGGACGCGTGTAACACCAGAGAAGCCACACTCGCGCTGCCGACCCTGTAAGCACAGAGCCTCTGTGCCGTCAGTGTAGAGGACAAAGCAGGACAAGCCTTTAGTCATCCCACTGACAGCACAAATTCTCTAGTGAGCTCTGGCTACCCTAAAAATCTTACAATCAATGCTTATAATAAAACAACAGACAACAACTAATACATATTTTACAAAAATTGTATTATGTTAAAAAAAATATGAATGAACTAATTTAATGATAATAATTACAATTTATTACCTATACAGAGTTAGGGTTAATGCTTTTAATCCCGAAAACAATGAAAAAAATCATATAATGATGCAACAATGTGAAATAAATACTCATGTGTCAGATAACACAAGACAAACTTACTAATGCATATATTATGTTTTTTATAACAAACTATCTGGTATTAATAACCGCAGATGTAACAGCAAAGTTATGTTTGTCAACATATAAGAGTATAATGACTTTGTTCCTTTGTGTGCACATTATTAAAGGAAGTATATTACGGTAAAAAATATTTTTACGTATTGTTTTAAATATTTAAATACATACATACATACATAAACTCACGCCTATATCCCCGAAGAGGTAGGCAGAGGTGCTAGCACCCACATTTCGCCAGTTTATGTTTAGGTCTCAATGTAATAGGTGGCGAGCCTATTGCCATTAACCGGGCACTTATAAACCTGCGATAAATACACACATAACTTCGAAAAGCATCGAAAAGTCATTGGTGAGTGCCATGGTAAACCTGGTATCGAACCCGAGACCTCGTCTCAGCAGTCCATTACCCATACCACTAGGCTAGGCTATCAAAATATGTAGATATATTTATATTGGAAAGGGTCAACTATCAGGTTGGGTTATCCATCTTTCGGAGACTGTTTCTAGTTGGAATACTGTTCTAACTTGAAGCTGTGGAAACCATTTCGACTTGTAATACTTTTCCAACTGAGATATCTAGACTTATTCTGGATATATGAGATTCTCATCTATATAGGTCTAGGGATATTTAGAAGCCATCTCCCATCACCCACAACTGTTACTTCTTTTCATTTATGTAGCAATGAAAAATGAAGTATTTTTATATTGGGTCTAGCTAGACAGAAATACAGACATTACTGAATGTTATTGACTCCTATGATAATACTAGACAAGATGTTTAGCATAACATAAAAAATAGTGTCATTAGAGTTGAATCAGAAATTAATTTTGAATTTGGAATGGAATGCAGAAACGAATTAAATTATTGTTAAAATTAATTTTGACACTTGTGTATCTGTTCAGGAATAATACATCTATTTTAATGCTATCTATGGTAGTTATAAAGAGTTAGTGGTCAGGTTATGATCTTAAAGCAATATCAATGTTTCTGTGCCATACAACCAATCCATTAGCATATAAGTCAATGATTACAATATTTCATTTGTTCCATAGCAGGGAAAAGATAGTTTTTCTAATTCTGGGCTGAATAGTTAATGGTTTTCAAAAGAGATTTCCGGACAACATAGTTATGTGACAGTTTTGGTATTAGCAAGTGTCAATGACCAGTAAAATATTAGGACAAAAGTGGAATACATAATGTGAAATATAGCAGTATGTTGGCCTAAAATACTTAAGGGAGTTAATTTAACCAGTAAAAATAACAGCTTTTCAAAATACTAAAAACAGATTATGAATGACTACAACCCTTTGATTAATAACTATTACTCCAAATATTAGTACTTACATATTGGAGGTAGTCAAATAATTAAATAGACCTGAAAATCTATGTTTCTGAATTTTATATAGTTTATTCTATATTCTTCTTGTACCTCTAAACTATATAGTTTCTCTAATAATTATTAAAATGAAAATGATATTGTTAAAGAACTCTTAACAATATCATTATTTTTTCTATGAGAACTTGGTCTGATATTTGTGATAAATAAGTAGGTAATTATTAGACAAAATAAACACCACAAATTTTCTTTTTTTTTCAGCAAATAATACAGTAGTTAATTTATCCTAAACCTTTGTTAAGTTTCTAACAATCGTGTTAAATATATATTTTAAAAGTTAAAGAAACATATAAAATGTTGTAAAGTATACGTTTATACGCATAGTGTGTCACACTACATTTCAAAACAAATACGTAAACAACGCAATCTGCTAATTTCACGGTCAAGAATAGCAATAAAAAAAATAAACATTGTACGCTGTGTAGACGAAACAAAGAATGCCCGTGACACTTCGACAGAAAAAAATCAATGTTGGGCGAAGGCAATCCTCCTATAATTATTTCACCACATTAATCCTAAATTAGTGATGATGCTCAAAAAGCTTTAACACACAATTGCGTAAGATATGTCCCATAGAAATAAAGCGTAAATTCCTGACGTAAGGAATAAACATACGCGATTCTTACCTAAAACAAATTCCCAGGTATCACAGCCTAGGGAGCGTTCAGGGACAATTTCTAAATCCAACATCGTGCACAAAACACTAAACACAAACTAAACTAACTAACTTGCACTTAAAAAAACCTTTTAAACGATAAATATTCTCTATTACGCTGCCTTTTCTTTGTTTGCCAACTTTAGTTTTCAACCATTTTGTATTTGTCAGAGGAACTGTCATTACAAACAGCTGATTGTATTTTGCCAGGGCTGAATTCTGTCTGGTTTTTTCTTGCGTAAATAGATTACACTACTTCTATTCCCAATTAAAGGGAATTGGCAATAAAACTTCTACTGCTATGTTTGACCTTAGATATATTTCTGGTATTTAAATTATATAAGGTAGGCCAAACATCAACCACCACTTTTGCAACTCTTGACCGTAAAATTTTCATTTTTTTGTTTTGTTTAACACTTAACAGTTTAATTTGCAGAGGCGTTTCTAGTACATGTGCAGTACCAAGCGACTTCCATAAAGGCACTGCCTTTCTCCCTTTCTAGGGTACGTATCTTTAGATAAGGTTGCCCATCAAGAATTTCCTTCGCACCCGACTAACCCAGAGCCATCTCCGATTTCGAGATGACAGCTTGAGTGTGAGAACCATGTTTTTACTCCCATCCTACCCCCAGAAAATAAGGGCCGCATCGGCAACTCCCACACCGGGCGATATTCAGGGAAAACCCCAACGTCACCTCGCCCTGGGCACTTACATCCTTCGCTAGAGCCATTACGCATATAATGCATCCACGGTAGATTGCCACTGTCGGAAGCCGTAGTGGCTATCTTCCAGATCCGGTGCCACTCTCGAGGTGCTCGAAGAGGCGCTTCGCTATAATTCTTTCAAAGAGTTTGCACACTTCTTCGTCAACACAATGGGCTGGTAGGCAGACTGCGCGTCTGTGGTTCCTCCTGACACCCCGAATTTGCCCGTGTTCACTGTACACCCTGCACCAGAGGTAAAGACGCCTCTGTTAATTTACTAATTAAAAAAAGAAAAGAAACAAACAGAAAAGAAGCGAAACAAAAAATATTGGTTGCCTGTAAAGTCGGTATACGGGCGAAAGTTTTACGTGACAACGACTTTGAGTGGTAAAATAATTTTAATGTGAATATTCATTCGTATAGTAGGAAGAAGGATGAAATAATAGTAACAATTTCAATTAACTGGCAACGTGTAAACTTGTATGCAGGCGCCTAAGCGAAATAGAAGCGCAAGACATGAACCGGTGTGTATGCCTATCTCTCTCACTCTCTCTCTCTCGCTCTGTCTCTCTCGCTCTTAGGCGGGCTAACTGTGCTCGAGTGGAAGGGACGCGTGCCTTTCACTTTTTATGTCTGTCTCTCTCGCTCTTAGGCGGGCTAACCATGCCCGAGTGGAAGGGACGCGTGCCTCTCACTCGCTCTCATTGTGAGCGCATAACGTGAGCGGAGCGTAACGCAGTTTCTTGAAGTGTCACCCGGCAAACCAATTTATAAGACGTTGTCACGTCAAAATATTTGGGAAGTCTATAAATTAATGTGTGTTTCCGAGTGTACGTAAAAACCTTTTTAACCGACTTCAAAAAATCGAAGGTTCTCAATTCTGTATTATTTTTATTTTGAAAAGCTTTAAGTTCGTCCCTGACAAAATCGAATGACGCATGCGTACACCAACCATGACAGAAGAAATAATGTTGTAGCAACTGTTTTATATGCGTCCCTGTTTAACTACGGTGTATCGCTATTTACTGTTTCTCTTCTGTGAACAGTTTATATTACGTCTCTTTTTCACTTCCACAGAAACTTATAAAGTTGTCTCTTTCTTCGAGACTTGTTATTGATGATTGGTTAGATTATGTAAAGTATTCATGGCATCATTTCTTGCGTTCATTACATGCTATATCTATACGGGCTTTGTATTAAGCTAAACAAAGCCAGCAATGTATAAAGTACTAATGATTGCTATAGACACCCAAGTATAATACTTTGTCCATGGTACTTATGTCCCTGAATCACTGTCCCCAGGACGACCTAGACTGCTCGTCTAGGTCTGAAATAACATTCTAGAACTAAATTAATATATATTTACCTATGTTGCTTGCTGATATGATTTGTATAGGGACAAAGCTTTCGTTCCGTTTCCCGCCATTCTCAAATAACCTTGAAGCGATCTCGACGCCCACTAGCCTACGTAATGTTATTGTGTAATAACATGTTTATTTACATCGAAATAGAATTTACGAATTTTACAAAAAAAGTGTCGTAGGACTTTGAACTAAAGTTTTAGATTCCATTTTAACACAAATTCTATTTCGTACCTAGATAGGTATAATTAATATAGGAAGGTAGGTGCTTAGTCTAATAATCTTGACCTATATTTTACACCTACGTGCGTTGTATGTTTGCAACTTAATGCATTACCTACTATGACCTACAATGAATAAGTAGGAATGTAAGTATTACGCATATTGCATAGATCAAAAGGCAACCTCTACAATTTATTTGTTGGAATAAAATTGAACGCGTGTTTTTCTCGGGATTACCTTTGTTGGGGTAAAGGGTATCTGTAGTCCATACCTTTGGCCTTTGACCGACACACAGAGCCCAAAGATTAATGCTTTCGGCGGCCAGTACGTCTTGTTCTGGATGAGACAGATTTGTGGGTACTATAGACCTCTCCCGTCTAGTCCACTACTGATCATAGGCTTCTCCCAATGTGCACCATTGCTCCTGATACGCCGCCTTAGGAATTCAATCTGTCCCAGCCACCTTTTTCAAGTCGTCAGTCTATCTCGCTAAAATAACCGGGATTCGAGCCATAATTAACTAAGTTATCGAAATGAGAAATAGGAGAGCCGACCCCGGGCTTCACATAGCAAGATGACAACCACCGGCATTGCTGCTCGAATTAATTAATCAGATATGGTTTATTTTGGCTCTTACTGGAGTGTCTGCCGATTGACCTTAAGTCCTGGGAGAAACGCTTACGCTAAAGCCTCGATAACATCTATGAATCAGCAGGTGTCCCGGTTTGCAGGTGAGGTTGGCTTGGACCCAATTATTTTGATGGGACTCCGTGTGGTAAACATTTTAAAAAACACTAGCTAGGCCTAGGAATCAGGGAAGGAGGTAGCGTTGTTTTGCTTCGTATGACAACGCTTCCTCCGTATTCCAAGTCAAACTCTCCATAACAGCTGTAAGGGGCCGTATGCTTGTTTGATCACCTAGGTGTATGAAGTAAATTCTATTACTTAATATTGTAAAAGAGAAAGTTTGTAACATTTAATGTTTTAATGATAATTAAATTGTAAAAATAAAACATTTTAAATTTTACCGCAGTATGTCTACGTGAACCATATTATGTTGGTTCCGGGTCCGGGTAATATGTCTTTTATGTTGGTAGCGCTATTGAACTGTCATTAACGTCAATTTTGATCAGTCATAATCAATCAAGTCAAGCAATCAATGCAGTGCCAATGCAGTACAGTATTTATTTTTTATTGCAGTTAATTTAATAAATAAAGTCAAAAGTAACACATTGACAAATACAGTGCATGGCATAATGTGTATATGGACTCGCCAAGTGGCGCTGTGCCAAAATGGTACTATGAAATACCTGTAATATGCCTGCATACTTTGTTTATTTTTAAAATAACCAAAATAAATTAATACGCAGTGTTATATTATACAATTCAATCTCTAACCATATATACCTTAATATGTCTGAAAAGAAGATTTTAGAAATGATGCCACGACGTCGGTGTTGTAAGAAAATTACTCTGATTGTAATACCACTCGTATTATCAATCTATATCATGAATCTTTTGTTTGGTGACTGGAATACCCCTAAACTGCTGAGCTTAACCGACCTCCATCGATGTCCAGCTTGTTACGGTATATCGGTATGTCCTGAGCTCTATTCTAATCAGATCAAGCTAGACATGAGCGATCGGTGGACGGGTTGGTTCAACGCTAAAAATATTTATCACGGCGTCACGAAATTCGATCGGCGTGTTGTCATGAAAAAGTTGGCTCACTACTCAGAGCTGAGAGAGTTTGATTTGAAGATATGTGATACATTCAACCTCCCAGAAAAGTGTAAACCTTTACAATTACTGAATGTGTCAAATCTTGACAAGGAAGTGTTAAATACAGTTCAGTATAATTTTACATTTCCCGATATGAAGCCTCGGAAAGGGCTGGTGATGTGCCCTTATGCTAACAGTGTGTTTGATCTGGCAGTACCGATTTTGGGTAAGAATAAACTACAGATTGATATGCTTTATGTGTGGACCATGTTAAATGTCAATCCAGAACCTATTATTTTACAGGTAAGCATATTATTGCTTTCATATTATTATATCAGCCATGTGTTTCCTGGCAGAGTAGAATTTGGGCCACCCCATCTTTTCCCATGTGGTATTGTATAAGGCGACTAAGGGATAGTACTGTTTAACATCAGATAGATATATACAGCCCAGACTCAGCCAGAGATGCATGGCTCGAGGCAACAATAGTGCCAGGACGGCAATAGGCTCACCCCCTATTACATGGGACTGAAAACAATAATTGGTAAAATGTGGGTGTTGATTTATCTTTGCCTAACTCTTCAGGAATAAAGGTGTGATTATATGTATGTATGCATGTATTATTATATTTGACATTCTGAGAAGAGTACTGAATTAGCTTATACAGAATATTCACACACATCCATAGCTGTGAGAGCTATATCTTATTCAGACTGATTTTGTGGCACAGGCCGCCATTAGCTTCCAACTGTAACCTACCATGATCACATTAAATCCCATAAAATTAAAAAAAAGTTAGTAATTATGACTCTCCATCTTTTCTCAATGGTTTTCTTGAGGTCATTGAATCACCATGCACATGGTCTACTTCTCTTCCCTTTGCTATTGTAGCTAGATGTCCATTCAGTAGCGTTTGATTTTTAGCCTCTAGAGCAGATGTCCTGTCCATCTCCCATTTCTGCTTTTAAATTCTGATTACAACATTTTCCTCTCTATTATTATATAGATAATATTTTCGCGTTCAGTAAAAATACTGATTGTGCATCTAATTAAGTTCAGAATGATCACCACCCACCCCGAAATGGATAGGTTAGGTTAGAAGACCGCCTTATGTCTTTGTGGTAATTTTTTTATAATTGGTTGGTTGGTTAGTTGCTAACTAACTACTTACTTGCAGTAGTTTGTTGGTGCTCAATCAGTATTTTTGATGTGAATTTGGATTATTTTGTCATACAAAGTGTACTCTTTTTGATATACGTTTAAATACCATCCTTATTATATTTAGATATGTTTTAAAGTAGGATTACAAATATATAGGCATTTCAATTCTCAAATTATTTAATTTGAGAATTGAAATGCCAACGAATTTAAAGTAAAAAAATCCAGGAATAAAATTTGACATTATAAGGATGATTCATTCAACAATGACCTCTCTGGCATTGGTACAGTGTTCAACTGCTATTCCCGTATGTATATGTATATTTCTATTGACCTGGGTGTATCTAATTCAGTACAAGTATTTGTATGCATGAATATGTACGTTTCTATTTGTCTGAGTGTTCTATGTCTGTGTATTTTTTTAACTGACTTCCAAAAAGAAGGAGGTTCTTATCTATATTCTGGCACCTATACTACAAACTTACTTATTTTGTGTCTATATATATATATTTTTATACCACTTAGGTGGGCAGACAAGCACACGGCCCATCTGATGGAAAGTGGTTACCGTGGCCTATGGACTTTTGTAACACCAGAGGGGTCACAGTCACGCTGCCTACCATGTTAGTACAGAGTGTCTGTGCCGTCAGTGTTGAAGACAAAGCAGCCTTTAGTCTTCCCACTGACAACCCAAATTTCTCCAGTGAGCTCTGGTTACCCTACTCACCGCTAGGAACACAACACGAAGAATTATTATAGCTGCGGTATTCTGTAGGGCGGAGGTACTTCCCCAGTCGGAATGCTCAATTGAGCGGAAATACCGCCGTGTCCTACCACCTAATAAAAATGTCTATATAGCACTGTGCAGAATAGTCTAGAAAGAAGTATTATTCGGCTCATTGCTAAAACTATACTACTATCCATTACTGCTATTTTTGAATTTCACAAACTTTCCAGTTATTAAAGAAGTCCTCTGGTTGGCCAGTACCCTCTTACGGAGGGGTTTGCGGCAGATTGGAAGTAGTAGCTGATGAGGGGGATTCGTTGTCTACATTGATGCATGTTTCTTATCGCAAGAAACTGATATATGCACAGAAAATTGTTGAAGCTGCCATGGATTTCACTTATAAACATGATAGGTAAGTTGTTTTAATATGACATTTATACTAAGACCTAGAATTCATTACCAGCTCACATGTTTCCTTCCTCCTACAGTCCCGGGTCCTTTAAGTGGGGTGTGAAAATGCATCTAATGAGGCCGCCAAGCTGAGTGCCTTGTAATAAAACTTGGTGTCTGTAATGGTGACCCTCTCTCCTCAGACTTTGCCTTTAGCTTCCCATCAAGCGAGGTGAAGTCAATTAGGTGTGTCCTAGATAAAAAAAAGTGTTAGTTTATTTATCTTTCTAACCTTTGTGAAAAAAAGATAAATTTTTCTGATAAAAATTATTAGAACCATAGCAGCATAATAAGTGTGTAATTTCTTTAAGGATTTTTTTTTTCTTCTATGGTGATCCCAACGATTCCGCCAACAACTCAGTTTTTATATACTGATCGAAAATAAAGGGCCACTGCCCCCTCCAAGATCCTATACACCATTGGTGTCACGGACAGTCCCCTTTGCAGGGGATGTTTTGCTGCCGAGGAAACGGCCGCCCACGTAATACTGGAATGCGAGGCAGTAGCCTATCAACGATCACAAATCCTCGGTACAGTGAGGTCGCTCCGCGAAGCCTGTAAAGCCCCCAATAAGCTTCTGCGCTTCTGGGCGGAGCTAGGCTGGCTACTCTAGCCAGTACTCTGCACGCACAATGGCCTAAAAGGGAGGCTAAGTGCGGACAAGGGAGTCCCTTTCCATTCCATTCCATACTGATCGAAATAACGTGTGAAAGTACAATTGTCAATAAACAAAATAAACAAGAAGAGGTCAAACGGTTTATGGGGTGTTGAAGTACCTGAAAAGAGGAGACATCATTAAAGCAGACACAATGTTAAGTGGTAGAGCAAACGAGCACAGTTTTACAGGTTAATATTGTTAAGATCTATGAAGTGGCGTGAAAAAGCATATGATGAGGCCGTCAAGCTGAGAGCTGAGAGTGAGAGAAACCCTCTTTTCTGGGACTTTGCCTTCAGCTTACCATCAGGCAAGGCGAAGTCCAATTGACGTGTCATATATAAAAAAAAAAAACATAATGTATAAAATGTATAATTGACATAAGTCAGGAGGGTGTTAAAGTTGGCAGCAAGAGGGATATCGTTTGAGGGAAGGAGATCATATAGGGATCCATTCAACCTAGAACATGAGAAGAAAATGTGGACAGAGTTCCTTCGTCCAAGCCACATTCACTTTAAGGAATTAAAAGGATCTTAGAGGGTTAGCAGCATGATCGTGACACCCTTGGTTGTTATGTCCACCATAGGATATGGTAACCGCTTCCCATCCAGATGAACCATGTGCTTGTCTGCTACATAAGTGGTACGCAATTAATGTTGTGAAAATTAGAAAATCATTATTGACAATTTTTTTATTATATACAACTTAGGTGGCAGACAATCCCACCTGATGGAAAGTGGTTACCATGACCTATGAACGTGTGTAACACCAGTTTAGTCACATCCGTGCTGCCGACACTGTAACAGAGATTTTGTGCCGTCAGTGTAGAGGACAAGCCTTTGGTCATCCCACTGACAGCACAAAAACTCTCCAGTGCGCTCTGGCTACCCTACTCACCGCCGGGAATACTACACGAAGTTATTATAACCGCGGTATTCTGTAGGGCGGAGGTACTTCCCCAGTCGGACTGCTCAATTGGGCGGTAATACCGCCGTGTCCTACCTCCTCACATCCTTTGTCTTTGAAATTCATATACTACCAAAATTAAGGAAATATTTCTAGAGTATCACTGATATTTTCAGTTTTTATGTCTAGATATGTCACTGACTATGTACCAATTACTTTACAAGTGATTATAATATTATCTTGCATCATCTACCCACATGAGAAGATTTAAAACTTCACATAACAAAATTATCAGCTTATTCCTAAAACAACCGCGGTAGCCTAATGGTATAGGTAATGGACTGCTGAGACGAGGTCTTGGGTTCAATCCCAGGTTTTACCATGGCACACACCAATGACTTTTCGATGCTTTTTGAAGTTATGTGTGTATTTATCGCAGGATTATGAGTGCAAGGTTAATGGCAATAGGCTCGCCACCTAGTAGTACATTGGGACCTAAACATAAACTGGCAAAATGTGGGTGCTAGCACCTCTGCCTACCCCTTCGGGAATATAGACGTATGTTTATGTTATGTTATGTACTAAAACATACAATGGGTGACAAGAAGTTGACAAGAAATCAACTTCTGAAGATATTTCTGGTACACTAACTGTTGTTATTGTTTATATTTCTTGTTATACGTTAGTCTTTCACACCACTATTACATTGATGCATTGAATTTTGTCAATATTGAATTTTCTGAGAAGTACTTCTCGTAACTGTGCCCATTCTTTTCTTCAAAGTTTGTAAAGAACTTCCTGAGTTTCCTATTAACTGCAAAACTTCCTCATCCCACTCCGCCAAGTCTACTTTTATATTTCACTAGCACCGCACCGCGGTTTCACCTGCGTAAATCCTGATCCCATGGGAATATCGGGATAAAAAGTAGCCTATGTTACTCACGAAGAATGTAGCTTTCTAATGAAAAAAGAATTAGGTATTAAAATCGGTCCAGTACTATTTGAGTTTATTCGTTACATACAAAAATACAAATCTTTCCTCTTTATAATATTAGTATAGACTAGTATAGACTATTAGTTGGCTATTATTGCGAGGGTGATCCTAACTTAAAGAAGAAAGCCTGCACCATCAACTTGTCTGTCAATCAGTACCAACCAGAACATATCCCTTGCACCCCGGCCCGCCCTGGACAGTCTCTTCTGATACGGCCCTCTTCGGGTGTGGGGACCACGAAGTTCCCATCTCGTCCCCAAGTATGGGGAAGGTGCGCATGGCGTGCCCTCGCCGCGGCCTGCTTCTGCTAGGCTGACAGTCGGCTCCACCCTTTACAGTTTACACTCAAGCTCGCTCTGATGGGGGAGGGAGGTCATTTTGCGACTTCCGACGCCCTAGTTTTTTTTATACGACTCAAGTGGCAAACAACCACACGGCCTACCTGATGGGAAGTGCTTACCGTGACCTATGGATGTGTGCGACACCAGGGGCCTTACACAACTGCCGACCCTGTAGAAACCTTCTAATGCCGCTTTTGAAGAACCCCATATTGTTGGCACTTAGGAAAAACGCAGTAGGGAGTTCATTCCATAGCTTGAGTGTGCATGGGATGATGTTTCTTTCGTACCGCACAGTGCGAACAGTATCAGTTCGCATTGTGTGAGGATGAATTCCCTGCCTGAGGCGAGCAGTCCAATGATCCGAGATATAATTTTACCTAAAAGATCTTAAATGTCTAGGAATATACAGTATAGAATGCATTTATCCTCCTTGAGACGTAGTTTCCTGATTGCATACGAGACCGAGGTAAGCTCAGGGTCCACCTTCCGACTTTTTCTCTACCACTTTGCACGATCATGGATGTCCGTGGTGGTCAGACTATTGATCTTAGTGTAAAACTGTTTTTAACGCGGTTGTACCGCGGTAGCCTAGTGGTATGGTTAAGGGTAATGGATTGCTGAGGCGAGTTCTCGGGTTTGATCCCAGGTTTTACCATAGCACACACCAAAGACGTTTCGATGTTTTTCGAAGTTATGTGTGTATTTATCGCAGGTTTATAAGTGCCCGGTTAATGGCAATAGGCTCGCCACCTATTACATTGGGACCTAAATATAAACTGGAGAAATGTAGGCGCTACGACCTCTGCCTACCCCTTCGGGGATATAGGCGTGAGTTTGTATGTTATGATGTTGTTGTTTTTAACTGACTTCAAAAATGGGGAGGTTCTAAATTCGATTGATATTTTTTTTTACAGATTTCGTTTCTACCTCATGGACTGGTCTCTGGACAACATAGTCGCCAGCGAAGCAGACGACATTTCTTTCGTCGACCTAGAAGATATAGTCGTTCTGGATAAACACATATCACCGGGAACAGACCTCCCTGAATGGTACCAGCGGTATAAACGCGAACATCTAGGCTCGGGGTTCACATTTTCTATCGACAATATGTGTACACACCATCTCAGTGACCACAACTTGTGGGCAGCCTGCTATATATTAGCTGGGGATGAAGACCCATATTTGTACCCGATACCAAATACTGTTAATACTCTTCGACCAAACTTTCATAAGTTATTGATGGAGTGTTTGAATGGAGAGGATAGATTTAAAAGTATAACAAATTTGCATCAATTTATTAAGGATATGTTAGTGGATGAGAAGCTTAAGGAGTTAGATGATGGTGTTAGCTGATAAAGTTAGTGTATAGGAATATAATTGTCTTTACTGGTTATAGAACAGATAAACAATATATAATACAGCTTGCTTCAAGTAATGCTTGTAACTGAGGACAAAGAATCATTATTAAGTATAAAAAAAAATATGAACCTATTAAATGAAAGCGTGTTTTATGTTTAAGCTTGCATATTGAACTAACTGCCAACAAACAACTGCAAAATATACTCTAACTGCGCAGTTTTTAGGTCTGGTTTGGTTGATCAGTTCTTTTGTCGCTATTTCGAGTAACTTGAGCTGGCCCATCTCTAACTTATAGTCGCACACATGCGCAAATTTCTTCCACTTTGCCGATTTTTGGTCAAGATGTTTGCCGGCTGTTACACATACATACATACATACATACATATTATCACGCGTCCGGTCCATAAGAACTTAATCCCACCGGTTACTGGACACTATTGTTGAGTCGAGCATCAGAGGCTAAGTCTGGGCTGTATATATCTGTCTGATGTTAAACAGCCCTATCCCTTATAATCGCCTTGTACGACACCGCATGGGAAGAGATGGGCTGGTCCAAATTCTAATCTGCCGGGAACCACGTGGCTACCTACACAGCACAGAGATACCTTGCACAAATGGAATACTGAATCTGTAAGAAGTAAATTCTCCATTGAACGATAGTGTGTAGTAGGATAAACTGCTCATTTTATATTTATATTGAAATAAGGTTAATTGTGAATTATATTAAAATAAGTTTTAATTATATTTGTATTGTTATAAATGAAATTGCCATTTTTATATTTATTTGGCCAGTAAATAACTACAGTCAATTTATATTAAGTAAACTTCAAAACTGTTTATTCTAAGAACTTGTAAAAAATATGACGTCATAAAGAACTATTTTCAAGTTACGTATTTTTAAATTAGTGGTTGAGTGGACGGTAAAAAATTGATTTTAACGAGAAAATATTTACAGACATAATGTTCACCTCGCTTTTACGACGCTTTATTTATTAAACTATGTCAACCCTTTTATTTTAACTATAGACAGCTACAACTCATTTCATTCGGCTCGAAGGACCAAAAAATTAGCATCTCGCTCTAGTTTAGGACACATTGCGAAATGAGCTTCTAAAAATTTGCATATACTGCGTGCACATTTTTTTAGGCTTGGTATCGAAAGAAAAGAAAACTACGTACCAAATTAAGACTTCCAAATAATTCTTCAGATGGAATTGCCATAGGAATTGAAACTTTAACCATACGTACATAGTAACGTTAATATCAATAGCTAGCAGTGCCTTAATTAGTTAATTATCCAATTAATTATTATTTTACCATTCTTTAATATATGTCTCCGTATTTAATCATCATCGTGCAACATTCTATCATAATCCTACTAACAGAATAAATATATAGATGTTTGTTATTTAAACACGCTCTAACGGTTGAATGGATCTGGCTAGAATTTGATACAGGGTCTAGTCTGGAATAACCCATAAACTTTTTACCCCTGGAACAGGATCTCATGGGTTACGGGGTCGGAACCAGAATTCCACACGGATGAGACCGCGAGCATTGGCTAGATTTATAAGCATAATCGGCATTATTAAATCGACGGCGACGTCACAATGTGAAATCAAAACGTTGAGTCTCGTTTTTGTATCTGTGATATTATTATATGATTATATGATTGCATTTGATTACTAATGTATTTTAACGTTCTTTTGTATTTAAAATGCATCCCTAGAATTCACTAAACAATAAAAAGTTGACATCTTAAAAATGTTTTATTTACCTACTTACCTTCTTGCCACCATGAAGTTCATTTGTATCTGACAAAGTAATTCATACTTTTTTTTATACAACTTAGGTGGCAGACAAGCACATGGCCCACCTGATGGAAAGTGGTTACCGTGACCTATGAACGTGTGTAACACTGCTGCCGACTCTGTAAGAACAGAGATTTTATGTGCCCTTTTTTTTTTTTTTATACCACTAAGTTGGCAGACAAGTACACGGCCCACCTGATGGGAAGCGGTTACCGTGGCGTATGGACGTATGCAACACCAGGGGTGTCACACTCGTGCTGCCGACCATGTAGAAACCTGATGCCCCTCTTAAAGAACCCCATATTGTAGGCGCTTGTGAAAACCGCAGCAGAGAGGTCATTCCACAGCTTGAGTGTGCGTGGGATGAAGTTTCTTTCATACCGCACAGTGCGTACCGTCTCAGGTCGCAATGTGTGGGGATGAATTCCCTGCCTATGGCGAGAGGTGCGATGATAGAATGTAGCTACGGGCATCATGTCAAACAATTCATCTGAGCACAAACCATTGTATAGGCGGTAGAACACACAGTGAGGCAAAATCCCTCCTAAGGCTAAGAGGTTCCACTCTACCTGTGAGTATGGGATTGTCAACCAGCCTCAATGCCCGTCTTTGCAACGAGTCGAAGGAGTCAAGCTGGTATGCAGGTGCTCCAGCAAAAAGGTGACAGCAGTACTCCATGTGAGGCCGGACCTGTGCTTTATAAAGAAGAAGTTGCTGCCCCGCAGTGAAGTACTGCTTCGCCCTGTTGAGCACTCCGAGTTTTCTTGATGCCAACTTAACCTTGTCCTGCAAATGACTTCGGTATTGGATGTCGCTGGAGATATCGACACCAAGGATCCCGATACTCAAGGAGATGGTAAGCGGTGTGCCCAGGAATTGCGGCGCTACAATGAATGGGGTTTTCTTAGCGGTGAATACACATACTTGTGTCTTAGTGGGGTTGAATTGGACTAGGTTTAGTCGTCCCCAATCGGATAGTCCAGAGAGAGTAGTCTCGATTTTAGACACAAGTTGTTCGCGACTCTTCTCCACCTCGGACTGAGGGATATTTGCACGGCCCGTGTAACACGTGTCCCCGGTACTGTCGTCCGCATAACAATGAATGGAGCCATCAGACAGCATGTCATTGATATGCAGCAGAAATAGCGTCGGAGACAACACGGAGCCTTGTGGGACACCAGCGTTTATGTTCATGCTGCATTGCTGCAAAAGCTGGCGATCCATTCGCAAAGTCCCTCGGGGAGTCCATAGTACGGCAACTTCGCAAGAAGACCTTTGTGCCAGACCCGATCGAAGGCCTTTGCTATATCGAGGCTGACCCCTAGTGCCTCACCCCGACTCTCGATGGCTTGCGACCACCGGTTTGTGAGATACACAAGAAGGTCACCGGTTGGGCGACGGTGGCAAAAGCCGTACTGTCGGTCGCTCAGTAGATCGTTTCCTTCAAGGTATCTCAGGAGCTGTGTATTAATGACACGCTCCATAACCTTCGAGAGCAGGGAGGTTATAGCGATAGGCCTGTAATTGGTCGGATCTGTCCTGTCACCTTTCTTAGGTACAGGGTGCACGAATGCGGTCTTCCACGAGGCTGGGACCTGCCTCGCGGAGTATGAGAGTGCGAAAAGGCGTGTAAGTACAGGGCACAGCTCGGGGGCACAGTGCTTAAGCACCATCGCCGGTATACCGTCCGGCCCACTCGACTTCCGGACATCTAGGGACTTAAGCTCGCGCCGGACCACCCGTTGCGTGATTTTAACATCGGTCATGGAAGCACCTTAGCTGGGGATGATGGGTGGTTCGGCGTTCCCGTCGTTCATAGTCGAGTTTGACGCAAAGAGATTATCCAAAAGATCGGCCTTCTCCTTAGCGCCATGGGCCAGACTACCGTCGGATTTTTGCAGCGGTGGAAGGCAAGACTGGCAGAAGTTTTCCTCGCAGCTTTGGCGAGCGACCAAAATGCGCGACTGCCAGATGGGTAGCGCGCAAGCCGTTCGCCAATTCTGCCGATGAACTCAAACTTTGCCCTAGACGTTGCCTTTTAACTGGACCTCGAAGCAGCATTCAACTTCCGCTTCACTTCAGCGATGTTCGGATCCTTATTGGCAAGAGCCGTGGTCCAAGCCTTGTATGCAGATTGCTTGCGGTCTCTAGCTTCCCTGCAAGGCCTATTAAACCACGGGCGTTTGTTCGCTCCTGTCGCGACCCAGTGGTTAGGGATGTAGCATTCCATACCCACTAGAATCGCGTCAGCGACTGCTGTTGCACAGGAGCTTGGATCATCAGAAGTGAAGCAAAGCTGCCTCCACGGGTACGATGCGAAGAATTCTCGCAGTCCGTCCCAGTCTGCCGACTTGTAGTGCCACACGTGTCGCCACTGAGGTGACCGCGGTGGTTCAGGCCGCGCGAGTGTCACTTTCGCCCGGACGAGGCTGTGGTCCGAATTACCAAGAGGTGCTTCCACCCTTATGGAATATTCATCCGGGCGCGTAGTCAGCAGAATGTCCAGTATAGAGCTTCTGTGGGTCTCAATTTCTGGTGTTCTAGAGATAGAATGTACCAGTTGAGAGAGCCCATAGGTCAGGGCAAAGTCGTGAGCAGCCCTTCCCGCGAAATCAGTCCTGGGAGACCCCAGCCACTCCACGTGGTGAGCGTTGAAGTCCCCCAAGAATACTAAATCCGCAGTGGGGTACTGCTCAATTACGCTGACCGCCGACCGTTGCAGATGCTGAAACAGTTGAGCCGTGCCCAGGTCACCGCTATGAGACCTGTATAGGCACGCATAGATACGGGTGTGGCCACCGTGATCTATACGTACCCATATAGTTGACAGGTCTCTGTCCTCAAGACCATGGAGACGGCGGCAGCAAATATCATCCCGGACGTACAAGCATACCCCGGCGCGACTCATAAAGTTGTGCTCGAGTTTGTACCCGGGGTACATTAGGTAGGCTGTATCGGCCGGGCATGATATTTGCGTCTCCGTCAGAAAAAGCAAGGTAGGCTGCGCGGTCTCTAAGTGGAGATGGACCGCGTTAAGGTTGGAGTGTAGGCCCCTGATGTTGCAGAAATCCACATTAAGTGTGGATGATGGTGCCGCTGTGGTAACGTTGCTCTTGCCTTTTGTAAATTTCATGTTTGAGTTGGGGGGGGAGGCGGGGGAGAAGGTAAGAAGAGATTCTGTGCCTCCAGTGTAGAATACAAAGCAAGGCGTCCCTCCCCCACAGACAAGTTGGGGTTGTGTGACTGGCTGGCGCGGTGGGCGGAAGGGCCCCCGGTCCCCTCCCAGATACTGAAGCCGAGTCCACTCCGGTTTCCTCCTCCGGCACGGCTACAGCACCGGGAACTTTACACAGGCTGCTGGTTCAGCCTCCTGGGGCGGAGATTAAGTAATCCCCAGGTTCGGGAACCGTACAGCCTGCGGGCGGCCAGCGGATAACCGTTTCACCGGGTCTCCCTGACCACCGCGCCAACATTTCACGCCCCCACCAGTCAGCGGGGTCAATTTAAACCTTTGGTCTTCCCACTGACAGCACAAAACCTCTCCAGTGAGCTCTGGCTACCCTACTCACCGCCGGGAACACAACACAAGGTTATTATAGCCGGGGTATTCTGTAGGGCGGAGGTACTTACCCAGACGGACTGCTCAATTTTGGACGGGAGATACCGTCATGTCCTACCTCCTGTAAAACTCAGTGCAGAACACAAAATTAAGACAAGCCTTTGGTCTTCCCACTGACAGCACAAAAACTTTCCAGTGAGCTCTGGCTACCCTACTCACCACACATTTAAATCAATGCCTATATGAAGAACTAGCTGAACTGCATTTGAGCCCCTACTTTTTAGTATTCAATTTCAATTTAATGTATGGAAAACTGCCGGTTTTTTTGTCATTTATGATCACGGAATCGCTTCCTTAAGTAGTAGCGTGATGATTTAAAACCTATGACCGTCGTTACCAAGGATTCCGATAATGTGAAGTGAAGGAGTAAGAGCTGAGAGTGAGGAAGGTGAAAGCTCTCGTATGCGACCGGGAGTCTAAATGCTGTCTGAGCTGAGATGATGCGTAATATTAGTTATATGAGCCCAAGCATTTGTCGTTATTACGATATAAAATAAATCAATAACATCCCTATTGTGATAAAAAAAAATGGTACAATTTTTTTTAAATCTACCACACAGGTGGCAGATTAGCACACGGGTCGCCTGATAGAAAGTAGTTACCGTGGCCTACGGCCTATACCAGGCGAGTCAAACTCGTGCTACCGACGCGACAGAGAGTTTCCATGTCATCCGTTAGTATAGAAGACAAAGCAGGACGAGCTTTTGGTCTTCCCACTGATACCACAAACACAATATGAGATAATTAGAGCCCCGGTAAGATAATTCTCCATTCGGACTAGTCACATAAGAAGTACGTTTTTTGTCAGCACAATTATTATTTTTCAGAACGAATAATCTTCTGTCAGTGTCAAATCAAGTGTCAGCTAACTTGCAGGTTGCAGGCCGCTAGTCAAGTGTCATTTTTAATTGCCATTGAAATTTGTATTTTTATGTTGTTTATGCAATTTACTGTGAAATTACAGATGGTTAACGTCTATAATAGTAATTTACAGATATTGTCAAAGGTTTCGTTCTTTAATTCTGTGTAATAATGAGTAGTTCAGACTCAGATGATGAAAATGTCGTATTGTATGGCACCCCATTGGAACCATATGAAGAAGGTTTGTTTCAACCGTTTCAGTATCAGTATACGTTAGAAAATTATAAGCAGAACACTGCAGTAAACTACACTGAACTTTTTTTTTTAAATATTATAACCAAAATTACTAATATTCCCTTTAATCCCTCCAGTTAAGGTAAATTGCTTGTGTTAGCGAGTGGGTTCACGTTGGTAGTGTAATGGCCAGGATTCGCACCCGGGACTGTTAGATCGTAAGGCCGACTCCTTAACCACTTAACTGTCAACCCACCCAAAAGGCAAGATTTTAAATCTATACTAATATTATAAAGCTGCAGAGTTTGTTTGTTTGAACGCGCTAAGCTCTGGAACTACTGGTCCGATTTGAATGATTCTTTCGCTGTTGGGTAGTCCATTTATCGAGGAAGGTTTTAGGGGAGCGGAGCATTGATAATAAATGTTAACAAGTCCGGCAATTTTTCATACATATTTTGAAGACTAAAACATATGGACTCAAAGGGATATGAAGCTTCAAAATATACCCCGGGCGAAGCTGGGGTGGGTCAGCTAGTAAGTAATATAAATATAAGTTAGACTGGAAAACCGACCCAGCTGAGTTGGGAGAAGGTTCAGATAATGATGATTATCCCTTTGAGGATTTACAGCTGTGAATGTAAATATACAATATATATATATATATATATATATATCAACATCCATCATCATCATCATCTTAACTATGTTTCCCGCTCTTCATTGCATACCTTGCCTTGTGGCGCCGAATATATTGGTACAAAACCTTCTTTTTTCTTTTTTATTATTTTGGACCTAACATGCGATCGGTTTCAGAACCATAAGCAGTTGTTTTAGGAGATATTTGACATGTTAAGCATGCCTTTCTTTAATTCTCTCTCAGAGTTTATCCTATGTGTGTAATCTTTTTAACCGTCTTGTTACCACTTGATTTCTGAGATTCTGTGCTAGTCTATTCTGGTGGTGAGTGATCAAAACCTTAATTGCATTATAATTTACCATTAAGTGTTATACTGTTTTCTCATTTTAATAGATGAGCTGCCTACAAAACGTAAATTCCAACAGCAACCTGACCAATTTGCTGTGGACGAAAACGGGAGACGCCGATTTCATGGAGCATTCACCGGGGGCTTCTCAGCGGGGTTTGGGAATACTGTGGGATCAATGGAAGGATGGACACCGAGTACATTCAAGAGTTCACGTTCAGAAAAAGCACAGCGTTCTGTTAGTACATCATTTCCTTGTTAATAGTGATTGAAATAATAAGTAAGATATTAATATTGCCTGGAAGAGAGCACTGTTGGCGATAAGGCTCCCCATTGTACATGCAACGTTACTGTACTGCTTGTATCTTTGGACGAACAACAAATAGTTATCTACCTATGTATAATATTTTGTTACAGTATATCAGATACACAGTGATATCACAGATTTATGCAAAGCTTAGCTTAACTTGTAATATGGGCTACGAGTGCTAATAAACATTTAGATACTTTTTATTTTGGAAATGTATAAGTACCTATATATTAAGCATACAAACACCTAAATCCATGTCAGTAGACTTTCATAGGGGTGGAGCAGTTACGCTGTAACCAGTCTCGAAGCCAGTGGGCATACCGCAAGGTGTTAGAGCAGTGTCATGCTGTATTATTTATTATGAAAAATTAATATTGTTCATTGACAACAATAACTTTTTGTTACAACTTTTGGACATGCTTCTAATTAAAAAAAAATTCGTAGGTAGGTAGGTAGGTAAGTAGGACACGGCGGTATTTCCGCCCAATTGAGCAGTCCGACTGGGGAAGTATCTCCGCCCTACAGAATACCGCGGTTAAAATAACTTCGTGTTGTGTTCCCAGCGGTGAGTAGGGAGTAGGTAGCCAGAGCTCACTAGAGAACTTGTACTGTCAGTGGGATGACTAAAGGCTTGTCCTGCTTTGTCCTCTACACGACACGACGGCACAGAAACTCTGTGCTTACAGGGTCGGCGACGCGAGTGTGGCTTCTCTGGTATTACACACGTCCATAGGCCACGGTAACTACTTTCTATCAGGTGGGCCGTGCGCTTGTCTGCCACCTAAGTGTTATAAAAAAAAAAGATAGGTACTTCCAAGCAGATATGTCTGTCATTAACTGTCACTAATCTACATCACAATAACATTCTTCAGAGTCAACGTCCAGAAGACTTTATGGATGAAGAAGACCGCGGCGAGTTTGGGATTGCACCACGTCGCCTGCAAACACAAAATGATTTCTCTGGACAGAAGAGATCACGACAAAACGCTTTTCACGATGGACCCATACCTGGTTAGTAGTTTGCGTTTTGTTGCAAACTTTTGTGTATACATTATTATTATGCTCACATTACTCACGCCTGCATATACACAAGGGTTTAGGTCGAATGGGCTATGTCGTGAGTACAATGTGTAATGCGACCGGCTTAATGTCCATCTTTCTCCAACCATGGTTTTAGATATCACATATTAGAATTGCCTGTATCTGGGTGCTTTTTCAGATAATGTATTTCTCTTACCATTATCTATATAAATTAATTGCTGTTCGTTAGTTTCACTAAAACTCGAGAACGGCTGAAGGGATTTATCTTATCTTGGTCTAGAAACGTTCGTGGAGGTCAAGGAAAGGTTTAAAAGGTGAAAAAAATTCGAATAATTGCCGGGAACCGACATCCACGCGGGCGGAGCCGCGAAGCAACAGCTTGTAAGTTATAAAAATGAAATAGGTACTAAAGTCTAAGGGTGACCATGGTCTGGGAGCTGGATTTTATGACAAAACCTTGCAGTATGAAGCTGGTTTCAAAATTGATTGCGATGTATCTATAATGTCATTGGAACTCATTGCAATACATCAGGCACTATCTTACGGAATCAAAATAAATCAAAATAAAATTGTTGTCTTTTCGGATAGCAAGAGTGCCTTGCAACATGTGCCTCGATGTGCCTCTGGCCGCAGAGGTGCATCGATAGCCTATGCTATACTAGAAATCATACTGACTTTTAACAAAAGTGGCAAGGATGTAAAATTGCAGTGGGTTCCAGGACATATTGGCCTAAGGGGGAATGAGGAAGCTGACCGTATTGCTAATCTGGCAGCAACAGATGGCAATTTAATAAACTATTCACCTGATTACTGGGAATTAGAACCTAGATATAAAAAAGTATGCTATGATGAATGGGATAAGATTTTTGAGATTAAATCTGTGCATAAGGGCATATGGTATAAGACCATACAGAATAAGCTACCTCGTACACCCTGGTTCGATGATTCTAGATTACCTAGAAATTATATAAAAATAGCAATAAGGATCAGATCTGGACATCTCCCATCGGCAAAGTTCGCATACCTAATGAAAAAAACAAATTCACCCAATTGTATTGTTTGCAATACAATTGAAGATATACAACATTTGCTGATGGAATGTGTTCGGAATAAAGACGAACGCGATTCACTGCTGACCGAACTAAATCTAAATAGACAGGATATAGGTCTCATTCAAACGATCTTAGCAAGACCTAAATCTGAAGAGGCTATGAAATTATGTCGTTTGGCTCTGGTGGTTCAGCAGTGAATTGATGCATCTCATGTGTTTACCCACT
This sequence comes from Eilema griseolum, assembly GCA_963662185.1. Classification (NCBI taxonomy): domain Eukaryota; kingdom Metazoa; phylum Arthropoda; class Insecta; order Lepidoptera; family Erebidae; genus Eilema; species Eilema griseolum. Next base: position 7,148,804 of record OY759254.1, on the reverse strand, counting down.
TTAATAAATTATTGTTGTCCTGTATAATATCGAAAGGTACGATGGGATTGGCATATCCTTTATGGATAAAAATCCCTAATTATAATTAAGATTAAAAAAAAAATACAGATAATAGTACAAAACCCTTTGCACGCGAGTCCGACTCGCACTTATCAGTTTTTATGTTACTCTCAACAGTTTCTTTTTTAATTTTAAACTAAACAATCACTATGAACTTTGACGTTTTATAGGTGAACCAGTGCTTCAACAGTTGGTTCGAGCGGTCCACGAGACAGCAGCTGTAAAGATGCTACGCGCCATGGGCTGGCGAGAGGGCCAGGGCACTGGGGAGAGGGTCAGCAAGTCACAAAAAAAGACCGCGAAAGAACAACATAAAGTTTATGGATGTTATATGCCAAAGGATATTAGACAGGTACAGATAATATAGTGCTACTAGCCCTCGACTCCGCTCTCCCAATCATATAGTCAAAGTTAAAAATCACCTATTCTATATAGACCATTAAAAAGGCACTTACAAAACGTCAAATATAAAATAGTAAAGACTTGTTTATCAAATTGACCACCGGGTCGAGTGGCGGCCTCTACCTGACAAGACTCCACCAATAAACATAGCAGGCTATATTATTGGTCTATTTCCAAGCTTGTTTATCGTCTAAATATTCTAAATTTAGTTACTTTTATTATAAATTTAGTGAATGTATCCAGCTCTACTAAAGCATTTGTAATCATTATTGTTTTACCTTTTTAATATTTTTTCTTGCATCTATTGCAAACATACAGAAAACATTTTTGGTTTTAAATCCCTAATATAATCCAAGTACCTATTTAATTTAATATCTCTAATATACAGACATAACTAAATTATAATTTTATAATAGTATATATTGGAAGATATAAATATTTAAATAATAAAATAAATAAGATGACATTATAATTTTTTCAGGATCAACAAGACTCCGACCACGATTCGTCCAGTTCTTCAGAATATGACTTCGATACGCTGTTCGCGCCAGACGACTATGAGCCTTATATCCTGAACCGTAAGAGCGACCGCTTCGGGCTTGGCTACACGGCTTTGAGTCGACACTCCGTACTGGGTAACCTCACTGGAGAGTATGGCAGCGAAGCCGGCACATCTAGAAGTCATTTGACTATGAGAGATAAGGGAAGAAAGGTGAGATACATTTAATGACCCACGCTATATGTATATTCCCTTGGGGGTAGGCAGAATTGTAATAACTAATTTTATAATTGCTCTGTTTTTTATCTAGCACAGTTCTTGTCATTTACGGTAGGATAAGGTTGGTGATTCATTTGTAGGCAGCTGTATAAAAATATTTAATAAAATTCCTCAGGATTTGATTAACATGCCAATTTAAAATAGAAGTGAAAAAAACTTTAATGAGTAAAGGTTACTATAAAGTGGATGAGTATCTTAATGATGTTAATGCGTGGTCAACATAAGTCTCTTGCTTGCTCGCACAAAATAAATTGTAAACTAAAGCAAGTTTAAAAAAGAAAAATAATCTAGTTCTAATATAGTTCGCTGAGTTTCTTGCTGGTATCTTCTCAGTAGAACTAACCTACCGAACCAACGAAAGAATCATTTTCCAATGGTTTATTTTGACATTTTTTAACATTTTTATATTATTTATTGACATACCTAATTGTAAAATATTGACGTGCTTTTTGTGTGCCTAAACTGAACAAATGAAATTGATTCTTTGATTCTTTGATAAAATTATTAAAGGACAGGCAGTGATTAATTATTCATAATATAAATACATTTTCTTTATTTTACATGTGATCTGTATCCATTGTATGTCTGTTGAATGTTGAAATGATCGGTAAATGGTCGTTTTATTTTTTCTTTCTTGTTTCAACGAACACATGAAAAAATTGGGAATAAATTTTAAATAATCAATGACTTTAACCATTCGCCATAGGCAGGGAATTCATTCTCACACATTGCGACCGGAAATTGTTTGCACTGTGCGGTATGAAACGAACTTCATTCCACGCACGCTCAAGCTGTGGAATGAACTCTGGGGTTCTTCAAGAAGGGCATTAGAAGGTTTCTTCAGAGTAGGCAGTGCGAGTGTGACGTTCCTGGTGTTGCCATACGTCCATTGGCCACGGTAACCACTTCCCATCAGTGGTATAAAAAAAGTAATATAAATATAACATACGTACAAACATATAATCACAGGGATACGCAGAGGTGAATTTACACCTACATTTCACCAATAATTAAATTCGGTCCCACGTAATAGGGAGCCTTTTGCCGTCATCCGGTCACTATTACTGACTCAAGCCATTCATCTGAGACTGAGTCTGGGCTGTATATATCTGTCTGATGTTAAACAGCCCTATCCCTTTCGTCTTGTACGACACCGCATGGGAAGAGATGAACTGGTCCAAATTCTACTCTGCCGGAAATCACGCGGCACATAAAAATGTTGTATAATTTATATAACATTATTTTGTCATATTTAGGTATCAATTCGTGGACAGGCGTTCGGCGTAGGTGCCTTCGAAGCTGACGATGACGACATATATGCGAAGGAAGATATGTCTCACTACGACTTCGCTATCGGAGGACCGGCTCCCGTCGAAGAGAAGAAAATTAAGAAGGAAGGGAGTAAACACGTATGTATTTATATTACTAAGGAAGCAAGTTCTGTTCATTTCTAAGCTTGTTTGTCGTCTAAATATTCTTTACGTTTATTATAAACTTAGTGAATGTATCCAGCTCTTCTAAACTATTTGCAATCAATATTGTCTTACCTTTTTAATATTTTTCATCACGAAAAAAACATTCTTAAAGAATATTAGAACCGAAATTACTAATATTCCCTCTAACCCCTCCAGCTAAGTTAATTTTCTTGTGATAAGAGTTGGTTCACGTCGGTAGTGTAATGACCAGGATTCGAACCCAAGAACTTTCGATCGTAAGGCCGTCTCCTGGACCACTAAACTGCCGACGCTTCATTTTATTCAGTCCCACATAATAGGGGGTGAGCCTATTGCCACGATCCATTGAAACAGTCCAGGTGGGATTCGAATTTGGATGGTTTCAGGTGAAAGTTCGGTGGCTCAGATATCAGAACGTTCGCCCTGTAAGGGAAGATCGCGGGTTCAAATCCCGCCTGAATCGTTTAAATTTTTCTAAGTCGATTTTGAATAGTTATCATACTAAATGCTTTAAAATTTCATTCAATTTTTTTTTTATACCACTTAGTTGGTAGACAAGCACACGGCCCACCTGATGGAAAGTGGTTACCATGGCCTATGGACGTTTGTAACACCAGAGGAGTCACAGTCGCGCTGCCAACCCTGTAAGTAGAGTCTCTGTGCCGTCAGTTTAGAAGACAAAGCAGGACAAGCCTTTAGTCTTCCCACTGACAGCACAAATTCTCCAGTGAGCTCTGGCTACCCTACTCACCGCTGGGAACACAACATGAAGTTATTATAGCCGCAGTATTCTGTAGGGCGGAGGTACTTCCCCAGTCGGACTGCTCAATTGGGCGGTAATAGTAATAGGTTTTAAGTGTTGTATACTACTAATATTATTATGGATCAAGGTTTGAAATAAAATTTTATTTATTGATTATTCGAGTTATAATAATATGATATGATATCAGTTGCTCCCAGGGTTCGTGAAAGCTGTTAAGCCGCTACCGTCGGTGCCCGCGCACCCCGCCCCGGCGTTACCGCGCGACTACGTGCCAGCCCCGGCAGGCGCGAGAAGGTCCAGGTTCGAGCCCACCACGCATAAAGAGAGGGATCAAGGTAAACTAACATCAGTTGTCCGCGTAGCTTTGTCAAATGCTTCGTCGTGTCAATATTTCTATATAATTCTTCAAATCAACTAGCCCGTCGCAGTATACTGCTGGACATAGACATCTCCCAATATTGGGAGGCTTTAGTATTGTTACGACCGATGTCGATATCTCGAAAACTAGTAATCGAATCTTCTAGAAATTAAAACGCATTGTTAGTGACGAGGTACTCTACCGATTGACATAGAAAAATCTAGAATCGTCAACACAAAGTCACAACCTACCTACCGCCAAGTAAAAAATAGGTAAAAATCGAGAATGAACTCGAAGGTCAGCGACGGAGACAAACTACAAAAGAGAGTAGGCAGTTACCGCTCGCGTATTTTCCAGAAGATTCGACCCTCCTAATTGAGAGGTATAAAAACACGCTTCATTCTATCTTTGAGACCGATACCGACACACCGAGCTCAAGCGACCGAAGAGGATTCTACCTGCGACCTGAGCAACGACTGTGGACTACTGTGAACTACTGAGCGACCGGAACTATGGTCACCCATCCTAACTCCTCGTTTCACCACGAAACAAGTTGTGAACTTGTGTGATACCAAACTTGTTGAAGACTAATCAAAACACTATACTTGTTTTATACATGTATCTCAGATACTTTTTCGTTCACATAGTATGTATAGCCAACAAGTCGTAAACAAGTAGAAAACACAATTGTGTTCACACTGAAGCCTATGACATATTGCAACTTGTCAAATACATGTTTTATACTTAGGTGTAAACGAGGGTTAAGACTGACCTGGCTTGGATTGATAATGTTCTCATTATGTTAGCACTCGCACTCTGGCATACCATAATTTATATAAAAAAAAACTATTTTTTCTAGGGCTGGGTCGCCACGAGCTAACAGCTGAAGCCAGAGGAGTACTTCTAGGAGAAACACCTGTCCCTCCATTACCCGACCCACCAATACAAACAGAGACAGTTCCACATAAACCTGAAGATCCTCTAGCAAAAGTCTTAGGAAGAAATATTAACTTCACATCAACCGAAGAAAAAAAAGAATTAGACTTCATACCAATAGCTGATTCTGGCAAACAATTGCAAAAGGTTTTCAAGCCTTTTGCTGGTAACCTTGAGAAGCAATCGCGGTATGAAAGATACTTGGAAGATAGAGGCAGTGTGAGGGAGCAGGACAGCTATACAGATAAGTTGAGCGAGTGGGAGAGGGAGAGGGAATTGTTGGAGTTTGAACAGGCTGCTAAGTTGTATAGGCCGTTGAGCGGTTTTATGGGTGATAGGTAAGATCTATTTTTTTATTTGTTTTTTTTTTTATATCGGTTAGGTGACAGAAGCACACGGCCAATTTGATGGAAAGTGGTTACCGTGGTCTATGTATGTATGCAAAACCAAGGGAGTCACACTCGCGCTGCCAACCCTGTAAGCATAGAGTTTCTGTGCTGTCAGTGTAAAAGATAAAGCAGGACAAGCTTTTGGTTTTCCCACTGACAGCTAAAAACTCTCCATTGAGCTCTGGCTACCCTACTAACCGCTGGGAACGCAACACGAGGTTATTATAGCCGCATTCTGTAGGGCGGAGGTAATTCCCCAGTCGGACTGCTTAATTCTGACGGGAATACCGCTGCGCGTCGTGTCCTACCTCCTTTTTCGATATCAAAAAAATAATAGTCAAATAGCCTATTATGTTATTGACGTTCAAGTGGAGATTTATTAACAAATATAGATCAAGAACCAAGCGGTTCGGAGACTCTTTCCTCTGTCGCACCATTAAGGCCTGGAATTCATTACCAGCTCACGTGTTTCCTTCTTCCTACAGTCCCGGGTCCTTTAAGCGGGGCGTGAAAAAGCATATGATGAGGCCGTCAAGCTGAGTGTCACCATTGGCACACGGTATGTGTAAGTAATGGTGACCCTCTTTTCTGGGACTTTGCCTTCAGCTTACCATCAGGCAAGGCGAAGTCCAATTGACGTGTCCTATATAAAAAAAAAAAAATTGTTGTAGAATAGTGGACTGAGTCTTAGATATTGAATGTAGATTCTACTCTTTTGTTACAGGTTCACTCACGCTTCGGAGCCCGACGATGGCGCCTTGAACCCTCTGTGTGCGGTCGCTAAAAGTTCCTCTAACCACGGCCTGGCGACCAAAGAACAGGTAACGTACGATCTTAGCTCACAAAACAAATACGAAAAGAGTAGGCTTTTTTTTTAATAGTGACGAACCCAGACATTCTCCCAGACTTTTGCCAATGTCCGTGGTTAGAGTAATAAACGAAAGAGTTTGGTCGGAACTCTTAGCAGTGTTATCTTAACAAACAAAAATGTCACGAGTAAATACATACATAATATAATAGAGAGGGATAAATCCACTCCAAAATTTAAAATTTCAATTGATTAGTTGTTCAATTCATTATAATAGCATATTTTATGTAGGTAACTAGACTGAATAAATTTGTCCTTCTGATAAAAAATAAAAATGATTAGTTGATATAAATTCACTCAAAATTTTCACAAAAGGGGTAAAGTTCAGGGAGAGGAGATATTTCATACAGACAGGACGAGGGGTACGAGGGGGTAGTATTTCATATAAAGAACGCTGTAAGTTCGGACAAGTAAAAAAAAGATGATCTAGCGTTCCTTAAGAGTAGGCTTTCTAAATAATGGGGCTTGTGGCTCTTACGTCATCACAGTAGGTGTGGCTTTCGCCGTTCGTCCTATGCCCAGCTCTCTTAGCCTCAATGTCTTCAACATAACATAAACTCACGCCTATATCCCCGAAGGGGTAGACAGAGATGCTAGCACCCACATTTCGCCAGTTTATGTTTAGGCCCCATTGTAATAGGTGGCGAGCCTATTGCCATTAACCGGGCACTTATAAACCTGCGATAAATACACACATAACTTCGAAAAGCATCGAAAAGTCATTGGTGCGTGCCATGGTAAACCTGGGATCGAACCCTAGACCTCGTCTCAGCAGTCCATTACCCATACTACTAGGCTACCGCGGTACAATGTCTTCAAATAATATTGTAATTGAAATCGATGCTAGATGGTGACAAGATGTATGTATATGATACGTTTAGTAACATCTAGTGTGAGATTTTATTTCATACATATCTCACGCCTGTAAATCCCTGAAGGGGCAGGCGGAGGTGCATTAACACCCACATTTCGCCATCTATGATTTTCGGTCTCACAGAATAAGGGGTGAGTCTATGCAACGTCTCATAAAACTAGACAGAACAAGTCTAAGAACAATAATGGGGACAATAACAGGCCACTGTCTCCTCCACAAGCACCTACACACCATCGGTAACAGTCCCCTTTGCAGGGGGTGTTTTGTTGCCGGGGAAACGGCCGCCCACCTAATACTGGAATGCGAGGCAGTAGCACATCAACGATCACAAATTCGGTACAGTGAGGTCACTTCGTGAAGCCTTGAAGTCCTCAGTAAACTTCTGCGTTTCTGGACGGAATAGGGGGTGAGCCTATTGCCGTTCAGCGGGCACTTAGTCCTGGGCTGTATGTTTACTGTCTGGTGGAGAACAGCCCTATCCCTTAGTCGCCTTTTACGATACCCACGGGAGGAGATGGTGTGGCCGTATTCTACTCCACCGGTAACCAACACGGATTATATTTCAATTTCAATTATTATATAGGTACACATAGAATAATTACATCGATATGGAATATATGCTAACAGGGATGGCAGCGCGAGTGTGACTCTCTTGGTGTTGCACACGTCCATAGGCCACGGTAACCACTTTCCATTAGGTGGGCCGTGTGCTTGTCTGCCACCTAAGTGGTATAAAAAATATATAATTTATGCTATTAACCGAATTCTGTGGAGCATACAAATTTATGACGTCATACAGAGATTGATCAAATAATTTAGTTTAACCAAAGTTGGAAACCAATTATTCTCACTCATGAGTTTGATTTTTTTTTGCAGATGGAGGCAGCTCAAAAGGGAGTGTATGGTATGATGACGAGACTGCAGGTGGAATGGAGACCCGAGTCGCTTGTATCCAAGAGATTCAATGTGCCGGAAGTAGGAGGTGCTCGGTAAGATTATCTCTCTCTTTATAAAATAACATTATCATTATCACTGCTGCTTTAGTCCTGATTATAGTCTGGAATAATCCATACGGAGGTGGTATGGGTTCGATTCCCGTTCAGTTCAAATATTTGTATTAATGAATATGTCTGGGTGTTTCTGTACCCCAGACAGCACGTTAAACCGTTGGTCCCCATTATCATTTAATCATCTATAGGAAAGCCTGATCACCTGTTCAGTCAACGGCGTCCCCAGCTGGCTGTAGTGACATATAGGCTACTTCTCATACCTGGTATAGATTCCCATTGGTTACGAGAAAGCGATCAGAATACTGCGTGAATGGAGTAGCCGGCAATAGACAGTGGTTTATACTTTTAATAAATAAGACTAAAAATCTGTCAGAAAAAAGTTGACATTTTTAAAGATGAAGAAAATTTTACTACATACATTGATATACAACAAAAATAACTTCATATTTAATTCCACTGTGGGTGCATTCGATAAGTTCTGCTTCCCACCTAATTTTATATCATACTAGCTGACCCACCCCAGCTTCGCCCGGGGTATATTTTGAAGCTTCATATCCCTTTGAGCCCCTATGTTTTAGTCTTTAAAATATGTATGAAAAATTGCCGGATTTGTTAACATTTATTATCAATGCTCCGCTCCCTTAAGTAGTAGTGTGATAATATATAGCCTAAAACCTTCCTCGATAAATGGACTACCCAACACTGAAAGAATCATTCAAATCGGACCAGTAGTTCCAGAGATTAGCGCGTTCAAACAAACAAACAAACAAACTCTGCAGCTTTATAATATTAGTATAGATAACTGTAACATCGATTTAGATAGAAAAGAATTTGAATCAGTTCAGCCGGGACTCAAACCCGCGATCTTTCACTTGCAGGGGGAATTCTCTAACTACTAAGCCACTTAAAATCTTCCTATACAGATAGATAGATAATTCTTTATTGTACACCAACAGATTTACAGTAGGACAAGTAGGTAGCATCTATACAGTTCAATGTACAATGGGCGGCAATATCTTACGGCGACGATATCGATTCGAATAGTTAATATAGATACTAAATAGTTTAAAATTTCATTCAAAATCTGTAACCTATTTCTATTTGTCCACAGAATTGAACAGAAAAAGGAAGACAAGCCAAAAGTTTCGTATTCAATCTTCTCATACTTAGAATCATCTGTTCATGACAAAGATAGCTTCGCAAAAGAACAGAGCAAGTTCAGTGGCTCCAAGTCACTACCCAGTAGTAGCACCTTCAAAAGTAACCAAACGCCGAAAGCAGATCAAAAAGCCAGCGATCCAAAGCCAATACTTAGTCACAACACAGATCAGAATAAAAAAGTTGATAGCATGGAAACGGATACAGGTTTTAAAAAAAGAATGACAGTTGCCGAATTGTTTTTAAAAGAGTCTGAAAAAAATAAAGACCAAGGCGTCGAAGTTACTGAAACCATAAATAAGTTTGATAAAATGGATCTGTATAAATCTATATTCCTCAGCGACAGTGAGGACGAGGCTGTTGATGATAAAAAACAGACAAATGAAGTTACAGACTTTGTAGATGTTCCTAAGAATATAGAGAGAAATAATTCTCCACCGAGAGGCATTTTCGCTAATATAGATTTCGATGAAATAAATTCTTGGAAGAGGAAAGATGCTAAACCAGTTACGAAAGATTCAAACACAGATAATAAAAAGACAGAAACAAAGTCTATGGAAAATACAGATAAAAATAGTTCTAGCATAGATGATGAAATGTATGGACCAAAAATTCCAGATAGTATTCAAAAGAGGCTGCTATCTGAAGGTACTACTAATAGTACTGCGCAAGAGTGTATTGAAATAGGTTCATCATCTGATGAAGATTCGTGGGTAGATGTTAATGAATTGAAAAGTATAAAACCTAAAAAGAAGAAAAGTAAAAAGCACAAGTCTAAACATAAGAAAAAGTCTAAAAGTAAGAAAAAGGATAGATAAGTCGTAGTTATGTACATTTTATATTGTTATTTTGTTTTAAATTTATTTAAACTAAACTAAAAATACATTTTTTTGTGCAAACATTGTGTATCACTTTACAGTATTCAAGTAATCTAATTTTTACCACAGTTTCTTGCCATGGAGTTCTTACAAAATAGTAATTAAAAAAAGGAAGATCCCGATTTTTTAATACGACATATCAGGCAGACAAGCACACGGCCCACATGATGGAAAGTTGTTACCATGGCCTATAGACGTGTGGGAGTCACACTTGTGCTGCCGACCCTGTAAAAACAGTTACTATGTGCCGTCAGCATAGAAGACAAAGCAAGACAAGCCTTTGGTCTTTCCACTGACAACACAAAAGTGAGCCAGTGAGCTCTGGCTAACCTACTAACCGCCGGGAACAACACGATACAAGGTTATTATCGCCGCTATATTATGTAGATGTAGGGTGCTAACCTAGTTGGACTGCTCAATTGGGAATACCGTCTTGACCTACGTCCTAATCAAATCTTGTTTAATATGTTGTTTTAAAAAATAAATAATAGAATGAACATTTTAGTGTTATTTCGTGACATTACCTGTAGACGACTTTAAACTATTACAACTTAGAATTAACTACCTAAATTACGACCGAATCTTAACAGACTGATACATTAATGGGCCTACCACACGCATAAGTTTCACCACACTCAGTTTGGTCAGCGCAGGCCGGTTTGTACATAGAACACCGTGCGTGTGGTTGATAAAATTGACACAATTCCGTGGTGTTCCGTGTACAACCTGGCCTGTGGTGGTAAAATTGTAAAGCTTCGGCGTGTGGTAGGCCCATAATAGTATTCATATACTGGTACATATCTCGCATTGGTATTAAATATACCTCACACCTCGGCTGACCCAGGGTTATCTGATTGCCCCCTCGGGTAGGATTCATACACAGGTACTCATATAAACAGATGGTTCATTCTCTTACTAAACTCGATTTCAGTAAGAAATATAACACAGTTCGCAGACTAATAATTATACCAGCAATTATTTATTTTCTAAACGGCATGAGATATTTGTTATTGTGAAGGACAAAATCACCCACTTCAACGGTATATTAAAAAAATTGTTATTGGTTGACGAGGCTTAGTTTCTGAACGGTAATCCTCAAGGTCAAGTAAACTTTGCTTGTAAATGTCAAAATGTTAATGCAATTTCGTGATTCGCTGACGATTACAATTCGAATTTAATAAAAAATAAAGCAAAACAAAGCGTAATTTGATATCCTGGTGCCGCGAAAAGTATTTCGCAATAGACAGTATTATTTCCATGTCAAGTTTAAGTTGGTGACCGTAAAAATACGCATAGTTTGTTAAGACTGATCAGCTGTTTATAAAAATGGGTTTGATTTCGTATTTTATGGACAATTACACGGCGAGTATTTATGATATTATAGGTGAGTACAATTTAAAATGTTATCAACCTTGTTCTTTATTACAAAACTTCACTACCAGGTATTATTGAGTCCATTTCGTTGTAAAATTTATAACGATGATTACGGCTTTGTTTCTGCACTTCATGCAAATACTCCTTGTTAGAGACAGGTACAGTATTTAAAAGTGTAACTATAATAAATATCTCAAAACTGCAATATCTTTTTCACATGATTTTCCATTAGTTGTGATAAAATACTTATTTTTGTTTTGATTATTATTGTTATGACTGTGTGAGTTTGTTATCACCAATTATCGAAAAATATATCAAGTAGGTCCTGAATCTGTATATCAAGAATGTAGATCTTAGTCATAACAAGTAGTAACTATAATATTTAGATGCCTTTGCTATAGAATATTAATAGAGATGATTTGTTAACACTTTAGTTTATTAAAACTTCTTGTAAATTTATATCACAGAAATCAGATCATAAATGTGGGTAAAGTTCTAGTAAATTCTTTCTAATATAAATAGACAATTGGACAGGTATATAAGTTTTCATACAAAATAATATTACTATCAATGTAAACCCACTTCTAACATAAACAATTTAGCATAACGAAGGAGTTAGCAGGGATACTATACTTATACTCCATTTGGTTATGTTTTTTTTTATACAATGTAGGTGGCAGACAAGCACATGGCCCACCTGATGGAAAGTGGTTACCGTGACCTATGAACATGTGTAACACCAGTTGAGTCACATCTGTGCCGCCGACCCTGTAAGATAAGAGATTTTCTGTGCCTTCAGTGCAGAAGACAAAATCAGGACAAGCCTTTGGTCTTCCCACTGACAGCACAAAAACTACTTAACTAAACATGAACAATCTTGTATTGGTTTTAATAAGAATTAAACTAGGCTAACTAATTGATTAACTAGTAGTTCAATTTTGGTTTTTTGTCTTTAAAACGTGTTTGTAAATAGAAAATTATTAATAAACTGAGTTTTTAAATAATAACATAAACTCATAAACTCACGCCTATATCCCCTAAGGGGTAGGCAGAGGTGCTAGTACCCACATTTCGCCAGTTTATGTTTAGGTCCCAATGCAATAGGTGGCGAGCCTATTGCCATTAACGGGGCACCTATAAACCTGAGATAAATACACACAAAGCATTGATATACTATATTAAAAATAATACATATTAAAAAGAGACATCGGATGAAATGGCGCACTTTGGGAGAGGTCTATGTCCAGCAGTGGACTGAAGAGGCCTAATTGATTGATTGATTGAAAAAGAGACATCAAGATTGTTAACATTTATATGTTTTTTTTTTATACAACTTAGGTGGCAGACAAGCACACGGCCCACCTGATGGAAAGTGGTTACCATGACCTATGAACGTGTGTAACACCAGTGGAGTCACATCCGTGCTGCCGACCCTGTAAGAACAGAGATTTTGTGCCGTCACTGTAGAGAACAAAGCAGGACAAGCCTTTGGTCATCCCACTGACAGCACAAAAACTCTCCAGTGAGCTCTGGCTACCCTACTCACCGCCGGGAACACAACACGAAGTTATTATAACCGTGGTATTCTGTAGGGCGGAGGTACTTCCCCAGTCGGACTGCTCAATTGGGCGGAAATACCGCCGTGTCCCACTTGGTTATATAAGTACCAAATTGACTGTTGGACTGGTAAAGTGAACCCCAGACTCCGAGGTAAAAGCTTTGGATGAGACTGGGATTAATGCTAGGATGAAGAAGTACCAAACCAAATGAAGTATAGTAATTTTGGTTCCGTGTTAACGAGAATTTAAGCAATTATGGTACCATTATGGGAATTGAGTATTTAGCAGCTAGTAATTTAATAAACACATACCTACTCATATTCCTATACAAGGAGTATTATAAACAAAATAAATGTAACAAAATTGTAAGCAAAAAAAAAATTTAAAAAAATACTTTGTAACTTTATTGATTAGCTTAACATTGTATTGTGTTAATAGTTACAACCTATGAAATGGTGGAGCGGAGGCGCCTAACACAGGCATTTCTTGCTTAAAAGGAGTCTTCAAATACCACCTATGTAAACCATGTTTATTGACACAATGAAATATTTTTAATTTAAAAAAAAAAAATTGTTTGTAGTATAATGACATTGAAATTGAAAGGCGGAATCTATACTTTAATATTATAAAGCTGCAGAGTTTGTTTGTTTGTTTGTTTGAAAGCGCTAATCTCTGGAACTACTAGTCCGAAACTACTTCCCCACCAGATTAAAACAATCAGTTGTCAAACCTATACATAAAAAGGGGAATACAAGTGACATGAATAATTATAGACCGATTACACTAATTCCTATCTTATCAAAAATCTTCGAAAAAATAATGCATGACAAATTATATAATTTTCTAGAAAAAAATAACGTTCTCAAATCTGAACAAAATGGGTTCAGAAAAAACTATTCTACTACCTTAGCATGCTTTACACTTACAAAATTAATCACGGACAATCTCAATAAGAAAAACAGAGTAATTTCAATATTTCTAGACATGTCCAAGGCGTTTGACTTTGTAAACCATAATTTATTACTACACAAGCTTGAGAGATATGGAATCCGTGGTAAAGCGCTGGATTGGCTCAAGAGTTATCTAGAAAACCGCTATCAATGTGTAGAAGTACTTAGCATATCTGGGAAATACAATTCTTCCTCCAGGTCCGACTTTAAATTATTAAATAGTTCTGGAGTACCCCAGGGAAGTATCCTTGGCCCTTTGATGTTTATTTTGTACATAAATGATCTACCTGATGCGATGGAACATAGCTGCGTACTATATGCTGATAATATCACTCTAATTATTGAAGACGACAATAAAAATAACCTAGAGCACAAGTTAAACAAAGCGTTAAATAATATAGTAAATTGGTTAGACTGTAATTATTTAAAAGTAAATTTTAACAAGACACATGATACAATTCCAGACTTATAATAGCAAACCTATCAAACTTAATGTACAATATAAAGATAAAATAGTCGGAGAAGTAGAAACAACTTCATTTTTGGGCATTACTATCGACAAATACTGTACCTGGAAACAACAAATTGAAAATGTTTGCATGAGTTTGGAGAGGTTTGTTTATGCACTATATCGCTTGAGACAAATATCAAGTATAGAAACGGCTCTCAGTGCATATCACGGTTATGTCTCATCAAAATTAAGATATGCACTCATAATATGGGGCAATTCTGTGGAGGCCTACAGAGCATTCATTGTGCAAAAGAAATGTATTCGAGCTATATTTGGTTTAAAGCAAATAGACAGTTGTAAGGAATATTTTAAAAAGTACAATATACTTCCACTACCGAGTCTGTACATATTTGAGATTTGTGTCTTTGTACGCACTCATTTGCATTTATTCTGTAAGCATAATGATGCCGTAATTAGAGCGAGTAGGCACACTCATAAGCTTTTAATACCTAAACAAAGGGTCAATGTTTTTATTAAAAATGTATATTGTATGGCAGTACATATTTATAATAAGCTACCAAATAGCCTCAAAGAAATTAATACGATTAATGCATTTAAAAGAAAACTGTTTACACTGCTAATGGATAAATGTTTTTATAGTATTGACGAATTTTTTAATTGTGGTAATTTGTGACATTTTGCATGAAAATAGTAATTTATATAATAATTTTAACTATGTGTATTATCGAATAATGTAATTTTTAATTCTATGACATATTTTGTACGCCGGATATTGGCGGAGTGTGGCTTGTACCTACCTGAAATGTAAACATCTATTTCACCCATATTCCTACAAATAAACAAATAAACAAATAATAAACATTTTTATAATGCATAATAAACATTTTGCATGATAATGTATATGATAATTTTAACTATCAAATAATTTTATTTTAATTGTAAGATATATTTTTGTACGCCACACAATGGTAGAGTATGGCTTGCACCTAAATGCAAACATCCAAAATTTATGTACCCACTCACCCATATTCTGACAAATAAACTTTCATTTCATTTCATTTCATTTCGTTTCCGATTTGAATGATTCTTTCAGTGTTGGGTAGTCCATTTAACGACGAAGGTTTTAGGCTATATATCATCACGCTACTACTTAAGGGAGCGGAGCATTGATAATAAATGTTAACAAATCCGTCAATTTTTCATACATATTTTGAAGACTAAAACATACGGGCTCAAAGGGATACCCCGGGCGAAACTGGGGTGGGTCAGCTAGTTTATAGATATAATTCAGTAAATAAAGTGGTCCCTCCATTGTCCACCTGAAGGCACGTAATTTTACAGGTATTATTAAATTAATATTGATTATGCGCCAGTAATGATTATATTGACGACCTCCGTGGCGTAGCGGTAGTGCATTCAACTGCTATACAGGGGGCGCGGGTTCGATTCCCGCTCAGTGCAAATATTTGTATGCATGAATATGTATATTTGCATTGGTCTGGGTGTTTTTATGTATATTATGTATATATTTACAAAAAAAAGTATCTAAGTATGTTTACCCGCATTCTAGATCCCATAACACAAGCTAGTTAAGCTATGCTTACCATGGGCCTAGATAGCGTTGTGTAGAATGTCGTGGAATATTTATTTATTTATATAAAATTAAGTACAATAACTAGTCCATAAAAGAGAATATGTCAGAATATAGGAGTTATAGTTTGCCATTTCAGTATTATGTCAACTTGTTACATTTTTTTTCCTGAAGTGTACATGTGTGTATGTTTGAACTCCCATACATAACAGTAAAGTCTGTTAACATTATTCACAATTGTGGAATGCAAACTCTCCATGAAAGAAAATGGTGACTTTCTGGATTTTTGTTATAATTGTGAATCAGACAAATGATTTCAGTAAGATAACCTATTCTTGTGATCCTCAGAGGCCGACTGAGGTAGCCTGTGTACTAATTCTGTTCTTACATGTGTGATGAAAAGTAGTCTGTTAAATCCTGGATATAAGAATATGAGTTTTAAAAATATTGTATATTTTTTGCAACTGTCATACTCAATTATATTACTTTATTTATTTATTTAAACTTTTTGCACAAATACACAAAATTATACAAAGGCGGACTTAATGCCACAAGCTTGTCACTCTCTGACATGCATGCAGATGGTCTCACTACCTGCACATCAAAGAATCAATTTCATTCATACATTATCACATCGTATATGTACCTAAGTAATGGTGACCCTCTTTTCTGAGACTTTGCCTTCAGCTTACTATCAGGCAAGGCGAAGTCTAATTGGCGTACTTTATATGTATATACTTATATATAGACATATATATACATATGCTACGCGATTTTGAAATTTTCAATTTATGTCTATGGTTTCCTAAGTAAATAAAGGCCGCTCTTACGCCGCCGCGCCGTACGCTGACTCACTATCACCGACGGTCCACTGTTTAAATCTCGGCGATCGAAAAGCATTATTTGCTAGTCCACTACGACACTTTTTTTCATTCATTAGGGGATCAAACAATACTAAAACTGCTACTATACTATAGAGTATAGAAATATGTAAATGAGAAGGAGAAAACGTATAACGGAGACGGCAACAGTATTATTTTTTGTAGAACTATAGCCAAAGTGGCTGCAGTAAAATTTTACGGAATATAATTCTTATCTATACATACTTACGTTCATCCAACGCTTGCACTGAAAATACGCCGGTGTGAAGGATCTCTTAATAATTTTTCCGTGCGGGCAACGAACGCCATTCCGGCCGTGTAAAGAAAGATGCAATCCACGACGAAATTACGTAGAGACAAAAGCAAAAATCACGTCTCAAAGTCCTGATAACTACAAGCGGAATATTTATCTGTCTGCGCCGGCGCTAAAGCGTTGACCGTTTTCACTGAAGGGCGTGCGGTTAATTCCCGCACTGAAACAAAAATACTTTAGTGTTTTCCTGAATGTGCATGTTTGTTTACGTGGAATGCGACGTGTTGTCTTTGTAAATAATGTATTTTAATGTGTACTTTTAATGTTAATTGCTGACTAAGCGCGACCATCGAATGGTTAGGTACAGTCAGCGTCAGAACGATCGTGATTACAAAGTCTCAAAAGGATATTAATATCAAGGTATTAAGAGCAAATCAAGCTGATTTATTGATTTAAATTGTATTACTGTCCGAACTAAAGGTGACAGGAAGGGAGGAAAACCAAAGCTTGTTCGTCAAGATCGACGTACGGGTGAATTTTTTCTTCGCCAAATTCATAAGGCATTAAGGAATGCCTTATGAATTTGCACCCATAACACACATAAGAAGGCTTCTTCTTTAATCCCACAGCCTGCAGGGGGTTTCTCTTTAGAGAGGCTAAAAAATAAGTTTATAACTAAAACTCAACTACTGAAAAATTACGCTCTAAAAAATATTAAACAAGAAAATATCAAGGAAAGCCGTGGTTATATACCACTTTTCCTTAGACTGTATTGCATATAACCAGTGGACGACTAAGATGCTTCTAACAATACCTCATTTGTCCAGTTCTAATAAGTGGTTGAGGAGCTATTAGGGGACAGATGAACCTACATACATATAAAGACTGTCAAAATCATAACCTTTTATTTCGCCATAGTCGGATAAAAAGTGTGCATAGCTATAGCAGTGTGTGTGTGTTCCAACAATTTAAAATGGATGATCAGTCTCAACCATTTCTTGCAGGTATTTATTCAAAATACAAATACAAACATACTGGCTGGTGCCTTTTTGCGTGAATATGGAAAGTTTTGGGAGGAGGCCTCGAAAGCCCAGAATAGGAACCGATTATACTCCCTCAGAGGGTGAAGGCGATTAGGGTCGTTCGGGGCTATCGCATATCGTTTCGACACTTCCGACGACACACGTACCGCTATGCGCGTTGAATCGATAGCACATCGGACATTTGGACTTCGAATACATGCGTGTCGCGTGATGATACCAGGTCTATAACATACTAGTTGATACCCGCGACTCCGCCCACATGGATGTAGGTTATTACTATTTTTGGTTATTATAACTGGTTTGACTCAACCACGCTCGGGCCAATATTTAATTCAGAATGTCTCCCAGACGATTCAGAGGGGAAACGCTGCCAGCTTAATCATTATATCATTATTATATTAATTATTTATTAGTGTCAATTTAATTCTATAATTTTACTTAATTAATTATATTACTGGATCTTTATAACACCAAATTTATGCCAGTTTTCATGTGACATACTATGTACCTACATCGCTACTTATATGGGTGAAATTTACCTGAAATAAATTAATTTTATTTATTTTTTAATTCTAATGGGCACGTTTGGGCAAGGGGACGATGATGTGACTTGATCTTGAACAATCTTGTAGTCTGTGATAGTCGACTTAAAAAATTAGTCATTCTTTCCAGGGCAACTGTATAAGCTTTTTTAACAAGCGCCTGATGAAATCTGTGAATAAATTTAAAATATACGAGCTTGCAAATGAGCTGTTCGCTCAACTATGCTTGGTGGCGCATGGCCGAGTGCGGTAATGGACTGTATTGCGGGAAGTAGCTAACTGTTCCATTGACGCTTTACACACAAGAGACAGGTGGTCGGGTTGCCGCGGGAGTGATCCAAGCAATGAATGCAACCCGAGAAATTAGGAGAGGATGCACCAACCTTCACGACACACGTGTTTTCATCGCAGCCGGTACACGGATCTTCTCTTCCTTGCTCAGGAGCTGCCGTCAGCATCACTAGATCACTTGAGGAACACACGAGAGGCACAATCCGATCGGTAAAGGTCTATGAAGCGGTAAAATGCAACAAATACTAATCATTTCTGAGAGACGCGAGCGCGGTCCGTCATCACGCTGGCCAGTTCAAAGCGAGACTGCTTGTCTATATTTCACAAATGGCGGACGGAAGCTACATCTATGGTTAGTGCGGAAGGGGAAACGGGTATAAAAGGAGTGTGTTTCCGTGTCAAAAATACAGTTTCTACTTCGGCGCAACCATTCCCCCCGGCTTGAAGGGTTACCTTCGAAACGACAAATGCGAAACAAATCTAAAGTCTAATCTAAATCTAGGTTTGGGAAATAACAACTAAAATATAAACCTAGATTGGAGCTCGTGCCTACTGCTGGCTAGGCAGCGGGCAGAGGCGAACAAACAACACAACGCAACAGTCTCGACCAAGACGAGACGCGATTAGCCAACAACAAAATAAGGGTCTCTTCACGTGGGACCGATACAACAAGCGAGTGCTTCTTCTCCTCGGGTGGTTCGGAAACCGTAGTGGGATTGAATTGACTAACTGGCCACCCATCTAACGCGGCATGAATCCAGGACGGTCCACCAAACCACAACGGGTGATCCAAAATTTGCGAAGGAAGCAATCCACGAGAGAGACAATCGGCTGGGTTGTCGGTGCCAGCAACGTGAAAGAGATTATGTGGCGCCAATTCAGATTGAATTTTGCCACTCTATTAGCGACGAATGTGTCCCAACGATGGGGCGAAGAGTGGGCCCAACACAAAGCGACTGTTGAGTCCTAAAAGCTAAAATTCTACTAATATTAATGCGAAAATTTACAATTATGTCAAATAAATTACCTTAAAGATTCCGACCACAATACAAAATGTCATTAAGCGACACGGAAGTGCTAGTCTTAGCACTGCCATCCAAAACTACGCGGAGTTTTAGTAGTAAGCTTATCTTCTCTAATAACTCCGCGGTGCGGGATAATGTACGAAGGCTGGGTCCCGCCAGTGTCCGCAGGCGCAGGTGAGATGTAACCTTTATCTAAATATTCGTTAACAACCTCATCATAGGCCCGCTTCGACTTTGGGGACGCCTGCATCTTTCGTTCCAAACAAAGAAAGCGTTTTTCAGCGGATACACGGGAGCCACCGAGCGAAAACTTGCGGATGGTAGACTCCAGTGGCGGCTCGACGGTGCAACAGAACGAAGCAGTCGAGTGACTAAAACTATCCATAGAAGCGGGTGCGGAACCAATTATAACAAAACCAAGAACTGTTTCCAGTGCGTGCGGAGCGGGGTACGTCGGTCCCCCTTGAACCTTACGTGATAACTGGAGGTGCGGGAGAATCGAAGCGCCGATCAATATATCGACGACTCCAGGAACAGCGTAAGTCTCATCTGCTAAAGGCAAGTCTTTAAATTTCGTTAATAAAGACGTGTCAACCGGGACGGTAGGCAACTGTTCAGCTATTCTATCTATAACGAGCGAATCCATGTCAAACCAAATATTATTATTAAAACGAGATCTAAACCTTGTTTTAACGGTGCCACGAACAGCTGACTGTAAGCTTCCAAAACCCTTCACCACTGAGCGGGTTGAACGCTTATCAACATTGAAACCAAGACGCCGACAACAATCTTGAGTAATAAAATTACTTTGCGAAGCGCCATCTAACAGCGCTCGAACAATGCGCGGCTTACCTAATGCATCAACAATAACAACGCGAGCGGTCGCAAGACACACAGTAGTGAGTGCAGCACTAGCGGAGAACGAACACAAGGTGACGTCATCCGCGGCGGCCACCGGGCGGGCCGGAGCGCGCGCGAGCGCGGGCTGCGGCTGCGGCGCAGGCTGCCGTGTGTCACCGCTCGACGAGCCAACCGTGCTCACATTGGATGCGGCATTACTATTCTCAAAATGAAGCAAAGTGTGGTGTCTCGCTTGACATTTGCGACAACTATTTCTACTATTACATAAAACAACGCGGTGTTTAGTACCGAGACAATTAAAACAAAAATTATTAGCGCGAACAAATTTATAACGATCACTAGGCGACAATTTTAGAAAACCAGGACACCTGTACAGTTGCGAATGATGAGTGCTACACAAAGAGCAAACAGGTGACTGTACACGTGCTGGTGCGGTACTAACATAAGTATGAGTTGACCTCAGTGACTTCGATGACGCATCTACTTTGCGTGCAGAATCAACAACTATCTTCGCGCCTTCATGTTTCGATGAAGAGCGCTGCAATACTTTTATATGCTCGCGAACAAAACTTTCTAAGTCTTCGAACTTAGGAATTTTATTGCCGCGATGATCCGACTCAAACAAACGAATGGTTTCGGAATCTAATTTCCTTAAACCCATATACAAAAATACGAAGTCGCAGAGGTCATCAATCTTTAGGTTCTTTACGGCGCGAACAGCTGACGCGAAAGTATCTAGAAATTTCTCTAAGTTTTGATCGTTACATGCCGCAATAGATTTCAAATCAAACATCTGATCTAAATAGGCGTTAGCTACCGATCTTTTATCCTCATACCTAGCTTTCAAAGTATTTAAAATTAAATTATAATTCTCGGCACTAAACGTAATTCCAGCGCAAACGGTTATAGCTTTACCAGTCAATTTTTCAACGAGATAATGCAACTTTTCGTGATCTGTCAACGAATCGTTCTTATCTATTGTATTCTCAAAACTATCTATAAATAGACACCAATTGCGAATGTTACCATCAAACTCGGGTATTTGAATTGGTGGCAACTTAGGTCGGTCGCGAGTGGGGTTGGGTAGGTCAGCCGGCTTCTCCAAACTCCTAGCGACGCGTTTGATACGACAATACAAATCGTCAAACGACGACAAGGCTTGATAACTCACTGAGTAATCGGGATTCAAATTCAACTCTAAAACGTTGATGTCATGTACTAAGGTTTCGAAATCCGCGCGTAGACTATCTAAGTTTTCTATAGAACACAAGAACGAATCTCTGATGACCAAATCAGAGGTTTTAAGTGCATTATCATAAATCGATTGTACGCGAGAGTAAATCATTTCTTTTTTAGCGTATAAAAGTTTCAATTGAACCTTACCGGTCTTATCAACCTTTGGGGACATGTTTACAATTAAATCTCAAACTAAAGTGCAGTAAACAACAAATATGAAATGACTTAATCTTAGCGGTACAGAGCAGCGAGGCGGCGCGAGCGATAACCGTAGGTAGGTAGGTACTTATAACTGCCAGTGCAAGCTTGAACTAACGCGCATAGCAACAAGATCGTACCTACGCGATGGTTGCTGTCTAGGTTCAACTATTATTTCAGAGATTAAGTATTGCGTAATATCTATTCAAATTAAAATACTTTCGTATGAATTGGGATGAGATGCGAGCGAGGTAGGTACAGCCACGTGTCTACCCACGCAGGTACTAGGCAAATACGACGCGAGCCGAGAACAACGTAATTGAAAAAAACAAAACAAAGCCAAATGCGTTAGGTATTACACTGTGCCTATGCACTAGGGTGTCTAGTATACCTAAGATCTAAGCCTAAATGTCTGGATGCGGGGTTTTCTACTAAAATAACCAGGCACTTAGGTGCGGTGCGAAAATTGTGAACTACGATTAAGTGTTGATATGATACCTAACCTATTTATGTATTAGGTAGGTACAATGCGAGCCAGCGGCGAACGGACAACAAATTCTAAGCCTAAATGTCTGGATGCGGGGTTTTCTACTAAAATAACCAGGCACTTAGGTGCGATGCGCTTATTCCCATTAGAATAATAACAAAATACGAACTACGGCTAAGAATCCGGCTCGATCCGGACCAAAAATGGTGGCGCATGGCCGAGTGCGGTAATGGACTGTATTGCGGGAAGTAGCTAACTGTTCCATTGACGCTTTACACACAAGAGACAGGTGGTCGGGTTGCCGCGGGAGTGATCCAAGCAATGAATGCAACCCGAGAAATTAGGAGAGGATGCACCAACCTTCACGACACACGTGTTTTCATCGCAGCCGGTACACGGATCTTCTCTTCCTTGCTCAGGAGCTGCCGTCAGCATCACTAGATCACTTGAGGAACACACGAGAGGCACAATCCGATCGGTAAAGGTCTATGAAGCGGTAAAATGCAACAAATACTAATCATTTCTGAGAGACGCGAGCGCGGTCCGTCATCACGCTGGCCAGTTCAAAGCGAGACTGCTTGTCTATATTTCACAAATGGCGGACGGAAGCTACATCTATGGTTAGTGCGGAAGGGGAAACGGGTATAAAAGGAGTGTGTTTCCGTGTCAAAAATACAGTTTCTACTTCGGCGCAACCAATGCTACTCAAGTAAATTATTAAGTAAATTATTATATTACTTTTCTATGCTTTTCGAAGTTAAGTGTGTATTTATCGCAGGTTTATAAGTGCCCGGTTAATGGCAATAGGCTCGCCACCTATTACATTGGGACCTAAACATAAACTGGCGAAATGTGGGTGCTAGCACCTTTCCCTCCCCCTTCGGGGATATAGGCGTGAGTTTATGTTAAATGTATTTATTTGAATTTGAACCCATTATGTACTTCAATCAATTAATCAATCAGCCCATCGCAGTTTACTGCTGAACATAGACCTCTCCCAATGTTAAATAGCTGTTTATCTAAATACAAAATATTCGTTATTTTTTTTATTTTTCGGTTAGAAGTCTGTTTTACCTGAAAAAACAACGAAACAAAACACGAGCCAAGCTCTTAATATAAAGATGTAGAGGATCTAAGCGGTCCTATTGAGATCTTCATCAAAATAATCAGGGGATATAGGATAGCGTACCCAGGGCTCCAGAGTGCAAACTTTTGATGCAACTGCGATTAGCGTTCGAAGATGATGTATATATTCACGCCTCTAAGTCCCTGAAGGAGGCAGAGGTGTATTAACACCCATATTTCGCCAAATATGATTTTTGGTCCCAAGTAATGACGTGATACAGCTCAGATTCAGGCACAGATACATGGCTCGAGTCAACAATATTGCCCGAAATACGACAGTAGGCTCACCCCCTATTACGTCGGACCGAATACAATAATTGGTGAAATGTGGCTGTTAATTCAACTCTGCCTAGCCCTCCGGGTATGAAGGCGTGAAGGTATGTACCTCTATTCGGTCATAAGCTGTATGTTTACTGTAGGGTAGAGAACAGCTCCATCCTTAGTCGCCTATTACCACACCTACAGGAAAAGATGGGGGTTACCCCATTCTATTCTCCCGGAATATTGATGATTATTGTCAAGAAAAAAGCAATAGAAGCAATCTATTTATGTTATCGTCTACGTCATTAAACTCATACGTCAGAAACGGTCGTTAATTGCAAAATGAGCTGCAATAAATTTGTCGTATGCCAAAAAAGTTGCTTATTGCTTATTGTTACCAGCTATGTCTCATCGCGTATGACACATTCGACGTATCTTTGATCTGATTTTATAAAGGCGTACTCGTATGTTGGGAACTGATTTTACACACGACTCACTTGATGGGAAGTGGTTACCTTGCCCTATGGACGTGTGCCCAGGGGTGTCATACTCGTGCTGCCGACCCTGCAGTAGGGACCTTCGGAACCCTATATTGTAGTTACTTGGAAAAAGTGCTTTTCTTATATGGTTGTCTATTGCTTCCAATTTCGAATGAAGACGCTCAATGTAGAAATGCTAAGATTTTCTTAACATTTTTTTCTTTTTCTCCTTAGTGCACCATGTCAAATTTAGTGAAGCTTTATTTTACAAGTGTAAAACTCACCGGGATATTTACCATGTTTATTATTTTTATTGAGCAACTGATATTTCGGAGCTGCTACAAGCGCCATGATCACGGTGTTAACTGTGACAAGCGCCATGATCACGGTGTTCACGGTGACAAGCGCCATGATCACGGTGTTCACTGTAACAAGCGCTATGATCACGGTGTTCACGGTGACAAACGCCATGATCACGGTGTTCACGGTGACATCGTGATCATGGCGTTTGTAACAGCGCCGAAATATCGGTTGCTCAACAAAAATAATAAACATGGTAAATATCCTGGCGAGTTTTTTTTTATACAACTTAGGTGGCAGACAAGCACACGGCCCACCTGATGGAAAGTAGTTACCGTGGCCTATGAACGTGTGTAACACCAGTGGAGTCACACCCGTGCTGCCAACTCTGTAAGAACAGAGATTTTAAGTGCCTTCAGTGCAGAACACAAAATCAGGACAAACCTTTGGTCTTCCCATTGATAGCACAAAAACTCTCCAGTTTTACACTAGTAATGTAAATGACCATGTATATCACAAAGCTTTATTTTGCTTCTGTCTCTTATCCGTCCGTCTCTTGAATATACAAGAAACACGTATTTATCGTATCATTTTCAATCGAACTATATAGTCTAATGGATACTGTAGCCTGTAGTTGATAAAGATTAATAAAGGCACCCAAGTAAATAGTCTTAAAATCGCGTGCACTCATTCATAACAATATAATAGGGGGTAAAAAAGTTGAAATAATGCGCCGGCGATTCCTCTCCTTAATCGTAATGCTTGAGACGTTTGCGAAGAAATACGGCATAAAAACAGCATTTACAGCAAGTCCGTCTGGGAGTGAACATTGAGGGACGGGTTCTCTGACTTTTACAAAAAAAATCTTATTTTTTTATAAACGTTTCATAATATCAGATATGTTATGAATATAAATAATATTATATCAATTTGTCTATCGTTTAGTTAGATAGTGTTATATTAATGTGCTAGGGTCAGCAAGTAAACCGCGCTGCTTTCATTCCTGTAGCACTCACAGTCGAGACATCACGTCAATCTCAATCATCGCGCCATATTTTGTTTAATTTTTTTTCGAGCATGCGACGTCTGTATGCAAATTAGTTTATCGGTCGGCGGGTTATCGGTGCATTCGGCTTTTTTTTTTAATCTAAAAGACCTGTGGCAAAGATGGTGGAGACGCAGTGCGCCGCGAGACCAGTGAAAGCTTACATCATGAGTGATTTGCTGAAGAAGTTTGATCAAGACACGTTGAACGATGTGGTCCAAATTGCCGTGGCGGTTGCCGGTATCTACTTGGGAATTTTTTGTTGTATGTATTAAGATTATTTTTTCTGTTATCGGTTGCTATCTAGAGTTTTTTTAATGTTCAATGTTAGCCTGATATTGTGTTATGTTATGTTCAAACTTTATGGTTTACTATTTAATCTGTTCGCAAAAAGAATGGTTAGGAAAAATCTGAATTAAAAAAGTTAAGTTATTCTATTTTCAAATATTAAAATCGATGGTTGATTTAACCGTGAAGGTTTTAACAAGCTAGGACATCAGAAATTGTCAATAATAATATTATATTATATGAAAGACTGAACCATTTAATTGGCAGTTGTGTAAAACGGTACTGTTATTCGAGTAAACCGCAGATGAATGGACCATGAGTTTCCTCATACGGTTCTTGCGAAATTTATTTTAACCACAGAGTATTGTTTCCATCAGTTTAATTTTTACCTGCTTGTGTTAATAAATGTAGATTACCTAGTTACGGATATAATTATATTTTCTATCCGCTAATATTCCCATTGCTTTTTTTAAACTTATTACTTAGTCAGCTGAAAAAAAACTTTGCCCCCCAAAAAGTTTATCGATTGGAAGTTGGTGCGATATCAAAAAAGAAATGAGATTTTTCAAATAATTCTTAGCACATTTGAATAAAAATTGGTGCAAATGCAGCTATCAATGACTTCTGATAACACATTTAATACCGTGAATGGACGATTAGACTTATTTGAAAGATTTAAGATGACCTACTCTTAGTTACACCAGAGTATCACAATAATGTAATCTTTTATCGTAATTTATCTTTATCTATATCCTGATAATGTTTGGGGGTGAGGAGGGGAGGGGTAAGATTTCTTTGCTGCTGACCGTACATCTGTAATTTCTTCCTCAAGGTCAATGTCGATATTATTAAGTCAGTAACAGGTTCTTGCTATAGGGCCCTGGTTTTGGCAAACAAAAAAGTAAAAATAATTATGATGAAAAAAGTGGTTTTTCGACAGGCTTTCATCAAAATCACATCAAATCAAGTTTACAATGGACAGTCAGCGTCAATAGATGATCACTTTCAGATTTATTGACTCGCATTAGTGATATTGAATTAATTTAACTATTGTCGTGCTGCACAGTGACAATTGGGGCCCATAAGGGGGCTTAGTAACTTATAATTTATTTGTAGATAGAGTATGTATGTATGTACGTGATAGAGCTAACTAAATAAGCACTTAAACAGTATTTTATTGTTTAAGTGCTTCTTTAGTTTACTCTATCACTCATTAAAAATTTGAATGAAAATGTAACTAATAATTATCATGCAGTTTTCTTATACCATATAGATCAAAATTTTCGACGCTGTCTGTACGTAGAGGTAATTCAACCATTTACGGAGAGGTTAAAAAAATATTGTTGCCAGGGTAATTTATGATAAGCATGTATAATTTGATGAATTAATGTTACAATATTTTTTGAAGGGCAGTTAACAGAAGGTAGCTCGGTAGGTTGAATCGTTATGTTCGAAAGGCTCCGGGTTTGAATCCTGACCATTACACTACAGCCGTGAACCCACTCCTTTGACATTTTATTTGATATTGACGGATTGCGAGTGAGTTTTGAATAGATTTTATTAAGTGAATTGATTTTTAGGTAGGTAGGTGGTGCTGCAATTGGATTATAAGATCTTTTTTTAATTTACCGCGAATAGCCGGGCAGATTGTCTGTATAATTTATATTTAATAACGTGCCCGTTAATTCTGTGAAATAATACGTTATGTTGCAAGATGTACATCCATCAACAAAACTGGTTAGTTAACCCTATAACAGTTTACATGGAAACAAGTGAACTTGCTGCTCTACGGTTATCCCACAGTTAATATTAGGCTTTAGCAGCAGGTGTACCTAGAGGTTAATAACAGACAACGCGACACGCCGGCTGCAATTTTCTCACATTATATGCAATTTATCCTGTGTTCGCATCGCACAGAACGGGTTAAAAGATGTTTTGAACTTGGAACGGCAAACTTTTTTTTAAATGTCATTCATGCCATTGGGTGCTCTTCAATTCTCGTAACGGAAAATGTCTACTTAATTAATGATGAAGTTTAACATTATTAAATTATGAAATAATTTTAATTTGATAGTACCCATCGGTGTGGTGATATGTGATGTTATACTCATCCGTAACACCCATACGTGTGGTGACGTAGAAAGAATACAAGTATCACTACCCCATATCCGAAGAGTATCGTAAGAGGCGACTAACGGAAAAATACGCAGACCATATCACTACGAGAGAAGGACAACTCGAAATAAAACCCTGTACCAACCCGTTTGGCCATCGTGGAAACAGTAGGCCAAAGCATCCCAACATAGAGTGCCTCCCACGCCGGGCATGATTATGAACAGGAAATTGACGGAATGTACCCTGTAGCGAGTAGGATCATTGTGTGTCACCCATGTGCACCACCCCAATAGATATCTAATTCTAGAGATATGCCAATTCACACTAATATCTTCGAGTGCCAGTGTCAAACAATCGATTTCAAACGTCGTTACACACAATTTTCATTGCGCGTTTAACGTATCGTAGATAACACACGCGATTACACATGATATAAACATAGCAGATCATTTGACCTGTACCCTCTGTCTGTCTGTCTGCGCCAGAGCCACGTCAGTTGATCGGTAGGTGTATACTAACTGGCAGGTAAAATTAGTTTGGACACCACAGACGTCCAGGGTTAATGTCATTCCGGAGACGAGTTGGGGACTCTGTGGTTCCCACACCCGAGGAGAGGGCCAGATCGAGAGAGATGGCCCTGAGTCGGCGGGGTGCGAGGGATATGCCTGTTAACCTCACCTTCGGCAACCAAAAACGACTCACAGGCGTCGTGCGTTTTAGTTGGTTCGAGTCCGACATAACCTCTCCCACCGGCTCCGGAGGTGAGGATACTCGTGGAGATTTCTCGCACGTAAAAAAAAGGTTAGATTCCATTCTGCCCACCCGTAAAACTCAATAACACTGCGTCGTCGTCGGTCCGTCTGCATCCTCTGTCGTGAGATCGCGGGTTCGATACCTGCTCAGAGCAAATATTTGTAGTGATGGGTGTTTCACTTTCTGTATATGAAATGGTCTTATCTCATAAACTCACGCCTATATCCCCGAAGCAGTAGGCAGAGGTGCTAACCCACATTTCGCCAGTTTATGTTTAGGTCCCAATGTAATAGGTAGCGAGCCTATTGCCATTAACCGGGCACTTATAAACCTGCGATAAATACACACATAACTTCGAAAAGCATCGATAAGTCATTGGTGTGTGCCATGGTAAAACCTGGGATCGAACCCGAGATCTCGTCAAAGCAGTCCATTACCCATACCTACCACTAGGCTACCGCAGTGAATGCGCGGTATGAAATGGTGTTTACAAAAAAAGTATCCATCCACGCATTCTATAATACATAATTATCCTTACTTTGGGTCTAAATAACGCTGTGTAGAATATTTATTTATTATTGTTATGTAGAACCCAGAACCTCAAAATCGTTTACAAACAAGCCCAAACTTCAACCACTAGACTCTACTGGCAATATTATCATATTTTTCTCTTGTGATAGTAAATGTCATTACATCATATTATGATATTTCTTCATTATCTCGTGTAAGGGTCATGTGTCAGACGTCCCATCTACATTAACATAATAATACTGTTAACTGATTCTTTTATATTTTCTGTTGTTAAGGTTAAAACTTTCGAGTTCTGTAATTGAAAATAAATGTATTATGCTTAAACGAATTAAGTACGACTTTGAGTTGCAAACGAAGGGTTCCGTACCGTTGTACCAGATTTAGTTGCTACCCGTTACGCCACGCATTCTAATCCCGTTCCCGCAACACGTGGGTACTTTTTCCCGTGAAAAGTGGCGGTAGCTTAGTGTTTAAGGAGCCGGTCCCGGGTACGAATCCTGGCCATTACACTCCCGACGTGAACCAGCAATTTAGCTTAGTTGGAGGGGTTAGAGAGTACATTAGTAATTGCGGTAGCTAATTCTATTAATCTCTATATTTTTTTATTATTCTATTAATCTATTAATTTTTATAAAAAAAGTAACTTATGTGTTATTACAGACTAATCTATCCCTTTACCAAATTTCAGCTGTTTGCACATGAAATAGAATTACAGGAAAAATATTAAAAACTAGGTATGAGAAAAATCCAAAAATAAGCATTCACAGCGCGGGTTTTGCATGAGGGTAGGCATTTCATTCGATTCACCCCAAATCATTGAAGAACGCCAGCAGGGTATTCACGCTGCTGGTGATCTCACGGAGAATATAGGTATTGTATAAGTAGGTATATTTTACTTTTCAAAATTAAAACAATAAATTATCATATCCAATTCCACTGCTGAACATAAGCCTCTTCTAATGTACGCCATCATTTCTCTCGATCCTCCATTAAATTGATTGATTTAAAAATTAAAACAAGAATATATGATAATGTTCCCGTGAAGTATCTCCTCCTGACACCGCTGGGGGTATCATTTGGTGGTGTCATGGGGAAAGAACGCTGAAATTGACGCCTGTACAAAAAAAATGCATGACGGCGTAAGAGAGCATCATGGCCTTCGCTGAGTTGCCTTAGTAGTTGGTGATACTTCCTCGCTCACGACTCGTGCCAATAGAGGCTTCACACCGAATTTACCTGAAAAGTGTGACCACCATTATGAAATTGCCACATTGTTCGATTGGACGAGTGAAATGTGGTAATTACATTATCGGACGATACTCTGCGCCATGGGCAAAGACTGATTATGTCGAGTGCGCATTTATTCCAAACGTGTAGCAATGTTTAGGTCCCAGTGTAATAGGTGGCTAGCCTATTGCCATTAACCGGGCACTTATAAATCTGCCATAATTACACACATAACTTCGAAAAGCATCGAAAGGTCATTGGTATGTGCCATGTTAAACATAAACTGGTGAAATGTGGGTGCTAGCACCTCTGCCTACCCCTTCGGGGATATAGGCGTGAGTTTATGTTAAATAGCAATGTCGGTTGTAGTAATATATGTAATAATTATTTTAATCAATTTGTACATGTAATAGCTACAACTGCAACTGTCAAGGAATGCTAAGTTGTCTTGTAATTTTACTTGCATTGTTCGTTCAACTCACATTTGTTTATTAAATTGATCAACTGTGTGTTAAATTGTTCTATAAAATATTCGTTCTGAATGTATTCGCACAAATATTCAGATGGGCCAAGCTACACAGCCACTAACTCGCACAACAACGAACGATCATTACCGTCTCCA
Source organism: Eilema griseolum (assembly GCA_963662185.1). Lineage (NCBI taxonomy): Eukaryota > Metazoa > Arthropoda > Insecta > Lepidoptera > Erebidae > Eilema > Eilema griseolum. Next base: position 7,117,367 of record OY759254.1, on the reverse strand, counting down.
AATTACCTTAATTATAATGGAATGTTTAGTGAAGACTGCTGCCCCTACGTCCTGCAATAACCTGCAGTCTGCAGAAGATTGGTGAAATCACCCCTAATTGCACATAACAGACTATTTGTGTAAAATTTCAGACTATCCATTAAGCTGTAGGACATAACCATATCCGGCCAGAACCAGTAATATTATGCATAAGCTTCGTGCTAACACCCACATTTCGCCGGTTTATGTTTAGGTCCCAATGGTGGTGAGCCTATTGCCATTAACCGGGCACTTATAAACCTGCGATAAATACACACATAACTTCGAAAAGCATCGAAAAGTCATTGGTGTGTGCCATGGTAAAACCTGGGATCGCACCCGAGACATCGTCTCAGCAGTCCATTACCCATACCACTAGGCTACCGCGGTTAAGCATACATTAGTGTTTTATAATGCGATTTTAAAGTTCACATGTAAGTATATCTTTTAAAACGTAAACGCGTCGAATCGTGCGCACTTGCTAAAATTGTACCTAAACTATAGAGTAAGACGAATGGGCACCTACGCGTAGTAAGGAAAGGTTATTAAATTAAACTACGTCATAACATTAATAAACAAACGATAGGGGAATCTAGGTATTTTATTTACGACGGCCATAATTACCTTTAACTCTTTAAGTGAGTGTTACATCAATTTTATAAGAATCGTGCAATTGTGTCAATAGTTTACGGAGTCAGCTCTATATTAGCACGCTTCGACAAATGTAAACAATTATTTTTTACTTGAGAGTTTCTGAATTGTGTGACGTTTACACCTGTTAGATGTTTTTGAAGTTTTTTCATGAAATACTAATAACGGAAGCTTAGGGCGCATCGGAATTACTAAGACTCGAGACAGACGAATTGTATTTAATTTGTAATCGCACTTAGTACGATTGCAGTAAAACTGCAACAGACGACTCCGACATCAGAGTCCTGACCTCCTTCCGCCATGAGCACAAGGTTGAGGCTGACAAGCTGAGGCCGGGGCGACGAGGGGATATGTTGCCGAGGTCAAGATGGAGACACCGTGGTTTCCACACCCGAGGAGGAGGACCTCTTGAAACCGGAGATTTCCCTGGCTCAGCCAGTGTGCGAGAAATAAATTATAAGTAAATGCTAGGCAATTACACACCTCGGCATCTAAAGACCCAAAAAAGCGTGCGGTTTTAGTCGGTCCGAGTTCGATATGACCGCCCCCGCCACTCTACGTATATGGAATTTTGGACACTTATCAGGATTCGATACCAGTTTTGCCGACAATAATTAATAATAAATAAAAATAGTAATACATTCTAAAACGAAAGCGTCATGTAAGGCCTCCTTTTTTTAAATAGTAGGTAAATAAATCTCAAATTCAGTAATAAATATTGTTACATTTTAGATTCGATTTGAAATCCTGTGAAAGTAGCATATATCGAGATATTTGTTATTCAATTTGTGCTGTCAGTAGGAAGACAGCAGGTTGTCCTGCTTTGTCACACACTGACGGCACAGAGACTCTGTGCTTACAGGGTTGGCAGCGCGAGTGTGACTCATCTGGTGTTACAAACGTCCATAGCCCACGGTAACCACTTTCTATCAGGTGGGCCGTGTGCTTGTCTGCCACCTAAGTGGCATAAAGAAAAAGATCAGACGTGTTATTTCAAACCTATTTCAGCCAAATCCATTTGACGGAAACGTGGTTTGAAATACCTTATGGTGGCCTTAACATCTGGAATGAAATTTTAAAGCAAACTATTCAAATCGATTAAGATATCAGGCGGCTTAGTGGTCAGAGCGTTCCCCCAGGAAAAGATCGCAGGTTCAAAACCCGCCTGAACCGATTTAATGTTTTCTAAGTATACCCCATCTCAGCCGAAGGGTGTCGTATGAGGCGACTAACGGAAAAATACGCAGACGATATCACTGCGAGAGAAGGAAAACTCGAAATGAAACCCTATACCAACCCGTCTGGCCAGCGTGGAAACAGTAGGCAAAAGCCTCCTAACATTGGTTGAACAAAGGTTGTCTGGAAGAGATCGCAGTCCGCGATAAGACCGCCCATTTGTACCTACTACTATGAACTTTGTTAATATTTATTTTGTGTTGATTATCGGTGTACAATAAAGTTTTATTCATTCATTAATTCATTCATTAACATTGGGAGAGGCCTATGTCCAGTAGTGCACTGAGATGGGCTAAATGATTGATTGATTGATTGAAGTATATTATAATATATTAAAATGAAAAAAGATGTTTGTTATTCAATTAGTCTCGTAAAGGTATTTCAAATCACTATTCAGTCAAATAGATTCAAATTTCAAATATTTCAAAAGAAGTCGATCGATTTGAACAAACTACTTCACAATTTTTCACAGCACACAGAAATTTAAAAAAAAAAACAATTCATAATCACATGTAACTTTATTTTATTCATAAGTTAGTCTAGCTTAATGACTGTATCTTCTGAAACCAATAAGTATATATAACAGCGATAAGACCACCGTTTTGGTTCACAATTGTTCGCGATAACATGGCTTTTAGTTTTAATATTTATTTTAAATTATTCGTTCACATGTTTTAAGATAAATAAAGCATGATTAATTTTACAGAGAAATATACATGTAAAGAATACTAGCCGAGGCTCACGGCTATGTCTGCAGAAATATTAGTTATTGTCTAATTTTCGTGTTATCTCCGGTTTATTCAAATAATTACAATAAAAAATACGGTCTCGGGTTCGATCCCAGGTTTTAACCATGGCACACACTAATGACTTTTCGATACTTTTCGAAGTTATGTGTGTATTTATCGCAGGTTTATAAGTGCCCGGGTAATAGCAGTAGGCTCGCCACCTGTTACATTGGAACCGAAACATAAACTGACGAAGTGTGGGTGCTAGCACCTCTGCCTACCCCTTCGGGGATGTAGGCGTGAGTTTATGTTATGTTAAATACGGCAGATTTTCAAACTGATAAAAAAAATCAACAAAGCAACTAGCCCATCGCAGTCCAATGCTGGACATAGGCCTCTCCCAAAGAGACTGATTAAGCCCTATCTATTAAAAAATACCCTATGAAAATTCTTTTCGTAATTTAATAAAAATAATTTAATAATTTAATTTTTGTAATTTGCATCCATAGCGATCAAATAAATAAAGAAACAAGAATTCTAAAAATAATTATCGTGGGTTCAGCTGTGCAATTCTATAGGCACACAGCGCTGAGCACAGCGCTTGTCATTGGTCGGTCAGGGTGACGTCACTGGAGATTGACCAATGACAGTCTCTATCAAGGATGTCGCAGCGCTGCGCTCGACGTTGTGTGCTTAGAGAATTGCACAGCTGGATCTAACAAATTTTTTTTTATACATATAAGCTGAAGGCAAAGTCCCAGAAAAGAGGGTCACCATTACCCACACATACCGTGTGACAATGGTGTCACTCAGCTTGACGGCCTCATCATATGCTTTTTCACGCCCCGCTTAAAGGACCCGGGACTGTAGGAAGAAGGAAACACGTGAGCTGGTAACCGGTCTCCGAACCGCTTGGTTCTTGATCGGATGTTCTGCACCGTGTGCGGATGACATCTAAGACCTGCAAATATCTGAAATGCTGAAAATATCTCAAACGTACAGTACAGTACATAATAGATGTTATAGATATAGTTTGTTTTACTATTATCATTTGGCATTACCTTTGCCCTCGTCCAAACACGTGTATACTCAAATAGTATTATTCAATTCATTTTATATGCGAAACATTACTTAATAAGAGTTTATATGAGACTAGCTTTTGACCGGCTCCGCCCGCGTCGATGTCGGTTCCCGGCAATTATTCGAATTTTTCTCACCTTTTAAACCTTTACTAGACCTCCACGAATATTTCAAGACCAAGATGAGACAAATCCGTTAAGCCGTTCTCGAGTTTCAGCGAAACTAACGAACAGCAATTGATTTTTATATATATATATATAGATTGACTGTTGTCCGCGGTTCCGCCCGCGCATATTTTTTTTAATATACAACTTAGGTGGCAGACAAGCACACGGCCCAACTTCTGGACAGTGATTAAAGTGACTTATGAACGTGTGTAACACCAGGGGAGTCACACCCGTGCTGCCGACCCTGTAAAAATAGAGATTTTCTGTGCCGTCAGTGCAGAACACGAAATCAGGACAAGCCTTTGGTCTTCGCACAGACAGCACAAAACTCTCCAGTGAGCTCTGACTACCCTACTCACCGCCGGGAACATAACACGAGGTTATTATAGCCGTGGTATTCTATAGGGCGGAGGTACTTCCTCAGTCGGACTGCTCATTGGGACGGAAATAACGTCGTGTCCTACCTCCTATTTTCCATTGATCCATTTCTCACTGCTCCATCTCTTTCATGCATGTTTTTGCAATAATGAATACAAAACAAGTAGCCTAATCTATTTTGATGCAGTTTTCTCTAGTTCTATATGCGTAGAATAATATGTCAACGTAGTTTGCTTTGTAAGTGTTCAGCACCTTTTGTCGATGACTTACTAACACTACCTACGTACTTACTTTTACTCCATAGGGTTAGGTACTTAACTAAAGGTATACAATCTTGTAGCGTCTTTTTATAAACAAAAACATACAACAAATAAACTAGATTAACTAACGGTTCAATTTCCGTTTTTATTCTTTAAAATAAGTTTCTAAACAGAAAAATATCTAAATATTAACTCAAAGGTAACTGACTGACTGACATAGTGATGTATCAACGCCCAAACTACTGAACGGATCCGGCTGAAATTTGGCTTGCTGGTAGATATTATGACGTAGGCATCGAAGAAAGGATTTTGATTAATTCTAGCCCCAAGGGGATAAAATAGGCGATGAAAGTTTGTATAAAACTTTGTCAATTTTAAACTGATCGGACTGAGACTTGGCATGCTCAATAGCGTTGACTCAACACTAAGCGATAACCGATTTCCACGCGGGCGGAGCCGCGGGCAACAGCTAGCTACTTAATAAATTCAGTTTTTAAATAAAACATTAAAAAGACACATCAAGATCAAGATTGTTTACCAAATGTATACGTACCACTTTATCTTGCGAACTGTTGCCATAAAAACAAAGAGCAACAGTCTTTCTTCTGACTCATACAGTCATACAAAACAAATGAACGGTAAATTATTATTTAAAACCTAATTTGATTTTTAAATGTGCATTTGAGTGTGCAGAGTGACCTCTTTGTGACATTACCATAAAGTGGGTATTGTATTGTGTAATTATTGTAATTAATAACCACAACACATGATATGAGTTTATTGGAAAGTGTTGATATCAATAGTGACGATACCAACGATACGGTAAATACATACATATAATCCCCCCGGAAGGTTAGACAGAGGTGAATTAACACCCACATTTCACCAACAATTAAATTCGGTCCTAAGTGATGTGGGGGTGAGCCTATTGCCGTCTTCCGGGCATTATTGTTGACTCGAGCCTTGCATCTGAGGCAGAATCTCGGTACAATTTTTTTTATAAAATTTAAAGCCTGATTTTGCCCTTTTTTGTAGCCCAGTTAATGTAGTCTAAATAGACGAAATAAAATGGCAACCTTGCATAAATTCGCATAGACTTGAAATTTAGTGGGGACTTAAATTTACCGTAATAACAGGAATATCAAAACCTCCCATCGATTGGATTTGTGCATTTTTTGTTTATTCGACGTCAAACGTCAAATATATTGGATTAACAGTAAATTTTATCGCAAAAGTAGATTAGAGAAAGTTGTAGATCATGCAATTACCTACAATATGGTCTCAAGACATTTTTGTGCGGATCACCATTTCGGAGATATCGCGATTCCTAAATTGGAAGAAATCATAATCTATTAATTATATTTTATTCCTCGTAGTGTGATTCAGCAACGCAGAACCTGAATCGCTGGTCCTATGAACTTGGAATTTTGACAGTAAATACTTTTCATTTTCTTAACATCCACTAAGTAAGGATTTTTTGAAATTTCGATACTAAATAAGAGATGAATGTTTGTTTAGAAGTTCATTCCCGTTCTTCCTTTAGTAACAAAATCTCAAAAATCCTTTCTTAGTGAATGTTAAATCGCTTTTGCGTTTTGAACGACCTGTCAAAAAATGGTTTACTGTTTGCGCTAGTGCTGTACTCTGGCGCCAAAACTTTGCAATATTATCCCCTATCATTTGGGGCCATTGTTATTATTCATACATTCCTGTCAGATATCATCTCCCCAGTCACTCTCTCCTCTTTCCCTTATCATTTTTAACGCATTCCACCCAAAGTCAAAGTCAAAAATCATTTATAGTTTGTTAAAAAAGCGTATACAGCTTCCACCTTTTCTTGTGCCTTCTGCTCCTAGTTCTAATAAAGCCACAGACTACATTACTCATTACTCTCATCTCTTCTCATGTGGTTTGCCTATAACTTTTTTTTTTACGTGCGCTAAATCTCCGCGAATACCTCCCCACCGGAGCCGGTGGAGGAGGTTATGTCGGACTCGAACCGACTAAAACGCACGCCGCCTGTGGGTCGTTTTGGTTGCCGAAGGTGAGGTTGACAGGCATATCCCTCGCACCCCGGCCGACCCAGGGCCATCTCTCACGATCTGGCCCTCTTCTCGGGTGTGGGGACTACAGAGTCCCCAACTGGTTTGCCTATATATAACTAATAATTAAGTTTGTTAACTAATTTCGCATGAAAGAAAGAAATATTTATTAGGTACAAGGTGGTCACAGATATGAAAATGCATATGAAAATATGACTTCCGAAACTTTTTGTAATAATGGGTGGGAATTTTTAGTGAATCCGTTATATACAAACAAAAAATAAGAACAGAACTGTATCTACCTATGGTATTGTTTTCAATAGGTTAGCTTAACATTTGAGAGTGCTTTTTTTGTGTTTATTAACGATATATTTTTAGAAAAATCTAAAGAGAAAGCGCTGAGTGTTGTTGCTGTGAATAAAAACTAATTAGAAATGATCTTTAACACATTTTAGGGTTCGGTACCTCGAAAGGAAAAATACGTAACCCTTATAGAATCACTTAATTTTCCGTCTGTCTGTCTGTCAAGACCTTTTTCTCAGTAATGCGTGAAGGTATTAAGTTGAAATTCATATGACTTACTCAAATCTATAACGTCTTGAAAACGGTGCAAAAATCAAACTTCTAACACACATTCAAAATATTATGGTTTACGTAGTTTAAGTTACGGAACCCTCGGTGCAAGAGTCCGACTCGCCCTTGACCGGCGTTTTTATTTGAAAAAATACTATTAAATAAAAAAATATTGTGAGTCACAAAACGAACAATTAATTTCACTTCCATTGACTTAATGGTTACGTTTAAGAGGATTGTCTGCAAATGAGGTTAATTATCTTGTGTCTAGGATTCTTTTAAAGAAATTAAAACGCGCAATTAACTATTTACTGAACGACTATTATTTCAATATGAAGTAAGATAGTGAGACATAAAAATCTTTGATCTTGTAAATAACTAACATGTCATCGATTGTAACTACATATTTTATAATTCAGATTCAGTCAAAATCGTCTCTTAGGTATGTCAGTTTTCGGACGTCAGACAAACCATAAAACCAATTTAAATCTCCTTTTTTTTTTTTAAAAAAAGGCGTCTGTGGGACATTTTATTTTTACTTTAAACTGAAATCTAAAAAAGAAAATTGAGTCCTCTGAGAAATTCAACCCTAAATGAAACTTTTCTAATGGACTATTAATAAATGAAGGAGTACAATTTTTCTAAAATATTTTACGTTAAATTAAATATGGTTCTTTCTAACCAATCAACGTATGAACAGCACAGTGGCGCTTCCATTATTTTCTACTCTTTTTGCCAAGATATAGTTAAATTTTTAAGTTGTTTTGAAACTGAACATCCTTCTTCTTCGAGTCAATGGCCAGGTCTAACTGAATATCCATAGGAATCATATATTCTTATAGAAAAATAACTGGCACCACACAATCGAACGAAAATTTACAAAACTATATGACCGATAACGTCTTGGTAATAAGATAAAAGTAAAAAAAATAATCGTTTAAACAACTTATCTTTCTGTTAGTTTTATGTTCTTGAACTCTCCGTGACAACAATGTTCACTTTCAATAACAAAAGAGACAATATCTGTACTAGTCTATACTATTTATTTAAAGCTGAAGAGTTTGACTACTAAAGGGAGTGGAGCAGTGATCTTTCCATACATTATTTGAAGACTAAAAAATTACGGTCTCAAGGGGGTGGTACGGGGTCCAAAGATAGGACATGAGCGAAGCTGGGGCAGGTCGGCTAGTAGTAATAAAGGAGAAACCTCACTATAGCGACCCTGCAGCGTAGAGGGGCCGCTCGCCAGCGAAACGACGCGTCAAGAAAAATATTCTTAACCTTGTCTCAACGCCGCGCCGCCGCCTTGAAAAAAGGGGTTCAAATAGTTTTTCTGATTTATCTGACGATTTCTTTGTGAGAATCACAAATAAATTGTTAACATAATTTTTTTGCAACTAAGATCTAGAACAGCAGTGTTGCGCTGTTCGTGGTGATGTGCCTTTGTTTATTCCTTCATTTGACACTGTTGCGAGGCTCGGAATATAATGTAAAGATTATATTAGGACCGGTAGTGCTGTGCAACACTGTGGTACAGTACTGCTGCGTGCTGTGGAATTCGGAATCATAACTTTATCCATCTAATCGTCCTCACCTTTTGCAGTTATTATAAAGCGAACTGTATACATTTGCCCAATATGTGCCAATATTTTCCACATCATTTTTAAGTTTAAGCAAATGACGGTAGTTCTATGTACTAATAAAATAGTTTAATATAGCTTACTGTTGTAGCGACTTACGTTGCTGTCCCAACAATCAAGAAAACAACTTTATTGATGAAAAATATATTAATGCAACCTTTGCATTTGCTGGCAGACAGTATTTATTTTACTTGCATATCAACTTCTTTATCTTACGTAAACTGAAAGCGATTAGCTTATCATTGTTATAGTTTTTTGTATCTTTGTTTACAAACTAAGAGCTGCACTTGATATTTCATACAGTCGTTGGCTCAATGAGTCAATTGTTTTGATTAGATGCAGGTCAAATAATCATAACTGGCAGTTCGATCTTTGTAATGAACCATCGATTACTCTAATGATGTAATTAGTCTTTACACTTTAGTCATTGCAAGAGGTAGCAAATTGTATTGATTTGAGCAAATATCACGCCATTATGATGCACTATCAGAAAAACGTAAGGGTAGTAAGATATTTGGTCACATTAAATGATTCTGCTAAAAACTACTAACTTTATGAATTTCCAGTAGATCTCAATAGATTTCTATAAAATTCGTATAATGTTCACTCATATGAGCTGAATCACAACAATTCAGTTACAAAGCAGATTCTAATTTCGTGTAAATATAATCACATGACAAAATATTATCCTAAAACGATTGACGATATTATCCTAATCGAAACACGAGTGACCTTTTTAGACCTCCTGCTATGCCTAGCGGCTGTTTGACAGGCGGGGCTCTGGTGCAGGTTTTCCTCTTGGGTTTGTGTGATCCTTTCTGGAATAATACAATCATAAAATGGAAAACGAAACCTGAGCTCCAAAGAGAGAAGAAAGGACACAGACGAAGTATGACAAATAGGAGTTCATAATCGCATCTAAAATTTTCCTTTGAGTTTTACATAGTTAACGTTTTCCTTTTCATAATTAGTCAAAAGTCGACTTCCGAGAGCTCGTAGATCACGTTCGAATCGAAGTGTCGATGTTGAATCGTGAATCGTGATAGTATATTAAAAAGCGTCAATATTAACAATCGTGATAAGTGTATTCGACGTGTATCAGATATTCGTTCTAGGTCGGAGTGTGATAAGATTATCTTATCATTGTGTGCTAGAGTAATGATTTATCACCAAAGGTTCGTAGGTGAGACTATAAATGTTAAATCATTGCACTGGAATGCGGACGCACATTTAGATTTCGATGATGCAGCAACTATTGATGTGTGAAAAATTTAAAAATATGACCTAGTTTATATGCATAAATATTATAAGTTGCCTGTCTAATATTTTCCTTAACCTCATCATTATTACATATATTGAGAACACACTTGTACTCTTCCACAGTGTTCCAATAGTGTGTAAAAGTACCTGTCTAATATTTTCCTTAACCTCATCATTATTACACATATTGATAACACACTTGTACTCTTCCACAGTGTTCCAATACTGTGGAAAAGTACAAGTGTGTTCTCAATATGTGTAACAACAAATTCTTCCACAAAGTGCCATCAATCAACAGTATAAATAGTCATAATTATTAATACGAGCGGTACCGGTTGCATTCAAAGTAACACTTAGGAGATTCATGCCTGCTCTTTATTATATTTCGATTTATTTTGACCCAACCTTGAGAGCCTGGACCTCAGCCTTCAATCAGCAGGTTTACGCATATTGTTATGTAGTTGATGTGATATTATGTGTGGTCTCAAAGATCTTAGTGGGAAAAGATATTTTGAATTATTTAATTGAATATTTTAAATGAACCGTAGTAAGTCGTTCCTTGATACCTAATTTAAAAATAAAACAACTGAGTTCACTGCTCGTACACTGAGAGTAGTTAACATAAAATGTTAAGACAAATATATCTTATTTATGGAGTCATCATTGTTTTGCGTTTATTTTCACTTATCAGAATGTTTAGTTTTGTCACATAACGTATTACTCAACATTCAAAATAAACTTTTATTGATAAATACTAGGTTTGTTATTTAGAAAATGATGATCTAGGCAGTACTTATTTTACAAGCTTTTGTTTATGTGGTTCAACTCCGATTCATCCTATTATAACCTATTCTAATAACAGAGCCGCGTGGTTTCCGGCAGAGTAGAATTAGCACCCCATCTCTTCCCGTGAGGTGTCGTACAAGGCGACTAAGGGGACATTAAATATGTAATTTTGACAATTGATTTGAAGTACTATTATGACATTATTGATCGAATTATTATTTTGACACTATGAATTGAAGTATTATTTTGACTTTATTAACTTAATTATTACTTTGACATTATTATTTGAATTATTACTTTGACATCATCAACTGAATAATTATTATTTATGATATGACATGTTCATGAATAATATGTGAAATGGTAATTATATCTACTTTAATTAATAATATGTTGTGGAATTATTGTTTAGTTTTTGAAGCATGATTATGTGTGATTATGATAATGTAAATGACATATATTGTAAATGAAATTATTAAAATTATGTTGGTACTCTGTCGCATTGGGTCTGCCTGTAATGACATTGTATGTATGAAATAAATAAATAAATAAATAAATAAAGTCTGTTTAACATAAGACAGATATATACAGCCCAGACTCAGCCTCAGATGCATGGCTCGAGTCAACAATAGTGCCCAAAATACGGCAATAGGCTCACCCCCTATTACGTGGGACCGAATACAATTATTGGTGAAAGGTGGGTGTTAATTCACCTCTGCCTAACCCTCCAGGGATAAAGGCGTGATTATATGTATGTCTAATAAATAACAAAGAAGGTTTTTGCGGGGCACAGCAAATACCACCGAAAATAAGCAAAGCTTTCACCTAATCTCACCTGGAAAGCTATCAGCTACTGATTGACAGAAACTGCAACAGAGGCTGTTGCTGTTGCAGTTGCAGAAGTCTGGTTCAGACTTTCCTCTCGAAGTTGGGATAAGATAAACCAAATTGTGAGGTGCAGGAGACCGGACCCTGGGCTCCAAAGTAAATGCATTGGACTCAACCGGGACTAACGCTGTAGTAATTGATGACCATAGAATGATCTAGTCTAAGCAACATACAGTGCATACAATAAACAAGAATAACGTCAGATGAAGTTGAAGACATTAATCGTTCTTATCGCCTGCGCGGCAGCCTAGTGGTATGCTGAGACGAGGTCTCGGGTTTGATCCCACGTTTTACCATGGCACACACCAATGACTTTTCGATGCTTTTCGAAGTTATGTGTGTATTTATCGCAGGTTTATAAATGCCCGGTTAATGGCAATAGGATCGCCACCTATTACATTGGGACCTAAACATAAACTGGCGAAATGTGGGCGCTAGCACCTCTGCCTACCCCTTCGGGGATATAGGCGTGAGTTTATGTTATATGTTATGTTTTATTGCTTGCTAGTTTGTTAGTATGCTTGTTGTTTTGTTGTGCTTGTTTGTTGCCAGAATTAACTGTTTCTACTTTTTAGTTGGTTTAGTATTCCTTTGTTTTGTTTGTAAGTTATCAGTTGGAACAGTGTCAAACGTTTTATTTTTATGTGTGTATTTATATCGCAGCGTATGTGGTGCTTATCTTTATTGTTACACTAAATTTGTATTAATAGCCACGATTTCCATAATATTAGTGTGGAAATTTTTTTTCGTAAGTCAATAAAAATACTAGAAACGTATACAATAAGATTATACATACATTTGTACACATTTTCAAACTTTTTTTTTATACCACTTAGGTGGCAGACATGCGCACGGCCCACCTGATGGAAAGTGGTTACCGTGGCCTATGGACGTGTGTAACGCCAGAGGAGCCACACTCGCGCTGCCGACCCTGTAAGCACAGAGTTTCTGTGTCGTCAGTGTAGAGGACAAAGCAGGACAAGCCATTAGTCGTCCCACTGACAGCACAAATTCTCCAGTGAGCTCTGGCTACCCTACTCACCGCTGGGAACACAACACGAAGTTATTAAAACCGCGGTATTCTGTAGGGCGGAGGTACTTCCCCAGTCGGACTGCTCAATTGGGTGGAAATACCGCCGTGTCCTACCTCCTGTAGTAGTAAACTAATAGTAAACTAAATTGCCGGTAGTAGTCAAATTCCAATTTCCTGTAGCAACCAGATACATTTTAAGTTAGAGGACAAAAATATTCCAATTGGTTATTTCCCTGTAGTTAAAATAAATTATTTAACTGATCTTATGTGATTGAAATATTAATTTATCACATACAAATAATCTTATCTTAATTAATTAATCTGATCTTATTAAATTAAGAATGGTAAAAGAGCGGGAAAATTTGCGTCGATTCTTATTTTGTCGTTTTTTTTTTAATCATCCACCGAACCTATTATAGGATATGATTTGACTATAATATATAAACATAACATAAACTCACGCCTATATCCCCGCAGGGGTAGGCAGAGGTGCTAGCAACCACATTTCGCCAGTTTATGTTTAGGTCCCAATGTAATAGGTGGCGAGACTATTGCTATTAACCGGGCCATTATTGCCATAAACCTACGATAAGTATTTATCATACATAACTTCGAAAAGCATTGAAAAATCATTGGTGTGTGCCATGGTAAATGATGTTGTTCTGTGAAATAAAGATGATTTGATTTGATTTGATTTGATTTAAAACCTGAGATCGAACCCGAGACCTCGTCTCAGCAGTCCATTACCCGTACCACTAGGCTACCGCGGTTTATTTTTACTATAATATATTTCCAATTGTATTAAATATTATGACGTCACAATAAATTATTTCATTCAAGTTTGCTTACAACTTACCGTTTTGACGTTTAGTAAAAAATAACTAATTTGATTAGTCAGTCAAATACCCAATTCTTCGAATTGGCTTAAACGACATTATACTATATCGAATTAATAAAACTAGAGCATAGACTTGATAAATTTTCTTAGAACGAATGAACTTTTGAGACGTTTTTTTATAAGACAGCACACAGCCCACTTGATGGAAAGTGGTTACCGTGGCCTATGGACGTTTGTAGCACCAGAGGAGTCGCAGTTGCGCTGCCAACCCTGTAAGTACAGAGTTTCTGTGCCGTCAGTCTAAAAGGCAAAGCAGGTCAAGCTTTTGGTCTTCCCACTGACAGCACAAAATCTCTTCAGTGAACTCTGGCTACCCTTCTTACCGCCAGGAACACAACACGAGGATATTATAGCCACGGTATTCTGTAGAGCGGAGGTACTTCCCCAGTCGGACTGCTCAATTGGACGGAGATATCGTCGTGTCCTACCTCCTCTACCGTCCATCGATTATAATGTTGATTATCAGAACTGACGGTTAAAAGAGCATCTCTGGTTACGGATTCGATCACTTAGGTATCCCGGTTGTGGTAGGTGGTCGGGTTCCAGGCACAGGACGCACATTGACGTTGAGCAGACTTTTGCTGCTGATTGTACCCACCATGTTCTGATAAAACAGATCCCATGACCGCTTCCAATGATCAGTGTCATTAGGCTATCTCGCACAGTTTCGTAATAGAAATAATTCGTTTATCTTAATAACTCGCAATATCGTTTATTAACTTGTCATATTATTGAATAACTATTGTATAATAATCTGTTTGAAAAGCAATAGTATCTATATGTACTATTTATATACTACTAGTCCAAATAGTTTTATTAAAAAATACTCCTTTGAGGCACTGGTGGATTTATCGGGTGTTTCCGTTTTCAACCCACGATTTTTTTTTAATCCAGACGTTATTCCGCGTTCTACCCACGATCAGCAGGCTAAGTAGACTGGAAACTAGGGCAGCTGGCTTTAGAGGCGGTAATTTTTAATGTCTTGTCACAGAATAGATAATAGTACTAGAATAGCCTTGTAAAAATTAAAAAGATTTATTAGGGTAACCAACAATTCGACATAATTATATTTCGTAATAAAAATGAACGAATTGGTATTTTCCACAATTTACGTAGGTACCTATTCAAAAATGATCTAAACCAGTGGTGGGCAAACCTTTTTAGGGGTCAGAAAGTGTAAGAAATTTTAGAGGAGGGCCAAAATTTATATACTCGGACCCCCCCCTCGAACAAATCGGTAAAAAAATGCTAAATCGGTATGTCAATCTTTGTCTCTTCACCACGCTTCTTTGCCTATTCTTATATTATTTAATAATATATGTACTAACTATGCATGAAGCTTTTGAGAGGAAAGGATTGAAAGTGAATGTTAGTAAGACAAAAGTTATGGTTTTTGAAAGAAATGAATGCGTGACAGAGTGTAGGATTTGTATAGATGGAGAAAAAGTGGAACAAGTGAATGAGTTCATATATTTGGGAACATTGTTTACGAGAGATGGAAAGCATGAAGAAGATGTTGAAAGGAGAGTGATAGCTGGAAATAGAGTGAATGGGGCACTACACAACTTTATGAGCAGCCGGAAAGTGTCCGAAAAGGTACGACTGGCTGTACATGGTGGAGTATTATTGCCGACTCTTATGTATGGTAGTGAAAGTTGGGTGTGGCAGAAAAAGCATCAGAGTAGAGTGAATGCAGTAGAAATGCGTGCGTTGCGAAGTAAGTGTGGCTTGACCTTGAAAGATAGAGTGAGAAATAGCGTGATAAGAGAACGATGTGAAGTGATAGAAGATGTAGTGATGAGAATTGAGAGAGGAATGTTGAGATGGTTTGGTCATGTTGAGAGAATGAATCAAAGAAGACTAACGAAACAGGTGTATGAGGCGAGTGTGGATGGTACCGTCGGAAGGGGAAGACCTAGGCGCACATACCTGGACCAAATCGGGGAAGTTTTAGAAAAGGGGCAGGTCAGGAGTGCTCTAAACCGACGAGCATGCATGAAGAATGTAATGAGAGTGAATGAAGCGAGAGTAGTATGTCAGGATCGTAGCAAGTGGAGATCCGTGATTTCTGCCTACCCCTATGGGAAACAGGCGTGATTTTATGTACCTATGTTTGTATATATGTATTAATCTACTTAAACTTCTGGATGACCAAAATATAATTATCGCGGGCCGTATACTGTTCATGTCAAAGGGCGGCATACTTTATCCATCTAAACGACGGTTTAAATCAGTGATGGGCAAAGTACAGCCCGCGCACTGGTACTGACTGCTGACTAGTGTGACGACACTAGTCAGCAGTCAGCACCCATCATAACGAGTCGTATAGGGTATAAGTTAGTTAACACCTGACTCTTTCACTTCATAGTGTAAATAAACACACGTTAGAGCTATTAGTAGATTTGCAATCGCGGTGACGGTTGTACTGAATATAGGTCATTATACTGAAAATAATGACTCATTGTGCTCTGAACACTGTAATTACAACTAAGATGTGATATATGAGTTCCGCGGCGGTGGCGCGCCTGTCGCGCCTCCCCGTTTCCGGGGACGAGTTGGGGACTCTGTAGTCCCCACACCCGAGAAGGGGGCCAGATCGTGAGAGATGGCCCTGGGTCGGCCGGGGTGCGAGGGATATGCCTGTCAACCTCACCTTCGGCAACCAAAGCGACCCACAGGCGGCGTGCGTTTTAGTCGGTTCGAGTCCGACATAACCTCCTCCACCGGCTCCGGTGGGGAGGTATCCGTGGGGATTTTGCGCACGTAAAAAAAAAAAAAAAAGATGTGATATATGATGAAGGTTCTAGTTACTGGTGGCCTGGGTCCCGGTTTCGCTCAGGAACCTACAGGATTTCAAATTGTAAATTTATACATAAGCTATTTATACTGTTGCTTGATGGCACTTAGTGGATTTTGTTGTTACACATATTGAAAAATTAACTTGTACATTTCCACATTATTTTTAATATATATTAGACCTGACCGGTTTCGCCTTACGGCATCCTCAGAGGTAACAATGACATTTTTACAATGTCATTGTAAACCTTTTATTATTATGGCTGCGGTATTCTATCGGACGGAAGTACTTCCCCAGTCGGGCTGCTCAATTGGACGGAAGTACCGTCGTGTCCTACCTGTTGGATATGTCTCTGATAAACTCACCTGCGGCCGACACGGCCGACACAGCCGTTTTAGTCGGTTCAAGTCCGACAGAATTTACCCTACCGGCTCCGGTGGTGGGAGTATCTGTGAGGCTGCAATATTGGTGGTATGCGGTTTTAGTCGGTTCGAGTCCGACATAACCACCCCGCTGGCCAGCGGGGAAGTAACCGTCGGGATTTGCGCAGCAAAAAAAGTGGTGATATTGTAAAAAAAATCTGAAAATTCAGTCAATCAGTTACAAGTTTTTTAAATATTATGTTGATAGAGTTATTTTGAAATATATAAATCTGTTAACATTATGCTATCTATTACGAAACTGTTTTAATTGACGTCTAATGACATGCATGACCACAGATAATACAAGCTAATAAGCAGGTTAAGGCGGGATGTGTACGCGCATGGGCTCTGCGTGCTACCGCTTGGGGTCAGACGTGCCAAGAGTGCCTTGAGGCTAACCCAAACAATAATCAACTTTAGTAAACAGGAATACAGTTTATAATTTAATAAATGTGACATCGTACTGTAGACGGGTAATAGACGCTGTGATAACACCCGGATGTCCCGGCTCGATTGTGTTGTAAAGAATAATGTCAGTTATTATTATTTGGTCGCGTTCCGATACTATGTATCCTGTTGATATTGGTACTTGCCACTCCGTATCGATTCCATTAACAGTATTAAGGTCATTGCCATGCCTTTAATATTGCTTTTTTTATTTAATTCCGTCGTATTAAGAAATCAACAGATTTTAAAAAATAGAGACGATATTAGCCTTAAATTAAATTGCAAATTCTTAGCTTCTAATTATCTTGTAATAAACAAATATCGTCATAATATGTGTGACGTTATTGCATGCCAATCTGGCTGAAATATGGTGGACCCTAATATCGCAATAAATTGATTTGATTTAGAAGGTTTAATTTATTTATCATGCATTCATTTATCCAGCCAGCTGTCTTTTCCGGAAAAAGCCAAAATATGCCAAATCCAGAGTCTTAGTAGGAGAGCTTTTAAATACTCCCGGAGATAAGTTATGGTGACAATAATGATAAACATATTGAATACTAAACCCATAGACTCTATTACACTACTATATTAAGGCTACAAACTCTATTGTTTGTAGAGTTTGTAGAATACACCCTGATGTTATGGTCTTTCCGGATACAAATAGATTTTGGGCACAGTTGCGATAGCAAATCAATGTCTGAAAGTATTTGGTGAAATAATATGTGAAGTGAAGAAGGTGAAGAATCGCGGTAGCCTGTGGTATGGGTAATGGACTGCTGAGACGAGATCTCGGGTTCGATCCCAGATTTACCATGGCACACACCAATGACTTTTCGATACTTTTCAAAGTTATGTGTGTATTTATCGCAGGTTTAAAAGTACCCGGTTAATGGCAATAGCCTCGCCACCTATTACATTGGTACCTAAACATAAACTGGCGAAATGTGGGTACTAGCACCACCCTTTGGAGATATAGGCGTGAGTTTATGTTATGTTATGAAAAAATATTTATTTTTTCAATTCCCGAACGTCATTCCTTTCACATGTAGGTACATCAATTCCCATACATTATAAAGAAAAGTATTTTTCCTTTCGCCAAATTCATACTATCAGACGATTTTGCTGTCGTAATTGTGTCTAAAGAAAAGGCGTCGGAGATGTTGACGCAGAATAGAACTGACGGTTTCCACGCTATCATTCGCAAAAAAACTGCATCGCTGCTACGCAAAATACGGGATAGTGACAACAGCATCGTATAAACAGCGCGCGGAGAGTATCGATTCTCCAATTATTAAATTCCTCGTGAGAAGGGCGATCAGTTAGGACCACAGTACTGCCTGGGGGCCTCCCTCGCAAAAATTAAAGACAGCTGTGTAATTGAGATAATTTCTAAATTAAAAATAGATCTAATAAAAAAAAACCAAATAAAATTTAATCCTAATCTAAGTCGTTACTAACACAATGAATCTGAGAAATAAATGATTTGATTTGAAATGATTATAAAACCAGTATGTATACTAGAGTCCGCCCTATTAAAAAGTTGTCATAAACCATCCTAAAATAATGTACGAGTATAATCATGTCTTAATTCTTAAAACGACAAATCCGCAGCGCGTCCTTTCGGAAAAGGACCAGTTTCGCCATTTTTCACAATTTCGAAAACTGCCCTGCTCCAGTAAGCAGAACCCTGTTCTTCCACTATCTCGTCTTAGAGGGACACTACCGTGCTTACAGATTTTAAAATAAATATTAGACTGTGGGACTGAGATTCAAATATTTCAGGAGACGAGTGGGCGCGAAGTACTAATTTTAGGAATACAGTAGGTTCGCATCGCACCCATTAAGGTAGTTCATGCTTTCAATTTGAATTCTATGCTAGAAATACTTCTAGGTTGAACATTGCAGAAGTTGTACACTACACTACATGGAGCCGCCTGTACAGGTGGAGCCGCCTGTCACCCTGGCAGAAGCAGGCCGCGGTGGTGGCGCGCCTGGCGCGCTTTCCCGCTTCCGGGGACGAGTTGGGGACTCTGTAGTCCCCACAGCCGAGAAGAGGGTCAGATCGTGAGAGATGGCCCTGAGTCGGCCGGGGTGCGAGGGATATGCCTGTCAACCTCACCTTCGGCAACCAAAGCGACCCACAGGCGGCGTGCGTTTTAGTCGGTTCGAGTCCGACATAACCTCCTCCACCGGCTCCGGTGGGGAGGTATCCGTGGGGATTTTGAGCACATTAAAAAAAAAAACACTACATAGTGATGTTTCTCTTGTTTTAGTGGAGTACGTGGATACAGAGTACAGCTTGTGGCTGACATGGTTCCTGATGCCTGTCATCGTCACCTTCCTGCTGCCAGCGGTCATCATCGTGCTCATATACATCAGCGCCATCATCTTCCACTTATATCGACTTTATAGGTGAGTGTTGCCCGGTTGTAAATGCAGAAGGTTTTCGCAAAGTACTGAGCTTAAGTAGACCTCAAGTTGGTTTGTCTACCCAACCTACTACTGGGTTAGATTACAAATAAAACGTTACACACCTTCATAGGTCATGGTAACCACTTTCCATCAGGTGGGCCGTGTGCTTGTCTGCCACCAAAGTTGTATAAAAAAAACATTTTTCCCCACAAACCTTCCTCCAAGTCTTGGAAATCACGAAATTGACAAAAAAATTGCAGCCACATCGATCGAACCGTTCTCAATTGATGTTTTGTTACGGAATTAAAACTAATAAAAAACCCGCGAAAGCCTAGTGGTCTGGGTAATGGACTGCTGAGACGAGGTCTCGGGTTCGATTCCAGGTATTACCAAGGCACACACCAATGACTTTTCGATGCTTTTCGAAGTTATGTGTATATTTATCGCAGGTTTATAACTGCCCGGTTAATGGCAATAGACTCGCCACCTATTACGTTGGGACCTAAACATAAACTGGCGAAATGTGGGTGCTAGCACCTCTGCCTACCCTTTCGGGGATATAGGCATGAGTTTATGTTATGTTATTAAAACTAATAAACGTTACGTATAGATTTTTTAAAGAATCGAAGCAGGCACTTAGGTACAACAGCCGCCACCGCCAACCTACCAAGTGGCATATAAATGATAAATATACTGCACATAGTGCACATTTGTATCGAACAAAAAAAAACTATTAAGAAAATAATAGCAGATCGATCTCCATCGATGCGATACAAGTTTAACGCGTTCTTAAAAATAACTCGCCCAATAAGGACGAGCCTTAATAAGTGGGGGATCTGGTTAGCCCATTATTAATGCCCGCCATTTTTGGTATAATTTTGACGAGTTGGTGGTTATTTGCATAGACTACAAAATCTTATGTTGAAGTCTACATTAGTTCTTTTTGGACAATAAATAATTATGTGTTTTTAGTCATTACTTTCATAGGGGGTTTGCTCACTT
Organism: Eilema griseolum; assembly: GCA_963662185.1. Taxonomy (NCBI): domain Eukaryota; kingdom Metazoa; phylum Arthropoda; class Insecta; order Lepidoptera; family Erebidae; genus Eilema; species Eilema griseolum. The sequence continues at coordinate 7,096,646 of OY759254.1, read as the reverse complement.
ATAGTTCCATATTTTGATGATTTTATTTTTTTTATCCCGAAAACAAAGAATTTGTAGTATTAAGTTTATCTCATAATTGATACTTATCACATAAATGCAAATTATACATGTGTTACACAAAATGAACATGTTAGAGATAACAAAAGAATTTGATTTGAATTACAAAGCATAATTACGTAATACGACTCATAATATACAAATTTAAGATGAATGTGTTTATTTGTTGTTCCCACCTGTTATAAAATTATGAAAACAATTGTTAGTGTATTATGCTGAATAAATAAATATAATTATAAGTTAAAGACACTAACTTTCAAGGAGGTATTACATGACGCTATTGCTGTCCAATTTAGCAGTCACACTTCGGAAATACCTCCGCCCTACAGAATACCGCGGTCATAATAACCTCGTGTTGTGCTACCGACGGCGAATAGGGTAACCAGAGCTCACTGGAGAGTTTTTGTGCTGTCAATGGTGCTTTGTGTTCTACACTGACAGCACAGAAACTGTGCTCACAGGGTCGGCAGTGCGAGTGTGACTCCTCTGGTGTTGCACACATCCATAGGCCATGGTAACCACTTTTTTGCCACCTAAGCGGTATTATTAAAAAAGCTTTTTTCCGTACCTATCTATAAATATTTAGCCTAGCTGAATATCATACATATACGGCACTCAGGTGGGGCGTGCAATATTTATCAGTTATTTAAAAAAATTGATAAATAAAGGTTAGGTTGACAGTTGACACTTATTAATCATTAATAGATAATATAATAATTATTTACCTACCACCTGCAGCTACAATGTATTTAATGATATTATGATTATTTAGCCAAACGAATGATTGATATATGAATTAATTAAGCTTATTGATTGAGACATATAATTTGATATGATTCGACATTTTAGCGGTTGTTAACCTAACTGAACTTTAAATTAATTTTCATTTTAATTGTGAGTAGGTATTTATTGTTAATTTTTAACAAATTACTGTTTCGGTGGGTCTGAAAAATAGTTTAATTATGTATAAGAAATAAACAGACAACTAACATACAACATAAACCAAATTATATTAGTGAGAGTACAATAATTTGCATGCAGCTGGAAATTGGTAGAATTGTTCAACATACCATCGCAAATAAACAGTCCTCATCGATCCGATGTCTGGATTTTGTTTCATTCGCGGTCAAATGTCATTAAAAACAGGTATTTTCGATTTTCAGCAAAATTTTACGGTTTTCGATCTTTTCCCTTAATTTGTGCATTAATATCCTGCTTCTTGCCAAACTGCATGATTCTAGCTCAACAGGAACTACCCTAAAACAAAAATCTAATTTAATGCAATTCAAGTATATTGCCGTTTTTTAGCCCAACTACACGCTTCAATTCTTTTTTCTTCAAAAATACTCTAAATTCGCCATCAGGTTGAAGGTGGTAGATGGAGTACAGCCAGACTGGAAGCAAGCCGCGCGACTTGCTGTATGTGCGCTCTGGGACGCTCACGGGTGGCTGTGGCATGGTAAGCATTTTAATTGTGTATTATTATAATTTTTTAATCTAGGACACACCAATTTGACTTCACCTCGCCTGATGGTAAACTAAAGGCAAAGTCTCAGCAAAGAGGGTCACCATTACAGACATTAAATAATGTTACAATGGTGGCACTCGGCTTGGCGGCCTCATCAGATGCATTTTCACGTCCCGCTTACAGGACCCGGGACTGTAGGAAGAAGGAAACACGTGAGCTGGTACTGAATTCCAGGTCTTGGTGGTGCGGCAAAGAAAAGAGGGAATTAACACGATGATGGTATGGGTACATACATACCTTTGGTTAATCTGTGACCACGGCCGGTATAACCTGATCGAAACGTGAGGCAAACCAAAGGTACGTATGTACGTGTGTACCATGGTCGCGTTAATTCCCGTTAACATTATTGTATATCATGGCACATCGCGTTCCATGATATACAATAATGTTAGTATCAAAATAATCGTGATATTTCTTTGCAAAAACAACCGGGAACAAGCCAAAACAAAATCGCGAGTGGATACAGTAAGGCTCGACACTGCGTTAAGCGGGCGACCGCGACGGGCACCCGTCGCGTGTCTACGCGCGTGGTCACGCGGGCGGGTTGCGTGGTCACGCGACGGTACCCGTCGCGGGCACCCGTCGCGGAGACCGTCTATCGCAGTGTCGCTAGTTCAATTTTAGCGGCGTGCATGTATAGTCATGTCCATGGAGAACTTATTGTATTATTACGTAGCAAAACTACGACGACTAGCAAAAAAGAAACTTTGCTGTTGCTGTTGCTGTTGCTGTGCGGGGAATTTGTTGCAAAGTTCAGTATATTAAGAGAAAATGAAAATTCATTTTACAATTATTTTAAAGTATCGGTACAGATCTATGACGAATTATTTTCGAAACTGGAACCATATTTGAAGGTCAACAATTTAAGGGAAATTTATTTGATGGTTGAAGTTAATTAAATTATTCTCATTCTAAGTAATCTATACAGAAATAATTTATAAATATTAAATACAATAAAAATAAAATAACTTTTATACAACTTATAGCTAAGAACAATTAAAATGCGTCGTAGAATTCCTCCGCATCGCATGCCTCTTGTGGTAGCGTTCCCAGAAGACTGGCAGCATTGCCACGTTGTATGGCAATGCTTATTCTCTGACCTAAAAAGAGGCCAGCCTTCTGGTCACGAGAAGCGTCGACCATACGCTTCGCAATCTCACGGAAGAGGTTGCGATCGCTCGGACCCCATGACCCCAAAGTCTCGACTCCAAACGGCACAAATTCATAATCCCCGATGAGATTGGAGTATTTGCGCCGCTTGAGAGCCTCTGCAGAAGCAGCAGCAGCACCAGCACAGCCAGCCGTGCTAGTTATATGGGTAGGAGCCATGGTATCAACGCATGTGGCGTCCCACACCAGAGTCCTACCCATCTTCCATGGCATTAACGACATGCCATCCGGTCTCCTGCCATCGTCACGCGCCAAACCGTTTGGTTCTAGTACAGCTGGTACACCGGCGGTGACAAGAGCACGGCGGATTATGTCATTGAGGCTGGCGTGCCGTGGAATTTGCCCTGCGCTCCTGCAGCACGACAGATCATGGTGTCCGAGTCTGTCAACGGCTTCTCCACAACGGCATTGATGCGAAGAAACACACGGCGCACCTAAACGGAGACAAGTTGCGATGCGGAAGGTAGTGTCATCTAACATAGTCCCTACGTTAGATGACGGAAGAGCTTGTAGCCAAAGACCCGATTCCCACACTCCAACCGCCAGTAAACGGGCACGCTCAGCAGCATTGGAACATGTATTTAGTAATTTTTTTCCAACTAAGCTGCAGAGCGGCCCGTCCCACTGACGCTGTGAGAAGAGGTTCCTTGGGAGATCGGTATTTGGACATGCAATTTTCCAAGCGTTCACTGCATCAGTCTTACACAATACTTCAGAATTAATTAGTGTAGGTGCAAGGATTTTCCTAGTTAATTCTTCGGTACTGTGGACTGAAGACAGGAACGCTGGTAAGCTGACATCTGAAATTTTGCGAATACCGAGCCCACCCAAGCGAATCGTTAGAGTCGCTTGTAGTAAAGCTCGGTCATCCAAGGCCACATTTAAAATTTTGGTGAGGGTATTTTCTATAATATCGTCTATTTTTTTCATAATTGTTATATGTTTAAAAAAAGGCGTTGATCGTAGGGCATGGGTGAATTGTGGAACGAATACAATTTAAGAGTAAAATCTATATCAGGTCCCATATGACAGGGTGGCACTGTACTTCTACAATAACTCTTTCGGTGTCGAAAGACATTTTTCTAAGAACGTGCGTACGACCCGGATCAGCTAGCGCTATTGACTGAACAACTCCGTACGTGTTACCGCTGGCGGGCTCCCGCGCGTGCCCCCGCGCCTGTTTCCGTCGTACGGAGGCGCGCCCCGCTGCGTGGGCGCGGGGCGTGCGTCCCCGTGACGGACGCCCGCGCGGGTCTCCGCGACGGAGCACTTTTGTATGAAACCGCGCCCGCACCCGCTTGACGCAGTTTCGGCCCTAAGCATCGTGTGTCGTGAACGTGATCGAGATCGGGTTCGAGTTTGTAGTGAGAGTGAAACTAGTGGTAGTGCTCGAAAGAGGGTAGATCGACATAATTACTCCTAGAAAAAGCTTTTTCTCTGTTCACCGCCAATACTTCATTTCCTCCGTGATCATGGTGCTTGCAACAGCGCCGAAATATCGGAAACTCGAAACAATGCAACAAACATGGTAAATATCTCGATTATTTTGATACTGATGTGAGTGACCATGATAGTTTAAATACCTATACAATAATTTTATTTTTTAAGTTATTATAAATACACACATACATATAATCACGCCTTTATCCCCAGATGGTTAGGCAGAGGTGAATTAACACCCACATTTCACCAATCAATGAATTCGGTCCCACGTAATAAGGGGTGAGCCTATTGCCGTCTTCCAAGCACTATTGTTAACTCAAGCCATGCATCTGAGGCTGAGTCTGGGCTGTATGTCTGGTGTTAAACAGCCCTATCTCTTAGTCGCCTTGTACGGCACCGCATGGGAAGAGATGGGGTGGTCCAAATTCTACTCTGCCGGGAACCATGCGGCTTACTGTCAGAGAAGGAAAGGAAAGTTATTATTATTTTTTGAATATTCAATACAGTATTATAACATACAAGGTGACCCGCCCAAGCTTCGCCCGTGGCTCATTTACCTGTCACCCTTTTGAGCCCGTGTATGGAAATCTACCAGATATGTTGACTTTTATAATTACATGGTGAAAACCTGTAATGTAACCGGTAATATCTTTATGATAATGACAATCATAACCTCTTCCAGGGTACGAGATCCGCGGTCTGGAGAACATCCCCGAGGGTCCGTTCCTGGCGATCTACTACCACGGCGCGCTGCCCGTCGACATGTACTACTTTATAGCGCGGATGCTGCTGTTCAAACGTCGACACATACACACTGTGGCCGATCGGTTTATGTTCAAAATACCAGGTTGGTGGGGTGATAGATTTTTTTTAAATTTTTTTTTTATACCACTTATATGGCAGACAAGCACACGGCCCACCTGATGGGAAGCGGTTACCGTGGCCTATGGACGTATGCAACACCAGGGGTGTCACACTCGCGCTGCCGACCATGAAGAAACCTTCTGATGCCCCTCTTGAAGAACCCCATATTGTAGGCGCTTGGGAAAACCGCAGCAGGGAGGTCATTCCACACATTTAATTCAATGACATCTACAAGAATGGCTGTACTGGCTGACCAATAACTTTTTGGTGGCTGTTATACAGATTATATTGAAGACCGACCGCGAACGCTGTTTCGCTTCGAATGGTGGGGGACATACACATATATATAACCACGTCTTTATCCCTGGAGGGTTAGGCAGAGGTGAATTAACACCCACATTAATACCCTAAGGAGGTAGGACACGACGGTATTTCTGTCCAATTGAGCAGTCCGACTGAGGAAGTACCTCCGCCCTACAGAATACTGCGACCATAATAACCTCGTGTTGTGTTCCCGGCGGTGAGTAGGGTAGCCAGAGCTCACTGAAGAGTTTTATGCAGTCAGTGAGAACACCAAAAGCTTGACCTGCTTTGTCTTTTACACTGACGGCACAGAAATTCTCAATGCTTACAGGGTCGGCAGCGCGAGTGTGACTCTCTTGGTTTTGCACACGTCTATAGGCCACGGTAACCACTTTCCATCAGGAGGGCCGTGTGCTTGTCTACCACCTAAGTGGTATAAAAACATTTCACCAATCATCAAATTCAGTACCACGGAATAGGGGGTGAGCCTATGGAGGTCTTCCGGGGTCCATTATTGATTCAATCCATTCATCTGAGATTGAGTCTGGGCTATATATATATCTGTCTGATGTTAAACAGCCCAATCCCTATGTTGCCTTGTACGACACCACACGGGAAGAGATGGAGTGGTCCAAATTCTACTTTGTCGGGAACGGGGGACGAGGTAAAAAAAGAGAAAGAAAGAGCTTAACTGATAGCGGTATCTCGGTCGCTCTCGTCCCTCGTTCGCAATCGGTATATAGTCGTTCAAAATAGTTTTTTTCCATTGTAATTCAAATTATCCTAATCTTTCAAATAATCGATGACGGTACGTATACAGGGTGGAAGATTTTAACCTTCCTTGAAGGGAACATACTCTAGATGCTGGAGATAGTGAATTTCACTCAAAGGAAACATTACTTTATTTTTAAAAGAAACAAAACTGGCTGCATCCGTTTTCTAAAATTCGCTTGCCCAGTAATCGAATTTAATTAATCATGTTTGTTAGACAGATTTAATCCTTTTGATTGACACCATCGATTGATGCCATAAAAATACAGAATGTTACTTTTTTGGATTTTAGTCAAATGTCATTCATCGAATGTTTCGAAGAACAAACTCAGCGACTGACGTTTACTTTGATTTTATTATATTAAACCAGCAGTCTACCAGTATTACGTCGTATTAATTACAAATCCCAGTTATTGAAGCGTAAACAATGGTCATTCGAGCCTTACTCCAGTATTTAGAGTACTTCCCCTCCAGGTAAGGTCAAAATCTTCCACCCTTTTATTTTTTAGTACATATAAGCAACGTGTTAGAGTCGGCGTTGAATGACAACACAGCATATGTAATCATGTAATGTTCATTGACTATAGTTGCGGCACGCTGTGATGGCCGTTTTGATACGACTGGTTTTGCTCTTTTTTATATCACTTAGGTGGCAGCTCTTTCTCTTTTTTGGTGCGCTTAATATTGGATAAGGAACTGTTACCCCTCGTTTTCACTAAAAAACAAGTTCTAAACCCTGAAGACTTGTCGAAGACTAGTCAAAACACTTTTTCGTTCACAAAGTATGCATGACCAACAAGCTGTGAACAAGAATAGGACACAATTGCGTTCACACTGAAGCCTGTGACATATTGCAACTTGTCAAATACATGTTTTATACTTAGCTGTAAACGAGGGGTTAGACGAATAACTAAAGAAGACTGGTACAGAAGAAAATAAAGTTCACACACCAAAAAAGAGAAAATGTGCAAACAAAAGCAGTCGTGTTTAAACGGCCATCATAGTGTGCCGCGACTATATTGGCGGTACTCGTGCGCAGGCTGGGCGACGCTCCTGGAGGGGCTGTGCGTGATCCCGGGCACGGTGGGCACGTGCGCGGGCGTGCTGCGCGGCGGCGACTCGCTGGCCATCTCGCCCGGCGGCGTGTACGAGGCGCAGTTCGGCGACCACACCTACCGCCTCTACTGGCGGAACAGGATTGGCTTCGCGAAGGTCGCGCAGGAGGCCAAAGTGGTACGTCGTTATTTCTGTGTTCACTACCCGCGATTTTGTAAAAGAAGATCGTGCAGCAGGCCAGAGTAATACGTCACTTCTTCTTCTTCATGGAATCATTGGCACATGAAATTCATTGATACGTCACTGATTTTGTGGTTCTACCTGCAGTTTTGTAGAAATGATTTCTTAAACTATCGCGGTGTGAATTCATAATTATACAACGGTTCGGAACTTATCGCGATAAAATCATGGAACTTATGACAGTTACGTGAGTAAGTTCCATGATTTAATTGCGAAAAGTCCCGAACCTTTGTATAATTATGAATTCACTTTTTCTTCTTCATGAAATCATTGGCTCATGAAATTTACTTATACGTCACTGATTTTGTGTTACTACCCGCACTTTTGTAGAAATGATCGTGAAGGAGGTTAGACTTAGAGTAGTACTACCCGCACTTTCGTAAAAGAAGATCGTGCAGGAGGGTAAAGAGGCTAAAGTGCCATTGATTTTGTATTACCACCCGCTGCCCGCAATTATTACTTTTGTAAAAAAAGGTCGCGTAGGAGGCTAGTGTTATGCCATTGATTTTGCGTTACTACCCGCTGGCCCCACTATTGACTTATTTTTAAAGATGGTTGCGCAGTGCTTTAGAAGCTACACTCGTATGTTACTGATATTGTGTTACTACCAGCACTTTTCAAAGTGGTAGGTACATCACTGCTGCTGTATTACTATCCGGTGGGGCACGGGCGGCTAAGGTGGTATGTCACTGATATTGAGTAACTACCCGCATTCGATCACACCTACTGCCTCTGCTGATGGAACTGTATCCGGTTCGCAAGAGTCGCGCAGGAGGCTATAATAGTACATCACTAATTTTGTGTTACTACCCACACTTTAAAAAAAAAATCATCATAAGTTATTAGAAATTCAAGTGAAAAAATTTGTCAACTTCAATTAAGTTACATTTTTTGTACGTTTCCGCAGCCCATCATCCCGATGTTCACGCAGAACGTGCGGGAAGCGTTCCGCACGGTGGGCTGGCTGCGCGGCGTGTGGGTGCGGATATACGCGGCCATCCGCGTGCCGCTGGCGCCCGTGTACGGGGGCTTCCCCGTCAAGCTGATCACGCACCTCGGGAAACCCATCGAGTACGACCCTGCTCTCACGCCTGAACAACTTCAGAAGAAGGTTAGATTCTATTCTTTTGTTCGCCCGATTGCCATTTCGAACCTGGGGTCCGCCCTCCTACTTCGCATTTGGTTGGTTTGCTTTATGGGAGCAACTGTGGGAAAAAACCGCGTGGAGAAAGCCTAGTTGAGAGACTCGTCGGTCAATCCAGCGGTGGACCGGTTTGCATGAGAGATCGACGTGGGCGGAATATCAAGCGTGCGATTTTAGTCAGTTCGAGTCTGACATAAGTAGTTATCCCGCTGGCCAGCAGGTAGTACATGTGAGAATTTCCGCAAGATGTTACTTATACCTCCATTATATCTCTCCAGGTGGCCAGAGCAATCGAAGATTTAGTCGAGGAACACCAGAGAGTACCAGGCAGCATACTGCGAGCGCTAACAGAAAGGCTCTACGAAGTACCGAAGAAGAGTAAAAACGCCTCCGCGTTTACACCTGTCACCAACGGAAAGTGCCGAAACGGTACTTTGAAACAGTCAGAAAGTGACAAACATGACAGTGACAGAGCTAAAGTGTCATAAACAAAAGTGCCAAGTTATAGTGACTCATTTGTAGAAGTATAGTGACAGCGTGAGTTTTATATGTAAGCAACTTTATGTACCTTTGGTTTTCTAAAAGCGATTTTATTTATGTATATAAAGCATTTCGGTGATTATTGGAGAATTTTCTAGATAATATTGTTCTATTCTAAAATTGATATAGTCATGCGGTGTTCCCGATCGATGATGTTTTGTACAAGGTGATATCACTTAATCGTGTTGAATGGTGATGATGGGTTTAAACATATACATCGGTGATCACTCTTTATGTGCTCACTGTAATATGTGGATGTAACGACGTATTTAAATTAATGATAGAGTTATACAGAACTAACGGACAGATGTGAACCTTTTTGGTCACGTTATTAAAATAACATAATGCTTAGAATTAGGACTCTTGTACAATCAGCAAAAAAATTGCTTAACATAATACAGGCGAACTTAGTTCTTAAACTAAACATAATGTATAGTAAAAGTGTCCTCAGTTGAGTACAAAAATAATAATAAATAAAATAAATTACTTATCATATTCCAATTGCAAGTTTGTAAACTTGATAGTGTTCAGCAGCTTTGGTCAGTGGCAATTTTATGATCTTTTTGTAAAGTTATGTTTATTTACAATAACATAATACAATAGATAATTTCTACAATGGTTAAATTTTTTGGAAGATAATGTTAAGTAAATTTTGGGCACAGACCAATCGTAATAGACATATTTTTGTTTACAAATATTTGCAACTGCGTGGCAGTCGCGCCATACAATTCGTTAAACTTGAACACTGCCATCACAGCAGTCGTTACAAGTCGCCATTATTATTTTAGTTTAAAGAGAGAATTCCTGCGGCCGATTTAATTGAATACTCGTTAATATAGGTCATGAGAATAATAAACAATAATGAGATGCATCCGAGGTCACAATAATACAGTACCAAATCGCGTTTGTTTTGATGACACTATATATTATATCTTAGTACCGCGGTAGCCTAATGGTATGGGTAATGGACTGCTGAGACGAGGTCTCGGGTTCTATCCCAGGTTTTACCATGGCACACACCAATGACTTTTCGATGCTTTTCGAAGTTATGTGTGTATTTATCGCAGGTTTATAACTGCCTGGTTAATGGCAATAGGCTCGCCACCTATTACATTGGAACCTAAACATAAACTGGCGAAATGTGAGTGCTAGCACCTCTGTTTACCCCTTCGGGGATATAGGCGTGAGTTTATGTTATGTTATATTATATTTAACGCCATCTATCGAAAACGTATCGAACTACTTCGAAAGTTCTTAATCCTGCATCGCGCTATGATTGTGCTGAGTAATGCGACCATAATTAAACTAAAATATGTACATCAATCCATAGCAATGTCATGCACAGCGACGCGTATATATTTTATACACGTCCCTGATCATGACATTATATATTTGCAATTTCATATTATTTATTATTCTTATTTAAACGTATTTAAATAAAATTTAAAAATATTATTGCGTAATTACGAACTTTATTTTTGTTATTTACTCAGGGCTGATTTAAAAAAAGCTATATTTTTACTAAAGATATATAGCGAGGGACGCCGCCTCCGTCTGGTCCGGTGGGATGGGTAGACACTAGGAAGTGGTGGATTGATGTCGTAGTAGTTTCTGTTCAAGCTACGACGAACTGTGTATCGGGTTCGAGAGTTGGTGAGTGAAAATTGGTCCTTCGAGTCGGATACATGGTCTGTTGTACCTCGAACAGTTTCACTACCATGAATGATCAGGACCGTGCGAAATGTCCTCGAAGGATCGGACCGGGATTAGCACGAAGATGATAATATATTCGTATATTGAGAGGGACGTAAGTGCCACCGTTAGTGACAATGTCATCGTAGTTCATACGAAATATAAAATTGAATTTGGTCCCATGACGGCATCACATCTGATGCCGTTTTGAAGTGGAACTAACTAGTCCCACCCCGAAGTTTGCTTGCTAGTCAGTCGTGCCAGTATTTACACAGTAAATAGACTCGTATCAGAACATTTAAAACAGTAGAAGTCACTGGCTTACTGACAGAAGTCGAATAATTAACATTTGACTGTTCTAATATCAGATATGTTCCACTGGAAGAATATATTGTTACACATCCTTGTACATACATTTTTGTGTACAAGTCGTGGTACACTAACTAGTGTACAGTCGACAAAAGAAAACATAGAACTTTATATGAAAAGTGCAACTGTATCTCCTTTGTGGACTGTAGATACAGCATATTGCATGCATATGATGATGCCGTCAAGCTCAGTGTCACCTGCCACATTGTAACATGGTATATGTAAGTAATTGTGATCCACTTTTCTGGCACTTTGCCTTCAGCTTACCATCAAGCGAGGCGAAGTCCAATTAACGTGTCCTATATATAAAAAATGTATTTGGTTCCATTAATTTATATATTATTACTTTTCTGATTTATTTTACGCTACGAACTAATCGTGGTCGAAACAAACATACGGACATTTTTTTATTTTATTTAGGACATGCCAACTTGACTTCACATCGCCTGATGGTAAGCTAAAGGCAAAGTCTCAGGAAAGAGGGTCACCATTACAGATACTAAGTAATGTTATAATGGTGGCACTCAGCTTGGCGACCTCATCAGATTCTTTTTCACGCCCCGCAGTAACCAATATTCGACAATTGAACATTGTCCCAATGACATGAAGTTTTATTTTTACAAGATGTACAGTTAATTGAGATGAAAAAAGTTGGCCCTAAGTACTTTACGAAATTATTTACTATTTTTATTTTGTTTTAGAGTAAATTTTTGTATCGAATCAATGAGAAATTATGATAGAATACCTATTTAGCTTGTATTTATGTAGTATTGTTACGAATTTATTTTTTGTAAATGTCGGAGACATTGAGGCTCGTATTACAGAACGATACTCAGTCCAGAATCTCGATTTACTACTAGAACTGAGGACAGTTTATATTCGAAATGCAGTTCTAATGCCCTATAGAATACCGCGGCCATAATAATATCGTGTTGTGTTCCCGGCGGTGAGTAGGATGGCCAGATCTCATCGAAGAGTTTTTGTGCTGTCTGTGGGAAGCCCAAATGCTTTGTCCTGCTTTGTTTTTTCCACTGATGGCACAGAAACTCTCTGTGCTTACAGGGTTGGCAGCGCGAGTGTGACTCCATTGGTTTTGCACAAGTCTATAGGCCACGGTAACCACTTTCCATCAGGTGGGCCGTGTGCTTGTCTGCCACTTAAGTGGTGTAAAAAAATAATTGTGAGATTCGATTCACAACTGAGCGTTGTTTTGGAATATGAGCCTCAGATTTCATTTCCAGTGCTTTCCACATATCATACTTCTATAAATGTGATAAAAATGTCCCTTTTGAAATATCAAAATTGTGAGCCTGATTGTAATATCATTATGTTTTGCAAGTATAATTAATTTCTCTGCTTCTTTTCATGTATTGGTAGAAAAAACTAGATATACCTAGGTATAATTGAATGTTAGCAATTTTATGATATTTTTAAGTTTGTCGCAGATCTGATTTAGTGGCACCTATAAATTATTGGGTTAGTCTCAATTACCCCCGTTCTCGTCTCCTTCAATTTTTTTTTATAATAGCATGATAAAACGCTATTTTCTATTTTAATAGAAAATTTCTCGGTGGAAATCGAAATCAAAAGTCAAAGTCAGATTTTTTTCTGTATAAACCATTAAAACGAAACTTACAAAACGTCAGAATTAAAAGCACTGAGAAGACTCCGGCTAGAAGCTGAAGTTTTTTTTCAGAACGGGGGAATCGAAAATAACTCAAATTATTGCTCTCTCAGACCTACAAAGGGAGGTATGGAAGGGAAGATAAGGCATTTGTCTTACAGTGACTTATAATTAGGTAAGTGGTTATACATACTTGGTGTCATAAATACGACAAAAAACTATCCTGTAGTATATAATTTGTATTTAAAATGAAAAGACAAGTTACAAAACCAGCATTTAGATGATAAATTATTGTATTTACAAAATAAATTAAGTTAAAACAGAAAAATATGACCAGTCTGTAATTTTCGTTACTATTACAATATATTATTAATAGATATATTATATGAATATTTATTTTTACTTTCATTGATAACATACATGGAAATAGCTTCCAGTAGCTTCAGTACCCTGGCATTTTTAAGCACAGGCGAGACAAAAGCATGGAATAATGGAGGGACTTTGTCTCCCCTGCCCAGGGGAGATACGGCTACTATTAACATCTCTTTTTTATTTAAACTTTTTGCACAAATAGAGAATGATTGTATAAAGGCGGACTTAGTGCCATGGGCATTTTCTGCTAGCAACCGTAGGGTGATGCAGAGATATTGCCTTTGTCTCCCCTAGGGGACCTACTGGGGGACACATGACCCCGTCGCTAATTATATAGCTACAAATACTAGAATTTTCCTATAATCTAATATTTGAGTTGGGTTTAAATTAAATTTAAAAAGTTTAGACGGCGGCGAGAGCAACGATTTTGTTTAATTTTTTATTTATCTTACATGTTTTTTTATAAGAACTATTATTATTGTCACAGTTATTTTATTGTATTATTATATATTGTAACTTTTATGAATGAAATATTATGAAGTTACTGCATTTATGTTCATTCAGCAGATATTACTACTGTAAAAATATATTTTATATAAAAATTGTACTATTCTGTACTCGTATGAAAAGACAATCGACAATGAAAAGATCTACAGATTTCTAGGAATTTGCTCAATCTGAAAATGATAAACAAATTGATGTCCTGATTTTAAAGGAACGCCAGGGAAATCACGTTACGTCGATTAATATTTGATCAAAAATGTATTTAGACTTTTTTGTATTAAAATATACGCGCTATTTACCATGTTTCATTGTTTTGAGTTTCCGATATTTCGGCGCTGTTGCAAGCACCATGATCACGGAGGAACTGCAGTATTGGCGGTGAACAGAGAAAATGTTTTTTCTAAGAGTAATTATATCCATTTACCCTCTTTCGAGTTCTTTTACCACGCGTATCTGCACTGCCACTGGTTTCACTCTCACTACAAACTCGAACCCGATCTCGATCACGTTCACGACACACGATGCTTATCTACTGTATCCACTCGCGATTTTGTTTTGGCTTGTTCCCGGTTGTTTTTGCAAAACACTACAAAAAAAAACAATGAAACACGGTAAACATTCCGTTTATTTTGATACTGATGTGTGACCATGATAGTTTAAATACCTATTTTAGACTTTTTGGTCATGTTATATTAAGTTAAGTTACAAGTGTAGTCTCACACCTCATAAGCATGGATTGCGGTAACCGCACATCGTCAGGTGTACCGTGTGTGTATTTGCTACTTCATATTATATATGCTACTAAAATATAACAATTATCATCTTTCTGTCCTTATCCCATATTTCACTATTACTGTCGGCGCAACATGTGTGCTTTTTCTATTCATCTCTGATTGCAGTCATGTCAATATTCTTTTCCTTCCTAATCATATCGTCTTCACACAGACCATCCATCTCCTCTTAGGTCTTCCTCTCCTCTTGTAGCCGTCTACTTCCATAGTTGATACTTTTTTTTTACGTGCGCAAAATCGCTACGGATACCCCCCCACCGGAGCCGGTGAGGTTATGTCGGACTCGAACCGACCAAAACACACGCCGCCTGTGGGTCATTTTGCGGTTGCCGAAGATAAGGTTAACAGGCATATCCCTCGCACCTCGGCCGACCCAGGGCCATCTCTCTCGATCTGGCCCTCTCCTCCATAGTTAATACTTAAAATAACAATAAAAAGTCTAATTACTATACTTACAAACTATAATTTTTGATTAAATATTATGAGATGTCAGTGCATGTATGTGATACGCTGGCGGTCCCCTGTTGTACACATCTAAATTAAATGTTTAAATACTTTTATTACCTACTTAATACTATTTGGTTTAGAACTTATTGTGATAAGATGTATTTTGGATATTGTCAGATAATAGATCTACACACAGAACTATTTTGCAACGTTTAAGAATGGATTCTCGTTATGAACCGCAAACTCAAGCTGTGGAATGAACTCCCTGCTGTGATTTTCCCAAGCGCCTACAATATGGGGCTCTTCAAGAGGGGCATCAGAAGGTTTCTTCATGGTCGGCAGTGCGAGTGTGACACCCCTGGTGTTGCATACGTCCATAGGCCACGGTAACCGCTTCCCATTAGGTGGGCCGTGTGCTAGTCTTCCACCTGAGTGGTATAAAAATAAAAAACAACACAGAGACGAAGCGCAGCGAAGACCTAAAACCTCGCGTAAACTAGTTGTTGATTGGTTGAATCGTATAGTCTAAGTTCCGTGTGTCGATCTATTGTTGGAGCTAAAACTATGTATTCCACCTTGCGTGTGTTATTTTTGAATTGTTATTGAGGAGTGAATTGAGAGATTGAGGCTTGAGACTTGAATTTTACTGTAAATCCTTTATGTGTATAAAAACTTGTGTTTGCATTTCGCTATCAGTAAAATTACGTCACGAGTATAGGAAAAACGATGATAACTCTCCACTCTATATTAAAAGCCCACGTTTTGGAGGAATACTAACCGGCGTACGGACAGAAAAATAGACCTTATTATTATTGGTATAAACTTAAAATTTCAATAAAGCAAAGCCAGCGCTAAGATCGTCAATTGACAGCCTCTGTCATGTGGCGGTAGTGCATTCGACTGCTATGCAGGGGGCGTGGGTTCAATTCCCGCTCAATGTAAATATTTGTATGCATGAATTTGCATTGGTGTAGATGTTTCCGTGCCCCGGAGAGCACGTTACTCCGTCAGTCTCGGTTGTCATACGCACATCTATGACAGTCGTTGGCTGATAGTAATAGTAGTATGGTAATCATTTCAATTTCAATTTTATTGCCATTATTTTAAGGTCTATTATTGTCAGATTACTTACCGTGAGGTCAGAAGCCAGCCATCATGTCTCGTGAGGACAGGAGAGTGTTGTTCCTATACTTGATTATTTCTACATAAATAGTGCCAGATATGTTATACCAAAAGTTAAACTAACGTAGACTGCTAGCGTGTTTGTATTCTTTGTATACTTAATACGAAAACAAATACTTAAAATATAAGGAGATATTTTACAATCAGCATTTTATTTCATTATGTACCCACTCTCGCAGGGTGTCAGCTCTTTGACTATCGATGCTCTTGTTTTCCTTTAGGGTGGAGAGGTCAGACGGCAGTCGCTTCCCTAAAAGCCATGATTAGACCTACGCTTAAGCTGATCGGCTGTCCTAGTCGTGACACTAAGCCGTCATATTTGGTGGTTGTATCTCAAAATCTATAATATACTTTTTTTAAATAAACTCACGCCTATATCCCCGAAGGGGTAGGCAGAGGTGCTAGCACCCACATTTCACCAGTTTATGTTTAGGTCCCAAGCGAGCCTATTGCCATTAACCGGGCACTTATAAACGTGCGATAAATACACACATAACTTCGAAAAGCATCGAAAAATCATTGGTGTGTGCCATGGTAAAACCTGGGATCGAACCCGAAACCTCGTCTCAGCAATCCATTACCCATACCATTAGGCTACCGCGCTACTAATAACAATATAAATAACAGTATTAGGTTTGATAATAAAAAACGGTAATATATTAAATATCTTATCCATTTAATACTTATAATTACATTTTCGATATACACACACAGTATTATTCGAAATCGCTTACACACTTTACACACCTCAGTCAAAAATGTATATCTAACAATGGAACGAAATATTTTTTTTTTCACATATTTCAACATTGAGTTTAAATTTAATTATATGTATCAATCAATATCAGATTGAAATACATATAATATTATGGAAGAGTATGATCTTTAATTTATGGGTTGAAATATAATTATGGAAGGTTGTGGTCTAGAAATTTGGGTTGAAATATAATTCTGGAAGGTTATGGTCAAGAATTATAGGTTGAAATATAATTATGGAAGGTTATGTAACACTTAAATAGAGAAGAATTATATTTATATGTACAGGGATTTAATATACATAAACATTCTATACAAAATAAGATTTTTTTATTAGGTTCAGAAGTAAATGTTGAAATATAAATACGGAAGGTTATCTATGAGGAAAGTCTATAATTATGAGTTGAAACATATCTATGGAAAGTTATGATCCATAATTATGAGTTGAAACATAGTTATGGAAGGTTATCGTCTATAATTATGAGTTGAAACATATCTATGGAAGGTTAAAGTCCATAATTATGAGTTGAAACATAGTTGTGGAAGGTTATGGTCTATAATTAATTATATAACAATTGTGGAGAATCATATATCTACAGGGATTTAATATACCTACATAGTTTGTACATAACTATTCTATACACAATAAGGTCTTGTTGAGTTAAATTATACACCAGATACAATTTTTACAGTCGAAATTTCTCTAAATATTATAAACTAGGTGCCAATTTTATTCTCACAAAAATTGTACACACACAAAAATAAAAATGTCAAATAATAACATATATTTAAATAAATCAAATATACCTAATTTAAAAATCACATTTAGGTATTTCTTTAATAATAACAATGCTATCTCGTTGAAGGCACTTATTTAAAAGAGCTCTTTCTGCAACATAATCGACATCAGTACCTTTAGGCCAACCCTCATTTTGGCATCTCCGTCGGGTAAAAAAATAACTTTAATGTATTATATTTCTAGACGTGAGTTGGTGAAGGGACTATCTTCAAAATATTGCGATTAAGGATTAAGAATTAAGCTTTAATATTTCATTCACAAATAATAATAATGTTTTATGACTTTGTACAATAATTTGACACTATAATATTTAATGAACTTTAAAGCAATTAGTAAACTAACTATTCCAATAGATTAATATTGGAAAGAAAAACGTATCAGGCGGGACTCGAACCCGCGACCAGGCTCAAGATGGTTGTAGAGGAACAATTTGAGCACTGTAATATTATTGTATAAACAGTCAGACAACGTTATAGTAAACTGTAAATGAAGTATTAATGCTTCGAAATTCACTACCTCAATATTTTTAATTAAAATGTAGCCCCTTTTTCCACCCACGTCTTCAATTTTATTATTCGCATTTCAACTTAATGTGCCTAGTTATTGATAAAAAGTGGTATAAAAGATGGAAGATTTATTAAAGCTTATGGGGATGACTTTATATAACAAGGTTGGAACAATAATTACGTCACAGCCCGGGAGTGTGTGCGGACGCAGTGGCTAGACGATTCATATGCAGATGTGTATAATAAAAAAATCGCTATACACAATTTATGGGTCAATTAATTCTGTAAAATATGGTGAAATGATCCAAAATACGGTTATTGGCTATCATTTACTTGCTTTTGCAAAGCAGGTATTGGCTGTCACTAGCTTGCTATTTCAAAACAGGTGATTGGCTGTCACTTGCTAACTTTTGCAAAACAGGTGATTGGCTGTCACTTGCTTGCTTTATCAAAACAGGTGATTGGCTGTCACTTGCTTGCTTTTTCAAAACGAGTGATTGGCTGTCACTTGCTTGCTTTATCAAAACAGGTGATTGGCTGTCACTTGCTTGCTTTTTCAAAACGAGTGATTGGCTGTCACTTGATTACTTTTGCAAAACAGGTGATTGGCTGTCACTTGCTAGCTTTTTCCAAACAAATGATTGGCTGTCACTTGCTTGCTTTTTCAAAACGAGTGATTGGCTGTCACTTGCTTACTTTTGCAAAACAGGTGATTGGCTGTTACTTGATTGCTTTTGCAAAACAGGTGATTGGCTGTCACTTGCGTTTGCAAAGCAGGTGAATGGTTGTCACGTAACCATATTGTTTAGAGAATTGCCCATAATTATTTCGAGAAAATGTTAGTTCCATCCGGTCCTGTAGTATTTGAGTCGTAATGCAAAATAATTATTTACGTTACTTGATATCTCAGTTGATTTTGTATATTGAGGTACATTGGTAGAGTACATATATACATATAAGGTTATTTTTAATAGTGGAGGATAATTTGGTGTTCTGGTAAAAAAAGTATAATTGTATACATGAGGGATTTATTTTTTATATAAAGTCCGTATAGTTGCTGACGTCATCGAACTGTTGCGGCTGCGCCGTCGGTCGCGGGGCGCCGGCCCCCGCTCTGTATGGTTGCTAAACACAACACAGAAATATGCAGTTAGTCGTATGTAGGAAGTAGTACAAAATAAATTTGTTAGTGGCGAAGAATTGACGATTAGACGTGTGCATATGTACATACAAATTAACAAATCACCTTAGCACTTAGAGTTAGACCCTTCAAAATAGGTATATTAAAGTAGATGATAATTTTTTTTATGAGGTTTTAAGAAATAACAATTTAATGTCTTTCGGTTTAGGCTAGGCGCACACCCTCGATTTCCTGATCAGGAATTTGATTCGGAAATCTGAATGCTTCATTTACATATAAAATGTTGAAACAGCACACGTCGTAATTATTTTCGAACGAAACGAAACGAAAAAAAAATGGATGTTCGTCTCGGAATTCGTTTTGTATGAATGAAAAATGAGCTTATTTATTGATTTTATTAGGTTAATTAGTAATGAATTATATGTTAAATTATTTTCAAACTAGAATCTGTACCCAGAAGTCTTTTCAGTTAATGCCCAGGTGATTTGTTAATCTGAATGTGTGAAACTACTTATATAGCCGACATTAAATGGAGAATTATTTTAAATTATGATCTATGAGATTTCATTATGGGATTTTAAATCTAATATAACGTAATAGTTGAATCATTCCAAAAACAAAATATTTTATTTACAATAGAAACAGTGTTATTTCAAAAGAAATGGAAAACAAGCTGTCGTATTATATTACATGCAATGAAGTTTTCCGCTATTTGTGATAACTAGATGAAACTTAGCTCATTGAGAAGCAAATCAATTAGTTTTGAAAAGAGAGCGGCTAAAAGTTAGTATTTTTTACGAACAAACAACCATCCTAGATGAATAATTGTAAAAAAATATTCATCGGCTCTTTGGTCTCTTTGCCCAGAGGGGCGTGGTAATGTTCAGTCAGTACATTTAATCTTTATCTTTAGTACATTAGACACAAGATCTAAATTTCAAAAATCGAAAGTTAATTTTCATTTACACATACACATCCCTATAAATAACGCTGTTTGTTCGTTAAAAATTAATTTACAATTTAAATAATAGTTGAGCCCTTAAAGTTACTACAGCGTAAACTGCTTTATTTACAGAATTCTATGAAACAATCATATTAAGAACGGTTTTATTGCATATATTTTCATACAAAGAGTACAGAACGATTTTATTCAGTAAAGCAGTTTGCCCTGACAGTTTAATTGGAACCACATGATAAAATACTCAAATATTGCGTAAAAATATATTTATAATCTCAAATATTATAAAGGCGGTTTTCCACTATGCGTCATTCTACAGATTTGCAAATACACTGCTTTTAACTGATTTATTTATTATATTAGTTATTGTACGCCAATTACAATAATTGTGAAGACAAGAGCAGTACAAAGGGCGGCCTTATCTCTTTACACAATTTCTGGTGGTGGATTTCTGGATTGAAATGTATGTTGGTTGGAGTATTTGGGAGTTGTTGGCGTTTAATAACAAACAATTTAATAATTTATACATACTTATATAAGTACGTATAATATTCTTTACTTTACTTATCTACGCTTTAAAAGACGACATTGTTACCACGATGCGTCGTTGTGGACTGATCCGCACGACGGAAAGCTGTCCGAATATTTTATTTAAACAGTTGTATTTTATCATGGGTGCCAACAAAATTAGTAAGAAAGGTGTGAAGCATTACTTAGCGTGCAAGTGTGGTATGGGATACGATGAGTGCGGCGAGGCGACATGAGGAGTGTCACATGTGCGGGCGCGGCCCGCGCGGCGGCTGCTGTTGCTAGAACACACCGCGCCAGTGAGCCTCCGCCCTAACGCGACTTCCATACACGTACACTACGCTCTTTGATGGGAATGCCTCTTTAAATGACCCAAAAAGTTCGATTTGACGTGAATACCTCTTTAAATATCCCTAAACAGTCCGACAAGGTGGTCTTATATTGCCACAGGATTATGGAAAATATTGAAGTACGGCCGTTTCGTAGACTGAAAATGGATTAGGAAAAGGCTCGGGGAAATTAATTGTACTGACATAAGAGGCAATCCAGCAATGTTGGTGTTGCAGCTATATCTAAAATCGAAGTACAGCACTCAATAGCTAAAGGATTAAAGAAATTGATAGATTCAGGAAGGGAGGAGGGGGAGGGAACATGTAGTTGACCAGCTCCACCTGGCGGTATTGTTTGACATTTTTACTAGTTAAAACATCATGGTGAATTAATTCGAACTTATATTCAGGATTTTATGGAACTCTCGCTAGGCATTCGGCAGGGACAATGTTGAGTGTTATAGGCATCTCTTAACATCTTAATCGGACTAGTTTGAAAATACTAAAATGTATCGGCAGCCTAGATATTACAGGCGATAGAAGTTGCCACAAATGTAACTTCATACAAAGGTCTGTAAATGTATACCTATAAAGGATGGCCAAGACTACTAGTCCGCCTCTATATCTATCTCTTCTCTTACCGAAAACAAGACAAGGATAGTAATACATTTTAGTAATATCAAATTCGTTTAGTTAATGTTTTGCAACTGTTTTTTTTTAGTTTCAACGTTCTAGTCCCATAGCACTCAACATTGTTCATCTCACTATATAGTCGAGTATGCATGTTTAGTGACAAAGCTGCTAGGTGATAAGCATTATTTGAAGAATGCTACATAACTGATCTGGAAAATAAACTAATTAGTGAGACCAACTGCTAAAGATTTGACGACCAGTCACATCGTTACTTACCGTCTGAATCTGATTTATTCAAATCAGATTATTGATATAAAACGACAAATTCAAAGTCCTAAGTCAGGTTTAAAATTTAAAAAGACGATTAAATCAATGCTGTTTAACGAATTAAAAAAAAATATTAATCTCAAAAGTAACTGAATTACGCTCTATTTCACTGATTGTGGGATAGAAAAATGTGAAAACGAGAGGGTGATTATACCCCTCACGTTCCAAGTTTCTCGAGTGTTCCTAGTGTTTCTCACCATGAGAATAATTAATTTACATACATACATACATATAATCATGCCTTTATCCCCGGAGGGTTAGGCAGAGGTGAATTAACACCCACATTTCGCCAATCATTCAGTCCCAGGTAATAGGTAATATTAGGTAATATTTTAATTTTATTTGATTTAATTTGGTTTGGTTTGATTCAATCTGATTTAATTTGATTTGATTTGATTATTTAATTTAATTTGATTGGATTTTGTTTATTTTAATTAATTTATTTTATTTTAATTAATTTATTTTATTTTTTCTAACATATACTATGAGAAATTGATTGTTATTAACCAAATGGACTTAATGTTGTCTGATGAATAAATGATGATTATTATTATTATTATTAATAGGGGGTGAGCCTATTGCAAGGTGTTAATCACATTTAGCCCGAAGGTAAGGCTCGGTCGGCCGCCGTTGCTAAAAAGTAACCGAAACGTCGGGTTAATACCAAATAAATCACGATAGTATCAAATAAAAAGTGGTTACATACCGACTGCAAACAGCATTGTTTTAAAGGTCTTTTTTTATTTAAAATCTGATTTATGCTGTATGAAATGAATCGTGATTCTAATGGTGAGAAACACTAGGAACACTCGAGAACTTTGAATGAGAGGGGTATATCACTCTCTCGTTCTCACATTTGTCTATATCAGTCTTTTGAGATTAGTATTTTTTTTAATTCTTATGTATTTCAAATTTCGTAGTCGAGCTGTAGAGGCATAGCATTTTAGTGTAAGTAATGCTACTGGTCGTCTAATCCGCTATGTACAACATTATTTCTAGCATACCAAAAGTGGAAATTTACTAAAATAATATCAGTAATAATTTGTAATAAAAATATTACAGTTATCTCAAAATATGAACATCTATTCAAAAAATGTAAGCTGTTTTGACAAGAATGGTTTTGCTTGTTTGATGTGTGAAGTTTTTTTTATATACCACTTAGGTAGCAGTCAAGCACACGGCCCACCTGATGGAAAGTGGTTACCATGGCCTATGGACGTTTGTAACACCAGAGGAGTCACAGTCGCGCTGCCAACCCTGTAAGTACAGAGTTTCAGTGCCGTCTGTATAGAAGATAAAGCAGGACAAGCCTTTAGTCTTCCCACTGTCAGTACAAATTCTCCAGTGAGCTCTGGCTACCCTACTCACCGCTGGGAATACAACACGAAGTTATTATAGACGCGGTTTAAAAAAAAACCAGTAGTATCAAAACGGCCATTATAGCGTGCCGCAACTATAGTTATCGAGAAAAAGTATAAAGAAGTGCGTTTAACATTTTGGTATGCTGAAATATCACATTGTATATCTAGCTGTTATGGTTCTGTATCTGTGGTTATATTACATTGTAAGATCAGCGTTAAATCAATATAACCACGGATGCACTGCCGCTGTTATACAGGGTTTATTTTTGAAACGGGGCAGCAAGGGCGGCTTAACCTTAACCGTTATAGTTACAGCAAAACGTTCTCAGGAGACCATAACTAACTTTTTAAGATATTCGGAATTGCATTCACACAGATTTTGGTAAAATCGTAGACAGCAATAAAAATGCTAAAAGGATCAAAAAAAAAGTTTTTAGTGCCAATCCAGTCCGATCCTATTTAATATGGGGATCAAAAGACACTAAGAGACCATTGAGGTTTGAGTACTAAAAACGACAGAAATTGCTAAAAACGTTCTCACGTTCTGACGTTTTGTTGAAAAAAAACCAAAAAATTAACTAAAATTTTAATTCTATATACATATAATCACGCCTTTATCCCCGGAGGGTTAAGCAGAGGTGAATTATCACCCACATTTCACCAATAATTGTATTCGGTCCCACGTAATAGGGGGTGAGCCTATTGCCGTATTTCGGGCACTATTGTTGACTCAAGCCATGCATCTGAGGCTGAGTCTGGGCTGTATATATCTGTCTGATGTTATACAGCCCTATCCTTTAGGCGCCTTGTACGATAACACATGGGAAGAGATGGGGTGGTCCAAATTCTACTCTGCCGGGAACCACGCGGCATTTTAATTTTAATTCTAATCAAATCAAATCATTTTCCTTTGTCACATTCTTGCTAAATGATACTTGCTTCTTACTATAATGAAAAGACTCTTTAAGACCCAGTGATATTTGGTGCAGAAACCGTAATTTAGTAGACCGTAGTTTAGGACAATTAGGTAGCTGCTCTTACTGTCCCATTTGAAAAATACACCCTGTATACAAACTATGAAAAGTATATCTGAAAAGATTGCAGTTGCATTAGTAAGCCTAATGAATGGTCAGTACGAATTGGATGTTAATAATAAGTTTACAAAATAAGTTATAATATGTAACGAATAATCTACCAGTGGGTGAAGCTACTTAGGCGCGGATGCCATTTGGATGGGTGACCACTTAGTAGTATTTAAACTGAGTGTTTCCGTGCTTCAGAGAGCACGTTCAAAGTCAGTTCCAGCTGCCAATAGTCGTTAGATCAAGATAAAGAATCACAACTTAAGCCGTGAGGTTAGAAGGCAGTCGCTTACAATATAGACGAGAAATTAAACCACATCATATTTAAGTGGATCCAGGACTTCAAGGTCTACGCCTCGAATGAAGCCGTGACTAACGCAAGGATGATTGAAAATTATTATCAACTACCGTCATACTACTGATACAGCAAAAGGCTTTTTAATTTTACACTTATTAGTACAACCTTAAAGTACAAAATAAAATGAAAAAGACATTACTTTATTCACTCTACAGAATGCAATTAGATTTTAAACTTTAAAAGCATGACTGGAAAATCTAAAATTAAATGGCATTTTTAGGAAGTTACTGTTATATGACAGTGATTGAGAATTATCAGAATTAGCTCAAGCACTCGGCACCGGCAGGCTTGTAAGAAAGATTTAATGACAGTAGAGAAAGCTCGTGAAGTGTGTAAGTATAGTGGGGGGCTGTTGTCTCTGTCTACCCCGCAGCGTCACTAACCTGCTGCAGCAGGTGGCGCAGTCCAGGGTTGGCAGGTAGGATGTTCCTCGGGTGCATGATGCGCGGCTGATGCGCTGTACTGCTGGCGCGCAGTTGCTGCAACTGCTGCTGCAGTTGGTGCTTGCGCTGCTGCTCCTGGAAGGGTAGGAGGGGAGCTATTACATGAGAGGCAGTTTTCATTTTGTTCTTACAATCCACAGTAACCTATTACTGTACGTTGGGTCCCAGTGAGAGGGACCTTGGTCTTACTACCATCGATATCGAAGTGCACACACACACACACACGCGCGCGCACGCACGCACGCACGCACGCACGCACGCACGCTCGCACGCACGCTCTTCCATGCAAATTTTGCCGCATGTTAATCTATGGAATCCCATCAAGATGTAACCAACCACCCATGCTAGTTGCTACACCTGTTGATTGATTGATGAGGCAGTCGCACAGGCAGCTTAGTCAAGCGGCAGTCGTTGCCATGAAGTCTACATAAACTAAATCAGGATAGGGAGTAAGCGGACTCTGGGCTTCAAGGTAAAAGCTTCAAACGCAACCGGAGAACATCAAAATGATGATCGTACCTCCAACTGCTTATAATGCTGCTCTTGCTGCTGCGCGGCATGCAGGTGCGACATGATATCCATCTGCGACTTGAACTGCGCTTCCTGCTGATGGGCGGCCTCCAGGGTCTGCTGTAGATGCTGGATCTTCTCCAGGTTCTGTTGCCGGGCTGCCTCGAGCCCATCCAACTGGGTGACGGGCCGAGGACCCTTGCCACCTACTTGAGGAACCTGGCCACCCATTGAGCCGCCTATCATCATACCCTGGAGGTTTCAAAGATAGTAGGTCAGACGCGAGAACTACTTATTATTAACGTCTAAGCTGAAGAAATAGATGTTTTCAGTTTATTAGATGCTTTAAAAACAATATAAACATAACAATATAACAATGTATAAGATATCGAATATATTATAGAATCAGACCTTTATCCCAGGAGGGTTAGGTAGACGTGAATTAACACCCAGATTTCACCAATCATTGTATTAAAAAACAAAGTAATTGTGTATTATAACCCCTCGTTAACACCACGAAACAAGTTGTAAAACAATGTAAACTTGTTAATAAAAAACTTGTTAAAGACTAATCAAAATACAATACTTGTGTAATAGGATGTATAGCCAACAAGTTGTAAACAAATTTAAAACACATTTGCGTTCACACTGTAGCCTATGACATATTGCAACTTGTCTGAACTTGTCAAGTACATGTGTGTACTTAGGTGTAAACGAGGAACAAGTAAACAAAAGTAGACTCCATAGTAAAATATTGAGTTACAGAGTTAATATAAAAAGGTGGCGGTTTGGGCAATTGGCATGGAGATGGAAAATGTATAAAAACGATTATAGCCTTTGTGGCGTGGCAGTAGCAAACGCGACTGCTGAGCAGGGGGCGCGATTTCGATTTTTTTTTATACCACTTAGTTGGCAGACAAGCACACGGCCCACCTGATGGGAAGCAGTTACCGTGGCCTATGGACGTATGCAACACCAGGGGTGTCACACTCGCGCTGCCGACCATGAAGAAACCTTCTGATGCCCCTCTTGAAGAACCCCATATTGTAGGCGCTTGGGAAAACCGCAGCAGGGAGGTCATTCCACAGCTTGAGTGTGCGTGGGATGAAGTTTCTTTCATACCGCACGGTGCGCACCGTCTCAGGTCGCAATGTGTGAGGATGAATTCGATTCCCGCTCTGTGTAAATATTTGTATTCATGACTATATACTTGCATTAAACAAATGCAAATATGTATTTCAGTGCCTCAGAGATCATGTTAAACCATAATTACCGGTTGCTATACGAATACCTATTAGGTAGTTGAAACCCTTAAAAGTCCAACTAATCTAACTACAGAACTTTGTTATCGCCAAATGGACGTGGAGGTTAGATGGCAGTCGCTTCACGTTGTCAAAGTTCAGTCGAAGGCAGTTAAACCGGAAAAAGCGGACCCCAGAGTCCCAGGACGGATACGACTGGGATCAACGCTAGGATGAATATTCTAATAACTTGTTACATTACCTGTGGATGCTGCTGCATCTGAGTCTGCACCATGCCCTGACTAGGGCCTGGCCCAGCCATCTGCCCCACGTTGCCCACTCCGCCCACGTTGGCCACGTTGCCCACGGCCACCGGCTGCATCCCCCCACTCATGCCTGCGGCCATACCTCCCGAAGACATACCAGGCGTAGGCATTCCAGCAGTACCTGATTATCACAACGAAATTGGAAATATGGTTACATGGATGACCTGAGTGTGCCCAGCAAAACCTTTGGAGATTCTAATGTAGGTTTTTCTCTCGGGTTGAGAGGTCAGAGGGACTGTTAACAGAGAGAATGTGATCTCAGTGGGTCATGGCGGACGACAGAGTATCGAACACTAGCAGACAGCGGCGATCAACGACAGGGATACAGTGTATTGTCCAAAAATGTGATAAAACAATTGCCCACAAAAGTAACAATCTGTCAATCTTTATTTATTTGCACATTGACAACTAACAGCTAATACATACTTACGCACATATAATCACGCCTTTATCCCTGGAGGGTTAGGCAGAGTTGAAGAAACACCCACATTTCACCAATAATTGTATTCGGTCCCACGTAATAGGGGATGAGCCTATTGCCGTATTCCGGGCACTATTGTTGACTCGAGGCATGCATCTAATACACATATACAGTCAAATAAAAGGCATACCCCCTGTAAGAGAAAGATTGCAGTTTCGAATTCCACCTGGACCATTTAAATCTTTTCTATCTTAATCGTCAAGGTCAATTATTTACTTCTAGATTTTAGTATAGTTACTTACTTGTAAGGCTAAGGCTAGGGCTATTTTTTTATTTATTGTAAAATGAAACACGCTTGGCGACCACATTGCCCCGTGAAGACATAAACAATATACACATGTCAGTTTACACTACACACAAATCTACTCCAAATCTAATTCAGCTAATCTATAGTGTCTGAGCCTCGGCCGACGCAGGGTTAACCAGGAGGCTATTGCACATGCCGACACTTTGACCTATGGCTAGTGCTATCAAATAAAAAAATATCTTTACATAAAAAGTGCTGAAGACAACAAAAAGTTTTCACTTCAAAGAGGTGCCATAATTAGACAAATAGGTACCAGTGGCTGTATAGGATTTAAAAACAGATTTAGATTTAGAATTTTCGTTCAATGAACATCAGAATTTGCACATTCTAACGTCTATCGGACGTGACGTGAAGATGACACGAGCTATGATTTTAGATTACCCTTTTTTATGACATCTGCCCAACACGCCTAAAGTATTAATTTCAAAATATAATATTATCTCTTCTCTAGCGCATCTAGAGAAGAGATGGATCAATAATAGAAGTAGTCTGAAATTTCTTGCCGCGGCGGCGGCGCGCCTCCCCGTTTCCGGGGTTGAGTTGGGGACTCTGTTGTCCCCACACCCGAGGAGAGGGCCAGATCGTAAAAGATGGCCCTGAGTCGGCCGGGGTGCGAGGGATATGCCTGTCAACCTCACCTTCGGCAACCAAAGCGACCCACAGGCGGCGTGCGTTTTAGTCGGTTAACCGATAACCTTCTCCACCGGCTCCGGTGTGGAGGTATCCGTGGGGATTTTGCGCACGT
Organism: Eilema griseolum; assembly: GCA_963662185.1. NCBI lineage: Eukaryota > Metazoa > Arthropoda > Insecta > Lepidoptera > Erebidae > Eilema > Eilema griseolum. The sequence goes on along the minus strand of OY759254.1, from coordinate 7,067,718 downwards.
AAAAAAAAAGCCTGAAATTTCTTCAGTAACATTAGACAGTAAGATTTTGATTAATTCCCTTGTCCCCACGCACCTGCCATGGTGTTAGTAGGCATGTTGGGCGGCAGCTGTCCGGCCGCGCTGACGGCGGGCGGCAGCTGCTGTTTGCTGATGATCTGGCTGATCTTCTGCTGCTGGATCACCTGGCGACATAACAGTACGGTTATTTATAGCTGTAATATGATTAAATATAGTTTTGGGTTCATTACCATAATGCAGTTTTGTGCGGCCGATATTTTGACTCTCATGGTCCTGTGAAGAAATTAACTACTGCGTTTAGCAGGCATACATTTTCAAGAGTGAAATATAAGAAGGTAGGACACGGCGGTATTTCCGCCCAATTGAGCAGTCCGACTGGGGAAGTACCTCCGCCCTACAGAATACCGCGGTTATAATAACTTCGTGTTATGTTCCCAGCGGTGAGTAGGGTAGCCAGAGCTCACTGGAGAATTTGTGCTGTCAGTGGGATGACTAAAGGCTTGTCCTGCTTTGTCCTCTACACTGACGGCACAGAAACTCTGTGCTTACAGGGTCGGCAGCGCGATTGTGGCTTCTCTGGTGTTACACACGTCCATAGGCCACGGTAACCACTTTCCATCAGGTGGGCCGTGCGTATGTCTGCCACCTAAGTGGTATAAAAAAAAAAAATCTACCCTGTGTCAAAATAATCGTGAACAAGTTAAAATAATCGATTAAGATATACTTAGTCTGGCCATAAATACTGTTACAATTAATATAAGAAAGATTTTTATACGATTGTTCATTGTGTTTTCTAATTTTGGCGCCAATACATTGTACAATATTTTGCTATATTAAAATGGAGTGGGGTGATAAAGAAAACCGAATCGCTGTGATTGCATTACACAAAGTTGGTATGGAGCCGAATGTAATTTTTAAAACTCTCCATACGCTTGGTATTAGTCAAATGTTTGTGTACCGGGCTATTAATAGGTACAATGAGACCTCCTCTGTTTGCGACAGAAAAAGATCTGGCCGTCCACGTAGTGTTCGTTCGAAAAAGGTGGTCAAAACAGTAAGGGAAAGAATTCGAAGAAATCCTGTCCGAAAGCAAAAGATTTTATCTCGGGAGATGAAGATAGCACCCAGAACCATGTCGCGCATTTTAAAAGATGACTTAGGACTTGCAGCCTATAAGAGACGCACTGGTCATTTTTTAACTGATAATTTAAAAAAGAATAGGGTGGTAAAATCGAAGCAACTACTGAAGCGGTACGCAAAGGGAGGTCACAGAAAAATTTTGTTTACGGATGAGAAAATCTTTACAATTGAGCAACATTTTAACAAACAAAATGACCGTATATGCTCAAAGCTCTAAGGAAGCTTCCCAATTAGTCGACAGAGTGCAACGTGGGCATTATCCAACTTCAGTGATGGTTTGGTGGGGTGTTAGCTATGAAGGAGTGACTGAGCCATATTTTTGTGAAAAAGGTATCAAAACATCGGTACAAGTGTATCAAGATACCATTCTTGAGAAGGTAGTTAAACCCCTTAACAACACCATGGTCAATAACCAAGTATGGTCCTTCCAACAAGACTCAGCGCCGGGTCATAAAGCTCGCTCCACGCAGTCTTGGTTTGAAGTGAACGTTTCGGACTTCATCAGAGCTGAAGACTGGCCGTCGTCTAGTCCCGATCTTAATCCGCTGGATTATGATTTATGGTCAGTTTTAGAGAGTATGGCTTGCTCTAAACGCCATGATAATTTGGAGTCCCCAAAACAATCCATACAATTGGCAGTGAAGAATTTTCCCATGGAAAGAGTGCGTGCTTCTATTGATAACTGGCCTCAACGTTTAAAGGACTGTGTTGCATCCAATGGAGACTACTTCGAGTAAGCTTTTTATATTTTAAATTGTTTTATATTTATGTATTAAACTAACACACTATAAAAGTAATAAATATTATTTGCAATTAAAAAAATGATTTTTCTTCGTAACAATATTTATGGCTAGACTAGGTATATAGAAAAAAATTAATCGGATCAGGCGGGATTTGAACCGCGCGATTCATTCGAATGTGGGTAGATGGCACTTAACCGTCGCTGTAAGACGGATATTGTAAAGAAGATTTGGATGGCTTCGGGCGAAAGATCTGTGGCTTAGTGGTTAAAGCGTTCCCCCTGTAAGGTGTAAGGGAAAGATCGCGCTTTCGAATCCCGTCTGAACCCTGATTAAATTTTTTCTATATCTTAATCGACTCGATACATGTAATACCATCGAGAATTCGCAATTTTTTTTTTATATAGAACACGTCAATTAGACTTCGCCTTGCCTGATGGTAAGCAGAAGGCAAAGTCTCAGAAAAGAGGGTCACCATTACTTACACATACCATGTGACAATGGTGACACTCAGCTTGACGGTCTCATCATATGCTTTTAATGCATGCAATATGCTGTATCTACAGTCCACAAAGGAGATACAGTTGCACTTTTCATATAAAGTTCTATGTAAAGGTGCAACCCTATTTCTTTTGTCGACTGTACACTAGTTAGTGTACCACGACTTGCACACAAAAATGTATGTACAAGGATGTGTAACAATATATTCTTCCAGTGGAACATATCTGATATTAGAACAGTCAAATGTTAATTATTCGACTTCTGCCAGTAAGCCAGTGACTTTTACTGTTTTATACGTTCTGATACGAGTCTATTTACTGTGTAAATACTGGCACGACTGACTAGTAAGCAAGTTTCGGGGTGGGACTAACTGTAACCCGGGATATTTAAAACAATAAATAATATTATTACATGTTTTTTACTGTTGCTGTTTGCTGCTGCTGTATACGGTTGGCCAAGAACTCGTACCATTAGCATCGTGTGTCGGAAGTATGTTCGAGAGTGGTAGATGTGTTACCTTTCTTAGTCTATCGACGAAGGTAGCCTGGTTGTTGGGGATGAAGCCGAGGTAGGCCTTCTTGTCGGGCGTGTAGAGCAAGATCAACACCTTGATGTCACACTGCGGCGGCGACGGCATCGGGGAGAAGTGGACACACCCCGCCTGCGGACAAACTCACTGTGTACTGTACTATACAAAAAAAACATCAACAAATATCATCACAACACACAATCACGAGAATGAACTCCAAGGTCAGCGACGGCGGCAACATCAAAGAGTATAGGTATTTATCGCTCGCGAACTTTCTAGATGATTCGACCCTCCTAATTGAGAGGTATGAAAACACGCTCGCATAGCTACACGAGTGATTCTGTCTTTGAGATCGATAACGAACACAGCTAACTTAAGTGACCGAACAAGATTCTACCTGCGACCTGAGCAACGACTGTGGACTACTGTGAACTACTGAGCGACTGGAACTGTTGAAGAGTACTGTGTGTACTAGTGATTAAATTGTCTAGTTTGTGGTGAGCTAATAAATCTCTTCGTTGAGTAAACGGCATTTAATTGTACCCCGTGCACGTAACAATATAATCACGCCTTTATCCCCGGCTGGTTAAGACAGAGGTGAATTAACACCCACATTTCACAAATTATTCGGTCCTACGTAATGGTGGTGAGCCTATTCCCGTCTTCCGGCCACCATTGTTAACTCAATGCATCTAAGTCTGAGTTTGGGCTGTATATATCTATCTGATGTTAAACAGCATTATCCCTTAGTCGCGCTATACGACAGGGTTGGCAGCGCGACTGTGACTCTCTGGTGTTACAGACGTCCATAGGCCACGGTAACTACTTTCCATCAGGTGGGCCGTGTGCTTGTCTGCCAACTAAGTGGTATAAAATAAAAATAAAAAAGTTGGGGTGTTCCAAATTCTACTCTGCCGGGAACCAAGCGGGTATAACTTCAGATGCGACTGGAATTAAACGCTAGGATGAACAAAATACCTGCGCAAGAGCGAGTAGTTAGCGTACCCAGTTCGGTAAATTGTACGGGACTCTTTCCTTTTGTCTTGAACACACGCAACGAGTGGATTGGCAAGACAGTGCACTTAACCTAGTGATCGGAACGTGTGAAGTACTCAGCGCTGTGTTTACACGCACCGAGTGGTCAGCCGAGTGCACTGTCTCTTATATTATTAGCTTATGTTTATGTTTAAAACCCTGTACCTACCATATTTCTGCAAATAAACATATTTCATTTCATCTCATCTCATCTCATCTCATCTCATCTCATCTCATATCATCTCATCTCATCTAATCTCATCTCATCTCATCTCATCTCATCTCATCTCATCTCATCTCATCTCATCTCATCTCATCTCATCTCATCTCATCTCATCTCATTTCATTTCATTTCATTTCATTTCATTTCACTCCGCTAAGTGCATGTGATCAAGGCATTAGGATCTGCTGGAGTCATCTATCGATTTTTTTACGAGGCTCTAGCATCACCCTAAGAGAAGTATTGCTCTAAACCAGTGTTGGACAAATTTTAATTGCAATTAAACTTGCAATTAATCCGACTGCTATCTATGAAACACGTTTGACAGCAAGCAGTACCCATTTATTTTTCTTACGGTTTATGATTGGCAATAGGGTACAGTCTGCTGTCAAACGTTTTTCTATCATTTAGACAGTAGTCGGGTTTACTTGTTTCGATTTTTTAGACAGCAAGTCGGGGTTTTTAATTATGAATATTTTCTAATTACAACTAAATTGTAGTTAATATATTATGGTTGCCTGTAAGACAGACCTTCTATTACGTGGGACCGAATACAATTATTGGTGAAATGTGGGTGTTAATTCACCTCTGCCTAACCCTTCAGGGATAAAGGCGTGATTATATGTATCTATGCCTGTAAGAAATTTGCCGCAGAGCGATAAGGCCTCCATCTGTACGTACCACAAAATTTGTATCTCATATTGGTATGTTATATGTTATTGGTGTACTATAAAGACGTTTATTATTATTAAAACAATACAAAACTGGGACTTATATCTTAGACATAAAATGTGTTCTATACGCACAGTACACGTTTCTTGGGCGTCTCATGAGAATAGCATGGGAGAACCCCATGCTATTCTGTGGTGGACGAGCTCAAGTTCACCATAACATAACATAAACTCTCGCCTATTTCCCCGAAGGGGTAGGCAGACGTGCTAGCACCCACATTTCGCCAGTTTCGGTCCCAATGTAGCAGGTGGCGAACCTATTGCCATTAACCGTGCACTTATAAAACCTGCGATAAATACACACATAACTTCGGAAAGCATCGAAAAGTCATTGGTGTGTGCCATGGTAAAACCTGGGATCGAACGCGAGACCTCGTCTCAGCAGTCCATTACCCATATCCTCAAGTTCACCAAGCGTAGATTATTACAAGACAATACACGCGCACCAGGACCTCGTTTGTCTTTCGATTTGGGTTCAAGATACGTGCCCCCAAAATATAACTGGGCATACTCACAAATCCATTGACCATGACTTTAGTGAGCGCATCTAACGCCTCGCTCGGCTGCAGGTGAAACAGAACCGACTTGCTGTCCTTAAGGTACTGGCCGCCTATATTGCTGATGAGCTGCTTCGGCATCAGCTGCATGAGCAGTTTGCTCGGCCACGTGTCCACCTTCAGTTCCGGCTCGATGTCTTTTGTGCTCGCTGAAACCTGCACAAAAAAAGCATTCATATAAATTTCTAATGAAGAACTTAAATATCCCGATTCTGCTAATAGGCATGATGACAGTCGCTAAGAATCACTGAAATTATGATTTTAATTAATTATACAGCTCAGACTCAATCTCTGCATGGCTTGGGTCAAAAATAGTGCCCGGAAGACGTCGATAGGCTCACCTCCTATTACGTGGGACCAAATTTTAATGATTGGTGAAATGTCGGTATTAATTCACCTCTGCCTAAGCCTCCGGGAATAAAAGCGTGATTATATGTATATATTTATATAAAAATTAAAAAGTATCTAAGAACCTCTGCCTACCCTTTCGGGGATATAGGCGTGAGTTTCTGTTATGTTAAGTATGTTTATCCGCATTTTAGATTCTATAACACAGGCTAGTTAAGCTATGCTTACCATGGGTCTAGATAGCGTTGTGTAAAATGTTGTAGAATATTTATTATTATACTATTATTAAAATATAAGATAACAAGATTCTAAACAAATCACTTATTTTTTATTATAACTGCTATTCTATTTATTTTAATAAAGAATAAATTATAAATTATAACAACCCGCCATATTAGGTCAAACACTAATCAGAAGCGCGGGCGTTAAGCTTTCGTTAATATTATTTTGACATTTTGTATATTGTTCATAACGTTTGAAGTTCCTTAGCCTGAAGGTAGGAAAATTTGAATCCGTTCAAGCAGGATTCTTATCTTAATCTATTTGAATAGTTAGCCTTAGCATACTAAATGCTTTAAAATGTCATTCAATAATTATTACTGTAATAATTCATAATATTAGAAAGATGGTGATGGTTTTACCAGGAGGTAGGACACGACGGTATTTCCGTCCAATTGAGCAGTCCGACTGGGGAAGTACCTCTGCCCTATAGAATAGCGGCCATAATAACCTTGTGTTGTATTCCCAGCGGTGAGTACGGTAGCCAGAGCTCACTAGAGAGCTTTTGAGCTGTCAGTGGGAAGACCAAAAGCTTGTCCTGCTTCGTCTTTTACACTGACGGTACAGAAACTCTTGTGCTTACAGGGTTGGCAGCGCGAGTGTGACTCCCTTGGTTTTGCACACGTCCATAGGCCACGGTAACCACTTTCCATCAGGTGGGCCGTGTGCTTGTGTGCCACATAAGTGGTATATAAAAAAAGTAATAATTACAATATTAGGAGGATGGTAGAATATATCAACGTACTTGACAATGTAAATGTTTGGTAGTCTTCTGTTGGTCCCCAGGCGTCTTGGCCTTCTCCATCCACTCTATAACTCCAGTCCAAATGTATGAGCGCTGCAGGCCAGCCGAGGAGCCCGCGACCACCATCCCGGGCATGCGTGGATGGCCTGGGCCCTGTTAACATTAAAAATTTGTAAATAAGTGACAAATATATGAAGTATTACAAGTGCTTTGGTAGGAGGTATTTCCGTCCAATTGAGAAGTCCAACTGGGGAAGTACCTCCGCCCTACAGAATACTGAGGTCATAATAATTTCGTGTTGTATTCCCGGCGGTGAGTAGGGTAGCTAGAGCTCACTGGAGAGTTTGTGCTGTCAGTGGGAAGACTAAACGCTTGTCCTACTTTGTCCTCTACACTGACGGCACAGAAACTCTGTGCTTACAGGGTCGGCAGCGCGAGTGTGGCTCCTCTGGTGTTACAAACGTCCATAGGCCACGGTAACCACTTTCCATCAGGTGGGCCGTGCGCTTGTTAGCCACCTAAGTGGTATTAAAAAAAAACTTGTATTCTCTGTGTACAATAAAGAATGAAGGCTTACCGGCGCAGCATGCGCGGGTGGCGGCGGCGGGTAGGACGGCTGCGCCAGCTGGGTCAGCAGCGCGGAGTTGTTGGCGTACAGCGGAGCGCGCGGCGGCGGCAGCCAGTTGGTGCCGCGCCCGCACGAGCCGCCCGCCGGCACCCCCACGCTGCCCACGCCCACACCCCCAACGCCCACGCCCACTCCGCCCACAGGGCCCACGGTCGACACGGGCCCCACGGACGCGGCGGGCACGCCGGGCCGCGGGAAGTTCGCGTTACCAGGCCGTGCAGGCACGACTGTTCCGCGACCTTGACTGTACGCAAAAGAGAAAATTATATATTTTATAAATGGCTAAATGAACATAGCTTCTATAGCATTGACGAATTTCTTAATCAAAGTTAATAGGGAATAAATATTTGTGCGCTAGTACACCACTGGCAAAACATGCATGCTCAGTTTTGTAAACCTTTTTTAACATTTATGTACACCATGTTTTATGCAAATAAAATTTGAATTTGAAAAAATAATTACACCAGTTATAAAATAGATAAATCTGGTATATAAACATAGCCGTAAGATGAATATGTATGGAAGACTGAATGGTTTCGGGCGAAGGTTCTGTGGCTTAGTGATCAGAGCGTACCCCTGTAAAGGAAAAATGGCGGATTCGAATCTCGCCTGAGTCAATTCAATTAATTCTATATCTTAATCGATTAGTTAAATCTAGTTCTATTTTTGTTAACACACCTTATTTCTAGTTTATTTACTAACTACACCAAATGTTTTGCTTTTATATCATCACTGTCCATCCCAATGTTGCCTGGAAGAAATCGCTTCAGCGAGAAGACCGTCCATTGTACTTTAAACTGTATACATGCTACCCCTTCTGTTGCTACCTACTAGTCCTACTGTAAATCTATTGGTGTACAATAAATATTTATCAATCTATCTATCTAATCTTTTTGTTATTTGACTATTATTATTTACCAACACTTTTCAACAAGGGCACACCTAACATGCCGATATCTGAAAACTCGAAATGGTGTGTGGTTTTAGTCGGTTCAAGTCCGACATACACGGGGGTATCCGTGGGGATTTTTGGCACGAAAGGTTCCGGTTTTCGCCAGTCATGTTTTTACACTATTACCTATACTTTTTTATATATGTTACTATCTAATGGAGTCCTATTGCTGAGTAGTTACGGCACGACATCCACGGGTAGACGGTGATTTCTCCATAGCACTACCCAATGACACTAATATATATTTTATTTATTACACAACACACATTACAATTTTTTAAAACAAAATTCGCAATGGATTGTAACATAACTACATCTGCACATAGTTAAAACAATATAACAAAAATGGGAAAAGCTCTAAATTAGTAAAATTATAATAGTGACGTGTTTAAATATCTCAAGGCCAAACTGCTGTTTTTTTTTTTTTATATAGGACACGTCAATTGGACTTCACAGGACAGGCTGTGGAGGAATCGGTTGAAGTTGGAATCAAATATGTATATATCTAGGAGTGTATTCTTCTATGCCACCTCGTTATATTGGCGGCCCATCCTTGTTACTCTTGTGTCACTTGTCAGTCTTGTACTTCAGTCACTAGGCACTTACCCATAGACATCGGTCTGTATGTCCGGCACGGGCGGCGGCGCGGGACTAGGCGGTCGCTCCTTTAGACTGTAGCCTCTAAGTAATACTAAATGACGAGGGTCCTGTACAAAGAAAACTTATTAAAGTATAAATATTATCTGTAGATGTTTTTGTTAATCAGTTAGGTTTTTTTTTTATACCACTTAGGTGGCAGGCAAGCACACGGCCCATGGAACGTATTTACCACGGCTTATGGATGAGTGCAATAAAAGAGGCATAACACCACATGTGTACCGACCTTGTTGGAAGCTTCTAATGCATGTCTTGTAGAACCCCATATTGTAGTTAGAAATACCACAGCAGGGAGTTAGAAATAAATAATTATTCCATACAACGCTATCTACACCCATGGTAAGCGTAGCTTAACTAGCTTGTGTTATAAATCTAGAATGCGAATAAATCCAAATATACATTATTCGTGCATACAAATATTTGCACTGTGCGGTAATCGAACCCTCGCCTCCTGCGTAGCAGTCGAACGTTCTACCGCTACGCCACAGAGGCAAATGTTTATGACTTCCATATTCAGCATGTTAACCCATCTGCACTGCTGTTCCTCACCTTGGCATAGTTCCTCTGCTGCGCTTGGTGCAGTTCGCCTCCAGCGTATTCGTACAGCGCGTGGATCGTCGGCAGGCGCCGTGAAGAAGCCAGGGAGAATTGTACTCCGCGCTCTGCCAGCAGGCGCGCCGCTTGCTCCACTGTCGCTGGAGAACCTATAATACAGCAAGGTTATCAGCCATGGTCGTACCCCAGGGGGGAATTGAGGGGGAAAGGCTTTGACCGAAGTTAAGAATTCTAAAACACACGATAGGTATCAACGACACGACAATCCGATTTCACTTTTGCCCCATCCCTTAAAGAAAGCTGGGTACGCCCTTGTTACCAGCCCCTCTAGACTAGGGGCAATACGTTTGTCGAATAGATTGAACAATGTGTGAGATTGACATAAGTTGACGACTGACATAAACATTAAAATACTTGAATTCAATACATTCATCATTCAATTCTACAATACGCCGACCAATGAATTACTACTGGTCTAGGGAGTCCTGCGGTGGGGAGGGTCAATGGGTGTCATTTCTTTTTTATTTATATACAAATACACACATATGTTCACGTCTGTATATCTCCGAAGGGGTTGGCAGAGTTGTTGGTTCCCAGTGAAGTACAATAAGGCGACCCCATCTCATCCCGTGGTAGTCTAAGGGGCAGGGCTGGTCTGTAATCTAACCGACAGTAAACATACAGAACACGAAGAAATAACGCCAATAGGCTCGCCCCCTATTACTTTTTATCCGCGTCAATATGAAGGAAGAAGGAAAAAAGGTGTGTTGGTTAAGAATTCTTAAGAATTATAGTGGGCAAACCTCACCAACTCAAAATCAAAATAAACAATCATAGAGTACAATGCAGATACTCTTGTCTTCTCTTCTCCAGAATAGTAATCTTAGCTAGACTATATACAAATTCTATTAGATACAGTAAGTGACACTACAACTAAAAATAATATAAATATATATAACTAGCGGACCCGACAGACGTTGTCCTGTACACACGTCTTTAATTTCATACTTTTTTTAATGAGCTGAAACAATCTGAAAAAACATTTTCCAGTAGACCAAATTGTAAATCTAAACCATTCTCGAATCTCCACGAACACACACAAAAAATTTCATCAAAATCGGTCCAGTCGTTTAGGAGGAGTTCAGTCACATACACACGCACACAAGAAATATATATATTAAGATATAAAATAATACGTCATTATATTTAAATTTTGTTATTTGACTTATTAAATAATGTATTGTTGCGAATTAGTGGTCACCACTATTGGGACGGACGTCATCATTTCTTTCTTTTTATGTCGCCATTTTTAAGTATTGTATTGTTCTGAGGTCTGTATTCTGTCGTGTTCTGACTTCTGATGCGTAACTGACGCGTTTTGCCGAGCCACTAGCGGCGCCATCTGAAAACCAGCGCTTCGCATACCCAGCTGTGCGGGGCATGCGAGATGTTATGATATTCATGATGAGATTGGTGGCCCATTTGGGTGCGCACGATGTGCAGTGAATGTATCAAAGAATCAAAGAATCAATCAAAGAATCAATTTCATTTATTCAGTTTAGGCACATAAAGAGCACATATGAACGTCAAAATTTTACAAATATGTGTGTCAAGAAATAATATAAAAATATTAAATAATGTCATTTATTTCTCATAAAAACATAAAGTTCACTTAAAATTAGATTTACAATAATTTAGAAATTAGAGTACGCCAATATATAAAAATTAATTATTACATTATACAATTAAAATATTGTCCACATTTTTGTACAGTCAGAGTGACAGTCTAATCTATTAACCCGCCCCTCATCGTACCTGGTGCAAAGGTACCCATGACACTGGCGGCATTGCCCCGTTGAACAGCTATGGCCAACCGTTGCCCCAGGTACGAGCCGGAGCGGGAGTCACCGGTTTTGTCCCTCAACCTGCGCCCTAATTCGCTCACCAGATTCTTGGCGTCGGTACCCCAACTACCCATTGTCTCGACCGCAAAGGGAGCGAACATATATTGCTCTGTCAACGCCGCATACTTCTCTCGTTTTTTATCCGCTGCGTCCTCAGCAGCAGCTGCCGGAGACCGGACAGTACGGCTCAGGTGACTGGGCGCAACCGTGCTGACACACGTGGCATCCCACAGAAGGCACTTACCATTTTTCCATGGCACCAGAGTCATACCGTCCGGCCTTTTGCCGTCGGATCTGCTGAGGCCAGGTGGTTCTAATAGGCATGGGATATCCGCCGACACAAAGGCTCTCCGAAGTATGTCGTTGAGAGCATGGTGGCGCGGAAACCTACCCGTACTTCTACGACAACTCAGTGCGTGATGGCCATCGCTCGCCACCATGGAACCGCAGGTGCATCTATGGGGTTCACACAACCCGCAGCCCAGGCGGAGGCCACTAAATAATTAAAAATAAACCATTGGAAAATGATTCTTTCGCTGGTTCGGTAGATTAGTTCTACTGAGAAGATACCAGCAAGAAACTCAGCGAACTACATTAGAACTAGTTTTCTTGTTGTGTTGCCTTATTGTGTTTATATATTTGTCTGACTCTCTGTACGTTGTGTGTTCTTAAATAAATGCTTTTCCTTTCTTTTCTTTTCTTTCTTCTCAAAAGTCCAATCACTGGTCTAGCTGCAATGTAACGATATCGCCTATGGGTTGTGAAAGTCCGAGGAGAAAGCTTCTGATGGAACTGGGATTAATGCTAGGATGAAGTAGATCAAAAGATACTCTATACTAAAAAATCAGTTTCCTGTATAACATTGGCACATACCTGGAGGTACAAATCCACCACCATAAGCTGCATAAGGTGGTGAACAACATAATAACAACACATGTTGCGGTAAATCTTTCCGGCCGATATCGTCGAGGCACGCTAAAGCCGTCTCGAGTGCTTCTGCCACACATGCCCGGCTCTCTGCATGCCCACCTATAAACCTGAAATAAATTACATAGTTTGAAATTTATACTATCTAACAATATTATAAACAGAGAAAGACTCTGTGGTGCGGCGGTAGTGATCGCAGCCGTTACGCAGGAGGCGTGGGTTCGATTCTCGTTCAGTGCAAATATTTGTATGTATGAATTTGGGTATTTGCATTATGCCACCGTGAGCACATTAAGCCACCTTAGCCATACGAGCATCTACGGCAGCATGCATGCGATATTCCATTAGTGCTTATTCTTAATATCATCTTTTTAATGGCGTCAATCTCGAGGGCCCTCTATTTTATAAGAATTTAAAAATCTTGAGAGCAATTTCAATGAAGTTAATTATTAAAAAATATTTTTTTTTATTTTTTATATAGGACACGCCAACTTGACCTCACCTCGCCTGATGGTAAGCTAAAGGCAAAGTCTCAGGAAAGAGGGTCACCATTACAGACACTAATGGTCTTATTACAAAAAACGGAAATAAGTCAGGTTTAAACCTGAACTATAAAGTCTAGGCTTAATCTCAAGACCATGGTCTAAACTTCTCCTTATTACAAAAGCTGAATTATCCGTAGACTACTTAGTACCATAATTTAGACCTTGACTTAAATAAAACCACAGATTACTCAAACTATTGTTCGTTCATTATGATACCATTCAATCGCAACGTTCCGTTTCCTCCGAAAACAAAAATTGTCTGACATCATTAATAAATAATATATACTAAAAATGGTGAAAAAAAGATTTAGATAATACATTTTCATTAAATTCAATTTTATGAATAATAGTTATACTTTAATTTATAATAAAATATCATTATGATGCCTTTATTTAGCAATCATTGTTATGTATGATATTGGGAGATCTATGGACGTGAAATGGAACGAACTTTTCCGTTCGCGCTGACTTGGTATCAAATTTTTCCCAATTTTTATACCTACTTTAAAATATATTTATTGCAAGTTATTTTAAACGTTTAGTAAACCTATACTTTTGCATAAAAAGCTTCTTCAGATAGTTCCAAAAAGGGGTTTACTGGAATACGATGTCTGTTAGGTAAGCGTGGTATGTCCAATGACTCCACGATATTAATATCTGCGATATCCATCAGATCAACTGCGTCAATATCCATTACGAGCATAGTATTATAAGAAAGTAAACGAATTTATCTGACGCTAACCGGCTAAGTTCAAAATGGCAAGTTTGACATATTATTATTGTGATTTACACTTTAGACCAACGTTAAACTAGGGGTCACGCAGGTTTATCTTTAGACCAGAGATAGTCCATGGTTTAGTAATAAAACCCTTTTTGTAATAAAAATTTCTTTAGACCATGGTCTAAAGACGATTTAAACCTGGTTTTAGAGTTAGTCCGTGTTTTGTAATAAGACCGTAAGTGCTACAATGGTGGCACTCAGCTTGGCGGCCTCATCAGATGCTTTTTCACGCCCCGCTTAAAGGCCCCGGGACTATAGGAAGAAGGAAACACGTGTGCTGGTAATGAATTCCAGGTCTTGGTGGTGCGGCAAAGAAAAGAGTCTCCGAACCGCTTGGTTCTTGCTCGTATATTCTGCACAGTGTGAGGGTGACATCTAAGGCCTGCACGTGTTGTCCTATGTAGGAAAGGAGATGGTGGGATTAGTTGGAAGAGCTCGTCAGAACACTCACCGTGGTAGAGACGGTAAAATACAGCCAAGGAATAATTCGTACTGTATTGGAAACATACTTCATAAAAGCTATAAAAAATAAAACTGAGACAGTTTATTTTTGAATTGCATACATTTATTTAGGTTAAAGTTGAAAGTGCCAACCAAAGAAACAAAATGGGATATTCAGTTCGAGCTTCTAGTATTTTTATTACGGCGTCAAAGCTGGGAGACCACTGTTCAAAAATCTTGGAAATATACTTTTTCAATTGGAACCAGTTTGATAGGAGGCGGTACCCATTTGATAGCAGGCGGTACCCAATAGTTTTCTTCCGGCTTATGATAGGTAAATGGGCATTGCCTGCTTTCAAACATATTTCGATCTTTTAGACAGACGTCAGGTTTTTTACTATATAATAATTAATTTTATTTTTACTCAAAATCATGTTACTACTCACTGTAGTCTGTCAACAGCTTCCATAACTGTTTTGGGGCATGTGTATGGTCCAGTTGCTGAAACTGGCACTCCTGGTATACAATCGGCAGCTTTGTAGGTCACTATGCCATATATGGAGCCGTTACCTCCACCCTCTTCTAATGCTCCTCCATGGAAGTATCTAGAAAAAAAAATATATGGACAATTTTTAATATTAGTAGTACATTTCATTCATTTTTAATTTGATTTTGTATTGGTTTTATATTTTCAATACAGTTTATAAACTAGCTTTTGGCAGCGAATTCACCTGCTTGGTCTTCTGAATCATTTCTATCTGTTGACCCTCCCTGATAGCATGATTATCATATAGCCTATGACACCCACAAATAATGTGGCTTTCTATTGGTATAAGAGTTTTCAAAATCAATTCAGTAGATTCAGAGATTACCCCTACAACATTACAAATATAATTTACATAGAGAGATAGACAATTCTTTTTTGTATACCAACAGATTTACAGTAAGACAAATAGGTAGCATGTATACAGTTCATAGTACAATGAGCGGCCTTCTCCCTGAAGTGATTTCTTCCAGGCAACTTTGGGATGGACAGTAATGTTATAAAAACAAAAGATATGGTGTAGTTATCGGCTAAACTAAATAGAAAGTGTATTTAACTTTATAATAATAAGTATAGAAGTATAGAAAATGAATTAGACAACAGCATCTTAGAAAAAAGCGACCTACACAATCAAATTAGCAAGTTAGTGACAGAAAACAAACTATTAAAATCTCTGTGTCATTCTTCTTCTTCTTCAATAGAAAATAGGGCATTGTCCAGTGTTAAGAAGTTTACTAGACACTCAATGATGAATAGCCTGCCAGTAACGCCTTATTCTACCCCTACTACACGTGTGAATGTTCGGGAACAAGATTTTAAAATAATAAACCTGCAGCTTAAAATAGAAGAGCTACAGAAAATGGTTAAGACATATGAGAACGAGATTATAACACTCAAAAAACGGTTCGAGACTATAGTATCACAGACATCAAGTACAAAGCAAACAGAAATCGTAAACTTGATACAATCGAAGAGGAGAGTTATCATTGTCTCTGATGGGCAAAGCGGTGGTCTACGATACAAACTCCAACACCTACTGGGATCAGAATACTCTGTGTTGTCGTACATCAAATCTGGTGCATCTATGAGGAACGTACTGTGTGGCTTGGGTAGTGATATACATACTCTTAATAGGAACGACTTTGTGGTTGTCTTGGGGGGATGTTATGACACCAATCCCTTCGATATCGAAATGAGTCTACACACATTTTTGGGATCGGCTACCAATACTAACATAGTTATAAGCGAAATACCTACTAATAGACATCTAAATGAATTTAAATTGAATTATATGTTAAGGTTTATTTGTGGAAAATATGCAAATGCTACTTATATGGATATGAATTACTCAATAAGTTTGCCCAATAGGAAAAGCCTTAGTGTAATATTATCTGGGTCTATTTTACGAGAAGTTCTCCGTCTTGATTACCAATATAAATCAAAAATATATAATGATAAAAAATATTTAAAGGAAAACAAGTTGTATGTCGATAAATCAGTTCAGACCGACATAGAATCAGAACATACCTTAGACATAACCACCCAGGTGAATGGTTCTCCAAGCTTTGATTTTTTTCGTCTCCAAATACCTAACTGTACTACACCAGAACATTGCAGGGCTAATCAATAAATCTGACATGTTAATAGTCTATCTGGAGGAACTATCAGATAAATACAAATCTGTTGATGTTTTATGTATCTCTGAACACTTTGTAATGTCAGGGTATGAAGATCACTTATGCATACCGAATTACAGTCTTGGGGCTTGTTTCAGTCGTACCGATAAGAACAGGGGTGGGGTATGTATATTAGTTAAGACCGGCTACTTATTCAGAGAATTAACAGAAATTAAGCAATTTGCAATAAGTAAAAAGTTCGAATGTTGTGCAATTGAATTAATCAATTATAAAATTGTAGTTTTATGTCTCTATAGAATACCAGATAAACATAATTTGACAACATTTTTCGAAAAATTAGAACAAATTTTATATATAATATGTAATAAGAACTACGATAATGTAATAATAGCTGGTGATCTAAATATCGACAACTTGAAAAATGATAGCGATGTACTGGAATTGAGATGCCTTTTGGAACGCTTTAACTTAACTCTAGCTATAAAACAAATCACAAGAATGAAAAGCGGAACTTGTATTGATAATTATGCGCACAATTTCAAGCAATCATGTAGAACGGAAGTGATAGAATTTGGAATGTCTGATCACACTGCTCAGCTGCTACAGTGCCCTGTACCCCACAAATGTTTAGTTAAGTATTGGCGCGTATTACAAAGAGATTATTCTGAAGAAAATATGGTAAGATTTCGGGAATATCTCAAAAACATATCATTCTCTGATGTTTATTACATAGATAACCCTAACGAAGCGTATAATTTATTTATAGAAAAATTCAAAATGTTTTACGATTTATATTTTCCTTTCAGACTTTTAAAAATACCAGTTAATAAGAGACCTAAATGGGTATCACGTGGTATCAAACTATGTAGCCGGAAAAAAAGGCAATTACTCTGGCAGTTCAGATGCAAGCGTACTAATACCAATAAAATAAATTATGTAAACTACGCAAAACGTTACAAAAAAATTATAGGGCTCACAAAAAAGGCACAAAATAATAACCGAATAAAAAATTCTGATAATAAAACTAAAATGACATGGCAGATAATACAAAACTCAAAAATAAACCTACCTAAAAATACAATTAATAAAATTAGAATTGACAATTTAACTATTACTCAACCAGAGGTTATTGCAAATAAATTCAATGATTATTTCATAGATAAAATAGTGCCAATAACAAGGACAGATAATAAATTCATATCTCACTTAAACTGTCCAAATAATTCAATGTTTATGCCTCCGAGTCTACCAATAGATATCATTAATATTATTAAAAATCTTAAAAATACTAACAGCGTAGGCAGTGATGAAATATCGACAAGAGTCATAAAATTTACTGGCGACTTAATATGTGACCATTTAAGTCACATCCTAAACCTATGTATAACTCATGGTGTTTTCCCGGATGGATTAAAGATGTCAGTTGTGACGCCATTGTTCAAAAAAGAAAATAAAGATTTAATGCAGAATTATAGACCAATAGCTCTTACCTCTGTCGTGTCTAAAATATTTGAAAAATTTATGTATCAGAAGTTGTATTCTTACTTTGAAAGAAGTAATATTTTATGCAACGAACAAATTGGTTTCAGAAAAGGTAAGATTATAAATATGGCCATATATAATTTCTTAAATGTAATTATTAAAAATATGGACATAAGAAACCCAGTATCAGCTATATATTGCGATATGACTCAGGCATTCGACTATGTGGATCATGGAATCTTACTGGCAAAGCTGGAGGCTTACGGTATCAGGGGAAATATCTTAAGTCTACTGGAATCATATATTTGTAATAGAAAACAAAAAGTAGCAATTAGAAGAATAGATTCCGAGACAAAAATTGAAAAAATGTACTTATCTAAGGAACGTGGCCTATCATATGGGGTGCCCCAAGGCAGTGTATTGGGACCTTTACTCTTTATAATATACATAAACGACTTTCCTAAAACAACAAACCATCATATGACACTTTTTGCCGACGATAGTACATTAGTAATAGAGTGTAAAGAACTTGACCAATATGAATCGGAAATTAATAGCTCTCTGGGTTCAATGATTACGTGGCTTGATAATAATAACTTGAGAATTAATTTTGGTAAAACAAAAATTATGCACTTTAGTCAAAAAAAAGTATTGACATCTAATATAAATATTAATTATCATGATAATATAATTGACGAGTGTGAACAAATAAAATTTCTAGGTGTTGTTGTTGATCGTAAGCTTAACTGGAAAGCTCATATCGAAGCGCTACGTAAAAAAATCAGCAGTGCCTCATATGCTCTATACAAACTTGCCCCGACAGTCAGTACAGAAACACTGCTCACTGCTTACCATGGCCTTGTAGCATCCATATTAAGGTACGGGGTAATATTTTGGGGTCACTCTACTGACAGGGAGATCGTATTTTTGGCGCAAAAGAGATGTATAAGGGTAATGTTTGGAATTAAATTCACTGACAGCTGTAGACCGTTCTTCATCAGACATAGAATACTAACACTACCGTCGTTATATATTTTGGAAATGGCTTTATTTGTTAGACAAAGCACTCATTTGTTTCCGCGACTTTCGGATGGTGTCCAACGTAGCAGACGAGAAAATAACAGGCTTCGCATACGGAGTGCCAAAACAGCACTTATGTGGAAAAGTATGTTTTGTTTAGCTCCTAAAATTTATAATAAAATTCCAAATGTACTGAAGGACTTAAGTTATAATTTATTTAGAAAGGAATTAAAGGACTTATTAATTACAAAATGTTATTATGATATTGAGGATTTCCTAAATGATAGTTTATGATGTTTGACATGATGTAGATTTAATGGTATGAATATAATTTGAATTGTAATTTTTAGTATGAATGTGTATAATTGACAAAATATTTTTAATTTTGATTTTGACATTGTTTCTTGACATTAAATAATAAGGATGATTTTTTTTTTAATAATTGGATAATTTAATATGCATGTAACTGATAGGTAATATGTACTTTAATTTGCACTTGACATTCCATTAAATTTGTACGCCACAAATGGCAGAATATGCTGTGCCTGCACATGAGTACCATGTAATTATAACAACTGTAAAAAACCATATTCACAAATAAAGATTATTATTATTATTATTATTATGTGCTGTCTTTATTCTCGAAGTGTTTAAGACACTTCGGTAAATTTAATGAAATCACGGGCCTAAACCAAGTGACTTTCATGTTCTGGTAGTACGGGTTGGTTGTTTAAATCTTCTTGGAGAAATTTGCGAACTATGCGGCATGTATTTAATATGGCAGCCTTTTGCATCGTCATATATGTACTTTCGGCTATGTCTATTGATTTGAGGGCTTGTATTAAATGTTTGGGTATCACTCCCGTACCAGAGAGCACCAGAGGCACTATGTAGACTCTATTCATTTTCCAAATTCTAATTAATTCTTCTTTCAGTTCTGTATACTTGTTTATTTTTTCAGTTATGGTTTTATTGAGATTGTGGGTGTTGGGAACTGCAATGTCAATAAGAAATACTGTTTTATTTTGTTTGTCCATTAAAGTGATGTCGGGTCTATTGTTGTGAATGGTTTTATCTGTTAATATTGCTCTATCAAAGTATAGTTTATGGTTGGTGCTCTCTAGTACAGGTTTTGGATTGTATTGGTAGTATGGCGTAGGTTTGTTGGATATGAGTTTATGATTGATGGCAAGTTTCTGATGAATGATTTGTGCTATTTGATTGTGTCGGTGTGTGTAATTTATTATTATTATTATTATTATTATAGAAAAGATTTTTTTTAGTTGCTGTGATAGTTATTTCACACCCAAAATATAGACTTCCACTTCCCCTAAAAAGAGGTTGATAACTTGCCATTACAGAAGAAGTAGAAAACTTCTAAAAGTTAATTAAGTTGGTATCATAAATAAATACAAGTAATGTGAATAAGTAGATTGTGTTTGACAGTCCTCTCTGCAGAGCCTGCATGGGAGAGGAAGAAACAGCGGCACATGTACTCCAAATACTGTTGCACACAGAAAACCGCAATATATGAATGATTTGGATTCTTTGAGGAATCTTATAGGAAATAATAAATAATATCCTAGAGGAAATTTGCTAACCATAGTCAGTAGATATAGAACAGACCTTCGGCTAGGTAACTTATCACAAGCACAACAAGCCAATGAGAGAGAAAGAGATAATCTGCCACTGAGCTCTCTTCCACCCTTATTGGTTTGTCTTGTTACGTGCACTGTAGTGCCGGTCATCGTGGGATTTGCAGCTGCAACTTAAGAGTGAAGATTCTAGTATTTCTGTCGGTGTCTTAATAGATTGGTAACATCAACAAGCAGACAAAATAAACATTGAATTGTTAATGTGTGCATGTGTGTGGGAATAATTCTGAAGATTATGCTTCTTTTGATCAACCATTACCTGGTAGTGCATAAGAAACGATTATAATAATTGTGTAACTCATAAAATCACTTAAATAATCTTGAAAATGTATAATCAAACTCAACAGTTTTTTTTTGACCATAACAAATACATATAGTGTGTGTATTTCTCTCTTTCTAACATGTGAAAGCAACAGTACAGTTGCCGAACTTCTCTTTCACTCCTAAGCCCAATCTAGGGAGCAGGTTAAGACATTATGTTTACAGATAATAGATAAAAATGGGAAGTCTTTGAGGAAGCCATAGGGTCATAATGAATGGAGGACTATTCTTGATTTTCCAGGGGGTGTGTCCATGATAAAGCTGTCTATTACATGTTGGGGTTTCACAAACAAAGTCAGTCACACTTATAGCATGCTAGTTTTGTCATCTACCAAGTATTTACTTTCCACAAACACTATGCTATATAATTTTATACTATACATGGGCAATTAATCATTGCGTTTCGATCAATGCTAATAATTATTATTCTCTTGACATTTCATACCATAGTTTATCCGTGTGGTGACAAAGAAAGAATACAAGTTTCACCATCCCGTTTCATACCAAGAGTAAGAGTGTCGTATAACGGAAAAATACGCAGATGATATCACTGCGAGAGAAGGAAAACTCGAAATAAAACCTTGTACCAACCTGTCTAGGCTGCGTGGAGTAGGCAAAAGCCTCCCAAAATTGGCAGAGGCCTATGACCAGCTGTGTACCGCGATAGGCTAATTCATTGTGAAAGATGACATGGTTAAGAAGGGAGTGCATGTTGAAATGACTGCAACTAGAGATAAATGGAAAAAGAAACCAATGTTGCGCCGACCCCAAATAATCTTGGGATAAGGGCAGAAGGATGATGACTTCAGTAAAATCTACACAACATCAACATAAGATTGTTTTCTTGCTCAATAAAGAATACTTACTCTAAAGTGGGTATAATGTAGTTTGTTTTGAGTTCGCCTATATACGCTCCACTAACTGCAGTCGTCTCAATCACGAATATCACTGCAGCTTGCACTGGTGAATCAGGTGCGTTGACCACCATTTTGATTTTGTTATCTTATGTTTAATTTTTGGTGGACATTAATTATAAAATCATAACAAACAGAAGCTCAAGTCCACGCTCGTGCTCCCATTTCAGTAAATCTCTGACTGACAGTTGCAGCCTGTTGTTTGTGGTTGTCTGACTGAGATTGACAATTCGATTGACTTGAAACTTGACACTGACAACACTAACTTTTTTTTTAATGGCTCTGTGCTTTTAGCGTCTATTCCATAGAGTTTAAGTACTCTAAGTATGTAAGTAAGTTAGTTGGACCATTTATTTTATTGAAAAGATAATGATATTTTGATACGAACGTCTCAAATAAAGCTATTTACTGATAATAGAAGTTATAAGTTGCAAGAACATTAGGACGTCCATTTCATAGAGCTAGACACAATTCGAACCATGCACGCTCCTATGTTAGGGTAGATGACCCAAAATTACGCAGCGTTGCGCTATGTAGTTAGACGAAATAGGACCATCATGTTTTTGCTGCCAATCCAAGTTTAAGAGAGAGAAAGTGTAAAGCAGCTGCAGAGTTCCGCAGTGGAATATCAAATTCTCAAAATATAATGCTAAAAGCGTACTCCCAGAATCCTCATGTCTATGTTGTCAAGTCACAACAGTCATTATGTCATACTTTGATGTCATATGTCAGCTGTTTCTGTTCTGTTTGTCTTCCATCATTATAAAAATAACCATAGCCTGAGAATCACTTGTTATACTAGTTATATCTTACAAATTTTATTTTAAAATAGCTGCGCTATTATTGTATTTGTATTGTAAAATTTTGTACAGACTCTACATAAATGGCTATGGAAAAGAGTTTTCGTTTCCTAAGGATTTTAAACCGACGCCTTTTAAGCAAGCCTCCTGGTATAGGAACTTATAGAAGTGTTACCGGCACTGCTGTTAAGGAAGAAATTAACTCGGAACTCCTGAGTAATTTCAATAGAGATATAAAAAATGGTAAGTGCCTTCACAGGTAGCAACATTAACATTATGGTCAATTGATTTGTTTTTTAATCTATTTGATTTTATCTTTGCACTTGTAAAAATGGTAAATGGTAGATGCCGCCCAATACAGACAGTAAGGAGGTACCTACAAGAGTTACTATAAATATAAAGGTTTATTAAAAAAAGATAAGTTTACATAAATAATATTTCTTTATATTTTTTCCCTTATAATAATTTATTCCATTACAATGAAACTTTGGTAAAATGTATGGATGTACATGCCCATGATAGTTAATATGTATTAAAAAACAAGCATGTGCCTTTTTCCTTATTTCTCATCTAGTTAAGGAATATCTACTTTGTAATGTTACAAGGAAAATTACTAGCTATTGCTGCAGCTTTGCCCACATTGCATACTGACAACCCACAGGAACATATTAATGGGTGATAAGTATCCTATTCATAGGTTAAAAACATGTATTTTATATTTACATAAAGCATAAGACAACATTTTTTGGAAACCAAAGTTTTGGTTACCAAAATCATTAAATCTTGACATTAATGTATACAAAACTTTGCCTCTCATTGAATTGCAATTCCTCTGTGCACTCTTGGGTTCGCTAGAAAAGAACTCAACCTTGAGTTAAGCTCGCCTTTATATATAATATTTCACTTATTTGTATAAATGCCTTATGCCAGAATAAATAAATACTTTCATTGTTTCCGTAATTCTGTTCCCATTACCTATGGGAATTATTTCTAAAATAAAATAAAAGTAACCCATTGTTATTCCAGTTAGACCAAATTTCAGCCAGATATGTTCAGCAGTTAAGAGTTCAGTGATTGAATAAAAAACATCCAAACATCTTCATAACCTTTCACATTTATAATATTAGTGGGGATAAACATTTAAATTACATTAAATTAAATTAAATTATCTTTGTTATCATTATTCAATGCAATAAAATGATATAATATCAAACTAATAGGAATTTTCATAAAAAAATAAGTTGATTACACATACCTACTACTTACTACTAATATTATAAATGCATCTGTCTGTTTGTATGTTACATTTTCACACCTAAACTGCTGAACTGATTATCATGATATTTGGTATAGAGGTAGATTTGACCTTGAGAAAGGATATAGGCTATCTTTTGTAGCGATAACCAATATCCATGTGGGCGGAGCCGCGGGCAACAGCTAATTAAAGAAAATTTCAACTGTTACCATAGTCAAAGGAG
Source organism: Eilema griseolum (assembly GCA_963662185.1). Lineage (NCBI taxonomy): Eukaryota > Metazoa > Arthropoda > Insecta > Lepidoptera > Erebidae > Eilema > Eilema griseolum. Next base: position 7,043,634 of record OY759254.1, on the reverse strand, counting down.
TAAATGTTTGCTCAATAAGTCATTCTTTAATAGTAGTTTGGAGGACATCACATTTGCTGGTAACTAATTTTAAACTATAGGTATCATAAAATTTGGAGAGAATCCGTAAGGGTCCAAAGGCATTTTTATCGTTTCCATCTTACATCCTGTGGGCTTACCATGAAATCTTAAAACAGTCTATTATTAAACGACTGTCATTTACTAAATGCATAAATAACTATGTAATCCCATATTCACATATAGGATTCCAAAGATACATTTGCATGTGGTAGTATCACAGCAGTTTAATTATTGACCTGTTTCAAGCCTTCATGGTACGGGCCCTGGCCCCTGACTTGTGTGTTTAAGTTGTTGATTTTCTACAAAAGCTAGAAAAAGTGAGATAATCCTGTAACCCGGGCATCTTTAAATCTAGCAAATAGGTAGCTTCTAAGCAAACAAACATCAAGTTCCATCACCACTTAACACACATCAACAGATTAGCTAGTGCTCAACTGCACTAACTAAAAACATATTTTCTAAATAAAACATATTTTCTTTCTTTCTAACTAACCACGGGCATTCAGTTGCGGTTGTTATACAAACATTTAGGGTAGTCATTATGTATGGGAAATGGATGATACACACATACAGCCCAATCATCCCCCGATGAACCGTATCCCCACTGGCATAAAAAAGTAATAGCTAGTGCACAAATGGCCCTTATTTGACCATTGTCTACTATTTTGGAAGAAGATTCTATCTAAATTGAACACTTAGGTGGAGTGGTGCCAGTATTCCGTAGGACATTACTGTTTCCGACACGAGTGGCGCTACAGGATGAGTTTGGCATCTACACGTACGCAGGCCTGTACCAGGCCGCGTCGGTGCTCAGCTCGGAAATATCTGCACAACTAGGTGTGTATTATATTTTTTTATTATTCCCTTGCTGCAACGTTATCCAGAGTTAGGGATAGACGGCAACACAGCCCTCGCCAGATGGGCAATAGTGGATCGAGGTGTTAGGGTGATTAACAGAGGAACCTGCGAGCAAGTAATGCTCAAGAATGAGGCTGCGGAGCGGGCTTGGAGGAGACTTAGATCTCTTCCGACCGGCACTGCCGGCAATGCACAGAGGTGACTCGGACATCAGAGGTCGCCCAATGATCTCTATCCTCCGTGAGCGCGGGTATGAGAGCGACAGGTGGAGCCGCCTGTCACCAAGAAGCAGGCCAAGGTGGCGTTAACGGGTATCTCTATGTCCGGGGACAAAGCACGGCAGTCGTTTTCGAGTATAGCTGATCGACCGATGTGTATGCTACACATGGACATATTGGACTTCTACACTTTATTCTAGTTAACTCAATATGTGAATTGGCCAGTTCTCATAATAATGGAAGAATGTGGGCATCGGCCTTTACCTAATATTCTTTTTATATATGATGTAATGTAATTGCTTCTAGTTGGCCAGACAGAGCGCACAATAGCGTATATGTGCAACAACGATGCCTCGCATGTCATAGTACAGTGGGCGATATGGATGACAGGCAATATAGGTAAGTCATAGCATACTATATAAATAAGTATGAATTTATAGTAATAAATTAGCTGACAATGAAATGTATTCCACAGCCGTACCCCTAACACCGCTGCACCCACCAGATATGCTAAAGTACTTCCTGACAGACAGTCTTGCTAGCCTTGTGGTATGTACTCAAGAGTACGAAAAGGTCCTCCGTCCCATAACCCTAGATATCAGCCAACCTTTGCTGATCACTGGCAGGGATAAGGAGATCACTGCGCAGTTGTACCAACCGAACACGACGTTCTTGAAACCTAAACTGGAAGATACTCTGCCTGATGTTGGTAAAAGTAACGAGTGGTATGGAAATAGTGACGCACTTATCATTTACACTAGTGGTGAGTAATCATGGAAAATATTTATAAACGTGGACATACTTTTCCGCAAACAAGTGAACCGGCTTCACTGGGGAAATACTGCTCTTTGCGCGCTTTGTGAGAATGCTCGATCCATCAATTGATTCGGTAAAATTACATGTGATTAACGGTTTACGATTGGGTTTGACTTTTCATTTTTCAACACGAGCAATATATAGCGCGCAAGGCATCGCTGTTTGTTCATACCTAAGTTTGTTGTATATAGCCCTTCAATTGACTACATCCTTCTGGATGGTAAGCTAGGGTAAAGTTCAGGTGATAAGGACTATCATTCCAGATACTGATAAACCCAAAAGTCGTAATAAAGTTGTGTGCTATACGTGTACCTCGCCACCCACAGCATACGCAGAATAATTTCTTCGCGCTGTGGGCAGTGAAGCCATCTCCCAAGGTTACATACTCAAAATCTATTTATCAAACCAATAAAAAGAATTGAGACACTTCTTGAATTCCAATCTGCATTGCAAGGTACGACAAGCAAGCCGAAAGGCGTGGTGTGGACGCACAGCATGCTGCAGACGCAGATAGCGGCGCTGCACGTTGCCTGGCAGTACTCCTGCCACGACGTCGTGCTGCATACACTGCCACTGCACCATGTACACGGGCAGCTCAACTCGATGCTCGCATCGTTGGCTGCGGGGGCCAGGTAACACTACACCTATCAATTATCATTTTAGAATATTTTTACACGAGACAATAATTTACATTCGCTTGATTGATATGAATAAAATAAAGGACTATGTATATATCCAGAGCAATGTTACCTAGATAAGACAAGTTAAACAATTATTTTAGAGCTACTGTTTCTGCATCACGCTATGAAAGTTCTCACACCAAAGAACATCAATTATCGAACCCTCCACTCGAGCTCTTCTACAGACTGTTTTTGGAATTTTTTGAACATTTTAATGTGGGGGTCATATTTTATTTATGAATTTAGCTTAGTCTCAGTCTTACGGCATTATTAATTATGTATTCACTGATTCTCCAACAAAAATAAGAAGCTGCTGCCTCTTAAATTTACTTCTATTCGTCTCTTGTCTGATGATGTTCACAGACGAACTGTTTAATACATTAGGGTACTCAACGATCCATCGCCATAATAACGTTATGCGTCCGAATATGTGGGCAGACTGCGGATGCTGTCGCAGTTCGCCCCGCACACGGTGTGGTCGCGGCTGCTGGGCATGGGCGAGCGCGACGAGGCCAAGGTGACGGTGTTCCACGGCGTGCCCGCCATGTTCGCGCGCCTGGCCGCCGCGCACGAGCACATGTTCGCCGACGCGCGCACGCACGAATATGTGCGCGCCACTCTCGCCGCCCGTATGCGCCTCATGTGCGCTGGCTCCGCCTCGCTGCCGGAGAAGCTGTTCTTGAAGTGGGAAGAGGTATTTATTTGTTTATTCTTGAAACTTAACCTAATAAATTATGGTCCTTGCTGTTATCAATCGATCAATCAAGCAGCCTATCGCAATATGCGCCATGACTTTCGATCTTTCGTCTTCCGCATCCAATCCACCCCAGCCACCTTTTTCAAGTCACCAGTTGAATTGGCTTGGGGACATCCTACCCTTCGTTGGCCTTTTCGCGGCTTCTATTCTTTTTTACCAACCGCGGTAGCTTAGTGGTATGGGAAATGGACTGCTGAGACGAGGTCTCGGATTCGATCCCAGGTTTTACCAAGGCACGCACCAATTACTTTTTCGAAGTTATTTGTGTATTTATCGCAGGTTTATAAGTGTCCGTTTAACGGCAATGGGCTCGCCACCTATTACATTGGGACCTAAACATAAACTGGCGAAATGTGGGTGCTAGCACCTCTGCCTACCCCTTCGGGGATTTAGGCGTCAGTTTATGTTACTCTTTTTGCTTCAACAGATTCCCAGAATAGGATCCTTAATAGCTACACTGTCGTATGGTATAATAATATAGGAGGTGTGTCTTTTTTAATTTTTTTTTCAATATAAATGGGTTGGATTCCCAGCTAGGATTATTGATTTTTCAAAAATCTAATGATGAGGTTTTAAGTTTCATCAAAATGGGGCTCGTGTCTCCTTGGTGTATTTTTCGCTATTCCTTATAGTTCTGGATTTGGCTATCCAATCCCTTTTGAAAAATTCACCGTGTATGTAAATGTTTTCGTGAACTTAAATTATTGTGTGAAAACTGTGATAAGCAATCCTACGCGTTTGTTTCTGCGTCTCGTTCCATAATACAATTTTATTTTAACAGTAGGTATACTTAGAAGTTATTGGTGATAAGCAGTATCAAGGTCAATAGGTTAATTGTATTACTTTTGTTCTTACTGATATCTATTGTACTAGTTCCAAGTTCCCTACTGTCCTCGTCTGTTGGTCATGGTATGGTATACCATACCATACCATATATACCATATATATATATATATACAGTCCATCAAATCTAAGAGGTACCGTTTGACGTTTCATATTTTTCAAACCGAAACAACTTTGTTCATACGTACATTATTCAGTTTCGATAACCTTTTTCATAAAACCATGAATTTAGAAAGATTTCATTATTGTATCTAAAAATGTACAATTCTTAATATCTAAATGTAATTGAAAACTTTCAAACAAAGCAAAATAACACATATTTACACAGTAAATAATTTCTAATAGTTATATTCTTGACCGCATTACAAAGTTACGTAGTTAGGTCACTGCACGTAGTGTTGCGACTCTTCGGATACACTTGTATGCAAAAAAATCGTTTACATATACGAAAAATCGAATGTATTATTTACAAATTACACTTGACAACCAAACAAATATTTTTTCATGTGAATGGGATTTATCTCACATATTACGATTACATAACTAAATAGTTATGTAATCGTAAAATATGAGATAAAACCCATTCACCAAAAATACGTATTTATAAATCAAATATATTTGCTTCTTTAAAAAGTTGTCGAAAGCGATTTGTCGATTTTTGATTTTCGCGCCCAAATAAGTCGGGGTTTCTCGCGCTAACGCTGTCGAAATAGTAAATGGAGTCAGGGATAGTGTTTTTTACATTTATTTTTGTGTATGATAGTATGGGTTTGCATATTACAGAGAAATAAACAAATTTTTAACAAGCACATCCATTGATTTTACAATTACAATTTTTTCTTCTAAGTCTTATTTCTACGTCTAAAACTAATAAAAATAAGGTATGTAGAACCCATTCACAAAAATGTTGTTGCCTGATGTTATAAATTAACGACGTTACTGCGCGACCGCATAATGCACTGAATACACAGATACCCTAAAATAAATTAATTTAATTATTTTTAGGTCAATAGGCAAAATCGCAGGTGTCCAAGTCTCTACAATTTTTTTTTTCTGGCAACACTGCCAACTACAAGCGCACGCGGTCCGCTCGGTCGGTTCGGCGTCAGCAGTCTCTCGCCATCTTGGAAGCTGACTGTGCGCGTACTTGCTTTCTCGTTTGTGTTTTACAATTTGTGACTTGGCTATTACTTTTCTGGACTGATCATTCTTTATCCGTTTACCTTGGCAATATTTATACTGGACTCCGAACTAAGCAAGTGTTTATTAATAATGTCGAAAAGAGGACGTACTTTGAACAGCCAGGCTCGTGAATTGGTGGTGAAATTACACGAGTATTTTGAGCGTGAATCTCAAAATGGTGGACTTCTACTGCCAGTTACACAAGTTCGGGATCGCGTCGGTGAAGCTCTCGGTATTGGTAGCCGCACCGTTGGCAAAATATTAAGTGAAAAATATGGGCCTTCGGGGAGTGACAGTAACGTACTTCACACACCGAAAAAACGAAAAAGAAATAAACCTGTGACAGGCATCGATGAATTCGATAGTCATGCTATTACAGTCCGTCAAATCTAAGAAGTACCGTTTGACAGTTCTGACAATTGAATGATAGGGATGGGATGAAAAAATCGATTACTATAATATCCGAACTTTAAGAGATCGATTACTATAATATCCGAATTTTAAGAAATCAATTGTTATAATTAAATAAAAGAAATGTTTAGGATATTTTTTTATTCACTACTAGTACTAGTATCGTCGTCTTCGTCATCATCGTCATTTAAATTAATGACCAGTTGATTGTCCATTACATTATCAAAGTGTACGTCTCTTTCGAAGTCGTCCATTATTATTTTCTTTGTTTTTTGTACTACTTTACTCCAATCTTCCTGTGTAACTTGGGCACATGCTTCCTTTAATAAACCTTCCATTTTCTTGACACTGAAGGGTGGTTTTGTGTTGTGTCTTGCTGCATAACCTGTAAAACAATAATGTAACTATTTGATAGCAGACGAAAACCATTGTTTAAATTATAAATGTTAGAAGTACTCGTGTTATTATTATAATATTATAAAATATTACCTTTAACTTGGGCCCAAATCAGTTCAATGGCATTATATTGGCAATGGTACGGAGGAAGTCGTATGACTTTGTGCCCGTGCTCTTCGGCCAATTGGTCAATTACATATGTCGGTTTTGGTGGTTTATGCAATTTCACTAACTGTAATAATTCAGCTTTTAATAGTGACATGTCGGCATCCACTCCTTTTCTTTGCAGCCATGCCACCAAATCTGCTTTCTTATTGGCTGACGTAGGTGCTTTATCAATTTGCACAGAGTGGTATGGGGCATTATCCATTATAATTGTGCTGTTAGGAGGGATATTCTGTAATAAATTTAAGAACCACTCTCGGAACCTTACTGCGTCCATTTCTTCATGATACTCTTTAGTGCTTTTGGATTGGAAAGCTAATAAAGAGTTTTCCACGAAGCCTGTAGACGCTGACCCAGCATGGCATATTATGAGGCGTCCACCTTTTCCTATCGGCACCTTCGAGCACGAAGCTTCAGAATCATCAGTCCATGTTTTCGGCACAGAATGGTTGGAATTTAGCCAAGTTTCGTCCAAAAATATTACATTATCCCAGTTTATAATTTGTTTAACTTCGCGCAGGAATGTTAGTCGCTGCATAATTATGTCATGTCGCTCCATAACAATTTTTCGTTTGTCAACTTTTTTGTATCTGAAGCCAATTCCTGTTATTACCGTTCTCAACGACTCTATGCTTCCCTTATACAGCCCGGCATCTTTTAAAGTTGCACATAACTTTGCCAATGTTGGAAATTCGCCTCTTGTAAAATACCCGTATATATGGTTTCTACAGTCCATCAAATCTAAGAGGTACCGTTTGACGTTTCATATTTTTCAAACCGAAACAACTTTGTTCATACGTACATTATTCAGTTTCGATAACCTTTTTCATAAAACCATGAATTTAGAAAGATTTCATTATTGTATCTAAAAATGTACAATTCTTAATATGTAAATGTAATTGAAAACTTTCAAACAAAGCAAAATAACACATATTTACACAGTAAATAATTTCTAATAGTTATATTCTTGACCGCATTACAAAGTTACGTAGTTAGGTCACTGCACGTAGTGTTGCGACTCTTCGGATACACTTGTATGCAAAAAAATCGTTTACATATACGAAAAATCGAATGTATTATTTACAAATTACACTTGACAACCAAACAAATATTTTTTCATGTGAATGGGATTTATCTCACATATTACGATTACATAACTAAATAGTTATGTAATCGTAAAATATGAGATAAAACCCATTCACCAAAAATACGTATTTATAAATCAAATATATTTGCTTCTTTAAAAAGTTGTCGAAAGCGATTTGTCGATTTTTGATTTTCGCGCCCAAATAAGTCGGGGTTTCTCGCGCTAACGCTGTCGAAATAGTAAATGGAGTCAGGGATAGTGTTTTTTACATTTATTTTTGTGTATGATAGTATGGGTTTGCATATTACAGAGAAATAAACAAATTTTTAACAAGCACATCCATTGATTTTACAATTACAATTTTTTCTTCTAAGTCTTATTTCTACGTCTAAAACTAATAAAAATAAGGTATGTAGAACCCATTCACAAAAATGTTGTTGCCTAATGTTATAAATTAACGACGTTACTGCGCGACCGCATAATGCACTGAATACACAGATACCCTAAAATAAATAAATTTAATTATTTTTAGGTCAATAGGCAAAATCGCAGGTGTCCAAGTCTCTACAATTTTTTTTTTCTGGCAACACTGCCAACTACAAGCGCACGCGGTCCGCTCGGTCGGTTCGGCGTCAGCAGTCTCTCGCCATCTTGGAAGCTGACTGTGCGCGTACTTGCTTTCTCGTTTGTGTTTTACAATTTGTGACTTGGCTATTACTTTTCTGGACTGATCATTCTTTATCCGTTTACCTTGGCAATATTTATACTGGACTCCGAACTAAGCAAGTGTTTATTAATAATGTCGAAAAGAGGACGTACTTTGAACAGCCAGGCTCGTGAATTGGTGGTGAAATTACACGAGTATTTTGAGCGTGAATCTCAAAATGGTGGACTTCTACTGCCAGTTACACAAGTTCGGGATCGCGTCGGTGAAGCTCTCGGTATTGGTAGCCGCACCGTTGGCAAAATATTAAGTGAAAAATATGGGCCTTCGGGGAGTGACAGTAACGTACTTCACACACCGAAAAAACGAAAAAGAAATAAACCTGTGACAGGCATCGATGAATTCGATAGTCATGCTATTAGAAACCATATATACGGGTATTTTACAAGAGGCGAATTTCCAACATTGGCAAAGTTATGTGCAACTTTAAAAGATGCCGGGCTGTATAAGGGAAGCATAGAGTCGTTGAGAACGGTAATAACAGGAATTGGCTTCAGATACAAAAAAGTTGACAAACGAAAAATTGTTATGGAGCGACATGACATAATTATGCAGCGACTAACATTCCTGCGCGAAGTTAAACAAATTATAAACTGGGATAATGTAATATTTTTGGACGAAACTTGGCTAAATTCCAACCATTCTGTGCCGAAAACATGGACTGATGATTCTGAAGCTTCGTGCTCGAAGGTGCCGATAGGAAAAGGTGGACGCCTCATAATATGCCATGCTGGGTCAGCGTCTACAGGCTTCGTGGAAAACTCTTTATTAGCTTTCCAATCCAAAAGCACTAAAGAGTATCATGAAGAAATGGACGCAGTAAGGTTCCGAGAGTGGTTCTTAAATTTATTACAGAATATCCCTCCTAACAGCACAATTATAATGGATAATGCCCCATACCACTCTGTGCAAATTGATAAAGCACCTACGTCAGCCAATAAGAAAGCAGATTTGGTGGCATGGCTGCAAAGAAAAGGAGTGGATGCCGACATGTCACTATTAAAAGCTGAATTATTACAGTTAGTGAAATTGCATAAACCACCAAAACCGACATATGTAATTGACCAATTGGCCGAAGAGCACGGGCACAAAGTCATACGACTTCCTCCGTACCATTGCCAATATAATGCCATTGAACTGATTTGGGCCCAAGTTAAAGGTAATATTTTATAATATTATAATAATAACACGAGTACTTCTAACATTTATAATTTAAACAATGGTTTTCGTCTGCTATCAAATAGTTACATTATTGTTTTACAGGTTATGCAGCAAGACACAACACAAAACCACCCTTCAGTGTCAAGAAAATGGAAGGTTTATTAAAGGAAGCATGTGCCCAAGTTACACAGGAAGATTGGAGTAAAGTAGTACAAAAAACAAAGAAAATAATAATGGACGACTTCGAAAGAGACGTACACTTTGATAATGTAATGGACAATCAACTGGTCATTAATTTAAATGACGATGATGACGAAGACGACGATACTAGTACTAGTAGTGAATAAAAAAATATCCTAAACATTTCTTTTATTTAATTATAACAATTGATTTCTTAAAATTCGGATATTATAGTAATCGATCTCTTAAAGTTCGGATATTATAGTAATCGATTTTTTCATCCCATCCCTATCATTCAATTGTCAGAACTGTCAAACGGTACTTCTTAGATTTGACGGACTGTAGTATAACGAGTAATCTTACATAAGTAGTTCATCGTCTTTGATGTTTATGGATTTTTTTTTATACCACTTAGGTGCTAGACAAGTACACGGCCCAACTGATAGAAGGTGGTCACCGTGGCCTATGGACGTTTCAGTTCCCTAACCTTCTCCGTTCTCGTCAGATCTCGGGCATGCGGCTGCTGGAGCGCTTCGGCATGTCGGAGGTGGGCATGGCGCTGAGCAACGCGTACCGGCCGGCCGAGGCGCGCGCGCCCGGCGCCGTGGGGCTGCCGCTGCCCGGCGTGGCGGCGCGCCTGGCCGCCGCACAGGAGGGGGGGGAGCTCGAGCCGCTCGTCACGGTGGAGGCCGCCGCCCCAGAGACACAGGTACGTACGGCGGTGCGAGGGATATGCTAGAGGCTACCTCACCCCCCGCAACTGTGGCCTGAGACGGCCGTGCGGATTTCGTCGGTTCGAGTTCGATATAACCGGCGGTATCTATGAGGATTACCGCAAGTAAAGAAATTTACTCACGCTTGACGTAGGGAGTAAGCCGGTGAATGCGTGATGAGAGCGTTGCGAAAAGTGTGATCGGGTGAGGCGAACGGAAGTTGAGAGGTAAATATAAGAGTTAGTGAAGGTAGAAAGAGAGAGAGTTACGTTTCATAGGTGAATTATATTATTGTAGGAACTGTGGTGGGAACAGAGGTGCGAACACACATTTTCTTTCTCTATTTCTATCTCTTTTTCTCTCATAACCAGTTACGTTTCTTATTCATACACAGTGCAAGTTTTATTACAGTCGTGTGATTTAAAGCACACTTCTTTTTTTTTACAAATACCACAGATATCCCTAGACCGACTCGGCCTGCCTTCCGCCAAGGACTTCTTCGTGGACTCGGACGGATACCACTGGTGCCCGCCAGTGGTCACCAAGCACAAGGACGTGTTGGACGACGTGTTCACGGGCGAGCTGCTTATCAAGGGGCCTGCTGTGTTCACCAGGTATGTACCACCGACGGTGGGATCGCTGTAGCTTCGTGATAGTCATTGAATGAAACTTTAAAGCAATTATTATGCTAACCATTCAAATCGATTAAGATTTAGAAGAACGGTACAGGCGGGATTCGAACCCGCGATATTTCCCTTACAGGGGAACGCTCTGACCACTAAGGTCACACAGAATCTTTGCCCGAAACCATCCAAATTTTTCTAATATCCGTCTTACAGCGACGGTTAAGAGCCATCTGCCGACATTCGTACGAACTATCGGAACAAAAATGTTGCAATCATTTTTAAACATTGATTTTTGATTCCAAATTCTTCTATACAAATATCCGTCTTACAGCGACGGTTAAGAGCCATCTGCCGACATTCGTACGAACTATCGGAACAAAAATGTTGCAATCATTTTTAAACATTGATTTTTGATTCCAAATTCTTCTATACATATATCCGTCTTACAGCGACGGTTAAGAGCCATCTACCGACATTTGTACGAACTATCGGAACAAAAATGTTGCAATCATTTTTAAACATTGATTTTTGATTCCAAATTCTTCTATACAAATATCCGTCTTACAGCGACGGTTAAGAGCCATCTGCCGACATTCGTACGAACTATCGGAACAAAAATGTTGCAATCATTTTTAAACATTGATTTTTGATTCCAAATTCTTCTATACATATATCCGTCTTACAGCGACGCTTAAGAGCTATCTACCGACATTCGTACGAACTATCGGAACAAAAATGTTGCAATCATTTTTAAACATTGATTTTTGATTCCAAATTCGGAGACTCTTTTCTTTGCCGCACCACCAAGACCTGGAATTCATTACCAGCACACGTGTTTCCTTCTTCCTACAGTCCCGGGGCCTTTAAGCGGGGCGTGAAAAAGCATCTGATGAGGCCGCCAAGCTGAGTGCCACCATTGTAGCACTTAGTGTCTGTAATGGTGACCCTCTTTCCTGAGACTTTGCCTTTAGCTTACCATCAGGCGAGGTGAGGTCAAGTTGGCGTGTCGTATATAAAAAAAAAAAAAAAAAAAAAAATTCTTCTATACATATATCCGTTTTACAGCGACGGTTAAGAGCCATCTACCGACATTCGTACGAACTATCGGAACAAAAATGTTGCAATCATTTTTAAACATTGATTTTTGATTCCAAATTCTTCTATACATATATCCGTCTTACAGCGACGGTTAAGAGCCATCTACCGACATTCGTACGAACTATCGGAACAAAAATGTTGCAATCATTTTTAAACATTGATTTTTGATTCCAAATTCTTCTATACATATATCCGTCTTACAGCGACGGTTAAGAGCCATCTACCGATATTCGTACGAACTATCGGAACAAAAATGTTGCAATCATTTTTAAACATTGATTTTTGATTCCAAATTCTTCTATACATATATCCGTCTTACAGCGACGGTTAAGAGCCATCTGCCGACATTCGTACGAACTATCGGAACAAAAATGTTGCAATCATTTTTAAACATTGATTTTTGATTCCAAATTCTTCTATACATATATCCGTCTTACAGCGACGGTTAAGAGCCATCTGCCGACATTCGTACGAACTATCGGAACAAAAATGTTGCAATCATTTTTAAACATTGATTTTTGATTCCAAATTCTTCTATACATATATCCGTCTTACAGCGACGGTTAAGAGCCATCTGCCGACATTCGTACGAACTATCGGAACAAAAATGTTGCAATCATTTTTAAACATTGATTTTTGATTCCAAATTCTTCTATACATATATCCTTCTTACAGCGCCGGTTAAGAGCCATCTACCGACATGATAAGGTCGCCCATTGTACATTAAACTGTATGCATGCTAACTACATATTTTACTGTAATCTATTGGTGTACAATAAAGAATTATCTATCTATCTATCTACCACTAAGCGGGCATCCACAATTTTATTAACACCGTCGGTATATCTTTCAGATATTGGAGCATACCCCCAAAACTAGACTCAAAAGACTTCACACCGGACGGATGGTTCCGTACTGGTGACACAGCGACGTACTCCGAAGGCAAGTTCAAAATATTGGGCCGAACATCGATAGACATCATCAAAACATCCGGGTACAAAGTAAGTGCGTTACAAGTAGAATCAGCTGTACTAGAACATCCTAACGTTACCGATGCAGCTATCCTAGGAATCGAAGACGCTGCGTATGGAGAAATTATTGGATGCGTGTTAACTGTGAAGGAAAATACAAACTTGAGTCTCAAGGAGTTAAAAGACTTCGCTGGCAAGAAGCTAGCGCCTTATCAGCTGCCTAAAACTATGATTGTTATTAACGAGATGCCTAGAAATGCGATGGGTAAATTAGATAAGAAGGAGATCAAGAAGCTGTTTGGTGAAAAACTTGTGGTGCAGAAGCAGTAAATAGTTTTGAGGAAGGAAGTGCCTGGTGGTTATCGTATTGCTGTACAGTGGCTTCTGCTAATTTTATGCCTTAACAAAACCATCAAACCACTGACACTGCATAAAATACTATAACATTTTAGAGTTTACGGCTATACTGTTAAAAGTTTAAATTTAAATCGGATTTTGTAAAGTAAATGGACAAATATAATTAATTCTTAATTTAATTTTTAAATATCACTTTTTATTTAATTTTGGAAAGTTTAACATTTTATGGCATTTTTTGCAGTGTCAGTGATAAAATAAAATTAGTAGAATTGCGCGACATAAATAAAAAAAATCTGTTTAATTTGGTAATATTTGTGAGAGAGCAGAGCAAATACAGAGTCTGCTTTGCGGTACTCACTATTTTTTTTATAAGTACGGACGAAGTAACTGACTTTTAGCATTTTGGTAGTAGTTTGAGTTTTTGGCAGTTAATGCTTTTTATTCTGCAAAAAAAAAAACAAACAAACAAACAAGCATCCTATACAATTTCATCCCTATAGGGATTAATCGTTACCGTGCGAAGTCGGAATATGTCGTCGTCGGTGATAAAATAGAAGTGCAATTGTTCTGTGAGTGATATAATCGCGATTTAATTGAAAGACTGAGGTGAGTGTCCTTTTGTTAAAAAAAGTATTTGGAAAAATTGTGAGGAACAAGAATTATATTTAATTATCTTAGTTATGAGGTTCATAGGCATATCTATAGTTGTTTTGAAGATGGCAGTCGCATCACAGTTAGACTTTTTTCTTACGTGCGAAAAATCGACATGGATCACCCCCCATGGTGTCTGTGAGAGAGCTTATGTCGGACTCGAACCGACTAAAACGCACGGCGCCTTTAGAATGTACATGACTTGATTTATATCTTTATGTTTTGCCAAAGCGTAAATGTCTATGTTCTTTATATATCATATGTCAGTTTTTATGCAATAATTTATATTTGTGATCAAAATAAATGCTATAAGTAATTTTTTTTATTATGTTTCATATTTATGTAAGTAATTTAATTATTATGTAATGTATTTTAGAGCATTTACGATAAAAACTTTGTCTAGTAATTTTGAAAGGGAAAGTCTTAAACGAGGACGTAGCCTACACTAGTCTTGCTTTGATTGTTGAGTATTTCGTATTTAAAATAATTTATTTTGTAATATTTAATGTATCTAATCTTTTATTTTTCCAAATGTAATAAAAAGCCTAGCAATCAATCTAAGTGCATTCCACTTACACAAAAAATGTTATTGATTACACGACTTTTGTGTAAATTATTACACAGCCGTCCAAATGCGAGAACACGTACGAAGCAGTGGACTGTCGTATGAATCAAAATTTATTACTTGATCTTTTCAATATTAGCTTAACTATTTTGGTATAAGTTTTGATGATAATAATTTGCTAGTCGAATTCCTATAGCCCTTTGATTATCTTATAAATTACTACGTGGAATTTTTTAATTGTTATTCGATGCGCTTTCTGCCGATGCCAAAGAAATTCAATCCTAAGGGCGAATTCTTGTAATAAAAGTTTGTTAAGATACAGTGTCGATCTGATCTCAATCTCCTATATGTCAAAAACGGTATTCTCGTAACACAATTGTCAGGATCGGACATTGACATCTTGATCTTTTTGACGTTTATACTTCATTCGGCTAGGGAAATAACTAAAGCTATACAATCTTGATAGATGTCAAATGTTATTTAAAACTCAGTTTATTGATATTTTTCTGTTTAGAAACTTATTTTTAAGACGAAAAACCGAAATGGAATCACTACTTAGTTAATTAGCCTAGTTTATTTGTTTAATATGTGTTTATGTAAAAAGTCTATACAAGATTGTTTACCACAGGCTAAAGACCTAACCGAATGAAGATTAGGTCAAAACTGAATTTTGAACAGACTTTTAATAATGAGAATTGACCCTTTGATCTTTCGGTTTCATCCCATTGTTTGGATCTATTTTTTTAAATAAAATTGTTATACACAGGCGTTACGTCAAGAAATTAGTTAATAAAAAAAAATCGTTGGCTCTAAATACTCGTTTATTGGCTTAGATCTTATTAACTGACGTAAGTTATGTTGTTTTATTACTAATGTATTGTAGGTGGTTGTTGTATGTTAAATAAAATACAATTGAATAATTTTATGCAGTTTTATTTACATGTATTGAACACAATCATAATATGCTGTATATACACTCTGTTTGATGCAGTTGAGTAACACATTCACTCAAGTTGAGCGAACTAATAGTTGAAGTAGTAAAAAAACGAATCTGTCAAGTGGCTAAAATCGGAACTACGGTGGTCTCAAATGCATACTACCTATTTTATGGCAAATCAAAGATAATTTACCACGATTTGACATTCTTGAAAGTAAAGTTGCGACCTCCTTCATTTTAAAGGTATGTTGGATTTCTTCTTTCTTTTAATAATGGCTTCTGCAGCGAATCGCCGCAATTTATTAAATTGTCTAAAACACGTTGGTCAAAAATGTCGTATTCATATTGAATGAATTAATGCTCTAGCCGCCTCACTAGCATTCATCAAACACGGTGGACTGAACGTTGCGTAAGCTATGTTATTCGTCCAACTTGAATAAGTAGCTACTATAGTCGCAGCGAATCCTAACGACACCACTAGTAAAGATAACACAACATCATGCCAATTAACAGAACATTCGTGTTCTCTTCTATCTGTGGCACGGTCAAAAGTTTTATATGTAGTCTGTGGTACGTCAGAAATGAGCGGGCTTATTGACAGATCGCTGCCATTTTTCGAACTTGAAGCGTTTATACCGTTTCGAGAGATTTCTGATATTTGGGACTTCATGTAACATAGCTTAAGAAAGAATAACGGAGGGCAGATGAACATTAGAGGGCCTGTTAGAGTAGATCCGACTAGACCCATGACGAGGTCAAATCTGGGGACTACCTCGGCGAGCACCACAGCCAAGAGTAGGATGCCGGATCGCAATATGCAGCGTTGGAAGCAGAAATCTGAAAATAAACAATATACATCTGTACTTAGGTACAATAGGTAGCAAACGTACCTACTGACTGTAGATATTTGCCACCAGTAGGCTTAGGCAATTAAAATGATTTCGCCAATAGGCTATTCAAATAAACACCTCAACAAAGTCTAGGGAACAAGATGACCCCAATTATTTTTTTTCGTGTAAATCTTGTTTTGCAAATAACTGGCAGCAAATAAATAAAAATAGAATAAAGTAGATTACAGAGTTGTTCGAAATTTAAAAATAAATTTAAATAAGTAATGATTTTCGAATATGGAGGGCAAACTTTTAAAAGTGTTTGATTGTGCAGTTTCTCTGAGGCAAAATAAAAATTATTTTTTTTTGATTGTAAATAACGTTTATTATCAATAATACGTCTTTTACGTATGGTTTGTGCATTTTTGTGACTGTAGTCATCATGTCACGTCGTCATTTAAGTCGCGAAGAGATGTTAAGGGCTGTTGGTATGCTGCAAGCTGGACGAACTCAACGCGACGTAGCGGATGCTGTCAACACCCAACCAAGCGTAATTTGCAGATTATGGGCACGCTACAGGTCTACAGGGGATGTTGCCGAACGTCACAGGGGACGAAATAGGGTTACTACCCCGCGACAAGATCGTTTCTTGCAAAATTCCGCAAGGCGGCAACCCACGATTACTGCTCGTCAGTTGGTCGCAGGCCTCCAGTCTCAGCATCAAGCGGTTATTAGCGATCAAACTGTCAGAACAAGACTACACGAAGCCAATCTTTATGCTCGCAGACCGCTTAGGGTTCCAGCTCTTCGACGTGGAAATCGAGGTCGTCGCTTATTGTGGGCTAACGCACATTTACAGTGGACCGACCATCAATGGGCACGGGTTCTGTTTTCCGACGAATCTTGCTTCGGTTTTCATCCTGATTCGAGAAGAGTGCGTATATGGCGAGTTCCTGGACGTCGGAGTCGTCTCCAGAATCCGCAAGAAGTTCATCCTTACCAAGGTGGAACAATCATGGTATGGGCTGGAATTCGCCTTGGTGGAAGGACCGACCTCGTTTGGATACGGGGCAATTTGAATGCAAACCAATACATTCAGGAGGTTATAAACCCCATGGTAATCCCTCATCGACAGCAGTTCGGTCAAGATTTTATGTTCATGCAAGATAATGCACGGTCACACACCGCGAGGGTAGTGGTCAATGCGTTAAGCGAGCACAATATGACGACGTTGGAATGGCCTGCTCAGTCTGCCGACCTCGATCCCATAGAGCATGCCTGGGATTTGCTTGGGAGAAGAGCTTTCAGTGATTCTTTGGAAAATCTGAACACTGAAGAACAACTTTTTTTACACCTTCGCAGTGTATGGAGCCATATTCCACAGACGATGATTGACAATCTCATACTAAGTATGCCACGCCGTTGTCGAGCTGTTGCTAATGCTTTAGGAGGTCCTACAGATTATTAAAAACGTTTAAAGTACGGTTAATTACTGTATTTCTTACTACCTCGTTATTTTTGTGCCTAATCATAGAAGGTTGTAATACTCAATATTGGCACTATTCAATTCTTTCTTAAAAAAAAAAAATTTGGTATGAAAATGTTTTTATTAAAATTAAAATTAAAAACGGTATAAAAATACCCTGCTATTGATATAAAACACTCACTATTACAAGAAAGGGTTTTTAAATAAAAACTAGAAATGTCCTTGTTCCCTAGACTTTGTTGATGTGTGTATCATAAGAAGGCTATTCAAATGCCACCAGAAGGCAATTCCGATTTTACCGCCAGTAGGCTACTCAAATTTGCCGCCAGTAGACAATTCAAATTTGCCTCCAATAGGCTATTCAGATTTTGCCGCCAACGGGCTATTCTTTTACCACCGGTAGGGTCTTCAAATTGTGGTTTCCTTAAAATCTACCGCCCTAGGCTCCCGCTTATTCGGTCTTCTGGTAAACGTATCCCAGAAATGAAACTATAAGTGAACTTATTCAATAATGTAGTGGACACATTTACCTCTAGGAACCTTGAGCAAGTCTTCAATGTGTTGGAAGAGAGCCGAGTTGCCGACGGCACTGGACAGGCATAGCTGCAGAGTGACCAGCAAGGCCACCGCGTACAGAGGAATCGATGGCGGCAATGCTAAAATAGACATGTCAAAACATAACATAACATAAACTCACGCCTATATACTCGACGGGATAGGCAGAGCTGCTAGCTTCCACATTTCGCCAGTTTATGTTTAGGTCCCAATGTGGCGAGCCTATTGCCATTAACCAGGCACTTATAAACCTGCGATAAATACACACATAACTTCGAAAAGCATCGAAAAGTCATTGGTGTGTGCCATGGTGAAACATGGGATCGAGCCCGAGACCTCGTCTCAGCAATCCATTACCCATACCACTAGGCTACCGCGGTACTTAGACATGTCACTTATCAAAATTGGTTCAGTCGTTGATTAGACTAGGGTATTAGTAACTTAAATTCCTTAATAAAATTTAGAGGGTAACAGGCAGGTAACTTAAGTCAACTGGATCTAGATTCTACTAAAAGAAAACCACTCATACTACAGACACTGCAAAAATGTCATAAAATTTTAAACTTTAGCTGGATACGCTTAGAGTCCAAAATCAATTGAAAGGAGTTTCATTACATTTTTTCATTCTCTCTGCAAAAACCATTTTAATTGTGGACTTTAACCATATTGCTTTAAAGTATAAAATCAAATGTATTTTTTAGCAGTGACCGGGATATAACAGTGGTTTTGCTTTAGAAGAATCGAGGCCCTGGTGTCCGCTACCTCATGTGTGTGCGAATCGTAGGTATGTATTTTTACACGAATCTCGTGCATTTGTGTAAATTATTTGCACGAAATTCTTTTTACGGAAAATGCACTCGCTGGCGTGCACACGCACAAGGCAGTGGCAATAGCCTTAGTGTAAGGTCTTACTCTTCAAAATATTGCTGTCCAAGTTTGTGCCATATCTGGACCCTGCAAGCACGGTGGTGACGAGGAACATGAGCCCAGTGAAGAAGAACCCTCCCAAGACGGCTGTGTTGATCTTCCGGCTGTCCTTCATGTCCACTTGCAGGGTTAACAGCATCGGGTGTATGTCGAACTGGTATAGAGAACGATAGATTTTTTTAAATCATTTTATCTCCATAAGTAAATCACTATGGAAAATGAAAAAGAAATATATTATATCAGTTACACTACACACATGTTGAATACGCAAAGCGGCAATCGCAAAGGCTTACATTGAAGGCTTCGAACATTCCAATTTCTAAACACAACGTATAAAATCGAACAAAAAGAAAACAATATTAAAAAATGATATTATACCGACAGGGATAAGCCAAAATTACCAAGTCACTTCACCATAAATACCTAGAGACCTCTATAAAGGATTAAACCTACTCTCCAACTTGGGGTTGGCAGAATCATCGGTACCTATATAACCGAGGAGCCATTTGAATAAAAATAAAAAAAGGTATATCATCTTAGTAAGGAACAATGTCATTCATCCTAACAACGTCTTCCCCGGTTGCACCAAAGTTACATCTCGGAGCAAGGAGTCCACTCATCCATCTCACTCACTTTAGCAACAGCGTTGTTGACAAGAACATCTTTATCCGAGTGCCAATCATGAGTACCAAAGCTTGCAGTTTGAAGGCTGGTGTCTCTTCTCCAATTTGCTTTAACTATTTCGCTTTTTACGGTTGTCCGTCGGCCGTCTGATCACCAACCATGCCCGCAACCATTTCTTTTTTCATGCGGAAATATCTTCGGATACCTTCCTACCAATCGACGATAGGAGCAGTTATGTCGGACTTGAACCAACTAAAACTATACGCTGTTTCCGGTGTCCAAATGCCAGGGTGCAACACCTTACACCACAACCCCATAAGGCATTTCCCTCACAGGGTTGCGCCCTAAATCAGTTAATAAAAAACGTGAACCTCACCTGAAAAGCTAGTATTCCGTAAGCCATTAGGAAGTCCTTTAAGCCTGGCTCCAGAGCGAGCAATGAGTTTTCTGGGACTGGTGACTCATCGTCTCCTATGATGCACGTCCAAGTCGTGATGGCGACTGTGCTTACTATAAACACCGACGTCATAGCTAAGGGTCTGGAACAGATTCATAGGTTGTACATAGATTAGAAATGTAAAACAATAATAAATGATTTTGCTACACCAAAATTCGTTCAGTAATTATAATATTCATCGCGAATAGGCAAGGATTAAAAATATATCTTTGGGTTCACGAGTAGAGTCATTAATTTAAAAAAGCTACATATTTTTAAATGTCTCCATCTAATTTACAATTTTATTATAGTTGTATAGATTATGACCTTGTATTTTTACTTTGACATACTAAGTAGGTATAGGTAAGCTAGCGCTTATAGTCTCTTATTTCCACAAAACAGAAAAAACTAGTTCTCTGTTCCGTGATTATTTCATAAATTATAAAAATAATCTAGTAGCTAAAAAAGAAGTCAATAAAATTACGTAAGTAGGAGAGAATAGGAGTACCTATTGGATCCATCTTACAATAGAGATAGAGATGGAGCCATCTCCATCTCTCTTCCCCTGGACCACGGCCTTAAACATGATCGTATAAGAACACGTCGTGTGTAGCAATGCAGATAGATAGATAATAATTCTTTATTGTACACCAACAGATTTACAGTAGGATAAGTAGGTAGCATGTGTACACAGTTGAATGTACAATGGGCGGTCTTCTCGCTGGAAGCAATATCTTCCAAGCCACCTTGGGAATACTTGGGATGGACAGTAATGTGATTTGTTTATTTCTTTATTGGGACATTTTTTTTTTTTTTTTTTTTTATACCACTTAGTTGGCAGACAAGCACACGGCCCACCTGATGGAAAGTAGTTACCGTGGCCTATGGACGTCTGTAACACCAGAGGAGTCACAGTCGCGCTGCCAACCCTGTAAGTACAGAGTTTCTGTGCCGTCAGTAGAAGACAAATCAGGACAAGCCTTTAGTCTTCCCACTGACGGCACAAATTCTCCAGTGAGCTCTGGCTACCCTACTCACCGCTGGGAACACAACACGAAGTTATTATAACCGCGGTATTCTGTAGGGCGGAGGTACTCCCCCAGTCGGACTGCTCAATCGGGCGGATATACCGCCGTGTCCTACCTCCTTCAAAACATAACACAGTTACACGTTAACACATTGTTAAAGAAAAACCTCTAGGTACTCCAGTATGTTCAACTATCTGTTCAACCGGTTGAACAATTTGGACAACTTTTCTCCAGGTTTTTCAACTTCAAAATGTAATACATTATTAAGTGAACGTGTAACCCACATCAATATCTGCGAAATTATAATAAACCAAGACATAGTGTAGTTATGGTATAGGCTAGACACAATGTGTGAAAAACAAAAAAAAACAGGAGTAAACAGTGTTTAAAAGGCAGATAACTCACTTCATGTCTTTTGGCGAGCCTAGCCACATGACGGGGCACAGCAGCAGCGCCAGCACCGCCATCCACACGCAGTACGTCACGCTCACCATGCCGCCCGATATCTTCCACCAGAACAACTGTAGGGTCTGAGAGGCTGAAAACCCACAATTTTTGGTGTTTTGTTTTTTATACAACTGAGTTGGCAAACAAGCACACGGCCCACCTGATGGAAAGTGGTTACTGTGGCCTATGAACGTGTGTGACACCAAGGGAGTCACACCCGTGCTGCCGACCCTGTAACCCTGTACGTTCTGTGCCGTCAGTGCAGAACACAAAATCAGAACAAGCCTTTAGTCTTCCCACTGACAGCACAAAAACTCTCCAGTGAGGTCTGGCTACTCTACTCACCGCCGGGAACACAACACGAGGTTATTAAAGCCGCATATTCTATAGGGTACTTTCCCAGTTGGACTGGTCAATTGGGACGGGAATACCGTCGTGTCCTACCTCCTACTAGAAATAAGGTAAAGAGATACCTAGATTTCGGAGACCAACAAGCCTTATTTGCGGGCGGTTCACCTGCTAATGGACGAGTGTAAGCTTTCCTATCGGGGTTGGAGAGTCAGATGGCAGTCAAGTGACTGCAAAGCCAAAATAATAAAGTTAGATGTCGGTGGCACTATGTACTTTTAGTCAACGTTCTATTCGTATTGAACCCGCTCTAAGGTACAGTAACACTCGAGAGTGCAGAGCAATGCAAACGGATATATTATTGTAACAAATATTTGCACTGAGCGGGAATCGTATCCGCGTCCCCTACGTAGCTGTCGCAGGCACTACCTCCACGCCACAGAAGCTATCCTACATATTGTATCATCTATGACGTCACCATTTACACTGAATTCAAATTTACAATGTCCCACAAGTTGAAGTCTAAAATCAACTACCTACTTATATTTGATATTAGTATTTTATTTTTAACGATTTTTTCCATTAAGAAGCAAAAAACACTAAGAATGTTTTTAGCAGTTACATTACGTAACATAACATAAACTCACGCCTATATCCCCGAAGGGATAGGCAGAGGTACTAGCGCCCACATTTCGCCAGTTTATGTTTTGGTCCCAATGTAATAGGTGGCTAGCCTATTGCCATTAACCGGGCACTTATAGACTTGCGATAAATACACACATAACTTCGATAAGCATCGAAAGTTATTGGTGTGTGCCATGGTAAAACCTGGTACGAACCTGAGACCTCGTCTCAGCAGTCCGTTACCCATACCACTAGGCTACCGCAGTTAAATTACGTATGAATTCAAAATGATTATATCTACATTCTATCAGTAGTTATAAATGTACTTGAAACAGCAGGTTTCTCTCACATACTATATGTCGCAACATACCATCGCATAATTAATTAATGTGATGAATGTAGTGAAAAAATTAACCCGCTTGTTTTTCACTCTAGTTTTTGTACAGATTTTTTTTAGTTTATTCATAATTAGTTACAAATATTCCACCTAAATCCTCCAGCTAAGCTATATTGCTTGTGAGTTCACGTTTTTTTTTATACCACTTAGGTGGCAGACAAGCACACACAAGTGGTTACCGTGGCCTATGGACGTATACAACACCAGGGGCGTCACACTCGCGCTGCCGACCATTAAGAAATCTTCTGATGCCCCTTTTGAAGAACCCCATATTGTAGGTGCTTGGGAATTACGTTAGTAATGTAATGGGACCAGAGACGTCTTGATCTTAAGGTCGACTTTTCACCCACTAAGCTTTCGACTTTCTTAAGTTTACTAATATGTGTGTAGTGACGGAGAAAGAATACAAGCATCACCACCCCATCTCATCCGAAGGGTGTCGTAAGAGGCGACTAACAGAAAAATACGCAGACGATATCACTGCGAGAGAAGAAAAACTCAAAATGAAATACTTTATCAACCCGTCTGGCCAGCGTGGAAACAGTAGGCCAAAGTCTACCAACATTGAGTGAGTCCTATGTCCAGCAGCGTACCTACTGCGATAGGCTAATAGAGAAGTTTACTATACATTCCAGACGTCAAAGATAAGCTTTAACCTCACTTATCTTCAATTGCATGCTAAGATAACTCACCGAGGATAAAATTAGGCACTCCAGAGGCAAAGATAGCTGCATCCATGAGGAAGGTGATGACTCTTCTCGCTGACACCCCAAAAGCAAGCTCTGCGACCGCCGCGTATGGGAACCTGTTAATTAGAAGCGAATCTTCATAGTGAATACCTCGAGACATATATCTTAGACCTAAAATGTGCTCTATACGTGCCGTGCACGTTTCTAGGGTGTCTTTTGAGGATAGCATGGGGTTGTAAGGAGGTGGACACGACGGTATTGCCGTCCCAATTGAGCAGTCTGACTGAGGAAGTACCTTCACCCTACAGAATACCACGGCTATAATAACTTCGTGTTGTGTTCCCGGCGATGAGTAGGGTAGCCAGAGGTCATTGGAGAATTTTTGTGCTGTCAGTGGGAAGACTAAAGGCTTGTTCTAATTTTGTGTTCTGCTCTGACGGCACAGAAAATCTCTGTTCTTACAGGGTAGGCAGCACGGGTGTGACTCCCCTGGTGTTGCATACGTCCATAGGCCACGGGTAACCGCTTTCCATCAGGTGGGCCGTGTGCTTGTCTGCCAACTAAGTGGTATAAAAAAAAAAATTTGGTTTTCACAAACGACTATATAATATGGAGTTCTTCAAGAAGGGCATCAGAAGGTTCTTACACGGTCGGCAGAACGAGTGTGACGCCCACAGATATCCGAGTGACGCCCCTGGTGTTGCACACGTCCATAGGCTACGTAACCACTTTCTAAGTGGTATAAAAATTGACCCAAGATCAGTTGACTATTACTCCAAAGAAATCAGTTCATGAAAAGGTTATCTGGTATACCCCATTATCGATATCGGCAATACCGTTAGACCAGTTGTTGAACTTTATAGGGCTTTAGAGGCTGTGCGATAAGACCGCCCATTGTGCTGCATTATAAACTAGCTGTTGCCCGCGGCACCGCCCGCATGGAGATCGGTTATCGCTTAGTATTAAGTCAACACTATTGAGCTTAAAAAAATTCTAAAACAAAAGTAGCCTACGTTACTCCTTATTACACCAGCTACCTGCCAATAAAAGTCCCGTCAAAATCGGTCCAGCCATTTCAGACATTTCGGCAAATATACGGCAAAAATAGACAAACCGACAGACAGACCTGATATTTAACAAATACCGACATCGTAAATTTTGAACTGAAAAGTTACTACTCTTATATAGCCTGCATCTCAAAATCCTTTCTAAGGGGATGCCTACATTGCCTACGTCATAATAGCTTTATGCATGTAAAGTCTCAGTCCGATCGGTTTAAAATTAACAAAGTTTCATATAAACTTTCATACACTATTTTATCCCCTTGGGGGTAGATTTAATCAAAATCCTTCCTTATCGGATGCCTACGTCATAACACCTACTGCATGCCACACAGCCAGATCCGTCCAGTGGTTTGGACTGTGCGTTGATAGATCACTATGTCAGTCAGTCACCTTTGAGTCATATATATTTAGTTTATGTTAAAATTGTATGTGTTAATTAAATTACTGGTGTAGATATGATAAAGTGTTATTCATTCATTCATTCAAGCTCAAGTTGAGGACTGATAAATGCTATCCTTGGATATATAATATCTTTCATTGTCCAAGTCGCATGCAGAGTTCAGATAACGAAGAATCGGTAGGTACGTACATTCCTTTTTTTAAATACTGTAGTGTAATGTTTATTTAAGTAAATGTGAGACAATAAATACAGAGGGGATATCCAGTTTAGTGGACTAAAAAAGGTGAACGAACTTGATATAAGAATTCCTTCACTATAACAATAAAATATCTAGAACAGTGGTGGGCAAACTTTCATAATGGGGGGCCAGAAAGTTTGAAAAATTGCAGAGGAGGGTCAGTGACTCCCCCCCCCCCCCCCCCCTCGGTGCCTATATAACATATTATTATTGTACACTTACATAAATGTAATTAGTATTCGAAGGCCCTACCATGAGACATATGAAAGGTTATGCTTGTGTATAGTTCGAGCAGTGACGAAATCACGAGACTGACGAGTTAACTTTCAGCTCAGTTTTATATGAATTTAAAATCGGTATTTGGCATCTCGAAGGACGCGTCGGCGGGCCGGAGCTGGCCCGCAGGTCATACTTTGCCCATCACTGATCTAGAATATCAGAATACAAATATCGGATATCAGCTTGCTAGTAGAGCTAAATAAAATTAAACATAATTTTTCGTGGCTGTCTGCTAATGGTAGGTACTTTCTAGGGTGTCTTATCTCTAATGCGTATCTGACATGCCCAGTAGCCTAATTTGCTCTTCTTCATTTGCTCAAAGTTAACATGTTACGTACCTCCGCCCTACAGAATACCACTACCTCGTGTTGTATTCCCGGCGGTGAGTGGGGTGTCCAGAGCTCACTAGAGAGTTTTTGTTTTACTGACAGTAGGAAGACCAAAGGCTTGTCCTGATTTTATGCTCTGCACTGACGGCACAGAAACTCTCTGTTCTTACAGGGTCGGCAGCACGGGAGTGACTCCCCTGGTGTTACACACGTTCATAGGTCACGATAACCACTTTCCATCAGGTGGGCCGTATGGTCGTCACCTAAGTTGTATAAAAAATGTACCTAGTGATAAACCAAACGTACCTGTTTTTCTCTTTAATATCTGGCGTGAGTTCCTGGGCTATCAGCCAGCACTTGCCGAGCAGTACAGCTGTGTAAATCTGCAGGCCAAAGACCGCCACCACGAGAGGTACGCCATAGATACCTGAGTTACATTTTTTTAATTAAGAAAGCAACTTTTAGATTCCTAACATAATACTTCTAGCTCTTTTAATATACTACAAACATAAGTTTTAAGGTGGCCCCCTCGGGAGTGGGGAGCACAGTGTGTCCCCCTGGGGTAAATTTGCCCCAGAAAGAAGGGGGAGTGGGGGTTCCCGTACCACCTGCTTCTGCTGGGATGACAGGCGGTTCGTAGACTAGACTGAAAACCGAATCCAACTGAGCTTGTAAAGGGATCGGAGGATTTGTTTCCTCCACATTCGTTACTGATTTTTGATAACCAGGTTTTTTTTATGGAGCTCACTTCAATTTCACTTCACCTCTTTCTGATGGTAAACAGAAGGCAGTCTTAGGAAAGAGGGTCACCATTACAGACAGACAGAGGAGGCAGGACACGACGGTATTTCTGTCCAATTGAGCAGTTTGACTGGCGAAGTACCTCCGCCCTACAGAATACCGCGGCCATAATAACCTCGTGTTGTGTTACCGGCGATGATTAGGATAGTCAGAGCTCACTGAAAGGTTTTTGTGCCGTCAGTGGAAAGACTTGTCCTGTTTTGTCTTTTACGCTGACGGCAAAGAAACTCTCAATGCTTGCAGGGTTGGCAGCGCGAGTGTGACTCTTGGTTTTGCACGCGTCCATAGGCTACGGTGACCACTTTCCATCAGGTGGGCCGTGCGCTTGTCTGCCACCTAAGTAGTATAAAAAAATTAAAAAAGCTGCCATATTTTAGTAGTGTCACTCAATTTGACGGCCTCATCAGATGCTTTATCGCGTGTCGCTTGAAGGAATGATACGGAAGGTTTTAAGTAGGTTGGTATAACAGGTTAGTACGTACTCACCACATGAAATCACACTCTGAGGAAGCGTGACGACAGGAAACACACCGAACAAGTCAACTATACACAACACGGTGAATAGCACGCTGAGGCCTCCGGTAGACTCTTGTTTGTGGTCCGTGAGACGAGCCATATTTACTGTCGGCTTTGTCTAGCAACCGCCACCCCGCTCGGTACGAGGTTGACGAAAAACTGGCACCTATGTAGGTATTTAAGTTGGCATAGTGGGCATCTGTAATGTAAGGATATTTGTTTTTTTAAAACTATATTACATTACCATCATAGATCTCAGTATTAACCCTGGTTATAATACAAATCTTATTCCAGTGGAGACGTAAAAAGAATACAAATTTCACCTCCTCGTTTCATCCGAAGAGTGTCGTAAGAGGCGACTAACGGAATAATATGCAGATGATATTACTACGAGAGAAGGAAAATTCGAAATAAAACCCTGAACCTACCCGTGTGGCCAACAGTTAGGCCAAAGCCTCCCGACAATAAAAGAGGCCTAACTCATTTCATCATAGATCTCAGCGTTAACCCTGGTTATATACAAAGTTTGCTTTAAAGCCTGGGTTCTGTTCTCCTGTGCTCACCCCTCTTGGTGACTTTTATTGGAGCTATTGTCGCTGACGCCCAACCTAGAAAGGAAAGCTGGAGCCTCGTCCGGTTAACTGATAATCTACAGGTGTATCCACTCGCAGGTGAGGTTGAATTAAGCCATGAAGACCTTGGTGATTAAGAATTTGTGCCGTTTAGAGTCAAAACGAGAGCCGTGGGGTCCGAGCGCCCGCAATCTCTTCAGTGAGATTCTCGTGACCAGGTCTTTTCTTAGATCAGAGAATTAGCATTGCTATACCTATACAACGTGGCAATGATGGTAGTCTTCTGGGCCTTCTTACCACGAAAAATTTTAGAAGTGGAAAATACAACTACTTTTAAAAAAAATGTATTACACTTACTTATAACGAAAGCGTACTACACTATTGACGAATATTTGAATGACAAATTGTAATGAAAGTGACTAAATTGTATTACCACTAATTAAACTTATATACTATTTAATTTAAAATTTTGACATAACTAAACCATTTAACATTATTAAATTCGAAATTAATTGCGTTATTAATCAGTAGCTACTCCTATAAAATGTATTTTATTTTTAAGCTTATATTGTAAATTTGCATGCCTTTTAGGTGGAATGCGGAATGATCAAACTTTTAAACCAACGTACCAACAATTTGTACCTGTGTTCGCAAATAAAGATGAAATTGAAAATTGAAATTGAAATTGAACGCTAAGTACTACAAGAGGCATGCGATACGGAGGAATCCCACCACGTATTTTAACTATAATTATAATAGATTTAATTAGTAAGCATGTATTGAATACAACTGTTACATACCTACATCGTACTCTGTATCTATTATATTGAAATGTATTTTACAAAATACAATACAATTATATTAGTAAGTAAATAGACATCCTGAATGAAATAAAATAGTTCCAATACCTAGAAAAAAATCTTTAAACAGAACTTCTAAAGAAATAATACGTAGGTACTATGCTGTCATTCGTTTTTACTGCTTAGGGCATGTCCTGTCCCGAAGTGAGGGCCAGATCGTGAGAGATGGCCTTGGGTCGGCCGGGGTGCGAGGGATATGCCTGTCAACCTCACCTTCGGCAACCAAAACGACCCACAGTACGGTGTGCGTTTTAGTCGGTTCGAGTCCGACATAACCTCTCCCACCGGCTCCGGTGGGGAGGTATCCATGGGGATTTTGCGCACGTAAAAAAAAAAAGGGCATGTCCTGTTGCACTCATGCGTTAAGTGAGGCCAATTAGGCTCGTTTATAGGTCATATCGATCTCTATGCTTGTAATAAAAAAATCAAAAACCCAGCAAAGGAGGCCTTTTCTAAATTATAATAAGCTCGAGTCAACAATATTAGTGCCCGGAATACGGCAATAGGCTCACCCCCTATTAAGTGGGCACGAATACAATTATCTATTGGTGAAAGGAGGGTGTTAATTCACTTCTGCCTAACCTTCTGGGGATAACGGTGTGAATATGGCATATACCTACATACATTGTGTTTAATTCAAAGAAAGGTTTTAATTATGTCACTGTATGAATAAAAGATTTAAAGAAGAAGAGTAAGAACTAAGTTTAATTAAAATTATATAGTTACCAGTTACCACCCGAGCACAATAGATTTAGATCCACTAACTTCAAAGCATTTTTAAGGATTCTTTACACAGGGAAATATCACACACGTAAAATATAATTAGTCCGAAACATTCTTGATACTTTTGCTAACTGACTAATCTAGTTCTACATACGGATTCACTCATAAATAAGGACAGATTATAATCTATTGGTTCCTTTAACTTCGAAGCGGAGACCGTTCCTAACAGTACGGATAAAGTCAATAAACTGACTAGCCCGCTGTCCACCCAATTGTAAGACGATACACTCGAGTACAAAAGTACTGTTCTGCTTTTTATGTTCATGCTAAACTCGATTGCTTATTCTCGGAAACACAATATTATTATTCTTAATAACATTTTTGTAACACAAGTGTCGAATAAGCTAAATCTAATTCGTATGACATGATAAGTTAAGCGCTTGAACGGCCGCCAAAAAGTGGTTCTACCTGTTATTATAATCAATTCGTAACGATCTAATATTTACGAATTAATAGGAAAATTATTTTATGTGCTTCATTATTTTTAGACATTAATGATGAAAACTGTCGACTGAACACGTATATTAAACATTAGCACAAGGGTATCTGCAGTGGACTGGCCATGGTTCGAAGGACCGATGGCCGTTGGAGCAAACGAGTCCTAGTGTGGAGACCGCGAGAAGACAAACGGAAGGTAGTAGGTACACCCCCTGGTCAAATGGACGTATGACCTGAAAAAGGTCGCTGGTAAAGACTGGATGCGGTAGGTAGAATCGAATGAAATGGCGCACATTGGGAGAGGCCATGTCCAGGAGTGGACTATGGTAAATTGATTGATTGATATGTAATAAAAACTAATTATTATTTAGGTATTGTACGTTTGTCTAAAATTACAAAATAGGAAATCATTGTCAATCAACAACAATTTATGATATTATTATTCAAACAAAATAAAAAAACTATAAAATTATGTTAACAATTTAGGTTTGTGTGTAGTTGTAGGTAGGCACATTGATATTTAAATGTTTGCGTGCGTAGGAACAGCATTAAATATTTATTTTATTCATATATTTAGTATTCAGATTTGGCAGCAGCAGCATGATGATATGAGCAGATTGCTGTGACGGGTGAAGACGTGGAGGCACTTGAGAACACCGCCCATCTGAAGCTTAATGCGGGGAAGACCGAGCACTAGAACCTGTACTTCAAAGATCTGACTTAGTCAAGCAAACAGACGAGGTTAAATCACATGAGTAGTACGGCTTTCTACTCATATGGTAAAATACCTGAGTTAATTGTTGTATAAGTTATGTGGCTAATAAATCAATTATATTTTTATTTTTATTCGTACTTCACGGGAGGTATCACTAGGTCATAGGTAAATGACGCCATTTGTTTCCTCAAAATTGCAGTTAGGTTCAAGAGCATTTACATGAAACCATTATTGAGTAAGTCAGGATTATGTATGCATCCCATATTTGGTGTGTATTGAAGAGTAAAGTCTATTTATTCGTATTAAGTCCAGGAACAAGTTGTGTGCCTGATTGTACCTATGTGCGGCCACTGCCGTAATTCGATATACGTATCAGCGGCGATGGTGATGGCGGCGTATTACGAACGGTGTCATGCACTCATGCCCGACATGCCACACACTGGCAAATTAAATATTTTCTTCACTTTCTATAAGTAATTTTCATAGATCATTGAGTTATTTCATTCCTACGGCTACGGCTTCGTGACGGCTTCTTAAGTAAAGTGGAATTTACAGAGCTCAATTTCCTTGTGGAATAGGCCGTGCCCCGCGGCTTAGAGTGATCATAAATTTAATAGGTCATAAATATGATACAGCAACTCTGGTTAATTGCTAAATAGTCGCTTCCGTCAAACCAAAAATAAACTTAACCATACGGGCAAGAAAAACCTTTGTATCTTTAGCATCACGGAACTTCCTTCCTATTAATTTACTTTTTTAAATAGTCTCGATTCAAATACGGCTGTGACATACCTAGATATACCTACAATATACCTATCTTGATACTAATAGGGATAGATGAGGGATATTTTGCCATAAGTATAATACAGTTTAGTCAGTCGTAATAATATTATTTAATTCTTTATTTCAAACTCAGGAACTCTTGAACGTCGTGGGGTTGCAAGTTTGTGGAAAATACTTTTACCTAAAAAGTAGGCTACTCATGACTCTATGTTGAGGCACGTAAAGATTGCTGCAAAATTCGTGCGTGTAGTGTGCGCTGTTCGCGTACGCAAGGATGTACCTACTCTTTGGCGCAAGGCGTCCACACTATGGAAACTCTGTCAGATTACATGATACAGATCACAGATAGTGGAGTGTTGTTATTCATATGTATATATTAATAACATTAGTTCTTAAGTTAAATTGTTACTAACATTATGGATCGGTGGTCTGACAATAAACGAATTTTAATCAATTTAATTTCGAAAATGTGGTCAGCAAAACTGTTTTTCGTGTTACAATACATGTTGTGTTACAGCAACCTGCGCCTTTAGAATTAATTAAATGTGGCAAAGACGCTGAGCCACACTTGTTTGCCACCTGCACTATAAGTCAGCAATAAGCAAAACAGATGGCGCTGTTTAACAATCAATAGATCATTATTCATTACCATTACGTTCCTATTTACAAAAGAAAATGTTAAATTATTGAGAGTGATGAGTTCCCTCAAGTATCTCAAAAGCACTCAATGTAAATATTTTACATAACGTAGACATGCATTTGCAAAAATCGGAGATGCGTTCATCTTCGAATTATTGTAAACTTTCTTTTCAATTAGTGCGCATGCTCCATTTTACGGATCGAAGTCCATGCTATGAGTTGACAGGTCGAGATAGATGGCGTAGCAACTTTGCACGTTTCCTTCCCTCTCTCGCCCCTTCCGTGACATTTTTGTGAAACGACAGACTCGTTTCCTGTAAAAATTATCTAATAAATCATATTAGGGCATGGTCGGTAAAGTTTTTCACACGAATAACCGTGAAATTAAAGCTGTAACCGTGGTTAAGTTTTTTTGTGCCAAGTGCAACTAAACAATCAAGATTCCGCCGATAATTCAAAGCCTACCCAGTGGGTGGCTAAATTTGGTAAGTTAATGTTCTATTTCATCAATTATTGTGCAATATATATGATATTTCTTATCTATTTATGAAGTTCTTACTGCATGCTTTTATTAGGACAAATAAAAATCTCCATACGTTGTCGAAATCGTGATTATAAAGTTAGGTTTGATAAACGTTTATCGCGTCACTTCGCCTTGAAATTTCGTTCGGGTCGGTTTCAATTTAATATAAATTACATAGTTAAGCAATAAACAGCGTCAGTTTTTATCTAAGTATTTATTCTGTGACGAAATTATCGCAACTGTTTGGTCTAGCATCTCATTATTAATAACTACCTTGTACTGATGTGTCATGCGTGTACAATACTAACATGAATTCATTTGTGACATGAGCTTGTAATGTATTCTGTCCTCATCCTTCTAATTTTTTTCCTGAAGCGCCTAACGTGTTGTTAAAAATATACAATGATTATTAGTATCAAATTTCATCCCATCCCTTAATTTTTTGTTGCAAAATTCTATCATTACCATCTGGTCAGCCACTCTTGTAATAACTAACTAGGGTTGGCAATTCTCTTGCAATAAAACATTCTAATTTTTGGGTTTCATAGAGATAACACTATCATATATTCTATCAAACTCCATTAGTTACCGTTTTGCAAACAAAATTAATAGTGTGTAGTTGATTAGAGTATACCATATTCATCATCTTTTCATCAATCGTAGACACATCTGTAGTTCTCAACTTGGAGCCCGAGTTAGAATATGTATACCAAATGGTTTTTATTATTGAAAGCTGGCATGGCTAGTAGTCTGGTGCAAAGCAAAGAATATAGTATTAAAAACAAGTCAACAAATATAGCATCAAAACTACATTTGGGTAAATGAATCTTTACTATTGGGTTAGTCAGATGTAGTTATTATACATACAAGGTCTTTACACATTTGTTGAGACAGAAGACCTATAGGAGAGGATATAAATATTTTTTCTAAATTCAGTCTCAAACTAATACTAATCATTTCTATGTTCAAATTGTTTCATGAGAATACCATTTTTGACATTTGGGAGAGTGAGATTAAATTGTGACAAGAGAACTGGCCCTTAGGTCTTGTTTTTATAACATATCTTACAAATTTTTAGCAATCACTTAACCGAGGAATGCCTTGTTTCTTCTAGATAATTTTACCTTAATCTATTCTTTATTTGAGAGAAGTCTGGGACCCACTTAACAACATAAATGACAAACTGCCCACTATATCTTTGGATATTGAACTGATGTTATTACATCTAATAAAAAAAATATTAAAAAATCCATTCTTGCCCAGGTGCTGCTTTCAATTTTGATTAATTCACAGAGATGTGTGTTTTAAAATAACTCTGTAGAATAGATAAATGTTGATAATATATTGACGTTAATTTCTATAAAAAGCATTTAAAAAATATGTATTCACCTGATGGGTTTAGTCAGACTGTCTATAAAATTAAAATAGGTACAACATGTAGTTGTGAAATTTCCAATGTTCCATTTTAACATTGTAGGTGTCGCAATAAAAAAAAATACAAACATGAGTTCTCCTTCTCTTTGAAGCCAGTTAAAACAGAATATTTTTTTTACCTTTTTATAATAGCACAAATTTTCATTTCAAAACAAGTTTTATGATTATTAAAATTCTCATTCTTAACTAATATTTTACATTGCATGTCACTAACCACTAGCACATATTACTATACAAATACACAAAACACATGGTTGTTTGTCTAAGTGATATACTAAAGCCATCCTAACAATCAAATATTCATGTTTAATTTACACAAACCTTGTGAATATAACTATTCAATAAACACAAATTTTATCACAATCTTAAGCTAACATTTTGTTGTTTATGTGCATATAACAATTAGTAATAAAACTAAGTAATAGAGATATCATATTCCTTTACACTTTAATGAAAATTTAACAAAATAGTATTGAAGCTATTGGGATATTAATTTTACAATATTTTATATTTTTATATTTTATTTATTCATTTTGCAAATGTAGGTCGAAAGTTGGTACATGTTTGTTAAAAAGGTATCACTACATTTGGCCTTGCGGCATGCAAATTAGAGCCATACAAATAATTAGTGGACATGCATTTATACTACACTTCATTACAGTTCATTCGAGATACGTACATTATGTCAGTAGTTACTAAATATCACATAATCAAAATAAAATCAAATGCGTATGTCAACTGTAATAAGATTTCACATAATCAAAATAGAATAAAATAGGTATGTCAGTAATAGGAAATAATACATTATGAAAATAAAATCAAATTAGAAAATGTCAATTACATTAATTATTAATTAAATAATGATAGTAACAAATGATATCCGTGTTCAATTTAGTAAACTCAATTAATTTAATTTCAGTGAAACACCAATTTTATCTATTTCAATGACTTGTCATTTATGTACTCTTCAACAGAATAATAACATTTCTCCAGCAAAAGGTTCTTAAGGCTACGTTTAAATTCATTTATGTTTGTGATATGCAAAATAGAAATTGGTAGTCGGTTGTATATAATACATATCTTTTTTTTTAATACTAATACTATAGTACTTAATACTATGAGTGACCATGATAGATTATAATTATACTAGGTATCAGGACTTCTCGTGAATTATATCTTGGAACTTACTATTTCTGCCGACGTTATGTGACCATGGGTGCTGCAACGCATCCGAAACGTTGGCAGAAATAGTAAGTTCCAAGATATAATTCGCGAGAAGTCCCGATACCTAGTATAATTATGAATTCACACCGCGAAAGTTTAAAATTAACATGATAGATTAAATACCTATATTTAAAAAATGTTTGCGTATGCTATTGATGTACATACTTAATAGTTTTGGTTAAAATTTCATACTTCTACACTTTTATTCTTTTTCTTTCATACCCTTACCTTCTTTGATGGTTTTGTTTTCAACCAGTGCCTAAATCAATCCTGCAGTTATATTGTGATGAACAGAATACATTACCTATTTCGAGAATTGTTTTTTAATAGGTTGTCATTGTCTTTAAAGAAATGATAAAGTGTGTTGTATTATTTATATTTAGTATACAGCATGTTTATTATGAAAGGGTTGCCATATATGTAATTTTTATTGAGCTTTATAATCATTATAAATATAAACATGTTTAAATTAAACATGAATAAAGTTTATTTATTTTTGTATGTTTTAGTTGCAATGTACTGCTATAATTGATAATAAATTTATTCATTTATTTGTATGAGCGTCAAATTGTAATGGCAGTTGATACTTAAATTTTAATGAATTCTAAATTATTATGAGTGATGAATATTTTTTGTATTAAATGGCATCCTCTAGTTGATATGATTGCTACATGCAAAAATTAATTCCTTTTATTATGTGTCTCTTGTTATTCCTAGTCAAACACACTTTTTCATTTCTTTATAGGTCTGACTAAATATGGAAAAGAAACGGGACTCATTTTTTCTCAAAACGAAAATCGGTAAAATTTCTGAGCACAAAATGACGGAACAAAAAGAAAAGAGACAAGAAGAGTTCAATAAAAATCGTGAAGGTGTTGTGGAAAAACCGGAGAAAGCACAGAAAAAACCTTTTGATAAGAAGGCATACCGCCTGAAGAAGTATAGTAAGAAGTATAAACTTGGGCAATGGGAGGAACAACGTAAGAAGAGATTACTCCGCGAGCATCAAAAGGAGATGAAAAATGACCTCTCAGCCGGAACCTACAATCCTAAAAACTTCGATGAAGACACCCCTGATGGTAATGAAGAAATTGGTAAATACGTGAAACACCCTGACTTACTTGAGTATAAAAAGACTGCAGTAGCAAAACCAGTAAAAAAAGACCCATTCTTAAAAGCAAAAGAACAATTCAACAAAGTAAAACAAGATAAATTAGCAAAACAGCAAGAGATAGAGAGAGTAAAAGAAGAAAAGAAGAAGAAGTTGGAAGAGTATAAGAAGAAGAAACATGACAGGTTCAAGAAGTTAAGCAAGAAGACAAAGAAAGGTCAGCCAGTCATGTCTGGCAGGCTGGAATTGCTTCTAGAAAAAATTCAAGGCTCAAAATAGAGCATAAATGAAAATAATAGTAGTAGTTCTTGTTGTGAATGGTTGTATTTATTAGTTTAATTTTTTTTTTTAAGTTAGTGATATCTCGTTAGACGTGGGAACGAAGGGAGTAACGTATGCAGTACTGATTCAAATGATTCATGAACTAATAATAATCTGAATCAACAGAACTAAATTAATTTATCGATAAGATATTATTCGTAATATTTTTTAGAATCGACACTTAAAGATTCCCTAAGCTAGCCAGAAAAATGATACAGGCATGGAATCTCACTCTTTAGACCGTCTTCTGTCACATTTCGTGCTAATATGGTGCAAACTTCGTGCAAAAATACATACTATTACATTACATATAATCACGCCTTTATCCCCGTAGGGTTAGGCAGAGGTGAATTAACACACACATAGGGTGAGCCTATTGCCGTCTTCCGGGCACTATTATTGACTCTAGCCTATCTGGTGCTGAGTCTGGGCTGTATATATCTGTCTGATGTTAAGCAGCCCTATCCCTTAGTCGCCTTGTACGACACCGCATGGGAAGAGATGAGGTGGTCAAATTCTACTCTGCCGGGTACCACGCGGCGGCAATTCATGCGATATTTGTACGAAACAGCGTAACATGCATAAAGGCGCGGTTATAAATTTCTTTTTTTATAAGTTCATAGTGACGATATTATTCAGTTAAAGTAACGCGTGTAAATTTACGATTATAAGGCAATTTATTTCGCTAATGCATCCTTTTGTTCTCTTTTATCATTTCATCTATGGATGTAGATTATACTTTTTATTGATTTTGTGTTACGATCATGAACTACATGAGTGTGTTAGATTGTGTTGTACATTTGTTGTTACGTGTCGTTTTTTGCTCTCGAAAAATCTATTGTAATTTAAATTGACAGTATTTATTGTTCCTGAGTTAGGAAATAAAATTTGTAAGTCACTTCTGTCTTTTTAGTTATTATACCTACTTAGGTTTTGATAGGTTTTCAACGAGATTTTTTTTTGTTTTTTATTCCACTTAGGTGGCAGACAAGTACACGGCCCAGCTGATGGAAAGTGGTTACCATGACCTATGAACGTGTGTAACACCAGTGGAGTCACATCCGTGCTGCCGACCCTGTAAGAACAGAGATTTTGTGCCGTCAGTGTAGAGGACAAAGCAGGACAAGCCTTTGGTCGTCCCACTGACAGCACAAAAACTCTCCTGTGAGCTCTGGCTACCCTACTCACCGCCGGGAACACAACACGAAGTTATTATAACCGCGGTATTCTGTAGGTATACTTAACACTAATGTTTAGAGGACATCGACAAATAACCTCAGACCTTAATAGCGTAAAGTGTGATGGCAGTACCTATGAATACGCAGGGGATGCGGGTTCGATACCCGCTCATTATATATAACTGTGGGTGTGACTGTGCCTCGGAGAGCACGTTGAACAGTCGGACCAAGCTGTTATACCAACATCTAAAATGGGTGTAATAGCCTACCTACACAAAAGGGCTGATCATCCCTTCACTCCACTGCATCCTCAGTACATTCCCGTTTAACTGCAGTAGTAAAGGGAGGACCCCCGTGCAAATTTTAATCTTGACATTTAACAAGGATGGAGGAACACACGTGTTTCTTCCTACGATCTTGGGTCTTTTGTGAAAATGCATCTGATGAGGCCGTCAAGCTGAGGCATTGTGACTCATTTCTCAGCCCGTAGACCGTATGTCGTAGAGGGTGACACGTGTAGAAATGGCGTCACCACCATGGATACCCAAGACCGTGCGAAGAGGAAAAACCAGCAGGTGAATCCTGGGCTCCGAGGTGAAAGCCCCGGATGCAAGCGGGAAGATAGGTCTTCATGATGATGATTTCTAAAACTTTACCTTAACGTGAGGCCCAGAATAGAACCCTGGCAGAAGCAGGCTGCGGCGGCAGCGCGCCTTGCGAGTAACGAGTTGGGGACTCTGTGGTCCCTTGTACCCGAGGAGAGGGCCAGATTGAGAGTGATGGCTCTGGGTCGGCCGGGGTGCGAGGGATATGCCTGTCAACTTCGCCACCGGCAACCAAAACGACCCACAGGCGTCGTGCGTTGTAGTCGGTTCGAGTCCGACGTCCGACATAACCTCTCCCACTGGCTCCAGTTTATCCGTGGAAAATTTCCGCACATAATAAAAAACGCACAGAATACATAATAGTACTACTAATAGACTAGATGAAGTTATATTGATGTGACTTATATATAATAAAAACCTCGAACCACACTTTGTCATCAGTCATTCTCTGAGTCTTTTCCCAACTTAGTTGGGTTCGGTCGGCTTTACTTCGATATTTTTCATGAAGCGACTGCCATCTTACCTCTACAACCAATATTGAAGTACTAACTACAGAACTTCAATATTAGTCTACATTTTTTATCGCGGAAAATATGAAATAGGTACCCAATGGATTGCAACGGTTGCAATAGCGGGACCAGTATTCCATGAGGCGGAGCCGCGGGCTTTTTTTTTATTTTTTTATTTTATATAGGACACGCCAACTTGACCTCACCTCGCCTGATGGTAAGCTAAAGGCAAAGTCTCAGGAAAGAGGGTCACCATTACAGACACTAAGTGTTAAAATGGTGGCACTCAGCTTGGCGGCCTCAAAAACTTCAACTAGTAGCTTCAACTAGTAGGTCTATAAATGAATATTACCTTGTCCTGCTTTGTCCTCTGCACTAAAGGCACGGCACAGAAACTCTGTGCCAGGTCTAACAGGGTCGTTGGGTTTTTCACGATTGCGACTCCCCCCCCTGATTTTGCACTCGTCTATAGGCCACGGTAACTATGATCCATCGAGGGCCGTATGGATGTCTGCCACATTAGTGATATAAAAAGAAAAAATACATTTCTGCTCACTTTGCTATTTTAACTTACGTACGTAGTGTAAGAGCTTAAGCGACGACTTGCAATATTTTTGGAGAATTGTACAAGCCGACCTTGAAGAACATATTCTTTCAGCCTGGACTTTGCTTTATTACAGATTTATCTTTATTACCCCTCGTTTACACTACGAAACCAGTTGGAAACTTGTTTATAAAAAACATGTTGAAGACTTGTAAAAGATTAATCAATACACAATACTTGTTTTATACATGTATCTCAGATACTTTTTCGTTCACATGGGATATATAGCCAACAAGTTGTAAACAAGTATAAAACACATTTGCCTTCACACTGTAGCCTGTGACATATTGCAACTTGTCAAATACATGTTTTATACTTAGGTGTAAACGAGGGGTTACATGTCAAAGTCATTACATGACAAAAAAAAACGGAAAAATATACAGACGTTATCACTGCGAGAGAAGGAAAACTCGAAATAAATCTCTGTATCAACCCGTCTGGCCAGCGTGGAAACAGTAGGCCAAAGGTTCCCAACATTGGGAGAGACTCATGTCCAGCAATGGATTGCGATGGGCTAATTGATTGATTGACATGTCAAAGATGACTGCTGATGCACAAGTTCAAAGCATTTCTGATACAGTTGGCACGTACGCGTGCGCGCCTACCATATCATACGAACTTCAGTCAAATCAGTAGAACAACTATTACTTGTAACTGATTGCTACTGTTTGGAGTGGATTCACATCGGTAGTATAATGGTCGTAACATCGACCTCATAACCACTAAGCTACAGACGCTTCATTTGCGTGCGGCATGTCCACCATCATTGATCTAAAAGATTGCACTTAGAACTCCAAGGTCCACTATTCCTTCATTATTCTTTTATCTCGGCTTGTACGGAAGCGTCTGCTATCAGACTTCCCAACCCCAAGAATAAAGAGCCTCATCCGTCTCCAGGTGTACTAGCTTTCGGGGGAGCTTGGCTTGAGCCTTGAGCTCCGCAAATGTACGAGGGTCTATAAACCGAAACTGCAATAACATTTTTATGTTTAGTTATTGTTTTTTTTGTCTTCCATGTACAAGAAATTATAGGGACGCCAACAACAAATCCAGATAGAAAAGTCTAGAACTGCAATTTCCTTAAGACGATAGTTTTGAGATAATATTCCATAACAATAGTATCAACATTGTACCTGGTAAAGCAGCCATTGTCTTGGCGTCTAAAGAACCATCATTGTACCTTACCAAAGCCCTATTGTTTAGAAGGATAAATAGACGCAGGCGCAGAATTTACGAACTCGCGTTAAACAAAACGTATTGAGATATGAATATCAGTTACTTGAACTGTAATCTTAGTTTTGTACTACTGTATTTGTTTCGACCATAGATTCCCTCTTAAAATATAACAATTCTAAAATAGCATTATATCAAGCTATCATAAGCCTAAAATTAAATCGGTGGGAATCGCGACTAACGTAGTGGCACATTGTACTGACACTTTGTTATAAAGGTATCAAACTCTCAGTTCGATGTACGACAGAGAAAACGCTCTATAAAGCATCTTAGTCGAACTCTCACTCTTTCCGCCTTCCCTGTGGCGTGCCAAGTTGAAAGCCGGATACACACAACACAAACCCCGTTTTATTGCCTTCGTTTGACGCGGTACCATCCAAAGTTCGTGCTTTGCAACCCCGGAACTGTTCTACTCCTTAACTAGACTTGAATTATCTCACGGGAATGATTTCCATCGTATCCCACTAACCCCGAGAGGGAGGCCTGTACCAGAGCTTCTCGTACAACTCAGAAACGGCCGGCTAGTGTAGAACTGGCTGAATAAAATTGAAATTACAGCCAATGAAACATCGACGCGATAGAAGACCGAGTGACGCCAAATATAAACACCTAATACTCTTTATACCTCAATTAATATCCACTGGCTGTTATCTGAGAAAGCTGCAGTTTCCTCCGCTCATAAAACTAATTAACAGTCGCACAGTATACATAATACTCTTGATGTGTAAACAGAAATTTTATAACAGCTTGTATTGTTTGGAAAATATTTGTTTGATGTCTGCTGATATTCATTATGAAACATTTTTATCTTATACCTGTATATCCTAGAAATAACAGGCAGAAATGTTTGAAATATGGCGGCACGCTGTCGACCGTTCTGACCCTTAGATAGGGCAGATGGCGTTCACAGTAGGCTGTCAACCCTGTCAGTCTTGAACTTCGCGTCTTATCACATCATTCCTAGGCCTTCAAGACAAGTCTATGACGACCATCTTACGTTTTCTTTAGTGGTTCCAATCTGGGCTTTACCTAGATCTTGGTTCCTTTGAAGTGTGTGGCCAATTCAAATCCATTCTCCATCCTACATTATCTCGATAGGATTTCGTACCCCATTTGCAGGAATGTCGCTACGGGACTAAAATTTATTCATGATCATTACCAATCGGCATACGCGTTTAACTTTAACAACACTACCTAGGAACATTCACTGGGTTAAGTGATAAAAGCGATTAATTATAATGAGAAACAGTAGATTCCAACCGTGGACACTTACCTAGATCTTGGTCTTGGTTCCTTTGAAGTGTGTGGCCAATTCAAATCCATTCTCCATCCTATATTATCTCGATAGGATTTCGTACCCCATTTGCAGGAATGTCGCTACGGGACTAAAATTTATTCATGATCTTTACCAATCAGCATACGCGTTTATCTTTAACAACACTACCTATTAACATTCACTGGGTTAAGTGATAAAAGCGATTAATTATAATGAGAAACAGTAGATTCCAACCGTGGACACTTACCTAGATCTTGGTCTTGGTTCCTTTGAAGTGTGTGGCCAATTCAAATCCATTCTCCATCCTATATTATCTCGATAGGATTTCGTACCCCATTTGCAGGAATGTCGCTACGGGACTAAAATTTATTCATGATCTTTACCAATCAGCATACGCGTTTATCTTTAACAACACTACCTATTAACATTCACTGGGTTAAGTGATAAAAGCGATTAATTATAATGAGAAACAGTAGATTCCAAACGTGGACACGCGACTCAGACCTGACCCTTTTATCAGAGCAGATACGAATGACTAAGATAATATTATCTCGAACAATAACAATATTTTGGCGCCTAATTAGCTGTTTGACAAT
Source organism: Eilema griseolum (assembly GCA_963662185.1). Taxonomy (NCBI): domain Eukaryota; kingdom Metazoa; phylum Arthropoda; class Insecta; order Lepidoptera; family Erebidae; genus Eilema; species Eilema griseolum. Next base: position 7,000,756 of record OY759254.1, on the reverse strand, counting down.
TGACACTTATCTGACAGATGGTAAACATTGACCTCCGCTATGGATAAAGGTATGATTCCGAGGCCGACCGCAAACAGCAGCAGACGCAGAGCGTACCATTAAATAGACTAGAATATGATCATTTTGTCTATTGTTTTAATTCATTGTGGCTTCTCTATGGTACCTACCGTTTATCCTTTTGGAAGATTAACAAGTAATGTATACGAAGAGACGACACGTCAAAATCAGTCCCGCAATCTGCTCATTTATCTAAAACTATACCTTTGCATTTTTGCACATGCATTACTTGTGAAACTTGAATACGGATAAACGGCGCTATAGAGAAGCCGCAATGAAATAAAATAATAACCAAAATTATTCATATTCTAGTCTACTTACGCTCTGCGTTTTGCTGCTGCTGTGTAACACCGCTGCGTGCTGCAGAGTTCGGAATCATATCTTACAATGTCATCACTCGTGAAAATCGTGCTCATGCTATTACGGACCACCAGATAATTGTGCGAGGAATAGACGGAAAGCTTTCTGTGTATCCAGAAATAGGGAATGCAGAGTTATAAGCAACATTCATATCGATTTTCCATTTCCAAGTTGCAAGTTGCAGTTTGCACTTTAGAATCCGAGGTCCAATTATTGTTCTTGTTGATATTGTTCGGCTTTGCCAGACATTTGTTACCCACTTAGCCTATTGCAGAGCGCAAGTGCATGGCCGCACCAGGGAAGGCGACTTGCCTGTATTGTATAACCTACTTTGATAAGAAGTTTTTTTTTTCGATTGATTGCGTATCACCGCAGACATAAATTTTGTACGTAAAATGTATAAAACTGAATTAATCCTTGTTAATCACGCATACTTGTAATCATTTTGTTATCAACCATCTAGCCCTGTAATGCTGTAGTTCCTTTATAACTAATTTTTATTATATCTATTGTCTGTCTCATACTTTGAGTGATAGAATATCATTTATCTTTATAAGCCAACTACCTTCAAAATTAAAAAAAAAATTGGGTACTATTTATGGTCGCTCTCAATGGTGGTATGAATACAATGACTGTAAAAGAATATGATCATATTGTCTACATAATTGTTACTTTTTGTCAAAAGCAGTTCGTACCTTAGCATTAACGAACTTCACTGTGATGTTTCATTTCTTTCTTTCATTGTACAGAAAAGAGAGAAATGATCATTATGGTCAAAATGTCTTACTAACCTCATGCAAAAGGACTTAGTGTTAATCTCACTAACTGTCAGTTAAGTTTGTTGTTGTGTTGGTTGTGTTTTGTGTAGTGTTGGATCGTTCATGACAGTTAATAATTAAAAAGTGTTATATTTCTAAACTAGAAGGAGAAAGAATTTTTCATTTTTGTAAACTAGACGGGAAATAAATTCGTGGCTCGGTATGTAGTAATCCTATTTAAAATTAATTTTTACAAATACCCAAATTTTGCACTTAATGGACACTGGTAGATACAGCTAGCCTCTTAGAACATTGAAAGGGAGTCTAAAATACTTCATTTGATTTATTACTACTCAAAACGCTTGTGAGATACGGATAAACAATTAATATAAAATCAAAGTCTAATCAAAGACCTCGATAGCGTCTACCAAGTTGGTGACTCATGCCGCTTGTAGGGCGACAGCTGATAAACGCTTCTAGCTATCGAATAGAATTCGATACATTTTTCACCTTTTTTTTTTAATCCACTTGGTTGGCAGACAAGCACACGGCCCACCTGATGGAAAGTGATTACCGTGGCCTATGGACGTTTAATACCACAGGAGTCACAGTCGCGCTGGCAAACCTGTAAGTGCGAAATCTATAGCGCTCATGGTATAAAGTTTGACACTGCCGACCACCAAGGGATTTCCTGTGCAAAATTTCTTTCAAATAATTTATTTCGACGCTAGTTAAGTATTAAAGTAAAAGGTTTATTACGAACTTGCTGCCCCGCTCCAGTTTCGTTCGTGCCATATTTTGAAATTTCATTATTATTCCTTTGAGCCCGTAATTTCAAATAATGTATGGAAATCTGTCAGATTTGTTGATATTTGTGATTACCGCTCCGCTCCCTTACCACGATATTATAGCCTAAAACCTTCATCGATAAACGGGCTATTCAACATAAAAATATTTTTTTCAATTCGGACCAGTAGGTCTTGAGATTAGCGCGTTCAAACAAACAAACCAGCTCCTCAGCTTAATAATACATATTAGTATAGATTTCAACCTTAGTCCCTAGCCCTAGTCAACTTCACTTGCTAGTAGTGCAATTGCTAAACAAGGATGAGGCCCTGGCGCCGATTGCACTCAGGGTTAAGAGATCAAACGGCAGTGATTTGTTAACAAACAGATTAAAAGTAATTAGTTAACCCCGAGTTCCAAAATTGACTTTGGAATCCGGGTTCGTGGTCGAGTTGTAAACAACTTGGAAATCACTATGAGGATAATGATGATAATGACAGTGCGCAGTGTAGTAAACTCATGAAAGAGACGAGACACTCGTAGGTATAACATACCCAACGAGCATCCCAGCTTGTCTAACCAAGCTGATAAAAGTAACGACTGCAAAATTTGTTCAAGGAATCATTGTTATTACATGAAGTTTACTATCCCGAGATTATTAATATATTATATTATATCATACATTGTCAGACATGCGCCAGATACATGTACGTTGGGGCGATTACTTCATATCATTTTTATTTAGGTACGTTAGCTACGTCCTCTCCGATTATCTGATTACTTTTTAAACGGGATTTTTAATTAACTGAGTAATATAACCAATTTCGGTTATCGACAGTATAGATTTTGTGTGTGCTTCCAGATGGACGTGTTATAAAATAATGTTCTGCTTAAATTTTTTATAACTGTGGTACCACCAGAGGTACCACTGGATGTACTACAGTTTCAAAAGGCAGTCACGTTTCCCCCTTCTCAAACCCCCGAAATCCTTTCGGTTTTAAAATAGGGGTTTATCTCATTATTATCTAAAATAAATCTTCGGGGGAATCGCGACTAACCCCAGTTTTGGAGGTTTCGTCGAAAAATATTCAATGTCTTAGGAACCTCTTTCGAATCACTATCACGCAGTGTTCAGTAATAATGACTCACAGATTACAGAGCTCAGTCTTCATGAGATATATTATATTGAATGATCGCTAGAGTGACAGATGTTTCTAGACTAAACTAGACTAGAATTCTTTCGAAACAGGATATTTCCTCCCAAATACGTTAATTTGAGGTACCTATTTGTCCAGACAGTACCACACTGGTAATGACACCCTACAGCGGGCTCCACTAATGGGCTGATATTACTATCTCAAATTGCCACGCTGTTAAAATATTAGAACATCATCAACGTTATTGACACACACAATCTCGGAACAAGGATCACTTTTATTAGGTTCATTAGATAGGTTTAAATAATTGTTTGTTTTAAAGATTTCGCCTTGTTTTTGTTAAAAAACTTATGCTTTACCACAGGGTAGATAGCAGTACTGACGTATTTCCTCAATTAGATATTGTGTAAATAACCAAAGGTCGTCAAATGCTTCGTGCGCATACGCATTCGGGCACCTGTTTCGTGCAAATCATATAGAGTGAATTTCATGCAAATCATTTGCACAAAGATCGTGCAAAATGTGAATACGATTTGTACAAAACTCATGCGGACGCCCTCATGCCCGACACGCATGGAGCAGCGGATGGTCTAAAAAATTGAAAGTTTGACGAGACCTCTACATTGCCTCACGTACATTGACCTTCAGCTTTCAATCGAATTTCTATTATTTTTATCAATAATTTTTATCTACAGCTGTATTGACCAAAGAGGGTTATGCCTCCAAATCTCAATCACATATTGAAAACTATCATAATCAATATGCTTAGGAGCTTAGTAGCAACTTGCGTGATCATCATAATCTTTGCGATAATCACGTTCTTCCACTTCAGTCAAACCATTGTGTATGTTTTTTGAGAGTGCCTAAAACCTTAACTGCCAATCCATTGCCATTCTCCCTTCTGTGGACCGTGGTCCATGTGGTTCTGGCTAATGATATGCTTTAGTAAAAACATTCGACAAGGTGCTTGAGTAGAGAAGAACGGACAATATAATATTATCTTTGATTAGTGCAGGTATAGACTTATTAGGGAACATTTTCTTGAAGATTTACTCGTGTTAAATCTCAATTAAACCTTCATTTGGTAATTATATTCGCAATTTTGGCAACTGGACAAATGATCCAATGTCTTCGTAATACTTATTTACACGCGGTGCTCACAATATTTTCTAAGAAGATGAAACATCTATAAAAGGAAAATGCGGTATGTGATATTAGTAACGATAAAATAATAAGTCGCATTGATTTTGACTTTTTTTGTCTTATAGTGTCAGGGTTGTCACAAAGCTAACATGATATTGATTGTATATAAACAATGCACAGCAGTGGAATAGTGAAGCTTGCGCTGTTATTCCAGTAGACGTGTGTTACCATTATCGAGTAGATACAGAAATGTTCACTATATGCATACTCCTCTATACTCCATACTCCACTTTAGGTGCACCTAAAATATAGAGTGAAAGCTTTTTCCAATTCTTTAAAACGCTCAATTGTGAATCGTTTCGCACAATAACATTAGAAGTGCCATCTAGAATTCAATCTGTCCTTTTTTTTTTTTACGTGCGCAAAATCGCCTCGGATACCTCTCCACCGGAGCCGGTGAGAGAGGTTTTGTCGGACTCGAACCGACTAAAACGCACGCCTGTGGGTCGTTTTGGTTGCCGAAGGTGAGGTTGACAGGCATATCCCTCGCACCCCGGCCGACCCAGGGCCATCTCTCACGATCTGGCCCTCTTCTCGGGTGTGGGGACTACAGAGTCCCCCAACTCGTGTCCGGAAACGGGTAGGCGCGCCAAGCGCGCCGCCGCGGTCTGCTTCTGCCAGGGTGACAGGCGGCTCCACCTGTCACCCCCAGGCCGGGAATTCAATCTGTCCTCAGATCTAGTTATAAATCGAAATTCTAACACCCTATCCCTTAGTCGCCTTGTACAACAAGCTTGGAAATGAGCTGTTTGCTCAACTATGCTACTCAAGTCAATTATATATATATATATATATATATATATATATACCACTCAGGTGGCAGACAAGCGCACGGCCCACCTGATGGAAAGTGGTATAACTATATTTAAAGTTCCTATAACTATATTGTATTTAGACTAAGGAGAACCTAACAAATGTTCGTGAATAGACCAAAAAAACAATCCCCGCTGAGTTTCTTGCCGGGGTATTCTCAGGTCGGGGCCGCGTTTCGAAGCGGTGTGTGGTCCATTTGCTAAACTAGTCTTTCATATTTTTTTTTATATTGACGTCTTGTAAGTTCCGTTTTAATGGTATAAATGATTTTTGACTTTGACTCTGCACTGAGTATTAATCTGGAATACGGGGATAAGTAAGTCACTACGATATTGTTGATAGTGTACTTCAGAGGATGTGACAGACAATTTATTTTAATGTAAACATAGGTTTCACATACGAACATAAAATTATACTGTTAAGTAGGTCTTAGAATTATTTGCTGGAGGAAATTACGTTTTATTATCAGGCAGGCTTCGTACAACAAAAGATACTGACTTTATAACGTTTAATTTATCAACACGTGCCCTTAGTTCAATTGTTTACATATAGTTATGTTGATTTAACTGCAAACGTATTATAGTTTTGAGAGAAATAACTTACTAATCAGCTAGATAGATAGATAATACTTTATTGTACACCAATACATTTACAACTGAGACAAGTAGGTAACATGTATATACAGTTTAATGTACAATGGGTGGCCTTATCGCTGAAGCGATAGTATGTTAATAATATTTTGTTGTTTTTTTCTCTGATTTTTTTCTTCTTTTCGGATCAAATTGTGCGACTACCCACGTATAGTCAAATTAATAATTAAAAATGAGTAAACGAGCTTATAAAGTTTCTGTGTATTAATTTGTTAAATCAAGTATCTGTAAGAGAAATAAATAGACAAATAGCTTTTTTCCATTAAAATTTACGAATACATACCTACATACATGCATATTATATGTCTCGCCTTTATCCCCGGAGACTTAGGCAGAGGTGTATTAACACCCACATTTCACCAATCATAAAATTCGGTCCCACGTAATAGGGGGTGAGCCTATTGACGTATTCCGGGTGCTATTGTTAACTCTAATCTAAGGCTGAGTCTGGGTTGTATATATCTTTCTGATTTTAAACAGCGCTATACCTTAGTCGTCTTGTACAATACCGCATGGGAAGAGATGGGGTGGTCCAAATTCTACTCTGCTGGGAACCACGCAAATCAAATGTTTAAATTTAATTGAAAATTGTAGATACCAACCCTAGCGCTACAGGCTAGTTGCGCAGGTAGGTAACTGAAATCAAGGTCTCCCGAATCAGACCTTCAGTAGGAAGACCTACAGTAGGTCTGTTTCGGGAGATCTTGATTTCTTAGGTCATTTAGTTTGTGCTTATAAGCCGCTATAAAGATATCTAGATCCTAGAACGCCGTACACAAACTATACACACAATTATTTGATGACTGATCAAGTAAATCATTCTAGAATTACTAATTTTTTTATCTATTATTGAATCTATTATATCGTAGGCTTCATCTTTCTGTTCTATATGTATAACATAGCGTGAACTTCAGACAGTAAATACTTATATTTACGAAAGTATTACTGTCTGCATGTTACGCTTTCACACCTAAACCACTGAACTCTGAGTTCACTGAAGCTATCTCTGCACATAAATATCATTAAATTCATTGATAAAATTCGGCGCAAAGATAGATTAATCCTTCGAAAAGTACATAAATTATGGTTAGTCGCATTAACAGAAATTCACCCAGGTGGCGCCGCGGATAACAGCTAGTATATAACTAAATGTATTAGATCATTAGTATATTGGCTTTTTGGTCACGCGCGGACCGCTCCCCCACAGATTAGAAGATCGTAAGGTTATCTAGCTAGGAACGTGTAATGATGTTGACATCCATTATCTGCTGAACTCTTAATACAATATAAATTATCTTATAAGTGTAGCTCAAACTATTAATTAGCCAAACTAATGAATATTATTCATACATTGGTCGGTCAATCAATCAATTAATTACCCTCTTGCAATCCACTGCTGGACAAAGGCTTCTCCCAATGGTGGGCGGCTTTGGCCTACTGTTTCCACGCTGGCCAGGCGGGTTGGTTCAATTTTTTTCAGGGTTTCCTTCTCTCGCATTGATATCGTCTGCGTATTTTTTCGTTGGTCGCCTCTTGCGATGCCTTTCGAGTTGGGGTGGTGATACTTTCATTATTTTTCCGTCACCATACGGTTGGACGGATACCACATTGGTCGGTGTTATAATATTTATTTTAAACAACACAATGTTAATAGTAAAGCATAGCACCTAAAAACGTGTCACACGGATACGATAATTCTGATCAAAGTCTTCGTGAATCCAAAAATTAAGAAACCGTGTCTAATTGAGCTGTTATTTTCTCGATATTGGGAGAGGCTAACAGCTGATATCACGATCAGTACCCCTAATCGTATCGTAAACGTAACGAGAGAACGGAGCATTGTGATTGGCCGGCTCCACACACAAACAGATTCACAGTAGGCAGGCGGCCAATCGCAATGCTCCGTTCTCTCGTTACGTTTACGATAAATGGTGGTGGTGTTGGTGGTAAAAAAGGGTTACAGGAGAGATCATTTTCATGATCATGTGTGCTCTAGGGAAATGTTAAGAATAATGAATGTTTGTTAACTGACTGAATTGTTAAATAATATACCTACTGGTTTGATGATGTGTGTAAATTGAACATTTCAAATGATCCTAACCGGTTTAACTAAATGGTTCAAAACAACTTAACAAATATAAATAGTAAATACATCACATTAGTTACGAAAACTAATTAACTATAATTAATTTATCTCATCGTTTAAACATTTGCGTTAGCTTACACATAATTCGACAAAGTTAACTAAAACTAGCACGCTCGTACGCCGGCCGGCTGTGCGCCCGGCGAGCACCGCCCGCGCTCGTGTTATCTGACGTCAGCGAAGCGGTTCGTGGCAGTGCATACGGGGTCTAATAATTACATCAGACTTACCTCCTATCTCACTGATAACTGGGCCATACCGCGCTCCTGATAACATGACAAATAAATACAAGTTCGCTCGCCGCCTCTGTCACTTTACAGTCATCACGCATCAGTGACAGTTGTTCTGACCTTCGGGAATTGAGAGATTCCCCGCAACCAGCTTCCGCGACGTTGTTGCGTTTTCTCCTCCACTTTACGTTTAATTTAGCAACAACCTCCGGTTGTTGCTTAAGACAGCAAATAAAGCTTTGAGAATTTCGCGACTAACGGTAAGTTAAAATATATTATTATTAAATTTAATTTTTTTATTAATTTCAAAAAAATAAAAATACATTTCATTTTTATAACTGTTAAACTTTATATTTAAAATTAATTAGGTCTTTAAAATTTTAAAAGAGTTCAGTGATTAGATAGTATTATGAACGACGAACTGATAGGAATGGGGAAAAATGTATTTCGACCAATCAAGTAATACGGATAGATTTTTATTACTGTAAACTTTAAACTTGACTCGCATCTAGATTAAATAATTGTGTATCATAAAAGTGATACCAGAATTATGGATATTTTAAAATTAACTGATTGATTAGACTTCTTAAAAATATTTTAAATTTTTTATTTTTTTATTATTAGCATAATTATTTTATTACCTATTTTTTTGTTTTCTAAATATTGTAGTATTTTATTTGTAACCAAATTAATAACAGAAGTATTTAGGTAATGCCGTTTATTTGGGAAAAGAACACTCGCATTTCGTATTAATTAGTAGTATTATTTGTTTCAATAAATTATATTCTATTCTAGTAGTTAATAGTACCTACCTCGATAATAATTCCTATTGTACGGTGGAATAATTATTAGTAAATTACCAAAGTTAAACAAATATTAGTGTGGTAGGTACTTCATTCCATTGGCCTTGGGCGCTTGCTAACTCAGTAAGGCGCCTTTGACGTCACGCCCTGAAGCGTAATTTTCACGTCATTTCAGCTGAAATCTTTATGATACAAATTGTTTGTTAATCGTTATAAGTAATTGTATTATTGATGCCTTGTGGGAATTGTATTGTAATTCCTCTTAACTGCTTCCTCTATTCTAATAATTTATGTGTCTTGCACAAATCATGTGTATCATAATCGTTATAGCTATTTTTGACTTACAAAGTTTGTATTATGAAGGTCCGTTTATTATTCCTGGCCTCTCAACCCTTAAAGGAAGGTTGGCTTATGTGATGAGACTGTTGGCTGTCAAAGATTTGGTAGGACCCTGTACAGCACTTTATCCATGTATGTACCTACATATTGTGTTACAAATAGCCACCTTATCTCTATATCGTCGTTTCTTCCTAGTTACGTCCACAGCTTCCACTTTGGAGCCTGGCTCTTTGTACAATATTGGCTGTCCCTTGCTAGTTCGCTTTGTTCTACTGGGGCGCGTTGCCAAGGAGAGTGCGGATGGATAGATTAGGTTAGAAGGGTATGGCGGAGGCTTCTACGGGAGAAATAAATAATCTGCCAGTCTATCATTAAATCATGTTTAGTCGGTAACGATTGGATGCCGTCGTTAAATTAAAGGTTAACTCTTCAAATTTGTATCCTTCATATAGGTACCCACATCATATCATAACATTCATATCACAACAACTGAATGCCCCTCAAAATGATCATAATAACTCATCTAATTGAAATGTCACAGGCACACGAATCTGCCACATAATCAATCGCTCTAAAGATATTTTAAAATAATTGACGCAATTCGGTCATACAAATAAAAAAATATTTGAGTGCCTCCCGAGAACCAGTTCGATATGATCACCAGTCGATGTAAACAAGTCAATCGGACGCACGCGCACACGGCGCCATGAGCTTCGCCGCAAATCTACCGATGTGCGCAGTAGCCGTGGTACAAACCACGGCCTTGACCGTGCGTGGCCATCAACGTGACCTGACAGATTTGGCCGATAACACACACTCAATAGAATGTATTACTTATGGGTGCCGGCTGTCGGCAAATATGCATAAGAAATCGTTACATTTTTTTCAAAGACGGTAATTGAACGGTACTGTGCGATCGCTTCCATTGCTCGGGGCATAATGTGCCACCAATGCTTCACATTATTAGCACACACGCTGCAAAAAATAGTTATGATCGCACCGTTTAAACTGTACCGATAATAGATGCTGGTCGATTTTTCGTTCATGGATACAAACGGGAGCGGTTCTCAGATGAGGAAGATGACTAATAAAAATAAGTGTCACTTCCCATCAGGTGGGCCGCGGCTTGTCTGCCACCTAAGTAGTTTAAAAAAGAAACGAAACATCGTTACGATGGCACTCAAGCACACGCATCTATTTATCGGTGCAGTGCGTACGTAGCGTTTTTCACTATTGGTGATTGTCAAACTTGCTGTAGTCAAATTTAAAATACATACTTATTGATTTTCAAATTGATTACTTAGTTACTAACAATTCTAGTAGGTACATAAATAAGTAGATAGAGGTACATAGTTAGTGTAAGCAATTGAAAGAGGCTTAATTTCGTAAGTAGACTTAGGGCATGTGCTGCGTCGTGCGTGTTCGCCTGTTTCTCCAAATAGCACTGAACTAATTTCTAAGTCTAGGTCCATTACTGAAATTTAAATGCGTCCTCCTTGATTATATTCTTATTCACTTAGGTATGATGTATGACTAGGTTTGTACACACAACAAATAAATATCTAAACCTGCACAGCTATTTCTTTGGCCGTGTGTACAGTAAAAGATATACATCTGTAATACAGGAAACAATAATAACTATCTTTATTTTTCAATTTTATCATCACATTCACTATAATAAATTATACTAAATACTTGTTGACGAAACATATTAAATCATACATTATCTTATCACAAGATTTACGAATGTTTCTTGCATAAATATAGGTAATCAGTTAATTGCACCAATTTAAATAATTAGGCCATATCTAAATCGTTACTGACGTATAATCAGCTCGGCGAACCTTGATCCCTATGACACTGACAGTTATTCCCACGACACAACCTTGTAGTAGCGTCACCGTTATATTATAATCGAATTGGCGGTGTCTAAAAATGATATTTATTAATTTTAGGCAGATATATGCAATTACAATAATATCCCGTTGGAATTATAATAATTATTAACACTTACAAGAAATTATCTCAATCAGACTTTACGTTGACGTCCTGCAAAAGTTACTCCGTTTGGAAGATATCGACTAGTGCGGAAAAGTATCGATAAACAAATATCGAAAATGGAAACGAGTGTACAAAATACATCAATAGAGCACCTACGCTCTTAGTGTCAGATTTATAATCATTTAAGTTGTTTGCGATAATAAAATAAAGGAGATTTAACAAATTTATTGTATATACCTACTCAAATAAAACAAAAGCGGTTTATTTATGATTTTTTAATATACATTAATCTGAATCTGACAATGGTGTCACCGATTGCGTCTCAGACTCGGAATCCGAACTGCAGCTGCTTTCTCCTATGTTTATGATAAACGGCTGGTCTACTATATTGTCGTATCGCACGTCTCGATTCCAATCATCTAAGCATAGCTTTTTCGTCTTTTCAACCACTTTCCTCCAATTGTCCGGAGTCACTTGACTACATGCCTCTTGTAGCAACGTAAGCATTTTATTAGCTGTGAATGGTGGAGTGGTGTTAAGCCTGGCTGCACAACCTGAAACAATAATAGTTTAGATTGAAAATGATGCAAAGTCAAAGAGCGAGATCGGGGTAAGTACATTATAAGTACATAATTTTGTACGTTAAAAGTGTGTAATTGATATAAGCACATGGATAAAAATAAAAATGCAATTTGCTAGTGAAATAAAATAGCTTTAAATAGTACTAGCCGACTAGACAGTCACCAGTGACCTAAATAAAAACATGTTAAAATAAATACAAATCAACCCACCTTTGATCTGCGCCCATATCATTTCGATTGCATTATATTGGCAGTGGTAGGGCGGTAGCCGAATCACGGTGTGCCCTTTTGATTTTGCCATCTCATCCAAGAAATATTTCTTCTTTGTTTGCTGTTTATGAAGGTTCAACAATCTAACTAATTCCTTTTTCAGCATTTGAGTATTAGCTGCCACACCATTGTTTTGCAGCCACTCTATTATTTCGCCTTTATTGTTGTTCGCGGTAGGCGCTTTATTAATTTGCACAGAGTGGTATGGGGCGTTGTCCATTAAAATGTAGTGGGGCTCGTTTAAATTGTCTAATAGTTTTGTGAACCATTTCTTGAAATTCTCAAAATTCATCTCTTCGTGATAATCACTTGTTTTCACGGATTTGAAGGCCCACAAGCAGTTAGGTACAAAACCTTTGGCTGTGCCAGCGTGGCAGATAATCAAACGCTGGCCCTTGCCTTCTGGTGCTTTGGTACAGGATTTCTCTGTGTCGTCTGTCCATGTTTTGGAGACTGAGTGATTGGCGTTGAGCCACGTTTCGTCCAGATAAACCACCTTGTCCCAGTTCTCGATGTTTTTTATTTGTCGTAGAAAATCACACCTCATCAATCCAATGTCCTTCCGCTCCATTATCACTTTTCTTTTGTCACACTTCCCATAACGAAATCCACATTTTTTTATAACTTGTCTGAGAGAAGTGAATCCACCTTTAAATAAATCAGCCGATTTCAGCGACGCTAATAATTTTGTGCAAGTCGGCAGTTCACCTCGAAAATAATAGCCGTAAATATGGTTTCGTATCGCTGCCATGTCGAAATCATCGGGGTTAGTTACGGGTCGTGCCCTATTATGTTTTTTCTTCTTTGGAGTTGATAATTTGTTCTCCTCCATCGACGATTCGCCGAACTTCTCCTTTGTAATTCGGGAAACGGTAGCTTTGCCAATTCCCAAAGCATCAGCAACACGGTCGCGTACGTTGTCAAGTGGCAACAAAGGTCCGCCATTTTGTAGTTCGCGAGCAAAATAGTCACGCAAGCGTACAACAAACTCCCGCGTTTCACTGTTGAGTACAGTTTTTCTCAGTCTTTTCGGCATTTTGAAACACCAACAAACACAAAACAGCAACAATAACAAAAACAGAAAACAACAATAGTAACAAACAAAGGATTCCGTTGACACAAGAAAACACGTGGCGCATACAAGGCGTTAGCACTCGTACTGGCGTAGCGAACTGACAGTACTAGCGTAGTGACAGATCAGATAGTGTTGCTATAACTAAAATTTTAATTCACATTAAAATTATACAGTCCGACCATGTTACCTCTGCATCGGAATATTGGCAACCCCATATACAAATACACGGATACTTGTAAATATAACAAGCATTATAATTATAGTAATGTAGATTATATTTTAAAAACATGTTTATCGATGTGGCTGAATGCAAGTCACGCCTTTGCCTATAAAAAGTTGCGATATATCGACACGACCCGTCACTAGTATGAACTGTCATAGGGATCAAGGTTCGCTGAGCTGATTATAGTAACTAAATAGCAATGGGTGGCACGACACTCGTTACGATAAATCGTTTCGATCGCACTATTTAATCTGCACCGATAAATCTGTACAGCTTTTAGATGTCAAGCACGCACATAATAAGGGCATTAGAAGGTTTCTTCAGGGTCGACACCACGAGTGTAACGCCCCTGGTGTTGCATACGTCCATAGGCCACTATAACCACTTCCCATCAGGTGGGCCGCGTGCTTGTCTGCCACCTAAGTGGTATAAAAATCGTTACGATGGCGCTATTCAATCTGCACCGATTAATCTATACAGGTTTCAAATGTTCAAGCACACGCGCATTTATTTATCGGTACAGTGCGATGTAGCGATTTTTCTTAACGTGTCGATATATGCGATCGAATTTTCATCGGCAAAATTCAGCGTAAGCTCCTCCTAAGTCCGATCAATTAAACTGACGTTACGTTTATCAGTGAAACTTATTGAATTAATAACGCAGTTTATGGCACCCTAATCGTGGTTCCTATCATTGAAGAGATCCAGCCTGAATATATTTTATCTTGACATCAATACGGGTACGAAAATGGCGGCGACAGAATATTCCATGAACTATTTATATACCAGTTTCGCGGTCGCGCTCGGCAACAGTCGGAGACTACTTACTGAATCACTGATGTCACAATACGTAATAGTGTTATGTACTGATATTTTACAAGTTTCAATGTATTTGTAGAATCTATTCCCACCCAATACACATTGGGAATTTCAGCGCGGAAATATTTGGGTTAACCTTCAACTTTGAGCTTCGAGAAAAGTTCGTGTTACGTATTAGAAATTACAATAAATTGAATATGTAAGTGAATGGAAAATATAATGACTTGAACTCTACATAATGTTTTTGAAGGTTTGTGACGTCTGTCAATTGTGACCTCTCGTAATAGTATGGAGACCGGCCCCTGTAGACAAATCAGCAATACGTTTGTAGACAAATGGCAATTGATCAAAGTATGGGACTTGCTTATTAACGACTCTCATAAACGTCAAAATACATGTCAATCCTATAGATTCAACATTACTGGGAAAGAACTCATTTTCAATTAAGCTGGCCTTGGTACATTTACTTTGATTTTTTTATTTATGATCTCTACTGTATTTTGCAATAAAGAATTAAACTAAATTATTGTATTGAATGAAATTTTAATCATTTGGTATGCTAACTATTTAAAATCTATTAAGATATAAATACCGTCGCCGTAAGACGGTTATATGTATAAAGGAATTAGGATGGTTTCAGGCGAAGGTTCGGTGGCTTAGTGGTCAAAGCTTTCCCCCTTTTTAAGAGCAATATCGCGTGGTCGAATCATGCCTAAACTATTTTACCCAATACACCGGCCCACGAATTGCCATTTGTCTAGACTTCTAGAGGGGCTGTACACCGTAGGAGAGTTTTTTCAAGTCATAATCATTATGGAGATCTATTTTCCTGATTGCTTTCGAGGCCGGGGTGAACTCGGTGCTCAGGGTCCGCCTTTCGGTTCTTCCTTCTCTACTTCGCACGGTTTTGGGTTGTTGGTTGATTGAAAATCAAACAAAGACTTCCAGTGGCTTTTCTTAATATTATTTAAGTCGTGTGTGCTACATATTATTATGCAAAACAAGTATTGATTGTAGAATTATGTTTATAAACAAACCTCCCATTATGTCAAATTACTAGTTCCGTAGCTTGTAATCAAAATCACGAAATTGCGTACCTTCCACGTGCTTCATAGCTTATTCATTAGAAAATGATAGTGCTTTCTTCGTTACGTACCATATTGTGTCCGCATTCACAGAAACAAAATTCAACTTTGTAGGTTATTGAATAGACACACTCCAAAACTGGGCACTAGTAGTCTCACCCTATCCTTTCCTACACAGGACAACACGTGCAGGGCTTAGATGCACCCTTAAGACCTGCAATTCAATACCAGCTCACGTGTTTCCTTCTTCCTACAGTCCCGGGTCCTTTAAGCGGGGTGTGAAAAAGCATATGGTGAGGTCGTCAAGCTGAGTGTCACCATTGTAACTTGGTATATGTAAGTAATGGTGACCCTCTTTTCTGAGACTTTGCCTTCAGCTTACCATAAAGTTTAACTGACATATCCTCTATAAATAATAAATACGTTTTATTAAAGGTAATAAATATATTTTATCACGAAAGTCGGACAAATTCAGCGGAAGCCGCAGCCAAATAATAGTAATACTAATAAATTTAATAATATTACCGAATATTAACTGTTACGGATAACGACAAATCCTTTACAATATATCAATAAATACAATAAATACGTCATAATCCTATAAGTTCAATACTGATCACACCCATTTTTGATGTTTGTCGAATGTAATAAATTGATGCCGGTACACACCAAGCGAATGGTAACGAACAAACATGAACAAATGAACTAGTGTGGAGCTTACTCTCGAGTGACACACTTCACATATGAGGTGATGATCGACGAATCTCATTCGTTTCCGTTCGTTCGATAGATGTGGGTACTAACACTTCTCCGTAAGTTAATAAAACGTTGCACTATAAATATTTACATAAAATGGTATTAAATTGATCTAATTGCTTCTCTAAATTAAACCAATTGGTCCTAATGTAAATCAGAGTAAGTCGGCAGGTTCAAATATTTGAGATTGATAACTCTTAACGATTGTATTTTGATCTTGAAAGTTGGCACAACTAATATCTAAGTGTTTCTTCTCGGAAAAGATTTCCATCTACTTTTATCTCGAAAAATAAACAGAAAAATGATGGAGATATTTCATATCAAGGTCAATTTACTTATTTATTATTACTTTCATTGCAAACCGTACCTGCGGCGGAAGTTAAATATTACCTAACTTGTGCATATATCTCTATTTATTATTTTTTTACGACATAATTTTATTTTTTTACTATTCGTAATTTAATTTACCGATATCAGTTGTGAGCCATACCTACTTATCTTTTATTATCAGTTTTTAAAGTTATCACCGCTGTTTAGTTCAAGGCTTATCTCAGATAGGACAACAGTGTTGTTGAATAAAAAGAAGCATTTAAGAAAATAATATCAGTACATGGAGTGATTTAAATATAAATCTGTTCCCAACTAATAGTGAGGAGAAGATATTTGGTAACTTTTTTGTGTTTTATTAGGTTGAAAAATAAAAAATATATATAGAAATTGGTACCGTACTAATCAATATTAGAATATATTATAAACACTTTAATATTTTCGAAGTGATGTAATTTTGTGGTTACAATATACGTCATTACATCTCATGATAAATTAAGGCATATCATTAATCATAGTTATCGGCTAATTTCTAAAAGGAGGAAAGTCCCGCTTATCTGTCTATAAATAGCGTGGTATTTGCGGAGCATGACATTGTTAATGTCAAGGCTTTTGATAATACCAGCTCAAGTAACGCACTTCACCCTTTTTCGCACTAATCCGGATACTTGACATACTTCTTTCTATTTTATTTTTTGGGTACTGTGATACAAATCTGTATCTATTTATTACGTTTCATTTCTCTGATTTTATTCGCAGTAATCGCTGCCGTAAATTACATTCTACGCATATACTAAAACTTTTGAAGGAAATATTATACATTTATTTATTTAAATATTACTTTACAAGTGACACAAAAAATTAATCCGAATTCCTAATGCTATGGCACGTGTGTATGTGATCTAGTTGATACAGTTACCAAAAACACTAATTTGGTATTTAAAGTATAAGAACTATTTAAATGAATATTTTTTGTATTGTTGCAGGGAGCACCGGGCGAGTCCGGCGCATCTACCAGTGCCGGGTGTGTGTGTTTGCACAGGCCACGAGAGGCCGCTCGCCCGCGTCCCGCGCCGCGCTGCTGGCGGCGCGCTCTCAACGTCGACCCCCCCTGGCTACGCCGCGGAAAAGCCCGCTGACGCCACACACACATTATGTATGTATACTGCTCACATGCTCTACTGCATTAACATGTGTTCATCTATCAATAGAGACTCTTGAACTTCTGAAAGTTAGGCAAAAGTTCAAAATCCAACTTATAAAGGCTGAATACTGATTATATTATTTATGGGTACTTGTAATGTACTTGCCTATTTTCAAATTAGCAGCTAATTCCAAAATAAGGAAGTACAGTGTTATCCCTATTTTCTGAATTTGTATAAGTATGTAAAACCTTGTATAGTTATGATAACAAGGAAAAATTAACCGAGATTTTGTAAATGTAATCTAGATAATTTTTAAAATGATACAATTTGCTTGTAAGGTTTCGTAACAAATATTTTTGTTCCAGTTGACACTTGTGGACTAGCACTAGTGGGCCGCCACCACCCGGCTATAACACCTGACACCCCCTCCTAGGCCACCGCACGGAACTCTGGAACTTAACGTGAACCACATACGGTTCAAAATCACTGGCGATATGAAGGTCGTTGAGGAAGAACGTATTACGGTTATGGAAGGCGCGTGGTCGCCCGACGAGGTGATCCGTGAGATCGTCGAAGAAGGTACGCAGGAAGACCCCTTCTACGTGATGGACCTGGGCGAGGTGGTCGCTAGGTACCGTCGCTGGAAGGACCTCATGCCTCGTGTTGAGCCTTTCTACGGTAAGACCATTTCCTGAAACATTCTCCGTGTAATAAATGATAACCGGCTAACGATTTGCTGAATTAGTCAGTAGGGGTAAAGTAAAGTATAAAATACGCACTATAGTTTCTCTTCACAACAAGGAAGGTGAACAAACGTAAACTAGTAGAATTTGTTAAACATTTTTAATAATGTCGTATTTCATTTGTGTGCTTTCACCATGACACGTATTTCATCGTTCGTCCTCTTCCACTTGGTGTGTACTGGGCATACCGCAAGTCTCCAACAGAACAGTACTTGCAATTATATTTTTTATTTATAGCAATAAGTACATAAGGAGTAAATTTATTGCATTTTTGTAAATTCATGGCAAAAATACTGTTAATTGAAATATACTGTTAATTGAAATTCTGTTTTTGATAGTTTTAACAGGATATTATACTTATTTTCAAAAGACATTTGTGCGATACCTGTTTCTACAACGCTAAATGCCATGGGCTATTTATCGATGGGACATTTCTTCGAATAGCCACTAGTACAAACTTGTATGAGACAGAAAGTGCACACAGTAGATTAGTTTAAAAGGGAATGACGGATCTTGGAAGGGGATGAGAGGAATGATTCTGACGTCATCATGAGCGGACCGATCTTAATATTAATAGTTGAATATTGTATCGCAGCCGTGAAGTGCAACGACGACAAGCTCCTGGTGACCACTCTGGCCGCGTTGGGCGCCGGTTTCGACTGCGCCTCGAAGGCCGAGATCGAACTCGTCACCTCTATCGGAGTCGAACCCGAGTGAGTACCACAGACCACAGCAGTTCAGAGCTCATAGACCACCATTTTCTTTGTAGAAAATTCATAAGAACTTTTGACTGAGAAAAAAACGTCTTACTGTATTATATCACTCTCGTTGAGTTTCATCAGTGAAGCTAAAGACAGCTAAGGTGGTGTCATGTTATTCAATTTAGCTCATTCAGTAGATAGCAGAACGCTTCTTATCATTGATGAAATCAAATCTGGCTGAACGCTGGCTTTGCTATGATGGTACAAAACTTGAAATGACCGCTAATCGTTAAGCATCAGGAAAGTGCAAATCAGATTCAAGTGACCTCGAAAATGCGACAAAAGAAAAAGTCCTTTAAACTACGTTTACCGTTTTCTTGAAAACGGCCTAAGGGAACGGCCCTTTTTAAAGAAATATGAACCTAAATGAAGTCATAATCGTGGTCACTTAACCTGATATGTACTTTTCTGATGTTAAACGATTCGCGGTCATCTCAACTTTTGTACTATCATATTTAGCCAGACCCGTGAACATTGTAACCCCGGTTGTCCTACAGGCGTATAATCTTCGCCAACCCGGCCAAGATGGCGTCGCACATCCGCTACGCGTCGGCGGCCGGCGTGGACGTCATGACGTTCGACTCGGAGACCGAGCTCATGAAGGTCAAGCAGTACATGCCGCACGCGCAGTGAGTACACTCTGTACACATACATCTTTATAAAGAAAACTTTGAATTATTTCTGACATGGTAACTAGGACCGTTATGTCAAGTCTAATTTTGCATTTTATTTTGCATTATATTAATATCTTAGTAGAATGATTGTTAATGAAGATTGCTGTCTCAGTAATAAGTTGTGGGGACTTTAGTAGAAGGTTCCTAGGGAGATTTGGAACCGACACGAAAATTCACAATTCGCTGTGATATGTCACTTTCCTACACTTGTGTGTCAATGACGTTGCGTCTAAAATCATTTTTATACATAAAAACTCGAATTTACACCAATTTCGGATAATAAAATAATAGCGCAATATGCCATTCTTCGTATTGACGCCAAAACTCTCGAATTATTCCAACCTAGCATATTAAGTTCCCGACATATAACTTGATCTAGAGGCCTTGGCGCGCGCTGATTGGTTTAATACGTTTAACATGTGTGGTGTGTCCGCAGGCTGGTGATCCGCATCCGCTGCGACGCGGAGAACGCGCAGTGCCCGCTGGGCATCAAGTTCGGCTGCGACCCTCTCACCGAGGCGCCGCGCCTGCTCAAGCTCGCTGCCGTGCTCGGCCTCGATGTAAGTACTAATACAGACCGTAACTACTGTACCATGTCTTAGGTATATGTGTGGCGAGACGGGGGGAGTAGCAGATTTATCGCTATCTCGCTCGCTCTGAATTCATGCTCTTTCTTTACCTCATCACCCGCCTCAGCGCGCTCTTCTAGGGTGCGTGCAGCGGTCGCGGTTAAACTATAATACAAAACTATTATGAAAATTAAAATCCCACCTGCAAAAAGCATAAAACAGAAATTTTTAACATACACTTGGCTCTTGTAAGCAAGTTTCTCCACGCTTGTTGTTTTCTTTGAAGTTAGGTATCCGCTCTCCCATAATTAGGTTTATTTTGGAACAATTGCCAGAGCCTCATGGGTTAATTATTAAGTGTACCGGCTAGCAGTGAACTTGGCTCGATCCCAAACGTGTCTGTGGAGCTAATATCAACTCGGGGTGAGTTGGCATCGGCTCCAGTTAGTACCTCGTCACACATTGGTACTTTTGAGGCACATTATGGCTGTAGAGCGAGGAGTGAGTGTGCGTGCTGGTGCGCAGGTGGTGGGCGTGTCGTTCCACGTGGGCAGCGGCGCGAGCGAGACGGGCGTGTACGCGCGCGCCATCGGGCTGTGCCGCGCGCTGTTCGGCGTGGGGCTCAGCCTCGGCCACGCGCGCATGCGCCTCGTCGACATCGGCGGCGGCTTCCCCGGCGGCTCCAACACCGACATCTTCGAGGTAAGGCTGACGACGTGCAGGATGGACGAAAAGTTCATACGAAACATGTAACGTACCTACATCCGAAACTGCGGAGTTCGAATCCACACCAAACACGAAATAGTAACGTAGATATTACAGAATGAAGTTTTATGACATGCCATTTTTGGGTTAGATTGCTGACTAAATGAGTTCAGAATTTTCTAAATTTTAATCCGCAACTTCGAATGTAAACATTAATGTTTACTAGTCTATCGAGAATTCTTCTATTACAAAAATATATCATTCTAAAAGTCAAGTAGGTTATAACTAGGGGCTCCAAGTCCTTACAACAATATTCCTACCAACTTCTTTTTCAAGGCTTTAGTCATATATTGTTAGTTTTTACTACCTAATACCAGCGACGCAATTAAGAGTTTTAAAACATTCATCGACATCCTTTTAGAAAACATTCACTTTTTTATTTATATTTTTTATCATTATTATTTATTAATTCAGAACAACTTGACTTGACAGCTGTCAAACGTGGTGTAAACATCGGCTCCGTATAAATAATACATTTAAAATAGTTAAATACGTCTATTACAGCTTAAATCAATGACAGTGTTAAAATCCAAACTTAACATCCTATAGTGAAGAAAGTG
This sequence comes from Eilema griseolum, assembly GCA_963662185.1. Lineage (NCBI taxonomy): Eukaryota > Metazoa > Arthropoda > Insecta > Lepidoptera > Erebidae > Eilema > Eilema griseolum. The sequence goes on along the minus strand of OY759254.1, from coordinate 6,979,103 downwards.
TATCGGGTGCTAATATCATCAATAAACTATAATACATCTCAATAAACAGACTTTTAGATGTTAATCCACAAGGAAAAGTTAATGTAATTACAAAACATCAGTGTTTAAATATTAAATAGCAGTGAAATAGTGTATTAATAACAAAATAAAAGGAAACCAGAATCGTTACATAACACTTTTTCAAATCTCAGGTATAAAAGTAAAACGACACCACAGTACCCACAAGCGACAAAAAAAGGAACTATAGTGTAACATTAAAAAGTATTCGCCACTTTCGTCATCTTTATTATCTGCTACATTGGTCCCGACGTAGTGTTGGCGACTTGTAATTCTGAGGTCGAGGTTTCAAAACTCTGTTACATTGAAACCACTTTTTGAGATTTATTTCCTGAGAAAAAGATAAAAGCAAACAAACTAATAAATATGGAAGGTGAATACGTAAATATGAAACAAAGGAGATCAAATAAACATAACATAACATTGTTGAGTGATAATACGAGTAATGAATGCGACATGGATGTGTCGTATCAGAGTTTACAGTCTTCAAATGACAATTTGTTTGTATTAAAAGACGAAATATACAAACTAAAAATGGAACTACAGGTTGCGACAAATGAAATAGATAGTTTGAACATCGAAAATAGTACACTTAAAAATAAATTACAGACATGTGAAAACAAAATAAAATTATTACAATCAATCGGTGTAAAGGAAACATTCACAAATAATAAATGTGTAGCTACACCTATGAGGTTCTATTCACCACAATATCAACGTCGAATCCGTACACTCACAGTAAAACCAGGTTTACCTAGGACATCCCCGAGGGAATATACTTTTAACGCCATAAATTCAATCTTTAATAAACCCGATGATGTACCTGCAAGAGATAATTCCGACTCAGAGACTGGCTACGAGACTCAGCCAAGTGTAAATATTTGTAAAAAACTTTTTTCTACAAAACAGTTTGATGGGGAAGGAAAAGCAGAAGAGAAGAAACAAAACGTAATCGTTCTTGCTGATCAACGCGGAAAAAATCTTCGGCCTGTACTGCAAAATCTCCTGGGTGATAAATTCCGAGTAACAGTTTACTGGAAGTCAGCTGCAAACATTCATAGCATCGTGAATACTATGAAACAAGAACTAGGGCGTCTAACAGAAAGTGATTTCATAGTGATACTGGGGGGTGTTAATGATAGTAACCCGTATCAATTTAAAAGTTCACTCATTAGCTGGCTACCTACAGTGCGTCACACTAACATTATAGTAGGCGAAGTTCCATACAATCGGTACCTTAATCCTACTAAACTAAACTATGAATTGCAATTTATATGTAACCAATATGATTATGTAAGTTATGTAGATATGAATTATGTGCGCTTTATTCCTCATTACTTACACTTTACGACAATAATGTGTCGTAATCTACTAAAAGACATATTACGGGTCGACTATGCAACTAAACGCAAAAGGTACAGTGAGTCTCTGAGCAAAAGAAGTGTAAGTTTATGTAAAGTAGCTGATAAATGTACTCAGACTTGTTGGGAATTTGCCTTACCCTCTAATGAGAATAAGAATGACTCACAGTGTAATATTCTGGTTGATGTGCATAAGGATGATTCTATATTTGACAGTGATAACATTTCTTCTAGTATTTTTTTTCGAGACTGATCTAAAGTTATATCACCAAAATATGGATGGGTTGATGTCAAAGTTGGACCGGCTTGCTATAGTTCTCGAATTGCTCGAACGTAGGGGTAGGGGTGTTGGTGTACTCTGTATTACAGAACATAACATGGTAAGAGATGATAGAAAATGGTTGAGTGTACCAAATTTTACCCTTGGTTCTATATTTTGTAGGCGCAACCGTCGTGGAGGATCATGTATACTTGTCGATAACACATTAGTATTTGCCCCAATTCAAGATATTGATAAGTACGGTATTGAAAATATTATGGAGTGCTCTGGGATAGAGCTTCCAGAACACAAAATATATGTGATATGCATATATAGACCACCGAGATATAGTGCAGAAGATTTGAACACGTTTTTTACTGCTTTCCATTCTTTATTAACTGCTTTCTGTTACGGTAAAAAGAAAATAATACTGTGTGGTGATTTTAATATTGATATACTGCAAAAAAGTTCCGAATGTACTGAATTTATGCTGATTTTGTGGTCCTTCAATTTAAAGACAGCTTTTAATCAACCCACGCGTTTAGTAAGTGGGAAGTGTTTAGACAATGTATTGTACAACACAAGACATTGCTCACACGAGGTTCTGGAATTTGCACTATCTGACCATACTGGACAGTTATTTGCAGTACCGGTGGGACGCTTTAATCTATTTAAGTACTGGTATGTTGAAAAACGAAACTATTCAATGGTAAATATTACAAAGTTTAAGGAATGTTTAGACTCACTCAGTTTTCAGGAAGTGTACGATTGTCAAGATCCTAATATCGCCTTTAGTAGGTTTTATGAACTGTTTAGACTATTTTATAACCTATGTTTTCCAATAGTACGTGTAAAGATCTCAGCAAAAACACGCCCAAAGTGGATTACGAAAGGCATAAGACTATGTTGTAAACGCAAACGTCAACTTCTGTGGCAATATCGGAAAAACCGTACAAATACAAATAAAGAAGCTTTCCAAAACCTATCGTCTAGGCTCAATAGGATTATAAAATTAACACAGAAGACGCAGAATGACAACTTCATTAGTAACGCAACAAATAAATGTAAGGCTACCTGGGCTGTAATTAACAATAATAAATTTAATGTTCCCAAGGAATATATACGGTGCATAACAGTGAATAATGAGGTTATTAGTGATCCTATACAAATAGCGAATTCGTTTAACAACTATTTTGTTGATCAAATTACGAAATTAGAACAAACTACGTCCAAAATAAGTTTTAGTCATAAATCTAACTCTTTGTTTATGCCTCCTACAATTCCTGAAGATATTAATAAAATCATCCTTAATCTCAAAACGACAAATAGCACTGGATACGATGAAATTTCTACAAAGATACTAAAACACATATCTTTTAGGTTATCACATATTTTAAGTCACTTGATTAACCTATGCATATCTCATGGTGTGTTTCCTAATGACCTGAAAATTACTGTAATCAAACCCCTGTTTAAAAAGGATGACAAAACTGACATGGGTTGTTACAGACCTATAGCTCTTGTTCCTGTCATATCAAAAATATTTGAGAGGGTTATCTACGAGCGTCTGTACAATTTCTTTGAAATGAATGGCCTATTTGCTGAGGAGCAAGTTGGATTTCGTAAGAATAAAAATATCAATATAGCATTCTATAGCTTTCTCAGTACAGTTATGACCGCAGTAGACCAAAAGAACCAAGCCTCCGCCATTTTCATGGATCTAACCAAGGCGTTCGATTACGTGGATCACGTGACTTTATTGGATAAGTTATATGCTTATGGAGTGAGGGGAAATGTGCTAGAACTGATAAGATCTTACCTAAGTGACCGAACACAGACAACACAGATCTCTAGAATATGTAGTTCTACTAAAAAGCTAATAAATTACTCGTCCGAACCGCGGAAAGTTGCTTTTGGAGTACCTCAGGGGAGTGTGCTGGGACCACTGTTATTTATCATTTACATAAATGACTTTCCCCAAGCAACAAATTATAAAACTATACTTTTTGCGGATGACAGCACAGTTGTATTTACTGGAAATAATAAATCCCAGCTTGAGCATGAAATAATTAGTACTTTATATGACTCTATTAAATGGTTGACATCAAATAATTTGAAAATTAATTTAAATAAGACATGCATAATGACATTTAGAAATAGGACGAATAAACTGACAGACTTGGACATACAATATAATGGAACACAAATAAAACAGGTACAACAAACAAAATTTTTAGGACTAAATATAGATGAAGGTCTGAATTGGAAGATGCATTTAGAAGTGTTATGTTCAAAAATAAATCAACACTCTTACTCTCTGTATATGTTGTCTAAGACAGCCAGTGTATCCACTATTATGACGGCGTATTATGGATATGTATTTCCAATTTTAAATTACGGTGTCATATTTTGGGGCAATTCAACTGGTGTGGAAAGCATTTTCATAGCCCAAAAGAAATGCGTAAGAGCTATATGTAAATTGAAATCTACTGATAGTTGTAAACCTAGTTTCATTGGACTACAGATTTTGACATTGCCATCTATATATATTTTGGAAACCGTGTTGTTCGTGAGGAAAAATATGCAGCTTTATAGAAATCTTAATAGTAAAAGACATAACATGAAGATATGTCTTCCAGCTAATGCAACCACATATCTTAACAGTAGTGTGTTCTGCATGGCTCCAAGGCTTTACAACCGACTACCAATTTCTATTTTGCATATCACAAACATAAATGAATTTAAACGTAGCCTTAAGAACCTTTTGCTGGAGAAATGTTATTATTCTGTTGAAGAGTACATAAATGACAAGTCATTGAAATAGATAAAATTGGTGTTTCACTGAAATTAAATTAATTGAGTTTACTAAATTGAACACGGATATCATTTGTTACTATCATTATTTAATTAATAATTAATGTAATTGACATTTTCTAATTTGATTTTATTTTCATAATGTATTATTTCCTATTACTGACATACCTATTTTATTCTATTTTGATTATATGAAATCTTATTACAGTTGACATACGCATTTGATTTTATTTTGATTATGTGATATTTAGTTACTATTGACATAATGTACGTATCTCGAATGAACTGTAATGAAGTGTAGTATAAATGCATGTCCACTAATTATTTGTATGGCTCTAATTTGCATGCCGCAAGGCCAAATGTAGTGATACCTTTTTAACAAACATGTACCAACTTTCGACCTACATTTGCAAAAAGAATAAATAAATAAATAAATAAATAAATAAAAACTTTTACATTGTGTTGAATTTGGCAAAGAATGAAAACATGATAAAGTTAAACTATTTAGCCAGTGCCCAAACTTGTGAGTGCTGACCGTGTCTCCTCCCCGCAGGTGTCGCAGGTGATCAACCACGCGCTGGAGGAGCACTTCCCGGACGCGGGCGTGCGCGTGATCGCCGAGCCGGGCCGCTACTTCGCCGCCGCCGCATACACGCTGGCCGCCTGCGTGCACGCCAAGCGCGAGGTACGTGCACACGCTAGCACATTCACACGTTACACTGACGCACCCACACGTTACACTAACACACCCACACGGTTCACTAACACACCTACACGTTACACTAACACACCCACATGTTACACTAACACACCCACACATTACATTAACACAAAACACGTTACATTGACTGGTGTAGTTGTTGTTACGGTGATTACTGTTATTAGTGTTAACATTAATGTACCCAAATATTGCATAAACATACCCACATATTATTCTGACGCATCTGAATGTTATCCTGACGCACCGTGTTACACTAACACATCAATATACTCTACTGACGCACTCACACATCACACTAATGCATCCCATTACACTAACGCACCCACATATTACACTAAAGCATATAATACACCCACACAATACTCTATTTCAACCTACACAACGCACTTATTTACCTTACATTACTGTCGCACTCACACAACACTAATGCACCCCATTCCACTAACGCACCCACATATTACACTAATACACCCACATCGCGCTAATGCACCCCATTACACTAACGCACCCACATATTACAGTGACGCTT